>JAUMJK010000023.1:0-1491165 GCA_033558105.1 Coccyzus lansbergi | reverse complement strand
TATAGTCCCGCCCCACACTCTCCTCACCCATTGGTCGGCGCCGCGCTTTCCCTTCAGCGATTGGGCAGCGACGCTGTCAATCACCCCCACGGCTCCTGCGATTGGCTGCCGGGGCGCTTTATAATCCCGCCCCGCGGCCACGCGCGCCTTTCCGTCTCGGCGGCCTAAGGTGCTGCGTCCTTCGTCTGAAGCTAAGGCCGCTCCGTCGGCGACCGGCACCGCGCCCGCCATGGCCTCCGTCTCTGAGCTCGCCTGCATCTACTCCGCCCTCATCCTGCACGACGACGAGGTCACCGTCACGGTGAGAGCGGGGGCTGCGGCAGGAGATGGGGAATAGAGGCCTGGTTGTGCGGGCCTTGGGCAGCCTGGGCCGGTGAGAGGGCCCTGATCGGGGCCTTGCCCCGATCAGGGCCCTCTCACCGGCCCAGGCTGCCCAGGGTTGACTCGCATTAAAGCCCTTTTCAGCCTTAGCGATTCTGTGATTTTGTGACTGGGGATGAGGGATGAGGGGGCGAGGGAGAGGAATAGGAGTAATGGGGACAACGGGACGTGTGACCATGGGATGTGATGAGGCAGGATAGAGCTTAGCGACATTGTCGTTGCAGGAAGACAAGATCAATGCGCTCATCAAGGCAGCCGGCGTGAACGTGGAGCCCTTCTGGCCAGGTCTCTTTGCCAAGGTGAGTAGGGGAAGGAGGTGATGGGGGGGGGTCTTGGGCGTCCCGGGAGGAGCGGGAAGGGATGGGTTTCAAGCATCCTGAGGGATGTGGCATCCAGCATCCCAGAAGGATTGGAGGGTTAATGTGTCCGTGGGGGAATGGGGGCGGCACAGGTGGTGAGATCATAGAATCATAGAACAACTAGGTTGGAAGGGACCCATCGGATCTTCTAGTCCAACCATTCCTATCAAACACTAAACCAAGTCCCTCAAGACCTCATCCACCTGCGCCTTAAACATCTCCAGGGAAGGTGACTCAACCACCTCCCTGGGCAGCCTATTCCAGTGACCCTCTGTGTGAAGAACTTCCTCCTAATCTTCAGCCTAAATCTCCCCTGGTGGAGCTTGAGGCCATTCCCTCTTGTCCTGTCCCCTGTCACTTGGGAGAAGAGCCCAGCTCCCTCCTCTCTACAACCACCTTTCAGGTACTTGTAGAGAGTAATGAGGTCTCCTCTCAGCCTCCTCTTCTCCAGGATAAACAACCCCAGCTCTTTCAACCGCTCCTCATAAGGCCTGTTCTCTAGACCCTTCACCAGCTTTGTGGCTCTTCTCTGGACTTGCTCCAGAGCCTCAACATCCTTCTTGTGATGAGGGGCCCAGAACTGAACACAGTGTTCAAGTAGATGGGGAGCTCGGGCATCCCAAAGAGGATTTGGTGTGTTTGTTGGGCATCCCAGGGGGAGCAGGAAGTCATGAGGGCTCGGGCATCCCAAGAGATGTGGAAGGGAATGGGAACTCAAGCATCCCGGTGGAAGCAGGAGGAGATGGAGGCTTGGGAATCTAGAGGAGAGCAGGGAGGGGAGGTTGGGCATCTCGAGGGATGTGGGAGATGGAGGCTCAAGCATCCAGAGAGAACTTTAGAATCATAGAACAACCAGGTTGGAAGAGACCCATCGGATCATCAAGTCCAACCATTCCTATCAAACGCTAAACCATGTCCCTCAGGGCCTCATCTACCCATGCCTTAAACACCTCCAGGGAAGGTGAATCAACCACCTCTCTGGGCAGCCTATTCCAATGCCCAGTGTCTGGGGGGAGCGGCCCTGTCCCAGTGTGGGGTCCCTGAGAGCAGATCACAGCTGAAGTGGTTGCCCGAGTGCCCTTGTGTGTGTGGCTTCACCCTTCACAGTTGTAAAAAGTCCTGATTGTGGTGATGCCACCATTTCATCTCTGTGCTCCTGGTAGGACTTGGCCAATGCCTTGGGCTGAAACAAAGCTGCCCCCACTCTGTGTTAACAAAGCTTTTCTGGTTCTTTTCCTTCCAGGCTCTGGCCAACATCGACATCGGGAGCCTCATCTGTAACGTGGGAGTGGGTGGTGGAGGGGCTCCGGCTGCAGCTGCTCCTGCTGGTGGTGCTGCGCCTGCGGGTGGGGCTGCCCCAGGTAAGCAGCTCTGTCCCCAATGCTGTCACCTTAACTTGGGAGGGATCCCTGGGAAGAAGCTCGTTGTCACCTGCTGGAGAGTCAGCTGGGGTCTTTCCTGTGCAGTGTTAATAGAATCATAGAACGGTTTGGGTTGGAAGGGACCTCAAACATCACCCAGTTCCAGCCCCTGGCCATGGACAGAGATGTCCCACTGCTCAAGGCCCCATCCAGCCTGGCTTTGAACACGTCCAGGGAGGGAGCATCCACTACTTCACTGGCGACCTGTGCCAGTGTATCACTGCCCTCAGCTTAAAGGATTTTTTCCTAATATCTAATTTAAATCTTGCCCCCTCCAATTTAAAGCTTTCTCCCCTTGTTCTCACTGTCTGCCCTCATTAAAAGTCCCTGCCTAGCTTTCCTGTAGCCCCTTCTGGTACTGCAAGGCTGCTCTAAGGTCTCCACAGAGCCTTCTCCAGACTGTGTTAATGGCATTTGTGCTTTGTGGGTGTCCTGGAGCAAAACAGACCCCAGTGCAGAAAGGCTGGATTTGCCCTTGGAGCCAGTGGATGGGACTGGCGTTGTCTACAGGGCGAGCACCTGCTCCCTAAATTATCACAGATCTGATGGGAATAGATTTGGAAGGTGCAACTCCATTTCCCTAGCAGGGGAACACCCCTCTTCTTGGGTTGTCGGCCGGTTAGGACTGCTTAGGTCTTGTTTCTTGGTGTTACAGTCACCGCATGCAAATTTTCGTGTGGCTTGTGACTCATTCCAATTTCTTTTCTCCTTTTCCAGCTGAAGAGAAGAAAGAAGAAGAAAAGAAAGAAGAATCTGAGGAATCCGATGATGATATGGGCTTTGGTCTTTTTGACTAAGGAATTTTATATCCATCTGCAATAAAAGAACATGTAAACATGCTTGTGTCTTTAATCTGGATGTGCATGAAAGGGTTGGTACCTGCTGCTCCTGCAGGTACCAAAACTGGTCTCATTGTGTGTTAATCCAGGGTCTTGCCAGGGATGGTTAACGGCTCCGACGTGCATTTCTACTGCATGGACAAGGGTGGGAATGTAATTGCAGGGAGTGTGGGATGTGGCAGTGGATGTGGCTGTGGTCACCTACAGCGAAAGCAGGAGAAAGCGGGACGGCGGAGTTCGTGCTGCAGCCGGTCCTGTGCAGCTTCAAGCTCTGGCAGTTTCTGCTGTCAGGGAATTTAGCCCATGCAGGGGCACCTGAAGGCTGTGGTGCAGCAGGGGCTGTATGTGTTGCACCGTAGAGGGCAGCTTTTTTAGCTGAAAAGTTGGAAAATACTGGGGTTCTGAAGGTGCTAAAGCTGGGATATGATTTACTCCTGAATGAGTGATTTACAAGCAGACAGTCTTGCAGTACTGGGCACCCAGCCTGGTTGCGTAAGGGGAGTAAATTATATTGCCTTGCCAGAAAAGTTGGGAAGGAGCATACCTGAAAATTGCTTTAAGGGTGGGTGGGGATGTTGGTGTAAGTTTACACATGAAAGGGGTAACTTAAACTGTGTTTCTAAAAACTCTGTGGCAGGACTTTGCAGGCACAAGGTACGAGTTGGATCTGTACTCAGAAGTAGGAAATGAAAATGACGCATTAGCAAAATGTTCCATGTGTGTAGGGACTAAAGTTTTCTGGCGTCACACACAGACCCACAATGGAAGTGCTTGGCTGGGTCCCAACTTCCCACAAAACTGGAGCTCATTTGGTTTTAAGATGCAGGCACAGGTGGGTATGGGGAAGGATTCAGTCCATGCAACCCCCTGTTGCTGAGCATCCAAACAGCTCCTGCATCCCCACCCCTCATTAACGAACCTTCCCCAAGGAAAACTGGTTTTCAGGGAGTGTATAGAGTGTGTGCAAAGAATTGCTCACATAGATGATAACAGTGACCTGTGCCTGTGCTCCAGAACTGGAAGGAAAAAGTGCTCTCTGGGAGACTTAAAATCTCAAATTTCTCCTTGGACACTTACTGTTGCTCCTCATGTCTTGCTTGATACTCTTAAAAGCTTGGGAATTGGGGTAGGGAAAAATTCCAAGCAGAGAATACTCAGTGGTTTCTTCTGTAGTGCGTGTGCACACACAAAAATAGGACAGCTGGAGTGTCACTGGTAACACCTTTTTAATAGGTCAAAGTAACTGTACAGTTCATTATATTCTTCCTGAGAATAATTTATATCCCTCAACAGCAAAAAGGGAGCGTGGTTTTTATTTGAACAGAACAGATGGCATAACTGGAAAACCAAGGAAAATCTAATTACACTGTTCTACTGCAACTCCTCCCAGGCAAGAGAGACGAAAAGATGGGTTAGTTTCCTACAGTGGGTTTAAAATATTCAACATGGCTTTAATCGGTCTTTATAAATTATATAAAAATGGGGGACATGGATGGTTACAGAACTCCTCCAAATGCAGCTCTGAATTGCTCTGGTACAAAGCAGCATTTTTTTGCTTCCAAGGAAAACAACGTTGCTACAAAAGAACTGGCACGATACTCTGCTGGAAAAGATGAGTGTTTGGTCGTGTCCCATGAGTTCCAAACGGATGTGTCACATGTTCACATAAAGTAAAAGGCAGGAAGATGGAGAGGGCTTTAGTTTGTCTTGAAATGACCGAAGTCTTGAAAATATAGCTTTTTATTCTTTCTCTGTAAATTGTGATTAGCATATTGCGACATAAGTGTTCTAATAAAAAAAATTCCAGTCTGGATAGTTCAGGTACTGTGGGCAAGAATTCTCAGCCCTGAGGTTTCCCCGAATTCTTCACTTCACAATATCTTTCTCCCATCTGCTCCTTGAACAGTTTTGGTGCCGCGACCGTAACCCTGCGACAGCTCTAGGCTAAGCGTGTCCTGGGCGATGGTACAAAACTGAAGTGTGCTCCGTAGCTGCCGTTTCCCGAGGGTTCCTGTACAAACTTCATCTTGTGATAATGCCACTTTTGTTTTGAATCCCAGACCAGCTTGGCTTTATGCTAGAAACTTGGTTAAACTTTTTGTAATGAGAGAGAACCAAGAGCTGTCAGTCAGGGCTGCTGAAGCGAGAGACGCTGGAAAGCCAGGACTACACTGGGTGAATCCTCACTGCTGGTAGAAGGTGAAGGATCATCCTTTCACAAGAGGAATTCATAGACCGATGAAGCTCTTCCTTCAATACTTAGTGCGGTCTGGACTGGCTGATCATTTTCAGTCTGGCTTGATCAATAACATCCAGTAAGTTTTTGGCGTCCACAGCCAGAGCGTGAGCGGCCGTCAGCATCTGCTTTTTGTACTCCTGCTGCAGGCTGGTCATGACGTACTGCTGGGCCAGCTTCATCTTGTTAATGAGCTCGGCCAAGTCCGAGTTCAGCAACTTCTGTGCCATCTCGATCTGGAACAAGAAGATTCAGTCAACAAGTAGAATCATAAAGGTGGGAAAAGACCTCTAAGATCATCCAGTTTAGCTCTCAGCTCAACATCACTGTGCCCTGAGGGGCCAAGTCTACACACTGGTTTAACACCTCCAGGGACGGTGACTCCACCACTTCCCTGGGTGATCTTTTCCACTGCTTTACCGCTCTTTCAGTAAAGGAATTTTTTCCTACTATCTGATCAAAACCTCCCCTGATGCAACGTTAGGCCATTTCATTTTATCCTATCACTTGTTACTTAAGAGAAGGGCCCAACACCTACCTTGCAACAACCTCCTTTCAGGGAGTTGCAGAGTGATAAGGTCTCTCCTCAGCCTTCTCCAAACTAAGCAACCCCAGTTCTCAGTTGCTCCTCGTAAGACTTGTTCTCCAGACCCTCTACCAGCTCTGCTGCCCTCCTCTGGATACAATCCAGTGCCACAATGCCTTTCTCAGAGAGACCCAAAACTAAATATAGCATTTGAGGTGCAGCCTCACCAGCTGCTTTTACCACATAAAGGGGCACAATTGCTTCCCCTCGTCCTGCTGGCCACACCATTTCTGACCTAAGCCAGGAAGCTGTTGGTCTTGGCCACCTGGGCCCTCTGCTCATCTTCAGCTGCTGTCAACCAACACCCTCAGGTCCCCTTTCCACCGAGCAGCCTTCCGGCCTCTCTTCCTCAAGCCTGTTGAGCTGCATCGGGTTGTTGTGGCCCAAGTTCAGGACCCAACGCTGAGCCTTGTTGAACCCCATGCCGTTGGCTTCAGCCCATCAATCCAGCTTAACCAGGTCCCTCTGCAGAGCCTTCCTGCCCTCAAGCAGATCAAAACTCCTGCCCAAATTGGTATCATCTGCAACCTTACTGAGGGAGCACTTGTCATCCAGACCATTGATATCAGAGTCAGTAGATGCACTGCACCTCTGACAGCAGGACAAACCTACCTGTGATATACCCTGCCTGAGAATTCCAATGGTTTCTATGGGTACCATGTGGAGCAGATGGAATTCAGCACTTGCTGCCCTATGTTGTGCGGAGATGAAGAGCAGCCCCCTCAGCTGCTGGGCAACTCACCATTAATGGTGCCAAGACCCAAATTGCCAACAGTGGATTTGAACCCATGTCTTGGCATTAACACTTAGTTAGAATCACTAGATTGTAAAAAACTCATGGGATCACTGAGTCCAACCATTCCTATCAAACACTAAACCATGCCCCTCCGCACCTCATCCACACGTCCTTTTAATACCTCCAGGGAAGGTGACTCAACCACCTCCCTTGGCAGCCTCTTCCAGTGCCCAATGACCCTTTCCATGAAAATTTTTTTCCTAATCTCCAGCCTAAATCTCCCCTGGCGGAGCTTGAGACCATTCCCTCTTGTCCTGTCCCCTGTCACTTGGGAGAGGAGGCCAGCTCTCTGCTCTCTACAACCTCCTTTCAGGTAGTTGTAGAGAGCAATAAGGTCTCCCCTCAGCCTCCTCTTCTCCAGGCTAAGCAACCCCAGCTCTCTCAGCTGCTCCTCATAAGACTTGTTAGAGGTTTCCATGCCCTTGTTATCACCACTCTTTTTATTACTGTTAGTAAAGTAGCTCTACTGCATAAAAGTAGCTCTAAAAACCAAAAGCCAGTCATGAAGGCAGATCTGGGTTACTTAACAGAACCACACAACTGAAGCTGGGGTAATAGAGTCTAAGATGGTGGCAGAAGAACCCTTCTCAACATAAGAAGGATATGGAACTGCTGGAGCAGGTCCAGAGGAGGGCTATGAAGGTTATCCAAGGGCTGCAGCACCTCTGCTATGAAGACAGGCTGAGAGAGTCGGGGTTGTTCAGCCTGGAGAAGAGAAGGCTCTGAGGAGACTTCTAGCAGCATTCCTGTACCTGAAGGGGCTAGAGGAAAGCTACAGAGGGACTTTTTCCAAGGGCATGGAGTGATAGGATGAAGGGGAATGGCTTTAGGTTGTAGGGGGAAGATTCCTCCCTCAAAACCACTGAGGAAGCTGGTGGATGTGACTGCAAAATCCCTCTTCTTTATCTCCCAGTGGTCCTGGCTGACTGGGGAAGTTCCACTGGACAGGAGGCTGGCTGATGTTGTGCCCATCTACAAAAAGGGTTGCAGAGAGGATCCAGGGAACTACAGGCCAGTCTGTCTGACCTCAGTGCCAGGGAAAGTCATGGAACAGGTGATCTTGAGTGCTATCATGAAGCCCATGCAAGAGAACCAGATGATCAGGCCCAGTCAACATAAGTTCACGAAAGGCAGGTCCTGCCAAACTAACCTTCTATGCCTTCTATGACAAAGTGACTCGCTTTCTGGATGAGAAAAAGGCTGTGGATTTATCTTCTTGGACTTCAGTAAAGCCTCTGACAGTTTCTCACAGCATTCTGCTACGGAAACTTGTCACCTCTGGCCTGGACAGACGCACACTCTCCTGGGCAGAAAACTGGCTGGATGGCCGGGCCCAGAGAGTGGTGGGAAATGGTGTTAAGTCCAGCTGGAGGCCAGTGACAAGTGGGGTTCCCCAGGGCTCAGTGCTGGGTCCAGCCCCGTTCAATGCCTTCATCAATGACCTGGATGAAGGCATTGAGGGTACCCTTAGCAAGTTTGCAGATGACACAAAGCTGTGTGCAAGTGTCGATCTGCTGGAGGGTAGGGAGGCTCTGCAAAGGGACCTAAACAGGCTGGACCACTGGGCTGAGTCCAATGGCATGAGGTTCAACAAGGTCAAATGCCGGGTCCTGCACTTGGGGCACAACAACCCTAGAATTCTCTGGCTTTGTCATTATCCCATTCATTAACGGTTGTGGAGGAAAGCAGTCTTTCTCACGGCTCATGACCTTCACTGAAAGATCTCAGTCACTTCTCATCCAGATCAAGGTTATTATGGGATATCTCATCAAATACTACCAGCTGCCACAAGCTACGCTCAATTACATGTTCAATGACATTGTGCACAAGTTGTAGCTTAATGGAAGATTAAACTTGCACTAAGAAGTTCTGTGTAAGCACTGCTAACAGTTTTTATGTCAACTCCATATGTGTGCATGTTGGATGCTCTTCAATTACATCCAGTTTGAGTGCCTTAAGGCAATACAAGCCTATGTCCACACAGCAACTGAATTCTAATAAAATCAATTTCATGAGGCATTAGAATCACAGAATGGTCAGGATTGGAAAGGACCTCTGGAGCTCATCAAGTCCAACTTCCCTGCTAAAGCAGAGTGACCTACAGCAGGTTGCACAGGAACATACCCAGTTGGGTTATGAATATCTCCAGAAAAGGAGACTTCAGGGTCTCCCTGGACAACCTGTTCCAGTGCTCAATCACCCTCAGAGTAAAGTTCTTTCTCATGTTGAGGTGGAACTCTCTGTGTTCCAGTTTGTGCCCATTGTCCTGTCACTCGGTACTGCTTAGAAAAGTCTGGTCCCATCCTCTTGACAGCTGCCCGTCAGATAATGATCAGCATTGATGAGATCCACTCTCAGCCTTCTCATCCCCAGGCTGAACAGACCAAGCTCACTCAGTCTCTCCTCATAGAAGAAATGCTCCAGTCCCCTCATCATCTCCATGCCCTCTGCTGGACTCGCTATAGTAGTTCCTTGACTTTGTAGAGCTGAGGAGACCAGAACTGGATGCAGGACTCCAGAGAAGGCCTCACAAGGGTGGAGTAGAGGCGGGAGGATAACCTTCCTCAACCTGCTGGCCACACTTGTCTTGATTCACCCAGGGTACCATCAGCCTTCTTAGCCACAAGGGCACATTGCTGGCTCAGTAACCCAAGAGTTCAAACCACTCAGTGAATCAAAATCTGTGCATGTGCAAAGCAACAAGCGCCAAACCATGTCCAGGTCACTCCTATGGCTGAGGCCAACTTGAACCGTAACAGACTGAACATCGAGTGGGACGAGCTTTACGTACTTCTCTGTGGGTGCTCGCAGGAAGCACAGGGAGGCTCTCATCTACTGTTGCCAGTAAGGTTCTCAGTGCCAAACCAACCTCCTAAGAAGAAAAAAACAATTAGGACATAAACTTTAAGAACTAGGAATGAATGGGTGAGAGAATTGTAGGAGTGCAAGACACAACACATACACTTAATTCCTTATCTGAATAAAAAGGGGGTTATAACACGGCTGAGTGACTTTAAAATCCCACCTGCATTTATATGTTTCACCATCAAAACAAGATGCCAAAGAGTTAATTAAAAAAACCACATTTTTTTCTGAAAAAAGTGAAATGCAGAGGAGATGGTTTCCAACTCCAAGCCCTGGATAAGCGCAGGCAAAATGGAGACTCACAGAATCATAGGATGGTGTGGGTTGGAAGATACCTTGAAAGATCATCCAGTACCATCCCCCCAGCCATGGGCAGGGTCACCTCCCACTGGATCAGGTTGCTCAAAGCCCCATCCAACTTGGTCTTGGACACCTTCAGGGACAGGCCATCCACGACTTCTCTGGCCAACTTGTGCCAGTGCCTCACCACACTCACAGGAAAGAAAAAATTCTTCCTAATATCTCATCTAAATCTCCCCTTGTTCAGCTTAAAACCGTTCCCTCCTTTCCTACTCCTGCACTCTTTGATATAGAGCTCCTCCTAAGCTTTCCTGAAAGGCTGCTCTAAGGTCTCCCCTGAGCTTTCTCTTCTCCAGGTTGAACCACCCCAACTGCCTCAGCCTGCCCTCATATAGATATGGATGAATAAAAGCACCATTTCCCACAACACTGTTCTCAGTTTCCAAAGTTCCACCCCTCTGAACACAAGTTACCGCTGACCTTGCAAACACAAGCAGTTTTTATTTTTTCCTAATTTCTGGAAGATTTTTCCTATGCCACTTGCAAAGCTGTCACTCAGGAGAATTGTATCACTGATGTTAGAAGCTGCCTCCGTACCTTCACCATGGGTACATACTCCTCTGGTGGAGCTGGCTGGATTTTGCTGGACATCTCTATGACTGCTTTCACCAGCCCCGTCACATTCTCATAGACTTTGTCGTTGGAGCGGTCCAGGTTGGCTGTAGGTGGAGGGCTGATCTCCTGCGGCTGAATCTGGAAGCAGAAAAGGGTTGTTTAACCTCCTGTCCCCAGCAGATGGGGCTCAGCAACTTCCCAGCCTTCACAGAATGCCGGGAAGGTTTCACACAGGCAACAGCTTCCCTCCCGGCCCTGCTGGGACCCCTGTCCTGGATGAGCTAACTTGCTCCACGGTCAGAAGGAAGCTTCCTTTGCTTCTTTTGACTGAACCTGGTCTGTGAAACGACACTGGGAAACTTTTACCAGGATTTCCCTGATGGGCTTCCAGTATAACTCCCACAAAAGAGAATAAAAGAAGTTGAGGAATGAGGAGTACAGAGTATTTGACATGTCTCAGTGGTTCACTACCAATGGACAAGCTCCACTGCTAAGGCAAAAGGTGTTAGGCCCCTTGTTCCAGAAGTTTTGTGCTCCAAAATGGTGTCATAGTACACAGTTAACGTACTGATGCAGAAAAGGGAGAACATTGCAGCACAATTCAAAACAGATTAACAAAACTGGTGTTACCAGTACAGAAACACTGACTATTTCCATACAGTTTGCTTCCAACAGATCAAAAAAACTCCAGGAGGTTATAAATCCTGTTGTCCTTACTCAAGCACAACTTCGACTGAGTCAGCTCTGTCTAGAGTTCAATTCAAGACAGACTGAAATAATCCTGGGTCAGAAAAAAAACAAACTTGGAAAACATCCTCTGTAATGGCCTCGGTATTTCTGCTCAGAATTCTGAACAGTAGAACTAAAAGCATCCCTGTTCCCTGCAGCTCTTCACTGCTACTGGATGGCCAAGCAATCACTCAGTAGGAGCAGAAAGTTAGAAAATGGCTTATTTGCTACTGGTGACAGAGCAGACGTCCACCCTCGGAGACGAGATGGCTCCTGACATTTCAGCCACCACACTGAGCTACTTCTGGTCCTTACATCTGAGCTGTTTGTTACTGGTCCTTACAACTGGCCCCAGCTACAGCGATGTTTCACTGGAAGCCTCAGAGATTCTGCCCTGATGAAACTACCAAATATTTGGCTGAAACTTTGTCTAAGGAAGGAGTGCAGGATTTAGGGCATGATGATTCCGTTTTGTTGCAATTTACTATGTGGGTACTGACAAACATTATGGAAATTCAATCTAGTACACTGATTGGGAAATACGTCAGGAAAAAGAACACTGAAATCACTTCAGTTACCAGGGAAAGGCTGTGATTGCAATCGGTTCCAGCAATTGAGAAGTTAAACAGTCATCTGGTAAAGTCACATGCAAAGACATTTTGGGATAGGGCACGGACACACACGCTCGCGCACTGCTTACCCTCCATGGCTACAGTTGAGCAGAATGTGGGGGGAGGTTAAAGAGATTTACCAAAAGAAGGGAAAAAAGAAAAACAATATTAATAAAACTCAGCAGGAAAAAAACCCAAACCAAACCAAAACCAAAACATGTGTAGCAATAAGAGACCAGCTAAAAGCCTGCAACAAAAATGCATCCTCGACAGTGTTGGCATCATTCGTGTTAGCTCTGGGTCCGTTGGTTATGGAAGCACTGTGGGCCTACGACCTCCTGTGCATCCACAGAGGAAGTGGGAGTATTTGCCATGCACCCATGCTTGCTTTTTACTGAACACATGGGGAAGAGATCATGCAAAGCTTGACAGGAGCAAGCCAGGCTGGTGAGCAAAGTGGTGAACGGAGCAGAGGGCCTCTGCAACAGTGGGAACCGACTTGCCCTGCACCACCCCAACCCCTTTACGCAACCAATCCAGTCTGCAACAGGTTTAAGAAAATGTTGGGTTCAACTTTCCATGATAGGAAATGTGTGGTCATCTAACTGAGCAGTTCTTGTTCACGATGATTAACCTTAAGAACTACCATGAACTCATTCAGGATGGATTATACATTATGGGGTTGTTTAGCCTGGAGACGAGGAGGCTGAGAGGAGGCCTCATTGCTGTCTATAACTACCTGAGGGGAGGTTGCAGAGAGGAGGGTAACAGACTCTTCTCCCAAGTGATAGGGGACAGGACAAGAAGAAACGGCCTCAAGCTCTGCCAGGGAAGGTTTAGGCTGGACATTAGGAAAGATTTTTTTCACGGAAAGGGTCACTGGGCACTGGAACAGGCTGCCCAGGGAGGTGGTTAAATCACCTTCCCTGGAGGTGTTTAAAGCACAGGTGGACGAGATGCCAAGGGGCATGGTTTAGTGTTTGATAGGAATGGTTGGACTCAATGATCCAGTGGATCTCTTCCAACCTGGTTATTCTATGATTCTATGATATTTGGGACACGTGTTTTAGGAGGCACGTTTAGGAGGCACCTTGGGCTCATGTTGGGCTTTATGATCTTTGAGGTCTTTTCCAGCCTTCATGATACTAAATGCAGCCCACTTAATTCCTGCAGCCTGGCCCTAAAATTTGAAGGGTATGGACATCTGCGTTTCTCACCACTGAGTATACCCAACACTGACAGAACTGCTCTGCAGATTGTGACAAAAGGACTTTCTCTGTGTGGACTGCCCAGCTTTGCCTCAGCAAGTAACACAAATCCATATATTTCCTGGTTCCTGCCCTAAAGGCTCCTGAGGGCAAGTAACAAGAATCCTGTTATTTTCAATTGTGTTCTGCATGAAAGGGAGACTGAAATGGCTGTACAGAAAAGGAAGCCTGAAACATACTCCAGAAACACCTTCAGTTTAGGACTGCAGACATTAATAGAACTGTACACTACTAAAAAACAACAGGCTGTTTTCTTTAAGGGGCATAAACCAATCAAATTTCAAGAAACTATTGACAGAAAAACGAAAATCAGCCTCCTTTTCTACCAGAGAAGCTATTTAGTACACCAATCTTGTGCACTTATTCTTACTGATGACTCTGGCTGCTCAGGTTTGTTTGTTGTCAAAAGGACGTACTTCAGAAAACATTTTTCATGTGTCAGCATTTAGAAAGGAAATTTTAGAGAAGCCAAGTTTAGTAACACATCTGTTACTCCTTTTTGACATTTTTCTAAGGCCTGGCAGCTTGGAAAGCTCTGGAATCAGTTTGTAATAATGCTGCTCAAATTCACTGCTGCTGTCTATTTATGTTGATTCTTAAATACTTCGATCATCTCAGCACAAGAGAGCAAGAGTGAGACAGGCAGTGGCTGAGCTCAACTTGTGCTAAACACACTGCTTTGGTGGCAAGTTGTGAATTCCTCAGTCAGATGAGCTGGATTTTTTTTTGTATTCTCTTAAATCACCTAAAATAAGTGTCTCTTATCACAGCAGCTCTGTCTGCCATAACATGGTTTCCTGTTCTTTAGTACGGCCTTGGCAGGGGTTTGGCTGGAGGTTCTCCTGTGAGAAGCTACACTATTAGCAGTCACTGTGATGTTACAGTAGGGACTGCCCCAGTGTATGTGCAGAACCCTGTGCTCTAATGCAGGCCTCATCCTTCTTCTTTTGGGGAACAGCTGGAGCACAAATACATCACCTCCCTGGGTGCTACTGATGGCATCGTCTGACAGAATGGGAACAGCAGCAGGAGTGATTCTGCTTTACTGCTCTGCTCAATAACACCGTGGTTAGCCCAGAAGCCTCTATGGAAAGGTCTCTCTCTGGCTGCAAATGTCATTTAACAATAAAACAGCGATGTGTATAAACCAGCTGTGTTTCTGTTAAGAGTACTATTGACAGAGAATCCCCAATCACTATTACACGTAGCTGTGTGAAACTGCTAACATCACAAATAGCTCCCCTGGCAGGCCCCAAGTCCACTCAGGTTTCTATTTCCTAAAAATCAGAAAGGTGAAGGAGTCCCAAAGGCAGAGAACAGTACCTAGAAGTATGATTTTAAACATACTAAGGAGCAGTTCCAGTGACACTGACTGCAACAGGGACCAGGATGCCGTGATTCACAGCGCCCTGCAGCATCTCTCTGTTAGAAAACTGTAAGGTCGCATTTTTGGCTTTCTTGTCTATTTACTGGAGATGAAACAACATATTATTAAGTACCTCAATGACAAGCCAGACAGCCTTGATCACCATTCCCCCTCTTTCCCGTGTTTCCCAGTGCCAGTAGGGGTTTAGGAGCCTTGGTGCTGCAGCAAGAGCTTTTTCAAGCACCACAGTTCAGACATGTCTCACTTCTCCCGACCGAGAAGAGGAGGCTTCGGTACCACTTGAGTAACTGGGAACCCTGGGTGTGCTTCCTCCTGCTTAACAGAGCTGCAGAGCAAGGAGGATGGGTTCATACACTCTCCAAACTAGAAATCAGCTCCCCTGGGAAAGGTTCCAGGTGAGGAACACACTGAATCACAGTAACGGAGGATATGAGCCTACCAATTAACTCCCCACTTCCCTGGAGAACTGCCAGTGCATGCTTGCACCATGACATTTACATGGGAAGTTCAGTCGCTTTGCTTTCCACACTCTCTGCTTCAGGAACAACAAACTATCTCTGGTAGCATTTAGTTTTCTGAAACCTATTTCATGTGACAGTGAGCAATGTACCTTCACGCCTTCGTTGTAGCTGTCCACAGGGCTGTTGAGGCTCGCGAGGCTGCCCAAGTGGCCGGGGGCACCAGGGCGAGGAGGTTTCTTTGGTGGAGCTGCATGATCTGGATAACAAAACAATTTACATTTTAGAGGACCAACATATCACATGTCCCTGGATCATTTTGGTCTGTCAGCACTATAAAGGCTGCATGTGCCTTGCTGTAGTAGCAGAGGAGATAGACATCTTCGTATGTCTCAGAGTAAACCCATTATAATTTCTGTTTCTGCTGAAGAAATGCAGATGGAAAACGTGGTGGAATTCACCGAGTTTTCCGGCAATTATGAGAACGTGGCTATTTCAGTAAGATACTCTGAAAACCCAGTTGTACAGCAATTGCTGCTCATCTCAGGACACCCACTGAGACCTTAGAGGCACTCACCCCTTTGCACCACAGCTGGGTGCCACCCACACTCCATATGTCTGGGAAGATCAGACTCCTTCATGGCAGAAACCCCAGGTGTGATTCACTTTGAGACTGAGAAACCTAAATGTAGGCGTCTACGTTTATTTTACATGTCTGAACTCTGCACAGGGTGAAGTTCTACAAAATGACTCAGCTTCCTCAAGACACTTCCCACCTTTGGATGAAACACTTTCACGGTTTTGCTGACTGCATCACTGGAGAATGCACAGGGAATTTAAATACACAGTGCAACAAAACACCTCTGTGTAGTTATTGAGAATGGAATCTACCCCTTGTATGAAAATACTGCCATAAATCTTTGTTCACTGCTGCTTCTGGAAGACATAAAAGATTCAAGATAATAGTATACGAACTTACTGCTTACCTGGTTTACCCACAGGCTGATAGATGTGCTGGTTACCAGCCTACAAAGTAAAATAAAATAAAATACACATTTAGACTTGTTATTAAACTGCTCTCAACTTTCATCAGCACAATTTCTACCACTGAGAGTGGCCCAACACTTCAAATAACATCCTTATTCACCATCATTAGCTCAGCTCCTAAGTACAAGTACTTAATTAACACAATAAGAAATACTTTTCACTTCTTTTGTATTGCTCACAACAACCCTGGCGTCTACATTACAGTTTAGTCTCACACCAAATCTGAATTGTTCTGCACTTGACACACCACGATAGCCTCAAAGCACTTTTACTTCCAGAAAAGTGCATATTAGAAGCATGAATTCAAAAGAATGTTCTCAAAATTATACAGCCACGTGCTCATCACTTAGAAACTTCTGAAATATGTGTGATAACTTTTCATTTGCACCACCACATCCAAGAACAGGATCATGTATGACAACTCCTCCCACCCAGCATTCACAAACTGGATGGATGGGGCTGCTCTGAGCAGGAATCAGAGCTGCTGTGCTTTCTGCTCCCATTCCACCTAAAATTACTCAAATAGAAGGTCACTTTGTGGGGAAGACATAAATGATACCTCAGTGAACTGGATTCTGTCCTCACCACTGCCATAGAAATTAGTGTTACACAGGACAATTATTTAATCATAGTTCTAGGAATGACTACTGACTATTTCTCATCTTCTCAATAAGAAACTGAGACTGACTCACAGAAGCATTAGACATTTCCCATTCCCGATGAAGTCAGAGTTACGTTCTGAATGTATTAAGAACCATAAGCAATATCAAATTGTGTAACTAGAATGTAGTTATAAAGAATTATGGTCTCTTCTAAAATGCGATTTTGTCAATAATCACTACATGTTTTCTTCACATTCTTTCACACAGGGTGAGAAATTGTACCACCTCATCTAGGGAGATCGGACTTTCTCTGCCAGCAGTCTGGGAACTGGGTGCTATATTCTTCATTCTAACTAGGAGCCTCCTCCAATATCATGAGAAAAATCTTAGCAGCTTCCATACATGAATGTCCCTAGAGACCACACCGTAGTGTGTCACTACCACACTCATCCATGAGTGCACTTTGGCTGCAGATGTAGGAAGAGTCCCTGAATTCTTAGGTAGTGAAAAAATACTGAAGCCAAACTAGGAGTTCACAACTGCATCCCAAATGAACTCAGAAACTGAATATAAAATATGAACTTTAAACATTTTAAAGGGGATCCCTGGGGACAAACAACAGATGAAGCATCAGGTTTCCACCAGTAACAGTCCCTAGCTTAACCCCTCCTTCTTTTCTATCAGTATGAATCAGAAATTCCAATGGCAATTAAACAATTGGAGAGGCATTTCTAGTTAAACAGACAGGAGTTAGGCCAGTAAGAGAGAATACCACAGCAGCAGCTGTTGTCTGGCAACACAAGAATGGCTCTGGGGTTCAGGCCATTTGTTTCGGAACGGATCATTTACCCCAAGCAGATTTCTGGGTAATACAACAGAAACATTTACATTCCCTGTAAGAAAACCCTTCAGATATTTAAACAACTGCAAAAGTTATTTTAATCCTGCTTCCTGTTTACAGAACTTTCAGCAATGTACCCATATTTTAGAATAAAAGGCCACATGAATAGCACATGGGCATTTAAAAATTATTGCAACATATTTGTGGGGTATTTGTTTCAACTGCAGCTTCAAAGGGAAAAAAAATCAACCCAACCAAACCCCAAATCTCCCAAACTGCTGCATGAACAAGTTTGCCATGGCTGCTGTTCCCACAGAAGCTGAGCCTCTTGGAAAGTTGTAGAACCATGTAATAATAGTGGAAACATTTAGCAAAACCCTTAAATCGTCTCCCATCACCAAGACAGCGTACAAGATGTTCTACCAGGAAAGCAGAGAAAAAGCTGGGAGAGGAAAGCTCCCCACCACACTTACTGGGCCCTGGAGACCTCCATCCTCTCGATCGATGCTGCCTCTGGAGAGCCGCACGTCAGGTTTCTACAGCAAAAAAATACAAAATTTCATTCCATACTCTGCTTACCGAGTCCTGCGACCTAGGCTTGAAATCATTTTAAAGACAGGAAAATGCTGTTAACAGTTTAGACCAACAAATACAGATGTCATTTCATTAAAGCCTCTACACCCCCGCTGCTGCGACTGCAGCTACCGAAACTCCTGGCTGCCTCCAACTGCTGTTCACCACCCGCTCAGCACGTGTGTCAAAACGCTGTTAAAAATATTGAGAGTACCGTTTCCCTGAGACAACATTGGAAAACCTGCATTTTAATTTTCTCAAAGGCAGCAAAAGCTGGGATTTTTGGTTTTTTGTTTTTGGAAAGAAGCGTTTGCTTCCCAACGACAGGATGAGAAACGCTGCACATTCATTCCCGCTTCCTGCCTGCGGACGGCTTATATGTCCTTGGCTCCCTCGCCAAGCCTGCAAACAGGGCCAATTACTGGCGCTCTTTAAACACTGCATTTGGATACAGAAAGCTAATAAAGTCATCCAGCTGTGCTATCCTCCCCATACACGCAACAAACAAATTTCTACCTCATACATATTAAGTAAGGTACAGAAACCTGGGGTTTTGATGTTTTAAAAGGTAAAAAAAATGACCGGCGCATTTTTTTTTTTTGCGTAGAAACCGGTTGCCTGTCTCATCTCCCCAGCAAGTCTAGGTATGTTACTCTTTGAGGACAATATTAAGTACATGGAAAGCCAAAGGGAGAGCAGATGTGAAACAAAGGTTAAAGCTGATGTGAAGATATGAGTTCAGCAAAATGAGGGTGCTTTCCTAGTGCACTTATTTGGGCACAGGACACCCCAGAGGATTCTTGAACTCTCCAATTCACTCTCCTGTTGGACTCAGGGTTTCCTCTTTCATATAAATGGATAAAATGCACATCCGCACCAGTGTAAATAAGTTTACCTCCTATGTCTGCATGGATAAATACATAAAACAGACACACAGAATGAGAATGAATTTTTTTTTTTATTTAGAGAGCTGCAAGTATTTGACTATTGACAGTAACTAACTGACTCCATGAACAGATACGTGTTCTTTCAGAGTCTGTTTGGATACGTGCCCTTTCAGAGTCAGTCTGGGGGACAAATATATCTGTTTGTTAGAATCAAAGAATGGTTTGGTTTGGAAGGGATCTTAAAGATCATCCAGTTCCAACTCTCAGACCCTTGTCCTTTCTTGTTTCTAAAAGGACTAAAGAATAACTCTAACTCGCATGTGCTGCTAAATGACTCTAAAAAGCCAGCAGGGCAGACAGAACTTGCAAAGATACTGATCTTTTATCATTAAAAATATTCCAGTTGTGCTGGTAGTCTGTCAGAAGAGCTTAAACTTGGGATTTTCATTCAGTCTTCTGCAGACCGAGGCACAGCCAGAGACAGTCGCTGCCTGAAAGAACTCGCAGATTAAAAATAGACAACTCATGCTAGACAGGGAAATATTTAACCCCATCTTAAACATGAAGAACTGAAGCAGACATAAGCAAGCAATTTCCCAGTGTATCTCTGGGAATGTTATGATGAAACTTAGAGTTAACGAACCTCCAGTTAATTTGCTTTATTGTGATAAAGGAATTTTTTCTGATTAAAGTCTCATTTGATATGGCGTGCCACATACTTCATGAGATATCAAGTAACTCACGATTCTCCTTATACTTTTAAGCAAATAGCTGTCTTTGTTTATCTAAGCATGACTAACCGCATTTCTATTACACTGATGGTTGCAATTTGCCTTTGTTTCTAGCCAGGGAAGTGCCCAAAGACTTTGGAAACAGGCAGACTATTTTATCACAGGAGGTTTTAACGTTCTTTGCACTTTTAACAATTTATTACTCCTGAAATGCACCCTAAACCAGACTCAAAACCAACAAAACATTGAGCATTTAAAGATTCAGAAGCTAAACCCCATACATTAGACCAACTAACACATTGGTTTTTCCTAGCATTACAAGAAGAAAGTAAATTTAACAGACATCACACCACGCCAGAGAGTCCATGAGCACCTCACTGATCTCCATAATTAAGTCTTTGAAATAAAGAGCAAAAACCTTTCATGCTACATAAACACAAGCCCTTTCAACTTCTCCAAACATTTTCCTCCTTCTGCCCCACAGAAGGAACAACAGAAAAATATTCAATACGCTTTTGTGTCCAATGACTAAGAGGCCCAAGCATATTCCTAGTGACTTGACTGTGTTCTAATGAATTCCAACAACTCTCATTTCTAGTAAACAATATTCTCATTTATCCATTTGTACAGCTGTGAAAAATTCAAAAGACAAACTAAAGGTTATATCTAACATGAAACTCCCATTGTACTTCAAAGTAGGATTTAGCAGCAATTCTTATTCTACAGCTCTAGAAAGCTTTCATAGTGCTGACATTACACAGCAATACATTGCCGAATTTTTGGTATCAAGATCCTTCCGATTCTTTGGCTCAAAAATAAGCCTTTACACCCTTCTTCACGCTGAGGGTGGTGAGGCACTGGCACAGGTTGCCCAGGGAAGTTGTGGCTGCCCCATCCCTGGAAGTGTTCAAGGACAGGTTGATGGGACCTTGGGCAGCCTAATCCAGTGGGAGGTGTCCCTGCCCACGGCAGGGAGGTTGGAACTGGATGGTCTTTAAGGTCCCATCCAACCCAAAGCATTCTACTATTCTATAAGTGACCTGTTCTCTACTTTACACACCACGACAGCCACAAAACACATCCTACCATCTTCCCAGTACCTGCTATGCCCTTGCACCTTCATGGCAGCCCTTCCCCAACCACAGAGACTGCTTCAAATCATAGAATCATTAAGGTTGGAAAAGACTACAAGATCACCAAGTCCAACTGTAAATGCTTCTCAACTGGTACTGGGTGTCCTGTTAGACACACAGAATGTCTTGGCTGGATGGGGAACAAACCCTTCTGAAGGGCAGTTAAAGGGGCTGGAAACTGGAGGGTACCAGGATGAACTCGGCATTTGTTTGCAGAGAACATTTCTGGCACTTGCTGGAGCACAAACTGTGTTGAAGGTGTGTATACAACAGAGAGATGAGTTGAAGGAGGTGAAAAACCAAGATATCTATCCACTTGGTTGTGAAGCTGCCAAGTTGAAGGTAGCTAGCGTACACCTAGAACACGTTGCCTACAGGAAAGCTGGGGAGGGGCTCCTTATCAGGGAGTGAAGGGATAAGATAAGGGGAGTTGGTTTAAGCTGAAAGAGAGGAGATGTAGATGAGACATTAGGAAGAAATTTTTTCCTGTGAGGGTGGTGAAGCACTGACAAAAGTTGCCCAGAGAGGCTGTGGATGGCCTGTCCCTGAAGGTGTTCAAGGCCAGGTTGGATGGGGCTTTGAGCAACCTGATCCAGTGGGAGGTGTCCCTGCCCATGGCTGGGGGGATGGAACTGGATGATCTTTAAGGTCCCTTCTGATCCCAACTGCTCTATGATTCTATGATATGACTGCATAACACTCCTGTACTAAATTAAAAGTCAAGTTTAAGTAAAGTCTTTTCCACTTATATTTATTACAGACACTTAATATTTCAGGGGGAATCTATATTTTATGAAATACTTATCTTGCAGAGAATCAAGGCCCTTGAAAATTAATTGATATTATTCTAATAGTCTGTTATCTGAAACCTTTGGAAGGGTCATGAGGACTTTTCAGACAGGATGCATATGTTGACAAAGTGGAACATAATCTACTTTATTTTCAGTATTTCTGGTCCCTCACTAATAAAAGAACATGTAAGTCTCAGCATTCTCAGGACATGCCAAACTGTAATGTCTTGGTGGGATTTTCTCAGGCTAAAAATTAAAATCTTATTTTAGCATCAGTTCACATCAATTACAGTTGAATTGCAGTTCTCACTGTCAAAATAGGACAAAACCACAACTATGTGGGAATTTCAGCAAAACCAAACCCAAACACGATAAGGAAACTATGTGAGTTATTTCTTCTTAACCTATCACAGGAGAGGACTAAAAATTTCTTAGCACAACACTGCTCTGTCTGTTGAGGAGTTACTAAAAGGTATACATATATTCCTAAAAGATATACATATATCTCTTTATTTTCTATGATTAAAACCAATGCTACATACCATCAAATACCCACAATAGAAAGTTTCAAATTGGAAACTAAATAGAAATGAAGAAGCAGGTAATTAAACAGGCCCCAAGGAAGAAAAGAGTTCTGTAAAATGTTCAGAGAGAGTGAGCAACATTGCCAAAAGCTACAGCACAAAACTGACTAACTTCACTGCACTGCTGAACTCAGAAAACCACCTCAAAAGGACACAGAGCTTCACAGTTGCTTTCCCATAACTTCTGTGAAGCAAATTAACTAGTTGCCAGTTCAGCAGGCTCTCTCATGGCATCATCACCACCACTGGTTTCCTATCTGTGGTTACAGATGATTCTTCCTTTGGGTGAAACTCTCTATTAAAATACAGGAGGTATGGTCTCTCCTACAAGCAATTAAAACCTCCCAACAAACGAATAGAATCATTAAGGTTGGAACAAACCTCTATGATTATCCAGTCCAACTGTCAACCAAACACTACTGTGTCTCCTAAACCATGTTACATAGTGCCATGTCTACACGTTTTTTGAAATGTTTTAGTAGGCACGGAGGTGTTGGGTTGCTGGCTGGACTGGATGATCTTAGAGGTCTTTTCCAGCCTTAACGATTATATGTCCCAAAGTGCCTCCAGGGATGGTGACTCCACCACTTCCCTGGGTAGCCTGTTTCAATGCTTGAAAACCCTTTCAGTGAAGAGCTTTTTCTAATATCCAATGTAATCCTCCCCTAGTGCAATTTGAGGCCATTTCTTCTTGTCTTATCACTAGTCATTTGGGAGATCAACATTTGCATCACAACAACATCTTTTCAGGTGGTTGTAGAGAGTGATATGGTTTTCCCCTCAGCCTCTTCTGTCAAAACTTACAAGTAAAAGCACTGTCAGAAGGCCCTTTAAAATTATTTTAACTCAATAAAGTAATTGATTTGCTTTTAAATTAATTCTAATGTAAGAAATCAGGGCTGGAAGATTTCATAGAATCATAGAATTACCAGGTTGGAAGAGACCCATCGGATCATTGAGTCCAACCATTCCTATCAAACACTAAACCATGTCCCTCAGCACCTCATCTACCTGTGCCTTAAACACCTCCAGGGAAGGTGAATCAACCACCTCCCTGGGCAGCCTGTTCCAGTGCTCAATGACCCTTTCTGTGAAAAACTTCCTCCTAATGTCTAGCCTAACTCTCCCCTGGCGGAGCTTAAGGTCATTCCCTCTTGTCCTGTCCCCTGTCACTTGGGAGAAGAGCCCAGCTCCCTCTCTACAACCTACTTTCAGGCAGTTGTAGAGAGCAATGAAGTCTCCTCTCAGCCTCCTCTTCTCCAGGCTAAACAACTCCAGCTCTCTCAGTCATTCCTCATAAGGCCTGTTCTCCAGCCCCTTCACCAGCTTTCTTGCTCTTCTCTGGACTTGCTCCAGAGCCTCAACATCCTTCTTGTGGTGAGGGGCCCAGAACTGAACACAGTATTCAAGGAGCAGTCTCACCAGTGCTGAGGGAGAATAACCTGATCTTTATTGGTTGATTTTCTATGCACTCAAATACTGTAAAGGAAAGACAGCAAGCCAGATGTAAGTGCAAGTATTGCAACATGCATGCCAGAATGCAGGGCCAAATCTTCCAGCTACAGCCAGCAGCAGAGATATCATTCATAAATGTGGAGCACTGCTTTTGGGGATGGAGGTTCTTTATTCAGCCTCTACATGAAGTCATGGACTATGTCCAGCTAAAATCCTGATTAATCTTTGCCTAATTTTTTTTTTTTTTTTGCAGGGGTCAAAAAGTCCGTATCATCCAAAAACTCAAGAGAACTCAGGACAGTGTAGTGACAGGATTAAGGGAAACAATTTTAAGCTGAAAGAGGGGAGATTTATATGAGTCATTAGGAAGCAGTTCTTTACTGTGAGTGTGGTGAGGCACTGGCACAGGTTGCCCATAGAAGTTGTGGCTGCCCTATCCCTGGAGGTGTTCAAGACCAGGTTGGATGAGGCTTTGAGCAACCTGATCCAGCAGAAAGCTTCCCTCGGTTGAAACTGGATGACCTTTAAGGTCCCTTCCAACCAAAATCATTCTATGACAAAGTGCAAAATGAGAATTTCTTTAATTTCTTGTGATTCTGCTTGTCTGCTGAGGTCTAAACACCACAGGGTATAAACAATAAGTGAAGAATCCAGTCTTCAGGCCTGTAGCACCTAACAAACTCTAACAGTAAGATTCCTTCTGCAAAAGGCCAAACAGACATCCAGTTGTTTGGTGCAACATGTTCTTACTGCAGCCATCTCACCCTTTCTATATGCAAATGTCCTGGACGCAAACTATCTTCTACAGTTATCCGTATTAAGCTTTAAGCGTAGTAAATGTTTTGTCTTGGCTTCAGCTTCCTCAAAAATAATTCATAGATTTCTGTCCTCCTTCCTAGAGATGGTAGTATCTGAAGAAATTGTATCAAGAGAGCATGAATGGCTTTCCTAGTCACTTAATAATTTTTGGCTTTAGTTAAAAATCCCCTTCTGAACTCTAGCCACATCCAAAATCTTTATCAAAGTGATACCTGGCTGTGCACCATCCTTTTTGCCCCCCCTCCCACTACCTGAATGGAGACCTCCACACAAAAGAGACTCAGATGCATAGGAATTTGCAGTATCCATCAAATCCCCCACCCTAGGTAATTATTATTTTGGGTTTCTATTTCTCCTACAAGAGAAAGAAGTGTAGCAGCCTTTTCAGGTTCCCTTGATGCTACATTAATGGTTGGACTTGATGATTTTAAAGGTCTTTTCAACCCGAACAATTCTGTGATGTCTGTGAAAGCCCATTAAAGCTACCAGACTAATGTGTGACTTCTCCTCTCTATCAGGAGGTGGGAGGGAGTGGCAGTCCTGTGAAAAAAGCTCCCCAAATCACCCCCCTCCAATTCTCTTATCACCTCCCAGTGGATTTATTTGGTACAATTTCAAATGAAACACTTCTTAACCCTTTAAGTGTTTACACAAGAGATTTATTTCCATTTGGGAGCTTCCCATGAAGAGTGATTTATTTGTTTTGAATTTCAGAATTCTGGATTCTGCTAAGGCTGCAGCTCACAAACAACATTTCCATCTCTTTCAAGTACTGACTAGTCACACATCCTCACAGGACCAGTTTGAGGCAAAATGCTTACACAGATAACAACCCCTCTGAAGACTGGCAAATTTCCCTTTCCGTGCCACTGCAACTGAAATCTTCATCTGGGTTGTCTCTTCTAGCCGACACAGCATCATCACTGTTTATACTTGTACTAACATGCTTTGATTTGTATCCTTTTCCCTGTAGAAGCAGCAATAAATTTCAAGTCATGAGCGAGTTGGCATCACTCTGGAGAAACAAAAATTGTACTAACAGAAACCCCACTGAGGATTTTTCTTCTTGTGACAGTTTCTTGCATGAAGTGATTTGCTGTTGCTCCCCTGTGAGTTCAATTCTCGGCTGTAGAAGTGAGATATACAGTAGGAGCCTGAAGACTGTGTAAATAGAGCAGCTTTGGCAAGTTCTAACTGAGAACACAGTGTGATATAGATACATAAGTTCAAAATTAAAATCTGGCTCTATTCTATCCTTTGTTCTCTGTGCTTCGAAGGAAAAATATTCTTCTCAAACCTATTTGTAGCAGGCAAGGGAGAGTCATGCTTCAGCAAAACAAGTTTACCAAATACTAGAGGTTCGTGCAGAAAGGTGTCTCAAAGTAAGTGAGAGACACAACATCAATTTGGAAAAAAATCAGTTACTTCTCTAAATCATCTCGAGTTAAATTAGGGAAGTCTCTTCTCCCAAGGACACAGGGCAAGAAGTGTGTACGTGTGTGTAATATGTGGATTATTTCTACACTGGACTCTCTTGTGGATATCCTTCAGGAGACTGGCGCAGTCTCCAAGAGTGATTCTCTCTCCTAATTTCTTCAGGACTAAACCTAGAAAACCACATTCCTCTTCCAAGAAACACCCATCTATAAAGTGAAGATTCCTGACAGACATTCTGCAACAGGTTCAAATATACCCTGGGGCTACTTTGAGCTTGTTCAGCTCTTGACACAGCGTATAAATCTGTAAGAGGCATTGAAGTACAAACCCTGAAATCTGTATAAGCAAAATGTCAGCGTGGAAAGAAAAAGAACTCAAGTCCCTTATGGATTCTAATGCTTCATTTTGGCCATTTATGTTCACAGAATCATAGAATGGTTTGGGTTGAAAGGACCTTAAAAGATCACTCAGTTTCAACCCCTGTGCCACAGGTGGGGACACCTCCCATTGGATCAGGTTGCTCAAAGCCTCATCCAGCCTGGTCTTGAGCACTTCCAGGGATGGTGCATCCACTACTTCCCTGGGCAACCTGTGCCAGTGCCTCACCACTCTCACAGGAAAAAAATTCTTCCTGCTCTCTAATCTAAATCTCCCATCTTTAAGTTTAAAAAGGTTCCTCCTTGCCCTACCCTGCAATCCTTGATAAAGAACACCCTCAGCTTTCCTGCAGCTCCCTTTAAGTACTGGGAGGCTACTAAAAGGTCTCTCTGGAGCCTTGTTTTCTCCAGGCTGAACAACCTCAACTCTCTCAGCCTGCCCTCAAAGGGGAGGTGCTTCAGCCCTCTGATCAATTTTGTGGCCTCCTCTGGACTTGCTCTAACACCTCCATGTCATTCCTGTGCTGAAGACTCATAATTGAATGCAGGACTCAAGGTAGGGTCTCATGAAAGAAGACTAGAAGGGGAGAATCACCTCTTTTCATCTGCTGGTCACACTTCTTTTGATGCAGTAATAAGTTCATGCTTACTTGCATTCAAATTTTCTGGTTTGTTTTTTTTTTCTTTTCAACCCTCCGAGGGTTTACATCAATCCAATACTCACTTTGAGCACTATGGCTGTTCACAAATCCATCAGAACTATTTCTCCTTTGAGTAGGGGGTGGCAAGAGAATTGATGTCTCCCCACAATAAAATCTAACAGATAATGTAAAGACAGCAATGTTTTTCCAAATGCATCTGAAGATTGTATTACAGATCAAAAGAAAATAAAAATCAACAAGTTCCTTCCAGCAATTTGTGGAGAGTAAACAGCCTAATGGTCCAAAGGCTGAATCAAAGCAGAACAACAAACAGTGCAAACAACTGTAATCTACCCTGCAAAAAAGGTCAGAAGATTCAGAAGGAGTACTGCAGAAGCTTTCTACACAATCTGGTACCATCACCTGAATGCACAATGCCTCATTCACAATAAATACACTAATGCCTCAAAAAGTTCTTGACAATCTTCAAAGTTTCAGCCCACAATTGATCAGTTTGACCTCCTGGGCTTGTGAGAGTCACAAGCAAGTGATGCCTTTCAAGACTGGAAAAGCTAATGCCTAAATTAGGGAAGAATTTTTCTTTCCCCCTCCCTCTCCACAGCTTGTAAAAAATTGGATAAAGGAATTTGGGTACACTGGTTTCTTTATGGTCAATCCAATGGCAAAACACATATTCCCAAGTGCACTTACAAGGAAACCAGCCAAAAGCAAGCTTCAACATCCTTTTAATTGAAAGTAGTGTCTTAACTCCGGCACAATCTAGATTTTGGCTAGAACGTGTTCTGGATGTGGGGGCATCTATCAGTAGCTCTCAAGAGTCAGTAGATATTTACCCTTGTTTGTCTTCACAGCCATCAGCTGTTCTGAACACTTCTGAATACCTTATATAACTAAACCCTTGAGAGAGGTAAGAGACTATGCCCCCCAAGGAGACTAAGATAATTCAACTGGCAACGAATAAGGTCTTGGTAACATCGTTTGTATATAATATCTGTTCTCCATTCCTGCCCACTGGCTTCCTGTAGAATAAAGCATAACTTTGTATTTTCAAGGAATAAAATGTCCCCTAAAAGGCTGCTTCAAGTTTCAGGAGACAATCAGGACCAGAAGTTTTGGTGTCTAAAATAAAAATAATTAACCCACACAACTAAGATTTTCCTGGAGACCAGCTCTAGACAGTGCAGAGAAGTCTTACAGAAACCACAGACTAACTGTCGTCATCTGCTTTTGACAGAGAGCATATTTATTCAAACTTGCCTCCTGTAACAAACCTAAGGCACATTATAGAGGTGTGCTTTGTGATTACATACAAGTCTTCCAAAACATTCCTTGAACTATGCATAAGACCGCGATCGACGTTTGCCCCGATCAATACCACACTGCTACAAATGATTCATCTGCCAAGGGGGCTCATGCACCCACAGGCTCCCCAGCTTGAGCCTGCTGCTCATCTTCTGCTGCAAGAATTTTAACACACAACCTCAATTTTGACAACTGAGTAGCCAAAGCAACACACCAGTGGCACTGACAACATGGAAACACGGAACTGCACAGAAAAAGCAACAGAAGATCCCATTAACAATGCATTTCTTCTTCCATCTCCTTGTGATGTTCAGAGCTTTGTTCCCCAACTCGCAGAGCATTTGCTAGAATTATTTCTTCTCACTAATGTGTCTCATTATTCCTCCAGCGCAAGGCTGCTTACAATTCTTAGTACAGTCAGGGCTGTTAGATGGACAGTGATTATCCCTTTTTTTATGTGTAGGGTATGCACAGCTCTACCTCCATAAGAACAAACAGGTAATCTCCAGATTGGCAAAGAATTAGACTCAAAGTTTCCCACACACAAATACCCCACTGGATAAAGTGAGACTGACTAAAAAATCCAGCTGTTCAAGGTATTTATAATACAGGACTCACTAACTGAACACAGAATTTAAAAACCATTGCCAAACCTACATTTGGTTATGACTCCTATGTTCAGTAAATGCTCTCATTTCAAAGAGGTGATCAGTTTTATCAAACTGCAATGAAAGAATAAAATCATAATGAATTAGGAAGTGCTATAAAACAAAAGATTTACCAGGAATCGTTCCTCTTTTTCAAGCCAGCGCTGGTCTTCCTCCATCTCCTGTTGTTGTCGTATCAATCTCTCCTCCATAAGATGTGTGGGTAGAACCTGGCCCATTCCCCGTATGTCCAAAGTGCCCGAATCCTACAAAACAGAGTAAGTTTATTCTGTACCACAACTTAAAATTTGTATAAACAGCTGCAAAAATCTATAGATTACAAAAGAATAGATTTTTAAAAACCCAAATGTACAAGTGCAGTCAAGCAGTGTCCCTTCAACTCCTTATAAACTGAAGCAGACCATAAGAAGAAAGTCTTTCCAACTACAAACATTTCATTTGCCTTGCTCCTAATCACTGGAACAGAAAAGATTTGAAAAGTTCTGTTCTGTTTTTCAGGAACCTCATCACTTCATATATTGCACTTCATTTAAGTTGGACTACAAGAACAGATTTAACTATTTTATTTTATTTATCTTGAGCAATAAAGTAACTACCCATTTGTTAAGAGACACATTTTTCTTCTCCAAACAAACACACTTTTCAGTTTTAGCTGACACTTGCAAAGCACTTCACAAAAACATTTTTAATGGGTTTTGAGTAAGTTTTTATGCATGTCTTAAGCTTACAGTACAGAATACACCATATCCCAATGCTGCCTGGAAATCATTAGCAAGTAGTCTATAGCTTAGCATTCTTCAAGAAGCCAAAGGGAGTTTTCTAATACACTAAACTGAGCTTGGTTTTATGTAACCAAGCTCCCAAACTTTTCTGAGAACTTTGGCTGTACTTCTTGTTACCACGCTGGCAAAGCATCCATATACATCTACCAACACTTTATTCAAGCACGACATAGTTAGTGTGAGTTGTTTCTACAGTGATTTAACTAGAGGGACACTGAACCTCTTGGGACTGCAGCCCTTAATTATACACAGTGTAAGCAACAAGATCACGGCAGAAAGTCACAATGGCAGAACATACAGCCAAATCAACCAAGAGTAAAAGTAGAGGCAAATTTAAGAATCATGGAGTCAAAGAAGAGCTAGGGTTGGAAGTGATCTTAAAGGTCACCTAGTTCCAAACCCCTGCCATGGGCAGAGACACCTCCCACTGGATGAGGCTGCCCAAGGCCTCACTCAACCTGGCCTTGAACACCATCCCTGGAGGCGTTTAAGGCCAGGTTGGATGGGGTCTTGGGTAAACAGATCAAGTGGGATGTCCCTGCCCATGGCAGAGGGGTTGGAACTAGATGATCTTTAAGGTCCCTTCCAACCCAAACTATTCTATGATTCTACCTCCAGGGATGGGGCAGCCACAACTTCCCTGGGCAGCCTGTTCCAGTGCCTCACCACTTTCATAGTGAAGACTTAGGCACCTTGCCTGCATTAACAGTGAAGCCTTAGTTATGATGTCAATGTTTATCGGCGGCACAGGGGATAGAGTGCTGGTTAGAGAGGAAACAGATTTAAGAAAGATGCAACACAAATTGAAATTTTGTGGAAGGATGAAATGGAATGAAAAATGTGTAAAATACTGGAGGAGAACAGAAAACCAAGTGACAGAAGGTTAAAGGAGGAATTAATGTTCTGCAGACTGTTTCACTTTCTGTCTGGATAAGTTATGGAAAAGCTATGCTAGTTATTTCCCATGAGAGGTATTTTTAAACAGTAACAATATTACGTAGTTTTACATGAACGTTCCCATCACTATTAATGACAGTAAGTCTCAGTAAAGCCTTTTAACAAACACAAAATGTTTGCTATCACTTACTTAGTTAAGATAATAAATGTAATTTGTGTACAGAGCACAGTTTATGCCCAACCTCCCACAGGAGAATTTGTTTCAAAAAGAACAGAATTCAATCGCAACTCCCACCCAGCTGCAGTAAGGCCATTTAAAAAATACCAGAGAAACACTTAATTTTCCTACAATAATCTCCAGCTGCACCTAAATAATAAAAGAGCGTATTTAGTGTACAGAGTGCAACAACAGATGTGTCAGTTCACAATACCTCCATGTTTGGCTGCCATGCTGATATTTCCTGAGGCCGATGGTTCCAGGAATCTGCTTGATCCAGGAGAGAAGCCTGCCCAGGATAAATGCTGCCTGCCATGGCTGGTATCCCATGAGAACCAGGGTAGCCAGACACCTTTAGGGGAAGAAAAAACAGTTACATTAGTAGGATGTATGCTTCCCTATAACCTTCCCAGCGAGGGAACAAACATGACAGTTCAGAAGTTACTCGATTCAAGCAGTCAATGAGAGAGAGGAGGGAAAGCAATATCAGAAGGAAGCCAAGGCAAAATATGCCACAAAGCCTCTTTTATAAGTCTTTGAGAATGTCTTTAACAACACTGACAATAACTAGTTGAGAAAAACTGTTCAGAAATATACCTATAACTACTTGAGGATACCTATAACTACTTGAGGACGCCTACCAAAACAACAGCATTGGAAAGTATACCTTAATCTTTACAGTTAAGAAGACCAAAATCCTCTGATGAACATAAATGAATCTACTGATACTGCACACATCACCCTAAAGAGACACGTAAAAACTCACCTCCCAGTGTATATTACAAGCTAAAGCCTGGAGTGACAGCATGTAATTAGTGTGCTTCGCTGCGCAGCCTGAGAACATCTCCACAGGCTGAAGTACTCATTAAAACAAGGGAACACTCCCCCTCGCCACAGAAAAAAGAAACACATCTTGACCAAGACTGTTGTACATGGCTGAGTCTTTGAACAAACCCATAAATGCTTAAGGTACTTCCATGATAAACTTTTGTTTTATATAATTTCTTCAGCAGTGTCAGGAAGGAAAACAAAGCCTGTGAGCAAACGGTGTGGTAGATATAAAGGTTGCCACCAGCCAACAGAAGATTAGTGTCTCAGGGAACCAGCAGGAGCAGAGCATCAATAAGCCCAAGGAAAGCCACCAGTTAATGCAACTTTATGCAAGTAATTTCACAGCTTCGTACAAACATTAACATGAACACCAAACTCCTTCCATCAGCACAAAATGTCTGCTGTGTTTCATTGTAGTTCTAGGAAATTAAGTACCCTATCAGATACAAAAATATTTGCCATCTGGAGTAAACCTACCAGGCTCAGTTCGGGTTTTGTTCTGATGTAAAACAATACCCATTTAACAGAACTCATTGAAACCAAACCGCACAAGGAGTGACTCAACCCCACCAGCTGCAACAGAGTTATAAACCCCACAGTTGAAAAAAATGCATGCACAGTGTTAAATGTAATACCTGGTAATGATTTGGCTGTACCATATGCTGTGGACTTGGATAGAACCCTTCGCTGGATCTTGGGCTGGGGTAACCAGGCCTACTGGGCTGTAAATATAAAAGAATTTTTAGAGTCTTTAGAAACAGAAAAATAAAGCTAGAAAATTATGAGACAAACACTTACTGGTGGTGCATCAGAAAAGCAAGCTCAAAAAAAAGAACCCCTTGAAAGAAATACTCTAAAATTACTAACATAGGATCCTTCTTTGCCTAACATTTCTAACTGGCGTCACTGTGAGATGACACGCTGCGTAATTTCACACTAGAAATCATGATATTTGTGAATTACTTGAGAATGCGTAGAAGTTGATAAATAAAATTGAGTTTAAGCTCTGTAAAGACCTGAAACTTGCATAATGAAGTCTTGGAAGAAAAAAAACAGTTGTCATCATTATAACATTAGATAGTAAGACATACTTAAAATCCCATAACTATGAAATTCAACTTGTTCAAATGTTATTAGTATCCATATCTATATTTTACCCAAAAAGACTGCATAAAAAATGTAGCCAAATCTGCATTGCATATACAGTGAGAATGTACTGATCCCTCAAAAAGATATGATATGATATTGGAAGGGACCTCAAAGATCATCCAGTTCTAACCTCCCTGCCATGGGCAGGGACACCTTCCACAGCCAAACTGGATGGACACGTAATGAAACAAAATTGAGCGTAAACTACAACACATCAAGTCCTTAGAATCAAAGTCTTAGTTTTCTATCTAGAATAAGGAAAATGCAACTAGTTGATTCCTACTCTCTCCCATATGTGTGATAAATAAACTTCACACTGGTCTGAGAGCTCACAAGCTGATTTTTCATAGGAGTGCTACAAGAAAGAAGAGGAAATAAAATGCCAGGAAACAATTTGTGGCAACTATGGAAGTCCTGTACAAGTTAAACAGCAAGAAACAGAAAATTGTTAGTGTGATATTATAGCCTGGATCAGTTCTAATAACAGTTCAAGTAGAACCAGGTCATTTCAGGCAAGTACTGGCAGATGATGATAAAATTGGTCAGAATGCCACTGCTTGAATTAACCCATCAGAGAAGAAATAAACGAAATAACAATGGAACAATGGCTTTTCTGTTTTTTGTTTTTTTGTTTTTTTTTTTTTTTTTTTAACATACATAATCTGCAGTCTTAACTACCTTGGGAGGAGCTTCATCCGATCCTCCTGAGTCCCAGGACACTGTGACTTGTCGCCTGGATTCCATTCTCATTCGTTCTTCTTGCTGCAGCTTCTCTTCCTCCAGTATTGTACTAAGAAAAACATAATATATATTAAGTAAAACTCCAGTTCAATGTCTACTGAACCTTTCCCCAGAGATCTCACTTTTTTCAGACTAATGAACTCTATGTGACAAAGTGATTGAGCACTGCAACACAAACTACTTATACTTATATTCTGAAAATAAGTACCAGGAAGAAATACCAGCATGCTTTTAAAAACAGAAGAACCACCAAGTTTTCAGTTTGATGTCTATAATTACATAGAGAAATCCTCAAAAAGACAATAAATCAAGCACTTACTTGCACAAAAGCTTGTTTTTCACAAGAAAATATTCTACTCAGCTGCTGTAAAGGCTCAAACCAAACTGAAAACGTTCTTTACGGAAACTAAACAGAGTTTCAGATCATTGGGATATTTTTTTCTTTTTTTAATTAAAGCAGTCAAAACCCATTTTCAGTGCTATGTCTTCAGCTTGTAGAGTTTAGCCTAACCAGGAACACATTCAGCAAACGTATGTAGTAAACCAGAACTATCTGACAGCGTTCGCTCAGCTTCTAAATATTCCAGTCTAAAGGCTACATTTTCAACAAAGTACAAGACAGCAGTAAAAGCAGTTTGCTACTTACCAGACTATTAAAAAGACTGTTTGAAGTTCAACATGATACTGCTGCCCCCACAGCAGCCTCCTCCCAGTTCTGCTATGTGGATTATTAATGTTGGATATTTGCCATTTGAAAAATACTCAGAATGAAGCTTTGAAATAGGGAGCTGCAAAGTCGCTGGAGCTGCACGCTACATGGACAGTCTGGCAATGTGAGTAGGGCAGATGATTTACATATCGCTATCCCCAGCGTAAAGATAATACTGCAAAAGAGCTATTCCAGCTTCTTTATCACTCAAGAGTTTCAAGAAACAAAGCTGGGATGTGGGTTTATAATCTCCTGCTCAGTCTGCTAAATAACCACCCAGAATTACTCATGCAGGGGATGAGATCAACAGCAGCAATCTATTCTAATCTTGGAACTTTACTGCTTATTTAAAAAATAAATTCCTGCTTGGTTGGAGATGAGAACTTTGCTTTTCCTTACCCAGCCAAAAAAAAAAAAAAATCTATGTCACTTCAAAAAAGCAGAGAAGTCGCCTTAACTCGCTGCAGCTACAGAAAGTTTATAAGTATTGGTGCAATTTCAATCCATCACTGCTGAAGTAATCCAAGAATGTGGAATGAAACCAAAATCAGATGAGTTATTTGCAAAAGTCATCCTGACACAGCCACCATGGGAATGCAGCTAGAGCCCAACGGAGGGAAGTAAAAAGAGAAAATCTTTTTATTTCACCTTCCTTCAGAATAAAGAGAATGGAATTTTTGGCTGTGAGGACAGTGAGGCACTGGCACAGGTCGCCCAGAGAAGTCATGGATTCCCCCTTCCTGGAGATGTTCCAGGCCGGGTAAGATGTGACTTGGAGCAACCTGATCCAGTGGGAAGTGTCCCTGCCCAGGGCATGGGGTTGGAACTGGATAATCTTTAAGGTCCCTTCCAACCCAAACCATTCTATGATTCTATGAAAATGAAATATTTCCTAGTTGAACCCATAAAGAACTAGCAAAAAACCTCACCGCTTTAAAGCTCAGTTACAATTCAAATACTCAGCAGGCATCTGTATGTAGCACTAGAAATCAGCCAATGTGCATCCGTAGCCATGAATTATCATTATGATCTTTCAAGAAACACCTCAAGATTTAAAAACAACAAAGAAAAAATGCAAAACCCTTCCCCCAGACATTGTATGAATAAAATAGGTATTTTTAACAGAGCTGTTGATACAGCAGTTGCTCTCATCTGAGCCAAAGGAATGAAACAGAGGAGTCTGCTAAAAGCAGCAGACTAAATTTGGGAGATGGCTTATTGACAATTGAAGGCCAGGAGTATAATTTGTCACAGTTTAATCCTGGTTTTGCCATGTAAAAGAATGAAACACCAATACCTGCCTTGCTATCAAAGCCATTTTATCTGTGGTATCACAGTATTTAATACACCATCATTAATTTCAATCACATTACTAGAAATGACAAATTTTGACTGAAATGACTTTTTTTCTCTCACAACATAGGTTCAGCTTTTTGCCTTATAACTCTACTCCATCCCACCCTGCTATTTCTTTGTGTCACCAGGAGGTCCTCTTCCCAGAAGCTCTGGTCAAAGGCTGCTCAGCCGCAGCAGGATTTGTACTTGGATGCCCTTGACAAGAATATGAAATAGAAAAGCCTCATGGAAGGACGGCTTGAAAAAGACACAAAGAATATAAATGACCCACAGAAGCATCTTTGTTTTTACTAAGGAAAGACCAATCCATAGACAGAGCAGAAGCGTGCCAAGAGTTATTTTTGACCTTTTCTCAGTGCAGCTGCTTAAGTTCTCTGAGCAGCTTATTGGAATTTGCAGAAGGTCAGGAAAGTCAGATCTAGGCATATTTTCCCAAACTACACATATTTTTAGCATCAAAGAGGAGCAAGCAAAGAAGTTTCTATTCATACGATCTCCCCAGCAGATCCTGAGGTAGTACAGAGAAACTGAACTCATCTTGTCTAGGTTAAGTTCCATGGAAAATCTCAGCTATTAAAAGGGTACATAATTGATAACTTATTTAATTTACAAAGAAACTTCTTACTGAAATCGGCCTGTGACATTGAAAAGGGAACATTTACTGGGAGCTTCAGTGTAGGGGTATCTGAAAAATTAAAATGTATCCTTACATTTCAAAAAGCACAGCAGAGCCAGTTTTTGCTGCTACGGTGGTGCAGGAACCTACAGTAAACCTACAGATGCAGCTTCTCTTTTTCTCTCTGTGGTGTCCAGCCATCAGAAATGCAAAACTGGACGCACATGAAAATATTTCCATACACTGCTCTAATTTAAAACCATTTTTGTATGGATTATAGCGTATTCCTAACGGTTGCTGTCAAAGAACAAAACCCATGGAAGCATTCTGCAGCCTTCATCAGGTATTTCAAGTGTATATTAAAATGCTGGATAGCATGAAAGAAGAGCACACAAACTGCCCTCACTTCTCTCTGTTTTGTTTATAAGCAACACTTTCAGATCTATAGCAAATGTAGTCACAAAAAGGCTCAACTCAAACTTTCATCAGTATCTCACTGTTGTCATAAAAACAGACTAAATGCATGAATCAGTCTTTTTTCCCCCTTTCCTTCTTTTTTCTTCATTCCCTTTAGAGCTGTATTTAATACGTGACTTGCACTGCTGGGATGCTAACATCCACTCTGTTAAAACCTGAGCTGCTTCATCAGTGACCAACAGAGGGCTGGAATCCCATTCATACCACAACAGCGATAGCACTGCTGCCTATTTTGCTATTATCAGTTGAGAGGAAGGGTTATCGACAGGTACTTTATAGAAAATTCATTCAATGATGCAATGAAGAGTGTCATGCAATTATATGAATTTAAAAGCTTAAAATTAAAATGCAACTTAATCTACAATGCAACCCGCCCAGTTTTAGCAGAATTAGTGACCAAAGGGATATTCAGGGCATCACAACTCACAAGCACAAGCCTGGGAGGTGACTTGTAAGGAAGTCTATGAGTATATCTGTTGGAGTAGGACCAGAGGAAGTCAAGAAGGTGATCAGAAGGGTGGAGCACCTCCCATAGGAGGACAGGCTGAGAGAGTTGGGCTTATTTAGGTTAGAGAAGAGAAGGTTCCAGGGAGACCTTCTATCAGCCTTCCCGTACTTAAAGGGGGCTACAGGAAAGCTGGGGAGGGGCACTTTTTCAGGAAGTGCAGGGATAGGAAAAGGGGTAAAAGTTTTGAGCTGAAGTAGGGTAGATTTAGACAAGGTATAAGGAAGAAATTCTTCACTGTGAGGATGTTGAGGCACTGTAACAGGTTGACCAGAGAAGTCATGGAGAACTCATCCCTGGAAGTGTTCAAGGCCAGGCTGAATGGGGCCTTGAGGTCCTGTGGAGGGTGTCCATGTCTGTGGAAGGGGACAGTGGAACTGGATGATCTTTAAGGTCCCTTCAAACCCAAACCATTCTATGATTCTATTCTGTGATTCTATACAGTGACAACATTTGCAACACACACCTCCAGCATCTTGAACACCGTAAAGAATAAACTATATTTAATAATATACACATACATGAGATAGTCTATGGTTACAGTAAGTGTATGAATAGAGTAAGTGATGTTTAAAGCAAGAGGCTAGGAGTCATTTTGAAAAGAAATGCTGTACAAGTGATATTGCATGATTTGGGCACATTGAAAACCTTGCAAAAAGCCTTTTATACCATCTATCATGTAGCACAAGGCTAAAAACGTCTTCTATGCAAATCAGCAAAGCAACTCATCCTTCCTGATTAAAATAGCGCAGATTCTAATTCTGGTTCAGTCAGGGATGGAATCGCAGGAGCAACATGGCAAAACCTGACTTTCCTGGCTGCACCCTCACTTTTACACCCTCCACCCCCCTTCCGAAATTGAAAAAGCAACCTAGGATGCGAGGAGGAATTAAACTAGGAAATCCACAACCCATTAATTTGTTTCTGTGTTTGCTGTGAAGACTAATTCACCCCTACCCACTTGGACAGATGAAATGCTATAAAATATCAGGCCTTTACTACCCTAAGAGCACTATATAAATTCTACAGAAACCAGTCTCTTTGCGTTTCACAATAAGCTGCAAGTGGCATTTGTGCAAAGCAGATCTTACTAAGGAATAGGAAAAGCATCAAATAACAAAGGAAGAACACATGAAGTGCTCGTGCTCCCATTAGTGCTATTTCAGATGCAGAAAAGAAGTTTTCTTCCCAAAGCAACGAACTTTTTCTCATTAAAATAAAGAGGAATGTTATGGTGGGGTATCTATCATTAGCTTCAAGCAAACAATTGGTCTGTTCTCAGCTTGGAAAGATTCCCCTGGATAGGATCCAGAGTGCGCAGCAGCAATACCACACTAAAAAGGCCACCAGGGAAATGGCTTGGTTTTGCAAGTTCATGGGAATTTGAGTTTTGAAACACAATCTTTCCTCATTGCTTGACACTGCCTCAACATAAGGGAATTGGCAAAGTTTCCAACGAAAGGTTGATTCTGGGAGCAGCGCTAAGAAGCCCTAAGGACGACAGTGGTGCCTAACTTCTAGGAGATAAAGGTCACCAGTCTGGAGTGCAGAAAACTCTGCTTTGGTGAGAAGAGAGGGAAAAATGGATTTTAAGGTTGCTGTGGCCCCAGAAGAGAAGTTATCCACTAAAAAATACTTCAAATTTTCAAGTGCGACTAGAGGAGCAAATCTCCCACCTCCTTTGGTGCATTTTTCATCTAGAACCAGGTTGGAAGGGACTCCTGGATGTCTTGAGTCCAGCCTCCTAGAGAAGCTGAGCTCCATGCATGGCCAACATCAGCTTGCTCGGAGCCTTTTCCAGTCACGGTCTGAAAGTCTCCCAGTATGGAAATTCCAGAGTCTTCCTGGGTGACCGGTTTCAGAGCTTACCCTTGCACACTGAGAAATATTTTGATTTGTAACTAAGGAGAACTTGGTTGCTGCATGTCATGAGTGTTGGTCCTCACCCTTTGGCTGAGGGGAGCCAGGCTCTTGGGCACTGGTCTATCCTGTTTTTCTTACCATATCACAGAATCACACAATCATTTAGGCTGGAAAAGACTTTTAAGATCATCTAGTCCAACCGTAAATCTAACACTGCCAACGCCACCACTAAACCATGTCCATAAGTGCCACATCTACACCTTTTTTTAAATACCTCCAGGGATGGTGACCTAACCACCTCCCTGGGCAGTCTGTTTCTGTACTTGACAAGCCTTCTGGTGAAGAAATATTTCCTAATATCCAATCTAAACTTCCTCTGGCCCAACTTTAGGCCACCGCCTCTCGTCCTACCACTTGTTACTCGGTTGAAGAGACAAACACCCACCTCACTACAACCTCCTTTCAATGAGTTGTAGAGAGAGAGATAAGGTCTCTTCTCAGCCTCCTTTCCTCCAGGCTAAACAGTCCCAGTTCCCTCAGCCGCTCCCTGTAACACTTGTGTTCCAGTTCCTTCCCCAGCTCTGTTGCCTTTCTCTGGACATGCTCCTGTGCCTCAATGTCCTTCTTGTACTGAAGGGCCCAAAACTGAACCAGTATTTGAGGTGTGGCCTCACCAGCACTGAGTATAGGAGCATAATCCCATCCCTACTCTGGCTGGCCACACCATTTCTGTACAAGCCAGGATGCTGTTTGCCTTCTTGGCTACCTGGGCACATTGCTGGCTCATATTCAGTCACTGTTGACCAGCACCTCTAGGTTTTTTTCTACCAGGAAACTTTCCAGCCACTCTGCCCCAAGCCTATAGTGCTGTATGGGTTTGTTGTGACCCAGATGGAGGACCCAGCACTTGATATTGTTGAACCCCACACAGTTGGCCCCAGCCCATTGATCCAGCTTGTCCAAAACCCACTGCTGAGCCTTTCTTCCCTCAAGCAGACCAACATGGCTATAACTTTTTCCCCGTCTCCCCCTCCAGACCCATACTGTTACAAGTGCTGCTGCTGTCTCTCTGAGTACTGCCTACATTTATTTTAGCCCCCAACATAATCACTTTTAGCCTCCATTTACTCGCCCTCTGCCCTGCCTGGGTTTACAGCCACAGCCGCTTCCCTAGTCACAGTTTTTTTAGGGTCTCATTTTCCTCCATGCCAGCCAGTTGCAAGGTAGCAGTAAAATCTGACTGTAAACTAAAATAATACTATTCTTCCAGGGCCAAAAAAATTAAAAGGTAAGTAAAAAGCCAATTTACACCAATTTTCCAAATCACACAACCACGTCATAACTTTTTCTTGCAATTCTGACCAAGCTGTATGATTCTTTTCTTTGCAGTTAACTCCACACAGTCAATAGTGCAAGTTCTTAGTGAGAAGGGTTACAACTTCCCCTAGTGCTGCGAATTACTAAGTCTACACAGGAGCTCCCAGAGTAAAAAACAGCAGAAATATATGACATTTTAAGAAACAGGAAAAAAATTAAAGGTAGCAAAGTTGTCCATACAGGAACTCTGAAAAAGCATCATAATTATATTACAACTGTCTCTGTCTTACACTACCTATGAGTTATCTTTTACCACTAACATCCAATGACAGCAAAAATGATATAATGAAAATAAAATATGCCACAAAGTATGACTTTGAAACAAGCTATAAGATAAAACGGAAGAATTTGGCAACAAATTAGAATAAGAGTGGATTTACAGTGCACAATACCTACATAATGTTTGAAGCTTATATTGACTTAGGCAAAAAAATATATTGAACTCTCATAAAATTTAAAGATGGTCACAAATATAAAATTTGCCTATGCCATATCTCAGTGAAGTTTCAAAGTTTAAATATAACTCCCACTTGGTGGCTGGTGAAATGGAGATACGGACACTGCAATAAATTATTGCAGAATAAACTAGGGTGTGAATTTAGACTGGTGTCAAAAGTGTATGCGCACATTTATTCCAAGAAAAACATACGGTAGTCTACATCCTGGTGTACAAAGGGGAAAGAAATTGCTACTTAATGACGTTGCACTTATTGCAGTGTCTGCAACTGCACAGACATAGCTGCCACTGGGCAACTACCGTGCTGCGTATGTTACGAAAGGTGATTCATGTTTCCGGTTGTTTGAATTTTCTAGTCCCATTATTTCTCCAACAGATAAGGTCCGGATTTCCAGCATAGAGCCAACAACACAGCCTTCTGAAGTTAAAACTTAATACACCATTGTCTTGGATTTTCCATGGAAAGAAAATAGTTTCAACAGAAGATACAGTGAAAATGAATATTTCTGAACAAGGAAAGAACCTTTCAGAAGTATAACCCTACCTGAGTTGTGCTTTAAGTTCAGTAAACCTGGGTCGTCTACTAGGGTCGTATGCCCAGCACTTGGTCATAAGGCTGTAGAGGGTAGGAGGGCAGTTTGGAGGCATTGGGAGCCGCTCACCGTTCTCAATTCGCCCAATCACATCATTGTTCTTCACTCCCTGGAAGGGCTTTACCCCATGCATTAGGATCTCCCACATACACACACCTGAGAAACACACACAAAAAGATTTTCCCTGGTGTCAGCAAGCAACAAAACCTGGTAAAAAAGACATAAATCCTAATTTGGTACAGCCGAAAAATACAATTTCTTCTGAAATGTTCAGCTAGGGAATCAGTTTTGACTTACCGGCTGACAGCAGAGAGGAGCAATGTGTAGCAGGATTACACACGCAGTATCGACCTGAACTATTTATGAGGAAGCATGACCCACAGCTGGCTCACAGCAGCCTGGCTTCACATTTAGCTACCTTTTACCTATTGTAAATCAGAATGGTTGCTCATATTCAAATTTACTTCTTATGACCTGTGTTTGGTTTTCCCTTTGACTAGTTCTGACTTGTTTGTTTCAACACCTACACCAGATTTTCATTTTGAGGGTGTTTTAAGGCTGGCATTGATCCAAATTTTTTGAGCTGAAACTACGTAATAACACAGTTTCTGTTGAAACTATGTTAAAAGCACAGAGGGAAAAAGGGTCTGTCAGTTTAGCACTGGCCCAAATGTTCCACAGATATCATTTTTTTAACTCTGACTGTACCAGAGTTTTCTTCAAACTATTATAAACCTTCTAAAATTCACATACGCTTTGCTTAAAAACATTCAAGTTTTACTTTATAAAGAGAGAGAACCCTTACTTGTCTGTCCTGTTCTTACTTCAAGTGTCATCATCTTTGTTCTTTTACAAAGCCTGTCTTTGTTCTGTCTGTCCAGATCAACAGTTTGGGCCAGTTTGAGCTGAGGTGATCAGATTCATACAAAAACTTGCATAGTTATGAAAAAAAAAAAAAGCTTCAGGATATTCTCATTTACCCTTATTTTTGGTCAGCTTCTGGTCATATTTTGCAAGCTACCTGGAGCTATTAAAGACAAATTAAGTGGGAATTCAGCATTAAAGAGGAAACAGGACATTATGTTGGTTGACCTATGCATTTAGTAAGGAAGTAGGCACATCACCATACAAGTGAAAATATAAAATAGAAACAGCAAATAACAATGGTATAACAAAAATTCAGACAGAAAAATAAAGTAAAACATTTCCTCGTGCATTCATTTTTGTCAGCTTCTTACTAGAGGAAAAAAGACACACGAAACTTTAGTGAGTAGAAAAAGGAAATCAAAATACAGAGATGGAAAACATGCTGGAAGAAATTGTATGTTTAGGAAGTACAGAAAAACCAGTGCCAAATATCTGGAAATTATTCATTTACAGTAGATGCAGTGAGAAATGGCATTTCTCCAACAGGTTCTTAAGAAACCCCATCACTTGGTGTTCACTTACCAAACATCCACACATCGCTAGCTGAGGTAAACCGTCGGAAGTTGATTGACTCTGGAGCCATCCACTTGATAGGCAATTTTCCTTTGGAAGCTACAGGAAAAGCAACACAAGGCAAGCTTTCACTCCTGCTGGTGAGGTCAAACAACCTTCCAAGTTTTAAGTTAATTCTTATCTTAAGACTCAACTACTGGAGTTAAGAAGATATGGTTCCAAATCCAAAACTGCCACAAAATCTCAACAATGGAGAAGGTATTTTAAAATGATTCATAAAAAAATGACTAGGTTGTTTGGTCTTACATAAAAGAGAAAAAAGAAACAACTGAAAACAAAATAATCCCCCAAGCTTCCCACAACAAACACCAAGAGCACAAAAAATGACCATGTCAAAAGTATTCCCCCGCTTCTCTCAGCAATTAAATACGATATGCAGCTCACAGTGATGGGAGACAAATGAAATGAGGTAATGTAATGGAGTGTAAGGGGACCAATAAAGGATACCTTAAAATCATAGAATCATAGAACAACTAGGTTGGAAGGGACCCATCAGATCTTCTAGTCCAACCATTCCTATCTAACACTAAACCAAGTCCCTCAAGACCTCATCCACCCGTGCCTTAAACACCTCCAGGGAAGGTGACTCAACCACCTCCCTGGGCAACCTATTCCAATGCCCAATGACCCTTTCTGTGAAAAACCTCCTCCTAATCTCCAGCCTAAATCTCCCCTGGCGGAGCTTGAGGCCATTCCCTCTTGTCCTGTCCCCTTGAAGCTAGAAATATATAGAAGATTAGATCTACAGAATAACAGAATGTTTTGGGTTGGAATGGATCTTAAAAGATCATCCAGAACCAATGCCATCGCCATGGGTAGGGGCACCCTCCACTGGATCAGGCTGCTCAAAGCCTCATCCAGCCTGGCAGGAACACCTCCAGAGATGAGGCATCCATGTTTACTCCGGGTAACCTGTGCCAGGGCCTCACCACCCTCAGAGGAAAAAAATTTCTTCCTAATATCTCATCTAAATCTCCCCTCTTCTGGCTTAAATTCATGGATTCATAATACACATCAGATTTAAAATGCCTGGTAGTCTACATGCAATCTCTATTCTCCTGCTGTGTTTCCCATTTATTAGGCACTGAAGGACACCTCACAGCTGCCGGAGCCACTCAGTATTCCATCCAAAATAGAGGAAAAAGTAGGCTTCAAAAACCTTTTTTTTGTATTGAACCTCCCTAGTTCAGTAGCATCTGAATTACTCAGCATACAACAACAGCACAAATTCAAAATTTATCTGTAGGCGCCACTGAATCAATAGTAGGCTACACCTATATTATGTTATGACTGCATTATCTCAAATAACCCTTAAAAATGAATAACATTCTAAAAGTTGAAGAGAGCACTATAAGCTCATCCTAAAAAGCGCAATTTTACCTACACACGAATTTCTTACTTTCTGCAAGTTAAATCAGACCCTGTGATGCTTCCTTCTTATGGGTATTTACTGCCATCTGTGACATTGTTGAATAGTTTGCCTTTTTATACAAATACAACAGCTAGACTATGAATATTAGGTTAATTCCCTTTGAAATCTAACTCAATATTGTGAGAAGCAATTCTGTTCTAACTGGCCTGCAAGGTGGATCCAGAATTTCAGCTTACCTTTATAGTAAGTACTGTCTTCCATGTATCGGGATAAACCAAAGTCACCCAATTTCACACAGTCAGTGGCAGATACCAGCACGTTTCTAGCAGCAATGTCCCTGCCAAAGAGAGGAGACGTTATTGTTGGTCACTTAAAAACTCAAAGTGGTGAAATATCATTTGAAAACAACTATTAAAATCCAAAAGTACCAAATGGCTTTGAGAGCACCAAGTTATGTGTTTAGTCATGGTTCGGGTGTGCATGTACACAAAAAGGCAACTACATATTTGTCTACTGATTTTGAGAAGCTTGAAGAGATGCTGCAGTACATTTGATCCTTATGAGTAACAGCTATCCGACAGCATAACTATCAGTATAAACATAAGAGGAAAAGGTTTTATTCTTTATTTATTTAAATATCACAGGCTAAAAATTTTTGGTAATTAGAATTGAAGAAAAGAAGAAAAGCTGCCTCCTACTCTGCAAAGGCAAGGAATCATTTTAAGATCTCAGTCCTGTAAGAGGCCTCTTAATAAAGAGCTAAATTTTCGATGATACTGCAGGGATTACGGAAAGATTTGGACACTTCTCTCATAGAATCACAGAACAGTTTGGGTTGGAAGGGACCTTAAAGATTGTCCAGTTTCAACCCCCTACCATAGGCAGGGACACGTCTCACTGGACCAGGCTTCTCAAGGCCCCATCCAACCTGGTCAGGGATGGTACAGCCACAATCCCCCTGGGCAACCTGTTAAAGTGTCTCACCATCCTTATTGTGAAGAAATTCTTCCTTATGCCTAATCTAAATCTGCCCCTCTCCAGCTTCTACCCATTGCCCCATGTCCCATCACTACAAGCCTTTGTAAACAGTCCCTCCCCAGCTTTCCTGGAACTCCTTCAGGTACTGGAAGGTCACTATAAGGTCTCCTAGGAGTGTTCTCTTCTTCAGGCTGAACAAGCCCAACTCTCTCAGCCTGTCCTCATATGGAAGGTGCTCCAGGTCTCCGACCATCCTTGCAGCCCCCCTCTGGACCTGTTCCAACAGCTCCTTATCCTTCTTATGTTAAGGATTCCAGAAATGGACACAGTACTCCAGATGAGGTCTCACAAGAGAGGAACAGGGCAGAATCACCTCCCTCTCGCTGCTGGTTACACTTCTTTTGATGCAGTCCAGGACACGGTTGACCTTCTGGGCTGCAAGCGCACACTGGTGGTTCTTATTGAGCTTCTCATCAACCAGCACCTCCAAGTCCTTCTCCGCAGGGCAGTTTTCAATCACATCATCCCTCATCCTGTATTGAAACTGCAGCTTCCCAGGTGAGATAATCCACTGTATGTTTCTGATGACTTTGGATTTCAGCAGGCTTGACTAAGTACTGAGAGAGTTAGCTTTCAGCAATGACATAAGCACAGCAAACTGAGCAGTGCTTCTTTCTCCCATTTCAGTACCGCATGAATAAGTTGTATTTCAAAATCATATTGCTAGAGTTCAAATAAACAGCTACCTGGCCAAAATTCAAGTATCTGTTAACAATTCTAAGGGTCTGCTACTTACAATGTTTTCATAAAATATCAATGTGTACATACCTAATATCCACATATACACGAGTTTTTCTGTACAATATATACAACACATACATAGAATTTGAATGTAAGTATTTAAACACAAATAAAGCACTCCAGTTCAAAACAAAATAGCACGTGTTAAGAGCGCTGCCAATTTTTAACTGCATACAACAAGAGGCAAGAGCCAGTCTCTTAGAAATCTCACATTAAAACTCAAGGGAATAAAAGTCAAAACACACCCAGAAGGAAATTTAGGTTCACTTTCTGGTTAAGCAAGTGCTTGTATTTGATAAATATTCTGTTTTCCCTATTTTTTACTTAGGAGATCAGTTGTCCCTTGCTTTGCTTTTCTGTATTTGGAAGATTATGGCTTTAAAACATAGTGTAACCACAAAGGGACAAGTCAGTTGAAATTCATTCCGATGAAAATCCAGCAACCTCTTGGAGCCAGTCTAGGAGAGGGCCAGCAGGTGTCACTCTTGAAAAGGATATAAGCTTGGTGGCAGCCTCTGGAAAAACAGGTTAATATGGAGACTGACACAGAGCAGGGAAGTGGATTTTAGGAGTTTCAAACATTCATCACAAGTCAAGGAAAAGAAACAACAAAAGGAGGGTATCAAAGAACCCAACTATGCGTCATAAGCATCTGTCTTCACTTGAGCCAAGTGTATGTAACAGCCAGAATACTGTCAGTCAAAAATCTGTCCTCTAAGACATCTTGTATTCCCTACAATTTCAAGCAGTTACATTTAAAGTATATGAGTACCGATACCTGTGTATAAAGTCTTACCTATGTACAAATCTTTTGCTCTCTAAGTAGGCGAGTGCTGTGCTAAGCTGGTAAGCGTAGAGGATCAGAGAGGCCAGATCCAAGCTGTATTTTCTTACTTGCAAGAACGATCTCAACTTTTTGTGCAAAGAAAGAAAAAAAGGAAAGGGATTAGGAGAAAAAAATTACAAATCTGAACAAGGCATATTAAAATCATAAAAGTTTACAGAACCAATGGCCATGCTTTCCCTTAAGACTAGACGAGAAAAGAAAATCACTTGCCAGGAACCTGATCCAGCGGAAGGTTTCCCTGCCTATGGCAGGGGGTTGGAAATGGATAAGCTTTAAAGTTCATTCCAACCCAAACCATTCCATGATTCTACGATTTTATTAAGAAATCTGACTCTGGGTTAAAGTCAAGCAGTTCTTTCTACATGAAACCTGTTAACCAAACAAATAAAAAGATTTTGTGCCTTGTATTCGAGTTCCTTTTGAACACTAAGAGCACACACTGCTGCTGTTCCAGAGTAAAGCACTTCAGGACTTCTTACACATTCTTCCCTTGAGAATGGTGCATATTTTTGGGTTAATAATATCAGAACAAAACAGTACATGGCCAATCCAACTTCAACTATATCAACATTGATTTAGAAGCATTAATTTTAAACTGCATTTGTTAAAACTGGATTTAGCTCAGAGCAGCCAGTATCAACGCAGAACTTTTATAAGCTATATTCCCAGAATAAGGCAGTTTGAACCTAGTGGGAGGTGGTATCAGAGCCTCCTTACAAAGTCAAACAAGGCTTTGAAAAGTGATTTGGGTACTAACAGGGAAATTTGTCAATTTTTGACAGAAAATGACTTCTCCACTACACGTTTTTCTGCCTTTTTTGTCCCCTTGGACAACATACTGCAGGTTGAGAATTCCAATTACTATCTTACAATGCAGTATGAATTATCACTGCAGCTCACATCTTCAGAAACATGTAGCTCAATGAAAATGAATGTATTATAAAGACTGAAGTTTAGTTTTGTTTAAAACACTCATACACAAGGCGTCATCATGAGGAAAGTCACCTTATCTAGGGTCTCTGCTACAGAGACTGTGCAGAAAAATAAAACCTGAGAAATTCAGCATTCCATGCAGTATTTCTCAGGAAGAAAAAAAGGTGAACTACTTCTAGAAGGTAGGTTTGCAAATGCTGTTTAAGTGATATTGCATTATCATCATCCTGACACAAGCTATGTCCTCAACTCTGAACAGTGACTGAATTCTCTACAAGTTATGACTAAATCACTTTGGTATGAGCTGAAGCAGTTCCCTCAGTGGAGGAGTGAGGTCAAGATCTGCCACTCCTGCTTCTGAGTCCATAATTCTACAAACAAGTAACATATCAAAAGCTTGAGGAGAATGCCTTTGTGGGAGTTCTGAGAAGTTGTTTTTCCAGTCTTTTCCAAAAGTATCTGTGAGCTTAGAGAGAAGACAAAATTTAAACAAGGATTTCTCATACCTCTCCAAGCGTACAGAGCTCCATGATTATCCAAACTGGGTTTTCTGTAATAACTCCAATGAGCTTCACAATGTGAGGATGATCAAACTGACGCATTGTTACTAAAAGGAAAAAAAAACCAAAACCAAGTTAATGAGTTACATAAACTGCTTTTTAAAAAATAGAAATAAAAAGATGGGTTAAGAAGCATTTAGTCTATGATCAGAAAAGGTAACTGCAGTTCTGCAGGACTTGAACACTGTTTGCAGGCAATAATATAGAACCACATCTGGCAATTTAACATTCTGCGGGCAGTATGAAACACTGCTTCTTTTAGTAAACTGCAGTGGAAGGTGCAAGTCAAGTCAGGTTCTCTGGTTTTTCTGCCCTGGTTAAGCAAAATACAAGTTATAACAGTGACCTATATTGACAGTGCATGACCAGTATGCCTGTGCCTTTCTAATAGAAGAGGAGGAAGTTGAAAACAGTACCTACGCTTCAATGTCTGGAAATAATGCGTGTTAGTTTATGACACAGACAAAAATCTCATTTTAATCATTTACGTTCACATCTCTTTATTTGCTATGGATGTAATAAATATTTCGATCTCAGCATTGCATTCACAATGGGTTTTTTTTTGCAATAATACATACAAATTATAAAATGGTTTGGGTTGGAAGGGACCTCAAAGATCATTCAGTTCCAACCCCCCTGCCATGGGCAGGGACACCTCCCACTGGATCAAGTTGCTCAGAGCCATATCCAACCTGGCCTTGAACACCTCCTGGGATGGGAGACCCACGACTTCTCTGGACAACCTGTTCCAGTGCCTCACCACACTCACAGTAAAAAATTTCTTCCTAATATCTCATCTAAATCTCCTCTCTTTCAATATACAGCTGTTGTCTTTGTCCTGTCACTAAATACGATTGTAAAAAAATCCCTCTATAAGTTTCTTGTAGGACCCTTCTAAGTACTGGAAGGCTGCTGGATAGTCTCCCTGGAGCCATCTCTACTCTAGGCTAAACAAACTCTACTCTCTCAGCCTGTCCTCTGAGGTGCTCCAGCCCTTGGATCATCTTCATGGCTTTCTCCGTGCTCGCTCCAACAGATCCATGTCCTTCCTCTGATAAAGACTTGACAAATATCCTTAATTTAATCTTAAACTAGTATCTCTTGTACATTTACAGCTTAAAGTTGTCAAAAGAAATACATGGCAATTTCCAAACTGGAACATCTGCCTCAGTTTGCCTAAAATTACACAAGAAGAAAAGAACTATGAATTCTACTTTTCTACATGGGCACACAGCAACCACAGAACTAACACATGTTGCAACACCAAACTCCAAACAAAATCCTTGGGCAATTCAGTTTATAAAACCTACTGCTATAATAGTTCAGTAATGTATTTTCCTACGAAGAAACACTCTTTAAATTATTAATATGTTATGAATAAAACAGAAAAAACAACAGTAAAACAAACGTCCCTATCAATGCCATAGCTTAACAGATTAATAAAAAAGAATAAATAATGAGATGTCAAAAAGGCAATAACAACCGCTAAAATACTACACAGAATTGAAGCTAGATTCCTAACTCATTAAATTCCCCTCTTCCCTCCATAAGTAAATGGAATTTCAGAAAGGGGAGATCTTTCTGACACCTTGAGAAAGTCTGCATTGCTAAACTAGCTTGTCTGAACCCAATGTTAGTATCAAAGTCTTGCTAAATAAAGTGTATATTACAAACATATTTGGGTTCTCTTGTGCCAGTCAAACTCAATGCTACTTACAATGTTTTATAACATGGAAATGTTGCTTCATTGATCTAAAAATTAAGGAGTATGGTTTTAATTATCAAAGCAAGGGAAGGGCAATCAACGCAAACAGTTTTATACCATGTGGTTTTACCAGTTTTAAATATAAAATCTAGCACTGTTGGAAATTCCTTCCCAGAAATTAATTCAATGTTAACCAACAAACTCACAAATTCAGAAGTGTAGTATTTATCTCTTTTTGCCGTCCAACTTCTAGAGGTAAGATGAAAGAACCTCTTGTAGAAAGGAACCATTTACCCAAAAAGCCAGTGGAATATCAATAAATACCTCCCCAGAGCAGGGTGTTTGCCCTTTAGCATACACAAAAGCATTAACAGTAATACACTGCTATGCAAAAGCAGACAGGAATGAAGACAAGTGCTGCTGTAAACACATCTTCTTTCATCTACTTTTTATATTGAGATGCTCCTCCTTGCAAGAATCAATACTAAAATATTTCAGTATTGAATACTCCACCATAAGCAAACACCTAAAACCCTAAAATATTTCAATATCCTATTATTAAATTATATATTAGGAAATAATTTCTTAATTCAGGGAAATGACCAGCTCTGCCTCTCCAGATGTCGGATATGGGCCAGGAGGCAGCATCTTCTGAGAGAGTTAGCAATCTGAACACATGAGAAAGGTAACAGATGGGAATGAGAATAAAGAAAAGAAAAAAAAGGAAATGGCAAAATTATTAAATCAAAATTGAAAAGCGCTATTTATCTGTCTACCACATTGGCACTTCCTAATCTGTCAAGCTAGAAGCATAATAAGGAGCATTCAATAAGCAATTATTTTCTACATTGTTAAGAGAGAGCAGCCTACCTTTGACTGCTAAGTTATTACTATGAGCAATGGCATTTACTTTTCCAACAGCCAGAAATGTAATGGAAAAAATTATAGTAATTTAAGAAAAATCTGACATCCCAAAATAAGAAGTGATTAGCTATGGGCACAGATTTTCTGAACAATTAGGAAAGAATCCTCTAACAAAGGAAAAGTAAATAAAAATACACAGCAACGTCTGGCCATAACCAAATAATTCAGTGATATAACACAACACCTTTAGGATATTTACAGGCACAAAATAGCAGAGGCTAACAGGCAAAAAGTAAGGTTCAACCTTCATATCTTAGTTTGCTTATGAACCCAAACAGTAGAGAAATCAGTAATTACAACATTCTTAAAGTAGTTTTCTGTTAGTATTCATCTCAACAAAAAGTCTTCTTCTACTCATGAAATGTACCCCTTGGGGAATGCAATGTTTGTGGGCAATGTTTGTGACTGGTTCTAGCATAATTTTTAATTCCGAATTTTTAAAACAGATCTCTTTTAGACATAACATTTATAGCAACTTTGTTAACAAAGACAACACCCTGACCTCACTAAGCAATACACCAAAACAAGTGCTATGTTTTTTTTAATTCTTTAAGGAGATTAGAAAATAGAGGATAAGATCTCTAATATTCCAAAATTGGTTCCCACAGGAGTCATTGTTCAATTCAGAAAAGCAAAGAACCCACATATAATCCTTTTTACGGGTAATGCAGGGATGTAAAGCAGTCTTCCTGGCACGTATCGCAGCAGAGGCAAAGGTCATGAGAGATACTAATAAAAGATCCATTAGTCTCAGAAACTCCTGGTACAGATGGCTGTAGTCTTTTCAAGAACCAGTTACAGAAACTACCCCAAAATAAGTATTGTAATACTCACAGGCTTCTTGTAAGAATTTTTCTCTAACGCTGTCTGAGGTGCAGTTTTTACATGTTTTGATTGCAACAGCCATGGCTGGATTTTCCTGGAAGACATTATTGAGAAAGAACTGAACAGCCCAAATACAGTCCACCAAAAGACAAGTACTTTCAAATTCTACAAAAACTGCTTTAGAGAAAATGACTTAACTAATAGTGAAGAAATTGTATTTTGAAAGTTTCAGTGTTAAAATATTATTATCATCAGAAAACCTAGTGTGCAACATTTACATCCAACGCATCCAGGAAAAATTCCATCTGCTTTAAACTAATTTAAATTATACAAAAATTATGACAGAAGGTAGTAAGTTTAACTGAACAGTATCATAAACTTGTTGCATTACTGAGGATCCTAAACTCTTGACAATAAAAAGTAAAGGAAACAAGTAGATCTATGCCTAAACCCCACACTTGGCTCATGTAAGCAAGCAACCTGGAAAGCCAAATAAAGGATATTTTTCATCTCTTGCTGAGCAAAGACTGCCTGCAATTGCGAACCCAAACTACACAAGGAAGTAAATCAAAGATTTTTACCTATTAGCTTCACAATCAGTTACATTAAGGGCTTATAACTGAGTTTAGCAGTACACATGTACTCAAAACCAGAAAAAGATTTTACCATCTGATTGTTTATCCTCTGAATTCCAAAAAATTGGAAGAATTGGGGCAGCCCAGAGAAGGCCTCTTGGCTCAAGCAGTACCTTTCATGTTCTCTTGCTTCAATGTGTTTCACAAATACCTCTTTCCCTAAGTCACAGACAGCACAGAGAAGCTGCAAGCATTTGCTCCTGAAGGGAAGTTTTAGGTGTCTGAGCATCACTCGTATTCAAAACACTACGAATTACTTAGAAAATGGTATTTTTAGAACACAGTGCATCCTGCAGTAACAGGTGGTGCTCGCTGATCTCACTCATATAAAGTCTTAACGAGTTGACTGAAAGCACCTGAAGTGTTTTAAAACTAAGCTTCTACGTGAGCTATAGTCCTGCTCAAGCACTGGTATGCCTTCCGTCCCACTCGGAAACTAGGACTTGTGCATTGTTTAATAAGAAGACTGCAAATGGACCTTCCTCTGAAAGGTTACAGGGTTGATGATTAGGAAGGAATTTTTTCCCTCTGAGTGTGGTGAGGCACTGGAAGAGGTAGCCCAGGGAAGTTGTGGATACCCCATCTCTAGAGGTGTTCAAGGCCACCTTGGTTGCTTGTTTGAGCAATGTGATCCAGTAGAAGGTGTCTCTGACCATGCCACCAGGGGTTGGAACTAGATGATCCCTAAGGTCCCTTCCAACCCAAACCATTCTATGAATCAATGACGTAGGTCCTCATCTAGTTTCTAAGGCCAGCAAAAAATGAAGATTCCGAGTTATTTTCGATGTCTGCTCATACCTGTCATATTTTAGTTCTAATTTTACAAACAAACATCATCAGATTTAGAATAATATTTATATATTTTTGGCTTAAATGTCTATTTTCTAAGTTACTTACAACATGTCTCTTTGAGGTGACTTTGTAGGAAATGCTAATTAAAAGGTTCTCTCATATGCAAAAGTGCCCATAAACTGACTGAAAAACTGGTGGTAAATTAAGGTGCTTTTATTCTCATTCAAAATCATGATTCAATAACCAGCACTGGATGAGACCTCTGGAGGCCAGACAGACAAATCCCTCTCTTCGTGTCACAGAAAGAGCTTCTGAAACATCTCATAACCAACATAGGCGTCCAAAGAAAAAGAGTATCAATGTCTGCAGCCACCAAAGACTCCAGATGTCCTGCACAAGGAGTGTAGGAAAAGGCTTGGCTGATCTTTTGGTTTTGGCAAAGGAGACAAAACAGTGAGGATGTATTTGCATAATTCAATGTTTGGATTAATCTCACAGTAAATCAACCTTTAAAGACAATCTTATCTGAATTGTTTGTATCTGAGCAACAGGACTTTCAATTCAGAGGCAGGCTGTGATATTTCAGGACTACCTAGGGTGAGCAGCATTTGAGAAGAGGTGGATGCTGCATTAGAACAAGAACTTTACAAGTACAATGCACAGGGCTACATAAGATTTTTTGGAGTCAAGTTTGAGTGACCACAACAAGAGGCCAGAAATCTCTCCCAGCATGGGAGCTGAAGACATACAAGGATGGAAACACTATCACTTTACTGTAACTGATCTTTTATCTATTCTAAGATTTAAGTTACACTCTGTGACTAGTACATTAAAATTTAAGAATAATACCTTTCTATTTTCCCTTTACATATTCCAGTGTTTTAAATGTCGTAAAATTTTATTGATAAAAAGTAATCAGCAGGTTGCCATTTAAAAAAACTTAAACCAGACACAAGGGGAGTGAATAAGATCTGTTTTACAATTCAGGAAAAAGAGTGGGGAGAAACAGTATTTCCAAAACAACAGTCCTTAAGAAAAGGGGTCTTTAATTGATTTTTACAGAGCACTGAATTTATCGATTGTCTCAAGTTCAGTGAAACACAGCTCTTCAAGTACTCAATGCAAAGTATCTCAGAGCTGCTTCTCTAAATGAAGCTATCAAAACAGACTTCAGACTGTCTGAAATGTAAAATGCTTATCCTTATTTATTTACTTAAATACTGCATTACAAATTGATTAATTTAACCTACCAAGTCCAGGATGCTAACCAGCCATTTCTGGAAAATACTGTCTCTGAAGTTAGAACTAGATTGTTGCCCACATGAATTATAACTCCATCTAATGAAAATCAGTTGCTTAACTTCTTCAAATAAGAAATAAGTCTTCATTATACACTTGCACTATAATTTATCAGCTTGAAATTGGCTGAAATTAAATTATTTTTCAGTTTTTTCTTGCTTTCCCCTCCCCCCCCATCCATTTTTCCATCCATTTTAATTGCAATATTCCCCTTAGTGGCTGCAGTCTAGAAAAACAAGTAAGCATCAGCCTCAATTACACGCATGCTGCCAACCTCACTGGTTTCACTGAGGCGACTCTTATGCACTGGAGTTTTGCTGGATCAGCACCCGAGTTGATTATATCTTTTCTCTCAGGAAAAAGTAGTAACTTCATTAACATACAAGTTTTTTTTGTGAGAGATACAGCAAGATACAGCCGATAACCTTCCAGCATGAGAGACTAAAATTCCTTCTCTATTTCAGCACAGCTGGATTAGCTTATTCTGACACAGTTGGCAGCTTCTAACGCTGAACCTGAGCTCAAGCCGGGGTGAATGGCCATAAATACTGTTTTAAACCATTGAAAAGGTTTTAAAGCACTGAGTGCTCCACAGGGGAGTATGGCCAAAGGGATATGGGCTTACCACGCTTAGGCACACTCAAGGAATAAAGTATATTGTTGGGGTTAAAAAGTAATGACTTCTAATTCCAACTCAACCAGTAGCTTTGGTATGGTCCTGAAAAATGTACTTGGCTCTTTTGATTCCTTTCCTGATTTAGAAAAACCAGGAATCTAGGAATAGAGAAACTACTCTAGAGCTTGTTTTCGACTTCTCTGAAATACAGGAATAGTTTGTACATGCTGATTATTCTGCAAAATAAATTACAAAGTCAATTTTCATTTCTTACGGAAGACTCAGCATCCATCCATCCATCCATCCATCCATCCATCCATTAATTTATTTAAACTAGAAAGGTTTTAGTGTTTTTTTTTTTATTTTTATTTGACAAATGAGGCTTACCGGACTTATGTATACTCCTTGATGTACATCCCCGAACTGTCCTTCACCAATGCAGCGCCCCAGTTCAATTCTCTCCCTTTGAATTTCATAATCTCTGGCTATAAGAATATAATGCACTTAAAATATTAAATTCCTGATGAAGGGCAAAGAAATAATCCACAAGATACAAAACTCAAAGTAAGTCACTCAAATGTCTCACATGTGAAACACTAAGATTAACACTTGCTGCACACCAACCTATATACAAATGCCGTATCCACACAGTGGAAACCTCTTAAACAAATGTTTGAATCAAAACAATGAAAATGGAATAGTGAAATTTAATCTACTAAATTTTCCACTATGCATTATTTACTTCAATGCAACGGAATCTTTCATAACTATAGCTGGTAAAAGAACACAAATAGCTTAGGGAATACCAATGATACTAAACACAGTCTTAGCCCACATCCCCGTAATATGTTTAAGAGAACTCCACCATGTGGTACTTTAGATCTTGGAACCATCAAACAGAGCCTAGAGAATTTTTAAAGAGGTAACTGCAAGAAAAAAAATACAGAAACGAGACCACAGTAAATAAAGATAAAATGAAAGAGCAAAAATTTGAGTGCAAGGCTATGCCTCTATCTCAGTGCAATTGAAGTAAAATTGATATGTTCTGTGAAGTTATGCAATTTTGTTAACTTCATGGCTTAAGAGACTGTGAATATTACTGTTAAAAATGGCTCAGTACTTCAGCAAAACATTTAATCAATTGCAATTGAATTACTTCATTTGCAATTTAATTTCTAGCAGACATGGAAAAATATTTCTGGAATAGCAGAAAAGCACATACAGTATATGTTTTCACCTCTACTTGTCTTATTCTGAGGAAAAAAAGTCAACCAGCTTAGGACTTCATGACTGATGATTTTGACTTCATTAACACTACAAAAATAATGTCATCTAGAGCTGGATAACAATATGAGAAAAAAAGAAATGTAAAGTACTGCATTTTCCTCTTTAAAATCCCAAAGCTAACTGGTTTAACTACAAATAAATAATGTTTATTAAATGAAAATGAATAGTAAACTTAAAAATTCCACATCATTCCAAACTGCAAGCATACAGGGATGGGTAAGGGGGTCTCCTGTTACCTTCATCTATTCCATAGCTTTCTGCAGTGCAATTAAGAGAAAAATCAAATGCTTACTTAGATAGAGCTTAATAAAATCAAGACAAGGACACACATTTTTTAACGTTTTAAAAAATGAAGAAATATAGTGATGCAATTTTAAGTTTACATTAGCAGAAGTCACAGGTCTGTTCTTGTGATCTTTACTAGCTCAGTCCTTCAAAAGCTGAACACTTGAGTTCACTTCAATCCAGCAAAGCACTGAATGAATTTCACTTCAACAGCCCATCTCATCTTACAGGCTTTGAACTGAAGGCACACTTGAGCATTCAGCATCATCAGGGCTGGGCTCACAAGAAATTCCTTCCATGAGAATTTAAATTAAAAGAGTAGCGGAGAAAAAAAAAATCATACAAATAAAACAAAAATTTATTTAACAAAAATAAAGGATATAATTTATCACAGTACTTTTAGATCCTGCAACTATTTTAGTAGAATCATGTAGTGACTTACTGCAAGACATTCAAAACACACTGTTCATTTCTGGAAAACATATATTCTTGCTTTTCAAATAGCTATGATTAAATATATGTGTTTTTCAAAACATATATTCTTGCTTTTCAAATATTTTCCACAGTAGTGGAAACTATGTTGTAAACACAGGAGCAATCGTGAAGCATTCCTAGCATATGGCACTCTAGAAATCCTTACATTTGTTCATGGTCCTTCAGTAGAACATGGTACCACTTTATGACCATCCTCCCCTCAATAAACCCAATGTTTTTGCAGGTCTGCGTAGCAATGGATTGTCTATTTCTGTTGGTTGCTGAAAGCCAACTGGAATTTCGCAGACACTACTCTTAAGGTAAGAATACGAGGCTTTCACATTACAGTACTTCACCTTAAGATATTATAATTCAAATATGCCATAAACCAAAATCGTGGCGGCTAATGCATCCTTTTTTTGACCTCAAAGATGAAGACTCAGAAGAACTTTGCATTTTTGTTTTCACTCCTGAAGTCTTTCATCTTTAACAAAATTGCATGTGGTACAGATGACTTCCCTCTATCAAGGAATTCAAGAGGAGCAAGTCTGTCACAGAGCAAGAGTGAGATACAGTTAGACAGTAACACAGAGCACCTTTCTAAATTGTTTACTCTTATCACAGAAATGTTAACCATTCTTTTATTAAGCACTGTGTTCAGCATCACAATCAAAAATTCTACATTTTGAGACATAAAAGGAATTTCACTATGAAGTCACTGACAGCAGAAGAACAGAATTTTGTCTTATTTGTTTAAAAATCTGAACTTGGAAACCACTATATCTGTGTTTCCAAAACATCATAAAGAATATTTAATTTGCACGCGTTTTACTTAAAGCTGAAATACAAGATTCAATCCCTACTAAATCAAAGAAGCTTTTCGATAGCCAAAGTACCATACTTACTTGATGGCATGGTATAAGTATCTTCTTCATCTATAATCTCTGCATAGTCATCTGTCTCTGTAATGGGAGGAATTGAAGAGTTTCGGGAAAAGCAGATGAAAACAATGCTCCAGAACAATAACTCCAATTTATCAAGGCTGGTATGTCACAACCCCCAACTTCAACATTGCTGGGACGCATTTACAATAGCATGAATAAAACTTGCTCATGCATAATCATGGTATGATAATGACCTTGGTGCCAATTATAATATGTCACATAAATGCATTCAACAATGAATAAAAGGAAGATTCATTTATATTCAAAAAAGTTCAAGTTCTGTAATTGAAACCCATCTAAACTATTGACTTAAAATCTTTTTAACAGCAAATTCCACTGCAGTAAGGAGAAAATATTATTAACGGATTAAATTGAGTTTCCTATTTTTTATGCCAAACAGACAGAACAGACAGTAAAGATGTTCCAGGGCAGCATCCACCTACTAACAGGGTGGCAAGGTGAGTTTTTTCACATAGTCTTCTAGAGCCCTACACCTACTTTTCTTGCCTTAGTCTCAATTTTCCTTGTTTAGTTGAAATTCACCCCCAGTTCTCCTGTCATAAATCAACATCTCACAGATGTTTGACAACATCCAGTTCTCAAAATTTTCAGAAAATGACAATGTATTTCCTCCTCTGCTTAAGACTTTTGCATCATCTTTTCTCAGAATGGTCTAAATGGTGTTGAGTCATATCACAAGGTCCTTCTCCAGTCCTGAGAATTTTCAGTGTGTGCAGTCATTTCCTAATGGTCAGATAAACTTCTCTGGAGGTTACAAAACCAGTCCACAACAGTGAGATAATTTTTCACTGCAAGGCTGTTACAACTTTAAATTCAAAGAGGCCTTCTCCAAATTGAAGAATTTCAAATCTAGCATGTAGATTTTCATGGTTGATTTCAGGTAATCACAGGTATTGGGCCACCTCTGAAAGGCATGATTTACTCCCTGTTTTTCCCCACCTGCCCTGGAGCATGTGTATATCCCTGCAACTCCCTGGGCAACTTCTAGAGGTATGATTCCTGAACAGTGAATGGGACAAAACCACAGTGAGAGTGGAAAGAAGGATGGGATGATCTCCTTTGGCAGTAGCCCCTCACCTCAACCAACTTAAGCCAACTCTGAAACCAGAGCAAGGCTCATGAATACTGTATGTGCACATAAGCAAGAGGCTTAACTTTCATATAAACCAAATACTCAACAATTAGGAAACTACAGGTTGATGACAACCTTTGAAGTTCAATGCTCATCAGTGACGACCTGTGCTTTTATGAACCTAGTTGCTTTTTTACTTAAATAAAATTAAGAGTTATTTTTCTTCCCAACTCCTACAGGAATACATCATGTCTTGTAAAATCAGAATCAGGAAATTTTATGTCCTTTAGGTAATTTCTATTTAGGACATCAAAAAGCAGAGTCACCTAATGAATATTCAATTAATTACAAATGCACAATTCTAAACAGGCAGCATACTCCAGAGACACTAATTTCCTTCTTAGTATGTTTTTGTCTCCCTACACTATAAACTAATGTTTTTGTACAAAAAAGACCCATTCTGTTTTAAAATATAAGCATCCACTTGAAAGAAATCACTAGTGTGGCACCGATATGAAAATCACTCTGCTTTCTTGTCATATTGTGGTAAGATGCTTTTAATTTTCATTAAGTGTGGTATCTATCAAGTATTGTTACAAGCTAATATTCGGTTCTTTGTATAAAAAATGGACCGTATGAAAGATATTATAAGCATATTTGAGAAGTATTTTAAAAGTCTGGAAACTAGAACTTGTGCCACGTTGGTCTTTAAAAAACCAAAACATTTGTCACACTAGATTATGGAACAGCACTTGCAAAATGTGATAAATGGCTTGGCTTGTTCTCTCTATTTTAAATTAATGAAGGTAATTCATAATAAAAGCATTATCAGCACATTGCAGAACACTTTACATGGTTTTGATATATGGCCTAAAACTGTCCTGGAACTAAAAGGGTCCTCAGTAGCCAATCCAAATAAATTAAATGTAAGCAGTTCACTAAATGAATGCTTTTTGTTACACATTTAACATTCTGGAGTGGAAAACATAAAATGAAGTAAGAAAATAATTCCCATATACATCTGGCATTGGTTCTGGGAATTACAGGCATTAACACTGACGTGCTCAACATATCCTGCAACAACCTTACAGGGAGGTGTCCCTGCCCATGGCAGGGGGGTTGGAACTGGATGATCTTCATGGTCCCTTCCAACCCAACCCATTCCATGACTCTGTGACTTCCCTCATGTGTAGCCTTTATCTCACAATTAGAGGCACATACTAGGAGACTATTATCAAGTCTGCTAAGACTATAACTATACCTGATAAGAGATAATCCAGAACCTATGTAGAGTCTAGAGCAAACTCAGCTAGGCAGGGCTCTCGAGACTGCTTTACAGACAGAATGTATTACCACAGATTCACAAAATGCTTTGGGTTGGAAGGGATCATTATAGGTCATCTAGTTCAAGCTCCCTGCAGGATCAAGGACATCTTTAACTAAACCAGGCTGCTCAAAGTCCCATTCAACAGCAGTTTTGAGAGCTAATCTCTCACAATAAAGCAGTAATGCCAGGAGATCTTCTATCTCCGAGGTCCTTGATAAGTCAGGAAAAGCAAAGATTTAAAAATAGGACTCATTACTGCTGCTCTCTCGCATATTTTAAAATAAGTACTGGAACCATTTCACCTGTTGGCCGACCCCAAACTCTGCTAGATAGAAAATAGGCTGCTATCAGATAAAGCTGGTGTTGATGATAGGTGACTGAGGTAATTTGAGCTTTACTAAATCTGAATGCACTTATTAAATTGTACAGAAAAAAATCCTTGGATATTAAATTCACAATAGCTAATCCATGATCATAACCACTTGTATGAAATTTCCCTTTTCATGATTTTTCTCCATTTATCCATAATTTATAAAAGAACGTAAGCACCAATAAAATGCTACACAGGGTTAGTATCAGGCATACCATTTCTCAAATTATGGCAGAAAAAAAGTTCTTTGAATTTTTAATGGTTAAGAAAAGAAAGAAAACTGGGGTACTATTTTCTTTGATTTATATCCAGAGAAAGGAGATGAAAAACTATACACCCTTTTACATTTTACTAAGAGAAGGCCACAGGATATTGTTTCTATTTTTTTTAACTTTCCTTTGCATATTGCTTTTTATGACCTTTTAGTACTTCCTGCTTGTAAGAAAAAAGAAACATACACTACCAGTAGTAGCAGTTTGATTTTTTTTTCCAACATCAGAAGGAAAAAAACAAACCCCAACTCGTTTTAAGAGGACAGCAAGTCAGTATTTTCTAGAAAAAGAAAGACTTATGAAATCTGGAGAAGTTAAATATTTTGAAATATTTTTCAAAAGTTTGAAGAAAAACATTGAAATCTGTCTTTAAAACTAGCAGTTTGAGTAGCTGACACCTGATTAATAATTCATCTATTCAGTCTACATTAATCTATCCTATACAGCTTCTTTTTATGCAAGGAACGGCAGAGGACTGCATAGCACTTGGATGCTGCCATGCCTTTAAAGCACCACTAAGTAGACTCACTTATCACATGTTAAATCCATTGATCTCACGCACTGCCTCAAAAAATTCTGTGACAGAACCACTTCAATCAAACTGAATGGACGCTCTCGCAAACCTATAAACCTTCTTTGCATCATGCCAGAGCTCTCATCGCAAACGCATGCAGTGCCCCATCGCTGTGTATTTGAAGTTGTTTTTAACTTTTTTCAATTCCAGTTTAGCAGAAAGTGTTAGTTGCACAGCCTGTGAAGTACAATATTTATCAACTCAAGTCCAAAGCAGACTGCTTTTTAATTCGAAAACCGTGTCAAATGTATCACTGAGAAGTGCTTTAAGTGATATATGGATATAAGAGTTGCATATTGCGCGTTAGTAACACACAGACTAGAAAACATATTACCGTCCCCACTAATTTCATCTGCAGATCCAGGTGGCATGCAAGGAGAGAGAAAAAGAGGGGGAGAGAGAAGGGACAGAGAAGGGGAGGGGAAAATATACTATTAAATTCATGAGTAATCCAAAAGTATTCAGACTGCAGTTACATTATATACCTGACTCAAGAGAAACCAGAAAAGTAGCAGAATTTAAGACTTCTCACCTAAAACCCAAGGGACAAAGATATTTTCTAAGAAGCTTGTATGATGAAACAGAGTTAATGACTTTCAAACACAAATTTGCACAGAAATTATATCTGGGAGTAGAACTACCTGAATGCATTGTCATGAAATGCCAATTTCTAGTTTAAGTCAATACTTCACTACAAAGAAATCCCCTACAGCCAGAGGAGTTGGTTCTATTTGACTTTGCATACACATTTATGACTTTGAAATACTATGGTTGTTGTTACCTTTTCAAAAGGAAATGCACTCCTGGGCTATCACTAAGACATGAGTAAGAAACGGAACCATCTAAGTATTAATAATTATACAGAGCATATTGCAGTTCTACAAAGCTGAAATTTAAACAAGTGGCAAATGGAGCAACTCTACTGGGAAGCTGTTCAAATGAGCATCATATTCTGCATTTACAGTAGCAGCCCTATTCCCCACCAACACCCACAGCACAAGCTGATGCACTTTAGACATTACTTATAACTAAAAAAGAAAATGAGCATTAATGTTGTAAAAGTAATGCACCTATTACTCTAATGCCTCTTTTACTCCTTTCAAAGCCAAACCAGTCCAGACCAAGTGCTGAACCAGTACACAACCAAAAGCATCAGTGTATTCAATATTTAATTCAAAATGATCTTAGCTGATGCTTATTGTTGCTCTTCTATTTCATTCATAAGCATGCTGGATCAGGGGTCCAAGAATGACTTCAAAATATATTAACCAAAACCCTCATGGGTACATGGGGTCTGCACAGCTACGCAAATGAAGTTATTAATGTCTTCGTCACTGTAGCATACGATGCTTAAGAATGAGTCCCCCATAAAAATGAGGACCATTAAGCTTGTGCCACTGCATGGAAATCCAATTCAACAGGAAGGAAAGGGTAGCAGAAATTTAATGAAATAATTCTTGGAACTCTGTTTACCTGAGGCTAAAGTAGTTTAGAAACAGTAACTGAGTTAGTATATTCAACTTTTGGGTTAAAAAGGCAGCCTATACAAAGAGCAGTGCAGTACCCTTAGGCGGCGACTCATGGGAACAGAAGACGAAAGGGAGAAAGCGTCTAGCTTTCTTTACTTTATGCTGACAGTGATTGACTCCTTTACAAAGAGGCAAGAAAAGGAAAGAGAAAAACAGAAACAAATTATTTGGAAATAAAAGAAAAAAGACTGGAGAGAACATCTACAACAAATGAACATAAAATAAAGGTTTACGTTACAAGTCTGTATATGCAAATGGATACACGAATGTTGTTGGAACTCTAAAGTACATTTGGTATTTTCCTTCAAACTCCCTTCCACAGCAAAGTTACCTGTATTTCAGTTTTTAAAAGTGAGACTACAATCTACTAAAAAGTCATCTTTTGCCAACCATATACACCATCCACTGGAAACGCAAAGAACATTGTCTATCCCAGAAGTGCAACCCAGTTTTGCAAGCTCCCCTTCTAAGTTCTACTAGACGGAGCTGTAGCTTAATTCTGATGTAAGTGGCAGTCACCAGACTTAAACATGGATGTATTGACTTTCTGGAATGTTAAGTGTACTTAACACAAAGCAACTGTTTCACATAGCAGGGTTACACAGAACAAGGAAACTCACAGTTTCTCTTGCCCCACTGAAACACAGCACTGACATGTTTTATGACAAGAAGCCTGCCACCTCAGAGCAGACCTGTCTTACCAATTGATATTCTAGCTCTCCAAGGACACCTGGGTAAATGCCCCATGATACTGTTCCCCTTTCCAAGTCACCCTGCTACCTGCAATTATCAAGGTGCTTATCAGGAGGTTTTTAAGTAGGAGAAAATACAAAGAGGCCACAACTCATGTCACAAGGTGAGAAAGAAGGATACAAGACACCACTAAGAATCTGAGGACAGCTGCTATTTTTGTTTCTCTTGTTATCTGTTCAGTCCTCTCTGCTTTCTTCTTTTTCCTCCCTCTTCAACCTCAGGAAATGTGAGAGGTGGTTTAAAAAGCCAATAAACTATAAACCCGCATCTTGTTGCTGTCAGTCCTTCACAGTCAAAACCCAAGTCCATCTCCCTTGAGTTACATGGGCTGGAGGTATGAGCATTAACAGAGAAGACCAGAGCCACAGAGGCTGCACAATGGCACCAGATACCAGGCAGGGGTGAGAGGAGTGAAGAAAGCGTGGAAAAGGAGAATTAACTTTTAATAAAAATAACTTCACTCTTTCCATCCCTTCTGGAAACGAATGCACCACCACAGCAGCTGTACTTCCACAAAAGCACCATCTTATACACAGCTGTGCAGGTTTTAGCAGCCAGGTTTCAAGGGACAACATGCAGCATCTTTTTAGAGGTGTATTGTGTTCAATCACTCTCCAAGGTGGAGGATGCATGTGGAATTTAAAGCATGCAAATCGAGTGGGTAACGCCCTGCTACGCAGAACCCATGCTTTGCTAGGATGCTGATCTTAATTCTGAGTTAAAACAAGTGGGTGAAATTCATCATTGCATCCTAAACAACAAAGCCCCATTATGAAAACTGCTGGGGTGATTAAACAAATAGAAATCATTAGTCAATTGTGAAAATTTACATGTCACTGGAAATGACACAACATTAATCAGATGCAACAACTAAAACCTAAAGGAGGTGCGAGGAGAGGGCAAAATCACTGAATAAGTTAGTGTATCAGCATTTCCGTGCATACCACCTTACTGTATTCCCTGAGGCTTCTCTTCCTAACACCAGACAGTACAATTTTCAGTGCTGAAATAACACAAACCTGAGGTAACGTTCACAAAAAGCTTTAGATATAGCAAGAAAAAAATTACTATGTCTATTCTAAGAGACTACCGAAACGGTATTGAGATTAGAACAAAGAAATCCAATACTGAGTACTGAAACAGAAGAGCAGGTATAGAGTCACTGGAAGCAAGGCAAGCTATCTAAAAGGGAAGGATGTCTCAAGTCTTGACCTGTCTGCTCAGGTTACAAAGCTAATTTAAGCCTGAAATGCTGTCCACTGCTGATACACAGGCAGGAGGAGCTGAATGAAACCTGACTGACCAACTTCAGATGAAGGGCACATCGAATCAAACAAGGTGTTTTGAATTAATCATGTACATGTCCCAATGACCTGTCCCAATACTCAGTCCAACTCAACTTCTGCATTTCAAACGTTGCCTCCATGATTTATTATCCAAAGTTTGCTCAACTGCTCTGCCAGACTAAATGGAAGCCTCCTTTGTCTTAAATGCCTGACATCTTCAGTTCAGCTACATAAGGAAGATTATTTAGGTAAAGAGTTGCTTCTAAATTATAAAAAGAAGTTACATCACCTTCTCGGGAGCTTAGAGAGTACCTGCTTGAAATGAATCATAGAACAGTTCGGGTTGGAAGGGACCTAGAAGATCATGCAGTTCCCAACTCCCTGCCATGGGCAGGGACACCTTCCACTGGATCAGGTTGCTCAAAGCCTCCTCCAACCTGGCCTTGAACACCTTCAATACTGAATGAAGACTGCTTAGAAGGACTTCCATCGTTCAACAAGAGATACCATCCAGGATATCATCAGTGTCTATCTAAATGCCCAGAAAGTTCAGAAATTCTGCTGAAAACAGACCTCACTGGACTTCTTTTGTTTTTATTTAGTTCTTCTTCCCAATACTAAGTACTCATTAAAATTACTGTGTATAAAAAGGGCACCACATGTGCCACGTGATGGATGATGTTACAGAAGAAGCAACCAGGCCAGAGGACAGTTCCTACTGGAGCTCCTCGTTAGATAACCAACATGGAAAGGCTGGAACTTCTCCTGAAGTCATATGTTCCTCAAGCAGTTTGAGGAAAAACCCTGGAAAAAAGTCTGTAGAAGGAACAAATCTATTTGTTTTCAGATGTTTGAAATAAAATAAATACTATGCATTTGTCACATCAAGTATGTTTATACATAAACAACAAATCTTCAAACCAACTACTGCATGGAACAGCTCTGTAGTCACACTCCAGTGTTATGACTAGCAAAGCAAAAACATCTGCTCAAATCAAAAGAACTGATCACAAAGGAGGAGCGCAGGAGGGGAATGAATCTTTAACCAACAACATAGACTGATGAAATCCATGCAGTAACTTCCTAGGCACTGATACTGAAGAAATCCGTTTAGACTGTCATCACAGATCATTCTGGTCTTCTTATCATAAAAAGCAGTATTTTAGTCAGTCTAAAACGGGAAAGTATAACACACCATTGTATTCAGCTATGATGGGAACTAAAATATTGTGATTTATTACTACTTAGGATATTTATAACTATATACCTTATTAACCAGCAGAATGGCTAGTAATAAGCAGTAACTGCCTTTATGGACTTGGAGACTTGGTCAAGGTTTGTAAAATGAATCTGCAGGAAAAACTTGGTCTCCCGTCCTGTGACCATATAGCAGCGGTACAGCTGCACAGAGCCTTCATGGTCCTCTAATTACTTAATAATTTGAATGCAGAACTTTGTAATTTATGCCAACACTGTTATTACTTTTCAGAAGAAATTGAAGTTTCTGTCTTGGTCTTTAATATGTTAATATTATTTAATTTTATGGGGACCGGGAGATAGGGACACCAGGACAAGGACAGACAGGGACAGAGGAGGACAGGGACACTGGGACAGGAGGAGACAGGGACAGAGGAACAAAGGAGGTTGTGGAGAGGAGGGAGCTGGGCTCTTCTCCCAAGGGACAGGGGACAGGACGAGAGGGAATGGCCTCAAACTCTGCCCGGGGAGGCTCAGGCTGGATATTATGAGGAAGTTTTTCCACAGAAAGGGTGATTGGGCAGTGTCAGAGGCTGCCCAGGGAGGTGGTTGATTCACCTTCCCTGGAGGGGTTTAAGGTGTGGGTGGACGAGGTGCTGAGGGACATGGGTTAGTAATTGATAGGAATGGTTGGACTCGATGATCCGGTGGGTCTCTTCCAACCTGATGATTCTATGAAATGAGCTGCAGAGCACAACATAACTGAGCTCGCAAACGCAGTCACTCAAGATACAATTTTTCATTTAAAAAATTTACTTACACTTTTTGGCCACTGTCTTTTTGGCCTGACTAGATAAAATCTATAGACACCCCAACTTTACAATCTCAGGCGAAGAACACCTTTCACCTCTACCAACTAATGCAGATGGATCTAGGAAGTACAAGTCCCAACAAGAAATGCTTTCAAAGTTGAGTATGGGGTAGTTCTTCATTTTGAGCACAGGAATTATGGAACAGAGCACGCACTGTGCTCTGCAAGCAGAAGTGATTCAATAAGATCATATTCATCTTTCCATCCTTTCTCACAGCTTTGCTTGGGATCAGCCTGCATCATTCATCCATCCATTCAGGTCCTTTCATATGCTGACATGTCCTTTATTAAGAACATTTTTATGTATTGTTTAACACTGAACTCAGGGGTATATATTATTTTTTCCTCTCCTGTTTGTTGCATTTTGACATTTCAGTTCTGCTGTATTTCAGTTTGTCCAAGGTAACCTAGTGGAAACCTCCCTAGCAGATGAACTACACTGTGTAAATTTTTTTCCTGCAAGCTAAAATCTCATTTAAATCATGCTTATCTCCTCCAAAAATAAATAATGATCAAACTGAAATTTCAGCAAAGTGGTAGCTTTGACAGCTGCTTCAAAGTCAAGATGTGCTCACAAGTAGCACAAGTAGTCCTTAGAGAAGGACTCCCACCCACTTCACTGCCACAATCAGGAGTTAACCACAGCATGCAATTTAAGTGTAATGGTATGATTATATTCTAAGGCAGAACCCAGAAAGTTGTTGAGAAGCCCCTCTTTCAGGATGCTAAAATCCTTCAGTTCCTATAAGGAAGATCTCTCCAAGAGATCTCCCATTTCTCCTTCACTGGACATGTTATTGGACAGATACAGACCATAAGGGGCAGTTATAATTTCTTGTAGAGTCACTATAAGCAAGTGAGTTGTCTTTTTTCCCCTCCATAGAGCAGTAATGGCACAGCAACACTACTAGAAGGCTGCTATAAGGTCTCCTCAGAGCCTTCTTTCCTACCTCAGCCTGTCCTTGTACAGGAGGTGCTCCTGCCTTCTGATCATCTCTGTGGCCTCTGGACTCACTCTAATAGACCCATGTCTTCCTGTGCTGAAACTTATACCATCATATTACCATGCAGTTACAGCTACACTCCTCTGGACTTTAAAATACTACTTGTGTTAGTAACAACAGCTAGGGAACAAGATGACAAACAAATTTCTCTTTCAAATACCTTTATTCCCATTAAATATGTGTGTCCAGGGGTCTGTTACTTGAATGGTTTGCAGAAGCTGCCTTAATTTCTGAAAAAGCGTTCACATTTTTCAACACCTTTCCATTTCCTTCACCAAATAAACACACACTAAAACTGCAAAACCAGCACCAGCTTTGAACCAAGATAAACCCTATAGCAGGCCCTAACCCCCCCTTCAGGCACAAGACTTGGCTGGCTCCTGCAGAACGGCTCACCTCCCTCTTCACTGTCACCTTTCCTGCTACAGCTCCTTCCCCACAAACATTTTATTCAGCAGTACCTGAATATCCAAACATCAAGAGTAACTGCTAGGAATCACAGAATTCTTTAGGTTGGAAAGACCCTTAAGATCAAGTCCGGTTGTAAACCCAGCACTGCCAAGAACCTAACACTGCCAAGGCGTGTTCAATAATCTGCTTGTGTACATGTGGGTCTGAAATGTTATATTCTGGACCACTCCATGTAAAGTAACGTTTGGGCTACAATTAAAACAATTTACATCCACAGAATTCTCTAGTGCAAAGGAGGCACAGCGATTAGCCAAGGGAAGCAAAAGCAGATTTACTCTTCCTAGTCATATTTATATAAGTAAGGATGGGGCAGGAGAGAGAGCAAAGAACTCTGTGTCAGAAAGAATTGATGTGAAATGGGAGAACGTAAAATAAGGCTTTATTGATTTCTTTTTATGAGGAATGTTTTTATAACGCGATATTGAGTAGGTAAATTATTATTTTTGGAAATATGTGGCAGGAAATGTGTGCATCACCTTACTAAGGCTAATGTTTACATCAAAATGAACTGCTGGCTAAAATAAGTCCCTGTAGGGTAGAGTAAAGCAGTTTAATAAGGTGACTCCAAGGAAAACAGGAAGAAATTTAGTCAATAAAATTATTGTAAGCTGGTATGCTGCTGCTTACAAATTTGATATACCATTTGCACACAGCAAATGGTTTAGCCTTACTGTTTCCTGAGTGCACACTCTTGGATAAGGATAAAGAATTCTTTTTAAATGTAAAGACAGAAGTAGAGGGAGAAGAAAAGTTGAGTCTGTCTCTTAGTTAGAAAATTAATTGCTTCTGTTGCATTACAGTGACTTAAACCAAAATGTAAGATGTATACTGAAGCAGTCTGAAATTCAACTGATATTTAATTGGGCTCTGTATTTATATTTATTTATACCCTCTCCCAAACATAAAATCTGAGGGATAACATTATTACCATGGTTAAAAAAAATAGGGCAAACCCATAGGGATCTTACTTGCATATAGCAAAAGATGGTGCCCACTGCAAGGAATATATAATTTAAAGAAGAAAGAAAAGTAATACCAGCAAAACCAGAAACAGGAGTATGCAGCCAAAGGTGTGTTCAAACTTGGTTCAGTGATGCACAGACCTAAGAGAACATTTCCTGGTGCCCAGGTCCAGCAATGCTTTGGGTTCCTGAAACCAACTCCACCCTTCACTAGTTTGAAAAGGCCTTTATTCTGAGCAATAAAAAGAAAACTATTTAAAAACCGTCTACCTTGATATACTTTGGAATACTGAAACACTTGGAAAGAACAAGTTTTCATTTCACTAGACCAAAAATATTTCAAGGTAAATTCATAGATTTTTCAAAATGAAAGACAAGGCGTCTTTCATTAACAGGCTCATTTTTGAACCTGCAAAACTTCAGGCAAATATCTGAACTTTTAGACAACAAAATCATGTTCCACACTGTTTTTTGACTGCTGCTGGTTTCCCCAAAGTGCCACGGGGAACTCACTGTGAAACTTTCTTTTGGAACTAAGGGTATAGTACCATAAATATGTCTGATTGCTTAATTTTCCTGGTGAATATTTGTCTCAGTTTTTTGTTATTCAGTTTTAGCACTGGAATAGGTTTAAACCAAGGGTAGCAATCTCTTTAAACAAACAGCAAGGTTAATTTATGATTCAAACCATCAAAGGCATGAAGGATAACACAGCTGTCAGTAAGTTATAAAAGCTCATCTTATTTGAAGCCTTTAGCTCTAAGTCATTTAAATGTCACCAGAGAAAAGCTCCTATTCTGCAAACCAAGACAGCATCACCCACAGCTGGCTCTGCACTGGATGCTCTCAGCTGTCAGGCTCTGCTGACCTGTAACTCCCGGGTTAACCAAACGTTCTGTACATCTGTTGTTCCACACTGACGGATCAATTACATGTGATAACAGGAATGCAACTTCTTCATGTCTTATGAAGTATGACTTCATTTATAACAAGTTGATTCCTTTGGGGACTCAGATTCTTAACAGAAAGCACCTCATGAGGAAAAGCCCTCATCATACAACTTTATCTTAACAATCCGTCTGTGGTTTTAAGTTTAATATACAGGCATTCATGCCACACTTGCTGCCTTTTAAATAATTTTGAGGCAAAACCCTGAATCCAACAACAACAAAATGTATGTCAGTGTTATAAATACCCTTATTAAAAAGAACTCTTGAGAACAAATAATAAATGCAACAGCTTGAATCATCCCAGTATTATGTCAGTGTTTCCAGTAGTTTGTAACACAGTATAAAAAACAAGAATCAAGCACAATGACTTCATTGTGGAAAGATATAAAACCTTACTACAATACAAGAGAAATACCTAATAGGTTTTAATCTTGGTATTAGAAAGAGAGGGAGGGACATTTGCTGTGGTATAACTTGATTGTTTTGCTTTATGGCATCAGGAGCCACCATTGTGCCTTTCTGATGTTCCCTTGGAACAATCAGCTCATGTCCACTGCTGCTGCTTCTGTTTCTCCTGTGGTGCTACAGCAAAGCTCTCCTCTGTGATGCCACATCTACGTAGTACCACAACTAACTTCACTAAGATCAAAACATTACTTCAAAAGAGCAGAGACGCAGCGAATTTGTGCTGTGAAACACAACACTACTTCAGATTTAATGTATAAAGATCCCTAAATAACTTCCCTGGGAAGTACTTATTACTGCTTTTAACAGTTAAAGACTGTCAGCATTCTTATAAAAACTGACAGGGTGAAAATTTGAGGTAGCAAGGGAGTATGACTTTTTTTTTTTGACCTGAAGATTATGTTTTTTTTTTTTTTTTTTTTTGGTGTAAGTGGAGCGATTAAAAAGCACAGCACTAACCAACTTTGTCTAATACATAAAATGGGCCACAAGTGTAAATACCAAGAGGTAACATGCTGACCATGCTTTGTGCTTCTACCTTACCTACCATGCTTGCCTGACAGGTACTGAAGGAAAAACAGATGCTATTTGACTCTGTGAGGTAACAGTAACTGACGAAGCTCTATTACACCTGCAGTTGGACAGACATTTTAATTCCAGGTCCTCTCACCTATTTTCTTGTACAAAGTCTGTATACTTGGGCTTCCTATGCCAAGAGCTAAGTCTAAAACATCTTTAAGAAAAGTTAAGAGTAGGGGAAAGGAATCTGAAAAGCAGGCAATGAATCAAACATCTACATATCCTTCCTCTTTCATGCATGAAATACGTCTGTTTTTTGAGTATGTGCCACTAAGCACCAAGTAAATGTCAAAGTGGGGCTGTAGCCTCCCTCTAAGTCTGGAGTGGATGCTCCACTAGGTCATGCTATTGGTTCCTGGAGTTCGTGGCCAAATACTAGCAATTTATAGGAATATATCATAATAGCAACACACTTCTGCATTGAAAAATCTTAAAAACTATTACATGTAAGCATTTAGAAATGTATTCCCTACTAAGACACTGAAACAATCCCTCAAAAGGATATGTTTTGAGATTTTTGCAACAGAAGAGTGTTCTCTCCTAAGTATAAAACTTAAAAAAACCCCACAGTAACTAATAGAAATCTTAGAAGGCTACAAACTATAGAAACAACACATATTACCTCACATGCTCATCTTTCAATCAACTTGTGATTTTCAATAGCAAGAATTAAGTGCTTTGATCTAAACAGCAGCTACAAAAAAACAGCTATTAAGTGTCTCCTTTCTGAAAAGAGATGATTAAAATTTAATAGTCTATTTTCACTTTTCAAAGCTGCTCCTTCATAGTTAACGCACACTCAGGTAATTTAATTCTAGCTGCCAATATTCTACTTCATTACAAAGCTAAGTGAAAATATCAACAAGCATCCTTGCTTTGAAGCATTCTAGTTCCTGTGTTTCTGCATGGATGTGGCTGTTCTCACAAGTGACACTACACCAGAGAGCTGCAAAAAGTTTCTCTTTAGAAACTGCACCGTGAAGGCAGCACAGCTAACGGTCTCAGCAAAATTAACAGCCATGTAGTAGAAGTGACCTAACTGTGAAAAATCTGCCTAAACATCTGCTTGCTTTATAAATACATAAACTTGCATTTTCTTTTATGAGCCTTACCTGACACAGAGACTGTGTGTGACCTTACTCCTTGCTTCTCATTGTTGGCCAGCCTGTAAAACAGAGGTTGGAATCGCTGAATGCTGTACATTCTTCCCGGGCACACATACTAGAAATTCATCCCAACAGGGCACCTACTGTAATTAGCAGGGCCAATCCATTTTCCACAGCGACAGCTTTTGAGGGGGAGAAAAGTCAGAAAGGAATCTACCATTTCAAACCCATCTAGGGTAATAGGAGCAGAGAGAACACATTACTGTTTTAACTAGCACAACGACAGAGCAGATTTCAAGGGAAAAATGAACCTAAGCTCTACAAACTTTACAGATCAAATTATGCCTGTCTGTAATTTGATGTTGCTTCTTCTTTCTGTATTACTTACTGGAAATAAAGCATGAACTGAGTTTTTTCTGTAAGATGACTTAGCTTGTACAACAATTTAAAAATTATTTATGTGCCAAGTAAATTAAGAAAAACAACTACATTTAAATGCATTTATCTATTAATGTTAGTTAGTAACAGAAATTACAATGAAGACTTCATATTTTTTCATGTAAATACATATAATTCTAATGGTAAGACAGTGAGAGCATTGCACCTCACGCTTTCCGAAATCTGGAATTTCATCTGGCAAAGCAAATCTTTCCAGATGCAGGATGGTGTTAGATTGTAGTTTCATGTATTTGACAAAAGCTCATTCCTCTGCTGCCAGACGGAGAGCACATGTGTTGCCCTTGTTTCAACATACTCAAGTTTATAAAATTCAGTATTGATGAACTGCCCCAATAAAGGGACGAAGTTTTTCCTTCAAACCTTAGTTTAGCCCACAAATCCCTACAAATAATAATAATAATAAAGAGAATAAAAATTGCATAATTATTCTGTGTTTCTCACTTGTATCTACTTATATAAAACCAAATTTTCCTCTTTCATATGAGTGCATATCAAGTTTATCAATCTTATTGCTTTCAGTTGATTTCCATTTCCTTTTCTGCCTTATATTTTAACTCCTGTCTTTCTGCACCATGAGAAAGCTACCTGGCCAGTGAGGACCACAGCAGGACCTGTGAAGGAAGAGCAGCCACTGGTATCTAAGCGGATGCTTTCTTGCAGATTCAGGAACAATTTGTGTCCAATACTGCACCCAATAATTAAAAAAGCAATAATAATTCTGGACACCTTCCAGGAAACAAGGAAGAAACTGAATGAGGTGGTTGGCTCAAGCAGGTACAGTCCCCGTATCCCAAAGGCAAAAGGAAGAGATAAGTCACTATGAACTGCTAATTTTCCTGTGGTCTTTCAACAGTTCACTCCTGCTACCGGATCCTGGTGATGCTGCCTGGTTCAAGGAGAACAATCTGCTGAGATGGGATTTTTCACGGGATGTAGCTACTGAGGAAGCTGTCAGATTGCAAACAGGCAAAAAAAGTGGGACTTGGTTAAAGAACAAAGTTTAGAAGGCACAATAAAAGACTTCACATGGGAAGGGGTGACAACCTTCAAAACATGCCAGATAGGATGAACCCCAGCCATCGTCACCGGAGCACAGAGTGTCAGCAGGAAACATTAACAGGCTTGCCTGCCTCTGGGTTACAGACTACCCACTCCAAAAAGATAAGAAGCATTCTTAGTTCAGACAGAGCTTAATTAGAAATCTTGTCTTATTTACCATAAAGCACGGGAGGGAGGCAAATGCAGAGAAGTATCTTAGCATACTCTGTGTAAGAATTATTAGATGGAGACAGCAAGTCTAAACCTACTTGCATACAGTATCTCCATAAAACTAGCCGGAGGAAAAAAACATAACTGTTTGGCTGACAAAGATCAGCACTTTCTATGAATCTGCAAGTACTATTGGAGAAGAATTATTAAACATTACTATGTTTTAAACAGATAGATTTAAAACTATTTGCTGCGTCAAGAGTATTCTTTATTAACCTGAACCCAGAGCCCAGCTAGCACTGATCCCATTATAGGAATTTTATTACAGTAACAACAGGTGACATGACAATTTTATGAGAAAAAAAAAATCTGTATTTCACAGAAGCAGAAAGGGGACCAATAGTAAAAACTAGAGAACGGACTGACTCATAGCTTGAAATCACAATTCAAAAAATGTTCAGCATCACTCTTACAATAAATTTACTCAGGGACTCAAAATAAATAGCCTGAATCTCAATTAAGATTTTTCCAAAACAGCTTTCTTTTGTTCCTGTCAAATATGATCGATGCATTATGCAATTTTTTCCTCACATTTTATTTCTGGTATCTTTATAGTTTAATGCTGCTGTCAGTCACTTTTGCCTCATGGTCTCAAGGGACTGTCTGCTACTTATCCTAGGATTCAAAAGCAACAATAAAAATGAAGCAAGTATAAAAAGTCCTGAAGCACCACTTAAGCAGAATGATTTTTCAAAACTTTAATATGCAAAAAAACAAAGCATAAAACTTACTTTGGTATTGACGGTAATGCCCTTTCGCCTTCTGTGTAAGAAAGAAGAGAACAGGATTAAAATTTTTTCAAGCTTCCAAATAACCTCTCTCAATCCACAATACATAAGATTTCTGAAACAATAAGCATCAGCCTCTCTGGGACACTAACGTTGATGCGTTGATCACTGTTATTTTTATATATAGGTGCGTATATATATAAAGTGTATCATATCAATATAACTTCTAATCAGTGACACAGACCTTTTGGTAAACTCTTATCTGAGAGAACAGCATACACAGAACATAAAAGTTCTTTTTTCATTCTTAATAACTTCGATAAATCACCTGCAGTAAGTATGGCACTATCTCATCTCTCTAGTAAGAAATGTTTTATCTCCAAGAGACACTAATTGCTAACACATAAATAAAACAATTGAAGGCAACTTGGACTTCAAAGCAAGACAACTGAAATAAATCATTACAGCACATAACATATTGTATTGATTTCACGTTTGGTTGTGATTATACAATAGAATGCTTAGTAGCCAGAGATGAAGTTAGCTTTCTTTCAACTACTGTCAAACCTTTGTCAGCTGTTCTTTGACAATGGTTTTGTGTATAAAAGCTTGGATGTACATAATGTTTCTTTCCCTACTAGATTTGATGAGATATTTGGTATCTGTGTGAGGAAGGATGACAGGAAGTTACTGATCTTCTAGCAAAATCAGTGGTTTACAGTAGACTCAAATGCACAGAGAGCGAGTGAAGGTGGGCAATTAAAATGGGTTTTACTCTCTAAATCATTGTAAAAGTGATAAAAGACACCAGAGAGAAATAGAAGGGTCACATTTTAGAAAATGGTGATACACACAGACTACCCCAAAAATCATGTAAATCCTAGGTCATTTTTATCCTACGCTAAAATTTTGGAGGTTTCTAGACTTTATAATAGAAAACTACAGTCTTGCCTTTGTGTATTATGGGACTAAGAAGAGAAATGCCCGATACCCAGATGCCACACTTACCAAGGCAAACTACAATATATTGTTAATGATTTTTTTGCTGTCTAAAGGTAGAACAACATAGTGTGGGTCACCAACACAGATCTATTTCTAAGTTTATCTGAGATGATGTTTAAGTTATAAATGATGCTAACAGCGGAGCTGGTTCAGTTCAGAGAGATCTATTTTCCATTACCTACAACTTTGCTGAACTTTCACCAAACAGGTCTATTGCTTCCAAGTTACATTCCTGCCTCAGGCTGTCTGGGTGCCTTTCAGGGCACTGATCGGACCTTTCAAATAAAAAGAAAAACAGAAGAACCCTTTGGAAATTGCACAGGCCTCTACAGAGGCCTGTTGTAGCAGGATGTCTCCTTTCACCATCACAATCAAAGTCTTTCTCATTTTAGTCAAGATATCAATTTTTTGGGAAAAAAAAAAGCTACTGTGGTGTAGGCATACTCAACAGAGCTCTTAACACAGCCTCAAAGCTAAATTCCTTCTCAGTGCAGAGACCGAAGCAGGAGACTTGGGCTACACATGCTCCAAATCAAGCCCAGGGTTACAGCCTGTCCTTTCCCAGTGGGTTGGACACAGGAAGAAAAAGAGATATGCTCAACTCCTTAAGGGTGCTGAAGAGCAAGTGGATCCATCTAAGTGCAGAAAGAGTAGGAGAGATGCACCTCAAGATCTGATAGGAGTGTTGAAAAGGTAGATGCGGGAAAGAAGGGAAACAAGGAGCTGTGATTTGGAAGATGACCTAGAGCAGCTTGACAAAGGGACTAGAGCAAGCACCTGAAACGAGACTGGAGAAAGGACAGAAAGATTACACAAGAAGCATGAGGTAGGAAATAAAGGTATTGTGATGTTAGGGCAAATGATAACTTTTGGGAAAGGAAAAGAAAGGTAGAGTGGAGTCTGCTTTTTTTCCCCAACATTTACAAAATGACACAAACCTCTGTGTTAGAAGAACTTGCCAAGTTAACTTTGTTTTTTGATATTTTTCAGTCAAGATAACTGGTGCACAATTAATGTGCAACTATTGAAAATAACTTTGTTGTTTAATATCTAGATCCGTTGTTCATTAACTGCATGCTACAAAAACCATACTTTAAATACTGAATTGCTGATTTCCTTTAGTTTTTTTTGGGTTTTTGTGTGTGTGGGACACACCAATACCAAATTTGGGACTTCAGAAACAACAGTGAATGCTCTCTTAACATTTGCAGGGCTGCAATGCTTTATATGTTGAAAGAACTGACCTCAACTGCAGATCAGATTGTTTTTCTCTCCTGCAAATCTAGACTCCAACCTCCTAAGAAAGTGAGAATACCATAAGAGGCAACTGATAGTGTATGATGAAGTCTACTATTAATGAATAGAGTGTGACAATGTTGTGAGTAACAGAAGAAGCCAGTGCGAAGAAATTATGGGGATGGACAGGAAAAAAGCAGAGACTCAAACCCAAGTGAAATGAATGTTTGTGAATTGGCTGGAAAGCAAGCATGAGTCCAGAATAACTAAAGCCCTGTAATTTATGATGCATCTTCCTTTTCACTGTCCTTTGCCAAATTGCATGAAGCATGACTGATCTTGTTCCCATTAGCAGAAAGACAGCGCAGTGTCACGCACTGAACAGAACTGTGCCCTTGTTCTGCAAGTTGACAGGAGTGGGAAAGGTGGACAACACATGCTCAGCCCTGGGGAGAAGGTAGTTTAACAACAGCAAGCGCAGAGTCCTGCGCCTCGGGAGGAATAACCCCCTGCACTAGTACTAGTTAGGGGTTGACCTGCTAGAAAACAGCTCTGTGGAGAAGGACCTGCAATTCTTGGTGGAGAACAAGCTAACCATAAGCCAGAAATGTGCCCTTGAGGCCAAGGCAGCTAATGGTATCTTGGGGTGCATCAAGAAGAGTGTGGCTAGCAGAACAAGGAAGGTCCTTCTCCCAGTCTACTCTGCCCTATTAAGAGCTCATCTGGAGTCCTGTGTCCAGTTTTGGGCTCCCCAGCTCTTAAAAGACAAGGAACTATTGAAGATAGTCCAGCAGAGGGTCACAAAGATGGTCAGTGGACTGGAGTCTCTGTCTTATGAGGAGAGGTTGAGTGAGCTCGGTCAATTCAGGAGAAGAGAAGACTAAGAGGGGACCTTAACATTGCTGATCAAAAGCTAAGGGGCAAATATCAGGAGGAGGGGGCCAGATTCTTCTCAACAGCGCCCAGTGACAGGACAAGGGGCAACGGGCACAAACTGGAGCACAGGATGTTCTACCTGAACATGAGGAAAGATTTCTTTCTTCTGAGCGTGATGGAGCACTGGAACAGGCTGCCCAGAGAGGCTGTGGAGTTTCCTTCTCTGGAGATATTCAAAACCCACCTGGACGTGTTCCTATGCAACCTGCTGTAGATGACCCTGCTTTAGAAAAGAAGTTCGGACTGGAAGAGCTCCAGCAGTCACTTCCAACCCTGATCATTCTCTGAATCCGCGGTGGCCTTATGCCACATCTCATGTGTGCGTTGATCAGCTAAATGAACAACTTCTCCCTTCTGGCTGCTGGAGATATGGATTAAGTGAAAGGCCTGAAAGGGACAGGGGAAACTCAAAAAGTAAGCATATGGGGAAAAAAAAGCCCCTCAAACCCACAGCCAGAAATAAAAACCTACTATTAAGTAATACTGAAGCATTTCTCTTTTCACTGGAGAAAATTCAAGATAAACCCATCCACATGGAACTACCATTAAAATGGCAGAGCAAAACTGATCTCACAGACGCCTACACGCTCTCCGGATAGAAACTGCTCACTTCAGGCAGTGTTTCCCAAGTTGGTGCTCATCCATTTACAGCTTATACCCAAATAAAATAAGAAGGAGTCATTAGTAACCTTGCAGGTCGGAAGTTAAAATTCATTACTAACAGCATCCTAGTAAAAGCATACGTTGTTTTTCACAAGTTGAAACCCACAACATTTTGCTTGTTTTTATATTCCATTAAAAAAACAGGATATGCATTATTGTACTGGAGTGTCTGTGTCTAAGTTTTGGCGGCGGGAGCTGCCAGGCAGCCTCTGTGGGGAGAAGCTGGGTCCCAGCTGGCTCCAGCAGCCCCACTGCAGGACCCAGCTGAGCCCCTCAAACAAGGTAGGGACACCAGGGAGAAAACAGGTTTCCAAAAGCAGCACAGGCAGAAGAGGAAGAAGCCAAGGAGGGAGCAGCAGCAGAGGGAGCCCTGGGCTGAATGGGGAGGAAGGGAGAAGGCATTGCAGACCTAGAGCAGGGATCCCCTGCAGCCCTGGAAAGACCCTGTTGGAGCAGAGATCACCCTGCAGCCCAGAGAGGGACCACAGCAGAGAGGAGTTTCCTGCAGGAGTTGCAGCCATGGAGAGGCCAGGTGGGCTCCCACGTGAGAGCAGGTTGCACCTGAAGAAATGCAGCCCAGGCACTGGCCTGTGCCGGAGAAAGGAGGTATGATGGACTGACTCCAGCCCCTACCCTCACCCTGTGATCCTTTTGGGGGAGAGGAGTCTGGAGTGGAGGGGTGAAGCCTGGTATGGGGAAGAGGAGGGGAAATTGTTCCTCTGGTTTGTCTTCATTTTGCACTACCTAAATGACTGTAATTGTTAGTAAATTAATTTTCCCCAAATTGAACGTATTTTGTCCTTGATGGCAATTAGTAAGTGAACTACCTGCCTTTAACTCAACCCATTATTTTTCTGTTCTGCTGAGGAAGGGGAGTGAGCAAACAGCCAAGCTTGGCTGGCAGCCAGGGCCAACCCACCTTTTCAGTGCCCAGTGTGGGGCTTCAGGTGTTCAAGGCAGCTACAGTAACTGAAAGAGGCGGCTGACAAAATTCAGACTGGAGGCTACTGGGGTTTACAATAACTGTGGGAAGTTTGGATGCTGGTGTTAGGAACTTGTTCCCACCACAGCCAGCCCTCCTGCAGCCCCACCATGACCAAAATGTTGGCATGTATACCCAGAAACTTCCGCTGTTCCTATAACCCTGGCTCCAGGAGATGTGATAAGAACTCTGAAGTGTTTTGACTTACTGCAGCTTAAACTGTGCTCACTGTCTGCCCCTGTACTAGGCACTGGTAAGGCCACACCTCAAATCCTGTGTTAGGTTTTGGTACCTCTCATTACAAGAAAGACACTGAGCAATGAAGCTGGTGAAGGGGTTGGAGAATAAGTCTTGCAAGGAACAGCTGAGGGAACTGGGGTTGTTTATCCTTGAGAAGAGGAGGCTGAGGGGAGACCTTACCACTGTCTACAGCTCCCTGAAAGGAGCTTGTAGAGAAGTGGGTGTAGGTCTCTTCTCCTAAGTGACAGGCAACAGTACGAGAAGGAATTGCCACGAGGGGAGGTTCAGACTGGACATTAGAAAAGATTTCTTCACCAAAGGGATTATCAGACACTAGAAGAGGCTGCTCAGGGAGGTGGTTGAGTCACCATCCCTGGAGGCATTTAAAAGATCGAGAGATGAGGTTGTTGAGTAGTGAACAGGTACAGTTGGGCTTGATGACCTCAAAGGTCTTTTCCAATCTAGTGATTCTGTGATTCTCACCTGACTCAAATTACTATGAAAGCAAAATCAGTGAGGGGTGACAGCAGTGCCTTAAGAGTTGGAATACATGTTGCCATTGCATTAAAATGAAAATGGTGCTCACAGTTCACATAGAGGTGGGGTCTGGTATAAAGGAATAGCAATCAGGTAACTATTTTGGTTGCTCAGGTGTTTTTTTCCTGTCTTTTAAGGCTTTTGTAAGTGTTCTGACAATTCTGCATGACTTATAAAGCTTGTTTAAAGCAATGAAATGGTATAAAATTCAGTCAGTAGACTCAGATCACAGGAAAAATACTTAGTGCACAGTTCCATCATTTAAGAGCTACTTCATAACAGGTTAAGTTTTTATCACTTTCATTTTTCCTCTTCCCCTGTAAGAGTGAACTACAATAATGGAAACACAGCCAGGAAGCTTAAAGATTCCAACTTGGTCTAAAGGGATCTATATATTAAAATAATTACGAAAAATAAAACAAATAGAAGGGAAAGATGCCACTGTCCAGGTCCAAATTAATATAGACTGGATTACTACTGGGGCCTACACAAAAGCTGGGGAGGGGCTCTTTCACAGAGAGTGCAGGGATAGGAGGAAGGGGAATGGTTTTAAGTTGAAAAAGGGGAGATTAAGATGAGATATTATGAAGTAGTTTCTTCCTGTGAGGCACTGGAACAGGTTGCCCAGAGAAGTCATGAAGACCCCATCCCTCGAGGTGTTCAAGGCCAGACTGTATGAAGCTTTGAGAGACCTGATCAAGTGGGAGGTGTCCCTGCCCATGGCAGGGGGGCTGGAACTGGATGATATTTAAGGCCCCCTCCAATCCAAACCATTCTGTGACCATGATTAACAGACAGCAAGACAGATAATATCACAAAACCACAGGTTCTTTTAGTAATCAAGAAGGATAATTTATGAGGAGACCTGCATTAAACATGTACATTTACAACAAGGAAGGGATAGGAAAGCTCAAAGAGAGGAGAAAACGCATCTGTTGGGCTGAGAGTTGCTATATGATTTGTTTCTGATGTGCCTTGTATAATTAAAGCTCACAGTGGGAGGGATCTGAGAATGCAGATCATGGTGGGTACAGCTCTTCCCTGAAATGTTTAATTCATACACCGAATATTGCTACGAATGTCAAACCAGAGAAAACTCAGACAAAAGAACCCCATCATACATTTTAAGTGGAGGGATTCTCCTAATGTTTACATAAAGGGAAGCATTCCTGAAGTGCAGTATATATTTAACTCAATATTTAACTCAATCACTGCTCATTTGCTCAGTGTTCATAGAATCATAGAATGGTTTGGGTTGGAATAGACCCTAAAGCCCATCCAGTTCCACTGCCCCTGCCATAGGCAGGGATACCTCCCACTGGATCAGGCTGTTCAAGGCCCCATCCAGCCTGGCCTTGAACACTTCCAGGGAGGGGCATATCCTCAACTTCCCTGGGTAACCTGTGCCAGTGTCTCTCCCTCATTTTGAAGTACTTCTTCCTAATGTCTAATCTAAATCTTCCCCTTTCCAGTTTAAATCTATTCCCCCTTGTCCTATCACTACATGCCCTTGTAAAACATCCCTCCCCAGCTTTCCTCTAGCCCCCTTCAGGTACTGGAAGGTCGCTATAAGGTCTCACCACAGCCTGCTCTTCTCCAGACTGAACAACCTCAACAATCTTGGCCTGTCCTCCTAGCAGGGGTGTTCCAGCCCTCTGATCATCTTCATAGACTTCATAGAGGAAAAGTCATAAAAGATCATTAAGTCCCAACGATCAGCTCAACACCATTATGCCTAAAATCCACGTCCTGAAGTGCCAAGTCTACTTGATTTCTGAACACCTCCAGCAATGGGGACTCCCTTACTTCTCTGGGCTGCCTCTTCCAAAGCTTCACCACTCTTTCAGTGGAGAAATTTTTCCTAATATCTAATCTAAAACTCCCCTGGTGCAACTTGAGGCCACTTCCTCTTGTCCTATCACTTATTACTTGAGAGAAGAGACCAACACCTTGCTGCAATCTCTTTTTCAGTAATTACATGTAGAGAGAGACAGGATCTCCTCTCAGCCCTCTTCTCCAGACTAAACATCCCCAGCTCCCTCAGCTGCTCCTCATAAGATTTCTGCTTCAGACCTTTCACCAGATTTGTTGCCCTTCTCTGGACACGCTCCAGCACCTCAACATCCTTTTTGTACTGAGAGGTCCAAAACTGAACACAGTTTTTGAGGTGTGGCCTCACCAGTGCTGAGTACAGGGGGATAATGTTAACTCACTTGAACAACTACGGACCAGGGAAGACCAGTGGCACAGAGAAGTAAAAACACGGCAAAAGAGGGACTCAGCCTCACACTGAACAGCTTCTGGGATGGTTTGTGAACTTTCTTCTATCACAAATAGGAAAGAAGGAAACAGTTTATTCACTGTTTTAGAAACCAAAAATGTTGGAATGATTTCCAGAAGTTTAGTATGGGAGGACAAAAATATACATTCTTAAGCAGCTTTCCTGTGTGTTTTCCAGTAATTATAGCTGTTTGAATTTAGAAATCCTAATGAAATTTATCTCAAGTACTCTCTTTAAAGCTAAGTGTACCTGCACCCTCGTGTCACTGCTTCCAGTTTGTAGGTTGCTACAAAACCAACTGATTGATACTACAAAACGCATCCCTGGTTAAGTTCCTATTTTATGAGAAACGATCATGAGACTCCTCTCAAAGTTTTCATTTTTTAGACAAAGATGTTGCGAGTGTCTGGGAGGAAGGCAGAAATTTTAAGAAAGTGTCATCAGTCAGAACCTTGTCCAAATGCATTCTAACCAACATCTCTCAGTTTCTACTTGTATGTTAGGGAATCACATTTAAAGATAACAGGTCTCTGTCAGGAGTGCCTTTAATTACAATTTATTGCTAGTTAAATTCAGAACAGCGTAAAACCCAGCGATTTCTGAAAATTAATCTAAATTGTCAGCCATTAATTAAATTTTGACAGAGTGACATTTACTATCAGTGTTTCTCAGAACAAAAATACCTCATGGTTCCTCCCTGAAAGACAAGAGCCTCCAAGTGAGGTCTTTGCTGATACCTTATGTTCAACTGCAAAGTAATCCATACTACCTATGAGTACAGCAACTACCACAATGAAACATCTCCTTACCTTTCTGTGGCCTGATAATAAACGATTGCGTAGCTCCATTCACCAGTCGGCAATACCCATCTATCAAGTCAGCCATGTTCTCTGCAATGGTTAAGGATGGCGCCGTCACTGTCAGAGGCTAAAGAAGGAAAAAACAAAGCATCAACAAAGAGGTATTATTGTAGTTTCAACCACTGAGCAGAACAGCTGTGTCATTGCATCAGGACTTCACACACACTTGCAAACAGTAAACAGAAACATGCGGGTGAGCAAAGAATCATCAGATTCTCACTTTATTTTTTATGTAAAAATTTGAAAGGTGAGGTTCAGAAGGCACAGTTGATAAAACCAAATGTAATATTAATCTGGGATTACCAAATGGTCTGCTAGCTCAACTTTCATTTCAAGCATTGTTCACCTCAACTGCTATGACTTTTACAGCTGTAATTACGACAATTCTGAAGAAGATGCTTATTCCTTAACTTTCACAGGCAGTTATGTTTTTTCCACCCTTTTCCAGCAATTTATTTCCCTGCCCTAAAAAATAACTTTCCTGATTTCAAGAGACAAAAAACAATAATAAAAAAAGACAGTGCAAAAGGAGATGAGAGACAATCAAGCTGTTAATTTTTCATACCCCCAACATTCATCATCCCCTGCACAGATGTGCCAACTTGCCCTCAATCCTTCTCTGCCACAGTGACTGTTTTCCAGTGCATTGGACTAAGGAAAAGATTTGATTTCAGTTTCAGCTCTGCCTCCATGTAATATGAGAGACCAATTTTCCCCTCTTTGTTCTTTCCTCTTTTCACAAAAGTGAAATTGCTTAGTTTCCTCTTTAGGAATGTAGAATCATATACATATGCAGGATACTATTAAGTTGCACATAAGGACCAGCAGTTTTTAATTTTCTTTTACAAATATTAAAGTATACAAGCACAGATACAAACCCTAAAGCATGTGATGAGCTCTGAGCGTATTTTAAAACTATTCATCTAGTATAATGATGACTGCTCACACTCAACTTCCTTTTCCCTTTAAAAAACAAGAAAATTCAAACAACTGCAGAATGCCTGGAATGCAAGATGTCACAGTACAACACACCAGCTGTAACTACAGGAGGAGCAAGAGTTTAACAATAACTGAAGTCTTTGCATGCAGACAAGCAGTCCCCAGCTTAAACAAATGTGCGAAAGTGAAGTATACTTAGAATCATAGAATGGTTTGGATTGGAAGGAACTTTAAACAACATCGAGTTCCAAACACCTACCACTGGATCAGGTTGCTCAAATCCTCATCCAACCTGACCTTGAACACCTCCACGATGGATGTGTTTGTGACTTCTCTGGGCAACCTGTGCCAGTGCCTCACAACTATCACAGGAAAAAAATTCTTCCTGGTAGATCATAATTACACTGACAGTAGAAACCCCCCAAAAGATGTTACAGACTGGAGGAGAAGTACACTATACAAAATATCTTCATTAGAAGTACTCTGATCTCCACCCTTTCCCAGGAAAACCCAAGCCAGTAAGTTTATCAATACCATACCTCAGGTGCACCCGCTATCTTGAGCTGCAACATTCCTTTTCTATCCTTGTCTTCGCTGTTGGAATACTGAATCGTTTGCACTTGATTGAAGTCTGCCAGATGAGTTGGCTGCACATAGGCAAGAAAAAGTGGGGACAAATTCAAAATCACAGCAAAATACTTTGCCTTTACTTTTGATGTTGCAAAAGCACATGGTAATTTTGATGTCCAAATTACACTTGCAGAAATCCATTCTCCTGTTTCCTTCCACTGTTTTGTTAGGTTTTGGGTAACAACATATAGAAAACCTCAGCGTTTGCAACATGAAATCAAGCATGAAGGTTGCCCACAGAGGTCACTGTTGAGTAACACCAGGCCCATGCTGAAGTACGTTGTGGAAACAACCTTTTGGAAGTAAAGACAGAGAACTCAACATGTTAACCACACCTAATCTGCACTCACAGCATTCTTAATGCATCACTAGACTGCCCTAAAATAATGTTCTTAACTGCCTACATATTCCTGATCTTTTCACTGCCTTTGAATTTATTACAAAATAACTTAGGAATGGGCTCAACTTAAGCCATGAATTTAAAGGTCCCAAATATTTTGCTAGTTCTGCCTGAATGTAACTTCTCACAAGCACGGAAGTGCAGAGGAAATGCTGTAATACGGTCAATACCAGGTAATGAAAAGTCTTTTAAAGGTACGAAGTAAAACAAATAAGTCAGCAATAACTGCACAAATGTTAAACACTAGCTGATAAGCTGATTAGCTAGCTAATAAGCTCTTCATTTACACATGCCAGAGAAAGAGAAGAATAAATTAGAATAATTTGCATGTTTCTGTTAAAAAGTCACCATTATGCTTCAAATTCTCCAAGTGAGCACTTCGCTGGGTATAAGAGCCAACAAATTCAGTGCTATGGTTGCCACTGTCTCTCTATTTAACCCAACTGCATTTCTCCAGTCCCAACTCAGGAGTTAATATCTGAACACCCATTGTATACGATGAATTTCCCAGTACTTCTGTGTTTAACTCAAAGATTAGTCTTGTCATTCCTCTTTATGTGAAGTGCAGCTCACAACAGGCCATGGCTGTTAACACAGTAATGGAGAAAAGAAAACAGAAGCAGACTTACATTTGCACCCTTGTCTGTAAGGTAACTGATTCCTTCTTCTGGGCCAATTGCCAGCTCCACTGAAATAATCCAGCTTGACTTCAGAATCAAAGGAGAAAGGGCGAAATTTCAACAGTAAGACAAGACTTTTCTATGGCACACTATCCTCCAATGCAATTACAATTTTTTACTGATTAATCTCTAGAAGCTTTTAAATTCTTCAAACAATTTGAAATGCATAATTCTATAAGTAGAATAGACTGGTTTCCTGGGGATCTGTGCTACTCAAAATGTGTTACCATGTGGTTTATCTTAGGTCTACATGAGGACTTTATATTTCCTATACTTCCTTTCTCATGGACACTGATATTTCTGTTCTAATTTCTGGTTGAGTGTCAATTTCTGTTTTCACAAAGCTTGCGGACTTAATGCCCTTCCTTACAATTTGTTTGAAACTGGTAGATTTTAAAAGGCATATGAGCAAAATTTACAAACAGAAGAAGCTAAGTAACCTCATTTCACTGACTTTCACAAATGAAGCACCAATAAAAGTATTTAACAATGTCCAATTTTTACCCTATTAATGAACGGTGCTTTTTTAAGTCAACCAAGAACGTTTTAAACAAAATCAATAAATATGTTTTGTTGTTAATGAAATCCAAGTACTTGTCTCTTATCAGAACAGGAATTAATCAAGCAATTAGCTGTGTCACTAAGCAAAACCAATTAAAATTCATAACTACAGCACGTATTCTGGCGTCTGTCACACTCCTCCTCTACTTACACCAAGAGCACACTTGAAGCATTCCTTGTCAAATCTGTACACGGGAGAGAGGATCTCAAAGAACTTCAAAATACTTTCTTCTCTATTGAGGTTTGCAAACTGTCGAAATGTTTGTTGGATTAATTTTCGTAGTGTTTTGGCCTGTGTATTAAAATATTGAAAGATCAGATATTTTAAATTTAATCAGTGATGTTGCGTTTCTGCTACACGCTAGAGGGAATATTTCACTAATGATATTTTCAATAACAGATAATAAAAGATAACATGGTAACCTCTGCAGGAACTATTTTGTCTAGATACCGCACTCTCACAACTTCTTAACTCTGTACCAATACAAAACCAGAGTAATCTATATTTTCATTCCAGGTTTTAAACTCTCTTACCTTGTAGTAACAACTCAGCTGTAGCTGTACCTCTGCACACAATATCTTAGACTATCCATAATAATTCTTGAAGTCTGATAATATGCAAAATAGCATCCATATAAAAACATAAAACTTAAATAGTAAAAGAAAAATGAATGTAAAAACTAAATAAACTCTTAAATTAAACTATTTTGCATATAATTTTATTAACTGTTCTCATGTTAGAAACAATCACTTAGAAGAAGGAGCACATATCATCCTCCCAACATCTAGGACAGCAGCACAGAGCAAGACAATTATGTATGCTGAGAAATAAAGTATGTAGAGGATGAAGAGAGGCTTTCAAACAACTACATTCAAAAAAAAGAAGGATAACTAAACTAACAGTTTTGAGAAGTGAAGGATCTGATTGTACATAACCTATAATCCCTGGGAAGGCTGCTGCACATATTGAACTAAGAACAGGATCTCGGAAGCAATGTCTTTAACATGCCTCCAAACTCAACAGGCAATCAAAATAATAAACCCATCTGTTTCTAAACACTAGAATTCATCTAGACAAAAGCGTAGTACCTTCTCCTCATCTGTCCTGATCCTAGGAGTATACTCTGTAAGCAGGGCAGAGCCAGGTGACTCACTGCTTTTCATCACTGCTCACATCACACAGTAAAATGTCAAAACCACAAACGCATCTACTCTTCTTCCCTTTGCCAAAGCTTGACCCGTGTCTGAAGTGACTGAATAGATTTAAAAAAAACCCCTTAGAAATACACATTTGTCTTATATCTCCCAACTAACAATGATAAAAGATGCAACCATGCTTATTTTTGCAATATGTCAAGGTTAAGACAGGTTCTACTCAGTTTCACATTCTGGTAATTCTCACTACTTCTTTCTGCTATCCTCTCCGTTTCACAATTTCTGATGAGTAGTTTTCTTTGTTGGTCAGTTTTCTGGCTCCGTAACATCATTTTATGAGATAGTGATTCATTCTTTTATGTCTGGAGCCTTTCACCACAATTTCTCCCTTTAGCAGAGAATACAGTTTCAGATAATTGCTAAATTAAAATGCAGTGGGATTACTTAAATCCACTTGACTTCATTAGCTTCTGAATTTCAAAAGTCTTTTGAAACAAAACCTCTTCATGACAGACTCTTTCTGTTCAGCCATTTAAATCATATTGTAGAAACCTTCTAAATCTGTAGTTGAATTCTATTATTTCTGTAGAAGTATTGCTACTTGCCAAAAACAGCTCTAACTTATCCTGATTTTATGATTTATAATTTCCTGTATGAATGGTAAGAGATATTTTACCATGACGTTCACATCAAGAAGGCCATAGATGTAAAAATACTCGGTGATCACTCTTCACCCTCCTTTTCAAAACGTGCTGAGTAAAATTTGCCTTTTTTACTCCAGGAACATATTTCAATTTCAATGGAAATGAGATTCAACCAACACCTATAGTCTTAACCAGAATTAACAAAAGTGGGAATCACTGAAAACCTTCCTTGAATGAGTTGGACATATTCTTGAGCAAAGTAGGCAGACTATGGTTTATCAAGTTAGCACTAAAAAGATGCTGTTTTCTCACATGCCCCTTTCCTTGTTCTCCAGAAGTTTCACTCCTCTTTTTTTCTCTTGGTTGGGGAAGTTATTCAGTACAAGAGGATCTGAGGACTTGTTCTGAACTTCTGCCCATGAGGTTTGAGAAGCAGAGGTGTGCAACTCTCTCAGAGAAGTTCAGTGAGGCCGCGTAGATCACTACTATCCTAGTTCTGTCAGCACAACTGCACATCAATGCCCTTCTGCCTATACACAGCAAATGATAATGCAATTTCCACATTTCTGACACTTTTATATTTTAAGTAGCATACAATTGACTGGAACTGTAAGTACCTTCACTGAATCTAGTAAACTCTTCGGAAAAAACCGTCTTAAACCAACATCTTTCCTGAAACAAAAACACACAAAGCATTAATACAAAAAAACTGTGTAACATTAAATTGCTCTTTTTCAGGGAGGTGTTCAGGGCTTGGAGTTTTATTTGGTTTAGTTTTTTAACTAGTACATGCGATGTAGTAAGTGATTTTAATAGTAAGGTCCTTGACAATCTCAGAGTAACGAACACAGTACCATTGAAGTGCTAACCACAGCCACTCCCCAGCAAATGTGAGACAGCGGTATCTCCTAACTTAATCCCAAACAGATAATACATTTACAACAGGTACCTGGCGGGAAAAGTGAGTTATAAGAAATGTTGACACAGAGAAGTTTTCAAAATAAAAGCTGTTCTTAGTACATGTTTTCATAAGTACTTTTTAAAATATTGAAAAAAACGTTCTTAAGCACAGACAAGTGAGAAAGCAACAATATGAAAATGGCAAATTCTTATTAACATCTATGAGAACGGAGCAGCAGATACAACGTAAAGCAAAAGATTTCTCATGACATCATCTCAGTAAGTATTTTGACTGCATTTCTTACTGTTCTACCCTTTGCAGCACATTAATGAAAGTTTTAACTTCCACTGTCACTTTGTCCTCAAAGAGAACATTTAATGTCAAAATTCCAAGCTTTTCATTGCAAGTAATCTCATTTTTGCTGTAAATCAGTACCCTATCTATAAGCTTGGATTTCACAAACTAAGTTACATTAATCTCACTTTCCCAATTATAAAGAGGGTTGCAGCCCCAGTTTGAAACCCAGAGACGTAATTAAATATTTCTGTGGCTTAGTTCATGGCTGGTGTGCATATGTACCATCACAGTTAAATATTGGCTTCAAGAAAGATGCCTGAGAAGCTGCCAAAGGTATTCTAGAGCAAAAGATGATCATCACACAACCAGGTATACTATATGTTGCATGATCGTGACCAGTCGTACGGTGTTAGCATAAAATTTCAATGAGAAAAAAGAAAAACTGGAAGAAAAATGTAAATAGGAAAAGGACTTCCATCCTTGCCTGTCAAAGGCATTTCTGACCTTTTTTTCTTTCAATTTAAGAGGGTTTTTTTTGTCTTTTAAACAAACACCCTGATCTGCTTCTGCAATGAGTATGAAAGAAAGCTTTCCATGACTGCATGCTTTGAATATAAATAGAAACACACCTGGAATTCTTACATTTGGCAAAGAAAAGAAAAGCCATTAGCAAGCTGAGATACCCACTGCTATTTACTGCTACCTAATGGTGCAAGAAGAAAGTCAACATAAAAAGCTTACTCCAAGTAACAAACCAGGGTATTTTTAAAGCTCTCTAAAGACAAGCAGCATACAATATCACAAAACATCCTAAAGGAACCTCATTGAAGAGAAGCAGAATGTTCATGTGCAGCAGCAAACACTGGCATCTGTGCCATGACAGTAAGCCGAAAGATTATAAAACTTTCATAAACGTTAATTCCTTTGATGTATTTCTTCTCAAATGCAAATTATGTGCAGTTCGCCATCCCACACAGTTAAATAAATCTAACACGATATTACCATCTAAATAATATGCAAAGACATTTTGACAGGGAATATATTAGTTTAACATTAAGCATTTGAGAGAGAAATGGTGTTTTCCAAAATGAAGCACCCTGCATCACTCATCTCAACAGCGCCGCAGCACATGGCTGCAACATCTGATTCGATTCATTATTAAAGGAGTTGTAGAGTAGTCTTTTGTAGAGCTAGACATACAACAAATTCAGCATAAATTCTTATGCAGTGTACAATGAAACACAACTCTATAAAATCCATTAATAGTTATCCCTTGTGTAACTGAGACAGCAAATTGAGTCACCCGAGGAGAACTCAACTTAAGAAACATAAAGGTTTAATGCCTTGGTCAACAACAAACTATGGGTACATGTAAATAAGAAAGTGAGCACTGGAAATTGGAACATACAAACAGTTTTAAACACACAGATCTCCAAACTTCCTTCCTTCCCTCCTCAACTGCACTGGAAGAGCAGGATAAAACAGCCAGTGTGAAACACACCCCAGCTTGGTCCTCCAGTCTGAGTTCTCATACTGCTGTTTTCTGATTGCCAGCAGGAGATCATTAGGAGAGAGATCCTGCTTTATAGACTTCTACTCTAGGTTTGTATTTAACCTCATCCACTCCATCCCACTTGTGGGCTTAAATGTAAATTTTTTTTTTATGTATAAACTTCAATAGGATTAATAAAATACCAGCTGCAGACAGAGGATACTGCCTGCCATATAGTGATAAACAGCTTTAGGCTACATATATCTTAATTTCTATTTTTCATCTCGATTGATGTTACAACAAAAAAAGTAATGTTAAATTAACATAATAGACTTTAACGTGCCTTTTAGAAAATCGTGGCTGCAGCTGTTCTTTCATATAGCTCCCATTTCTGTACTTGTAATTATCTCTGTTCTATCTTAAACAGGCTTCACATTTATTATGAAAAAAATTCTTCTTTCATTACACGAAGGCCTAACTATTAAAGGCTACTTAACAGTTTGATTCTATCTACCATTTCCCATCCACATTTGGTCTTGTATGAAAATCTGATCAAAGACAATGATACATCAAATAGATATCTGACAAAGACAGGCAAGAAGCAATCACACCAAATGCATTTAAAAATTGCACTCAGCTGGTTAAGTGCTTCATGATGTACTAAAACTAGCAAAAATGCCTGAGAATAAACAAAAAGCCTCACTTCAGAAATAAATATTACTTGTGTGGCTAGACCTTTATAGGCTATTAAGGTGGTAAAATCAAATGGAGGGCTCGGTGGTGCTTTCTGCAGACTCTTTCTAGCTTATAATTATCCATACCCACTTTTAAGGTGTCTTTCAGCTGAATTCCATACAAAACACATTTTAATTCTTAAAAATATAAATTAAAAATAATCTCAAAGTGTACAAATCTAAATTTTCAGTCTTGCACAGTATTAAACTGTTAGATTTTGCCTATCAGGTTTTTGCTTCACTTTGTCTTTCACATTAGCTATTACGTTATGTCCTACCAAAACACTTCCTTCTTGGAAAACACATGCACTGAAAGAAAAAAGGCACTGTTAAAAATGGAAGCAGCCCCATACCGTGTCCTCCAGGAATCTGTTACAATTATTACTTAATACTTTGTGTACTCTGTTATGACCCTTGTTTCCTCTGCCTCATTGTTTCCAAAATTGTTAACCTAATTACTAATGGGTTTGGCTTATCAGTTGACCAAATAACCTTCACTACAAGAAGGAAACAGAGGTGCTGGAGCATGTCCAGAGAAGGGCAAAAGAGTTGGTGAAGAGCACAAGTCTTATGAGAAGTGGCTGAGGGAACTGGGGTTCTTTAGTCTGTAGAAAAAGAGGCTGCAGTGAGGTGGTTGTTGGTTTCTTCACCCAAGTAACAAGTAATAGGAGGAGAGGAAATGGCCTCAAGTTGTGCCAGGAGAGATCTAGATTGGTTATTAGGGAAATGTTGGAGTTGCCATCCCTGGAGGGGTCCAAAAAATGTGCTGACATGGCACTTTGGGACATGGTTTAGTAGGCACAGTGGTGTTGGGCTGATGTTTAGACTTGATGATCTTAGAGGTCTTTTCCAACCTCAATGATTCTATGATTCTGTGATGTAAAAATACCTGTCTCACATTCTTGCTGGGATATATAAAAACTACAACCACTGCAGCTCACAAGCTCCCTTCCCTGAAGACGACGGCACAGAATTAGAACGTCTCCAGCTCCAAGTACTTTCAAATCCTTTTATATCACCTTTAAGACTTGTCTATCTCCTCATCCTGTTTCTCTTCATAAGTCCTTTCTCATTTTGTTAAATATTTCCTCAACCAGACTATTTCTACTAGTGGCTACTGAAAGAAAACTCAAATCCTTCAAAAAACCCTTAATTAAAACAAACCCAAAGCTCTTACAAATTCTGCAGAGAGAGGAGCACTATGTAAACAGTAGGCACTAAGTAAATAAGAAGGCAATCCTTAGAGTTATCTTTACCTATTAAAGCCAGTTTCCTCAAAAATACTTGTGAACTTCTTTGCTGTGATGAAAAAACCTTATCTTACACCTCCACATTCTCTAAATTCACCTTTCTGAAACTCACACACGTTTCACTATTAATACATGACAGAGACTTCACTGTTCATAAACTTTTATCCTGATTTTATGATAAACTGTACAGTATCGTTTCACAAGTATAACCAGTAGTGAGGATCCGAACACTGCTGTGTGGATGGTTTGTTCCACTACGTTAATACAAATAAAACCAGTTTTCAAGCCCCAGAGCTTCCAAAGGACTCTGGATTTTTTGGTCTGTGCAACAGGATTTAAGTAACCAAAATACCTTCAGTATAAGGATGTTTCTTGGTCATCTTAAAATTTGTGATCCATAGGTAAATAATAAACTTGCTAATTACAAGATGGCAATTCAGGAAATTCATGTACTGAGCAAACAAGAAACAGAACCACCAGAACATGATTTCAAGGAACTCAAACTTTTCCCCAGATGAGTCACAGCTGAAGAACGTAACTATACACAGGAAACTATTTAGAAACAAAATCACCTTAGAACCACATTTGATGAACTCATAAACATTAGCAGAAGTACAAAAAAATCATAATAACCCTCATAATCAAGTTCAGGCAACTCCAACTCTGCTTCCTTGGAACAGAGTTCAAGGTGCATTTCCTACTTCTAAACTTTGATAGGTTTCATCATCCTTTTCTTGTATTAAAGTGCCTGAAGATCTCAAACTTCATGCAATAAAAAATTATAACAAGAAATATACTGTTACTGAGCTGAATTTCATGGTCGTGATGCAGAAAGAGTTCAAGCCTCAAACTAGAACAGAATACTTACTCTAACACTTCATAATTGGACTTCTTTTCTAATGCATTGCCTCTCATCTCTCCGTAGGATCTCCTGAAGTCAAGAAAAATATTTGTAAGTGACAATTATTGGATAACCCAGCCTAAAACTACAACATCAAAGTAATCAAATCTTTCAGACACTTACCATTAGAAAACACTGGCAGAAAAAATTAAAATATTTATACGTTATTCTCCTACCTCGATGTATGATCAGATTTTTACTTTACACAGTAATTTCATTACATTAGGCTACAGCTGTACTGCATTTTTAGAACGAACCACTGTAAACCCACTTAACTACACTGCTAGCAAAGCACTGACCTTATTGTCCACTAGTAGCTCCTTTCTAGTTCCAACAGAACCTCTCTGACGTTGGTAACAGCACTCACATCCGTGTGCACGTAACAGGAAGTAGGGAATGATGAAAATGGTTTCATTTCAGGGCTGGAGCACCTCCCAGACAAGGAGAGGCTGAGAGAGTTGGGTTTATTTAGACTAGTGAAGAAAAAGCTTTACAGAGACCATATAGCAGCCTTCCAGTTCTTAAAGGGGGCTACAGGAAAGCTGGGGAGGGGCTCTTGATCAGGGAATGCAGGGATAGGACAAGAGGTAATGGCTTTAAGCTGAAAGAGGGGAGATTTAGATGAGATATTGGGAATAAATTCTTCACTGTGAGGGTGGTGAGGCAGTGACACAGGTTGCCTAGAGAAATTGTGGCTGCCCCATCCCTGGAGGTGTTCAATGCCAGGCTGGATGGGCAACCTGGTCACGTGGAAGGTGTCCCTGTGCACGACAGAGGTATTTGAAACGGATCATCCTTAAGGTCCCTTTCAACCCAAATGATTCTATGATTCTATGTCTACATCAAAAATAAACCAATAAAAGAATCAAGAAAGCAGTTGTTGCTGGGACAGGGCTGGGGTCATTGCTTTCACAGTGGACTAGGAATGCTTGTGGCAAGACAGACTCAGTAGTCACCTACAAGAAATATCTCATGAAGATGCCACAGCACTAGAAATGTGGAAAGCAGGACTTGGCTGACAAAACAATCCCACATTATTATAAATTTGATGTTTTGAAATAAGGCACCAACAGTTTTTTGAGTGTGTAAGAGTTTGCAGTTACACAAAGGATTTTTGTTTTCTCTGGAGCTACCAGTAAAACTTACAGCAAAGACATGAGGTTCTCCTATGATACCTCAGCAATTTCAAAAGCCTAAATGTTGTTGTATTTTGAAAAGCACTGTTCAAAGGACTTTTTTATTCTCTGTTGACAAGTTTACATTTGTCATTCATTTCTTATCAGTTTTACTCTATCCCAAATCCCCCTGTGTGAGACCACAGCATAACTAAAGCAAATGTTTCAGGTTAGGGATTCTCCATAAATTAGCCAAAAAACCACCGAAAAAATGCATTTCAAAACTGTGCGAGGAACTTTCTGAAAGATCTTTCAATCTGATAAATTTATCTTTATTCTCCAGCTGTATATACAGCTGAGAAGAACACCAAGCTCACCCAAAAGGATCCTTGAGATCTAATCTTGTTAAAAAAGCACATCAAAAACCGAGTAAGTGCAGACAGGAAAGGTAGAAGCACTTATCTTTAATTACATTCTTTAGCTGTAGGATTTATATATGCACAATAACATGACTACTTGCTGAATTACACCACAGATGCAGGTTTTTTTAGGTATAATTCACTGTACACTACAGGCCTTTGAATTATTCAGATGAATTAACCCGACAGGCAGTATCAACATGTAATTAATTAAAATTTTAAAATTAATGTTAATTTAAACATCACTAGAAATTGGTTATAATGCATTCAGTTATTCTTCTACTTTGTAGAAGAAGTCTTACAATGTTTTATTCAACTCTATGGGTCAGAAACCGATGAACAATAAGCATTTTCAAAATTAATATATATATTCAGTCAGAAACATGTTGAATAATAAATGAAATTATCAGCTTACCGTATTTCAAGGCAACCTAGTTTCAAAGCAATTTCCTGGTCCACTTGATCTGCTATTTCTAACATATAGTCATTTTTCACCTACAGCAAAAGAAGCAGGTACACATCACAGAAAGATCAATTCAATGCCAATACAAACTAAAACACTGCCCAAACACCTTGAGAATAAATATGCCTTAAATTTAATTTTTTGGAATCCCTATTTACTGCGCATGAAGAGGAAGAAGCAGCTATGTGCACTCTCTCCACTAATGAGCTGCACTTTTGTAAGAAACACATTTTGACTGCAATGAAATTCATAAAAATGTTTCCTTATCTACATTAGAATCCCTAATGTTTCATCAAATATGATTAAAGTCTTCGCAAAAGGCCGAACAGATGGTCGCACCTGCATTCAAGATATGTGAATGTATTCTATATTTTTGAACCATCTTGCTGAACTCTAGGCGCATCTAATCATGCATCTAAAACCAAAAATGCCCTTGTATTACTGTGAAAATAAAACCAGCTGTAAGTAAAAAGTGGTATGTGACATAAGAAGATGTTAGAACATTAGGAAGAAATTCTTCACGATGAGGGTGGTGAGACACTGGCACAGGTTGCCCAGGCAAGTTGTGGATTCCCCTCACTTGAAGCATTCAAGGTCAAGTTGGATGGGGCCTTGAGCAGCCTGGTCTAGTGGGAGGTGCCCCTGCCCATAGCAGGGGGGTGAGCTGGATGATCTTTAAGGTCCCTTCCAACCTGAACAATTCCATGTGAAAATCGTACTATGTACTGACTTGAAATGATGTTTGAACTAGCAAGAATAAGCCAGAGTGAAACTAAATGGTTGCTTCCACAGTAGGAAATAAAACAGGCCAAGGAGTATGCTTTGACCTGGAGGAGGCCAAATGCTCATCCCTCCTGAAGAGGATGGTTGGGCCAAATCAGAATATTTGGGCCACTGCTGGTACTCAGTGCTTGGGCACAGTCTAGAGTGGTAAAGTTGCACATGCAAAAGATGTAGCCCAGAGCATACTAGGTATTCAAACAAGAGGGAATATGGTTGGTCAAAGCTTCATCATGTCTCCTGGACTTCTTTTATTTACTAATATCAATGTAGATAGCAAGCCTACTTTTTAGGTAACACTTTGAGCACACTGGAGCAAGCTATTTACACAGTTACTAACAAACAAAAAAGACATTTAGAGAGACTAGAACCAGTGCTGAAGAACTAAACTCTGCAAATCCTGTCTGCTGTGGAACAGACATTTTATACCAGTAACATATCTCTGTAGAAGTACAGCTTTAATGGCTCATGTTATCCTCAGTCTTATGAAATCATACACTTCCTATTGAGATCCTTAAAGCTTAAGATCCTGAAGTTGCAGAAAGCCCTGAAATACCACAAAAATCCATGACTCAAAGAGGAGATTATACATTATGAAAGAAACGCACTTCACAAAATGCTTCTTGAGTGATGACAAGTTGTAAGAAACACTCTTTTAAACTGCCACCACTAAGAAATTAATAATTTAAAAGATAAGGAACTAGAGCAGCAGATTCCAGCAAAGGAGGTCCTCTCCAGCTAGCATCCTCCCACTAACACCAGCATACACTACAGCATTCCCTCATCACGAGTATCACTTCTGGATCTGCCCTACACTACAAAGCAATAAATACGAGAACTTTAACATTATAAAGTGCATGAAAAATTTTGTTATTGGAAGAAGAAGGATGATAAGCTATGCAGAAATGAGAATATGAATTATTACAATAGCTGCAACATCAGGAGAAAGCATCTTGCGTTTGGACTCATACAGGTACTCAATGTGACCAAACATTAAACTTTCAACTCTTCCCAACTCAAGTCCTAAAATACTAATAAGAACTAAGAGTTGTCCTTCAGCATCATGCAGTACATAACATCTGCACATGTATGGAAACAGTCATTCTGTATTCCCATGGGAGTAATACACGAATTAAAATATGTAGAATAATTTTCTTTTTCTTTGTTACGCTTACAATGGAAAAAGTAACTTCTCATGTGAAACAGCATCCTATTTGAGTTTTTCTGGTAACATTTAGAGAGATTTATCCGATTAAAGGTTGAAAAGAGCCCCTCAAAACCACAGACTCAATATAGCTGATAATTACAATGGCTGTAAATGAAAGAGAGATGCATCTTCCAAGCAGTCAAGATGGCTCGATTCTGTATTTTCATTCAGAACTACAAAGGTCCCTAAGTGCAGAGAGTCCTGCATGTTAGCCACGTGAACAGTCACTGCTCTAAGGGGTGAAACATCTAATTTATGAAACCAATTGTCAGTTATATGACAACACACAGTGTGTGTACCTACAGTACACATAATGGTGATGGATCACTGGGCCAAGGCCAACTGTGTGAGGTTAAATAAACAAGAATAAGTGCTGGTTCCTGCACTTGGGCAAAACAACCGAAGGAAACTCAACAGGCTTGGGGAAGACTGGTTGGAAAGCTGCCCAGTGGAGAAGGACCTGAGGGTGTTGGTTGACAGCTGGCTGAACACGACCGAGCAGCACGCCCAGGTGGCCAACAGCATCCTGGTTTGGAACAGAAATGGTGTGGCCAGCAGGACCAAGGAACTGATTGCCCCCCTGTACTCGGCACTGCTGAGGCTGCACATCATATACTGTGTTCAGTTTTGGGCCCCTCACTTAAAAGAAAGACACAGAAGTGCTGGAGGGTGTCCAGAGAAGGGCAATGTAACTGGTGAAGGGTCTGGAACACAAATCTTATGAGGAGCAGCTGAGGGAACTGAGTCTGTTTAGTCTGGAGAAGAGGAGACCACTGGCCTTCTTGGCCACCTGGGCACACTGCTGGCTCATGTTCAGTTGCTGTCAACCAACACTCCCAGGTCCTTCTGCTCCGAGCACCTTTCTAGTCACTCTTCTTCTAGTCTGTAGCACTGCATAGAGCAGCTGAGCGAACTTCCTGGGCAGCCTCTTCCAGTGCTTCAGCACTCTTGCAGTAAAGAATTTTTTCCTAGTCTCTTATCTAAACCTCCCCTAGTGCAACTTGTGGCCATCTCCTCTTGCTCTATTCCTTGATCTTGGAAGAAGAGACTAACACCCACTTTGCTACAGCTTCCTTTCAGGGAGTTGTAGAAAGGGATAAGGTCTCCCCTCAGCTTTCTCTTCTCCAGGCTAAACAATCCCAGTTCCCTCAGCTGCTCTGTATCAGATTTGTTCTCCAGATTCTTAACCAGTCGTTGCCCTCCTCTGGACACCCTCCAGAAACTCAAATCGATTTACTTCTTGCTTATGTCATTCATGAGGTTTAACAATTTCAAATATAATTTGAATACAAGCTTTCATTTAATTTTTCTATTTCTTTCTGAGAATTCACTTTCCTGTGTACATCAAGTTACTTCACCTAAGAAGCTAACATATCTGTTCAAAAAATCCATTAGCCAGCCTACCTTACACTCACTCAAATCTGAAAGCTGGTGGCTAGTTCACTTACATATAATAAAATCGGTTTTTTATAAAACTGCAAGCATTTTTTAAATCATATCAACAATTTTGGAAATTACAGAGCTGTTATCAACCTATTCCTTGAGGCATTCAGACACCAAAAAGAACTGACTATAGAGCAGTATTTTTGCAGGTCTGACATATAAAGCTTCCCCTGCAGGAACTACGCTAATTTGAGGCTACAAGTATATCATGCTTAAATTTGTTTTCATTTATTTTCACAGCTCATTGCCTAGTAGATCCCAGTTCTGAAGCACTTCATTTGTTAAACTAAACAGCTGAAGAACATCTTCAGTTTCATACAAACATATTTTAAAATGCTGCTAGCCTCAAGAAACTACGATTCCATAAATAAAGAAGCAACATTACCAAAACATTTAAAGTTTGAGATTTCTTTCCTCTTGCCCCTGGCTTGTGAGCTCTCACAAATTCCAGTCATGTTTCCTGGGGTTGACTCTGCAACTACAGGCACCAGAATTTGACTAAGAAAAATTTTAAACCTCTCCCAATCCCGACAAATGGGAAGAAAAAATAAGTAATTTGAATTTTTTCTGTTTATTTCTGAGACAGAAGTCAGGCATTTTCAGACCAATTCTGCAAGTAGAGAGCTGCCTGTTTGACTGCAGAATGCTGTTAACGTAACAGGGAGAAAAAAATGCTCTTTTGAACACCTCAGTCCAGAAGAGATGGTCACACACAGATACTTCATAAAGGTGGAGTAAATCATATCTATTCATAGATGGGAAGAGGTTCTTTATCAGGAAATGCAAGAACAGGACAAGCGGAGATTTAAGTTGAAAGAGGAGAGATTTAGATGAGATATTAAGAAGACAATTTTTACTGTGGGCGTGGGCACAGATTGCCCAAAGAAACTGTGGATGCACCATCCCTGGAGGTGTACAAGACCAGGTCCGATGAGGCTTTAAGCAGCCTGATCCAGTGGGAGGTGTCCTTGACCATGACAGAGGGGGTGGAACTGCATAATCTTTAAGGTCCCTTGTAACTCAAACCATTCTATGATTTCCCCCCCCCCCCCCCCACATTTCAGCCAACAGATTCACCCCAGCTGATGCGTAGGCATGTGGGTGCTGTTTCTGAAGTTCCTTGGTAAAGTCAAGTGGAGATCAGCCTTTAGAATTCACAGAATCACTAGGTTGGAAAAGACTCACGAAATCATCTGGTCCAACCATTCCCATCAAAAACTAAAACCATGCCCCAGAGCACCTCATCCACCCACCTTTTAAATACCTCCAGGGAAGGTGTTTAAATTCAACCTGAAGTGTAGGATAGAAACACCTTTATTCAGCTATGAAATGAGATGAAAACAGAGAAAAAAATACCCTCCCTCTATGTCCACAAGTGACTAACAGCAGTGTTCACAGTATCACTCATTAGAACCTCTCATCAAAATGAACAGTTGCAGCTGATTATCATAAAGCTCTCATGTATATTATATACACTTATTTTTATTGTCTTTAAACTTCTGAAGGTATAAGAAGAGATTAAGAGCTTCAGGAAGGCTACAGCCATAATCTTGTGGTCTAATTAGACTAAGCAGTGTCCTATTATGGACAGCAAAGGTAATAAATTGATAGAAGGAATTAATTTTATCTTGCTTTTTTCAGAAACCTGTCTGCACGCATTTTTCTTTAAATTCCACTAAGTCTAAGCGGGAGTAAAATAAAAAAGGCAGATTCAATTTCTACTCCTGGAATACTAATGAGAATTTCTCTTATCACCTTTCATTTTTCTGGACTCTTCTCTCTGAGATGGCTTTAGATCAATGCATGAACTAACGCTCATGCAAAGATGAGATAAGAATTTTGCAAGAGGTTCAGCACAAGCTGCATAACCTCCTAAGGAAGAACCCTGAACAAATATTAAATGGAAGAGACGCACGAGATAATTAAATGGTAATTAAGCACACTGCCACAGGGCAACTGAATAGACCTACAAGCCTTTTGTGTTTTCCCAATTATCACTTTTACTATTATTATTGTTAATGCACTTAAATGAGAGAAATGAGATTAGTGTTTGTCTCTTTAAGAGAAAAAAAGGCCCTGTTTTAATTTAAAGTATAAAGCCCATATATATACAAAGACACAAATATAAAAATTTAAAATATTCTATCACTTTTTCCTGTTTAGTACAAATTCCGAAGTAAGGTAAGAGAGGGGATGAACCCTCATCTGTGGGGTTTGGAAATCCTGTTATCTGTAAGCTGGGGTTACACCTGAGAGACTGCCCTCCTTGGTCATAGATGCAGACCTTCACTTAAGGTGTGGAAATTTGTTAACAGTATGCAATGTCTGGAGGAAGGTTGAAGAAGTACATCATCAAGATACATTTACTCTTCAAGCCAATCAAGCACCACTGCTATTGGTCTGCTTCCAATTTTAACTGTTCAGAATGGAATCACTCCAAGAAACAAATGCAGCGTGCTATTTAATAAACCTTAATCTGATGATCTCAGAGGTCTTTTTCAATCTTAATGATTCTATCAAAAACAGTGGGGCCAGCAGGAGTAGGGAAGGGACTGTGCCCCCATACTGGGTGCTGGTGAGGATGCCCCTTGAAACCTGTGTTCAGTTTTGGCCCCCTCACTGCACGAAAGACATTGAGATGCTGGAGCATTTCCAGAGAATGGCAACAAAGCTGGTGACGGGTTATTGGGAGTGGCTGAAGGAACTAGGGAATCTTAACCTGGAAAAGAGGAGGCTGAAGAGAGACCTTATTGCTTTCTACAACTATCTAAATGAGGTTGTAGCGAGGTGGGTGCTGGTCTCTTCTCCCAAGTGACCGGATTAGAGGAAATGGTCTTAAGTTGTACCAGGGAAGGTTTAGATTGGAGATTAGGAAAAACGTCTTTACTGAAGGAGTGGTGAAGCATTGGAACAGGCTTCCCAGGGTAGTGGTGGAGTCACCATTCCTCGAGCAGTTCAAAAAGCATGTAGATGAAGCAGTTTGGGACATGGCTTAGTAGGCACAGTGGTGTCATGCTGATGGCTAGATGTCTTTTCCAACCTTAATGATTCTATGATTCTAATTTCACCTATTTTATAAGAGAACATTAATTTATATAAACTTATCACACAAATCTGACTTTGAAAAAGGCATCCCCAAAAAACCAATCAGCCAAACAAGAACCTGCGAGGCAGCCACTCTTACCAACCCAACGAAGCCTTTGAAGTACTTCTGCTAAACTGGGGTGGCACTACTTTTGTTCCACCATCTACTTGACGTCAGATGCTCTGGCAATGATAAAACTACACGAAGCCTATAGCCATCTCAAATACTTCATGGTCACAATGATTTTGCAACAAAAATGCATAAAGATGAGCAAGTAAAACACATCAGAATTATGAATTCAAGGGTTATAGTTACATACTTTTTATTTGCTAACAAGCCAAACCTCAAAATCTCATGTCCACAGCGAATCATATTGATTTATGCTACTTGCAACGCACTTGTTTCCACTTACCCATTTTGGCTTCTTGCAGAATGTGCTTATCTGAACTTGCAGAGAAAAATATATTGGAAAACAGTTTGAAGGAAGACAGAGACAAAAATAATTCCTTGCTACAGAGCATGGTGTTGATTTCAAGCACCTTTTCCCTCAGATTTTTTTTTGGTAAGTGTTCTAACAAGCTTAAATCAGGTTTTCAGTCAGGCAGGGGTAGGTTTTGGGAGGAAGAGTCTATTTAACTTTCATTAAAATTGGCATAATGAAAATGCAAACTGCTTCAGGCTTCCTCATGAGTACTACAACACAGTCAGTGTTAGACGAAGTAACTGGACTTTTTCACAGGCTGGTGAATAAGAATTAAAGTGTGACCCACACTTCACATCTGTAGTTAACTTCTTGGTCACAACAGCTATGAACAGGCTACTACACGGCAGGCATGCAATCTGTGGAAAACATGAATGCCAAGCACAAATGAACCTCGTGGAGGTAGGAAAAAGCAGCCTTTTATGTGTCCTAATAAAATGAAAGGTGGAAAAAAACATGTCACTCCCCCCAACACACACTGCCTGCATTCAATGAACCTGTCCTTGGAGAGGGTAGTACTATTTAAAACAAACAAGAACACTTAAATTCAACATAATCCTACATCACAATGTATTTCTTGGCATATTAATGGTATTATTCCCTGATATTCATCAGGAATTCACTTTATTTGCCTTCTAGTCTCACCAACACTTTAAATGCATTTACCATTAATATTATATTAATAATACTAATCGTCACTGATTAGCCAGGAAAAAAAAAATCTCTCTTGTCTCTCCAGACACTTTTTCTTGAGCGTCACAAGCTCCAAGCTACTTCTAAATCCTAAGAAAAGACAGGAGGTGAACAGTGAACCGTGAACAAATCAGCATTTTCCACAAGGACGACAGGCATGTAAACAAAAGCCCAGTTTCATTTCTGATGTCAGACTTTAAAAATATTTGGTTTTTTACTTGAATGGACAAATCACTGATGGTCTAACGTGTAACTTCTCAAGATTTACTAGGAAATAGCAAGCACTCTCCTAGCTATATAAATTGCCAGCAAAATCCAGCTGGTATCATTTATAATAAAAATTGGAGACAGAGGAAAGCCCATATTTGTGAAGATGGAGAAATTAGAGAATAGCCCTACGCTAGCACACATGATTTAAGAAGAAATCTATCACAGGCCTTCTATTTTCTATACCAGCTGCTACTTTCAAAAGCCATCTGCTTCATTTTTCAGCACGCGATTTTTTTCATGCAGCTGCAGTATTTCAGGAAACCGTTTGCTCCGGCTGACAAGCCAGCCTGCCGGCGCGGTTCATGAAAACACCATGCTGGATTTGTATTTCTTTATTAAGAACATGAGTAAAATCATTCTGAACTTAGTACTTAATGCTTTCCAGGAGTTTAGAGATTTTAAAAAACCTTACTTGTTGTGCCTTAAAAATATATTTTAGGTTTAATTTGTTTATGTACTTAGAAATTAAGCTGAAAAAAGGGAGATTTAAATTAGACATTAGGAAGAAATTATTTCCTGTGAGGGTGGTCTGGGGCTGATGCACGTTGCCCAGAGAAGTCATGACTGCCCCATCCCTGGCAGTGTTCAAAGCCAGGTTGGATGAGGCTTTGAGCAACCTGATCCAGTGGGAGGTGTCCCTGCCCATGATATTGGGGTTGGAACTATGTATATATACAAATATATATAAAAAATTTTACTAAAAATAGAACAAATAGAATGAAAAGATGCCACTGTCCAGGTCCAAATTAAAAGAAAATGGATTACTGGGGGGCCTACAGGAAAGCTGGGGAGGGGCTCTTTATCAGGGAGTGCAGTGATAGGAGGGGGGGGGGATGGTCTTAAGCTGAAAAAGAGGAGATAAGATGAGATATTACAAAGAAACTTATTTGCTGTGAGACACTGGAACAGGATACCCAGAAAAGTCATGAATGCTCTATCCCTGGAAGTGTTGAAGGACAGGTTGGCTGCGGCTCTGAGCAACCAGTGGGAGGTGTCTGATCCAGTGGGAGGTGTCCCTACCCATGGCATGGGGGGGGGTTGGAACTGGATGATCTTTAAGGTCCCTTCCGACCCAAACCATTTTATGTTTCTGTGATTCTACGAAATTATTAAAAAAATAAATAAAATAAATAAACTTTCAACTAAGTTTTCTTTTCAGCTGTAACTACTGTGGAAATTCTTTAGCAAGAGTACTAGCAAATGGTGTCTCAAAAAGGACAAACACCAATCATCAGACACTGCACTGGTTTTCCCAGCTCATTTAATATTACCAAGAAATTTCCCACAGGAGCACCTCCAGTTTTTCAGGAGGACAGTTTAAAAATAAGCAATCTATTTCTTTTACTTGACTCTCAATGTCTACGACCTACTTACACAACTTAAAGTCCTTTCTGATTTACTCTTTCTCCAATTTGCTTTGAAAACTGCATTTCAACGGCACTACAGTGATTAAATAACCCTAAAGTATTAAATGCACAGAGAAATCAATGCCTAAGATATTTAGATAAGCAAACAAAGAAACAAACTGTCTTCTGTTCTCCATTTAGTAAGCAGCACAAGAATCAGAATTATAATAGTTTAATGAAGCATAGAAAACAAAGATTCACATTACCTCATTTTCTCCTTATCCATTTGTTCTACCCAGATATTTTTAGCTGGTACTTTTTATATTGAGTATAATTATGTACTCCTGTTAGTGACATCTATACTAACAAATACAACCTTCTTGTATATGCAGTAATTAATTATATAGTCTTCCCTCTAACACCTCAGGGGTGTTCTAGCACCTACTTTTAAACATTAATGTTTCCAATACCTGAAGGTATTTTGGTTTTTGTATGTAATAGCCACTCACAACCACGACAGAAGTTGCTTATCAGGATCTTACTTTCATACTAAAACGCAACACTTAGGGTGACACTTGTCCTACAAAAGTCCAGTGGAATCATTTCTGTATTTTACCAAAACATAAATTACATGCTGTGTAACACGGAAGTCCAGAATACCTCAATATATACATTAGAAAAGCTAATCTTCTGCAGCTACTTATGGGAACAAGATAACGATTGAAGCACATCTACAGTTGGACTCAATGACCTTATCCAACAGCTGGAGCACCTCAGATACAAGGACAGGCTGAGAGACTTGGGGTTATTCAGTCTGGAGAAGAGAAGGCTTGGGGGAGACCTTATAGCAGCCTTAGAGTACTCAAAGGGGACCTAGAGTAAAGGTCGGAAGGGGTTCTTTATGAAGGAGTGAAGGGATAAAATGAAACGTAACGGTTTAAGGATGAAAGAGAGGAAATTTAGATGAGATATTAGGAATAATTTTTTTCCTGAGAGTGGTGAGGCACCGGCACAGGTTGCCCAGAGGACTTGTGGATGACAGGTTGGATGAGGCTTTGAACAACTGATCTAGTAGGAGGTGTTCCTGCCCATGGCAGAGGGGTTGGCACTGGATGAACTTTAAGGTCCCTTGTAACTCAAACCATTCTATGACTCTATGATACATCATATATGTTTTCCTCATAATTTCACCTTCAAAACGGCCAATGTTGCTCTGTGTTCGGGGTACTCCTCTTCAGACCACATTCTGTTCCCCACTTGCAGCAGGTACCACATGCACATTCACCGCAATCCACGACCTATCTCTTCCCTGGTACCCTGCCAGACTAATTTAACCCAAATATTTTGTGCTTTTATAGCATTAAATGCACCACAGAAATGTTGCAGCAACTCTAGAAGAAAGACACTGTTAAATAAAGATGCAACAGTCACGCAGTGCAATTATTTATATCTGTCAACACTGAACTGCAAAAGGAGATGGTTTCTCCACCATTTCACACTGGAGCCCACCCCTGGTTCCCAATAGTACGTTCCTGTCAGACACTGAATTTTCTTCACTACAGAAGCAAAACAGATTGAAAGAAGAGGGTTCCAACCCATGTTAACACAGCTTCATTAATCTTATGCAAAATTAAATCTCAGATTTGTGCCTCAAGTTTTGAATGAAGACCCGGGTGCACAAAACCCCAAGGCATATTTCTAATGTCATCATTATTTTAGGAGTCATATTAACGATCATAATGGCAATTAAAAAATGTGCATATAAGGTAAACACACATGTTTCCACCCCTATTTACCCATCTGATAATATTAGACTGACTACGGAAGCTAAGTCTGCATTAGGGAAAATTAAGGCTTTGGCCTTTCCTAGCAGAGTTAAAAGCCCAGATTCAGTATCAGGATAACATTCATTTGCCATCTGCCCTCAGCTGCATCTTCTCTTCGTCTTGCAAGGTCACAGTCTCTATATTATCTGGAGGTGAACTTTGACATCTCTAACTAATTTTGGAAGCTTCTCTGTTAATAATAAAAGCATTAGAGACAGGGTGGGGGTGAAATCACCCTCTGATGATGCTTTGTTAGGGACAGAAGGGCTGAAAATGCTCCCTTCTGTCGAAGAGAGCTGATCTCCAGATGTCACTGCAACACACACTGCTGCTTCTCCGATCATCAATAAAGTAGGACTGTCCTCTTGGGAGCCATATCCTACTCAACCTACTAAGCTAACAGCTAATCTTATACTTCTCTACCACACAGAATTTTGCAGCATCAATGTGATTCAACAACACCCCCCACACACACTTTGTCCATACAACCTAATCACTAATTGGAACAACATTTTGTTCAAGATCACTTATAAAAGACATAGCAAAGCATCAGTACATGGAAACCCGTCCTGAGCATTTTAAATTTATCATCTTGGATTACGAGTAAGTCATATATATTACCGCAAGTAAGCTCTTCGGCACTATTTTCATTACTTCGGTGGAAATCTTAAATCAAAGCAGCCATTTCTCTTTAGTCTGAGCTTGGCTGACTATTGAAGAGGTATTCAGGAACATGAGTATGTTTTACATTCCCCTGATACAGCACTGCTAACACAAAACAGACACCTGACACAGCACAACTGGAAGATACCAAAGCAGATACTTCACTACACAAGCAGTAAGACCTACAAGGGTGTCAGTGTTATCTGCGGCGTATATATGAACTTCTGGACTTAAAAAAAATGAGGCCATTCATGAGAAACTGTGAACTTCAGCAATTTCAAGAAACAATGTCTCACTTATTATTACTTAATCGTAAGGACGTCCTGTTTGATTTACAGACTCATTGAATCATTAACGTTGGAAAAGACCTCTAAGATAACCAACTCCAACGAATTTGAACAATTTTTTAATGATTTTTAAAATATGTTTAGTTGATATTAATATTTATACTTACATAAATATAAAAATATCTTTTTTAAGCAGCTGCAACTCTAACATTTATTACCACTGCCCTTCAGGGCACAGTTTATGTATCAACCATTAACTCTCCCTAAAAGATCTTTGGTTTATTTATTTTCATTTAAGCAAGCTGCTAATAACAGGAAAAACACCAGCTCTTCTTCCTACACCCTTGATTTTCTTCAAATTCTTCCTGTCAAAGTCATTTGCTTTAGGTCTCCTATTTTTATTAGAGTGTAAGAGATGTTGTTATTTAATTAGGTTAAAGAATCCAATTCCCAGCCTGCACTTCAAATTATATGTGTTGCACCTAAGACTTATAAAACTTTAATCATTAAGTTATTACAGTAATTTCCTGGACTTAAATTTCCCTACATGTTGGGAGTCAGTGTTATAAAAATAATTTAATTTGAATGATGCATTTATCTGCCACAACATGAAAGTATTCTCATTTAATGGAAATAATTTTAAATTGTTCTGTGATTCTGTGAAATGTTAACATCGTCTTTTTACAGCAATGGCGTGTCATTTGTACACAAGAAACTCCACCTCCTCTTTCTTTATGTTCTCCACCCCACCTTTTTTAGAAGAAAATAAGTATCATTTTTTCCTCTTTTCCTTATAAAACCAGTTTTCTTATGAAAATGAACCTGCACTGTACTTGTATGGTGAAACACAGAATTCCTACAGGACAGAATTCAGCTCAATTTTAGCAAACACCATTTACCTGACCTAACTTTAAGATCACCATCTCTCTGCTTGAAATTCCTCCTCTTGTGCATTATACAAACCCTGGCTCATTTTAAAAGGTAAAACCCAAACACACTCCAGTCCTATGTTCTCTTTTATTGTACACCCGTACTCCTCCAAGGCAGCTCTGTGTTGCTGGCTAGATGAGGCAGCATAGAGAATTCTACACTGATAAAATTGACTTTTTCTCGTTCTTCAGTATCTAAAAAACCGCAAAAAGTTACTTTAAAAGTTATCTGTTTGAAGCACAAGGACAGCAACAATGGAACAGCTGATGCCTAAGAGCTGGGTCCCCCCCTGCTCTCATACAGATGCTCGCTCCCTTTTCATCAAGGGATAAACCATCTCCAATTACCGGAGGCCAACATGTTATTCAAGGAGAAATGTGTGCAGGCTCTTGTCCCACAAGAAAAGGAAGGCAATTCAAGTAGCTTACGTGTGATTCTCATTATATAACTGTTTTTAAAAGCTGTGTTTTATCTGGCTGCAAGATATGGCTTTCGTAGCTCACTCAGCTATTAAGGTAAAAGAGAGAAGCCTGTCCCTTTTATTTCCACCTCTCAACAGCCTTGTCACTGAAACAGAGGGACAGACAGACACCAAGAAATGAATTTCACTGACACTAATACAACTGGGAATGTTCCCCAAAAGTACGAGAAAAATACGAAGTCTAATTTTCATTACTCCAAACCCTCCAATTTTTCATTCGCCTTTTGTACTTTAAAGCTTGTTTCCTCTAAAGTTTCCTTGAAACTTGGTGAAAATTGATATAAAGAACAGATATCTTTATCGAGGAGTGCAGGGACGGGACAAGAGGTAACAGTTATAAGCTGAAACAGAGTAGATTCAGATTAGACATCAGGAAGAAATTTTTCCTGTGAGGGTGGGGAGGCACTGGCACAGGTTGCCCAAAAATGTCATCTATGTCTCAACCCTGGAGGTGTTCAAGACCAGGCAGGATGAGGCTTTGAGCAACCTGATCTAGTGGGAGGTGTCTCTGCCCATGGCAGGGGGGTTGGAACTGGACGGTCTTTAAGGTCCCTTGTAACTCAAACCATTCTATGATTCTATGATCCTTATTCTTTAGAGATTTACAAAACAGTCAACCAAATGAAGAAAAAAAGGATATTATATATTGATAAAAATTAACTTATAGTGTTTTTACTCAGCAACTCTATGCACTTTATGTTTGTGAGTTTTGAGGGAGACAGAGGTAGCTTTGGATCAGATCTGGGTATGAAAGACAAAAGGATTTGACTAAAGGCTGGCACATCAAACCTACACAGTGAGCATCTGCCAACTGTGCAGACAACCGTAACTCTGGCATTTCCTGATTTGTTACTACTTTAACCTCACAATTCAAACAGCACTGGGTGGGATCCAATTTGCCTAATTTGGCTGAAATTGTAAGCAGTTTGGCCCAAGGGAATAACACAGTCAGTGCAGAATCACCACAAAAATGCTCCACTTAACAGAAACAAGACAAATAACCTCTGGAGATGTGTCATACACTACCTCCAACACCTTCCAAGTAGCAAGGAAAAAGGACACAATTCCAAAATTAGTCTGTTGATCAAAACTCTCAGCTGGGATGTAAAATGACAAGTCTTGAACAAACAACTCCTCCAGCTGAGAGGAACAGCCTAAGCATCAGCCACTACCCCCTCTAAAGTCTCCAAGACAGATGCTCGAATGAACTGCATGGCATCAATATATCAGCATGACTAATTCTAATACTACAAACAAGTTGCCTGTTTTCCCCCTTCACACATAATAATTTTAATTCTTTACTGTACAAGCTGCAAACCGGGGGCACTCTTATGAAAAGTCTCGTTAAGTGCTCTGCTTTTATACTTCCAATTAGAACAGCTTACGCCCACTGCAGATGGCAGACCGACCTCCACTGATTACAAATGGTTGTACGTCACGCTACAAAAAGTTCTGGTCACAGGTTCTTGATTTGCTCAAGAATCTTGAAAATAAAGAATATTCCAAACAAAGAAAGGTCATGACATCCTTAAAACAGTCAAAATTAAGGTGAAAAAAAAAATTTCACCTATTAGGTCCAAGCTGAGAAGACTTAAATGCTTGCGCAATTTACACAGGGCAGTGCACTCAGTGAAGTCAATGGGAGTAGTCATGCGTGTGAAGTTACAAACCCGTGCCAGTTTTCAGTTTAACAGCTTGATAATTGTGGTTTGGGTTAACTGTTTGAATAAACTGTGTCTGCTGACAGTGATTAAGGTAACATTTTGTGATCTTTACAAACCATTCTGAGCTTTTCTGGAAGATAATGAACACTTGGGGATTCAGTCTCTTAAACTCTCAGCATATTTTTCAACAACACTGCTGTTCTGCAACTCAAATTCAAGATAATAACAACATTTGGTAAAATGCACGGACAATTCATGGGTGTTAGAGGCCACCACATATCTTTTCCTTCTCCATCAACTTTTAAATTTGTTGCACATTTTTAATAAGTCCGACAACATGTGCTTTAATAAGTCAGACAACCTACAACCCATTCAGTAATAGGTTCTCAGCCTCATCTTGAAAAGAAAGATTTAGTCAAGGGCAGTATCTAGTCATCCCATTTTTTTTTCTCTTTTAAAACACACAAGACAGCAGCGTATTTGACTTTTACATCCACAAAAGCCGGTCTGATTACAAAAGTGTTAAAAATTCTGTAACTAGGTCCAACATGCATTATATCCAACAGTTATTTCTGTGCAGAAAGTTCAAGGTATCTATGTATGTATGATTTACATACCTTCTGTTGTTCTTGCTATATACAACATGATGTTTGATTGAGAGCTGTGGTTAGCAAAATGTTGTGAGAATGACAATAAGTGAGGAACAGATTGTGAAAAACTATCCTTCCTTGTTTTCTCACATCCTCCTCTGTTATAGGTTTGGTTTATGATGCAGTGTTACTGCTCAAATTCCTTCCCTACCGACTTTTCCTAAGTCCATGGGGCTGCCTTAGCACTTTACCAGATAAAACAATTGTCCTAATTTATTCAAGAGGCCAAACGAGTCTTAGAGATCAAAACAGAATCACGGACAGAAGACGACACCTCTGGAAAAATTGTGCACCTATTTCCATGACAATGGAGACCCAAATACCTTGCAGCACCCCGGAACAAAGAACAGGGACTTTAGAAGAACTGGATTTAGAAATACCTCACAATAAGTTGAAGAAGAAAGTAGGAAGGAAAAAATGGAAGTAAGCAGAGCAAGGAGACACGAACCTCTGATTTTTATTTTTCAGTAGAACTGGGATTCAGGGCATCGTCAGATCCATGCGACTGACAAGTTTTAATATAATTTCCTGATAACCTTCATAAACCTTGTTGCTATTCTGAGCCATATGGATATGTTTCTAATGACTTCCTCAAATTTAGAATCATAGATCATAGAATGGTTTGGGTTGGAAGGTACCGTAAAGATCATCCAGTTCCAAATCCCCTGCCATAGGCAGGGACAACTCCCACTAGATCAGGCTGCTCAAGGCTTCATCCAACCCAGCCTTGAACACCTCCAGGGATGGGGCAGCCACAACTTCCCCAGACAACCTGTTCCAGAGCCTCATCACTCTCATCATGAAGAAATTCTTCCTTATGTCTAGTCTAAATCTGCCCTTCTCCAGATTCTACCCAATGCCCTTAGTCCTATATCACTATAACCCTTTGTAAACAGTCCCTCCCCAACTTTCATGTAACCCCTTCAGGTACTGGTAGGTCATTATAAGACCTCCTCTGAGCCTTCTCTTCTCTAGGCTGAAAAAGCCCAACTCTCTCAGCCTGTCCTTGTATGGGAGGTGCTCTAGCCCGTGGATAATCTTTGTAGCCCTCCTCTGGATCTGTTCCAACAGCTCCATATCCTTCTTATGTTAAGGATTCCAGAACTGGACACAACACTCCAGATGAGGTCTCGTAAGAGAGGAACAGAGGGGCAGAATCACCTCCCTCAATTTAGTAAAATGTGTTTCTCAAAAAATGCTAAAAAATATTTTTTTGGCATTTTAAATCCCTTGCTTGAAATAAACAGTTTTCTGTGGCACAAGTGAGAAGACATTACTGGCTTTCCAGCATTTAAATAGGTCAATGATGCAGTCCAGGAAATTTTTTGGAGCTCGTCATGCACTTCAGCACCATGAGAAACACAAACCTCCTATGTGTAAAGCCAGTATGAAGAAAGTCACTTTCTGCTGTAGTAGAAAGGATCATGATTTGTTGTTTCTACAAGAACCTCTGGCAGTGCTAACAAGTTGCCAAAATCCAGACATTTTTGGCCTGAAACAAGCCCATCACACAGATCAATTAAACTCAAACACTAAATCCAGATCAGCACTAGAATTGTCTTCTTGGAAGTCAATTCTATCATATACCAATACAAACATTTCCTTACATGTTACAAAATTAAAATTCATTTACCTAAGGCAGGAATGTGTGCATGTGCCATAAAGGAGAGAAGACATTTAAGAAATGAGTACAAGCTTGTTCATTCTACTGCGTATTCTGCTTTCAGATGAAGTAGACTACATTTTTCTTTTTTAAAAAAGAACACCATCTACAACTGCCTGAAAGGAGGCTGTAGTGAGGCAAGTGTTGGTCTCTTCTCCCAAGTAACAACTAACAGGAAAAGAGGAAATGACCATCACGTAACACCAGGGGAGGTTCAGATAGGATATTGGGAAAAAATTCTTTACTGAAAGAGTGGTGAAGCACTGGAGGAGGCTGCCCAGGAAGTGGTGGAGTCACCATACCTGGTTCAAAAAGCCTGTAGATGTGGCACTTTGGGGCATGGTTTAGTAGGCACAGTGACGTTGGGCTGATGGTCGGACAGGATGATCTTAGAGGTCTTTTCCAACCTCAATGATTCTATGTTTCTATCAGATTAAAAAAAATGCCTATTTCAAAACAGAATTCCGGAGCTTTCACAGCGCAGTCCTTGTACTCTACCATTTCACCTGAGTTCACAGGCTATCTCCCCTGCCTCTCATTCCTACCTTATTCCATCTCTATCATAACAATACTCCATAAATACTACTTTAAGTACCCTAGACAAAAGTTAATCCTTGATAGAGCAGCATGAAGTATTGCATAAAACTATGACATAAAAACACATGCGGACCACAAAGTTGTCAGCACAAGTAACACAAACTGTTTGTTACACACTAACAACATTGCAGTGTATTAACACAGACTATGACCATCCAGACACTGGACAACACCCACCCAACAGGTAGCCATGGAGTAAGGTTAGGTTTCAATTTTCAGAGATGCATGAATTCCCGACGCAGGGGATACCATAACCATTCCATTTCAGACTCCACTAAAAGACATTCCCATGAAATTTTACTTTCGAGCTCGTCACTCCAGAAGTAGCTTAAAATTATTTAAGTGAACAAAATGAAGAATGAGATGCTTAATGTATAGAAAATTTTACTATTATGCAGTTTTACTACTCAGGAATAGATACACAAAATAAGAAAATAACAATATAAATGGAAAAAAAATTCCGCGATTGTGGTGAAATTGTCTGTTCATTTGCACTCGCAAAAATAAAGAAATTAAAGAATTTTAAAAAGTGTGAAATAACAGTAAGCAGCCAGCTGAACAACAGTAAATTTTATCTGGTTTAAGAAGACAGTTGCAGAATTATTTTGGTTTGGAAAAACAATTCTCAAAGAGAAAGGTGTCATCGGCTTCATACCTTTTCTGCTTTAAAAATGCAACCTTGAACTTCACTAGTTTCTGTTTCTGCAGTAATATGGTACCCACATAAACAATCCAGAATTTTCCAAATTTAGCAAATTCAGCAAAAGAAAATGTAGTAGAACTGAACATACCTGCTGATAGAAAAAATTTAGAGTTGGTTTATCCTCAGTGAACTGGTTTAGAAATCCTTTTGGCAAATATCGAATTCTCAATTCATATCTGAAAAGCAAGAAAAGAATTAAATTGGTGAGACTAACCAAATAATCGATATTTCCTCGCAAACAAAGCATTTCTTCAAACATTCTTAAAAAAAGAAGGATAAAATAAAAACTAACTCAAAAATATATGGGCAATTTCCTCTTTTGACTGCTCAAAGAACCAAACTGGAATGCAGTACCTAGCATTTCATAAAGATGTTTATGAAGGACCTTAGTAACAGAAGCAAACACAAAGCCCTGCTGCCTTCTCAGAGCTTCATTGAGGACTGAAGCCCTGAGACACGGAGCAGATAAGCTGCTGGGTCTGGATCCAGGGGAAGGGAGTCCCTGACTAGGGGAGGACAGCAGATGAGCTGCCATAGCCACCGACACAATGTCCTGCCAACAGCTTTTATCTCTGATTATCACAAGCATAGTACTCAAAACACAGATAGCACCACTGCAAGTAAGAGTGACAACCAGGGTTACTCACCAGGGAGCTACATCCCTCAGACAAAACAAGGGCAAACTCAAGGAACACGACTCTGTTCTGCTCTGGTGTCAAATCAGACAAATCAGACAAATTGAGCTAAAGTCAAATCAGTTTTCTAACTTTAGTTCACTCTCATCTAAGAAACTTCATTTTCTGAAAGACAACTTCAAGCTTTTCACAGTGTTCTCTCCGGTAGCGATAACACTGAGCACTGATGTTCAGAAAGGCTATTGCTTATACTTATCCCTACTGTAACCAAGGCCACACGCGAGCTGATGGTGTGATGTTAAGTTGAAGAGGTGAAAAAAGTCACACCTGCATGGAGGGGTGGACCAGGACAGGTGACCTCAAGCTGACCAACAGAGCATTCCATCCCACAGATGTCATATTTAGTATAAAACTGAGTGATCATGAGGTCTCGCCCTCTTCTGTGATGGTCAACGTCCAGAGAAGACCTCGTTAATCTGTCCGCCCTGATCCCAGGTCTGCACATTCCTGAATCCAGTTCCTGGGTCCAGTCTCCCTCTGGCCACTCATCTTCCCTGTGCCTGCCCTAGAGCACTTGTAGTGATGTACAGTCATTTAGGCGTGGGGGCATAAATTCATGTATTTGTATATATCTTATAATTTTCTTACTATTTTCTTTGTTATTATTATTTCATTAAACCTGTAGTTTAGTTTCCAACTTGTAAGTCTTTTTCCTTCATTTTCCTTTCCACTTTCCCTGGGGGTTGGGGAGAAGGAAACTGGGAGCCCAACTGCTCGGTTTTGGCTGTCAAAATTAGCCAGGCCAGGGCTAAACTGTGACACACTCCTTCTCTGATCAAATAATATAAATATTCACTTCTGAACTATTCCAGAGGTTTTGTAGGGATTTCACAGTCATAGTTTTCAAGTTAGCAGTACAGCACAGAGTGAGGGAGGTTCAGAATTAGCCTTGATTCATGACCTACACCAAATCTTTATCCCTTCTCAAACCCTAAACTTCTGCTTCCAGACCCTAAATTTAGTATTATTGCTTGTCATAGATTGATAGACTGGTTTGGGTTGGAAGATCATCCTCTTCCAACCTCCTGCCATGAGCAGGAACATCTCTCACTGATTCAGGTTGCTCAAAGCCTCTGCCAACCTGGCCTTCAACACCTCCAGGGATGGGGCAGCCATTTCCCTGGTCAACCTGCACCAGTGCCTCACCAGCCTCAGAGCAAAAAATTCCTTCCTAATATCTCATCTAAATCTCCCTCTTTCAGCTGAAAACCATTACTCCTCGCTCTATCCCTGCACTCCTTGATAATGAGCTCCTCACCAGCTTTCCTGTAGGCCACCTTTTAAACACTGGAAAGGTGTTATAAGGAAGCCTTCTCTTTACTAGGTTGAATTACAAGTCTAATTGTCCCATTAGAAATCAGTAAAATAAGGAAAACATTTAGAAACGGTAAACACCTCCCCTACCCCATATACAAACTAGGAGTATTTAGAATAAAGTTTTTTGCTTAGTATGGCAAGTTTATTTCATAAGGGAAAATGCAAGCTCAGTTGCCTTGAGCAGAGAAACCAGGTTCTTAAACTAGAAATGAAGTCCTCTGAATGCAGGATACACAAGAGGTGGAAGACACCTGAAAGAGGGTAGAGTAAGACTGGACATAAGGAAGAAATTTTTCCTGTGAGTGTGGTGAGGTGCTGGCACAGGTCACCAGAGAAGTTGTGGATGCCCCATCCCTGGAGGCATTTCAGGCCAGGATGGATGAGGCTTTGAGGAACCTCACACAGTGGAAGGTTCCTGCCCATGGCAGGAGGATTGGATGAGATGATCTTTAAAGTTCCCTTCTAACCCGAACCATTCTCTGATGCAACGACACAGACAGGTATAAACAATAAAAAAAAAAGATTCAAATTCACCATTCAGACAAACTCTCAAAAAATTACTCTAATTGAGATAGCACACAGAAACGTCTACTGCTGATCAGCAGCTACATTTCATGGTATGTAGCAGACACCTAGTTATTCACTAAAATTTTACATATAAGCCAACTTGTACCTGCAGGTGTTTAAGTGGAAGAGAAAGGACTGTGTGCATGCTGTGCAGGAGCAGAAAAGGAGCATGAACACACTGTCCCAAAGCAGAAAAGCAGTGCCTTTGACAATGACTGCTTCTGCCATATTCCCCTCAACTCTACTGCTGAACACCACTATAGAGCTCCACACAGAATAAACCAAATCTGTAAGAAATGACTTGTGGTTTTGTTGGCTCCATAACCCAGTACATTCTAGCTGTCTCTGTAGATTTTAGAGATTAAAATTAACACTGTTCACTGAGAAAACTGTTGTTATCTAATCGTTGCCCAGCTATATTTTCTCCAGCTACTCTCATCCTTTATCTGTTTCCATTCTAATTCCTCTCCATGGCAGCAGGTTTCCACACCTCCTTCCAAGCCTCCCTGCGTGGAATAGAAAGCAGGAATAAGTCTACTCCATAGCAAAGACCCAACCTCGGAGCAAAGAGCAGCTGACTAACCCAACACCTGAAGGTGACTGGCTGACCGGTGATCCATACTGAGGTACCTCCCAGTTAATTAAAATATTTTCAGCCTTTCCCACTGGACCTATACTTTCCCAGATCACTGGATGCTAATATAAAATCTGGTGCCTCCTCTATTATTGCCCTGATAAATCCTCGCAAGGACTGGCAAAGGTTGACATGTGACTCGAGGGTATTACTGTGGCACAAGAGAATTTGTAAGTCAGACAGTGAAGTCATCCAAGGACAACTCAGGCTCTCACAAATGAACACTGGTCTCTTTTCGTAGGCACAAAGCTACAGCTGTAACTGAATAGATTTCTACTTGGTTTGTGTATCAGACAGAACACAGCACTTCTGGGGACAGTTCAGACACAGCGCGTTTGCAGTCATTTCAAACCAAAAAAGAGTCAGTTAATAGTGTGCCTGCCCCAGGAAGCTGTACTGGGTGCCCAGGTATCAGAACTGGGACCGCTGGGCAACCTCTGTGGGGAGAGGTTGGGTCCTAGCTGGCTCCAATGGCTCCACCACAGGGCAGAGCCGAGCCCCCCAGCCAAGCTAGAGACACCAGGAAGAAAACAGGTTTCTGAAAGGGTGAAGGTAGCACAGGCAGAGAAGAAGGAAGCCAAGGATGGAGCAGCAGCAGAGGGAGTCCCGGTCTGGAGGAGCAGGAGGGCAGAAGGTGCTGCATGTCAACAGCAGGAATTCCTTGCAGCCCTGGAGAGACCTTGCTGGAGCAGAGACCACCCTGCAGCCTGGGGAAGGGCCTTCGCAGGGAGAGGTGCGAGGAGGAAGGAGCATCCAAGGGGGGCTGGGATGGATGGACCCCAACATCCATCCCTGCTCCTGCATCACTCAGGGGAACATGAGTGAGAAGTAGAGGTGAGAACGGGGAAAATTGTTTGGCAGGGGAAGGTGTTGTTCTAATGTTTGTCCCTGTCACTCACTACTTGAATCCATCTTAATTGGCAATAAGTTAAACTAATTTTCCTGAATTTAAGTCTCTTTTGCCCACGACCACACTCGGTAAGTGATTTTGTCTTTATTCTTGATGCAAAATTTCTCATTCCGTTTTCTAGCCTCATCCTGCTGAGGAGCAGCAGTGAGAAGGGGCTGGGAAGGGGTCTGGCAGCCAGCTGAGGGCACCCACCATAGGGGTATCGACTGTTTGACCAAGCGGACCTTCTAAATCCTGGAGGGGTGCTGTGGTCATTCACATGTGTGTTTCAGACATCTCATTTGATAATGGATACTGAAGATGGGGTCGAATTTTCAACACGATACAAATAAAAAGATTACTTTATGTGGTCTCCCAAGAACAAATCTTGACTGGTAGTGACTCTATATTACCTCTCTTCCTATCCTTCACCCTACAAGCCAAAAATCAGAAACGATTCAGGTCTGAAGAAATGCAATTGGAACTGATCTCAGACCTCCAGCTGCGTACGTATTGTCTCAGTCACCCTGATCTATAGCAGGATTTAGAACATCTTTACTCTCTGGGACTAAAAAAAAAATAGGAAAAGCAATCTTTTTCTTTACAGGGACTTTTCTTAACCCAGGAGCCATGAGAAATACTGCTTTTTGAAATAAGATCTCATGAGAAATCCAGGTAAGGCAAAACAGCTTGGCTGAGACAGTCACCGAGAGTGACCTTCATTACCTACTTATAACCTAATCTCTTACTCTGCCTATGGGAATGAAGAAGCCAACTTCCAAAGGCCAACACAAGGATGGGCTCAATTTTCAGTATTCTCTAAACCCACCGTCTTTGAAATGCAGCCAGCTAGTGAGGATATCAAATCGCTTTCTCACAAACCAGGTCTGCTTTTTGTTCACCTGCCAAATGTTTGATAGAACTGTTACTGGAAGGCCACTGTTCAACATACTGCTCTGCGTCTCCACTGTGGTACAGAAGCACTCCAACACACACCACAGGCCTCCGCGCAGACCTCCAGAAAGGTGAGCATCAACACTGTTTAGTTGTATGGTGAACTGACCTGTCCACAGTGCAGCATACACAACGAGAACAAGGAACGTATTGAGAGTAGCCCTGAAGAGAAGGACTTGGGGGTGTACAAGGATAGGAAGCTCAACATGAGCTGGTGATGTGTGCTCACAGCCCAGAAAGGCAACTGTATCCTGGGCAGCATCCGAAGAAATTTTTTTGCTGTGAGGGTGATAAGGCACTCGCATAGGCTGCCCAGAGAAGAAGTAGCTGCCCCATTCCTGGAGGTGTTGAAAGCCAGTCTGGCTGAGGTGTTGAGCAACCTGATCCAGTGGGAGGTGTTCCTGCCCATGGCAGTGGGTTGGAACTAGATGATCTTTAAGCTTCCTTCCAACTCAAACCATTCTATGACTCTACAATGACTGAGCAGCTCTAGGAGCTTCCCTTTGAGTAACAAGCACTACCTGGGCACTTTGTGGATTCAAAAAAAAAAGGATGATCCAGCTTTTAGTATTCTGCAGCACTGAAAGAAATAACCACATCAGTCCAAACCACACAAGTTGCTTCCAGCAGGTTTGATTCAGTTCACATGAATAGAAAAGTAACCAGAAAGGAGAAGATGGGAATAAAAAAGGGCAGACAAAGAAGGATCCTTGTGCAAGTTTAATGAACTGAATCAGCTTGCTGAAAGATTAGATAAGCATCAAGGCTCGCAGAAAGAAAGGAAAAGGACTGGTAAACTGGAAGCAAGAGAGGGGAGAAGACAGACCATGGAGAGGAGAGGTACTGAGCTGTTAGATCAACTCAGTCAGCTACTTAAATGATCCTGCAGGTGGTCTGCCCTTTGTGTCAGTGCCAAGGCATTTGTCTTGAAGCTACTGAAACTTGCAGTACAGGACTGCTAAGCGCAGGGGACTCCTTTGGGGCATCTTCTTAAAGCTAAAGCATGAATGTCACCTGATCACAAGGACCTGCTTTACCTACAAACCTGAACTACAGAACCAGAAGGCGTCTGCCCTGTGGAGAACAGTGTGCTCCAAGACACACAATTTGTTACTTGAAGCTATGGATATTTCCCTTGTAGGACAAAAAGCAAATGGAACAGCGCTTTGGCACACACCATTTTTTAAAGACAGAAAAGAAAGCTACTGTGACTGCTGTTTGAGGCTCAGTATTATAAAATATGATGTGGGTTGATGCTGCCTGATTTAAGAGTCCCATATTCTCCTGACTCTAGTTCACCTAGTCGTACAGAGGTAGAGATGAAGGTGAAGGGAGGGCAGGTTCTTTCAACTTCCTCCCTCGTGTTCTTGGAAACATCCAGCCATTAGAGAAGACAGAGAAGTCGTACATCCCTGGAGGTGTCCAAGACACGCACATCCAAGACAGCTTTGAGCAATCTGTTCCAGCAGGAGACGTCCCTCAAGCAGAGAGATCCACTCCAGTCTTTATTACCTCCCCATTAGAAAGATATGGAATTTTGTTTCTACTTCATTTGTCACCTGGGATCACCTCCCATGCAGAGGTACACAAGCCCTCATGCAAAGAAATGCTTAAGCAACAATTAACAATTTGTGCTACTATGATATAAATCTAACAGCAGCACCTTTCCTGGAATTCAGGAACGAATAGGACACTACCTTTAGAAAACTACAATTATTCTAAAACGCAGAATTACACTCGAATTATACAACACTTCTGCAGTGCTAAATCTTGCATAACTCAAAAGAAAACAGTATTACCTAATGTGACATAAAACACAGCAGACGCCACAATAGTTACTTCCTGAACAAACTACTACAAACAGATAAGCAAGCAGTTCCAATAATGATAATTCTGATCATTTTTGGCACCATGATTCGTCTGCATTTGGAATTTTATGATGCTGGACAGAAATATCTTCATTGCCAGAGAATAAAGTAAAATGGGAGAAGGATATCTGGTTAGATACAGTTAACTAGTATGGACCTTCAAAAAATAAATGCACTATGTAAGTAAATGAACTATTTGCCATCTCATGCAAAATACAAATCTTTTTCATAGCAAGAAGAAGGTCAGAGTGCAACATAAAAGCAAACATGAGGATGGGAAAAAAAGAGATTTTCAGTAAGCAATGGATTTCTGTTCAACTTTTGTGACACAATTGAGGTGATACACTGGCAGGTCAGAAAGTGCAACTGTGTCCCCTCCTGCAATGGAGCTGTTTGGCATAGGAAGAGGGAAGAAAATTTGAGGTGGCAAAACCCTGAAGGCTAGAAGAACGGGGGAGAGCCTAGAGGATAGATGGCTCCGGGAAGACCTTGTAACAGCCTTCCAGCACTTCAAGGATGCCTGCAGGGAAGCTGGAGAGGGGCTCTTTATCAGAGTTCAGGAACAGGATGAAGGGAAAATGGTTTTAGGCTGAAAGAGGATAGATTTAATTGAATCACAGAATCGTAGAATCACCAGTTTGGAAAAGACCTCTTGGATCACCAAGTCCAACCATTCCTATCTGCCACTAAACCATGTCCCTGAGCAACTCATCCACCTGTCTTTTAGATACCACCATGGATAGTGACTGAACCATCTCCCTGGGAAGCCTCTTTCAAGTGCCCAATGACCCTTTCTTTGAAAACCTTTTTCCTGATATCCAGGTTGAACCCTGCCTGTCACAGATTGAAGCCATTCCCCTTGTCCTATCACCTGTCACTTGGAAGAAGAGGCCAGCTCCCTCCTCTCTACTATTTCCTTTCAGGTAGCTCTCCTGAAGGTTTCTTCCCTCAGCCTCCTCTTCTCAAGGCTAAACAACCTCAGTTCCCTCGGTTGGTCCTCCTAAGACTTGTTCTCCAGTTCCCTCACATAAGCTCTGTTGCTCTTCTCTGGATATTTGAGATATTAGGTAGAACCGTTTTCCTCTGAGGGTGGTGAGACACTGGCAAAAGGCTGCCCAGAGGAGCTGTGGATGCCCCATCCCTGAAAGTGTTCAAGGCCACGTTGGATGAGGCTTTGAGCAATCTGATCTAGTTGAAGACATCTCTGTTTATTGCAGGGGGTTGGAACTGGTTAATCTTTTAATCTCTTCCAACCTAAACCATTCTGTGATTCTAATTCTGGGCAACCTTGCCCTGAAGTCCACTATTTGTTACTCTTCTTAAGCTCCAAACACAGCTCTGCCATATGAAGCAGCCATATCCCTGTTCCTCCTCTCTACTGGCCCATCTGCTGCAGGACTGCAAACAGCGCAGCATCAAACAAAAGCTGAGTATGCGGAAGATGGACTTGATCCTGCTAACTTTTGTGTACAGCCCAATGACAGTCAGGGTAACTTCTAGTACCTGGATTTGTCCAGAAGAGCATCTGAGATCCAATTTCTGCGCACTGTGAGTACACAAGCCCTTTTAAATTAGATGATTAAAAAAAAAAATCACACAAGAGGCAGTTACCAGTTTACTAGCACTATAGGAATCCTGTAATTCCATTCCAAGACTTTACTCCCTTTACTAATCTTAATATTTTCAGAAGCACTTTCATACAATTTAAATGCTCTGTGTTACGGTATCACAAATGTGACAGCAGCATTTTCATTACTCACAGCAAATCTCCATGGGTTTAAAAGGTATGTCAGGCTGCATGGATCCGATAAAACATTAAATGACACTCTAGAAAGGTACTGAATAATTTACATCTTATCTAGCTCTTCCCTGAGTATTTCATTCCATTTCTGTCCACAAACTTCAAAACAATCACCTGACTCTGCTTTCAAAAAGCGATTAACTTTGTTCTGCAATGTGAACAATGCGAGTTTCAATGCCTAACAAAACTGGAACTGACACTTGTATGATACATAACAAATTTCCATAGCATAAATTATTCACATTTTATACACAGCACTACTATCATGGAAAGGATTCGGGAATCCCCTGCTTCCTCTGCCTATCAATGAAAAAAACTCTTGTGAGGTACGAAGGGAAAAATATTGATGTACATCCCAGAAACAATAAAATGTAACGTGCATAGAAGAGAACATGCAACGTTTCTGAAACCTAGGTTTTAAACACTCCTAATTTCACAGAATCGTAAAATCATAGAATCATAGAACAACCAGGTTGGAAGGGACCCATCTGATCATCTTAAAAATGGTTTGGGTTGGATGGGACCTTAAAGATCATCCAGTTCAAACCTTCCTGCCCTGGGCAGGGACACTTCCCACAGGACCAGGTTGCTTAAAGCCTCATCCAAACTGGCCCTGAACAGAAATAACCAGGGATGGGGCAACCACAACTTCTCTGGGCAACGTGCACCAGTGCCTCACCACCCTCTCAGCAAAAAATTTCTTCCTAATATCTCATCTAGATCTCCCCTCTTCCCGCTTAAAACTGTTACCCTTGTCCTGTCAGTTTACTCCCCTCCCCAGCTTTCCTGTAGCCCCCTTTAAGTACTGGAAGGCTGTTATAAGGTCTCCCCAGGGCCTTCTCTTCTCTAGACTGAACAAGGCAAACTTGTTCTAACTTGTTGTATTTCTTAAAGTTATGCCCCTAAAGAGAATTTATAAATTGAAGGTTGCAATCTGCAACATCTGCAAGTATATAAGGGCCCCATTTGCAAGAAACTAAGTATAGACTATTTACCATAACTCTGTACAAGATATGTGTAAGCCTTTAAAATAACCAGCAACTTTTAGAAAGCAGTTACATTAAGCATTTAAGGTTAGTAGCTGCTAAGGGCGGTGAGGTACTGGACCAGGGAAGTTGTGGACGAACCCTCTCTGGAGGTGTTGAAGGCCAGGCTGGATGAAGCTTTGAGCAACCTGATCTGGTGGGAGGTATCCCTGCCTATAGCATGGGAGGTGGAACTGGATGATCTTTAAGGTCTCTTCCAACCCAAACCATTCTATGTTTCTATGAACTTCTGTACTAATTGCAGTTATGAACATAAACCATGGAAAAACATGCAAAAAATAACTGCAATGATCTAGTAACCATAGTCAAAATGTATTTTAAAACTCTACCTTCCCAGTTTCTATAGTAGACAATTTTAGTCTCCTCTTGTCTTTCAACCAGGAAAAGGGACAATCTTTCCCTTCTTCCCTTCCAATCTGCACCTTCAATCTGCCTGGACCATCATCTCACTCTGTCTTTTTGGCTCACTCTGCTGAAAAGCTGAAGAATCATAGAATAGTTTGGGTTGGAAGGGACCTTAAAGATCACAGTTTATATAACTTCTTTTAACCAACCAACTGGTATCATGAAAGTATCTCAGGAAATGTACCTAGGCTATGGAAAACAAAACTCTGCAGTTACCCTCCCATGTTCATTGCTCCTAGAGCAACTGAAGATCCAAGATAGAAGGCAGATGTCACCCATCACTCTGAGTCTCGATTCATTACCTAATAAACAGTTTTACAACTGGGAAGTTTTATAGCAGCAGAAAGATAAACTATTCTATTCACTGCATTTGATTCTTAGCAAATTATATTTCTCCTTCTTAGTCTATATATAAATACAACCAGTACTTAACAATATTTACTTGACTTGATTTAAATAACAATATCCTTTCAAAATTTCAAAGACGGGCTTATAACACAGGTTAAGAATGGATTCTTATTCCAAAACTTTAAGGATGACAGAACCTGAGATGGGGCTGGTTCATGAGATCTACTAGAAGTGTTGCACATTTTCAGGACAATCAAGGAGACTTCTGCTCCTACTTTACACCTCCTCTAAATCCTAGGTTACACATATCTGTTCCTCTCAGTTTGTAGGAGACACCTTACAACAACAAAACGCCACTTCCAGCTCTTTGTGAAAAGTCTCCTTGGTAGTGTGAATCTTTTTGTTGCCTCCACCACCCCATCCCCTTCCACCACCTCTATTCCACCCCACAAGAATCTTCCTTAACAACACATTTTTTATGACAAGATAAAAAGACTTATATGACTTGATTTTGAGACTGAACAGATTAACGCTCTTACTTCCATTCCTCTGGAGGGTGGGCTAGTTCAAATTTCTCTCTCACATTGGATACCCCCATGTCCAGGTGTAGCCAGTGAACCTCCTCAGACTGCAGATGACTGAGCCGTAACCCATAGCAGGCCACATTTTTCACTTTGTGAGTGTCCACAATCTTCTGAATTATGCCCTAAAACAAAGAAACATACATGCCTTACAAGCCGTAAAATGCAAGATAAATATATATATTTTAAATTTAAATTATTACCATTCAATACCCTATACAAAATGCTAAGCAATAAATCAGGTATCACCTTTAGTAAGAATACCACGTGTGTTCAGCTGTAAGGTATCGTTTCAGAGAACCATTTACAACTCCTGAGCTTTTGCCAGCATGGCTTCACAAAACATCAGTAAATACACTTCCACACATCTTATCAAAATAAAGTCACTATTTCCTCCAGGTAAAACAGAATAACATAAAAGTCAAAATATAAAAAGCAGATTTGTGGAGCAAGATTGTTTAAAAAAAACCCCACTACCCGCCTTTAAAAGTCACTCTCCATTTACAACTGGAAAATGGTCAGACTTTCAAGCCACTGAGTGCCACAAAAGCCAGGATTCCATAGGTCACATCACAGCCCCTTGGTTTCCTTCCTCCTCTTCCCCTCGACTCATTTTCTCCTGAGATTCTGCACACATTTCTTAAAAAATGAGGCAAGAGACAATTATTTGGGAAGTTTCTTCAACAAAATAGGTGCCTTACTTGCTTATCCTGATGTAAATTTCAGAGTTTGAGGATGTCCTGCCCAAGAAAGGAAATTTAAAAAAAAATCCTAACAGATTCCCATTTCCCTTCCATGTTAGGCCTTACACAGATAACTAAAACTCAAATGTGTCAGTAGATCATGGATTAGCAACCTCTCAGCATGCTGGGCTGGTCTGCTCTTACCCAGATTAAAAAATCAGCAGGAGGGGAGTGTTGCTGCCTCCAAACCAGGCAGCAGGTAAGGCTCGTCTGCGAGGTGGGGATCCCTACCAGCACAGCGATTGGTAGGAGAATGGGCTATCGCTCCTCCCAGATACTGCTTTCAGAAATTCATAGTCCCTTGCTTCTGACCCTGTAGTGCTCTGAAAATTTTTGCTACTCACGTGTGAGCATGTGTATACACATACATGTGATCTGACACAAAAATACACGAGACTGTGCCTGTAACTCCTTAAAAAAGAAGAAAATCAACTGACATCACTTTCAAACGGTTCCCGTCGGAGCTAACCCACAGCTGCATACAATGCTGCCAGCACCCACAGAAATTCCACAGCTCATTTTCTGAAAGGCTGTTGAGAATCTCTGTTGTTCTTGCTTTCACATCTTCTGTCAACAAAAATTGGTTCCTTTGAGCATCAATCTTTGGGAAGAGGGAGTCAGGTCTGGTAAATACAATCGGTGCTCAAGCACAGTGACATTGTTGTAGCTAAAAACTGCTTGAGAGACAAAGCCTTGTGGGCTGGAGTGTTAGTAACTCACTGTTTAGTTTGCACATAATTTTTCAACTGAGGGTAAGAAAACATCTCTATTTGAACATGCGACCACTTGTACTGAGTGAAGCAATTGAGTCGAGCCTTATCTCACTGCGATAGGTTAGAATGTGTTCTACAATGACCTCTGTCTCTCATCTCCCACTTTTAGCACCTGAGCTATAGGATTAGTCTAAGTGTTTTTGTGTTGGACCTTGTTTGCACACATATATTTAGATAGGATATTAAGAAAAAATTCTTTACTGCAAGAATGGTGAAGTACTGGAACAGGCTGCCCAGGGAAGTGGTGGAGTCACTATCCCTGGAGGTGTTCAAAACTTGTAGACGTGTACACAAATCCTGTATAAACAACCAAGAGGCTTTCTGTGATGGGCAAATTGTCTGATGCGATCTATCTAGACTTCTGTAAAGCCTTTGACATGGTCCCCTACAACATCCTTCTCTCTAAATTGGAGAGATATGGATTTGATGGGTGGACTGTATGGTGGATGGTCATATTCAGAGAGTAGTGATCAATGGCTTGAAGTCCCGATGGAGAGCCATGAGTAGCTGTGTACCTCAGGGGTCTGTACTGAAACTGGTGCTGTTTAATATAGAATGATAGAATCACCAGGTTGGAAAAGACCTCTTTGAACACCGAGTCATTCCTATCTACCCCTAAACCATGTTTCTGACCAACTCATCCACCTGTCTTTTAAATACCTCCAGGAATGGTGACTCAAACACAGCACTGGGCAGCCTCTTCCAGTGTCCGATGACCCTTTCTGTGAAAAATTTCTTCTTGATATCTATTCTGAACCTCCCCTGGTGCAGCTTGAGGCCATTCGCCCTTGTCCTGTCGCCTGTCACCTGGGAGAAGAGGCCGGCTCCCTCTGCACTACAGCTTCCTTTCAGGTAGTTGTAGAGAGCCATAAAGTCATCACTCAGCCTCCTCTACTCAAGGCTAAACAACACCAGTTCCCTCAGCTGGTCCTTGTAAGACTTGTTCTCCAGCCCCTTCACCAGTTTTGTGAATATCTTCATCAATGATATTGATAGCGAGATTGAGTGCACCCTCAGCAACTTTACAGATGGCACCAGGCTGAGTGGTGTAGCTGCCACAGTGGAAGGATGGGATGTCACCCAGAGGGATCTGGACAGACTGGAGAAGTGGGCCTGTGTGAACCTCATGAGGTTCAACAAGGCCAAGTAGATGGGACCCTGGGTAGCCGGGTATAGGGGGATGTCCCTGCTTATGGCAGGGGGTTAAGTTAGATGATCTTTAAGGTCCCTTTCCAACCCAAACTATTCTATGATTCTATGATATTTTAATTCCCACCATAAGCAACTGAGATTTTTAAGCCTCTATCCCTTTTGTATCATTAATCAATCCTAAACTTATCACAGAACTAAAAATAACTAGTAATAAAAAGTAAACGTATTTTCTTCCTTATGGTACCCCACCTCATCCAGCCAGGTAGCTGGCATCAACCCAAGAAAATAATTTACCACAATTAACACACACTGCAACTCAAGGAAAAGTCAACTTCAATGTAAACATTAAGGAGATTGCAGCATTGGTGCAAAGGAGGTCAAGTGCAAGTGTCTGAAAACACATTCATCTACAGCCAGAAAGGAATAAGTGATGCTTCATGAGAAAGAAACAGGTTCAGTGACCTCTCCTTTTGGTTTAGAAATGTCAGCAAGCTCATTCCAGATGCCAACAAACCACAGACAGAATGGGAAATGGAGCAATAAGAAAATGTGGTGAGCAGGATAATGAGCAGAGGAAGTCTCTCAAGTAAAACATCTATTTGCTTATTTACTTTTTTTATTAATAAACTAGAGAAATTGAATCTTAAACATTTAGAGCCACATCTTTGTTCGGAAGAAACCAGCATCACAGCAGTGCAATTCATTCAGCAACATGAACTCGCACCGGGCATGGGCAGCGTATAAACAGGAGGGTGGGATCCCACGCAGCAGGCGTTTGTTTGATCTGGCTGCTGTCTCCAAGCAGCACAAGATTGATTTCCAAGAGTTGCACTGGCACCACAGCCATAATCAGGTCAGTGTATTTAACTCCGATCTGGTAGTAAACAATGTGTAGAGTCTCCTTGGGTTCTGGACAGCATCCACAGACCAAGTGGAGACGCCTGGAGCGTCAAACAAAGCCACGGCCATCACTCCAGCATGGGTGACGGCTTCCCTATCTGTCACAATTGCAAGGCAAGGAGCCTTGCCAGAAGCACGCCTGATGTTTTTCCTGGTGGTGGTTGGAATGCTTAATCAAATTTCCAGACAAACCATTTCACTGTTTAACCACTGCACAATAGTGACTGAGACATCCCGCTGAGATATGTCATGACAATCTTTCAATGGCAAGCACAGCCAAAGAAATCTGGAATACCTCCAGATTCTACTAAAAGCAGCTTTTAGCTCAGGAAGCTCCTCAGACTTGTTCTTGAGTGGAAAAAAACAGGTAAAGAACATTAAAGTTTCGACCTTGATTACAAACTCATGGCCTCAAAGCAAACACTGCTGAAAATACTCATAGGAGAGCTTGACTCCAGCAGGAATCTACTCCAAAGGAGACCTCACCTGGAGTACTGCATCCAGCTCTGGTGCCCTCAGCATAGGAAGGACATGGAGCTGTTGGAGCCTGTCCAGGAGGGCCACAAAAATGATCCAAGGGATGAAGCACCTTCCAGACGAGGACAGGCTGAGAGAGTCGGGGATGTTCAGCCTAGAGACAAGCCCCTACAGCAGCCCTCCAGTACTTAAAGGGGGCCTATGGGAAAGCTGAGGAGGGGCTCTTCATCAGGGAGTGCAGGGACAGGATGAGGTGGAATGGTTTTAAGCTGGAAGAGGGGAGATTTAGATGATATTAGGAAGAAATTTTTTGCTGTGAGGGTGGTGAGGCACTGGCACAGGTTGCCCAGGGAGGGAATGGCAGCCCCATGCCTGGACATTCATGGTCAGTTTGGATGGGGTTCTGAGCAACCTGATCTGTTTAACAATGTCCCTGCCCTTGGAAGGGAGGTTGGATTGGATGACTTGTAAAGGTTCCTTCCAACCCAGATCGTTCTACAATTCTGTGATTTCACCACGGGAGTACAAAGGTTACCTACATGAATATGAATTTCAATCAGGAGTTTTTATGTGTCTATTGTTATTCTCATAAAACCCCCACAGCTGTCAGGATGTCAGAGAACCATATGCCAGGTGAACACTGTTTACTGTAACCCCATTGACTTTAATTAGGTTTCCAGAGCTGACATTTACACCCCAAACATAAACCAGCTGAGCAGCTGAGCAAAAGCAAAGGGGAAGCCCTCAGAGTAATTTCCTATCAACCAAAGGTAAGTGATGGGTCACCTTTCCCTCCCTTTAACCTAGAGGGAAGGAAAAAAAGCCATTTCAATAGCTAGGAAACTGGACAGTACTCATGTTTACTCATTTGTCTAATGAACCCACAGATACTCCGCACAGCTAATTGGAAAAATAGATTAATATTTGTCCTAAATTAGGAGAATGTGACCAAAAATAGAATATACAGCACAGTATATTTAGGAGGCTGTTGAAAAATCAAGACAGAAAGGCCAAAAGGCACAAGATACCCCAGGCTCTCCTCTATGTACCAATAATATCTTGTACTCTTCTAAATGAGTTAAAATGAATTGCTTGCTTGTAAATTAACAGAGCTGATGTGCTACTAGGAATAAATTGAAGTTGGAATAATATACTCCCAGTGTGACTACAAACCTAATTTCCCTATTTAGTAGGATGGAGAAAGCGTCTTGCACTAGAAAAAAGTCTTTCAGTAGCACCTCTGGTGTAGGAACACAAAGCTAATGTTTGTGAAGCACCTCAAATATGTCAAATGCTATTTATATGTCAAGTATTATAACAGCTAAAGAGAGATTTAGACGAGGCGCTTAAATGAAAAGATGGACAAAAGTGAGCTACAAAACCCTGATGCAAATTAATTTACAATTTCTATAAAGGAAAACTCTAGAATGCCCTCCCAACATCAAAATCCGGGCTGTCCACTGAGGATGCTACATCTGAAATCCAAACAGAAAAGCGACCATACCCTTCTCTTTCATATTATCATACTACTTACTCTCTCCCACACTGATCCAGCAAACATCTGTACCTCACACGCTAAACTAGACTGAGCAGCCGCTCCAGCTTAACAGAAACTCTGCCCATGAAGACCAGCAAGAAGCATATATCAAAATTATAGCCTGAAGAAACACTCTGGTGCTAAGGATTTTGTTACCATGCAAGTCCAGTAACATCATCAACTCAAGCAACACATTCACATGAGTGCCTCACTGTCCCTCATACTTAAGCTATACATCAGTCAGCCAAAGTGCTTCTCCACACCCACTCATAATTCCACAGGGACTCTACCACGTCCTGGGCTGCACCAAAAGAAGCGTGACCAGCAGGTAGAGGGACGGGATTCTAACCCCTCAACTCTAATTTCGTGAGACCACACCTGGAATACTATGTCCAATTCTGGAGTCCTCAATACAGGAAGGACATGGATCTGCTAGACTCCAGAGCAGGGTGATGAAAATGACCAGAGGGCTGGAGCACCTCTGCTATGAGGACAAGCTGAGAGAGTTGGGGTTGTTCAGCCTGGAGAAGAGAAGGCTGTGGGGAGACCTTAGAGCAGCCTTCCAGTACTTAAAAGGCATACAGTAAAACTGGGGAGGTGCTCTTTATCAGAGAGGGTAGGGAGAGGATGAGGGGGAATGGTTTTAAGTTGAATGAGGGGAGATTTGACAGTAGGAAGAAACGTTTTCCTGTTAGTGTTGAGGCATAGGCACAGGTTGCCCAGCGAAGTTGTGGCTGCCCCATCCCTGGAGGTGTTCAAGTCCAGGTTGGATGGGCCCTTGAGTAACCTGATCCTGTGGGAGGTGTCCCTGCCCATGGCAGAGGGGCTGGAACTGGATTAGCTTTAAGGTTCCTTCCAACCCAAAGCATTCTATGATTTAGTGACTCTATGCTGGTGTTAATGTTGTGACTGTTTGCCATGAAAGTGGAAGCAGGAGAAAACAAACAGCAAGGAGCATGCTTGGCACCACTGCCAGAAGAAATGCTTGTCCAATTAGGACATAATTTGAGTAGGAGATCTTCACAGCAGACTCTTTTCATTCCTTGACTGCAAACTGGATCTCTAATCAAACACTCAGGTCTTCTGTATTGCCAGGTAAAATACAGCAGCAATGCACACCGCAGAAATACCCGCAAAAAACCAGAAGCCTAATGCAGACAAACCTGGAAGGAAAGGGAACAGGTAGCGAAACCAGTATGAAATACAAACAATGCAGAAGGGACTCAGACATGCAAATTGCAAATGATTTGTGAAAATAAAAATTGGGTATGGATAGAAAGGTAGAGTCAAACAGGAAAAAAGCAAGCACCAAATACTATGTAATAAACTGCTTTAGCGATGTCTTGGCTGAATGCGCTATAGCCCTTCTAAAAAGTTTAGATGTGGGAACTGGTCGGAACATGCAACATCTCCAAAGCTGCCCCTATGTCTTCTACCTGTGAAAAGTGCCTGATTAATTTGCTCCAGTCTTTTCCCCTGTCATAGGGGAGGAACACAGCCACAGCCCCTTAACTTCAAATCTTTTCAGGACCATTACGTCAGATTTATTCTTACCCTTAGCTAAGTATGTTGATCTTTTTTTCAGCTTTTTGAGTTTGTATTTTATCAAGATAAAAGCAGCCAACATTTTGGGGTGGTAGCACATAAAAAAGTGAAAAAAGAACATCTGAACCATGAACAGGATGAGAGCCCTGGATGCTGTATCTGTGAAAGACTTCTAACCATGCTTCTCCCTTGCCCCAGAAATAAGGACAAAGCTAACAATTACAAGCTTTAACACCATGGGAGGTATTCCTGCCATAGCATGGGAGTTAGAACTGGATGATTTTTAAGGTCCATTCCAACCAAAACTATTCTATGATGATCTCTATCCAGTTTATGTTTTAGTCAGCTCATCTTATATTTACTGGAAGAAAGCAAACCTGTGTAAGAATCAAGGTGCAATGCATGTTTGGTAATAATCTAGTTTAAGGTTCCTGTTGTTATTTCCACATAAATAATGCCATTTTTACTTCTCACAACGATGACTCAAAAATCAAGGATAAGCTTTAAGGGTTTGAAAAGTTTAAAAGTAAGTGTAATGGATGCAAGCTGGGCACCTCTGGGGTGCAACGCAGAACACAGATCAGAGCTGCACTTCACTGAAAGCCACTTGTGAGGGCTCGCATAAGGTTTCCAAGTGTGTGTTTTTTAAAAAAACCAACCCTTCCCTATCTCCTCCACCTGCTCAATGCAGTGCATTCATTTCTCTATCAAAGACCATGGTTACAGTTCTGCTTCAACCGCATCTCCTGAAAACAGAGAGTCAAAAGAGAGAGGCAGTTTACTGGTAACTGCTCATCAAGATGTGATGACACCTTTTTACTCCCAGGATGCTCTGGAAACCAAAGAAATTCCACCTCCACCCAGCTACCTTGGTGCTGCACCTGGGGCTGTCAACAGGACAGAGCACGTCCTGCATCCTTCTCCAACCCCAAAGTCTGGAAATGCCTCTTTATGAATATGCACATTGGCAACTAAGATAAAGAGGGAAGATAAGCAAGTTTCCTTTCTCTGGCAAATGCATGGCTATCTACACTTGAATCCACAGCTGTTTGCACATTCATAAAAGCATTTTTTCTTCCTTTTGGAAATGAAGCATGTCTTTAGTATAATACCAAAGCAAAAGAGTAGAGAGAGCATGCCAGTTCTTTGAAATGCAAGAAAGCATTTCCAAGAACTGAAAAGCTGCACTCGAATCTGTTGCAGAATACAGATTCATCCCTTGAGGGACTGAATCCATCCAGAATAAACAGAGGCTCACAGCCAGAAGTTCTCCTCAAAGTGAAGCCTAAACATAGCCACACTTTTTTCTTGGTTGAGGACATTTCAAGCCAAATCACAAGGAAACTGTACCTTTAGTCTAGGCACTGAAGAGACTCCTGTGGAGAGCCAAGTTCTGTTCATCTGCACCTAACAGAATGAGTTTATAATGAAAAAGGTTCCCCCTCATCATTAAGGATCTGTGTATATTGTACAGAGGTAAAGAACTGTTTCCACTCTTCAGAAGTCATAATACATCTTAACTCTTTTTATTGAAAGGGGAAAGGGCCTTTCCTCACTACTTTGACTGTCGAGCACATCCTTTCCCTTGACAAAGACAAACCTAGATTTGGTCAGAAACAGATGATGTTTTGAATCACAAATCAGGAAAGCAAATTCCACCCTGACTTTCCCTTGGTATTAGTACCTACCACAAAGTCCTCCACTTTACCAGCAGAACTAGATTTAATTTGCTCTTTTGGAGACTTCCAGCCAAGTCTGACTCCCTTTGAATACTAGAAAGATTCCCCAACTATCATCCCAGAAGCTGTACAAGCCAGAGTAGTCCTGACAAACCTTTTCCATTTAATTGCAGAGCTGCCGCAAAAGACATCCACCTCTGAATATCCTGACCCAGCTCGCTGGAAACAAGACAATGGCCAAACCCAGCACCAGCTTCCTCACTTGGCAGCTGAGAAGGAATGGCAGCTCTATTGCAGACTGGCTCCTCCACAAAAGGAGGGGGGTTAAAACTAAGGCATAAAAACCTTGAAGGCTATTTTAACCTTAAATTATTCGGCTTGGTTGAACAGCAGTCATTCCAATGGAATGCAGGCTCCTACTTCAATAATGGTTTACTGTTTCTAAAATAAATGTCAGGACAAAGTAACGCATCCGTGCTAGATTTTTTCTACAGAGTACCTGCACATTTAACAGCCAGTGACCCAGTTTAACAAAGTGAAAAAAATAGAATCACATTTGTTAAAAGGAAAAAGTTAACACCCATCCATCACAATCTTTTCCATGAGGAAAGGAGAAGAACGCAACCACCCCACTACTTCTAGAAACAACTTTTTTATAAGTCTATATATGAAAACTAAAATATAAGGTAAGACTCAAGGCTACTTACCTGTTATTTTTATCCCATTCTTATAGAACGTATGACAAGTTTTTGCTTAAAAGAAGGATACAGAAATCTGCAAATTGAACTCAGCACTGAATTTCTCACAGGGAGTGTGAGTTTTGGATCCTTAAAGCCTATAACCACAGTTATTTCTGAGCAGGAGAAACCAGAGATGTAATCTCCGCTTTTGTTTTTCAAGTTTCCTCATAATTCTTTGGAACAATCAACTCCATTTAAAGTACCCTATGAAGAACCCTAGGCATTCATCCACAGGAGAGACTTGCATGGTTAAGAACATGCTGAAACACAGTTTTTATTTCCCTGTACCGAGTTATAAACTTTACTAAACGAATCAATCACATTACACAGAATCACACAGAGAATGACCTGAGTTGAGAGACCCACAAGGATCACTAAGTCCAACTCCTGCTGCTGCAGAGAGCCACCCAAAAATTTACACCGTGTGTCCGAGGGAGTTGTCCAAATGCTTCTTGAATATTGTCAGGCCTGGTGGCATGACTATTTCCCTGGGGAGCCTGTTCCAGTGCTCCACCACCCTCTGAGTGAAGATCCCCATGTGTATCTAACATTAGATATATCAGATCACTATATTCAAGCCAGGGAGCAAAGATGTTCCAAGTGGCACCCAGAAAACACTATCCCATGTAAAATAAGTGTATGCTATTGATTATAATGATTCCCAAGGTACCTCTAATATGTCTGCTCATCAAGCCATCCCTAAATGCAGACATGAGCTTATTGAATTGACAGGAGATAACATTTTCTGATCATCACCAATGAAAGTCCCTGAGTTTCACAGTAAGCAATCACTGTCACAAGATCTACACCACTCAGGAATATTGTTACATCTTTTCATATGTAGTCATGCTAGAAATAAACAGAAGGAAAGGAAAACATTGAAAAGTCTTTAGTCTTTTTCACTTAGTTTTGCTCTTGCACAAAGAAAACTTAATAGTGGACAGGAGAAGACAACAGATCTTCTTAACTCTGACACCTCTCCTTCCTTCCATAGATTAGAATAATTTTTTTGTAGTGGAATTTGAAATCAGGAGCAAAGGATACGGACGTTGGAAGGAACAAACAAATGAGAACCTGCATCTACAGTAAGAACCTCATGGAGGAAAACAACTCCCAGCACAACCTACCACTACGCAAGATTCTGCTCTGGAAGAACAAGTGAAACCACAGCATTCTGCTATGGAAACTGTCAGCCTCTGGCCTGGACAGGCGCACACTCTCCTGGGTAGAAAACTGGCTGTATGGCCGGGCCCAGAGAGTGGTGGTAAATGGAGTTAAATCCACCTGAAGGTCAGTGACAAGTGGGGTTCCCCAGGGCTCAGTGCTGGGTCCAGCCCTGTTCAATGTCTTCATCAACGACCTGGATGAAGGCATTGAATGTACCCTTAGCAAGTTTGCAGATGACACTAAGCAGGGTGGAAGTGTCGATCTGCTGGAGGGTAGGGAGGCTCTGCAAAGAGACCTAAACAGGCTGGACCGCGTCCAATGGCATGAGGCTTAACACGGCCAAATGCCGGGTCCTGCACTTGGGGCACAACAACCCTATGCAGAGCTACAGACTGGGAGAAGTTTGTCTAGAAAGCTGTCATGAGGAGAGGGACCTGGGGGTGTTGGTCGGCAGCCGACTGAACATGAGCCAGCAGTGTGCCCAGGTGGCCAAGAAGGCCAATGGCATCCTGGGAGGTTATGGTCCAGGGAGGTTATTCTCCCTCTGTACTCAGCACTGGTGAGACCGCTCCTTGAATACTGTGTTCAGTTCTGGGCCCCTCACCACAAGAAGGATGTTGAGGCTCTGGACTGAATCCAGAGAAGAGCAACAAAGCTGGTGAAGGGGCTGGAGAGCAGGCCTTATGAGGAATGGCTGAGAGAGATGGGGTTGTTTAGCCTGGAGAAGAGGAGGCTGAGAGGAGACCTCATTCCTCTCTACAACTACCTGAAAGGAGGTTGTAGAGAGGAGGGAGCTGGGCTCTTCTCCCAAGCGACAGTGGACAGGACAAGAGGGAATGGCCTCAAGCTCCACCAGGGAGATTTCGCTGGACATTAGGAGGAAGTTTTTCACACAAAGGGTCACTGGGCTGCCCAGGGAGGTGGTTGATTCACCTTCCCTGGAGGTGTTTAAGGCACGGGTGGATGAGGTCCTGAGGGACATGGTTTAGTGTTTGATGGGAATGGTTGGACTCAATGATCCGACGGGTCTCTTCCAACCTGGTGATTCTATGATTCTATGAAAAGTATTCGACATGTTAAACTGAGCTTCATTTCAGTTTAAACATCTCAACAACTGAAAGAAGGGCAGCAAATGGTAAATAAACGTCTCGGCATTAGAGAGAATGTATGCTTCAGAAGAAACACTGTTTTTCATGCATACGTAATATTTCCATGTACCTCTGAGGTTACAGATACTTAAAGTTACAGTTAAATCCCAAACTTCACGGGTTTTTTGCATACAGTAACTGAAGGACAACATTGTCTAAATACACTGAAGGGATGGGAATAAAGGGACTTAATGGGAGGAGAAAGGAGTCTTCAGATCCACTTCCTGATACTATGGGGGAATCAGCTTCCAAGTAAGCAATACAAGAAGTTACTATTAAGAAATATGAAATATTTTTGGTTTAAGCTAAATCACAGTTAAATTTGATCTAAGTAATTGTAGTTTTTGAAAGTTAGGCAGAATGTCCCTCTGGTAGCATGTTTTCTTTCAAACAGTGTTCTTACAGATACTGTTTATTCTTTGGGGATAATAAAGTCTTGTGTGAAGTATGAACAGATACGTCTTTTTCTATAATCACCTCTGTTTGCAGTTTTTCCCTATCTCAAATAAGGAGAGAGCTGGCTCCAAAGCCCCAAATTAGCAAGAGATTTGACTGTTGTGAAGTTCATTCACATTAAAATTCGTGCTTGGGAACTAATAGAATATGCATAAGTTTTCTGGGAAAATTTATCCATATGCTTGTAAGTGGGAAACCCATTTTGTAACCAGATTTTGTCTTGCTGCACACGACTGATGGAGATCACTGCCTGGTGTTGTCCAGGCCTGATAAAAGATGCTGGCTTTATTTGCAGGCATTTTTGGTATCACAGACTATTTTTTTTAAAAAAGTCATGTACCCATTACATTTAAACATCTTAAACATGTAAATATGCACATCTTACATTTAAACATGTAAAATTATATTATTTTTTTTTTTTTTAAACATGTGTCATTTAATATCACCTTCATCCCTGCTCTCATTCCTGCCATCCTGCTATAAGGTATCACACAGAGTTTTCGGGGAATATAAAGTGGTAAAAGCTAACTGACACACATCAGTAGCGATATCTACGTGGACAACCACTGTTCTAAATTCCAAGTACCTATTCTGCAAAACTGGGAGGTGTTCTCATTTCTTTAAGAAAACATACAATCAATACACCAGGTTTCTTTGCTCTCAAGGAAAGCTGGTACGACTTAAAAGCTTTTTCTCAATTTACTCACAATATGCAACAGGTTAAATTATTTTAAAATAAACTGCAAATCTTCTGTTTGTTTGCTTTCAGACTTCTACCTCACACTTTTTGAGCACGAAGTCAACACCTAATCTCACGATGGCATGAAAATGCTAAAACCAGACTTACTCGGACATCCGTAGCATCTCCATGTCGGATAATGCTAGCCCACGTTGTCGGTTCACTGCTGCCTTCAAAGTAGTGGAACACCTTTAAGACACGTTCCATGGCTCCTGGGGAACGCTCCATCCCAGTACTGAGATGCGTCTTTGTGCTGGAACTTGGTGTATGATTCAAGTTTGGATCAAGGTAAGCTGCAGCCATGGTTTTGCTAGATGCTAGGTATCTGTCATATTCTAGGAACAGGAAACAAAACATAAATTAATTGTACTTACATCTGAATCTTACACCAACTCATACAAAGCATGTACTGAAAATCCATAAAGACTCATTTTTAAGGGACATTTAGTTGCCTCCTGTGAATTCACCTTCTAAAACATGCAGGGACAGGAGTAGGACTCAATGATCTTTGTGGGTCCCTTCCAACTCAGGTCATTCTGTGATTCTGTGAAGTAGTTCTGTGCCTACAAACATGGAAAACCTACCCAGACGACCACCAGAAAAACTGCAAAGCTCTTGGAGTAAGAGATACAAACGTGAACAACAAAATCAGTAACAAAAGCAGTACCTTAGCAAGGCACCTTCCTTTAGTTTCTCAATGACTTAACCCAGGAACCAAAAAAAACCTTCAAGACCAAATAGCGCCTTCCAGTTTTAACAGGAGTTCCCATCCCTAAATCTCCAAAGTCTGGTTCTGCACCAAGTCTCTACAGACCAGCATCGGGAAACACCAACAGCCCAGTCATCGAACTGGAGACCTTCCACGAAGAAGCTGCACACCAACATCAGGCTGTTCTGTTTAGGGCCAGGACACTGTCAGATCACCTGTTTTGTGCTATTGTGGGAACCCACTGGACTCACAAATCCATCCAGAGATAAATTCATTCTTAACTGAGGAACCTTTAAGAACACTAATGTCCCTCCTCTCATCAACTACTATGAGGCAAGTTTTACTATCAGCTACTCTGGTTTCCTCGTGATTTCCAAATCTGGTGGCAAAGGGTACAGTCCAGGAGTCTCAAAGAAAAAAGAAACATTCCTTCTTGGCTACTGCTGCAAATTAGTCAGCCGTAAGACCAAAGTGTCCAAGAAATCAATGCACCACCTAAGAAAAAGAGCAAATAGCACCTCCTCACTTGACTGACGGTCTCAAGCATCTTTCCAATCTGCTAGCTGGAAAGAGGAGAGTCGTGGGGCTCTGCTCAAGGGCTTGGACAAGTGCATTGAGACTTCTGTACCTCCTCTGCACCACAAGCCGCCAGTGGGGAAGCAGTTTTGGAAAACTGGAGATGTTAAAAATAAAATAAACTTGCTCTTTCTGGCACAGTACTCTGAATGCCTTTCTTTCTGGCATGGGAGAAAGGCAGCTGGAGGAGAGCAAAGCTGCTTCAGTGCTGCTTGTGAACGCCCAAGCTTTGGTTTACTTCATTGCAGGCAGAAGAGGGATTGATGCTTCCAACTGAGCTCCCTGAATGCCTGGCTGCCCCACAAAAGAGCTCCAGCCACCAATCTGTCTTGGTGCTCTGCTGACTTCCCTGACAAACGGTTTGGAAAGCTATCGGGGGAAATACAAGGTGATTTGGTTTTTAGGGTTGGCTTAGTTTTATACCACAGCTGCCTGATGTAGCTTGCCATAGACATTACATGAGAACAGAGGAAAAGAATATGACTATGGTCAGGGCCAGGGGATCATTTCACCAGTTCACCCGTTACCTCAGCTAACAGGAATCCAGCACCAGCAATATCAAAGCTTGCAATCTTCAGACTGTAGATAACAACATTTGCTTGAGGCTAGCAGAGAACTTGAAGTCTAACACCACCATCTTAAGCATCTGCCCCATTCAGACCCACCAGATAAGAGGGAACAAACAGCCCATCTACACAATATGTCTTTACCTCTTGAATAAATGGTGGAATTCCATTCATGCAACAGAACTGTAAGAACTTAAAACTGGCAGCACTGGGTCAGACAAAAGGCGTCTAATGTCCTGCCCTCAGGGAAGAGAGTAAGAGCAAGCTATAGGAGACATTGTCCCCAAACATCCCCCCAGTGCCCGACCCCTAAGGGACCTCCTTTAGCAGCCAAGCCCTTGATTAGTTCCAAACCCCTGTTACCCACTTTGGCAAACTAAGGAAACCATTATACCTTTTGTACCTTGCTCTGCTGTTCTCTTTTCTGGCAATAAATACAAACTTAACAACTCTCCTCCTGTCCAGCCAATAGATACAGATCCAAAAATTCCAGGAACCCCTCAGCAAAGCTCCTCTTGACTTATCCTTTAAGGAGCTTATGGGCTGTTTTCATATAAACCTTGACTTGAAAGCTGAATCATGTATGAAAATGTCCCCTGTAGCAGACTCATACCAAGACGTGACAATACGTGCACCTACACACTGGGCTCCTCTCCTGTACAGTTAAAACAGCCATTGCAAAAGCCCAAATGTCCTCAGGGTAGAGGGGTCATCAGGACGAATTTGTGCAGATGAAGTCCTTCAACAGCGCAACTGGAGTTTTCAGGCTCAGACTTGGGTGACTTTTAAACCTTCTTCATTATCACAGAACGGTTTGGGTTGGAGGGGACCTTAAAAATCATCCAATTCCAACCACTCATGCCATAGGCAGGAACACCTTCCACTGGATCAGATCACTCAAAGCCTCATCCAACCTAGCCTTGAACACCTCCAGGAACGAGGCATCCATGACTTCTCTAAGCAATCTCCTCCAGTGTCTCCCCTTGCTGTTCTGCCTCCTTCTGATGTAGAACAGGTTGTTCTAAGTCAAGAATAAAAACACTTAAGCTTTATTTCAAGCTTATGCATGCAAATAGCAGGGAAACTTGCTCCAAATGAAAGCAAGAGAAGCGTTTTTGTAGTACAGGAGAACTAAAAGAAAACCTGCTTTAACATGGATTAGTTAGAGAAAGTCCAGAGGAAGCCTGAAGATGATCAGTGGGCTGGAGTACCTCCCATATGAGGCCAGAGAGTTGTGGATGCTTAGCCTGGAGAAGGCTCCGCAGAAGACATTCTAGCAGCCTTCCAGTACTTAAAGGGGGCTACAGGAAAGCTGAGGAGGACCTCATTCTGAGGGAGTGCAGGGATAGGATGAGGGGAAACAGTTTTAAGAAGAAAGAGGGGAAATTTAGATCAGACATTAGGAAGAATTTTTTTCCTGTGAGGGTGGTAAGGAACTGGCACAGATTGCCTAAACAAATCATGGCTGCTCCATCCCTGAAGGATGGACCAGACTGGATGAAGCTCTGAAAATGAGATCCAGTGGGAAGTCTGGATGGCAGGGAGTTTGGAACTGGATGATCTTTAACGTCCCTTCCAATCCAAACCACTATGATTCTAGGAACATTAATTCACTGTATTTTGTCTGCTAAACATACACAATAATCAGGTTTTATTTCGGAGAAAAAGAACAGGGATAAAATCTACAGGAAAACATAAGTATTTATGAGGACGTTTGACCTGAGTTAATATGGACAATCTATGTCCCTTAGGAGCAGCAAACAGAAAAGCAATGAAAGACATCAGGTCCCATATACTTAAGAGCGCTTAGACAGCTCAATGTCAATGGACAGGAAAAACATCACTACCATTTCTTCATATTGATCACACTGAGGGGAAGACGTGGACTCAAACATCAGACTGTCTGCTCTGGGCATAGGGTATTGTCAGTATCCACAAGGTTTTACTACACAGAGTTCTTTAAAGGTAAAACAACCTCCTACACAGAAACCAGAAAAGCTGCTTTTGTTCAAAATGTGATCATCTTTGTGAGCTACCAAAAGAGCAATAAATGTGATAGCTCAAGTTATAGAAAGACAAGCTGTATCACTGTTTATGGACCTATTTAGATGCCTGCTAAAACCAGTCCTTGGGTTTGAATTCACAATGTGACTGTAAAGCTCTGCCCCAGGACAAAGCTTTGTAGAACTGCTCCCAGTGCAAGGACAGTTAAACAACTGTTTTACAGGAGCTGCTCAGTTGTTTTAATAGCCAAAGACAGTCAAGATTATGACACCAGGATGTTTACTTAGGTTCTTCTAAACTAAAACCAGACTTGTTTGTAATCTTTCCATGATAGGTACTAGATTAGAACAGCAGCTTTAGTCCTCTTTGTTTTGAAGAGACAAGTAGTACACTACTATGGCGCAGAAACAAGCTACAGTCAAGTAAAAGAGAGTAGATTTAGAGTAAATATAAGCAAATATAAGGGAAGTTGATTTATTTTCTGAAACATGATGAGATAACTCATTGAATCCTTCTATAGTTCTGTTGCCAAGTCTTGTTCCACCTGACCCCTATGGGTACATCCTATGAGTACTGTAAGTTCCTATTATTTGCTAATGACATCAGGGAAAAAGCCAACATAACAGCTCTCAATGGTACAAAGAAAGTCACGTTTCACCACCAACTCTGAGTACTTAGAAACTAAACCGCTTCCACTAAAGAGTAAAAAATTCATTTAAAAAAATAATTTAAATCAACCAACTAAAAATTGATCTGCAAATTGACAGAAAAGTTAAAGCAGTCTCATAAGCAAAATCTTTTCAAGGCCAGTGTTTTCAACATAAGCAATCTGATAATATATTAACAACTGAAACAAATACATCTGTTCCCCACACATCCATTGGCAGATGGCCAGAACCACAATGTCACCAAGTCCATGTGACAAGGAATTGAGTTGTAATTACTCACACTGTGACTTCGCGATGTTCTTTGCAGGTACGATGAAGTTTTAAAATGTTGCCCAACCTCCATACTCTCATCCCTATCTCAGGATTGAAGGCATCAATATCTATAAAACAATGCCCCTTCTAGGTTGCATTTCCACAAAATAACTTGGTCCATCTCAATATGAGGTCCATACGAGGAAAGGCTGAGAGTTGGGTTCTTCAAGATGGAGAAGAGAAGGCTTCCAGTACTTAAAAGATGCTGGCAGGGAAGGGTCTTTTCTCAGGTTGTACAGGGATAGGATGGAGGGGAACAGTTTTAAGCTGAAAGAGGGGAGATTTAGGTAAGATACTACAAAGAAATCTTTTACTGTGAGGGTGTTGACACTGGCACGGGTCACTCAGGGAAGTTGTGTCATGAAGGACCACTAAGACAACATGGAAATCTGAGCATGTGTCACACGAGAAGAGGCTAAGAGAGCTGAGATGGGTTGACCTGAAGAAAACAAGGCCCAAGGGGATCTTATTGATGCATAGAAATGCCAGGAAAGATGAAGCCAAACTGTTCCTAGTGAGGACACAAAGCAATGGGTATAAATGACAGAGAAGAATTAATGTTGAAGTATAAGAGAAAACTTTTGCATCATACAGGCAACCCAGCACTGGAAGAGGTTGCCCAGAGAGGTGCCTCCATCCACGAAGTTATCCAAAACACAGCTGGGCACAGCCCTGAACCATCTGCTCCGAGCACAGCAGCTGGACCAAATAATCACCACAGGTCCCTTCCAATCTCAGCAATTTTGCGATTTGGTGATTAAGAATTTCTTCTACACTCTAAATTCCTTAGAATTATCCATAATGCATCTCACAGCAGACACCAAACATGTCGTGAATCTCAAGCTCAATCCATTTTCACACTTTATATTAAATCCTGCTGAGGCTCACCTACTAAATATTAACTTGTGTATCTCAATCTCACAGAAAGTAAGGACATTAAGTACAATTTTAATCATGTTCCCCATGATAAAGCTTTTAATTTCAGTAGTCTGGATTAGGAGTCAGCACATTCTTGATTTCTGGTATGACATCCAACACACAAATGCATACATATATATATGTGTATATACACACGCATATACATGTACAAGAACAACATTAAAGTAATGGAGCATGTCCAGAGACAGGCAATGAAGCAGGTGAAGGGGTTGGAGAACAATGGTTATGAGGACCAGCTGAGGGAACTGGGACTGCTTTGTCTGGAGAAGAGGAGGGTGAGGGGAGACCTTATCCTCTATGACTACCTGAAAGGAGGTTGTAGCATGGTGGGTGCTGGTTTCTTCTCCCAAGTAACAAGTGATAGGATGAGACAAAATGGTCTCACGTTGCATCAGGGGAGGTTTAGATTGGATGTTAGGATAAAATCCTTCACTGAAAAAGTGGTGAAGCATTGGAACAGGTTGCACAGGGAAGTGGTGGAGTTTCCTTCTAGAGGTGTTCAAACAGCATGTAGATGTGATGCTGTGAGAAACGGTTTATCAGGCACGGTGGTGTTGGGTTGACAGTTGGCCTGGATGAGCTTAAAGGTCTTTTCTCAATGCTTCTATGATTCATTCATTCTCTATATACATATTTGTCATAAGATTTAGTCTCAATGCATGCTGTTGGACATAAAGTGCGCAACTCACTAAAATCCTTCTTAGCGGCACTTAAAAAATATGTTTCTCCTAAGAAAATAGCCCCAGTGGATTCACCTACATGAATCTATGGCATTGCTGCATGCTTCAAGTGCCTAGTTACGCTAACAGTCCCATTCCCAGAAAACAAGAAAGAATGAAACAGGTGAGAAAGCAAAGCAGCACCCCCAGAACATATATGTGCCGCAGGAAAGAAGCAGCAAGCACACTATGTGTGCAACAAGGCTTTTTTTTTTTTTTTTTTTTTTTTTTTGCATTTACCTGATGTTAAACAGCTTGGTACACATTTAACGGTGTAGACTAAACAATGGAGAAAACAATTAGGTTTGTGATTTCAAATTAGGGACAAACAATAGGAAGAGGGTATTTTTTTCCTATTAACATCACTTTTGCCTTCAGAAACAGTCAATAATTTTAGCTTTTCCCATAAATCACAGTGGTAATTCCCTGTTTATTTCCTACTGGGTTTCTTTTTCTTGTTCCTTTTTCTTTCAGCAAAGGTTGATGTTCAAAAGCAATAGAAGAAAAGCAGCAATGCTTTGTTCCATCTTAAAATGCCTTTCAGCAGTATTCACTTCTGGTAGTATTTACTATGACCACTTTCATGATTACATTTATTTCTCTTGCTGTCTCTTCTCTGATCCTCTCCTGGCCACTGATTTCTCCCCATTTCTTTAGGTGCATATGTATTTTTAAGAACATTATTTGCAGTCAAAAGCATTTATCACAGGTCAAAGTATATACCAACCTTGCCATCCACATTAAAAACAAAACAAAAAAACCCCAACATTTAGTATCTATTTTAGTCTAAATTGACACATCAAATATTGTACTATATTGATATGAAATGGAAGAACAGTCTGGTACTGGCAATTCCTCTGAAGACATTTTTCTGCCCCCAGAGAATATTGCCAAAACAGTTCCTAGCTCTCTGTTTCAATACACTTCAAAGCTACAGTTTTTCTTTCTTTGCAGAATTAAGCACCTTAGAAATATTCTAGAAAATCAACATGAAAAGATAAGGGACCAAAGACAAAACAAGTTTAGCAATGCAAGTAGAAAAAATGATTTCAATTACATTAATGTTTTGGGAGACAAAACATTCAGGGAAGCATGACAGAGAAATTCATAGAACAGTTAGGGTCAAAGGAACCTTAAAGATCATAAAGGGACATAGATTGTCCATGTTAATTCTGTGGTCAGGCATGCTCTTAATGCTTGTTTTGGTATTTTCCTGCAGCTTTTATCCCTGTTCTTTTTTTCCCAAATAAAACCTAATTAACATGTATGTTAAGTGGACAAAACACAGTGAATTAATGCTCACAGAATCATATAATGGTTTGGGTTGGAAGGGACCTTAAAGATCATCCAGTTCCAGCTCCCCTCTGATGAGCAGGGACATCTCCCACTGGATCAGGCTGATCAAAGCCTCATCCAATCTAGCTTTGAACACCTCCAGGGAGGGGGCATCCATGACTTCTCTGGGCAACTTGCATCGGTGCCTCCCCACCCTCACAATCAAAAATTTCTTCTTAATATCTCACCTAAATCTTCCCTCTTTCAGCTTAAAACAGCTACTCCTCATCCTCTCCCTGCACTCCCTGATAAAGAGCCCCTCCTTAGCTTTCATACAGACTCCCCCTTTAAGTACTGGAAAGCTGCTGCAGTTTCCCCAGAGCCTTCTCCTCTCTTGGCTAAGTCAGAGAAAGTGTGAACTCCAAGACCTACATGGGCCAAAATGATGACACCAAGCTGAGTGGTGCAGTTGCCACAACCAGAAGGATGGGATGTCATCCAGAGGGACCTGGACGGGCTGGAGAAGTGGGGCTGTGTGAATCTCATGAGGTTCAACAAGGCCAAGTACAATGTCCTACACCTGGGTTGGGGCAATCCTCATTTTCAGTACATGATAGGGGCTGATGTGATTGAGAGCAGTCCTGCAGAGAAGGACTCAGGGTGCTGGTCAATGAGAAGCTTGACATGAGCCAGCAAAGTGTGCTTGCAGCCCAGAAAGCCAACTGTATCCTGGGCTGCATCAAAAGAAGCGTGGCCATCAGGGCGATGGAGGTGATTCTGCCCCTCTGCTCTTCTCTTGTGAGACCTTATATGGAGTATTCTGTTCAGGTCTGGAATCCTCAACGTAAGGAAGATATTGAGCTGTTGGAACGTGTCCAGAAGAGGCCTACAAAGATGGTCCAAGGGCTGGTTCACCTATCATGACAGACTGAGTTAGGCCTATTCAGCCTGAAGAAGAGACGGCTCCGAAGAGACCTTATAGTGACCTTCCAGTACCTGAAGGGGCTACAAGAAAGTTGTGGAGGTACTGTTCACAAAGGCTTGTTGTGATTGGATTAGAGGCAGTGGGTATAAACTGGAGAGGGGCAGATTTAGACTAGACATAAGGAGGAATTTCTTCACAGTGAAGGTGCTGAGGCACTGGAACAGGTTGTCCAGGGAAGTTGTGGCTCTCCATCCCTGGAGGTGTTCGAGGCCAAGTTGGATGAGGCCCTGGGCAGCCTGACCTAGTGGGAGGTGTCCTTGCCCATGGCAGAGGGGTTGGAACTGGATGATCTTTAAAGTCCCCTCCAACTCAAATTACTCTATGATCCTATGATCTGTACTGGCAAGCAGCAGCTCAAATTTACCGAACTGCCTTGCACTCTATCTATACACACTGCAACATGCAAAATGTTACCCATCCCTCTCATTAAGAATCCCACAGGATTTATTCCCAGCAGACCTTAAACACTCTGTTTAACCCAATTCTATGGTAGCATTGCATAACCTGTGCCACCAGGAATTCCTTTTGGGCTTGACACCAATTTCTATTTTTAATATTAAAAACTTAGTAATGAGAAAACATCCCTTCCATTGGGAATACAAGAAAACCAATGTCTGTACAAGCTTTAACTAGAACAAAGTATCCAGCCAGATATTTATTTTATTTCTCAATAACACTCTAAACCTTCACTGTGGTCCCTTGGCACCATTGAAATCCAAGTAAACACTCATCACCCCTTATACCTTCTGCCGCTGCTCTTTAGAATTCCTTTGGCAAGCTGTAGAGAACTATCATAGAACCACAGAATAGTGTGGGACAGAAAGGACCTTAAAGATCATTCAGTTCCAATGCCCATGCCATGAGCAGGGACACCTCCCACTGGATCAGGTTGCTTGAAGCCCCATGTAGGCTGACCTTCAACAGTTCCAGGGAGAGGACCATCTTCAACTTTTCAGGGAAACCTGTAGCCCCTTTTAAGTACTGGAATGGTCCTAGAAGGTTTCCTAGGAGCCTTCTCTAATGTTTCAGCCTTCGGACCATCTTTGTGGCCTCTTCTGGACTCGCTCCAACAGATCCACATCCTTCCTGTTCCAAGGCTTCCAAAACATAATGGAGGCCTCTAGGTAATGTCTCATGAGAGCAGAGTACATGGAGAGAATTCCCTCCCTCATCTTGCTGATCACACTGGTTTTGATGCAGCCCAGGATGCGGTTTGCTTTCTGGGCAGCAAGCACACATTGTTTGCTCATGTTGAGCTTCTCGTCCACCAGCACCCCAACTACAATGATGCACTTTTCTTAAAAAAGGTACCACAGAAGGAGGCAAGTAAAAATTCCACATGTCTATAAAAAGTTTAAAATGAAATTCTATATATTTTGAAGCTGCAGTCCTGGTTGGCAGCAGCTCTGCCTATGAACATCAGAACAAGGCGCAAAGTAGGCCATTAAAATTTTGGTAACCTTTTTAAAATAGCACTTAATGAAATATTCTTCGGTGAATCATCAAGTTCAGCTGTAAACCTAACACTGCCAAGGCCACAACTAAAACATGCCCCTAAGCGCTGCATTTATACCTCTTTGAAATATATCCAGGAAAGGTGACTCCAACACTTCCCTGAATAGTCTTTCCAATGACTGACAACATTTCAGTGAAGATTTTTTTCCTAATATCCAATCTAAACCTCCCCTGGTGCAACTTGAAACCACTACCTCTCATCATACCACTTGCCGCCTGGGAGAAGAGACCAGCATCCACCATGCTATAACCTCCTTTCAGGTAGCTGTAGAGGACAATAAAGTCTCCTCTCAGCCTCCTCTAAAGGCTAAACTGAGCCTAAACAGTCTCAGTTCCCTCAGGTGGTCCTCATAACACTTGTTTTCCAGACCCTTCACAAGTTTACTTGTCCTTCTCCGGACACACTCCAGCATCTCAGTGTCCTTCTTGCAGTAAGGGGTCCAGAACAGAACACTGGATTCGAGATGCGGCCTCACCAGTGCTGATCCAAGCCAGGATGCTGCTGACCTTCTTGGCCACCTGAGCACACTGCTCGCTCACATTCAGCTGCTGTCAACCAACACCTCTAGTTCCTTTTCACCAGGCAGCTTTTCACTCCCTATTCTCTTCTCTGCTCTGCCTTCCAATGATGGAGGCATCCAATGTCAAAATGACCTCCTGCTTCACAAGACATGGACAATAAATACAACACAGACTTTGCCATAACCAGCTTCAGCCTATTCCACTAGTGTTCGAGTTGTTTTATTTAGTCCACCTTATCCCATCTGAACAAATCCAGATATTTATCAGCTGACAGCTATCTAACATCAAGGACTTTGAAACGAGGTGAGAAATACCAGATAGTTAAAGTGCAGCACATTTTGAAAAACATCAGAAGTAGAATTCAGTCTTCACACATTCTTGGACACCCCATCAGCCAGCTAATGAACACAAACCTAATGACATCTACCAGTACTCCTCCAAATCCAAAACCACCAGCGTGTGCTGTCCTTTTGGTACACAAGGGTACCAAAGGATGTAAAATAAGAGTGGTATAGCTTCGTCACAGTCAAGAAACTAAGGCAAACCTGAAGAAACCATGTAAGCAGGTTTCACTACCTCCATCCACAATTATTTACCTTAGGCAATAAGATGACTCAAAAATATGAACGTGTTACTTTATAGTGCATTTTTCTTCTATTCAATTACTTTCCTGGAAATAATAAACCAATCCCCCACCACACTGCAGTAGTGACATGCAAATTGGGTACAACAATCTGACCATTTGCAGGAACAGCAGGTGGTAATAAATTAAGCTTGTGTTACACAAGCAAGACACCTCTGTCAGCCAACAATACACAATCCAATCCTTCCTCAGTCACTAATAAAGCACACATATATTAACTTGGGAAGCTACTTAAACACGTTCAGTTTTTTTAAATGCTGAATTGTATTTGGCTTGAAAAAACAATCCCTTATAAGAGGACTAATGGGAGGTGTCCCTGCCCATGGCAGGTGTGTTGGAACTGGATGTTCTTTAAGGTCCCTTCCAACTCAAACCATTCTATGATCTGGTAACTAAAACACCTGTGTACGTGAGCTTCAGGAAACACAGAGGTTCTATTTATTTGCAATCTGTGCTCTTAATATGTTTATATTTTACAGGTATTTCATAGTAGCTAGAGAGAAAATCAGAAAGCAATCTCTTTCAGCAAGGAGTATGTGTGCTTTAGTATGTAGGAAAAGACATACATTACCACACAAAACCAGAACATTGTTGGGACAAAGCATCCTCCACACTACAAACAATTCATTTTCTCATGCAGCAGCATTTCACAGGTCAAAGGTTACCTACTATCCATCAAACCCCTACGCAAAGTGGCTCAGTAGTTGGCTTTAAAATGCATAATCGGAGGGATAAAATATTACTTATTCCAACTAAAGGATACAGTATTTCATTGCACTATTACCTTTAGCCTGAAATTGGTTCTTTGAGATCTTTGTAACTTGGAAGAGGTTCTGCCAATGCTTACTAAATATAAGGGTCTGGTGTCTGGCACATTCAGCAGGGACACTTCCCACTGGAACAGGTTGCTCAAAGTCCCATTCAACCTGGTCATGAACATCTGCAGGGATGGGACATTCACGACGTCTCTAGGCAACCTGTGCCAGAACCTCACCACACTCACAGAAAAAAAATTTCTTCCTAATAGCACATCTAAATCTACTCTTAAAGTTTCTATCTTGAAGCTACACATTTAGCTTGATTTTTATAAGGTATTTAACAAAGATATGTACGAATATAAAGTATTTATGAAGAAATTGTTTTGCACAGCATTTGTCCATTTTTCCAGGCCAGGCTTAAATTCCTTGATTGTTCCAATGCAACATAATTAAGCTTAAAGAAAGATCTAAAAATTTACTGCAGGCATATTCCTAACAACAAGGTGTTTTGACAGAAAGCTCTGAACTTATAAATGAAGTTGCTACAACATTTATATAATCTACTTGTACATGTTAAACAAAACAGTTCTCAGTGATAAAGCAAACAGCATTGCCATGGCCTGAAAGAAGTGAGAGGGAGGGGGAAAAGAACAAAAAAGAAGTAGCAATCAAAGCCAGAAATAATAGTCCATCTTGGGGCCTTCAGCAGCCTGATCTAGTGGGAGATGTCCCTGTCCATGCAGTGGGGCTGGAACTGGAGGATCATTAAGGTCTCTTCCAACTCAAATAGTTTGATGACTCTATGATTTTACAATCTGAAAACTCACTGCCAAATTATTCTGTACAGTAAGTGTTAAAGGAAACATAATGGCGTAATTAAATCCACAAATTCAAATGCTCTTCTTCAGTAGAGCCTTACTTTCGCAAAGCAACAACCATATCTATGGTCATGTATGGTTCCAGTTATGGAACTGGATAATCTTTAAGGTCCCTTCCAACACAAACCATTCTAGAAAATCTTAGAATCATAGAATCACCAGGTTGGAAGAGACCCATCAGATCGAGACCAACCGTTCCTATCAAACACTAAATCATGTCCCTCAGCACCTCATCTACCTGTGCCTTTAAACACCTCCAGGGAAGGTGAATCAACCACCTCCCTGGGCAGCCCAATGCCCAATGACCCTTTGTGTGAAAAACTTCCTCCTAATGCCTAGCCAAAATCTCCCCTGGCAGAGCTTGAGGTCATTCCCTCTTGTCCTGTCTCCTGTCACTTGGGAGAAGAGGCCAGCTCCCTCCTCTCTACAACCTCCTTTCAGGTAGTTGTACAGAGTAATGAGGTCTCCCCTCAGCCTCCTCTTCTCAAGACTAAACAACCCCATCTCTCTCAGCTGTTCCTCATAAGGCCTGTTCTCCAGCCCCTTCACCAGCTTCACAGCTCTTCTCTGGACTCGCTCCAGAGTCTCAACATCCTTCTTGTGGTGAGGGGCCCAGAACTGAACACAGGATTCAAGGAGCGGTCTCACCAGTGCTGAGTACCGAGGGAGAATCACCTCCCTGGACCTGCTGGTCACACCATTTCTGATACAAGCCAGGATGCCATTGGCCTTCTTGGCCACCTGGGCACACTGATGGTTCATGTTCAGTTGGCTGTCGACCAACACCCCCAGGTCCCTCTCCTCCTGGCAGCTTTCTAGACAGACTTCTCTCAGTCTGTAGCTCTGCATAGGGTTGTTGCGCCCCAAGTGCAGGACCCGGCATTTGGCCGTGTTAAACCTCATGCCGTTGGACACTGCCCAGTGGTCCAGCCTGTTCAGATCCCTTTGCAGAGCCTCCCTACCCTCCAGCAGATCGACACTTCCACACAGCTTTGTGTCATCTGCAAACTTGCTAAGGGTACACTCGATGCCTTCATCCAGGTCATTGATGAAGACATTGAACAGGGCTGGACCCAGCACTGAGCCCTGGGGAACCCCACTTGTAACTGGCCTCCAGTTCCCAGAATGGTAGACCTGAATATACAAGTCTATTCATGCTCTGGTGATAAGCAGTGGAATACAAAGGTGCACACAGATAAGGAAGGAGGAAGCATGCTACACCTGAAAGGACCTGGCTCTACCAACCTATAAAAACCTGCACTCTTGGTCACAAAGGACACATTTTATGAGCCACTTTATTGCATTACAGCAAACTGAGTGTCCTTGCGAGGAATAGAAGGGTAACAGCTCAAGTCCCATCTACTGCCTGCTCCAGTAAATATTCTTCCCACTGGAGGAAATGCACAAGACAGCATTTTTATTTCCACTTCCAACATAACTGGAGCAATATCAATGACTACAGAGTGGATATAAAGAGCGAGGAACTTCTAATAAAAAAAGAAGAAAAAAGTATTCCCTACAAGAATTTTATGGGAATAAATTACAAAAAGGTTACAGACGAACTCATACTTCATACGTTTATTCCAGGGCTGAAGTACCACGTATGTCACAGACAGAAACAAAGCTAAAACTTGTAACTCTCCCATCCCCAGTCCAGGTATCACTCACACCAGTGCAGGGGAATGACTCCCACTCCTCTAAACCTGGTAGTATCCAGAAGTTCTGACATTTATCCAAGTTCTTGTTTATGTTCCTAACACTGAACATGAAAATACTGACTGGTTTGATGCATCAGTCACTGAGTCTTTAGAGAAGACATTGAAATGAATCATAACAGTACAATCAATGGCTTGTGCAGATCCACATACATGACAGGCAAACATGTTTGACAGGCAAGCAAACTCACAAGAAGCTCAGGTTTGGCTTTCCACTTCCAGCCTACCCTCTTGGTTTTACATCTACAAATTCAGGATCGTTCATACTAAACTCTGAACTGCCTAATGCCACATCAGGGACAGAATTGATGCAAGGGCAAGTTTCAAACCAGGCTGCATCGCTTGCTCTCCTGAAGACGCACAACCCATCACAGCTACACAAGCCTGTGCAGTAATCTGAAATACTTGAACAGAAGAGTCTATCTGTTAGTATTTTGGACATTCTTATACTCATAAATATGTACCCAAGCATGATCCCATCCTATCTTCTCTTACTTGTTCCTGAGATTCTTAAATCCTACCCTCATCCCCCCAGATTATTTGACTTTGGTTTGACTGTGTTTCTAGCATACAAAATCAAATTGGAGATAAATCTAGATTAAAAACATGTGAGCAGATACTGATGCTTTTCTGTGCCAGATAAACATTAGTGTGGAGATTTGCTTATTAAAAAAATAATCACATATTTGAATTACTCCAATGCTTCTGGGCAACAAGTTCAATTCTATCAGGCAGCACCTCAAAAATGACATAAATAAGAGGATGTGCGACTAATCATAGAATCATAGAATCATCTGGTTGGAAAGGACCCACGGGATCATTGAGTCCAACTATCACAATCAAACGCTAAACCATGTCCCTCAGTACCTCATCCACCTGTCCCTTAAACCCCTCCAGGGAAGGTGACTCAACCCCCTCCCTGTTCCAGTGCCCAATGACCCTTTCCATGAAAATTTTTTTCCTAATGTTCAGCCTAAACCTCCCCTGGCGCAGCTTGAGGCCATTCCCTCTCATCCTGTCCCCTGGTGTGATTCCTTCAAGGTTCCAGTGGAAGGGAGGAGGAAATTGTCTGGAACTCCAGAGATTTCTCTGAGCAAGTTCCTACGAAAGAGATTCCCAGTCTTTTTTCCTCAGTGTTTCACCCACCACCACCGGATGGACGAGGTGCTGAGGGACACGGTTTAGTGTTTGATAGGAATGGTTGGACTCAACGATCCGGTGGGTCTCTTCCAACCTGGTGGTTCTAAGATTCTATGATCATCTGCCACCACTTCTCTGCGGCACAGAGGTGGAAAAGAAACACTACAGACGTGGCCCTGGTCAGTGCTATCAGATCACTAAGCTGACCTTCCATTTTAAAAACATGCACAGCAGGTTGGTGATTGGCACACACTCATTTTTGCTTTGTCTTTAATGGTTAAACTATGATGCATGGTTTGGAAAATAACTCTCTACTGAAGTGTTTTTTCTTAGTAGAAGTTTAGGGGTATCACACATCAGGCACACGCATGAAAGACTTCAAAAGGAAAAGGAACAGGCTGCAATCCTCACCAGCTTATGCTGGCGTATCACACTTAAAGGGCACCAGTGTCTTAAGGACACCATCACTGAAGTGCTTTCCTTAACTATAAGTCTCTCTCTTTCATAAAATCATAGAATGGTTTACGTTGGAAGGAACCTTAAAGATCATCCAATTCCAACCCCCCTTGCCATGGGCAGGGATGTCTTCCACTGCACCAGGTTGCTCAAAGCCTCAGTCAAACTGGTCTTGAACACCTTCAGGGACAGAGCAGCCGCCTTAACCAGTGTCTCACCACCCTCCTAAGAAAAAAAAAAAAATCCTAATATCTAACCTCAATCTCCTTTCTTTCAGCTTAAAGCCATTCCACCTTGTCCTGTCCCTGTACTCCCAGAGAAAGAGCTCCTCTCCAGCTTTTCTGTAAGGTCCCATAGGAAGGGAAGAGGAGGAGCAGGCACTCATCTCTCTGGCAACCAATGACAGGACCAGAGGAAATGGTAGGAAGATGTGCCAGGTAAGGTTTAGGCTGGATATCAGGGAAAGGTTCTTCACTCAGAGTGGTGGAGCACTGGACCAGGCTCCCTGGGAAAGCGGTCACAGCACCAAGCCTGATGATATCCCAGAAGCATCTGGACAACACCCTCAGACATATGAACATCAACAGCCCATGCATGCTTCCATTTCGACAGGTAAAGCTATATACAGCCTTAAATCAGAGACCTTCTAAGCCAGGCTGTTAATTCTGCCAGGGTGATCCAAGACCACTGCAATCGGATACCTCAATGGACAAAAAGCTGTTGTTCAAGTCGCCTGGCAATGCCAGCCGTTGTATGGGAATCATCCGCTAAGATCAAACTGAAAAGGCTGCTCTGCTCTTAAATATCTTTGTTGCAGTTCTTCAGTTTATCTTGACTGACCATCACGGCACAAACTAGACAAACCCCTCTCTTGTGTTCCTCTAGAGTTGAATGCACTAGGATTTCAGGAATACAATTCCTTCTAGTATCGCCCCATAACAGCAAGGACAGCAGATCATTGCCAAGCTGCAGACTTAAGAGCAGAAAGTCTGCGAGAAGAGCTTAAATCTTATTGCCTCTTATCTACAAAAGCCAGCTGAGAAGCTTCAAGACTACATCCAGTTCCTTCCCATCCTCCCTCCTGGAAATAAAGATTTTTTTTAAACGGGACTGCAGACCCTTATTCATCCTGCAACTACATGTGATAAAAAAAAAAAAAGTTTTTTACTACAATAACCTTTATACACTTATTAAAGGAGAAAAGTTAACCAGTATGGGAACTCATGACCAAATAGTGGTAATGAAGTAATTAGTCTAGTTTCCTCAAGAAGCAGCACCGTTTCAATGAAAAAAAGTCTGGTTTTATTGACAATTTTAAGTAGAATCAGCTTAGGTCAAACTCTCATAGTAATCAGAAAAAAACCTGGAGTGAAAGGAAGATGCTACTGTTCTTTAACCATCAGTCAGGCAACCCCAGGGTGTCACAGACTACGAGAAACACAATAGTGAAGATGATCTGCATCTTATACAAGGCTGAGAAGCAAAAGCTTTCCATCACTGTTCTGGACATGTTTGAAATTATTGTATCCATCCCTCTTCAAATTCTGACAGGGAACAAGATTCTGACACATTCCCAAGTGCCCACAAAGCTGGTTCAAGATGAACCATTGGACATGGGATGCAGAGGAAAAATACAGACTATTCCAAGATAAGAAGAGACTTCTACTTCTACAGCACATCAAACTGAGGTAAAAGTTTAGCTTTCACCCTCAACACTTCAGTTTATTATGCTGTTCATCTATTGATGTGACACTTCCTCAACTCTTCAGTGAAGCATTTCCAGTTGCTGTGAGTAACTGCATGAAGTAATGGCAGAACTGAAGATCACAAATTGATTTTTTTTCCAGTACTTAAGATACTTAGTGAAAGGACAAGAGAAGTTGCACCAGGGAAGGTTTAAATTAGATATTAGGAAAAATGCCTTCACTGGAAGGGCTGTCAAGCACCGGAACAGTCTCCCCAGGGAAGTGGTGGAGTTGCATCCCTGGAGGTATTTAACTTGCTTAGATGTGGCATTTACAGACATGGTTTGGCAGTGTTAGGTTTATCGCTGTTGATCTTAAAGGTCTTTTCCAACCTAAATGATTCTGTGAAAATGAGACTTGGGCCATAGAAAAAGCTGGTCTTCCTTAGATATTTCCTCAATATAGCAAGGGACAATAGTTAATTTACAAAGTGAGTCCAATTTAAATTGAAAAAAGACAAACAAAACTCCTAGTGCTAAGTTCTGTGGATCTGAAATCATTGGCAGGGCAAATGCTATTCTGGAAAGCAGTGACAGTGCTTGGGAAAAATAGCAGCAATCTCTCTTCTGGCAAAGAAACAAACTTTGGTAATCAAATGAAAAAAAAAGGTTTGTTTACGGATGATTTTCAATAAAATGACTCAGCAGGATTGAATTCCACCCAGAAATGCTTTTCATAACATCTTTGCTAACCCACATTCAATATCAGAAGAGGGAAATTCCTGTATGCCAGCAAACAAAGCAGCATTTCAAGCGTTGGGGAACCATAAGTTACCTTCATAACCTCAGCAACTCCCACTATTTGCAGCCTGTCAGAAAGAAACTGGCACCATTAATCCTCATGGATTCAACAGTCAATATTGCAACGATCTCATTTATTTTGCAAGAGGATGAAATCATCATGAGTGCTACAATATTTTTATGACTGCTATAATCAAATCGACTTATGATGTGTTGTACTTAAGGCTTATTTTAATAGAACATTTACAAAGACATTTTCCTTATGTCTGTCTTTTGTTTGCTGTGCCAGTTCATAGAACTCAGTAGCTTGTATGGACTCATCTACAATAATGTGATACTGTGCGTTTATTTGTCTCCAGTTTCTAATAGATTACCATGAACAAATCTGTATCAGGTCATGAATTTAAGGGTATTGGGAATGGTGTTGGTATTCAGACTAACAATTAATAAAAACTACAAATTTTTTGCTGACACACCAAATGTTTTACAAGACATGAATGTGCACACATTCTGTTCAAGCAACACTTCAGCAAGTGGAAGGAGTGAGACAAGCTGATACATTTCTTACAGGTGTAATGCCAGTCAGGAAAGCTCATTTCATTACAATGTTACTTCCAATTAAAGTTGTGTATGAAGATGCAGTGCTGAATTAATTGTGTTCACTAAAATTGCATCAAAACTAGGTAAGAGATCATCTTCAGCATCTAGGGATGCTTATTTTGAAGTACTGCAACTGTCGGAAGGGTACAGAAAATGATGCTGAGTCTGTGTGCATGGACACATTTGTGTATATATATGTGTCACACAGAAAATATAGATATATATACACGCACAATGTGACTTGTGACAAAAAAACCAAATATAAATTGAATAAGAAAGATATTAAGGCCATAAACTCCCGCTTAACATTTTTAAACACCTGTTTTAACTTTTAATGGTGCAAATGTGCAGCATTTGCTCTTCAGTCTTTTCCTAATGCATCATCAAAAGGATATTTAAAACATTTCATTTCCCTTGCATAGGTTTTAGTTTTTCCCAGGCAGCTCACAATTTAGTTTCACTCACCGTGGTTCATTACTAGGTGCTACAACTGATCAGATCATACATCTCCATTACACAGGGAAGGCTGAATGCTTCCCAAGTGCTTAAAACAATTGTTCTCCTTTTTTGTAAAAATATCTCAAGCACCGTCTTCCATTCCAGCAATCTTTGAATAAGGAAAAAACCACTCTGAGGGAGATGAATTGACACTCTCCTAAGTGCCTAATTCCTGTACCTTCTGAAGAATATCAATGCTACTGCATGCTGTAGGGAAGGGAAGAAAATTTCTTGCTTTTCCAGACTATTTTCCACTTTTAAATATACAGGTTCTATAGGAATTGCTTGCAAACTGCCTTTGAGAGTGAGTGGCTTGATGAGACTAAAGCTATTTCCCTTGTTTGCACCAAGATTTCCAACAAAAGAACAGACACATAACTGAAATAACAGATGCTTTAACAGTTTGCAAATCTCACACCTTAGGAAGGCACTAAATTAATAAAGTTTAACCGAAGTTTAGACAAACTTATGTTTATGGTTGACATGTCACGTTGGCTGATGTGGTAAATTAACACATTGTCAAATCACAGAGTCATAAAATGGCTTGGGGTTGCAAGGGATCTTAAAGATCATCTAGTTCCAACCCCCCTGCCACGGGCAGGGACACCTCCCACTGGACCAGGCTGCTCAAGGTCCCATCCAGCCTGGCCCTGAACGCCTCCAGGGATGGGGCATCCATGACTTCTCTGGGCAACTTGTGCCCGTGATTCACCACATCACAGTAAAAAATTTCTTCCTAATATCTACTCTTAAGTCTCCCCTCTATCAGCAGAAATGATAGACCAAAATCTTTTCCCGGTTGTTGTACCCTCAGAAACCAAGGATACGTACTTCCTAACATTCCTAAACTACACCTATAGACCCACAGAAAGTGCCCTCCAGCCATCTCGACTGGAAGTCACGCTGAACAAGCAGCAGAACATCCACCCTGAGAGAATAGGGGTTTTTTCTATCCTAGTACACCATAGCCATTACATTTACATGTTCTATATTTGCAGCATATGTCTCAAAAAGTACAAAATCTTGTTTTAGTGACTAATTACATGCTTACTACTTAGCTATCTGCCACCTTCCTCATTCTATTTCTAGCACCACGTCCCTTTTAGTGACTACGTATCACCTAAAAACCTAAGGCTCTGTTAGACTAAAAATAATCACCTGAGTATTTTTCTGTTAGTAAATCAGTAGAAACTTAAAAGATTAAGGAGAAACAGCACTCAAGTCCTCCATGTGTCCAACTATGTGGCTTATACACAACAGATCGTCTTCAGCTCCCAGCTGAACGCACCTCCTGAAATCGCAGGGTTCACCAAGGGGGAAATCCCAAAAAAGCATCAAAGCTGGAATTGCCCATCACTTTAAAAAAGAGATTGCAACATTAACAGATTGCAATAAATAGGGCAAAACTCATTTCCAGTAGATTAAATGCATTTCACAACAGAGTTGGCTTAATTATTTTTCTTCTTGAACTCAAGACAAGGATTGTGACAGAACTGAGCTTGGATATCTTAAGGCAGTTCAGACCTTTTCACGTTAGCCTGAGCAGCTGAACTCGGGGAACTGTGATCACCCTTCACTAACTGCCCACGTGACACATACTGAACAACTTCACAGCAATTTGTTCATAAATTGTTCATAAACTATTAAACAAGAAACTTCCTTCTCCTTGGGGTGGATAATTCACAGCTATATAGCTCAACTATCCGACTATCCTTCACTGTTACATCTAGATTTCTTACACTGGGTTATTTTGTAAGCTTAAAATGCTGCAGAAAAAAGGCCACTAGCTAAAGCATATGAAACAAAATGCAATACATCACATTATTTACAACTTTTAATTAACATTTCAAAGCTTTGAGCCACAAACCCACAAAGAGCAGCTAAAATTTAAGGGAATTTAAGGATTTTCCAGTCTACTCACAAGAAAAACGTCCCTTTCACTGGCATGAATTTTCAGTACTCACCTGGAAGACAAGTTCTGCCTTCTCAGGCACTAGGACACTCGCTTCAGTGCCCCCTGGAGCTGTACCCAAGCTTGAGACTGTTTATTCCACATGATCAGAGATTTTAAGTTTCAAATTCCTTAACGAGGGGATGGAGGGGAAAGAAAAAGCAGCCAAAGATGTCTTGCCCTTATCACTACTACAGTGCAGAAATACAGACCGGCTTGCTATACTTCAGTAAATATAATACACACTTGCTCTCTGTTTACCAAGTAAAATATTTTCAAACCTGGAGTACACATATCCAGACTAAATTATAGAATTCAGTAACATCACAGTACAGTCTGATCTTGGCAGAGAGAAAGCAAAACCTGGTAAGATAGACTACGCAAATATTTTATAATGAAAGCAAGTCTCTTACTCTCCAATGCAGCCCTGCAGACCGAGCATACGGAACCAGCTGCAGTTAGGTCAGCACGCAGCATCGCTAAGAAGATTTTCTATTTAAGAACACTAAGAAAAAGGTGTTAGGAGCCGCTCCGTGTGCACGCAGACTCAGTCGAATCTCCCAATGCACTTACAATAAATGAACATTTGCTATGACATCACACGTAATACACTGAAAGCTTCATCTGTTGCATTCAAAGAGATAATGGACCATTTAGAAAGAAGTTACAGATAATAAACCAAATATATTGAAATCACATTTTAAGAAACATTATAAAATACTTCGATAAAATTTTACTGATTGTTGTTGCAGCTAAACTGAAGCCAAAGGGCCAGAATAAAGCTATCCAAATTAAATGTTTCTCTCATTAATATATTACCTTTCTTTGACTGCAGATATCTCACAGCCCTTATCAAAGTAGGCCAGATTCGTTTCATTTCCCTAAGGTTAAGCTGGTGAGCAGTACACAGAGCATTCATCAACTGAGGAATGGTCACCATTCAACGACAAATATAGTACAAGCTATTTCTCATCTGTCCTATTTTTTTGGGAGGCTGAGCTTTTTCTAGAAATCACTACAATTGGCAGTCATGAAGGTGCCGGTACCTTTATCATCTTAAAAAAACTCCTGGTGTTCCCCTTCTCCACAAAACAGGAATAAAAAGACAGAAGAGGCTGGAATAACAACCTTCCCCAAAGTTATGTTCATAGAACACTTCACAGGCAACCAGAGGAAGAGGGAAGGATCGGTTTTCACTCATTTTGGTTGCTGGAGTGGGTGGGGAGGGGGAATCAATACTTTTATCATGGCCAAAGGCAGCCATCCTCTGCAAGGGGCACTAGCCCTCCCGCAGTCATCCTCTGGAGCTGGAGCAGGAGGGAGAAAACTGATATCCCCAATACTAACCACCCTTGAACAACAGATGGCAATAACTTGCTTTTTCTTAGAAAAGATTGTTCCTCCCTAGTTTTGGAAATTAATTTCTCTGAATTACCTTCATTCTTACTCTCAGAATAGTCCAAGGAGGAGATGAATCCCAGTTTCACGTAATACTTTTGCTACCTCCTATATGACACAAAGGAGCGAGCATTGCTACTACCCCTTCCTGGGAAACAAGTTTTCCTAATGGCCAGGCACAGCTTTGTTTCAGCTTTGTTTCCAGCACTGTTACTCACTGTTTTATTAACTAGTACTCCCCAGGGAGATCACAGATACCGAATTTCGTGAGACTACCAGGATGTGGTGTTCAAGTTCCACAGTTTCTTCTTTTTAAGTTATTTCTACTCTATTATGCCAGATCTGCCTGAACAGCTCAGAAAGGTACAGAAAGCATGCAAGACCAAGACAGTGTTAAATACTTCTTTGTCTTCTCCAAATAATGACACAATACAAAATCTAAATGAAAGCACTGTTGTTTTTCCAAAACAATGAGCCATCAGCCATGCCCACCAACTTCTCAGGTCAGAGAGGTTTATCCTGAACTGCTGAAATAGCTGCCTCTGTCTGGGATCCAAGATCACAGTGACGCAATACTTCACCGCCAGTTTCTCTTCCAAAAAGAAAGTAAACTAAAATGAAAGTGAACGCAAGGAAAGTTATGCTTACAGTCAGTGACATTCAACCTTTTACAGTTGTTTTCCACCTAGAAAGATTTGATTACTTTGGGTACTAACGTGATTTCGAGCTTTATCCCTGTATCACCACACACAAACTCCCATCCACCCCACTGATATACAAACACCTTCTGGATTATAATAGGGCAAATATCTTTGGGATACTTACATTGTATATCGTACTGGGATGCAAATTATGGTAATCCTATGAATGAGTTTCACATTTCCATCTAATTATTGATAAGCCTCAATTCCAAGTCAAACTCTCCCTTAGTAATAAAGGAAGGCTTTGTGCCAGATTATGGTCCCTTTTAGCAGGGGTGAACAGAGGTGGCAGCTTCTAAGACACAGAATCATAGGATCAGAGAACAGTTTGGGTTGGAAGGGACCTTAAAGATCATCTAGCTCCAACTCCCCTGCCTAAATCAAGTAACATCTAGGACATGAAGTAAAGATTTTAGTCCTCTGCTGTAAATGTTACCTGCAATCGGACACTTGAGATCTACTTCTCCCCAAACAGATCTACTTTCTCCCAAAACCAGATCTACTTTGTCCAAAAGGTGAACGAGTGCAGAATCACACTCGCGGTGGTTTCCAGCATATAAAGATCAAAAACAAAGCCTGCAGATCCTCGCATCGCTGGGAGTAAAAACCAAATCACTCGAGCGCCCTTTTGCTTCCAACAGTTCCAAAAAGCAAAGGAATAAAAAGGCCTTACAGCTGTCAGGTGAAAGACGACTCTGCGGGCTGCTTTGCATCGCGAGCGCATGACCAGAATAAGAATATTGTCTTTTCTAGCTTTGTTCCCCCTCCCTTTGATAGGACAAAACCTACAGCGGCAAAAGCATCAGGTTAACGGGGAGAGAGACCGGGGAGGCGAAATAAATAAAGGAGGTGCGAGTACCTTTAGCCCAGCACACCGGGAACGGGCTGCAGCCGCTTTTCTCCATGCAGGCGGCACCTGCTCGCCTCGGGGCTCGCCCCAGGAGCCACATCCACCCCGCGGGGCGAGGGGGGAGGCCCCGGAGCCGTCGGCTGCAGGGCCGGGGCTCACCTGGCGTTGGGGGCGGCGCGATCCGCTCGCCGGGGCCGCGGGGACGGGGGGCGGCCGCGCCGCGGCTTCATCTTCGCCCCCCGCGAATCCAGCCCATTCTCCGGCGGGGAGGCTCGGGAATAGGAGGAGGGAGAGCAAAAGCGAGGCGCCCGGCCTCCTGCCTTCCCGCGGGAGGCGGGGAAGAGGAGGGGAGGCGATTAGGGAGCGCCGCATTCACATGCTAATCTGCCCCTTCTGCTCCGTGCCCGCCGGGCTCCGAGAGGAGCGGCCAGCGGGGAAGCGGCCGGGGATGCTCCCGGCTCCGCATCTCCCCACTGCGGCAGCGCTTCCGCGGATTTGGCTGCGCTGGGAAAACGTGACAGCCTGACAGTGAGGGAGAACTTCCAACAGAATCACAGAATCACAGAACAACCAGGTTGGAAGGGACCCATCGGATCTTCTAGTCCAACCATTCCTATCTAACACTAAACCAAGTCCCTCAATACCTCATCCACCCGTGTCTTAAACATCTCCAGGGAAGGTGACTCAACCACCTCCCTGGGCAGCCTGTTCCAATGCCCAATGACCCTCTGCGTGAAAAACCTCCTCCTAATCTCCAGCCTAATTTACGATTTATGATTCTATCATAACATTTACGATTCTATCATAAAAGAGCTCTAACATCACCCAGTCCCACCGTCAGCCCAACCACACCGTGCCGGATAAATCATAGAATCATAGAGGTTGGGAAAGACCTCTACAACCACTAACCCTTGGCCCAACACCACCGTGCTGGCTAAACCACAGAATAGAATCGCTGAGGGTGGAAAACACTCCTGCGACCACCCAGTCCAACTGCAAGCCCAGCACCACCTTGCCGGCTAACCACAGAATAGATTCATTCAGGTTAGAAAAGATTTCTACGACCATTAATTTCACCCAACAGCCCAACACCATCGTATCAGCTAAACCACAGAATCATAGAGGTCGGAAAAGACCTGGCACCATGGCACGGAGAGCCACATCCACAGGTTTTCTGAACACCTCTCTAGGGACAGTGAGTCCTCCACTTACCCCATGCAGCCGATTCCAATGCTTCACCTCTTTCTGCAAAGAAATTTTTCCTAAAATTCAATCTAAACCTCTCCTGGCACAACTTGAGGCCATTTCATCTTGTCCTACCACTTGCTACCTGGGAGAAGAGATCAGCACCCACTTTGCTACAACCTCCTTTCAGACAGCTGTAGAGAGTTTAAGGTTTCTCACTCAGCCTTCTCTTCTCCAGATTAAACTCCAGCTCTCTCAGCCACTCCTTGTAAGACCTGTGGCTCCAGACCCTCCACCAGCCCTGTTGCCTATCTCTGGACACACTCCAGCACCTCAATGTCCTCTCTGGAGTGAGGGCCCCAAAACTGAACACAGGATTCAAGATGCAGCCTCACCAGCACAGAGTATGGGGAGACAATTGCTTCCCTGGCTTCTCCTGGCCACACCATTACTGACAGAAGCCAGGATACTGTTGGCCTTCTCAGCCACCTGGGCACATTGCTGGCCCGTGTTCAGCCACTCTCAGGGAGTTGTGGAGAGTGATAAGGTCTCCCCTCAGCCCCCTCTTCTCCAGACTGAACATTAAAGATCATCCAGTTCCAATCCCTGCTTGCCATGGGCAGGGACACATCCCACTGGATAAAGTCACTCAAAGCCTCACCCAACCTGCCCTTGAACACCTCCAGGTATGGGGCAGCCATGACTTCTCTGGGTAACCTGAGCCAGAGCCTCACAGGAAGAAAATTTTTCCCAGTAGAACTCACCTAAATCTCCCCTCGTTCAGCTTAAAACCATACCCTCCTCATTCTATCCCTGCACCCCCTAATAAAAAGCTTCCCCCTAGTTTTCCTGTAGACCCCTTTGAGTACTAGAAGGCTGCTAGAAGGTCTCCCCAGAACCTTCTCTTCTCCAGGCTGAACAATCCAAACTCTCACAGTCTGTCCTCATAGGGGAGATGCTCCAGTGCTCAGATCATCTTCATGGATTCTTCCTTCTGTACTTTCAGGCATGGAGCAAGAGCAAAGGTCCCCACAAACCCCCACATTGCTGCAGGCCGTCTGTCCCTTCTGAACTCTGTAGCACAGGACATCAAAACTGCTTAGAACAATGTTTCTTCTTTTAAAAATCCAAGTAGAAACATTGCAACAGGCTATGTTTATAAACACACATTCAGGCAGCGTATGGACACGAAAAAAAAAAGTATTCATTTTACTCCTCACAAAAGCTTTCACAAAAATGATAAAACGACTGATTCAGCTAAAATATGCATTAAAATCAACAGGAACAAGACTCACGCATGGATCATTAAAATGCTTTCTATATTCCCCGGTAATCTGTTTTCGCTCCCAGCCCTCAGTGAGGCGTAAGGCTTATCCAAGGCTGTAACCAGAAGGGAATTAATCTGAAGCCAACAGCCTTCAACTTAACCTATCTGCCTACTTGTCGCAGCACGCCCCAGACTACAGCATATGTTTAATTACCATTCTTTGCCTATAATCCTGCCATCCTCATTTCTCAACGCACTGGCTATGTGCAACTACAGTGGTTCATGTCAAAACTCCTGATAAATACAGTTGCTGCCTTTTTTTTTCCCTTTATAGTACTGCTTTCTTCTATATTCAAAGGAGAAAAAATATTCACTGGGAAAAAAGAGAGAGAGAGAGAGAGAGAGAGATTAGCCCACAGCCTGGCCCATCAGATGTTCTGCATCACTGCTCAGGCACAAAGCTCTTTCTGGGGCTGCGGAAAGCGAACGAGAGCTGAAGACGTGCCTGGGTGCCTTCCCCCACCACAAAGTTTTCAAAGCCAAGTGCTACACAGCCAGCCAAATACTTCCAGCAACAAAGGCAATTATATTTACCTCCAATAATAGAGAAAAAAATAGAATCGTAGGATTGTTGGGGTTGGAAGGGAACTTAAAGATCTTCTAGTGCCAACCCCCCTGTCACGGGCAGGGACAAACATGTTATAATATTCTTTAGAATACAAATTGTCGTGTCTGTGTGCCTACAGAAGATGCTGGATGCAGAATGGGTCTCCTCCTGGTTCAGGCTGCAGCTTGCCGCACAGGAAAGCTGCTCTCACATGTCCATTGGCTCCCTGGATGACCTTGAGCACACCAGTCTTGTTTACTTACTGAAAGCTGCAGTTACTTCTTTGGTTTTCCCTATGTTGGTTTGGTCTGTGCTTTTAAGTGTGAAGTACAAAACCTCTGCCTTTCCTCCATAAAAATAAAGTATTTTGCAGAATACTTGCAAAAAAAAAAAAAAAATCAAGTGGTAGAAATGATAAGGCCTAAATTAAGTTTTATCCATGAAAACAAAACCTTTTAAATATCAACTGGGAAGTGCACCACCAAGGAGGATTTTAATAAATAGAATGTGTGGACTCAAATCCTACTTTATAACTTTAACTGCTGAGACTATTACGGATTATTAACTCAAGTGCCAAGAGATCCTGTCTACTCCATACAGCTGCCCCTATTGATGGCACGAGACTTGGAATTGTTTCCCACACAAACATACCTTCTTTCCCTAATACTATGCAACAAAATGAAGGTGAGAAAGTACTGCATGAGTTTATTTTTTTTTGATTCCACTTTAGAAGTTATCCAGTATTTTACGCTCTGGAGTGCAGATTTTTCAAAATACACCAAATGCATCCTCAATGCTAGGATTTTGGTTAAAAAAAATAGTTGGGGAGAATGGATTGAGAGCAGCTCAGAAGAGAAAGACTTGGGGATGCTGATGCATGAGAAGCTCAACATGAGCCTGCAACGTGCACCTGCAGCCCAGAAAGTGAAACAGATCCTGGGCTGTATCAAAAGAAGCGTGGCCAGCAGGTTGAGAGAGGAGATTCTCTCCCTCTCCTTTGCTCTCTTGAGACCTCTCCTAAGCACTGTGTCCAGTTCTGATATCCCCAATGTAAGAAGTATACGGAACTGTTGGAATAGGTCCAGAAGGGGCCCATGAAAATGATCAGAGGGCAGGAGCATCTCTGCTAGGAGGGCAGGCTGAGAGGGTTGGGCTTGTTAAGCCTGGAGAAGAGAAAGTTACAGGGAGACCTTAGAGCAGCTGCCAGTACCTGAAGGAGGCTACAGGAAAGCTCAGGAGAACATTTTACAAGGGCATGAAGTGAGAGGACAAAAGGGAATGTCTTAAAATTGAGAAGGGGAAGATTTGGATTAGATATTAGGAAGAATTTTTTTTCCTGTTTAGGGTGGTGAGACATTGGCACAGGTTGCTTAGCAAAGTCGTGGATGCCTCAGCCTTGGAAATGTTCAAGGCCAAGTTGAAAGAGGCTTTGAGCAATGTGATCCAGTGGGAGGTATCCCTGCCTGTGGCAGGCGGTTGGAACTGGATGAGCTCTAAGGTTCCTTTCAACCCAAACCATTCTATGATTCTGTTCTAAAAAAGTTAGTTTCTATTTCTTACTGTAGAAACTCTCTAGTAGACATACACTCATTCTCTTCTTTCAAATAACACATTCAGGTCTGCTGTACAAAAGAGCCAAAAGCATAAAATTTGCATTCTGGAGAAAGTTAGAAAACCCAAACCTGGACTCCCTGGCTATGGCAGAGGTGTGGGCACTGGATGATCTTTAAAGTCTCTTCTGACCGAAACCATTCTACAATTCTATGAAATCTTCAGCTGGGGGCAACAGAGGGGTCAGGAATGCAGCAGAAGCCAAGGCACAAAGTAAAAAAAGGGAATATTTATGTTTGTCACCAGTACACTTAATAACAAGTATATGCAATATTTTAAAAATACTGCTCATCAAGTAGGTATCCGAGTACCATTTATGTAAAATGATGTGCTTTAAGTAATGCCAATCAGATACAACATTTACAGCAACATCTGTCAAATTAAGACCACGCAACAGGAATGTTCATAGTATCGGCATAATACTCACTGTGTAAGTAGTGATGCTAACAGGTATCAAAGAATATACTAAAAAATACTAGTTTTTTTTAAAAAAAATCAATGCATCCGTTTATACTAAGAATACTTAGAAACACTGGCCATTCTCCTCAAACACACAGAAAAACTCTCACTATCCCAATAAAAAGAGACAAGCTGATGTCCTCAGCTAAGAAATGGCATTTTGCCTCTAAGGAAATTAAAGTCAAGACTTCTCTGCTTTAACTATGGTTTCAGTTGCTCAATTTCAGCCTGCTTTTTATGACTACTGAAAACATCATCTTTCTGAAAGCAAGGGATAAGGAAAAAAAAAGTCAAAAGCTTTTGAATTGTATTGTTTGAATTTTGCCTGTAGGGCTAATCCAGTCTCCTAGTAAGTTAACAGCAAAAATCACAAAGCCTTGTGGCAGAAAGGGTTAAAAAAACAGTTTTGCACAACTGGGAGGCACATAAAAGATTGTATAATTTTTTCCAGTCAAGCTTACACAAACAAAAATAGAGATCTAAAATGCCTGTGGGATAAACTGGCACAGCTTGGCTTTTTCTAGGGTTGCAACTGGAGACCAAGCTCTGGTGGGGTGTCTCGGATGCCCCATTAGTAAAGCACTAACCAGAGGTTCTCCCTCCCTCAGTGAATTGCAGGATTGGGATCTCTCCACTATTCAACCAATTATTATCACATCATCTCTATTCATCAAATTTTGATCAAACTGGCTGGCAAGTTCAAGCAGTGCCAGTAAGGGGAACAGGACAGAGCCAAAGAAAGAATACCTGCCTGAGTTTCATTGCCCTGAGAATCCAAACTGAACTCAGTATTCAGAAACTTTGTGAAGAAAGCACACAGATCTGTATCAAAGCAGTGTCCGACAGCAGGAGAAAGATTTTACAGAATCGAAGAATGGTATAGGTTGGCAGGGACACCTCCCACACAATTAGGTTGCTCAAAGCCCCATCCAGCCTGGTCTTGAACACCTCCAGGGTTGGGCCAGCCACAGCTTCTCCAGTCAACCTGTGCCAGTGCCTCACCACCCTCACAGGAAAAAAAAATTGTTCCCAATATCTAACCTAAATCTCCCCTTGTTCAGCTTAAAACTCCAATCCCTACAGTCCCTGATAAAGAGCACTCCCCAGCTTTCCTGCAGGCACCTTTAAAGAGTAGAAGACTTCTAGAAGGTCTCCCCAGAGCCTTCTCCAGGCTGAAAGACCCTTACTCTCTCAGCCTGTCATAGTACAGAAGGTGCTCCAGCCCTCAGATCATCTTCATGGCCTCCTCTGGACTTGCTCTAACAGATCCGTGTTTTTCAGTTACTCTTTTGCAACATCTCCACTACCAGATGAACACATGAGCAACAGAGACTTCCTTCCAGCAGACAGAAAACTAGAGCAGCCCATATGCTTGTTAGAAGAAAAAATGAAGAGCTACAGCCTAGAGCACAGCAACACATCATTATTTTGGACTTAATCACCTGCAATTTTGGCCACTTCATGGGCTACTACTTATCAAGTAGTTCCTACATGCTGAAGTACAAGTGGATATATTTGAAGAAGACCATTCCTTCATTGCATTCATTTTGCTAACAAAACCCCAAGAGCTCTCAAACCAAGTCTGCCCCCAGGAAAAGAGGAGGTTTGGTTTGGTTTTTAAGAACAGCTTTTAAAGAGAAACGTGCAAAATTTTAGAGTTTTAAAGCACTTCCTCACCTTCTGGGCCACAGTCACCCATCAGCCTTACTCTCTGCTGAGCTACATTTTGAAATAGTAGTTGACAGAGTTTACTGCTTTTATTTTAATCTCTTAACCTATTGGTAGTAGTGAGGTGGGGAAGGGAAGCAGAGGAGAATGTTGGGACAGAGCAGGAAGAATGCAGTGTTTAAGAAGTTTCCTATACCTCCCCTTCCCAAAGGGCAGAATCATAGAATGGTTTGGATTGCAAGGGACCATGATGGTCATCTTGTTCAATTCCCCTGCAAGGAGCAGAGGTATCTTCAACAAGATCAAGTTGCTTAGAGCCCCATCCAGACCTTGAATGTTTCCAGAGATAGAGCATCTACTGTTTTTTCTGAGCAATCGTTAGTGAAAAAAATTACTTCCTAATAGCCAGTCTAAACCTCCTCTCTTGTAATTTAAAACCATTAACCCTTGTCCTACAGCTACAGAGCCTGCTAAAAGTTTTCCCCCATCTTTCTTATAAGCCCCCTTAAATATTGAAAGGCCACAATACGAAGAGAGTCTTCTCAAAGCTGAACAATCACAACTCTCTTGGCCTCTCTTCATAGGGGAGGTGTTCCAGGTCTTCGATCATTTTTGTGGCCTCCTCCGGGGCTGCTCCAACAGGTCCATGTCCTTCCTGTGCCAAGGGCTCCAGAGCCGGATTTGGCATTCCAGATTTGGCCTCATGAGATCAGGGCAGAATCATCTCCCTCGCTCTGCTGGTAACACTTCTTCTGATGCAGCCCAGAAAACGGTTGGCCTTCTGGGCTGCAAGCACACATTGTCAGCTCATTTCCACTTTCTCATCCACCATGATACCCCAGGTCCTTCTCCACAGGGCTGCTCACGATCTCTCCATCCCCCAGTTCAGGATTCCCTGACACTCCTAGCCCATGCTGTTAAGACAGCAGATGTTGGAAGGACCACTGAGTTAATTTATTTTTATTATTTCATAAATAAAGACTAGCCATTTTTTAAACCCATATGAGATGTATTAATTTTGAGGCATGAAATATGAAATTTTAGCAGATTTTCTTGTGGGTGGACTAACCCGCTCATATTCTCCCACTTCCTTCCATTTACTTTTGAAGGCTTTCTGGGGAGAAATATGAAGTCAGCACCATGAAAGCCAAGAATGGTTTAAAATTACTCTTTCCCAAGGGCACTGATTCCAATCTTCTGCCTCTTCATGTTCTGGACTACTTACAAAAAAATGTACTGCAAAAACCCCAAAACTGTAGCTATCCTCAAGACACCTTTGAGAAGTTCCTTCACAATCCCAGTGTTTAAAGCAAAAATCTGCTTCATGGAGACTTGAAAAACTAAGAGAAAAAAAGTAAACCCTACACATCTTGCTCCTTGTTTTACTGCAAAACTAAGTCTGCTTAATTTTGCTCAGTGAGAGGCTCACTGTGTTTACCAGTTGGCACAGCTTGTCCTTTCCCCAGCCTTTTCGGATGGGAAAAAGTGGATGGGTAACAGGAGTTGTGAGACAAAGTTCTCCAGAATGGTCACCAGAACCTTTCCTGACCTTATAAAGTTTCCACTATCTATGGGGAAAACCTGTTTGTGAGGTAAACACAGCAGAAGATACCTGGATGGGAAGGATCCCACCCCTTGATGATATTTAACAAAAGGCACTTTGTGAGGATAATTTTTGTCCTATGGAAAGGATTCATGAGTCCATCAGTTGAATTTACAGATGCTTCTTAAAACCCCTCTTTGTAAATTCAAAGAAATTAGAAAATTAGTCACATCATCTAAGAGAGATAGAGGAAAATGAAGTTGCTTGTGGGTCAGCAAGTCTCTTCAGTGTCTGTTCTTATTTGGGCTGCTTTCTCTCTAATCTATCTAATAACCATTTACACCAAAGAAAGAGAAAGCCATGCAGCCACAGCGGGTCCAATTAGTTTACAGGAAACAGTATAGTCTGGACATGTCACCCTTGTCCTGCTGCTCCTACATATCCTATACAAAAACTTAGAACAACAGCTCACAAAAAAAATATCTGAGCTAAAAAGATGTTTACAAGGAAGAGCTGTACCAAATTTATCTATCACTACATGGGTATGTAAATTCAAAGGCTTCCAGTGTTACATAAGACACAACCCTAACATTAGCAATTCCTCAGACTTCAAAATCATTACATGCAATTACAAACAGAATAAAAAATAATCCATGAGTTCCCAATGATGCAATGTTACTCCATTTATGTTTTAAAACATATTGGTGGAACAATTAACGTTATATTTCTCAGTGAAGGATGAGCACAGTTCAAATCCCTTATGCACAAAACACTTAAAGACTAAGACAAATAGCTACCTAACTTCAAAGTTTCAGTCAGGGAAACAAGCCAGTGTTGGCATTTTTCAAGTCTAAGAAAACAGAAAATTAAAGTTTAATTTTTACATAACATCTTTTTAAATTTTTATAACACAAATCTTAAGTCTGCTTTGTTAACCAAACAAATTCTGTGCCTAAACTATCAAGCAAAGACTAACAGCCTCAAGTTGCATCAGGGGAGGTTTAGACTGGATATTACAAAAAAAAATCCTTACTGAAAGAGCAGGGAAGCATTGGAAAAGGCTGCCCAGGGAAGTGGTGGAGTCACCATCCCTGGAGGAGTTCAAAAAGCCTGCAGACGTGGCACTTTGGGACATGGTTTAGTAGGCACAGTGAAGTTTGGCTGATACACAAACTGGATGATTTTAGAGGTCTTCTCCAACCTTAATGATTCTATGATTATGAATAGTGAATTTAAAAAAATGATAAAATATTGTTAAATTGACACAAATCCCCCTTTCCCTCTCCAATTCACATAACTTGGATTCAAAACTGTTGCATGAGATACTCCAACAAATGGAGCTCTATTTTTTTGCTTAGAAGAACCTCTAGTAGAGCCCTGGTTGTAGCTAAGCCTCTAAGCCACAGAAAGTTCACCTCCTATCCACTTTAATCCATCCCACTCAATTTTATACCAAGAAGGGATGTTCAGTGTACAAGAGCTTTCACCTGCATCGTTGCTTCACAAGAACAGCAATAAACTTCCAAGCAACAGCTTCTCAGGCAGTCATTTTCTGCTCTGTTATGGGGAATCAAAGGTCATCTTCAGGTAACACAAACCCTTTTATTCAATGCAAAATCCACCTCCTTAAATAGCCTCATTTGTTCCTCCAGTTAAAGCAGGTAGCTTGCCGTCAGCACAGTTCTGTTGAAAGAGTTATGTTTACCTACAGAAATGCCTGCAGAGTGGTATCAAGAGCTGAGAAAGTACAAGCACACATTGCTTAGTTTTCAAAAGGCTTCCAGGAGCTCAACCACCAAACAAAGCTCAAGTTAGTTTAGCTGGCCAGCTGTGAAAGTAGAGGAAACAGGATTCAGAATTTCAAAGACAACAAATATCGTCAGTCTGCATCCTTTTATAATACATAAGTTTACGAGCAGACCAATGCAACCTCTCCTCTGTAGTGCCAAATTCAGCTGAAGCATACTAAACTTCAGCCATTCACTTGAGGACAACTTCAGCACTAAAGGCAGTGTTTTGATGAAATTGAAATGATTCCATGAAAACACACTCAAGAATATTGTTATAAAAATTACACTAGGCAACATCATGATCTACAAGACCAACTGATACAGTTGGAAAAGAGCTAACTTTTGGGGACAGTCCTGCTTCAGATCTAGGGGAAGGGATATTGAGTAAGTATCCTGCGTCTTCAAACCACAGAATCATAGACTGGTTTGGGTCAGAAGTAACCTTCAAGAACATCCAGTTCCAACCCCTCTGCCATGGGCAGAGACCTTCTACGAGATGAGCTTGCTCAAAGCACCATCCAATGCAGTGATCAACATCTCCAAGTATGAGGCATCCATGACTTCTCTGGGTAAACTGTGCCAGTGCCTCACCACCCTCACAGGAAAAACTTTCTATGAGAAGAAATGGCTTCAAGTTACACCGGGGGAGGTTTAGATTTGATATTATGAAAAATATTTTTACTGAAGACTGGTGAAGCACAGGAAGAGGTTGCCCAGGGAAGTGGTGACGTCTCCATTCCTGGAGATGTTCAAAAAACATGTAGATGTGGCACTTCAGGACATTGTTTAGTTGACACGGTGGTGTTAGGCTGATAGTTGAACCTGATTTTAGAGGTCTCTTCCAACCTCAATGATTCAATGATTCAATGCTGAAGTGTAAATCCAGTGTACCAATGGAATCACAGGCATTTAACACCCCACTTGTGTTATTCTGATGACTTGTCAGAATGAAGTCCTAAGGAAATATGTGCTTACTAAAAGAACAGAGTTTTTTTTGTCTGACCCTTCCGTGTGAAAACCTGAAGAACATCAGCTTTATGCCTGATAAAACAACTTCTGCCGTTTTTCATATTCAAATTATCAATCCACAGGGAAAAGGTCTGCAGGAAACATCACAGCCATCATAAGCCATTTGAGCGTTTTCTTAAATACATTCTTCACCTTCTGAAAATAAAAAAAGTAGATGGGGGAGAAGTCATAGGTACCATATCTATATTTTGTCTTATTACTTCCTTTCTCCAGTCTTCTACTATGTAAAAAAACTCTTGCACAAATAAAGTTATTCTTTAACTACAGAACCAGAGCAATGGAGCAATACATTAAGAGCTGTCAAGAATGTCAAAACAAACTGAAGGAAAGCTTTTGTTTATGGTCATTTTAGGCGTAACTTATAACAAAGCAGCTGATAAAAGTTCAGCCGTGCAATGTTTTTCCTCTTGGTTCACTCTAGACCATGGTGTTCTACTTCAAACAAGCTTATGTGTATTTTGGGAGAAGATCTCAAGCCACTCCCAACTCTGGCCTCGCAGAACAAAAAACACGCTCTAAGAACTAACATTTTAAATAAACCAGCTACACAAGATCCAACTTGACTTTCAGAATCGTTCTTTTAATAACACTGTCGCCTCCACCCTTCCTTTACTTCACAGCTGCTGCAATGAAAACCTTAGGCGCTAACATACTCAGGTACTACAGTAAGCATCTCCAATTCACTCATCCAAGAAAGCTTCATGTTTCATCAAAACCAACTGCTAAATGTGCCCAAATCCACTTGGTCTGGGTTGGAAGGGACCTTGGAGATCACCTAGTTCTAACCCCCTGCCATGGGCAGGGACACATCCCACTATATCAGGTTGTCCAAGGCTCCATCCAATCTAGCCCTGAACATGGTCTTGAACATGTTAAGTATGTATGTGTCATAACTATTCATTTCAAAGTGTTGTCTTTTCCTTAAGCAATTCTGCACCAGAACAAGATGCTTTCAGTGACTGCTACTGAAGGCTGTGTGTTGTAAAGAATCAAAGAATCACAGAATCATTAAGGTTGGAAAAGAGCTCAAAGATCATCAAGTCCAACTGTCTGCCTAATACCAGCATGCCTACTAAACCACAACCTGAAGTGCCACATCTACACAGTTTTTGACAACAGAATCTCTCTTTCACAATACCTTGATGCCTTGATTATAGCTCTGTTCCCCATTTGCATGGCTGGCTCTGCTCTTAGATTTTTTTTCTCTCCTGTAAGAGAAAGACAGGTGAATTCTCCAGTCCTCTAAGCGGACACTCACCTTGTCTTGCCTATCACAAAACAAATTATAAACTAAAAACCCCCACCCTAAAACAACTAAAAAAATCCCCCAAGTTCCTAAGCCCATTACCAAATATCCGTAAAAGGGTAAAATACCCTTTACCCTTATCCCAGGGTAACCGAGATGCAGAAGTGCAGTCAGTCTTGCAATATAAAGCCTCTTGCTCCAGCTGATGCTCCACTCCAGTGCTGGAAATCAGTTCCCTGATTGCATACAAATTAAGGACAGAGCAGACAACAGTTTACACATACTCTGTCCCTTCAGCTTTTTCTGCACTGCTGCTGCCAGCTAGTTTGCCAGCAAGGGCACGTGTGTGTGTGTACAGACATGGAACAGACACTTCATTTCACTTACAGACTGCCTCACTGCATTTGGACTGCCTGTTCCTAGACACACATTTTGCTTCAACAGAATGAAAGACAACATGTTATGGCAAAAAACCTACAAGCCACCATTTTCAGTCTGTATTCATTCAATTCCAAAACAGGTAAACAGCTTCTCATAGCAAATAAGCATCCCATTCCAAGCCAAACATTACCATCACTCAGCTATTTTTGGACAGCAGATAGTACAGAATCCTAAGTGCTGCTGCAACCCCTCTGATATTACCACTGACAAAAATCCATAAAATTCAATAACTTCTGTCCCAGGTGGTTTCTTCCCCCTCTAAGAAAAAAACAGATTTTTTTTTCCCCTTGCTTTTTTTTAATAAAGAAGAATGCCAACTCGACATGTAGATGTGGCATTCCAGAACGTGGTTTAATAGGCACAATGGTGCTGGACCAACGATTGGACTGGATTATCTTAGTGGTCTTTTCCAATTTCAATGACTCACTGCTGTTGGAAGCATAATTCCAGCCTAGTAAATTTTAGTGAGATATTAGATGTTTCATCAGGTCAACACCACTACTTCGTAACTCACTGATAAACATGGAACTTTTTTCTTACCAAACTACACCGTTGCTATTGACCTTCATGGCCACCAGTTATCAAACATGGATGGGAGGGCAGGGAAGAGGGAAGTGTCAAAAGTGCAGCCAAAATAAGCATAGGAAGTTCCACCAGAAAAGTTTGCAAATGGAGTTAATGTCAGGACCTCGGTTATTTCCTCACCTTCCCAAAGCATTCAACATAAACAGATACCTAAGAGCAATAGTTTACACGGGATAAACATATTGTTCTTCCAAGCATTAGAAGTATAGAACAATGGGAGAATGTGCTTTATGAATAAACCTGCTCAACAAAATTTTAAATTGGAAGATTTAACACAGAAATAGCAGTGCAAAGTGAAATTTCTTAGCAATAATCTCATCCAATAGTAAGAGACGTTTAGTGTAATTCTACAAATAGCACAGACCTATCTGGTGGTGAGAAGAATTAAAACTAGAAGGCATATATCCATACAGAAAAGTAAAGCCTTTGCACTTCTGAATTACAAGGGGCATGTAGGCAGCTATTCTGACTTGATAGCACTCGCCTTTCATAAACCGATAAGTTTTTGATTACCCGTTCATTTCTGATGTACCCCTTAAATTAAGTACAGATTAAAAACTTAGAACCAAAGCCCTTAAAAAACCATGAAAATTAAGTTTGCTGTTGGACAAAATCAGAATTCTTCATAATATTTGCAGATTCCTGGAAGAAGAAAATACACTGCTTTTGGCGGAAAAGAAAGTGGATGTTTCCTCCTGTAACCCCTCAGCATCATGTGGGGCAGTGACACAAAAGGAGCTGTTTATAGTCACAGTGCTGCCTGTATTTACTTATTTAACAGGGAAGTGAAAAATCGAAAAGCCATTATTTTGTACTTTTTTTACTTTTTTCACTACACAGTTGGTTACTTATGGCCTTGGGTTGTACCAGGCGAGATTCAGAGAAGATATTAGGAAAAAAATCCTAACTGAAAGAGCAGTGAAGCACTGGAACAAGCTGCCCAGGGAAGTTGTGGAGTACCCATCACTAGAGGGCTTCAAAAACCATGTAGACGTAGCACTTTGGGACACGGTTTAGTAGGCACGGTGGTAGTTATGCTGACAGTTGGACTAGATGACCTTAAGACAGCTTTTCCAACCTTAATGAGTCTATGATTCTACCTCACCCCCACCCTTTAAGCAGGGGCATTAACAGTTCTCTGCTCATGTCATGGAGTTTGTTTTCAGCTGCATGAATAATTGCTGCATAATTTATTACCCCCTGTAACACATGTTAACATTTATTTTATACATCTCCTCAATTCTGTCAGCTCTTGCCACTGCAACTTCATCTGGTAATTCCTTGAATGATTTGTAATTTTCCATTTTTTAACATTATAGTCAGCATCCATGACACTGTTGGTGTTTTTAAATTCTAATCCGAAAAGCTCTGTTGCATTTCAAATTGCTCTATTTAAGTTTATCGCACCAACAGCCGTTGATTTAGGATAAGTAAGATCTAATTACAAGGAACAGCATTAAGCACCCCACCTCATATCTGGTGGGTGAGAGAAAAGTAGTAGCAGGTTGGTTTCAGGCAGTGTGTTTCTGTCAAAGGTTCTAGGAGATGAATCTGGTTTAATTAAATCATAGAATCACTAAGGTGAGAAAAGACCTCTAAGATCATCCAGTCACCATCCACCTCTAAGATCAGCCCAACACCACTGTGCCTACTAAATCATGTCACAACGTGCCACATCTACATGGCTTTTTAACTTTTCCAGGGACGATAACCCCACCTCTACCCTAGGCAGCGTTGACAACCCCCTTCTGGTGACAATTTTTCTCCTAATATCTAATCTAAACCTCCACTGGTACAAGTTAAGACCACGGCCTCTTGACCTATCACTTGTTACTTGGAAGAAGAGACCAACACCTATCTCACTACAAGCCCCTTTCAGATAGTTGTAGAGAGCAATAGGGTCTCTTCAGCCTCCTCTTCTCCAGGCTAAACAATCCCAGGTCCCTCAGCTGCTCCTCATAACACTTGAGATCTCAATGTCTTTCTTGTAGGGAGGGGTTCAAAACTGAACACAGGATTTGAGGTGTGCTCTCACGAGCACTGAAATACAGGAGGACAATCCCTACCCTACTTCTGTTGGCCACATAATTTCTGATCCAAGCTAGGATGCTGCTGGCATTCTGGGCCACCTGGGCACCCTGCTGGCTCATGATCAGTTGCTGTCAACCAGCATCCCCCAGGTCTTAGTATGGAGCACTAGCAGGCCTTACATAAGAAGAAAGACCATGTACACTAATGTAAGACTGAATGAATTTTTTAATTCACAAAGAACTTCTTTAGGTTCAGCAGCAATTGTGTAACAATTGGAAAAAGACTTCTCTTTTTTTGTCCTAAAGGAACACTTGAAACTAAGACTAGATCCAAAATCAGCTGATATTTCCAGACAACAGTGACTGCATGCAGGTGGTGCTTACCTGAACTGTACACCACACAAAAAAATACACACAGAAACATCAGAAATTTCAATCATACCACATACCCACAACTAAGCTACAGAAAAGATACTAATTTCCTATTGCATTTTTGATAACTTATCACAGGAGACAGTACAACCTTACTCAACCCACCAGATGATCTCTGAAGCACAGAGTCATCAGGAACAAATGTCCATGTCTTCAATTCCATTCTGGGAGAGTGCTTTGCTCCATTTTTAACCAAAACCCCAGCATATGCTTGTTTCTCTTATTTCTATTTATTCCCTTCTCTGTGATATATTTCTTTGGACAACTTTTTTGCTTTCTTACTTTTTCTTACTCTTTTAGTAACAAAGTTACCCATAGACTTCACAACAGCGATACCAATTAATGTAGAATACCTCTCCCAAATAATGATTCAACTAAACCTAATCATCTAATGCATTCCACGGCACACAAACACTCCTTCCGTACAAGACGATTTTGCTATGAAATCCAGGTGAAAAGGCAGCATTTTGGATGACCTCGGTGTTCCACTGACTGCACTGAATTTGTCTAATAACCTCAAACCAAACACTACCATAAAGACCACTTTAAGTAGTCTCCTCCCTACTGCAAAATCTTCAAACATTGCAAAACCCCTTGCTGTATTATGATGGAAATTTAGAGTATGAAAACCAGCTGCAAAAGTGACAGCACTGCTAGTGACATCTAATGTCCGTTACTATAAGCAGCATCCAGAAGGAAGTAAAAGTCCTTCACAACTTGAAATAAGAAAAAAAACATTTTTTTATTGCAAATAGGAGTTCTTATGATTAAAACTTCCCATCTGAATGTAGAACCACATCTTTACTTAAATGCAGTACAGCTTTTTTTTTTATCCTGGCTATTTCTCTATTTTGGTGAATTTCTCTTGAATTTTAATTCCATCATTCGATGTACTCCTAACTCTTTCCATGTTGGTGTGACTGGCAGACTGAATAGGCACCATGACACATTCTTCTCTTCTGACAGCGTTTTCATCATGTGTTTTAAAACAGGTTTCCTTAGTGCACTTATCAGTGAATACTGCCCCATCCCTGCTATCTGCAAGCCGTGGTGTACAGCTTTTCATACCTCTACAAAGGCCTCTCACCTTAAGAGGGGAAGAGGTTACTACTTCAAAATCCCAAGTAAATCTTGCCCTCTTATCAACACAGCTATAAAGCACAATTAAGGGCATACACACCCCTCCAGCCCTGATTTGAAAATAATAAGCTTCCTGTAACTCAGATTGACAGTATTAGACAAACTCTTTACGTTCCAAATAGAAACTCGGAGGAAGTTTCATCACACATCCTTGGTTTAGAAGCTGCAGAAAAATAACACAACAATATCTTCCTGTCAACCTGACCTAAACACTGGGTATTTATTTTTCCAATATTCTCCATAGATCCTTGCCTTCTTGAAAACCCTTCTCAGCACTCACAACTGCTTTAAAGATGACTTCCTTAAAAGAAAAAACAACACACAAACCTTTCACATTTAGAGCCCTCTTCAGTGCTCCAAGCATACATCATTTTTTTCAGAACAGTCTCTATAAAGTTCATGTGGAAAGATCACAATGTATCTGCTCTCAACCTTGAAATTGCCATTTGATTCAAATGGGAAGGAGCAACTAACTTGGGACTAAGCACCATTAGACTTGAGATATTCACTTGTAAAAGACATTTTATGCACAGATACAAAGCAGTAGGGAGAAATAAAAGAACAGATACACAAGCAAAATCACCAACAAAGAGTAAGGACAAAAGGCAGCAGGCTTGATAACAAGCATCTAAACCCAAATTCGCTCAACTAGGAATAAAAATGCACTCTGTTTTTACAATTCTGGATTATGACAGGTTATGACTCTAGAACTCAGATTACAGATTGAACAGATGGACAAAACAGAAGATATCAGTCTGAGCTCTACAGCACAACTTGAGACCATGGCACAAGTGAGTTCAAAAAGCTTAATACTTGGTTAAAGACCAAATATATCAACAATAAATAAAACCTGTTATTTTTATATATCGGGTGTTTGGGGAGTTTTTGGTTGTATTTTTTTTCTTTTCTTTGTTCGAGCTGGTTGTTGGTGTTTCAGGGCACCATGTGGGACATGTGTATTAATTTCTAACCACCATTAACAGACACAGCATCCAACAGAGCACAGGGATATTTCCAGCTCTGAAACAAGTCACTTGTGCCCCCAGGCAAGTGAATCCCTCTGTCACCTTTCCCAGTACCACCTGAGAAGATTTCTTCCAATCATCCACATTCCGTTGTCCATTGTCCCTCTGAATCACCAGGAACACTATTTGTGGCTGCTGCTGATCTGTTCTCCTGACAGCTCTATCACATGCTGTGATGAGTCCTTTAAGCATTAACTATATCACACACATATTTAACAACTGCATATATTTATATTGCAGTTACCTCCTCCTCTTGTCAAAATATGGCATTTAAATGTAAAAAACCTATACCTCAACAGGTTTTGTTTTGACCTCAGATCCCCACATGACTAAGTACCATGACAATGCCAATAAGAAACGATATTCTGATTATATAAAAGCACGACTATATTGCAAGCCAGCCTCTTAAAACCGCCTGCTGTCACATCACAACATAAATGAAAGAAGAGAACTTACCCGCTGGCAAGGAAAGTCTTGAAATATCTGTAACAATAAAGAAATGCATTTAGAATCAGAAGAAAAAAATAGTTCTAAAATCACACCGTCTTAATCACTTTCCTGGCAGGCTGCATTCGTTTAATAAAGCGCATTATCTAAAGCTATCTGCTAGCTGCTAGGCATGCCACACGCAAATCAACAGCATTTGCCTTGTCTCACCCTGTTCATTAACAAGATTATGTGTTGCCCACCTAAATGAAGGACAAAAATTACACTGCTGGGCAATGAGTGTAATTACTGCAGCAGAATACAGGTCACTACACACAAATTAAGCGTTAAATATGGATTTCACCATTAGCACCTACAGAATTTTAGAGCTGGAAGTCTCAGGGTTAGTCTTGGGCATGAAGACTACATTATTTTCTGCTTTCTTAAACCTTCAAAAAAAGGTAGACAAGCTTACTGATGGATAAGGATGGAACACAAGAAAGGATATTAAAAGAAAGGAGACTGTTTTTTGTCACCGAGGGACAGGGGATATGTTTACTGAATATTTTTGCAGGAAAGGCAAAGGCTGTCCTTGAGTGGCAGTCAACTTTACAAGAACCATGGTCTCAGAAGTCTAAAAAGATCATATTAAAAATTATACCCTAAAGAGAGATGGTCATAAATTTATATACATTAAGTTTTCCTAAACTATAACTCATTATATTTTTATATCTGCTGGTCATCTCTATTATACAATTGTAACTGGGACCCAAGGTGTCAATCAGAGCTCAACACAGAAACCAGAACACAGAAAGAACTAGAATTACTCAGTCTGTAAGGATGAGAACTGGGGACACACATCAAGGGGTTAAGGAAAGCTGAAATAATTACAAGTAGGCAGGGCGAGGAGGGGGAGTAAGTAAAACAAATGAGTAAGAAACTCAAATGAGCCTAAGAAAAAAGTCTGCATGGTTATTTGGTTAAAAGGAGATAGCAATGTTGAGTAATAAAATCATTGCATGTGGTACAAAATCCATATGGAAACTGAACTTTAGTCCTAGGTGTAGCAACTGCAACAGACACATGGATCATAGGCAGGCAGCCACTACTTTGCTACCTATTATAAGAAACAATGAGGCTTAATAAATTTATTATCCCAGCTCTCACCAACAGATTTTAAACATCATCCCTGCTTTCATTCACAATCCAAGCTTGTGGCTGCCAAAACATGATAAAACTTGAATACCAAAGAGAATTACACCTGAAATTTAAAGGCAGCCTAACCAAAACTGAACTGTGGTACTCTGAGGAGAATATAAGACTGCAGAATAAATTTAACACAGACCTAAACTGAAAATATCAATAGGACCCCGCAGCAGAGGAAATGCTGCATGCTTTGTTTGGGTAGAACACACAAATTCTACTAAGTTATTAAGGTACATTTAAAACATGCTCTCCACACTGTCCGCTTCTGAGAAAAAAAACCAGTTTCTGTAATAAGAAATGCCTTGAGACAGGAGAAAACCAGACAGGAACAAGCAGCACAAACCGCACAAAAAAATATCCTCAAGTCCCCTCTTGCAACAGTTTCTGCACAGAATCCAGATCAGCTCCTATGGAACAGAGCTTTCTTCCAGCACAAAATTACGTTGCAGAGATTTACTGGGGAAGTTAAATAAATCAAGAGAAATGTTGCAATTTTTCTGTTTGTTTACAGATGTTTGGTAGTGTTGAGGTTTGAGCTGTGTTATTTACAGTGTTTACTAAGCGTTTTTCCAAATAATCAGCTACCTTCATCATGTACTGCCCAGTGACGTTGAGGCTGACAACTGTAACCTGCAGTCCGTGGGCATGAACCATGATGAACCTTCACACTGTTGTTCCTGCCCTGAGAGATTGCTGTAATGGATGGACACGCAAAACCATGCACTTAAATTTCTGTGTGGATAAATCGTGAATTGGCAATATATGTATACCTATATAGTTGTTAAAAGTAGTAATTACCTGAGTGTGATGTAAACGGTATGGAATAAGGGGTGGAATGCTGTGGTCAGAGCTAAATTAAGAGTCAGTTTTGTGACTCGAACTCAGCCTTGCCTAAGTAACCTTGTTTTCTGAATGTTAAGTGCATGTTTTTCAGACAATTTCTGTCCAGAAGTGATACCAAGGGGCATCGGTATGCAGAGAGTCCATTGCTTTTACCTACCCCTACAGTAATCAAGGCCATGCTTGAACTTGCAAAAAGGATAACACCTTCAGGAAGGTCAGACAGGACAGGTGACCCCAAACCTACCAACAGAGGATTCTATCCCATAGGCATCATACTCAGTATAAAGCTGAGAGATCACAAGGATCTCGCTCTATTTTGCAATAGCCTATGTCCTGCAAGGACCTTGTCTGTCTGTTTGCCCCGAACCCAGATCTGTGCATCCTTGAAGTCAGTTTCTGAGCCCAGCTCCCTCCCAGCCTCAGACCCTTTCCCTTGTGTCTGCTCTGCAGCATTTGTGGTGACGTACAGTCATTGGGGGTGGGTGGGGGGTGGTCTCACATATTTGTACATATTTTGTTACTTTCTAATTCTTGTCATCATTACAATTATTAACATTTCATTAAACTGTAGTTTTAGTTTCCAACCCACAAGTCTTTTTCCTCTCATTTCAGTTTCCCTGGGGGATTTGGGACTCCAACTGGATAGTTTGAGCTGATGAAATCAGCCAGGACAGGGTCAAACTCTGACAGACCTTTTCTGTGTTTCTTGTTTATATACTTGCAGAAACATTCCTGCCTGCTCCTGAGCTGTACAGGACAAACAAGTGCAGCCACCTGAGCATAAAAAAATGACTGAAATAAAATTGAAGAGCAGAAAAATACCGTACTGTAATTTTTCTCCATTAATGAAATCTAATCTGCAAATTTGGTTCATATTTTAAATTAAAGGAAAAATTAAGTTACTACAAAAAACTACAAGTGGCATTAAAACTTTTTTCTAATTTTTGTTGAACTGGGAAAGTTTTATCCCAAAATTTATTACTCTGGAAATAATAATAGTTGGTTAAGTATGCCTACACAACAGATTTCAAGAAAATAACTGTAAACAACCACCAGAGAAATGTCTTATCATATACACACAGAAAGGCAGAAAACATCAGTTTACATTCCAGGAACTCAACCATCCAATTTCAGACACCGAGAGGGAGAGTTCTGCAGTGAGGCCAGGCATATATTTTTAACTTAAGAAAGACCTGACGGTGTTCTAGTGTTTGTCCTTAACACCTGAGCTTTTGTGATCTCTCCCTGCACAGGCACCAATATTCACAGTGTTCCCATCACTGCACTGGGATCCAACCAAATTGGGAACTTACAAGATCAGCATCGTTACTACCTTAGACTCACAGAATCATTTGGTTGGAAAAGACCTTTTAGATCAAGTCCAACTATACCTGTTCACTAATAAATCATATACCTGAGCACCTCATCTACATGTCTTTTAAATAACTCCAGTGCTGTTGACTCAACCACCTCCCTGGGCAGCCTCTTCCAGTGCCTGAGAACCTTTTCAGTGAAGTACTTTTTCCAGATGTACAATTTGAATCTTGGGGAGCAACACTTGTGACCAGCCTCCAACTGGATTGAGCTCCATTTACCACCACTAAATACACTTACGTACTTAAGTCAAACACTGTAATGATTTCCTACTTCCATGTCCCACTGCAAATCAGTTCCGTAAATGCATTAAGTGAAGATGCTACACCTCTGGGACAAGTATACTGAATGGCTTCCTGCAAGTATACATTCTTCCAATACAATTCAGTGAAAGAGAGAGACTTTTCTATAGTTAATTGACACACACTAGATTTAAAAACAAACGGAACAAAAGAAACTGAAGCTTGAAGGTCATGTCGATCTAGTGAAAATTGTATAAATGCTCTTAGCAAATTATTTCCATTGTATTTTTCAAAGATTTCCATTAAGCACAAGGTCCTCTACTGGCTGACACATCTTAATTCTGGCAAACACCCACCACTACAGAATTATCAATGCATAATAGCGGAAATGAAGCTAGCATTGTCAGCTTTCCAAAGATAAAAGTAATAATTCCACTTTGTGCATGCATTTGTATATCCGGAGACCACAACAGAATGTGAACTGTTCATTACCTTCACATGTTTCAATCATCAGCAACCACATCAGGAACTCTGATGAAGCTCCATGTCCTTGGGTTAACCCAATCTCCCCAGTGCTCCCTCATCTTTTCTGGCTTGAAACTTCTTAGCTTTATTTTCCAAATATGGTTTTCATTTAATATCCGACTGAAAAAAGATTAGTGGATTCTGGCAACGTTTTAAAAACATCATTCACTGATACACGTGTTTCGGTAGCTACTCATTCCAGCTCTCACTTACAAACTGCTCTTTATGGTGCAAAGCCTTTTCCCCTTCTGAAGCACATGATGGCATCCAGATCTCTGTAGAGTAGGAAGTCATTCAGTGCTGAGGTTTGAAGAGGAAAATCAAAAGCTCTGCTCCTAATCTGGTTTGTGACTGCAAGGAGACACCTGAGAGCCTTTCAGGGAGCCTTCCTGTTGCTAAGAATCTCCTCACTTGACAGAGGTCTGGACTGACTGTTCTCCTACAACTCATTTCCTGAATGCATACAAATGCTGTCACACAAACCCCTTTTACAGCTGTACAATATGAACCAACTTTGTGTCTCCCGTCTGCTCCAAAGTAGTTCTTCAAAGTAAAATTAAAAATTACTCAGCTTTCACATGCTTTACTGCTACTGCTACTTCAAATGGATCAGTCATGTTCTGCATTTATATTCTTAGATGTCTCACAGTGCTACTGGGTAGGGAGCACTGCCAGTTTTCATACGTAGTAAGGAAAATAATTTTCAGGCCATATCCTTTACAAACTTCTACATATCTTAGTATAGGTTAACTTGTCCTCAAGGAAAACTTTTTTTATCCCAGACAGATATTGGGAGAATGGAACAGACTGCCGCAAGAGGTCCACTCTGACCAAGGTTTCAGTAACACCATACACAGATGACAATAACAGAATGGAAAGAAGCTGTAAAGCCATTAGAGGTGCTATGAAATAAAAAAGTTCCTCAGCCAGAAAAATCTTGCCAAGTAAAACAACAACCTATATTGGATTCACTGAGAAACAAACCCCAAAAGGCTATATTTTAAAGAAAGATTAGTCCTATTACTTCTATACCCACTGAGGTGGGTTTGGGCAGTACAGTCAAACAGGATTTGTGGATGCCATTACAAATAGCTTTTTCTGTGATTTAAGGGTGCCTTGACTGCCGGATACCTCTAACACCGTATTTGGTTTTACAAAACCATGCATTTTGCATTGCAGAGTTTCCTCAAATGTTTTCTTGGAAATGGAGCAGCAATTTAATATCTTCTTTCCAAGAATAACATCTAATCATTGAAAACAAGAATATTTTATGAGCATCATGTTCCTACCTCAACGTAAAATGAGAATATGGCTCCATGGACAAGTACAGAGACTCAGACTCTCACCCCATCTGCAGCACTGATCTCTTTCCAGAGCTGTGGGAAGCAGCAGACCACAAGAAATTTAATCCTGTTCCCCTGCCAGGAACTGCCTGACTCTAACCTAGCAGTACTCCCTTGAAAAGACTTCAGATACTCAGTTCATGAACTGATCTCTCATTCCAGTGAAGAGTGAAGGCTTGCAGTACATGAGGAACCACAAATCACAGTCTCCAGGAAGCCGAGTAGCACATGTCATTGGACAATCCTTCCGACTGAACGAGGAATATCACAGAGTCAATGTAAAATGCTCTTTTCCTATTTATCCCCCAGTACCAAAATAATCCAGAAATACAGGTCTGTAAACAGCTTTTAGCCTGACTGATGCTGAAGGATGTTGTCTTGGAGGCTGGATTCAACAGCCTGGAGGTCTCCCTTCCTATTATTCTCTCTATATCTCACAGATATAAAAGCAGAAGGATGTTAGTATGTGGTAAGGGAAAGGGACAGATGTGGGGCTGCCAAAGATAATCTGATTTGGGAAGAATTCTTTTATAAATTGTCAGTCAGAAGAATTGTTTCATCTTAAGGAGGGAAACTGATAATGAAATTGACTATGTATTATTCTCTGGTGGGCTAAAAAGACAGCTGGATACCCCTCTGATCCTTAATGAAACTGAGATCCCATCATCTATGTCATAGTATTTTCCTTTTTTTAAAGGCCAAATAATTAAAGAGGAAACAAGTCACATTCCAAAAAAACTGCTCTGTAAAGTTATGGTTATTAAGAAACTCAAGATTTATCTGTGATCATCTATCAGGCAAAGACCTTAGAGACACAATGAACTCATTCGGACACATACCTGCTTGGAAAACCTTTTAAAAAAGGTTTTATAATACAAGTAAAAAATTACTTAAATCATCGGTTAGATTGTTCCATAAAAGTATTTTTTCCTTCATCGTTAAAAATGCATCCCTTATTTCTAACCTAAATCTAACCTACTTCTAATTTAGCAGTCTGCAGAGCTGAATGTTAACAGTCCTTCATTATATCATTTCCTATTAAGGCAATTTTAGGGCAATTTTCAAGAGCGACTCAATCCCATCTCTTCTTACATTAGCTACATAGAATGAGAAACACAAGTGGCTCGCTATAAAGGCCCATTTCTCTCAATCTTTCATCATCCTTATAGGTCTCCGAATGCTCAAACTATTTTTGCTTTCAGTAGGTTCCTCAATATGTCGACACCAAAACCTGACACAGTATTCATCAGTCAATCAGTGTTCTTTTGCTTACAAACTTACTTCATATGAGATCCATGTTGCACTGTAGTCATTTATTATAGGATCATGGAATGGTTTGGATTGGAAGGGATCTTAAATATCATCCAACCTCCACAGCCCCACCATGGACAGGGACACCTCCCACCAAGCAGGTTGTTCAAAGCCTCATCCAGCCTGGCCTTTAACTCTCCAGGGATGGGCCAGCTACAACTTCTCATGCCCTACCACCCTCACAGTAAAGAATTTCTTCCTAATAGCTCATCTTAATCTCCCCTCTTCCAGCTTAAAACCATTCCCCTTCATCCTATCCCTGTACTCCCTGATAAAGAGCCCCTTCCCAACTTTCCTGTAGGCCCCTTCAAGTACTAGAAGGTTGCTATAAGGTCTCCCTAGAGTCTTCTTTTCTCCAGGCTGAGCTAGCTCGACTCTCTCAACCTGTCCTCATATAGCAGGTGCTTCAGCCCTTGGATCATCTTCATGGCCTCCTCTGGACTTGCTTTAACACATCCATGTCCTTCCTGTGCTGAGGGCCCCAGAACTGAACACAGAGACAAGCAGAGGGGCAGCATCACTTCCCTTGACCTGCTTGTTACACATCTTTTGATGCAGCCTAGGATACAGTTGGCAATATCTGTTAAAATTTCTGTTTAAATTTATCATTGTTTAAATCTTCAATTCAACTACAAACATCAGCTTTCATTTTTGTCTGTTGAAAAGGTGAACTAGCAAACAGCCTAGAACAAACTGCTGTGAGACCTCCTTGGGAAACACTTGCAGCCCACGTTATATTTTCAAGAAATTTGGTTTCACCAGTTATTAGTTTTGATTCAAGCTGCTGCTTCTGAAACACAAAAGCAACACAGCATTAAGGCAAGGAAAATTAGAGGATCAACTAAAGTACTGCACTGAACACTAAGGGTTTTTCAAATTATGTTTGGCTGACAAAAGAAGTACTAGGCATATTCACAGTGTGAGCACTGTTGTACCTGATGTACCTCAAACAGCTTTAAACACACACGAGCATATTGTTATTACAGCAGTACAAGGGGCCATGTCAACAAAGCTGGTGAAGGGGCTGGAGAACAGGCCTTATGAGGAACAGCTGAGAGAGCTGGGGTTGTTTAGCCTGGAGAAGAGGAGGCTGAGAGGAGACCTCATTACTCTCTCCAACTACCTGAAAGGAGGTTGTAGAGAGGAGGGAACTGGGCTCTTCTCCCAAGCGACAGGGGACAAGACAAGAGGGAATGGCCTCAAGCTCCACCAGGGGAGATTTAGGCTAGAGATTAGGAGGAAGTTTTTCACACAGAGGGTCATTGGGCATTGGAATAGGCTGCCCAGGGAGGTGTTGGATTCACCTTCCTTGGAGGTGTTTAAGGCACGGGTGGATGAGGTCCTGAGGGACATGGTTTAGTGTTTGATAGGAATGGTTGGACTTGATGATCTGATGGGTCTCTTCCAACCTGGTTGTTCAATGATGCTATGATTCTAACTAACTTGTCCTGTATCTCGGGAACCAGATCAGATTATATTTGTTTCCGTAACTGACAACACATTGATAAATCAGTGATAAATTAACGTTGGGTTCTTCTTACTGCCCCCATCTTCTGTTTATACTTGCCTTCTGCCTCCCACCCACCCCAACTTAAAACCAAAATCAACGTTTAGTCTCCTCATCTATGAAGTCTTTCAGCAGTTTACAATCATGATTTCCTCTCTCATACCCAAAGAGCTGCCCAATCATAGAATCATAGAACAACCAGGTTGGAAGAGACCCACCAGATCATCTAGTCCAACCATTCCAATCACTCCACTTACAGCTGTTAAATATTAGGGTTTGAAAATGATAAAACCCTAAACTCTGCTTAAGATGCTGAGAAGACTCCACATACATTTTCCTTCATCTCAGCTGAAATCTGCCCTGAACTAAAAAGGCACGCACCTAGTAATTCTGCATTCATTTACACCACATCACTGAGAACATCCACAAAGTTATCCACCCACCAGCAGCCAAATTTTAGACCAAACGTACTGAACAATAAGAGATTAAATGAGTTCTGGTTGAAGCTACATTCAAGGACGTTAAGAGCAGCAAAAGAAATTACTTAATCATTACACAGGGCAGGTGGGATTGATCTCATTACACACTAAGTTACAGAACCTGCAGTGTCTGAGCAACTCAGATAAAGAATTCATTCTCAGTATTACACAACTACTAAATACACCATTTAGCCTATGGAGAAAAGAGGTATGGGTAGAGAACAGATTAGTAGAAGGTCACGAAGAATTTGTTTTATCAACATCACAGAAGAGGTAAGTGAAAGCACCAAGTGTGCAGGTCACATTAAGCTTTCATGGGTAGACAAATGCCACGTCAATAGGAAAAATATCCAGAAAGATATTGCAAAATGAAACAATATGCTAAAAAACAGCAATACACTTCAACATAGATGTGATGTAATGTATCTAGGGGGAAGTACTTGGAGCAATACCTCCTCAACCACTTAACACTTGCACTTTCTCTGGTTCCAGCTGTGGGAGGAAGCCCGAGTGACTGTTTTCTCTGAAATCACTAGCTCAAAGGGCAGCCACTGAGCAAGGAAAGGCAATAAAACATTGTGTATCATTAGGAAGGGTACTAAAACAGTACTTCAACATGTTACCGTACAAAACAATACAGCATGTTCAGCTCTGGTCTCTGCACCAGTGGGAGTGCACAGTCGACTTAAAGGTCCAGAGCAGGGCAGCTGAAGTGATCGAGGGACAGAGCAGCTGCCATGTAAGGCCAGACTACAAAATTGTAGAATGATTCTGATCAGAAGGGACCTTAAAGATCATCCTGTTCCAATCCCCTGCAATCAACAGTGATGTCTTCCACTGGATCAGGTTGCTCAAAGTCTCATTCAACCTGGCCTTGAACACCTCCGGGGATGGGGCATCCAGAACTTCTCCAGGCAACCTGTGTCAACCCCTCTCCACCCACACATGAAAAAATTTCTTCTTAATATCTAAACTAAATCTCTTCCCTTTCAGCCTAAAAACCATTACCCCTCAGTCCTGTCACTGCACTCCCTGATGAAGGGCTTTTCCCCAGTTTTTCCTACAGGCCCTCTTTAGAATCATAGAATCACCAGGTTGGAAGAGACCCATCGGATCATCGAGTCCAACCATTCCTATCAAACACTAAACCATGTCCCTCAGGACCTCATCCACCTGTGCCTTAAACACCTCCAAGGAAGGTGAATCCAACACCTCCCTGGGCAGCTTGTTCCAGTGCCCAATGACTCTTTCCGTGAAAAACTTCTTCCTGATGTTCAGCCTAAATCTCCCCTGGCAGAGCTTGAGGCCATTCCCTCTTGTCCTGTCCCCTGTCACTTGGGAGAAGAGCCCAGCTCCCTCCTCTCTACAACCTCCTTTCAGGTAGTTGATGTTGATAGTTGATTAGATGTTGAAGACTGTTAAAAATATCGGACCTCTCAGGTGGGAGAAGAGGATGTTACCAATGAACATGAGCACAGGTTATAAAGTGATGGAGACTGCAAGGGATTAGCTTCAAACTTGTGGCAGTGCCTCTCTTCACAGCTCAAAATTCCTGCAGAAGAAAGGTTTGGAGGCAGGTAACCTCAGCATGTTCAGCTGTCGGATTAACAGCAGGTTGACAAAAAAAAAAGAGAAGGACCACTTGGGGAGGTATCAGCTGGCAGCCCTGATGCAATAGGGATGCCAAGGAAATAAAGGACCAGATGTGAAAACTCACTTTAAACAAAGCCTTCTACTGCCAATGAGATGTTGCTGGGCCAGAGGGTCACCTCCTCTGTTCTTAAACACCTCGTTGTGAAGATGCAGGGCACACACAAGCTTTAGATATGACCTATAGGAATACCTACTCAATCAGAAGTGCCATTTTAAAAATACATCAGTTATGTTATGGGAATGTTCTGATCCTTTAATGGCTTACAACAAAAGGAGTTGTGTTTAACTCTGAAAAAGCACAGGAAATTTCAAAATGCTTAAGGTGTTTAAGGATGGACATCCATGCACAGGTAGCCGTTCAGAGCTATCAGGAACATATCCAGCACTGTTACTTGTGTTCATGTAATCCCAACAGAAATACTGTGAAATTTTACAAACCAAACACTTCAGGCCCTCGGGCGAGCTTAAGGAAAGCTGCAGGCACACACTCTGTACCTTTCTAGCCACCTCTTCATTTGTACTACAGAGCACTTGTTCTTTAAAAGCAATCAATTTAGTAGATCTCGCTTATCAAAAATACTGTCTTGACATCACTTGCTAACACTGAATTTCCCTTGTCATTTCCCATGCTGGGCTCATGACAGGCAGCATGCCACCACTAGTCACCCACGGTTTCAAAAGGTGACAAGATTTTACAGTTCCTAATTCAAACACGAATTAGCACTGCATGCCAGGAACACTAGTTTGCACTCCAGGTATGACAGGAATTCAATAAAAGCGAGTGGATGTTTCAGAACATTAAAATATCTGTTTTCCCAGGTACAGAAATTCCCGGAAAAGTCATTGAATCAACCATCCCTGGAGGTATTTAAAAGACAGCTAGACGAGCTGCTCAGAGACAATGGTTTAGTAGTGGACAGGTATGGTTGGACCCGATGATCACAAAGGCACAAACCTTAGTCATGGTGTAGCCCTGATACCCAGACAGTTTTGGCAGCTAAAGCTGCACAATTGGGCTCCCAGTTCTCTTCCACCCATCCCCAGAGAAAGGGGAAATGACAGGAAAAGATTTGCATGCTGGAAAACAAAATGACAGCTCTAATGAAATAACAATAAGGAAAACAAAGTGAAAATAATCAAATGTACACAAATACATAAAATCACGCCCCCACCCCTTGATAACAAATGCTGCAGAGCAGACAAGATGGAAAAAGTCCGAGGTTGGGAGGGAGCTGGGCTCAGGAACTGGATCGAGGAACACAAAGATCCAGGATCAGGAGCAAACTGACACACAAGCTTCTCACTAGACTCTGGCCATCAAAGAGGAGAGGGAGACACTTGTGATATTTCAGTTTTATACAGACTATGATGTCTCCGGCATGGAACGCTCTTTTGGTCAGTTTGGGGTCACCTCTCCCTGCAGGTGTGACTCTTTTTCACCTCTTTCACTTACAGCACACCCCACCAGCTCAAGGATGGCATTGGCTTCTACAGGAAAAAGTATAAGCACTGGCCTTTCCGTACACCAGTGCCCCGTGTTACTGCTGCTAGAGAGAACCATCTGTAAAACATGCAGTTAACATTCAGAAAACAAAGTTACTTAGATGAGACTGAGCTGAAGTCACAAAACTGATTATAGTTTAGCTCAAATCACAACATTATGCCAACCAAACAATTCTATGAACATCAAGGACCCAATCAGGAACAGGAGAGAATTAGTAGAAAGCACTTCAGGCAAAATAACTTAAATAAAGCTACAGATCTCAGAACACAACAGGAGAGAAAACAGCTTTCCTGAGTGTTTATTTTGTAATGTGTGTAAGGTTTTAATTTCTCTTTTGATTAAAAAAGGATACCTAGTTAAGCAGATTTAGACTAATAGACTAACAACGTAATAAAAACCATTCGAAGTTTCATTTTGAATACTCAACCAGCATTTTGCAAGTTTTTGGGGGTTTTGTTCTGGAAAGACAAATTCTTAGAAAGTTGGGAGTGTCATTTCCCTTCATGTTCTACCACTGTTAAAATTATGCCGTTTCCATGGTTATGGCCCACACATGGATCCCATTGTCACAGTTGTTTCTTCAGAAGCTAGAATTCTAAGTTGGAAGTTCTTTCATTTGAAGGTACAGAACATCCAAGATGAGTGAAAGAAAGTTGACGCTCATCAATGCAGCCAGTAGGGAAGAAGGGATGGAGGAGGAGAAAATTTAAAGGCCAACTTTCCAGTAAAGAACACACGCAAAGTAGTTTGTCAGAATGCTGGATGAGGCTTCGAGCAACTTGATCCAGATGAAGGTGTCCCTCCCTATGGCAGGAGGGTTGGAATTGTATGATCTTTAAGGTCCCTTCCAACCCAAACCATTCTATGATTCTATGATAGTTTAACAGAAGATTATCACCTTTGCACAGACGTGGTACTTATCTAAACAAAAAAGTCTGTGTAGTTAACATTTGGTGTGCATGAACAGACTGATTTAGTGCCTAAAAAAATTAAATAATTTTACTGCTCTTGGTACGATTACAGCAAAGCATTCAAAGTAAGCTCAATAGCAGTTGCAGAAGTTTTGTTCTATCCAGAAATCTGCCCCAATAAACAAGATGAAACCTATTTTTAACAAGAATACTTGTATTTTTGTAGTCTAACAGGGGTACCACGGATGGAAAAAAGTTTTGCTGCAGTTAAGAGTTTATTCTCAAAGCACAGCAAGAGTTCCCTTTACAACAAAAGGGCATTTCCACATGTGTACAGCTTAGCGCATTTGCAGCCAGAGCTAGAGTGAGTCTGAAATCTGTTCTCCACTGAGACAGAGTCATAAAATGGGTTGTGCTGGAAGGAACCTTAAAGATCATCCCGTTCAAACCTCTGTAACGGGCAGGGACACCTCTCTCCACACCAAGCAGCTCAAGGCCTCACCCAACTTGGCCTTGCAGACTTCCAGGGAGGGGCATCCACACCTTGCCAGTGACTTGTCACTTACACAGGAAAAAAATTCTTCCTAATGTCTAATCTAAACTATTCCCCCTCCAATTCAATGCTATTCCCCCCTGTCCTATCACTGTGTCCTTGTAAAAAGTCCCTTCCCAGCTTTCCTGTAGCCCCTTCAGGTACTAGATGGCCACTATAAGATCTCTGCAGAGCCTTCTCTTCTCCAGGCTTAACAATCCCAGCACTCTCAGTCTGTCCTCATAGCAGAGGTGCTCCAGCCCTCTGATCATCTTTGTGGCTCTCCTCTGGATCCATTCCAATAGTTCCATATCCTTCTTATACTAGGGATTCCAGAACTGGACACAGGACTCCAGATGGGTTCTCACAAAAGAAGAGTGGAGGGGCACAACCAGTTTGTATCTTGATGATACAGGATATCATAGAGAGCTGAGGACAGCATGCTCGGTGCACTAGACAAGCTTCCAATAAATCTACCACCAAGGTACAGGAGCAACTTTCTTAATGTAATAATTTTGTTTTGGTAAGTTCTACACATCCTTACCAGGGACATGGATTATTACACTTCCAACTACTGTAGTGACTGGAGGCACAATGTGGTGGGAAGTGTAATTTTTTTTGAAGAAACAGTCAAAAAAGCTTTTAAAAACCTCAGTCGCAAAGGAACATGCTGTCTCACAAAACATCTATATCAAAGAAATTATTTGTCAAATAAAAGAGCACGTGCGGGCCAATGATAATCAGCAAAGAAATAATAACAAACATTACTATGTCTATCTTTATACAAGCATGTACAATTATTTTTAAGCCAAAACAACACAGAGCCTACCTTGGGGTCTGAAAGAGGAATTCAGGGGCAACAGAAATAAAGACAAAGCAGGAAAGGGCAGAAGAGTCATTGCAGAACTATATATTATGCATTCATCTAAACTGACATAATGAATTTTTCTTTCTTTGTTTCATAGAATCATACAATGATTTGGGTTGGAAGGGACCATGAAGGTCATCCAGTCCAACACGCCTGCAGGGAGCAATGACATCTTCAACTAGATCAGGTTGCCCAGAGCTGCACCCAGCCTGACCTTGAAGTTTTCTGGGGATGGGGCATCTACCACCTCTCTGGGCGATCTCTCACAATAACAGTATTTGTGTTGGTTCAACCCCATCCAAGGCTGATACACCAGCAGAAATAGAGAAAAATCTTTCCTCTAGCTTCATCTCTCCCCTTTTATACAGTTTTCCTGATGGAAAAGAAGTGGAGGATGAATTAAAACAGTAGAAAAAGATGACAAGTGAGGTGAAGAGGAATCACAGGCAGAAAAACACACATACACCAGGACAAAGAAATGAAAAGAGATGACTGACGAAAACTGGATTACAAAGGGGGTGGGGTAGGAGAAAGGGGACAGTGGATAACAAGACTGCAGACAGAAGAATTTTAGTACACAACATGAGACAGTCTTTCTTCTCCTAATTGGTTCTGTCGTGTAGCCGTCGGGGAGCGACTCTCAAAAGACACTGTCATTCGTGTAAAAGGAAAACCCCCAACACGTCTGTTCTCTGCAAGAACATGATCAAACAAGAGACACAGTTGGCTTGACAGAACACAACATGCATGCAACTCCCATATTCTGTTTGCTGTGACTTCCAAACACGGCCATTACTCATATCCGCAAAGTGAGCAAGTCCAATAGTTTGTCTCTAATGCAGCAATATGAAGCCTTGTGCATGATTAATGGATTCTCATATCCACAATCCCACTGAAGAACTTCAGCTTGGCATCATTAAGATTCTATCAGTCCTGAATTGTCATTTAAGATAGTATTTTTCGCCTTAATCCGCTGCTCTATTTAATCAATTTAATGCACAGTAAAAACTTAATTTGACAAAACTGAATGCATTATTTCTCCCTGCCTCTGGCATGAAACAGATTAAGACCACCAGAAATACTTGCAGAAGGATTTAAGACTCATTACATCTTAGGTGGCAGACAGACATTAGATCTGCTATAAACTTTGTAGTCTGTGCACTCAATACTGTGTCTAAGAGTTGTAGCTTTTAGGTAACACTGCAATTACCTCCCCAACAGCAAACCCAAGCTATGCCTCCCCACGTAAGCCATGACTGCCAATTTTTTAAAGTGGAATGTCACAAATTATTTCATACAATACTGACAAATGCCACAGCAACAATGACAAAGACAACTCTCAAACTATATACACTTTACATACTCAGGTTGGATAAACACAGGTGCCAGAACAGAATGAGGTTCAGGTTTCAACAACAGAACAAGCAGCTTATCACAGAACCATAAAATCATTAGGGTTGGAAAAGACCTCTCAGATCATCAAGCCAAACTGTCAGATCAACACAACTGCACCAGAGAACCATTTCAAAACATTTTTTGAACACCTCCAGGGACCGTGACTCCGACGCTTCCCTGGGCAGCCTCTTCCAATGCTTCACCACTCTTTCACTAACTAATTTTTTCCTAATATCCTCTTGTTCTTTCACTTGTCATTTGGAAGAAGATACCAACACTCAGCTCACTACAATCTACTTTCAGGTAGTCCTAGAGAGCAATAAGGTCTTCTCTCAGCCTCTTCTTCTCCAAGCTAAACAACCCCAGCTGAACACTTAGCAAGCTTCAATTTAAACAAATTAGATTCAAATATAAGCACCAAAAGCAGTCATACAGGAAAGTGTGGAAGTCCTTACAGAATAGTTTGAAGCTCTAAGTTAACAGCCCCAGAGCTGGAGGGGCCCAAGCAGCCCTGGGGCAAGGCTGGAGCTGGTTCTCCAAGAAGCAGCACTTGTCATCCCAGTGCCAAAGCGACGGCATGACAGCACTATTTGTACTGTGAAGTGAACACTCCTGCCTTCAGGGCTGTCAAACCGATTTTCCTCACAAATAATTAATAGCCCAATTCTAAGGGCAGCAGCAGGGAAAGTAATCATAATGGGAGTGCTGCTTACAGAACACGCTCATTACTTAGTTGAAAATCACTAACTCCCTCAGTAACTCCAATTTATCTCATACTGCTAAGTATTTCAGCACTACCAACTATCGCAGGTCTATTTTAGATGGATTTTAAGCCTGCCATAATTTTGGATACGGCACCTTAAGAAAAAAGTTTGTTCCGGTACAAAATGCATCTGCTATAAATAATAGTCTGAAAGCTACCATTTCTCCCGATGTCAAACACTAAAACAAGGTTCAACAAGGCCAAGTGGGAGGTCCTACATCTGGGTTGGGGCAATCTGCGGTTTCAATATGGGATGGGAGACAACGTAACTGAGGGAGGCCCTGTGGAGAAGGGCTTGGTGTGCTGGTTAAGAGAAGCTTAACATGAACCAGCAACACACGCTTGCAGTCCAGAATGCCAACCATGTCCTGCATGAGAAGAAGTGTGGACAGCAGGGTGAGGGAGGTAATTCTGCACCTCTACTCCTCTCCTGTGAGATCCCATATGGAGTCCTGTGTCCAGTTCTGGACTGTCCAACATAAGGAGATGGAACAGTTGGAATGGGTTCAGAGGAGGCCATGAAGACGATCAGAGGCTGGAGCACCTCTGCTGTGAGGACAGGCTGAGAGAGTTGAGGCTGTTCAACCTGCAGAAGAGAAGGCTCCAAGGAGTCCTCATAATGGTTTTCCAGTAGCTAACGGGGGTCTACAAGAAAAGCCGGGGAGGGACTTTGTAAAAAGACATGTAGGGATAGGATGAAGGGGAATGGTTTTAAATTGGAAGGGGAAAGATTAGACATTAGGAAGAAATTCTTGTTTGTTACCTCACCGCTCTGTATGCTCAAAAAGCCAACAGAACCTGCCCTCTTTCGTTATTTCAAACAAGGATATATTTGGGGGATATTCTTGAGAAAGCTTTTCCTTTTCTGATAATTCACTAAGCATGGAAGACCGACCAGCAAAAAAAGCTTCCCAGCTGCCTCTGCTCCTGATTGAATTCAGGCAGAGTCTGATGCCACCAAATCCCACAAGGGAACAAAGAATTCAACTTGGTCACAGTGATTATGAAGAATGGAGCTGACAGTTGCTTCAAACACTTTCAACCTCAGCAACATTCAGAAGGTGAAAATTTTCTAATTACACTATGATCTGTTTTTCAAATTATAAAGTAATTAAGTGTCAGGTACCCCTAACACACTAGGATACTCAGAATACATTATGACAGTACCTTCTGTCTTCTATAACATGCAGCATATATATGCAAAGCTTATTAAAAAAAAAGAAATACGGAAACAACATTGAATTCCTCAAGATCCCTTTTCCCTAGCGTTCCATCTCTGAATTGCCAGTGAAAGCATCCTAAAACTCACCCTCAATAAAAATCATTTGAATTCAAGCTTATAAATAAGAATGAAAAAGGCTTAAGGTCCAAATTAAAAATCTTATTCAGATTTCCAGTAATTATTACCAAAGTGATGCATTTTCAAGATCTAAACATGTTCAGAGTGGATGTGAGCTTAAATTTCCTCAAAAATGTTGAATTCTGGCACTGAATCATCCAGCTGCTGCATGAGGATGCCAGCGTTTCAGGAACTTCTGAACAGATACATCTTCTGCTGATATGCAGAAAGAGATCGAATTAAAGAACTGCAGGGTGTACTTACTCCACTGTCAGCTCTGGTACAGTTAATATTTATTTCATCATTCTGCAAATTAAGCATTTGTGACAGTACAAAGGAATTTGGCACTGCATATGCTAACAACATGTCACAAAATGGGAGCTGAAATAATTTCTAGTTTGTATTTGTGTGCTGCAGCCCCACACATTAAGAACTTGCATGTTTCTTCATATCAGGATACCACAAGCTCTGAGCAAACCAGAGGAAGTTCAAAGAAAGTATTATTTTCAGCCTAAATGACAGGGACATTAAACTTTCTGCCACATGAATGCAATTTAATTAAGTCCATTTCTCTCCTTTCTCCCAATTTCTGAATCATAAAGCAATGACAAAACAATCTTTAGAGTCCCTTCCAACTCAAATCATTTTATGATTCAATGAGACCAGAAGGAATCCTATGGTGTGCATCCCTCTTTCAATAGCTAAGAGAAAAAACACTGAAATCATCTAGGAGAATTTGGGGCAAACCAGACAACTCTGTTCCTCCTGCTATCCCTTCAAATTATATCTTAATATGACATTTTTTACATTTTCAAACTTATTTTTGCCTCAGCAGCTGTAAAGTTCACTCTACTTTCACAACACAAGGGAAAATCGAAAGCAATGCCAGAAAGCTTGCGAGTTTAAAAAGCAAACTAAGATGGAAATGAATGGCACTGCATGGTGCTTAACAGAATACCCCAGACCTCAAGACCACCTGATACACTTCCAATGCAATTTCATCTTCTTAAAGTATTAAAATAATTAAACACATTGTTTTGAAACAAGAAAATTACATTTAAAAATCAAGACAATTTTCTGAATAGATTAATAAAGCAACATTTCCCACAGAGCCATACAGCTGATAGGAATGGTTAGACTTGATGATCCAGTGGGTTCTTTCCAACCAAGGGATTCTGTGATTCAACATCATGTGTTTGGAACACCCTTGCACAAGGAAGAAGCACAGCCACCATCACTGTGGCCCCTTCATGCTAACGCATCTGAATCCTATCAGATCTTTCACGGAACTCCTCTGACCTGCCTCCCAAGAACCATTCTCGCCAACTCTTGAACCCCAAGCCCACCTCCTGACTACTGAATGACAAGAAGTATCATCAAGGGCACTGAGATGCTAGAGCACGTCCAGAGAAGGGCAACAAAGTCTGGAGAACAAGTTTTGTGAAAGGCATCTGAGGGACTTGGGATTGTTTAGAGTGGAGAAAAGGACGCTCAAGGGAGAACTTACTGTTCTCTGCAACTGCCTGAAAAGGAGGTTGTGGTGAGGTGGGTGTTGGTCTCTTCTCCCAACTGACAGAATGAGATGAAATGGTCTCAAGTTGCACCAGGGGAAGTTTAGATTGGATGTTAGGAAAAAATTCTTTACTGAAAAAGTGGTGAAACATTTGAAGGGGCTGCCCAGGGAAGTGGTGGAGTCGTCATCCCTAGAGGCATTCAAGAAGTGTGGATGTGGCACTTTCAGACACGGCTTAGCAGGCCTGGCACTGTCGGTTTCATGGTTGGGCTTGATCCAAGAGGTCTTTTCCAATCTTAATGATTCTACAATTCTAAGTTCCAACTGTACCAGTTTGGGGGACTCCATGTGTGCACGCTGACGTTGGAATCACAAGATCAGCAGCTTCATTCATTCAGCTACGTTTAGAAGCTTCTGTCTCTGCACTGAGTTTGGTAGGAACTAGGTTATGACCAAAAACAGTAGGGAAGGGGATAACAGAGCCATGATATGCCACACCAGTCTAATTAGGAAAGCAAGGCAATAATTAAAGAATATGATCACAGAGAGAGAGAGTAAGGGTGATGTCAGAAGTGGTGACTTGTAACAATTTTTTCCTGTCCAATTGAGTTTCTGTGCAGAGAAGGACACCATCTGGTCCAAACTACTTAAAACTCACTTAGGTCACCTCAGAAAAAGCAATACCAAAAAAAGAAAGATTTCAAAAATGTCTGCGTGGGGGAAAACTGATGAAGACATCTTCACATCTTTATGTAGATCATAGAGTCCAACCATAAACCTAACACTGCTGACTCCACCACTAACCATGTCCCTAAACACGTCTGCTGTCCTGTTCTTCAATGACTACGTACAGCTATGTAAATACCTTGCTCCTGGAGCAAGTAAGACTCTTAATATAAAAAGAAGCCACCACAGAAACAAGCCTTCTCCTAAAAGACATGAAGTTCATTGTTTAATGATCACCCCCATCTAGGGTCACATCTGTTTAGGACTTGGCATAGAACTAGAAGCACAAGGACATGGGGCTCCATGCAAACATATACTGTGCTCAGGGATTATTTTAGGGTATCAAAGAAGCATTAATACACAGCCCCTAAGAGCATGCAAAAAGGAAGTACAAGGTTGCACCCTGTTTGCTTGTCTTGTTTTCAGAACCTAAAATGATTATGCAAAGACTCCTAAGGTGAATTACTCACCATAAGATTCCAACTCAAATCTATATGTAAGGTGATTTGTAAGAGTTAGCAGAGGAGTACAACCAGAATTACTCTGCTTAAAATAACTACGATACAATACAGTTCAGACTCCCAGGAATATCACTGCCAGCAAAACACCACAAAAAGACTTCCAGAAACTGAAGAAAGTTAAAATAGGTTTAGCATTACTCTAGGAGGGAAAGCCTACCATTCCCTTTTGGATGTTGTGGCAGAGATCATATAGAATAAAGGGACAGACTGAAAAGAAGAACTCCACGACCACAGCTGCCTCACTTCCTTTTGGCCCTAACACGTACTATGATTCTGCCAAGCTTTTATCGTCCTGTCCTGAAAGTTAAACCGAGTAGACTGATCCTGAGAGAGTGAAATGACAACACAACCACCTGCTTACAATACTTACAAGTATAGACTGGAATGCCAAACTTGGAGCCCCGTTGACAACTATGACTCTGAGTGCCCTTTTCCTTCTTCCCATCTAATACTATTTTACTAAAATAAGAAATGACCTTTTCTTTAATGGGAATTTTGGTTTGCAATTTAAAGGCACATCTTCCAGAATACAGCTCGGAGCTGAGTGTATATACATTCCACATGTTGTTTAAGGGCAGTATTTCAGCGGCACCTGGAACAGCTATGAATAACTTCTGCTCAGTGATCACAGCTCTTTCTTGGTACAAAGCATTCTATCTCATTAAATGCATTCAGTTATGGGTGCAGTTGTAGACTAATTGCCTTCTCATGTCCTCTTCATTCTCCTTAATAAGAAAACACCATCTAAGTTGCATTTGTCCACAATCCTGCCCAGGGAATTCAAGTTGCCTGCTTTACTTCTTGCCACAGGAGAAAAAGAAAGGGGGAAAAAAAAAAAAAAAAAAAAAAGGAGGGATTCATAGCTACCTATAAGAAATAAACCACATCACTTCCAAAACTCATCTCATCTGTACCCAAGGCAGCAGTGTGCATAGACAGGTTAGAACATGTTCTGTGACCATCTCTGTCTCTCTCCTTCCACTCTTGGCTCCTGAGCTATAAGATTAGTCTTGAGGCTTTTTATGTCAGACCTCGTTAAAATAAGATTACTAGAAAGATCATAATTTCATAGAAAATCTGGAGGTTTTAATGAATCAAAAGTGAATGAAAACTATTGAGACTACTAGGAGAAAGGGGAAAAATTACTGATATTATGTTGGGACTTCTAAACAAGTGGTGCCAAACACAAGGGAGACAAGTAATCTCTTCAGTTTGTACACTGCTGATAAGGGTTAAACTACAATAGAAGGACCTGTTTTGGGCTCAGCACAAGCCCTGGATTTCCTGAGGAGTGAAATTCCCTGCATGTCAGGCAGTGCTAATAACAACAAGTTTCAGGAAGTATAGTTCAGGCTGCTTCTCTTCAGAGGAAGCTCTCCATGAATGTCTGCCAGGAAATAATCCCAATCCTTTCCTCTACAGCTCACACAAACCAACCCTGGCAACCCCTGCTTTGTCTCTTGCTGGTCCTGTTATTGGACACCAACAACAAATGCTATTACAGAGGATAGGAGGGAAGCCTGGTGAGCCTAACTCAGTTTATAGGGGGAAAATGAGATCCTCAAGCCACGAGAAGATCACTGTCTGGTTTGAATTTTGGTCTTTTTGACGGCAAATTCTGTTCAAGTTTTATTTTTGCAAGCAGGAACACACTTTCCAAGGCAGAGTCAAAGGCTGATACGGAGTTGATCCCCTAACTGTCTGAAATCTGGACAGGCTGTAAGGTTATCCTAACACCTAGCAGTGAGGAACACATTATCAGTGATACTCTTACATAAAAACTGGGTCTGGGTGAATGATTCGGAATATCCTGCTGCTTATGGAAACACATGGCATTTTCTAGGCCAGTGTTAAACAGTCTTGTGTATTTCCTACAGCAAATAACAGGCAGCACAGATCTTTACCCATCAACCAAAACACACGATCAGAGGAAGACTGCACAGTATCAGCAAGCAAGTGAAGTGTTCTCATAGAACTAGAGCTATTGCTAACTTCACTGCAAATATAACCTTGCATTCCCAAGAGCTCCAAGTCTATTTTTAGAGAAGTGATAAATACACTACTGGAAAGAAGCAGAATAGCCATAGTGGAACACAATTAGTTTTGCTTTTTTAGACCAATAAAATGGGTTGCATCTACCTTCATTACAGCTATAAAAAAGAGCTTACCACCACAACAGCTAGAAAACATGTATAGGCGTGCTTGACTTCACACACAAGAACAACTCTTACCGGTTTGAACATGTCAACATGGTTGCACAAATGTAAACAGTTATGTGTTTGCAGTGCCAGATGAAGAAAATTAAGTTGCCCTAAGACAAGAAGGATCTACTCTGTGAAAAGGTCTCAATGCTTCCAAGCTGAAACAACGCTGCAAGGTATGGGCTCATGTACAGGGAAAAGTTTCATGGATGTTTAAGTAAGCCAATCATTCAGAAATCTGCAATTTAAACAGTCTGGAGGGCAGCAGCCGCCTTACATGGCTATGCTGGCATCACCAAAATGTACGACCACAGATCCAAGCCCTATAACAAAGGAGCACTATTTAAAGTCAAACTTTGTTTTCTGCCTTGTATTTCACTACTTGCATTTACCAGAAGGGCTAGCAACCAAAACAAATAATTTGTTTTGGTATTCAGAAGACCTTTGGCACTGCCAGAGGAAAGGCTAGAATCTTAATTCATTCTACGTCAGTAACATATTCTGAGATAATCCAGACAGGCTGAGGTTTTTATCAAACTCCATTGAGGAATGACAACTAAGGAGAGTATCATCAGCACTGAAATGTATTTCCCCCAGCCCACCTGCTTCTATGTAAAAGACAACAGTTGCTGTTGGGACAGGCTGAGGAACAGTAACCACACTAAGCAAAGACCCAGACAGAGAGTCCAGGATGGCATTAAGCACCACATGGCAAGGTTTGTGTTTGTTAAATTCAAGTTCATTGCTTTTAAGACTCTGGCGATGCCTGCCATCGCCAGAGCAGAGCATGTTTCACAGGAACCCAGCCAGAGAAAAGAGGTTGACCTGCACTGAAACATTGGCGGAGCCTCTCAAGTGAGAAGTGATAGGATGAGAGGGAACAGCTTCAAATTGTGTCAAGGGAGGTTTAGATTGGATATTAGGAAAAATTTCTTCACCAAAAGGGTTATCAAGCACTAGAAGATACTGTCCAGGGAATTAGCCAAGTCAGCACCCCTAGAGGCGTTTAAAAGTCATGTAGACGTGGACATGGTTTAGTGGTGGAGTTGGCAGTGCTAGGTTAATGGTTGAACTGAATGACCTTAAAAGTCTTTTCCAATCCAAAAGACTCTCTGATTCTATAAACTCACACACTTGCAAACCTGGCCTGCCTGGAAGAAGTTGAAGTCTACCATAAACCTCCATGGAAAAGTAAATCTTTCCCCAATGCTTCAAAAGTCCAGAATAATAAAGCAGATAGCAAGCCCAGCAAAATTCCCCTTGCAGAAGCCAGGAGGAGCTGTGAGCACACAGGTGGTACTGGCCAGAGGCAAAACACATTGGTTATCTTTACACTTGAAAATTATGAAGCATTACCACTGTTCTAAGGGTAAACTGAAATCTTTTGAAACAGATTTTGTACCAAGAAGGGATAAGGGTGGTTGAGTCACCTTCCCTGGAGGTGTTTAAGGGATGGGTGTATGAGGCGCTGAGGTGCATGGTTTAGTGTTTGATAAGAATGGTTGGACTCAATGATCCGGTGGGTCTTTTCCAACCTCATGATTCTATGAGTCTATGATAAGCCTGAACTGTATTAAAATAAGAATACATGCATAACACCCAAAATATATACAGAAAATGTATCTTTAAGATTTCAGTAGGGACGCATTGCTTAGTCTAAGAGATAAAAAGGAACATTAAATTATCGATCTGTCATACTGTACTGAAATAAGCGCTACGCTGGATACAAACATGGTTGCTCATCAAACACAAGTTTAATTTCAACTGCAATAAAACCATAAAGCTGGAAAGCTTCTGATGTCACTTGCAGTAGAGATACGGTTAGGGCAACTCTTTGAAAGCTGCTTAGGTGGAAGTGCTAGCACCATCTGCTGTCAATGGCCATCTGACAGCTATGAAAACACACACACGCACACACTAAACACCCCTATTATTATGTGTACATTGCTTACTGAACCCCTGCACCAATTCAGTGCACAAAGAGTGGCCTAAAAAGTAAGGCTGAATTATAAAGCTAAGCAGCACTGCTGCTGCTAACCCCTTCTTATTGATATATGTCCTCTGCAATCACTAATAAATAATCAGAGTCAAGAACTGGCATCAGGAAGAAGAGAAAGAACACTTCATGAGCTGAAGCAATTAAGTGTCATCTATGCATTCATGTTAGCAGTCATTTAGTCAGGTTTTCCACAATCACCATATTTTATCAGGGCATGTGCCCATGAAAAAGATCTGGGGGGTTAAATACAGAACTGCCAAGTACTTCCAGGTGCTATTCCAATCAGTGAGAGATCTCCTTTCAGTGCCAATTTTAAGCGTTACAAAAAAAAATGGCATGTCTGAACGGACCTTAAAATTGAAACCTGACTCTAAACTCTGTGATTCCATCCAACACTGATACTAATAACACCATAAGACGAACAGGTAAGGCCAGCAATAACAGAGCAAACTTAATAGGAAAAAAACCACCATTCTTTAAGAAAAGGGCTGGAATACTGCAGTGATTATTTTTGGTACCAAACAAGAGAGTGGTTCTGTGGAACAAAGTAATGTATGTCACAACAGTCTTTTCATAAGAGCTTAAATTTTTACAATATGAATATAAGACTTAAAATAACAGTTCATAAAGCAGCTGGGTGAGCAAGAGATTCAGTATATTTTTGTCATTTCCACTGGAACTGTCACTCTAGAATTTGCATATATAATAGCAATTTCAAAGAGTAAGCAGCACTAATCTCTTCCTCCTACCAAATCCCCAGCCAGAAAAAAATACACAGACTTCACTGTAAACCTGCCAAGTCAGAAGTATTTGCAATTTACATTTATGATCTTATACTGCTTCTTCTTATTTGCCATTTTATTTCACAGCCTTGTTATTCACAGGGTTGGTTTTCCACAGTCTTATCTAGGAAGGTACTGCAAGATATTTACCTAACAAACTAATAAATACTTAGTTGTCATGGTTTTACCAGGATATGACTCACTTCAGCCTTTTACAAACGGCTTCAGTTCACAAAACATACAAGTGTGCTCCATGACATCAGGATAGTCATGGTTGTTCCTTTCAAAAGGTCAAACAAAATGAAAGGCAGTATTAAAATCCCGAAATCATAGGTCTGATTTATATGCCTTTACATATGACAAACTGAAGCAGGGGGTATATAAGCTGGTTTGTCCCACAGAATCACAGAACAACCCCGACTCACTCAGTCCCACTACCCTGTTTTCTGGATTTGTCACACCCTTAGTTTTCCAAGTTCAGAAAAATACTGTAAAAATGCCTAGATTTCCATCTGAATTGTCATTCAAATTCAACATGATGTTTAAGGTAACAAATTTTAGTCTTGATAAAAATATTAGTACCAGTGACTTTTGTTCAAAGTGAAGTACTCTAGGTTGTCTTAGTTTGGGTTACAGAACTGAAGATGACTGGTTTTTTTTAGAACACAACTTACTCCTTGTAGCGGTGAAAGCAAAGGGAATTCCTTGGAAAAAACTATTTGCCTAATACAAACATCATCCCATACCAGAAAAGAGAAGGCAGAAATTGGAAAGGAGAAGCAATTAAGTCACCACAAACTTGAAAACTGGAAGTTTAAGAAAGGCTGACTAACAGCCAGACCACTCATGAATTAAGAAGTGAAAGGGCTACTAAAAATGAAGACATCTATCCTTGCAAATCCAGATAGTCAGGGGACCCTAAGTGATCCTCTGCTCTTCCCTGAAGGTGGAAATTTCAGGCGATCCTGAAGAGGCAATACTCCAAAGTCACACTGCAATACAGCAGTCTGAAATATCATTAGGGGCCATAGTCCGCATGAAATACAAGCGGCCACATCTCCTTACTTCTCAAGTGCATTTCAGCCCAGGAAAGGAGAACATTATTGTAATCTAAAAGAGGTGGTATAGAAATCTTAAATAAGGCTCCCCACATCAGCAAGTTAGACACAAAAGTGCTCTTGAAGCAGCAGGTGATAAATTTTGTCACCTGCCAAAGCCTAAGAAATAAGAAAAAATAATATAATACAGACTCCCAATCCACTAAGCACAGAGACAGAAAGCTACAGACAGAAGAGAGAGAAAAAAAAGGATCCAGCTATTCTACCCACACTCAAATAAAAGAACATTCCAAACATCAGTATACATCAACAGCAATAAAAGCAGAAATACCAAATAGACTGAAGTTTACAAATACAACCATTCATCCTGGAAGTGAAAGGGGCTGTCACAGGGAATCACAAAAACAGGTCCCCTGAACTAAATTCTTGTAACACAGACTACGGTGGTTACCCACTTCTCTACTCCTCCTTACAGTAAACCTACTTAAGATTAGGCTACGTGCCCCTACGGTGAAGATTTCGTTTAAGACAATTTTTTACATGCTACAGAAAAGCAAAATGTGAATGAAACTAGAGAATCATTAATATTTCGTTCCAAAGCCAGCATGTCAGGCTGGAAAGACAATTTCCAGCTAAGCAGTTTTGGTAGGTGAGGAAATATTTCACAAATTCCTCTCGTGCAAATTGAATTACTTGCTGCACAGGCCTGCCCACTTCTGTATTCCCCAGATTGAATGGAAGGGTCATACATGGGATATCAGAGAACAGTCAGTTCTAGGAGGCTCAGGGAAAAAGACAAGCTAAGAAATTCTGTTTTAACATTGCTGCTTAAAAAAAAAAAGCAACAAACAAACAAAAAACCCAAACCCAAAACACAGGATTTTCAACAATAATTAAACAATAAAAAAGAAATCTCAACTACTCAACTTTTACCCAGAATAAACCCCTGTGCAAAAATGAAATCATTAGCTGTTCCACATACCTTAAATAGACTTTCCAGCTCTCAACAGCAGGTTCTCAGTGCAGGATGAAACATGAAATCTGAAATAAACGTTTAGAATTGATCAGGATATTTAGTCAAATTAGTCAAATACCCAACAAACTTAAAACCAAATAATGAATACTATTATTACAAAAACCAGAGAAGCTTCCAAAGGAAGAAGCTACAAAACATATCCTACTTTACAAGCAAAGATTATTCAGCTGGAAGTCCTTAGGGGGAAAAAAAAATGCCACACTAAAGAGGTTTGTCAAAGTGGAAGCCACAAGCTTACATCTGAACTCAAAATAGAATCACAGAATGCTTTGGGTTGGAAGGGACTTTTACAGGTCATCCAGTCCAAGCCTCTGCAGAAGCAGGGACATCTTCTACTGGATCAGGTTGCTTGGAGTGCCATCCAGCTTGCCCTTGAATGTTTCCAGGGATGGGGCTTCTATCACCTTGCTGAGCAACCTGTGCCAGTGTTCTACCACCCTCATTGTAAAAAATTCCTTCCTTATATGCAGTCTAGATCTGCCCAGTTTAAAACCATTACTCCTTGCCCTGTCACAACAGGCCCTGCTACCAAAGTCTATTCCCATCTTTCCTTCCCATAGGCTCCCCTTTAAGCACTGGGCTGCTGCTATAAGGTCTTCCCACAGTCTTCTCCTCTCCAGGCTGAACAAACCCAACTCTCTCGCCCCTTCCTCATACATGAGCTGCCCCGGCCCTCAGATCATTTTTGTAGCCCTGGATGCCTCACAAAGCAAGTTGCCAGAAATCCTGTAGGAAAATTTCACAAGCTGTATGGCTTTGGCGTTTGGAAGGAGGAAGACTAAAGCAGGATTCTTAAGTGAACCTTTATTATAGCTACCATACATTTAATGGAAACAACAATTCAATAAGTACTGAAAACGCTGATGAGAGATTCAAAATGTTGGCGGCAGCAGCATTCAGACCTGAAATTAGAAAGAGTGCTTCCCTGGGGGGGAAGAGGTTGAAAAGAGTGTGTGGGAGGAACTAGTGAAAAGTATTTATTTCCTCTGGGTACATGCATCGCAGGGCAGCCAAGCCAGTTTGGAGCTGAAGCAACAAATACACACAGCTATAGCTCAAAACACACGGAAAACACTGTCCAAAAAGAGCTATGGGGTTTTTCCTTAAAGGAAAGGATCGATCTGAAAGAACTCCAGTGCTGAGTAATCAACGAGGCTGGGTTTGCTACTTTGCCAGTTAGTTTTGCTCTTTTGCCTCTCAAACATCCAGCAGAAACAACAGCAGCAGTAGAAAGCCTAAGCTTACATATTAAGCACTTAAAATCAATTTTTAATAATCACAGAATCACAGAACAACCAGGTTGGAAGGGACCCATCGGATCTTCTAGTCCAACCATTCCTATCTAACACTAAACCAAGTCCCTCAAGACCTCATCCACCCGTGTCTTAAATACCTCCAGGGAAGGTGACTCAACCACCTCCCTGGGCAGCCTATTCCAATGCCCAATGACCCTCTGCGTGAAAAACCTCCTCCTAATCTTCTATGAATCTTTATTCACCTCAAGTACTTAAAAGTTTTTCCCACACACATAGACCACAAAAGATTTCCACAGAAGAGAATCCGATGAGATAAAGCAAAGTAACACCAGCGATAAAATAAACTACCATGGTTTAGGTTTTTATATAAAAAAACCCACTCAAATACTATTTTAAGAGACTAAGCTATAATAAGTATTTTGCTTTTCTTATTTTTCTCAGTCTAAACTTCTTCATGAAAGCCACAGAAATGCGCCACAGACTCTCAACCTGGAACACATGCCTTGACCACTGGGAAAAATCACTGCAAACTTGAACTGCTTTTACAGTGGCAGCAGAGGAAAGACACTGCTTCAACATACTCATTTTAAAGTTAACACAGAATCTGCTCAGTCAGTCAGTCAGCTGTCCTGTTATCTCCACCAGACTGAATGGCAAACAGCTTTCCCCAGAATCATGTCTGCTCCAAATATTTTTAGGGAATTAGTCATGATGTGGGACAATTCGTGAAAACACCAGCGATTAACACAACAGGAATGACATCATGACAAGTCCTTTATGAAAAGGGAAATCACTCATGAGACTGTTTCTCAGACTGAGAAACGCATGCAGTTACTGATTTCGTAAAGATATTTTCTGATATGGCAAAAGCTACTTTTAATTTCCAAGGCTGATAATAACGACCTTTCCCTGCTCTGGGAAGTTATGTCAACAGCACCCATAAAGCATCTGTTAAAATAATTGTGTGTGTAATAATGTGAGGCTTATACAAAACGTCAAAAATGAACCTAACACTAGAAAAACATTACTTTAATTGCTTAGGCATTAATAATACAAACACTTACAAGCACTGTAGATTTTCCACATAAGTTATCACACCGATTGTCAATAGAACTACCCATGTGTGCAAAATTCAGCATATGACCTCATGCTAATGTGAACTTGATGTTAGACGGCAACCCCAGAGCACAAAGAAAAGGCCTCTCTTCAGGTCATTAGCTACAAAGAGTAACGCAGTCATGCAGTCAGAGATGATCCAAATCACAGAATCACAGAAAGGTTTGGGCTGGAAATGACCTTAAAGAGTACCAAACCCCAAGCCATGGGCTGGGACACCTCCCACTGGATCAGGTTGCTCAAAGCCCCATCCAACCTGGCCTTGAACACCCCCAGGGAGGGGGCATCCACGACTTCTCTGGACGACGTGTGCCAGTGCCTCATCATCCTCATAGGAAAAAAAAATTCTTCGTACTACTTAACCTAAATCTCCTCTTTCAGCTTAAAAATACTACCCCTTGTCCCATCACTGCATTCCATGATAAAGAGCCCCTTCCCAGCTTGCTTTCCCTTGAAGTACTGGAAGGTTGGTATAAGGCCTTCTCTCCTCCAGGCTGAACAACCTCAACTCTCTCAGCCTGTCACCACAGGGGAGGTGTCCTAGTCTTCTAGTCATCTTTGTGGCCTCCTCTGGACTTGCTCTAACAGATCCATGTCCTTCCTGTACTGAGGACACAACATCTTTTCATCTCCATACACTGACAACTCGTTCCAGGCACATCTTCCTTAGATTTGTCTTCACAGGTTAATTATCGATTTAATCTACTCATCAATTACTTCAGAAGCAAGTGGTGACAAGAACTCTCCTATGTTCAACTCAAGTCTGACCAGTTGTAAAGCTTCTTAAAATGATGCTGAAAGCTTCTAAAGTGGTCAAAAGGACATGAAATACGGAAAGTGAGTAGGTTAAGCAAAATATTGTGCTTTTATTTCAATTTCTTGCAAAAAATATCAATATATCTTACAAAATGGTTCTTTTTAAGTATAAAATCCCAAATACGTGGGGGAACACAAAGAAGGGAAAAAGGGATTTTTCTCATAGCTTTTGAAATGTGTCTACCTTTCCTCACAAGGGAATGGTCTTAAGTTTAATGCATTTTTTTGTGGTGGAAAACTATACCTTTTCAGAATTTTTCCAACTGGTAGCTGTAAGTCCCCTGTTTCATCCAGTTTTATATTTCCTTCTTTTTTTTTTTTTTTACTGAAGTTTTAGCTATCACTCATACTTTATCTTCCTCTTAAAAGTCACACATAATCCTGCCTTCCAACTGAAAGACAGAGCATCTTGCTTGCAGAGCTAACCCTTCACATGCACTGCCTGTAATTTTAAGTTTTATCTTCCAGTCTCACTCCATTCATTCTTCCATTTGTCTCCTGACAAAGCACACCACTGAAGACATGATCCTATTAGCAGTACCCAAGAAGAAAAATGTTAAAACATCTAGGTGTGGAGCTCATTCCTCAGCTTCCTCATGTTTTCAGCTACCGTTAATGCTCTTTGATCACATTCTTCAAGAAAACGTGTCCTCCTTCCTCTTTTCTCATCGGTCTATTAATTTACTGTTCACAAATTTCACTCTTTCTAACCCTCCTCTAAATCCTCTGCTCCATTTTAACACAGCAATTCATCATCTCAAGCCTTACAAAGCTAAAGATCACCCAATCACTGAATGGTTTGGGTTGGAAGGAACCTTAAAGGTCATTCAGTTACAAATCCCTTGCGATGGGCAGGGACACCTCCCACTAGACCAAACTGCTCAGAGCCCCATCTAACCTGGCCTTAAACACTTCCAGGGAGGGGGCATCCACAGCTTCCCTGGGCAACCTGTGCCAGTGTCTCACCACCCACTTTGTGAAGAACTTCTTCCTAATGCCTAATCTAAATCTTCCGTCTTCCAATCTAAAGCCATTCCCCGCATCCCATCACTCCATGTCCTTGTAAAAAGTCCCTCCTCAGCTTTCATGTACCCCCTTCAGGTCGTGGAAGACTGCTATAAGGTACTGGAAGACCACAACGCGGGATGGACCACTGCATATCAACATTAGTTTTTTCACTTCCATCTCCTATCCCTCTGACACACAGCAGCAAAGCAAATAAACAGTTTAGTGCAATGTGACATTTTTATCGTTATAAAGCGTTCAGTGTGATCGAATGTGGTCTCCAATGACGTCTCTTATGCACTACAGTAATTGCACAAAGATCACAGTAGACTGGAAAGACTTTGAGAGCTCTGCCAGTACAGAGGAAGAACAGTCACAGCAATCTCTGGACACACCTAATATTTTCTTTAGCAAAGATGACATGCAATTACAAGTTGTCTGCAATGGTAGTGTTCCTGTTCATTATAGGGCACACATATGTTCTTAGATGCTGTTTTTTATCTCGCATTCATAACTGTATCTATACAGTGTCTCTGCACCTCAAGCAATGACAGCAACAGACGGACCCACCTGGAGCACTTTCTGCAATGGCCCCAAGAAAAAACCTCTGCAGAAGAACAACACAATACATCCCTGGGTACTGTCTACTCACAAATGTCCCTCAGGAGAAGTCCTAGAACATTCAAAGCAGTTACTGAATCTTTGACTGACTCAACAGCACTGGGTGCATGGATACAATGCTGTGAAGATTTAGTAGTCTTGAAACCATTAATGTTTCAGAATAATTTGCATACAAGCACTAACTTGACCCTAACACTGTTTGGTGACTTGGACACCAAAAGAACACAGTCCATAAAGCAGAACTGGGAACAGATTCCCTGGACCCAAGCATTGTTGCTCAGCACGTCACCACAAAACAGATTCATATGGCCACTGTCAGCCTCCCCATGAGCAATCCTACAGAAACTTTTACCAAGATTCTTAGAACTTCATTGGGAAAGAAGGGCACACTCCAGTAAGACCTCATTTCCATATCATATTAAACACATCAAAAAAACAAAGGAGTCCATACTCAGTATCATCTCTTATTTCTAAGGGTCATCATACAAAATCAGCTCTAGAGACAAAGATTTCACAACACAGAACACAAGACCAACCTAACATTTAAAACTGCTGTAACACATACTCAGCCCAAACCCTATCACATTTCAGTGACAGCTGTGCATTAAGCAGTCGCATTGTATGCACGTGGGCAGTTTCCCCCCTCCCGACTCCATTCTAACCATGCTTCAGATCCTTTGTCAAGAACTTGTTACTTTCATCTTGCCTTTCCAAAACTGACTGTGACTCAGCAACCCATGAGGTCTTGTCTCATTTTACCACTTTTATCAACTTCAAGAGTAAGGCATGAAAGCAAGTGGGCTTTATGTATATTTATTTTCACAACTTGTGGCAGTCCTCACCCTTCCCGTACTTCCATTCCATGATCTCGTCTGCTATGATGTGACCAGTGTTCCTGTTCTCACTTGAGAACACCGCAGCACGATACCAATTTCAACAGAAGCAAAGAGACTTTGAAAGAACTAACTTCAATGCAATCCCTATTTGTCTCCCAAAAGCCACACAGATAAACGCATCTGGAGTTCTGTAGGACTCCAGAATTTGTTTCCTAGGAAGGGTAGCTGTGTTCAGTACTCAGACTACAAACAGTTCAAAGGTTCTGTTTGCCTTTAAGAGAAGAAAAAGCTGATTTAGTTGCAAAATGAAGCCAATGATACACATTCCTTTCTCTCAGAATTCCCTCTTCTCTTTTGATGAAAAAAGAGCAAGGCATAAAGCGAGCTGTTGAAAGCACTGGAACAGTGTGAGACCTGAAACACTGCCATCACACAAAGAAACTCTCCCCTTCTACCAAGGCTGAATAAGCAGGGGCATCATAGCCTATGACACAGTTAAAGTTTCACTTCATTTAAATCCTCATCAGAGAATTGGTCACCTATGCTGCACACCACCTTCTTCTGAAAGTGCCTAACCTCCTACAAAACACTTGGCTGTTTACTGATTTCACACAGATAACAAGTTTCTGGTAACAAGGGAGCAAAATCCAGAGAACTACAACTCGATGTCTTATAAAAAGAAAATATTGATGTGAACTCTAGGTAAACAATGGAAAAGGATGATATCTGGCATAATGTCCCGCTCCTTCTTTTGACTCTGTTCCTTGACTAAGGGGACTCTATGTTATTTCTGCTTCTGCTGTCCACAACCTGTGAAATGCAAGTAATAAACTCAACCTAATACTCACAAAACATCCAAGAAGAGACAGAGTCAGAATGTTCCCACAAGGGAAGCATATGTCACATACTTTTTACCTCCCTATTTCTCTTACAAGCGTCAATCCTTGAACTGTACCATCAAATATATTGGCAAAATAAACAGAGTATTATTGTCTTCTGGAAAAGGATTGATTTTTCCTGAGAACTATTGATTAATCAAAACGTCCAAACCAATTTATGTACACATGTCCTAAGGTCTAAAAGAACATCTCAATCCTCCTCCTTGGAGGAGATCCCTCCCAGTTAAAACCAGGCTATTTACAAAGGCAGTGATAAACAAGAAATCCACATAAATAAAGAGTTATTAGATTACCCTGATAATTAGGAATTAGCATCTAGTCAGACTAGGTGCTTTTATAGCTCCACCTTTTAGTTTAGAGGCTGCCTGAAAGCCCAGATGTAGCACTGAAATGCCAATTCCAGCAGCTTCTGCCTCTAAATTTAAACACAGCATTTAAAAAGCTATCTGATCAATGAGTTTATTCCGTCATAAGGAACATCTCAAATGCAGGGTGCGTTACTAACAGCAGTTTCCAGCAGAGGCTGTGCTGAGTACACTCACCCATGCATACCACATTTTAACTTGTCTCCACGAGTGTTTTCACTAGAGATGTGTTAATTCTGTTTCGCAGTCTCAGTAGTGGCTTTCTCCTTCTATATCAAAATGCTGGGAACATTTTACTAGCTTTAAAACAGATTCATTTGAGCTACCACTAAGAGGAAGCCTACTGGCACATCAACAAAATACAAGCTATCATGTTAAAGAGAAGGCTCTGGGGAGACCTTATAGCAGCCTTCCAATACCTGTGATTGGATGACTGTAGTGATAGGATGAGCGGGAATGGTTTTAATTTGGAAGGGGAAAGATTTAGATTAAACATTGGGGAAGAAATTCTTCACAATGAGGGTGGTGAGGCACTGGCACAAGTTGCCCAGAGAAGCTGTGGATGCCTCCTGCCTGGAGGTGTTCAAAGCAAGGTCAGATGAGGTCTTGAGCAGCCTGGTCCAGCAGGAGGTGTCTTTGCCCACAGCATGGGGGGTTGAAACTGGATGATCTTTAAGGTCCTTTCCAACCCAAACCACTCTGTGATTCAAGGATAAAGACCGAAAGAGAAAAAGAAAGTAGATCCACCAGAAATTCCTATTATTCTGAAAGTGAAGCTCAGACTATTAGTATGTAATACAATACAGTCTAAGGGCAGTATTAAAGTGCAATTACAAAAGGAATAAGACATGTCACCCTTTAAGGCCACTTTATTAAATTGCTTGTAATTTTCAGAAACCTTGCTTGTTTTCTTCCATGAACTCTGTACATGTACAACAGGCTGGCAACTAGTCCAGTTGTTCTGGAATCAGTAACTAATTTATAATTCTGGTTTTCAAGCTATATCCAGGTAACAACTGCATCTATAGCAGAGCACGATGGTTTCATTTACAGAAAGGATCTTCTCTCTGTGACCTTTACAGCCATAACCCAGAAGAGCATTCCACAAAACAAATACAAGGTGCTGTGTCTGCAACAGATTTGCATCAGAACTGCACAGTTTCAGACAATATGTAACAAGGTAACAGAGAAGACTTGCTTACCAGAGCTCAGAGAAAACCACTTTTGGACTGTCAGGGTAAGCCTGAAAATAACCATCTCACATTCTTTACTTGTTAACATCACTAAAATCAGTGCTGGGCAGGACTCAAGAGGTTGTCTTTTCAATGTGCCACTCCCTTTCTTGATGTACTGTGCCCAAAACTAAACACAGCATTCAAAGTAAATCCTACCAGTACTGAATGGTGTGACCAGCAGGTCCAGGGAGGTTATTCTCCCTCTGTAGTCAGCACTGGTGAGACTGCTCCTTGAATACTCCCTGTTCAGTTCTGGGCCCCTCACCACAAGAAGGATGTTGAGGTTCTGGAGCGAGTCCAGAGAAGAGCAACGAGGCTGGTGAAGGGGTTAGAGAACAGGTCCTATGAGGAACGGCTAAAAGAGCAGGGGTAGTTTAGCCTGGAGAAGAGGAGGCTGAGAGAAGACCTCATTGCTCTCTACAACTACCTGTGGAGAGGAGGGAGCTGGCCTCTTCTCCCAAGTGACAGGGGACAGGACAAGAGGGAATGGCCTCAAGCTCCACCAGGGGAGGTTCAGGCTCCACATAAGGAAAAAAATTCTTCACAGAAAGAGTCATTAGTCACTCGAATAGGCTGCCCACGGAGGTGTTTGAAGTGCAGGTGGATGAAGTTTGGAGGGGCATGGTTTAGAGACTGGTGGGAATGGTTGGACTTGATGATCCGGTGGGTCTCTTCCAACCTGATGATTCTATGAACTCAACGGAACAAGTAGTTACCCCCTTGCTACACCATAGTAGAATCTTTCTATCTGCACCAGCTGGACAAAGTTAATCACAAACTAAGCACCAATGAATCAATAACCTGCATACCCCAGTTTACTCAGCTCTTGCAGAACTTGAAGAGTATGTTGTTGAACAACAATATCCAAAATGTACCAGATACAGATCAGGAAGAGAGATTGTGGAGTTGAGAGGCATCAGAACAAGTCCAGAAAACAGCAAGCTTTGTGATTTATACAAACTACAGATAAAATGACAACATAATTCTGCCTCTAGGACATAGTATTTAAGTTTGCAATAGAAAATCAGAGCTGATAAAAATTCAGAATTACTTCTTTATACATTAATTACCAGCATTCCCATAGTGGTGCCATTAACATTAGAATTAGAACAGAAACGCTATTTGTAACACTTGCAAAGAGCTTCACTGCAAGCAAGAGATCCTTCCATGCCAGCAGTATGTCAAGGTTGCCTGGGTGAAGGCTGGCAATAAAAAACTAGTTAAAAATGTAACAAAATTAAACAGCCTTCCATATAATTAAAAATGGAACTAAAGAGATTAAAACCCTCCAGCTTCTGGCTCATATGAGAGGGACATACATTTTTCATGGAATCATAGAACAGTTTGGGTTGGAAGGGACTTTAAAGATCATCCAATTCCAGCCTCCCTGCCATAGGCAAGGTACACTTGCCACTAGATTAGGTTGCTCAAAGTCTCATCTAACATGGCATTCAGCACCTCCAGGGATGGGACATCCATGACTTCTCTGGACTACCTGTGCCAGTGCCTCATCACCTTCACAGTAAAACATTTCTTCCTAACATCTCATTTAAATCTCCCCTCTTTCAGCTTAAAGCTGCTTGCACTCACCCTATCTCTGCAATCCATGACAAAGCACCTCCTCAGTTTTCCTGTAGGCCCCTTTTAAGTACTGGCAGGTTGCTCTATGTTCTCCTGGGAAACATTTCTTCTCCATGATGAATAACCCCAACACTCTCAGCCTGTTCTCACATGGGAGGTGCTCCAGACCTCTAATCATCTTTGTGGCTTCCTCTGTACTCACTCTAACAGATCCATGTCCTTCCTGTGCTGAGGACTCCAGAACTAAAAACAGAACTCCAGGTGAGGACTCACAAGAGCAGAGTAGAGGGTCAGAATCACCTCCCTCTCCCTGCTGGTCACGCTTCCTTTGATGCAGCCCATGATACCACTGGCACACATTGCCAGTTCATGGTGAGCTTCTTATTCATCGGCACCCCCAAATTTTTCTCTTCAGGGCTGCTTTCAATTCATTTGGTCCAGCCTGTATTTATGCTCTTTATTTACATACTATCCAGCAGATTTTGTTCCTACTCATAAAATAAAACACAAGTACGCCTTATTTAATGAAAGCAAATGCAGCTGTCAGTGAGGTATCACAAAAGGTTAACAAGTACAGTGTCGAACATGGATTAATGATGATGGCCATACTAAGGGTCATTCTAAGCAGTAAGATTGCACCTCAAATGAATAGCTTTGATCCAACATCATAATTTCTACTCTCCCCCATGAGGGAGACTTCAAACACCTCTACAGAAAGCACTTCAGACTTGACTTCTGTTTATATGCCACTGGACAAGCCCTGAACAAAGCACAGTCCCAATTTTAAAGAGGAATAAATAACAGTACAGCAGTTACATTAGTTTAGCCATTGGAACAAAAAAATAAACCACAGAAGAAGCAGAAAAAAATACCTGCCTCCTGAATTCCAGTGCTACAGCTGTATCAATGCTTCCTACTTCTTTCCACCACTAATCAACAAAAACAGTGGCAGCGAGCACAAAAGGTCCTAGGCACCAGAAAAACCACAGGAAAACCTCCACCAGCTTCTGGAACTTGCTGGGAGAAAGGGTGATAAGGAGTGACATAATTAAAGAAATATGAAGTTCAACCCCTTCTGATAAATTCAAGCAACTGAACTACAAAGGTAGCTTTTGCACACATTAGTTTTGTGTGTATCTGCCAGGAGTCTAAAATCAATTATGAAGAAGTAACTCTGCCTTGAAACAGCTTCCATTACAGAAAAGCATCAGTAAAAGAGCAAAGGGGATGAAAGAAGAGACAGCTAAAACCTGAGGTATAAGCATGTGTAGAAGAACCACAAGAGGATTCAGTCACCAGCACAAGGAATTTCTGCTTGAAGTGTATTAGCAAAAGCAGGGGAAAAAAAAAATAGGAACACTTTGTTTAATCATCCAAAAATAAAAAGGAACTGTCCTCTTAACTGATCATTTTACTTTTTGCCTTTCTATACTAACCTTTACTTGAAAAGTGGGCAATTAAAATTCCAGTATTCTAAACCAGAACACAATTTTACCCTCGAAGCACAGAAAGATTACAACCATTTTGTCCAAAAAATGAAATCAAAACAAGGTACCTACGTAGAAATAAGAAAATGGCAGTAGATTTGATGATTTTACACGGTCTTTCATAGCAAAAGAATTTAAAAGATTGCTGCAAATCAGTAGAAGGAAATTCTCTTTTGAAAATCACAGAATTTCTGAATCTCAGTGCTACAGAGCATTACTGAGAAACTTGCCTCAGTGCTGACACTGAACATAAAACCTACAACAGACAGGCTGTAACAGGTATCGTCTGATATAAATCCCCACTGCTGGGGATAACTCAGATTTGGGATTTGTAAGTTTAGTAACTTCAGTAGCAGTAACCCGGGAAGCAAAGCTAGGATATTTAAGTACTAAATACAGATGGACACTAGACCTTACTGACTGTCACACGTCTCATGGATTATATCTGTAAACACTCCTTGCAGCTTTAAAGGTCTGGGAAAAATGCTAAGTACCTGGTTAAAGAGGTGCATTCAGATCTTCAAAATATCTCATTTAGCTCATTTTGAGTTTCTGATAAACTAGACTTCTGTTTTCTTACTGCTAGGATGGCAAAGAATTTGGTTGCAAGGGGATAGCAGGAGGAAGAAACAGCTCCTCCTTCCCACATTAAGGAAAAAAAAAAAATCAGCTGCTGTTTCGGATCCTTGCCAGGAACTTTAATGGGTCTAAAGGAACAAGAGCCTCTGCCTTCCAAAGACGCTTCATGGCCTGAGATGGTCTGCTGCTTCTCCCTTCCCCCCAGATGAAATAAAACAAAAGCAGGAATCACACGTTTTCATGCGTGAGTGAATAATGGAAACCCCAAGCATGGCAGCAGGAAGCAGTAGTGGGTTGCAGTTAGCAGAGCCTCTGACCTCCTTCTCCCTTTCCCAAACAGCAAGAACAGCTTCAGCTCCATCACTACAATCTCTAAAAGCAGACAGAAGCCCCTCATTTAAGGACTCTTGACACAGATCCTGTCTAAATGCAGAGCTTAAACACACCTAGAATGACAACAGCAGCACAGAGGATATGATCTCCCATCACTGTCACCAGGACAACAGATGCAAATGTTGTGCTTACATACTTAGGGTCAAAATGAAGGAAATTAGTTTAGGATCTTAAAATGAGCTAAATTACAGTTCCATGGGCAGAGAAAGGGTCAAGATTAATCTTGAGGACTAAGCTCTAAACTGACCTATATTATACTGTGTGAAGTTGGAATCCTGCAGCAAACCAAAATCAAGTTGAGTGTTCGCCAGTTCCCATTCTCAACCAAAAACTCCCAAAGTAGTCGCATTTCAGCGTGGCAGAAAGCTACCTAAAACTACTTATAACTTTTTCTATATGCCCTTTCTGCATATTAACATATTAAAAAAGGGGCAGAGAGTTAGAGGGGAGGTGAAAAAAATAATCTGGACGTCACAGTGGACAAAAGAAAGCAAATACTGGAGAGTTTTACCAGTTCAACAACAGGTTGCTGCAGATCTGAAGAAACTTTACATGTACCTACAATTAACACTTAGGCAAGTGATTCATCAGATGTTCTCTAACAAAGCCTGTTGCCTTTAGCTTTTGTTATTGACATCTTCCATTCTAATTTTTACTTGACAGAAACTGTATTCCAAGCCTTGTCAAACAGATTCCAGAAACCATTCTCCAATTTCATCTTAATCCATGAACCAGTAGACCTGCATCTCCAGATTTCTGGTACCATCAGAGCCAGAGAGCATTACATTTCTGTGGTTCGGCCTCTCTGAAGCTATTTCTTCTATATACTTGATTCCATGCATCAGTTCCCTCCAACAACACATCCCTCTGACGTAGCTTTCAAAACATCTTGTAGATTTTCATAGTTCACACACCTTTCACAACACCCCATGGCAATTACAACTGTCTCTCTTGCATCTGCTGTAATACAGAGAAAATCAGATCAAGCCCCTTTTCAGGACATGAAAAATAAGAGCTTCAGAAAGATCTGCTCTTATCTCTCCTCAAGTTCTTCTTCTCCTACACTAAAAGGACTATTAGACCCAGTTATCTATCTGGACATCACGTTTTCTATTTAATTTCCCATTCTTTCAACTACAAGTCAAGAGAGGCAATAAACCACATTCATTGAATACTGCTAGAACACACTGGACCTGGAGGTTCCCAAGTGTCAGTCATACACAAATTAAGAGATTAATTTGAAATTGTCAATGATTTATAAACTTTAATCTTGCAAACACCTGCATAAAAGTCTACCTTTTGTCCAAACACTTAGAAAAACTTTAAAAAGACAGCTTTTAGTACAAAGTGACTGTCCTGTAGAAGTTACCACACAGAGAGACAAAAATCACTACAGCTCAAGTTCTAAATAAGCAAATTTTTAGAACGCTCATACATTATTTCTGTTGTCACTCCATACAGGAGCTCAAAGCAAGAGAGTAAGCATTTGTTTATTGCAGTTTTAAAAATGTTGACCTCTAATTAAAACCATTTTGAGACATTAAGTCAGTACATCCATGTTTTTGTGTTATTCAGCAATGGTACTTGGAGCTTCAGAATTACACTAACAGAAGATGAGAGGAAGAACAGATTTAGCCTGGAAACCACATCTGATGGAACTTGAAATCAGTCATGCACTTCAGTTTTCATTGACAGTTTCCCTGAAATGAAGATTTACTTGTAAAAAGTAAATAAAACCCATGTTTTCACTACTAGGATCCCAGAGCGGTAGCTGTGACACAAGGGAAAAAAAGATTAAGAGTATGAGCTCTGGCATAAGAGCGTCCTTTTGAAATAACATGCGATATTCTACAGCAAATGCAAAGCTAGAAATATTCAATTTAAGACAAAAAAATGATGCAAGGCTAAAACCATACAAGACTTCAATATACAGATTTTATAGCAAATTCACAGCCTACTTATAGTTACTCATATTCTGTGAAACATAACTATTATTTAAATACCAGTGCAGGTAGCTGTCAGAAACCTGTAGGTGAATGTGCATACATATGTTTAAGAACAACCAGCAACACAATGTACCTCAAAATTGTACTTTCAGAAACAGAAAGTACTCTGTCATAGTGAAAAAGACTTTCTCGCAAATCCTAAGAGATATAAAAGGAACGGAAATAGTCTGCATTGTTACTATGAATATCATATCATATGAAAGACAGTAAAGTTACACATGTCAATGCTGGGACAGAAAAAAAAATATTTTTCTTGAGTTTCCTACTTAATGAAAAACCCCATCACATCTACAGATGCATTAAAAAATACAAGATGATCCCCTAAACCATAAAAGCCAGCTGGTTTACTACTTAATTTCCCAAAAGCACTTCTGCTTTTCTCTCCTATCATCCCCCCAAATACCTATTAACTTTTTGGAAATCGCAAAACCAGGACTCCACTCACGCAACTACCAGTCATCACATGGTAAAACATTACACTTCTTTTCATAAAGATCCCTTTCAACAGCATGTAACGTACCTTAAAGCAAAGCTGCATCAGTAGATAACCAGAAGTTGAAACAATATTTAAAGCTATATTAGTAAACTACACATTCAAGACATGAGTGCAATTCTAACAATGTTCATTTCTGCATTAAGTATTCCAACTTAACTGGTTGATTGTTACATCAACTACACATGCTCAGTACTTTGAATAATATCTAAGGCTGAGGCCAAATAAAGCTTAGAGCTTTTTACAATAAGTACTATGCTATCTTCCTTTTCTGTGCACATTTTAACCTTCCTGCAAAGTAAAAGGTCAACCAACACAAACATCAACCCAAATTGTGTTCTACAAAAACTGAATTTAAGACATAATAGTACACAAGACAAATTAATTTCAAAAGTGGTTTTCTCTTGTTGAACAGCCAGTAGCGACAGAGAGAAAATGTTTCCCAGCAATTGGCAGTGCATCTCCTCCCTCTTTTGGGGGCATTTTTGGGTTTTTTGTTAATAACACCCCAGATTTTAGGACCACTGTATTTGCTGTGTGGGCTCCGATCCCTAAGGTACATATACACAGAATCACAGCCATCAACCTTGCTTTAATAAGTCCAAAGGCTGTGGCCCCCCATCCACAAACCACACCACACATACCAAGGTGTTCCAACGAAGATACAGGTTAGGATTCCAGCCAGATTTCAGAGGTAAAAAAAAAAAAAGGAGCCGGGTGGAGAAAGGAAGTGGCGGAATTTTAGACATGAACAACATCAGTAAGATAACAGGCTGTTCTGAATAACTAAGTAACATTTAATATTTTATGGCCCCAATCCAGTTATGCTCTTGACCTTACCCAGGATTAATAAAATCAAAGGTAATAAAGGCAGATTAGCTTTGAGGAATGTGGGACTTTTCCAATGGGAAAAAAAAGGTATTAAAGAACCAATGGACACAAGAGTCTGGATTTTTAAGGGACACTGCAATACCACTTCACTTTTAATCTCACATTTACATAAAGTACTTCAATGTGAATGCCCAAGTGTTTCTCCTTTCAAGCAAACTTTTCCTTCAACAGATATACTACAGTACTGCTATTATCCTGCCAAAAACTGAGCGGAGACTGACGCTGTGCAGCCCAGCCCTGGTGCTAGGGCCTACAGGATATACTCCACTTCCAGAGCACTTAAACACAACTGACTGCAACTCAGCTAACACAGAAACAATACAGCCAACAGTCCTTTCAGCCAAAAAAAAAAAAAAAAATAAAAGGAAATGAAAGAGAAAGAATAACCCTTGTTCCAGAAAAGCATCATCTGAGTAAAGCAGGTTTGGAAAGAGAAGGGATGTGAAAATTGGCAATATGCAGCACAGGCTTCAAAATCACTCCCAAGGATTTGAGGAGAAAGATCCACTGTTACAGCTGCAGAAGCACAATTCTCACTGTATTCCCAAGGTTTGGTTTACAACCAGGAAAAAAAAAAGGAAATATCAAATTCCTTCAAGAAGTGCAATGCTTCCTCCACCAAACCCACCTTCTGCAGCACCCACAGCTGGGTCAGAAACCAGAAAACCAGCTCCCTTGCCCTGCTGCAGATTTAGGAAGCCATCCCAGGGTTCAAACATGGATGTGACTAATGAGCTGCCCCTGCTGCCCTTTGGATCAAACCCACCATCTGTGGCACCCACCAGCTGGGTCAGAAGCTGGAGCAGCACTTCCATCGCCCCACTGCAGATTTAGGGAGACGGCCCAGGGTGCAAAGAGGGAGGTGACCAAGGAGCTGCCCCCTTCTACGTTTCAGATCAAACCCACCTTCTGCAAACCCACCAGCTGGGTCAAAAGCCAGAACATCATTTCCCTTGTCCCACTGCAGATTTAGGGAGCCATCTCAAGGTTCAGAGGTGGATGTGACCAAGCAGCTGCCCCTGCTGCCCTTTGGATCATAGGATGGCTTGGTTTGGAAGGGACCTTAAAGAGCACACAGTTCCAATCCCTCACCATGGGCAGGGGACACCTCCCCGTGCTTTAGGTTGCTCTCATCCAACCTAGCCGTGAATACCTCCAGGGAATGGGGATTCCATGACCTCTGGGCAACCTGTGCCAATGCCTCACCATGCTCACAGGAAAGACTTTCCTCCTAATATCTAATCTAAATCTCTCCTCTTTCAGCTTAAAACTGTCACCACACTCCCTGATAAAGAGCCCCAGCAAACCACACCTCTCCCCAACAGTGACAAAACACACCTAAAAAAACCCCAACCGACCCCAAACCAAACCCCAACAATAAAAAAAGTAGAAACCTCAACCATTTCCCTCTATGCTCCCACTTTGGCTCCGAGAGGCACCCACAGCTTTTACCAGCAGGGCTGCAGGGAGGAAGGGGCCAGCCCGGCAGCGAGGGGACACCTCCTCCTCCCTTTCCTCTCCTCTCCCTTTGTTTACTTTACGGAGCATCCCGAGCTCCGCATCCGGTGGGACCGGAGCAGCTGCAGGGCGGGCAGGGCAGAGGGGGTGGCAGGGGAGCAGGGGATTCTCCTGCTGCCTCCTCTTTCTCCCTGCGGCCTCCTCCCCCTCCCATCCCTCCCAACTTCGTCCCTTCCACCCCAACACCGCCCAACGAGGCGGGGAGCAGCTTTGCCCCCAGCCCATCCCACCGCACTGTGTGTGCACACACACACCATGGTGGGGCGGGGGCGTCTTGTGCCCCAGGCAGTCCCCTCCCGAAGGATACAGAAGAAACAGAAGGCTCTTTCCCTAAGGTTTCGGGGCCGGAGGGACACAGGGAAGGAGGGGCCACTGTCTTCTTTGCCTCCCCTTCCCACCACCCCCTCCATCCCACTGCAGCCCCACCGGCTTCCTCACTGCCCCCACCTCCTTCCCCCGACCCTCTCCTTCCCACTGCCTCCCACCTCCTTCCTACTGCTCACTCTTCCCACTGCCTTCCCTCCTTCCCAATGCCACCTCCCCTTCCCACTTGCCCCCTCCTCCTTCCCTTTGCCACCTCCTCTTCCTAACGCCCTCCTTCCCTCTGCCAGCCCTTCTCACTGCCTTCCCCTCTTTTCTCACCGACCCCACTCCTTCCCACTGCACCCCTTCCCATTCCACTCCTCCCTCTCCTTCCTACTGCCCACTCTTCCCACTGCACCTCCCCCTTCCCAGTGTCCTCCTCTTTTCTACTGCCCCTCCTTCCCCTCATCTTGCACCCCTCATCTCCTTCCCATTGCCACCCCTTCTTCCTCTGCACCCTCTCCTTCAAAATGCCCCGCATCCCACCACACCCCTTCGCATCCCACTGCACCCCCATTCCCACCCCACTGCACCCCCATTCCCACTGCTCCTCCTTCCCTCTGCATCCCTCCTCATCCCACCGCCCCTTCGCATCCCACTGCACTCCACACCTCCTTCCCACTGCCACCTCTCCTTCCTTCTGCACCCTCCCCTTTTCAATGCCCTCAACCCACTGCTCCCACTCCCTTCCCACTGCACGCCCAAGCCCTTCCCACTGCCCTCCTCCTTCCCACTGTACCCCCCGTTCCAATGCCATCCCTCCCCATCCCACTGCTCTCACCCCCTTTCCACTGCACCTCAAACTCCTTCCCACTGTACCCTCTCCTTCCCAATGCCTGCCCATCCCACTGCACCCCTCTTTTCTACTGCCCTTCCTCCTTCCCACACATCGCCTCCCTATCCCACTGCACCCCTTTTCCACTGCCCCCCTTCCCACTGCCCCTTCCCCATCCCCTTCCCACTGCCACCCCCAACCCAGTGCCCCCTCTCCCTCCCACTGCCCCCACATCTCACTGCTACCCTCTCACCCACTGCCCCCATCCCATTGTCACCCCCCACTGCCCTATCCCACTGTCCCCACTCTCTTCCCACTGCCCCATCCCACTGCCCCCCTCACTGCTCTGCATCTCATTGCTACCCCCTACTGCCCCCATCCTACTGCCCCCACTCTCTTCCCACTGCCCCCATCCCATTGCCACCCCATGTCCCACTGCCCCCTCTCCCTTCCTACCGCCCCCTCTCTCCCCCCGCTGCCCCCCCATCCCACTGCCACCCCCTATTCCCATCCCACCGCCCCCACCTCCGCACTCACCCAAGCTCCCGGGGCCGCTCTCCCCTCGCTCCCTCCGCTCGCCGCCGCGGCTGGGGCCGAGGGGAGGCGAAGCGGCGCCGCCGTCCCGGCCGCCTCCCCGCTCCCGCCTCCCCGCTCCCCCGCCCTCCCGGCGCGCTGCACCATGGGATGCGCGGCTGCCCCCTCGCTCCCCACGCTAACATGGCTGCGGGGGATGTGGGGGGGCGAATGCCGCCCCTCGAGCCGGGGGGACCCGCCCCGGCCCTGCTGCGCAGGCGCGGGGAGAGGGCCCTCGCGGGGCCCCGTGGGGTCGTGAAGGCTGAAATTCGTGGCATCGAGGCGTCTCAGATTAGTATAATCTTAAAGTCGTGGAATGGTGGGCTCCTGGAATCCAAGAAGCACGGGATCCTAGAATCACAGGTTCACAGAGCCTTGGAATCGTGAAACCTTAAGATCGCAGAATCGAAGAAACATAAATTGACATAATCGCATAATCATAGAATCACAGAATCTTAGCGCCACAGAATTCTAAAACCCTAGCTTAGAATTTTCAACTACCTGAAGGGAGCAACTACCTGAAGGGAGGTTGTAGAGAGGAGGGAGCTGGCCTCTTCTCCCAAGTGACAGGGGACAGGACGAGAGGGAATGGCCTCAAGCTCTGCCAGGGGAGATTTAGGCTGGAGATTAGGAGGAAGTTTTTCACACAGAGGGTCATTGGGCATTGGAAAAGGCTACCCAGGGAGGTGGTTGATTCACCTTCCCTGGAGGTGTTTAAGGCACGGGTGGATGAGGTATTGAGGGACTTGGTTTAGTGTTTGATAGGAATGGTTGGACTAGAAGATCCGATGGGTTCCTTCCAACCTGGTTGTTCTATGATTCTATGAATTGTAGAATCTTGTATTACTAGAATCTTAGATTCATAGAATCTTGGAGTCGTACAATCTCACAATTACAGAATCATTGAATCACAGAATCATAGAATCACAGTATCATACAATCTTAGGCTTGTAGAATCCCAGAGTCTTAGAATTGTAGAATCCTAAAATCTTAGAATCATAGACTCTTAGAGTAATAGAATTATGGAACCATAGAATCACAGAATCCTAGAATCACAGAATCATATAAACTTAGAATTGTAGCATCACAGCACCTTAAAATCATAGGATCCTAGAGTTTTATGTAATCATAAAAACTTAAAATTATGGAATCATAGAACTTACAGAATTATATAACCTTAGACTTGTAGAGCCACAGAATCATAGAATCTTAGACTTGTAAAATAGCAATCTTAGAATTGTAGAATCCTAAAATCTTAGAATCATAGATTCACATAATGGTAGAATGTCAGAATCATAGAATCAGTATCGTATAATCTTAGAATTATGGAATTACAGCATCTTCGAAACATAGAATCCTAAAATCTTATATAATCATAAAAACTTAGAATTATGGAATCATAGAATCGTCAAATCTTACACAGAATCTTATGATCATAGAATCACAGAATAATATAACCTTTGTCTCATAGAATTACAGAATCTTAGAGTCATAGAACCCTAAAATCTTAGAATCATAACAACATAGAATCATGGAATCCTAGAATCTTAGAATCATATAATGGTTTGGATTGGAAGGGGCCTTAAAAATCTTATGTTCTGTTTTGGACCCCTCACTCCAAGAAAGGCATTGGAGTGCTGGAGTGCATCCAGAGGAGGACAATGAAGCTGGGGAAAGGTTTGGAGCACAGGGGTTGTGAGGAGCTGCTGAGGTAACTTGGTTTGTTCAGTCTGGAGAAGAGGAGGCTGAAGGGAGAACTCATTGCTCTTTGCAGCTATCTGAAAGGAGGTTGAAGAGAGAAGATTGTTGATCTGTACTCCCAGGTAACAAGAGATAGGATGAGAGGCAGTTGTCTCAAGCTGTGCCAGGGAAGGTTTAGATTGAATATTTGGAATTTTTTTTTTTTTACTGAAAGAGTGGTGAAGCGTTGGAAGAAACTGCCCACGGAAGTGATGGAGTTCCTTGCCTGGAGATGATAAAAAACATGTATGAGTGGCACTTCAGGACATAGTTTAGTAGGCATAGTGGTGTTGGGCTGATGGTTGGACTGGATGACCTTATAGGACTTTTCCAACCCTTATGATTCCTTGATTTCGTGATTCATTTCCACAGTGGCACTGGTCAGCACAATTATTATTATCCTGTTTCAAGACTAGGCTGTTCTCTTCCAAGGAAATACTTGCATATCCACAGTGCTTTGTCAGTCACTGAGTATATTTAATAAATTAAGTGTGAAATAGTAATTTAAAAGCTCCCTGTTAATGCATTTCTTGCCTCTACTGGCAGCTAAGTTTAGTTTTTGTTCTTCTGCCTGCGCTAGGCAGTCTCATCTTGAGTAGATTCTGAACCACCGCCTCTGGTAGTTACTAGTGTGGCTGGAAACGGGAGATAAGTGTATTTAATTTTATTTGAATCGTATCTGTAGCTGAGCTGGCTGGCTGGGCTGCCTTTATAGCTGATGGAGAGCTAGTCAACATATAGTCAATGGCATTTGGGATGTGGCTGCATCAAAAGTAGTGACCATCAGGAAGCCTCATCCCTGGAGGTGTTCAAGACCAGGTTTATAAGGCTTTGTGCAACCTTCTCTAGTGGAAGATGTTCCTGCCCTTGGTGGGGATGTAGTGTCAGTGTCGAACTGAAAGATCTTTAAGGTCCCTTCCAACCCAAACCATTCTATGATTTTATGATCAAATATCAGTAGACCACTTTAGGGTAAGACAAGTCACACTCTTAAACCTCCCAATATTTATGACTTTCCTGGAACTAATAGGAAACTCAAGGGAGATATGGTAAAGAAGAAGACACCTAGATTGTCAACAGTTTTTCAGATAAATCCTACCTAAAATGTCCCAAGCCCCTGCAGGAGCCAATCCATCAGGTAACCTCTGGACATGATACAAATGCACTGAGAACCATATAAAACCAAATCCTAAAACCCTCTCTTTTGAACAGCAGTACAGCATTCCTGTCCATCTTGTACAGAAATGCTTGACGATAAAGTTAGTTACCAACAAAACGGGAGACTCTGTGACTTCCTTAGCCCAAGAGATCCATACCTGAACCTGTCAGTCTCTTAAGAGAGTCTTTATCCAGCAGGTTGTAGGCTAGACAGGATAGCAAATATGCTCTGCCCTTTCTGCTGGAACTGGACCACTCTACAGGAAGGAAGGAAGAAGGGAATGGTTTCAGTTATTTTATAATTATTGGTCCTGGGATGACTATTCATGCTCTTGCCAGAAAAGGTAGAAATGTGCTAATTAAAATTACTGATGACAGAAAGTTGGGAGACATCAACAGAGAGGATATTCACAGTTAGACACAGGAAAAACTATGCTTTTGAGGATTGGGATAGTAAAAATGGAAGGAAATGCATGAGTAAAACAGGAGTCATCGTAGAATTGTTTGATTGGAAAAGACCTTTGAGATCTTCAAGTTCAACTGTACTTGTCCAGTTTTGCTTAATACACAGGAGAGGGGTGGTATAAATACTAGAAAGGGCTTCATACTTTTTTATAATGTAATTGTTAGCAGTAGCAGAGAATTGCACAGCATGACCCTTCCAAGCACTTGATCCCAATTATTAACTATTTCTCCTTTGTCTCAGCCTTCATCCAAAGATGTCAAAGTGCTCTGCCCTCTAAGCAAACTAGTGGAGAAGATAGTTGTCCCTGTTTTTCACACTGGAAAGCTATTGAGCTATTTTTCACATTGGAAAACAGTATTTGAGTTGCTAAATTCACACATTATTCACTGAATGAACAGGCCTAAAAGGCAATAGCTCCTCTCCAGGGCTATATTCTACACATGCAAGAACACAGCAATACGTTCTTTCTGTCGTGTATAGTATATCCTATTGATTTTATATATACAAGTTTAATAACCATTCTTCATTTAAATATCTTTTCACAGAATCACAGTGAATCATAGTCCCTGGGTTGGAAAAGACTTTTGAGATCTTTAAGCCCAACTGTACCTAACAACTACTAAATCATATCCCTGAGCATCTCATCTCCCCATCTTTTCAATACCTCCAAGGATGGTGGCACGACCACCTCTCTGGGCAGCCTCTTCCAGTGCTGATAATCCTTTTGGTGAAGAAATTTTTCCTAATGTCCAATCTGAACATTTGCTGGTGCAACATGAGGCCATTCCTTCTTGTCCTGTCACCTCTCACTTGGCAGAGAGACCGACACTCACCTCTCTACAACCTCCTTTCAGATGTCCTTGCTTTGATAAATAATTACTCTTCCTGTGTTTGTATATCTTGATCCTCTGCCGGTTCTCTGAGCAACATCAATGTATCAATTCTCTATTTTTATAGGTTGAAAAACTATTAACAGATATGTGGGTGATTGATGGAGAGGACAGAATAAAGCTGGAGCAATAGTAGAACTGTGAATCTGATTCTTAGATGAGGTCTGACAGAAAACCCCAAGACTGAACCCCTAACTTTTTTTAACAAATTAAGAAAATCAACTACGATAATCTTCAAAATAGTTCCCTTCCGAGCTCACAAACTGCTGCATGCAAGGCTGCCAACAGTCAAAGCTATTCCACAGATCACTTTTTGAAAGGCTGTTGAGGATCTGCTTAATTTCTGTTTTCACATCTTCTACCAACAAAAAAAGAGCACTGAGTTTGTATAAGCACTGACTTGATCTTTGGGAAAAGGTAGAAATCACAGGGAGCCAGATCTGATTACCAGGGTGGGTGCTCAAGTGCAGTGATGTTGCTGTAGCTAAAGACTGCTTCACAGACAAAGCATTGTGGGCTTGTGCACACCAACATTTCCCTACCAAGGGTAAGAAAAAGTCTCTATTCGAACATGCATGTACTTGAATTGAGTGAAGAGGTCAAGCTGAGCCTTGTCTCAGTGTGACAGGTTAAAACATGTTCTGTAACCATCTCTTTGTCTCTCCCCTCCCACTCGTGGTTCCTGAGCTGTAGGGAGTCTCATTTCTTTTTGTGTCAGACTGCATATTTCTGCTCAATCTTACAATAGTTACCCTTTTTCACGAAGAAAAGAAGTAGGCCATCTGAAGTAATTGGGAACTTTTCCACTGGTTCTAATGAAATGAAGGCCAGTCCAATGAAGCAAATTGATTATTTATAGCAATTCAGTTCCTGAAAAATCTCTGTTTCGGGTCCTGGTGAGAGGGGCTTTTTTTGTTGTTGTTGTTTGCTTATTGGATTCTTTCATCAGCAAAATGCTTGTAAAGACAGAAGCCTTCAGCAACATACTGATTTTGATAAAAGACTTGCTGGGAAACCATTCTCATACTTCAGAACGCAATTTTTGGTCAAATGTAGAGGAAGTTCCATAAAAGCCAGTGATTCGAGCTCTTAGCTGCGGGAGGGGATCTGTGCTGATGTCCAGTGAAAAGTTATGTGATTATCCAAAACAATAGTTCCAGCACAAACTTATGAGTTGTGATGGCATCTACATGGAATATAAAGCACCCAGATTCAAATCTCTGCCCCGTCTCTAGGTGCCATTTGTTTTTCCCCTCCACATTCAGGGTCTCATCTAGAATAATTACCTATGAGAAAGGCAATTCCAGGAGCTCATCCATCCTACCTACTAAGAATGCAACAAATTGCTCTCTGAGTGCCCCTATTTTTCTCAATTTACTATGAGAGACCCTAGGTAATTAGCCTAGATCTTTACTTAACAAAACTTTTCTAAGGTGCACCTTTATTTTCTAAGGTTCTTGGTTTCTTCTGGCTCTTGAGAACTTTTACAGAAAATCAAGATTTCTTTGTTAAAAAAAATATCCCCTGTAATTTGTTGTGGAATGATTGATCATAGAATCATAGAATGGTTTGGATTGCAAGGGATCATGAAAACCACCTAGTCCAAACTCTCTGCAATGAGCAGGGACATCTTCAACTAAATGAGATTGCTCAGAACCCCATCCAACCTGACCTTGAATGTTTCCAGGGAGAGGGCATCTACAACGTTTCTGGGCAACCTGTTCTACTGCTTCAGCGCTCTTGGTGAAAAAGATTTCTTCCTATTATCTACCCTAAACAATCTGCTGCAAACCTGATGCTGCAATTTTTTTCTTATGTGGAAGCATTCATATTAAGTCAGGAGGTTCAGTGGCATGATCCACATAGGATCTGGCCCTAAATTTAATAGTGAATAATGCCACACCAATAGAGGATGAGTGGTACAGCAATTAAGGGCACAGTGGCTTGTGCAGCCCTGTAGTTAGAAGGTACAGACTTGAACAATTAACTAAAATGTTAATCATGCTAATATGCACATCCCTGCCTGTCTCTGTGCTAAAAAAAAAAAAAGGCAAACAATTCTTTTAGCATTTCTAAGCAGCGTCAAGAGTATGAATGAAACACCACCAGTGGGGGTGTTTATAGTTTATTTAAAAAAAAAAGACAAAAGAAAACACAAATTCTTAAGAAAAACTCCATGGAAAATCAACAATATTAAACAGGATCAGAAAAGACATTTCAGGTAGAAAATTTGGTGTGGCAAAAACTAATTAGCAGCTGGGGAACCCACTTGATGGGTTGCTGTTATTAACTAAAACCTCCAAAGCAAATGTTAATGTGTTAATTAGAAGCAGCGTAAGAACCGACTAGATTTCCTCATGGGGAATAAAAAAAAAACAAAACAAAACAGAAAGACCCTTTTTTGCTGGATAGGGTTGGCTGAAAACAAACATGGCAGCAAAGGAACCTTCCCAGTACTACTGCTTCATTTTCTGATGTGTGTGTGCAGTGTTGCTGCCCTTGTGGTGACATTAGCCGCCTTCCCCAGTCTTTCAGCATGGTGATTAGGTGGAAGTACTGGATCAAGAAGTTACTATCTGACTTTCTAGAAAATCAGACATAATCTCTGTCCTAACCAATAGCTTTGATTTGTAGAAAGAAAGGAAAGAGCTTATGTTGGCTTAGTCAGACTGGTTCCAAGCAAGAAGTGGAAAACAGGAGAGATCCATTCTCTGTCAGGTCAGTACAGGAGCACAAGACAATCAGGATACTTTCAGACAGAGTGTGATGGCACAGGAAGTAAAATACATGATCTGTCCTAAAGATCTGTGGCCAAGAAAGCCAATAGCATCCTGGCTTGTATCAAAAATGGTGTGGCCAGCAGTAGGGGAGTGATCATGTCCCCTGTGCTTGGCACTGCTGAGGCCACCCCTCAAATCCTGTGCGTTCCGGTTTGTGTCTCTCATTCCAAGAAAGACATTGAGGTGCTGGAGCATGTCCAAAGAAGGACAGTGTTGCTGGGGAAAGGTCTGGAGAGCAGGTGTTACGAGGAGCAGCTGTTGGAACTGGGGCTGTTCAGTCTGGAGAAGAGGAGGCTGAGGGCAGACCTCATCGCGATCTACAGTTCCCTGACGGGAGGTTATACTGAAGTGAGTGTTGTTCTTTTCTCCAAAATAACAAGTGATAAGACAAGAGGAAATTACCTCAAGTTGCATCAGGGTAGGTTTAGACTGTTTATCATGAAATTTTTTTTTACTGAAAGAGTGGTGAAGGATTGGAACAGCCTGCCCAGGGAAGTGGTGGAATCAACATCCCTGGAGGTGTTAAAAAAATGCATAGACGTGGCATTTTGGGACATGATTGACTGGGCACAGTGGTGTTGGGCTGATGATTAGACTGGATGATCTTAGAGGTCTTTTCCAATCTTAATGATACTATGATTCTAAAGGGCTCTACTTCCTGTAAGAATTTCTTTTCTTCTCTTTTATTTTGGCTTACATGATAAAAATAAACCTTTTATTTATTTTTTTTCCAACTGTACCTCAGACAAACTTGTAGCTGAGCCAAAGCAAACCATACAATTTGAAGCTGCATTCTGTACAGACCAAGCAGGATGGCATTCTCAGGGACATTTAGAAATGTTTGAATTCTCTGACTTAGGTTCTACAGTTTTCTTTTTTTTTGAGGCAGTGAGCTGTGTTGCATGCTTTTCTCAGAAAGGCTCAAGAGACAAGTAGGGGATTCAGAGTAAGCACTGTCAGTGGATCTGCCTTGTGGGACAGCTAGGGTTGAAGTGTAGTGCTTGCCTTCCAGGAACACACTTGGCTTTCCCCATAACGATAGAGCCTTTCATCTCTCATGCAGTTCTGAGCCAACCCACAATCCCATATATTTTCATTCAGTCAGACTGATACTGAAAAACTTGGGGTTTTTTTATGTTGTCCTTACATGGTTCTGGTTCTTTGTCATTAAAGAGATCAAGTCAGCCTTTTGCAGGAACTGTGACAGTAGCATCGTCACTCTGTTCTTTGTCAAATCCCTCCCCAAATCCTTCAGCTGCTTTGGTAAGCTTACACTTTCTTTGTAGAGCCCCTTGATGTGTAAAATGTATGCGATGTTTTGATCAAAGGAGTTCTTGTACTTAATGCAAATTTCAACTTGCTCGTAGCAGTCGGATGTGAATGTATGGATCTAATCCTTCTCCTCTCTGCAGAGTGACACTGGGCCCATGGGACATCAGTCCAACTAGCAAGGAGGGCAGAGAGTATTGGTGAACATCACAGTTCAGGCCCAGCCTGGGCAATTCTGGCAGCTAAAACTGAGCAGTTGGACTCTCAATTCCCTTCTCCCCCAACCAGCCCTAGGGAAAGGAGAAAGGGAAATGAGGGGAAAAGGATTTGTGGCTTAGAAACTAAACTAAACTAAAAAAGTCTTAATAAAGTAATGATAACAATATTAATACAGAAAATAATAAAACACATACAAATATGTGAAATTGCCTCCCCATACCCTTTGATGATGATACTTCACCACAAATGTCACAGAGCAGACACAAGGGGAAGGGTGTGAGGCTGGGAGGGAGCTGGGCTGAGGAGCTGGATTCAGGAACACGAGACCCTTGTGATCTCTCAGGTTCAGACTGAGTGTGATGTCTATGGCATGGAATGCTCTGTTGGTGAGTTTGGGGTCACCTGTCCTGTCCGCCTTTCCCTGCAGGTGCAACACTTTCTTGTCTTTGACTCATGGCACCCCACCAGCTCGAGGGTGGCCTTGGTTGCTCTAGAAAGAAGTATAAGCAATGACCTTTCTGCACAGCAGTGCCCTGGGTTATCACTGCTAGAGAGAAACACTGTCTTAAAAACACGCAGTTAACTTTCAGAAAATGAAGTTACTCAGACGAGACTGAGCTAAAGTCAGAAAACCAATTGTACACTAACTCAAACCAGAGCACTGAGAAATATTTTAGCTTCTGCATTTTATTTTAAGACTGTGTTAAGCTTTATCCATTTATGATGAGATTAACTGATGTTCTGAACACCTATTGTCAAACTAGTTACAATGACCACAGCTGGGAAAACTTGTCTTTTTTTCTTTAACATTTTCTTAAACATCTGTGCAAATGGTGAAAAAACATCCTTTCTGCAATCATTTTGGCCACTTAAACTGGCATTTTACATAACAGAGAATCATTTTCTCTCAATTTATTTTCAAACACAATGAAATGCATTCAGTTGGGAGACTGTTTTCTGTGGTTTGAATGGTCATTGCTGATCATTGTGAATGATTTTGAATTTATATGAATATCGATTCTTCTGATGTTTTCTTTATTTTCCAATCTCTGTTTATTGAACTGTATTATCTACAAATTTATTAACAGCCCAATTTTTAATTCTAGTTGGAAGGAGTTCTGACAAGACACTCTGACCAATCATCTTGGAATCTGTCCCAGAATCATCAAGACTTTTATACTACTTTGATTTGGATTTTAGGAGTGAAATACAGGACTGGTACTTGTTCCATATGCCTTTCCTGAAAGTTATATAGTTCTCATCATATTCAATAAAGTTGTTGCCCTGGAAATTTACTCTTTCTCTGCTCTTTATCAGAAGAGTGGGAGATAGAGGCTCTAATTGCTGCACTGGACCAGGTGTGGGACATTGTGAAGAGGTCATATTCTAGCACTCGCTTCTGGGATGAAATGAAGATTCCTATCCTGTATCCTGCTTCAGAGGCAGCCCCCTTGCATTACGTTTTTGTCTTATTTAAAAGAGCTACTTTCAGGTGTAGGCAAGATATTGCTGACCTGTGTGAATTCATTTCCTGATAGCTGTATAGAGAGTCCCTGCTGTCTACATGAAGTCATTACTTGGGAACCAGTGAATGAGTGACCTCATAAACTTAAGTCAGCCAAGAGGTTGAAGGCTTCTGTCCTTCCTCTAATTTGTTCATCCTGTGCTGCTTTGAAAGCTGGAATAAAAATTGAATAAAAAAGGATTGTAATTTTCTTGAGTTCTGGTCCTAGTTCTTCAGTTGCCTAATTAAAAATTAATCAGTTTTTTAGGATTCTACTGAGAAAGGATACTGCTCTTGCACAAAGTTTTTGAAGAGAGCCTCTGTAATGGATAAAATGCAGAGCTTATTGTTTTAGCAGATATGTTTAGAAGAAGGTGATACACTGGAAAATACTTTCTTTGCAGGGTTGTTGAACTCATCAATATGCTGTTATTTATCCTTTCAGAACACTGACGTATGTTCATTGCCATGTATGCACTTGCAGTAGAGAAAGAAGGATTTTCTCTATTGCCTTTTCCTCCATGGTACCCACCAATTCTGCCTATGAGTTTTCTCAGCAATGCAACTTTTCATATTTTGGAGGGCTTCTGTGAAGTGCTTTTGTATCCGACTACCTCAACACCACACAAATCAAGGGCAAGTAGTGATAGGATGAGAGGGGAATGGCTTTAAATTGGAAGGAGGAAGGTTTAGATTAGACATTAGGAAGAAATTCTTCAGACTGAGAGTGTTGAGGCACTGACACAGGTTGTCCAGGGAAGTTGTGGCTACCCCTTCCCCCTCCCTGGAGGGGGCTGGATGCGTCTTTGAGCAGCCTGGTCTGGTGGGAGGTGTCTCTGCCCATGGCAGGAGGGGTTGAAACTGGATGATCCTTAAGGTTGCTTCCAACACAAACTATTCTATGATTCTATGATTGCAGGCAGATGCATTTCAGTTTGCACGAATATTTTTGTTTGTTGTGGTGATTTTACATTCTTGCGTCAAAGTCATTGTTAGCTATGAATAAGTAAACTGACAGCAGCCGAATCACCTAAACCAGAGCTTTTTATTAGAATTTGTTCTTGAAAATCTAATAGTTTTAAATTTTATTGAAACAGTTTTAGAAGTGCAGCTATTCAGCTTTGTAGCCGAATCATTGCAGTAAATAAAGGCTGCTTTCAGGAGCAGCAAGAGGGGAGCATGCCAGGTGATGGATTTCGTTTTCTGATAGGGTCAAGCATTTATTTGTTATCATGGGATCATAGAACTGCCTGGGTAGAAAAGATTTCTGCGATTGTGTCCAACTAAACCATGTCCCTGAGCACCTCATCTACCTGTCTTTTAAATACCTCCAGGATGGTGACTCAACCACCTTCCCCGGGCAGCCCATTCCTGTTTTGAACATCTGCCTCTCTAGAAGGTTATCTTTCTGCTTTGTTATGAGAGATGGGGGAGAGACTTGGAAATCAGATGTCCATTATTTCTTATTATTTACTTAGAAACTTATTTTTTGGTCATCACAATATTAAATTTGCAAGAGCATCATACATATTCAGGGCATTTAACTGTCAAAGAGTTTACAAGCTGGAAGCAGCAGTGCAGTGTTAAGTCTTTTTTTATGCTGTGAACTTTCTGTGGGGTTTAATGTCATTTTGTGGTTTTGTGCCTCTGGTTCTAGGCTGTGAAATAGGCATGGTAATTGGATAGCTATGGGAAGATACTGGGAGTTAGAATTACAACAGACTCAGAAAAGAGGTTGAAGCTGCCTGAACATTGGAGACAAAGTGTATCAGACAGGGTTTTTACTCTTTCTTCATACAGTTGTGGTTTTACAACCCTCTTATCTGTATCTTAGAAAAAAAACCAACTCATCCTCCTACAGTTTCAGTGAAGGAGTGGAGTTGTGTGTATCAGAGAAGCAAAGATTTCCTTACTGTTTTGTTTTGATGTTGCTAGATCAGCTCCTGCGTCAGACTTGTTTTTTAAAATCTATTTATGTTGAGCTAGTTACAGTCTGAGCTGCTTTCTTTATTTACCTAGCAGGTGCAACAAGTGTATTTTCCAGGTTCTCATTAGTTACCCCAGTACTGTTCTTCACTATGATTTAAATCAGATTATTACACCAAAATATAATAGAAATAAGTAGTAAATATGTGATTAATATTTAATAAATAAACCTGATAAGTTTTTTAGGAGATTCATGCCTAAGATGCAAATTCTTCTCTGTGGAGATACATATTGGTCCCCTTTGTTGTGCTGAGAGGAGCCGAGAAATTTGTTTGAAAACAGGAACTCACAGATGTTGATATCAAAAGTAGAACTAATGTCCATTGCTTCTAACCAAGTGCCAACGAAAATCTTAATATTTGCAGAGAACATAATTTTCCTTAAGTTCATATTGAAATGATGGGTCAATATTTTGGGAATACTTATATATTTTGTCATAATTATGATTTAATAAAGGAAAAAAAGGCTCCTTGAGCATATCAAAGTATTCCAGTGACTGGCTCAGAAGCTCAGGAACAGCTGCAGAGACACCAGTTGAAATGCCTGGGTAGGCAAACAAAGACCCTGTGCTGTTTGCAGTGCTTTTTCCAGATGTTGGCATCTGGGGTGTTTGGCACATACACCTCTCCTGCCCTTCCTATAGCCAGAGACCACTTGTAGGCTTTACTTTTACAGGGTTATCTGCATAATTTCAAGAGTGTCAGTTCATTAATCTTTGTAATGTTTCAAAAGTGAGAGTTCAAGAATAATTAGAAGCTTCCTAGTCCATTGAAAAACAATTGTCTTTGTTAAGGCCCAGATTATACCTTGGTGTAATATGCTTTGTGCTCACATATCATATGCACAGTGCAATAATGTTCTGCTGTGCATGGGTATGTGATTATATCAAGCTACTAGGAAGGGAAAAAGGCAAATGGTAAATCTAAAGAGTACATGTAAGTAGTGCACAAAATAGGATTTCACTGTAGTGTTATTAGCTGTAAATTAAGACAATGGTAGAGAGCAGCCCTGCAGAGGAGGACTGATTGATAAGAAAATCTCCATGAGCTGACAACGTGTGCTCACAGCCCCGAAGGCCAACTGTATCCTGGGCTGCATCAAGAGAAGCATCACCAGCAGGGCAAGGGAGGGGATTCTACCCCTCTATTCCGCTTTTGTGAGATCCCACCTGGAATCCTGTGTCCAATTCTGGAATCTCCCACATAAGAAGGAGATGGAACCATTGGAACAGGTCCAGAAGAGGTCACAAAATGATCAGAGAGCTGGAGCACCTTCATATGAGGACAGGTTGAGACAGTGGGGGTTGTTCAGCCTGGAGAAGAAAAGGCTCTGGGGAGACCTTATAGCAGCCTTCCAGTACCTGAAGGGGCTATGAGAAAGCTGTGGAGTGACATTTTCCAGGTAGGAATTGATAGGATGAGGAGGGGAATGGCTCTAAATTGGAAGAGGGAAGATTTAGGTTAGACATCAGGAAGAAATTCTTCACCATGAGTGTGGTGAGGCACTGGTGCAGGTTGCCCAGAGAAGTCATGGATGCCCCATCCTTGGATGTGTTCAAGGCCAGGTTGGATGGGGCCTTGAGCAGCCTGGTCCAGTGGGAGGTGTCCTTGCCCAAGGCAGGGGGCTTGGAACTGGATGATCATAAAATCATAGAATCATAGAACAACCAGGTTGGAAGAGACCTATCGGATCATCAAGTCCAACCATTCCTATCAAACACTAAACCATGTCCCTCAGCACTTCATCCACATGTCCCTTAAACCCCTCCAGGGAGGGCGAGTCAACCACCTCCCTGGGCAGCCTGTTCCAGTGCCCAGTGACCCTCTGTGTGAAAAACTTCCTACTAGTGTCTAGCCTAAATCTCCCGTGGCGGAGCTTGAGGCCATTCCCTCTTGTCCTGTCCCCTGTCGCTTGGGAGAAGAGCCCAGCTTCCTCCTCTCCACAACTTCCTTTCAGGTAGTTATAGAGAGCAATGAGGTCTCCCCTCAGCCTCCTCTTCTCCAGGCTAAACAACACCAGCTCTCTCAGCTGTTCCTCATAAGGCCTCTTCTTCAGCTCCTTCACCAGCTACTATTCTCCCTGGCTTCCTGAGGTTTAGAACGTGTAAAGCTCTAGGACTGTTTTGCTCAGGCACTGGTGGCTCCAGCATCATGAAATGCAATGACCCTTAAGGTCGCTTCCAACCTGAACTGTTCAATGATTCTATGATTATGAGAAAATTTACATCCCTAGTTTTTATGTGGATAGATCCAGTCCTTGCATCACTTCTCCTGTGTTGGAGAAGTTCTCTACAGGAAACAAAAGTTAAGAATTCAACAAATTAAATAGTAATAGTGGTGTTATTTTTAAGCTACTGGGCTGAACAATCTCCCTTCCGTAAAAATAATACAAGCATTAGACTATTGGCCACAACAAATGTGGGCTTTTTTAGAGTTCATTAGGCTTATGTTGTCTTTCTTGCACTGCAGCTGTTGGGTCAAGCATTAGAATTGCTGGAAAATCACCTGTGGAATATTTGATGTCCTTAAATATAGGCTTAGTGATATGTATTTTTAGGAACACAGATCAAAAATCCTTCATTATCCTGCCTTTTTGCTCTAAATTAAAGTATTTGTCTTGAATTTACAGAGATAGACTTGATCCATTCATTCATGAGCTAAAATAAACTGAAGTGAGCCCACAGAGGAAGAGATTACTATAGAACGGCTGCTACTACTGTTAAACCAGCCAAATATTTGCAGTTTTGCGATGACTCATCCTTTTCACTCTCTTGTTCAGCATAATTTTGGAAGAACAAACTAAGGAAGGAGCTAATGATACTCCTAGTCCAGAAGGAGATCAAGTGTTTTTTGGGTGATTGATTTTATCTGAACCAAATCCTTTGTTGCTGTAGTGTGGCCACAGAAATGAGCAGAACTGGCTGTTCATCCCAACTGAGGAGCAAATCCTTTATTTTACACTTTTATGCAAATTTGTTACTTCTTTTGAAATTAATGCTACTCTTCAACATTCATCATTATTTCTGTAAAAGAAAATACTGAGGCCTGGGGACCTCTCCTGAAAAGAATAGGGCAATACATACATTAGGGCCATCCTGCAAAGAGCGAGGTTGCGACTGGAAGGAAGCTTGTGAGTCATCAGTACCGTGTCCTGCTATCACCAAACAGGTCATGACATGAACCTGGTCCTGAATTGGTCGAATTCAATCACCACACTGTTAACTTCCCAGTCCTAATCCACGGTGTAGGAATTTTACACCATTAAAGTGGCAATGAGTGAGAAACTTCCTTTCAGTCTCCACTGTACATTTGCCTGTGATATTCATAGAGTCACAGAATCATTTAATTCGGAAAAGACCTTTAGAGTTATCAAGTCCAACTGTAAACCTTACACTGCCAAGCCCACCAGGCAGTCCAAACTATGTCCTTAAGCACCACATCTACATGTCTTTTAAATACCTCCAGAGATAGTAACTCAACCACTGCCCTGGGCAACCTGTTCCAGTGCTTCACCACTCCTTCGGTAAAGAATTTTTTCCTAATATCCAATCTAAACCACTCATGCACAACTTGAGGCCACTTCCTCTCATTCTGTCACTTGTAACTTGGGAAAAGAGACAAAGGCCCACCTCCCTACAACCTCCTTTCACAAAGGTGTAGAGATATAAGATCTTCCCTGAGCCTCCGCTTCTCTAGACTAAGATCCCCAGATCCCTCAGCCACTCCACTTGTGCTGTAGACCCTTCCTCAGCTCAGTTTCCCTTCTCTGGACTTGCTCCAACCCCTCATGTCTTTCTTGCTGTGAGAACAATGTTATATGTTTGGTGTTTTCCCCAGGTTGTCCCTTAGGTTAAACAGTTTCCCTTGCTTTTTCTTTTTTGCTTTTCTCCTGCTCTGTGCCTACAGGCAGCAGCTAGTTCCCCTCTCTCTTGGAGATGCCTCCACTCTCCTGAGTAACCCACTCACTTTTAGGTCCTCTACCCTGAGTATCTGTAATGCAAGAACATTAGTTCAGTCCCAAACCCCTTTGGGAGTCACTCCAATACTTCCCTCTGGAATAAAAACTGGCTGTAGTGTTTGAGTTTGTTCATTCCAGAGACCGCTCTCAGGGGATTGTGCAAGCAGTTCTCTAGGTTTTCCTCCCTTTGTCCTTTAGAGAGCGTGTGCCCTAGAGAGAGTTTAGCTCTGAAAATTCTGCACCTCATAGGAACATAGAGCAATCTGGGTTGGAAGGCACCTTTTAAGATCATCCATTTCCAAACCCCGTGCCATGGGCAGACACACTTTCCCCTAGATTCAGGTTCCCAAAGCCCCATCCAACCTGGCCTTGAACACTTTCAATGATGGGGCAAAGCACATTGATTTTTTTGTACTTCCTTGTGTAGGAACCAGGGATCACGCGCTGTGGCAGATGCTTTCAGCATCCTTCGTATTCTCAGGCTTGCATTTTCCTTGGTGAGACAGAGAGTCCTTTGAGCCAGGGTTTTAAGGTGCTGAATCCTCAACTGCAGTACTCAAAGCATTCTGTGGAGCTTGCCTGGCTTAAAAAAACCCCATGGGGTTCTCAACTATTGTACAGTTTTCTTAAATATAATTAGAAATTCTAAGATAAATGCTCACAAACATTCATATTGGTTGCAGTAACCAGAAGGGAGAAAAACCCCTTGAGATTCATTTCCATATATTTACTTTCCTTCCTACTCAGAGTTAAATTGATGTGCCAGTTTCCAATAAAATGAAGGAATATTCTCATTGCTGATCTACCTCTTTATGTCTAAAAGAAAAAATGCATTCAGACCTTTGTATCCAGGATACACTGAGGACAAATGCTGCAATCAAGAGAGGCAATTGAGACCATGAGGGTCATTTCCAGAAAGAGTGTTTTATCCATGGCCTCTACCTCCGTGTTTCAGTAAGACCTGCACTTCTGTGACATTTCATCTGAGAAGTTCAGAGCACATTATAGGCACAGGTTCAGCTAAACCGATTGCAGTCTCTAAAAGGTAAGAAGGATTCCCATCTGCAGTCACGCTGGGTGGTTACTCAATAGATAAAATATCCTGCTCAAGGTCAGAAAAATGAATCAGCGGCAAAGCTGGAGGAGAACTTTGAGAGGTGAGTTTAATACATACTGATGGCAGCCAGCTGCCTTGCTGCAACTGTGCTCGAGGAACATTGATCTTCTTGTTGATATGAGTGAACTCTAGACAAAGAATCACACATAAATCTGAACCATTTATCAACTGTTGAGTAGTGAAATGTAAAATATTAGGCTGTCACAACTATAGGGCAGGAAGCAATTTATTAGCACTAAAGTGGTGATGTTTTTCTTCTCCATTCTTATTGCGTGGTCCCACAAAGCTTCAGTGCTATGTAAAATCTTTGCTAGACTCATACCCTTGCAAGCACGTATTTGATAGCCTGGAAACCCTTCCTCCACTCATGGTTTTCTTTAGCATTTATAATGCAAGGATCTTTCCCTTTTGAGATGTTAGACATGCTTCTGGACAGCCTAGCTTGTACCTAAATCCCTAAAAACCTAAAGAGAGAAACATGTAACCCTGAAAGTTACTTCAAAAGAAAGTCAACCTTATCCTGGGCTGCATCAAAAGAAGTGTGACCAGCAGGTCAAGGGGGGTGATTCTGCCCCTTTGCTCTGCTCTCGTGAGACCTCACCCAGAGTTCTGCATTCTAGGATTCAGTCCCTGTAGCGAAGTTGTGTGCCATTAGAGACAACCTGAAAACACTGCCTATAGTAAATTAGAAACCAATGAGTTTAAAAACTTCCTCTTCTTCTCTCCATGGTAGAGATATCCCAGTCTTCTCTAATTATAGGTGACAGGTTCATCTTCGTGACTGACTCAACAAAACCCATCCCACCTTGAGGTTATACAGGGGAATATATCAAAATGAATAGATCTTGAAGTCTAGTTAAATACTTAAGATGGGGGAAAAGTATTTCCCCGTGACTGATCCTTTATTTTATGTGATCCTGAAGAGCTTTTTTTGTTCATCTTTTCTTATGGAAGACCACAAGGAGCTTCATCTCCCCTGCAGGGACCTGAATGTATTAAAAGGTCACTGCTAGTTCAAAATGAATATGCTTTAAAAAAAAGATGTATTTCCCTCAGTTCCCAGTCATGCCATGTTAAAGCTGTAATAAAAACCGTGCATGATTTTCCTGTGCGGTTTTTGTTTAACGTTTATCTTAGCATACTGAAATCCAGAGTCATTCTTCTCCCAGACAGTCACTTGTTCTTGCTCGTTTTATACTCACTGAAGCATTAATAGTGCCAAAACTTGCAAGGAAACATTTAAACACTAATTAACTTCTTAATTCTGTGTGTGGGCAGGCCCCTTCTTTCCCCCGAAGCACACTGATTTTTGAGATATTTATTAGGGATTTCAGGGTGTTTGCATATTTTGTGTGTCTCCCTGTGTATCTGTTGGTATGTGTGTGGGATGCCTCTGGCCATATTTGCCTGCGGCTGAGCCTGCACAGCATTGCCCTTAGAACAGGCAAGTTTTCCAATATGGAAGTTTAGAAAAAACAACGCTCTCTCCTGTTTTATTTTTGTCATTAGCAAATCAGCTCTCGTTGGACCTCATCTGGGGTCCTGTGTCCAGCTCTGGGGCCCTCAGCATAGGAAGGACATGGAGAGCTGGAGCACCTCCCATATGAGGACAGGATAAGAGAGTTGGGTTGTTCAGCCTGGAGAAGAGAAGGCACCAGGGAAACCTTATATCAGCCTTCCAGTACTTCAAGGGGGCCTATATGAAAGCTAGGGAGTGACTCTTTATTAGAAAGTGGAGTGATATAATGAGGTATAATGGTTTTAAACTAAAGGAGGGTAAATTTAGAGTGGATATAAGAAAGAAATATTTTCAACGAGAGCTGTGAGGCACTAGAGCAGGTTGCTCAGCGAGGCAGTGGAGTCTTCAGCCCTGGAAATATTCAAGGTCAGGTTAGATGGGGCTCTAAGCAACCTGATCCAGTGGAAGGTGTTCCTGCTCACTGCAAGGGTGGTGGACTAAGTAACCTATATAGGACCCTTCCAACCCAAAGCATTCCATAATTCTAAATTGCATGGCTATTCCATCAAGCCGAGTTTGGTGGCACAACAAATGTGTGTCGGTCCTTCTGGCTGTGGGGGCTAGGGAAGATCAGTTTTCAGCATCTGACCAACAGAAGTTCAGCCTGGGGCAGTCACCCTCGGTGGAGGTTTTCCTTTTCAATTTTTCCAATAAACAGATCTGCACGGTGTTGTTGCTATTGCTAATGTGATTTTCTCTGGGAAGTGGTTCAGCATGTGGCTAGAATTTGTATTAGTGGTTATTAAAATTGCTCATGTACCCATATTCCTTTCTCATCCCACTTCCTCTTCACAAGTCACTTCTGCTGTGGCAAGTAACAAATGGCTGGAGAGTAAAATTGAGACTCTACACCGAAACTGCGTATATGATTATCCAGGCTGTGCGTTTCTGTGTGTTGCACATGAAGTCTTCACAAAAAGGAAATTTATAATGTAAAACTCAGTCCTAAAGGCATTAAAAATACTGGCATTAAAAGGATAATTTAAAATATTTTTGACCAACCACAGAAATGGCTGTGACTCTAATTCAGTTTCTAATGTAGCCCTTCCCACCCTGAAGCTGTTTGGATGGAGCAGGGATGAGACAAACCTTGTGCATACCCATTTGTAGTGGTTTCTTCTCATTATTATTGACCTGGGCACTTCCAGGAGAAGAAACAAGCCATAACTTGGTAGCCAGAAATTATGAGAAGCCTGGGCATTTCATGAACAGTTTAGGTGGAATTGCTGTCACCCAACTTCAAGTGTACTAGTTTTATTCGTTAGTATTTGGGGGAAAGATGTAGGCACTTTAGGGAGGAGAATGCTATGGGATGCACCTTCGCTGCAGACAGCTGAAGCTGGGAAAGATGAGTCCAAGCCTTTGGGACTAGACCTTCTTTCCAGCCTCCAGGAGTGCTGAGGTAGCATTGAAGAACTTGTTGTCTCACGCCTGCCTGTCAGGAGGCTGGAGGCACATAGGAGTAGATTAAATCAGCCAAGCTGGTGTTATCATCTTCATATATTGCCCTCAGAGCAAGAGCAAGGTTCTGCATGGACCTTCCTGCTGCTGCAGCCTCCAGACAACTGTGGGACTTCTACAAAGCCTGCTCAACCAGACATTTCAAAGTGTAGATTTGCCCTTTTGCAAGGAAGAAAAGACCCATCCATAGCTTAAATCAGTTTTCCCTTTGATTTCCTTTGCTCTATGTGATTTGTCATAACATGTCAAAAAGAACCGCGTACGTTACAGATTTCCAGCAATGAATGGGTAAAGCTGAGCATCAACCTGGAGTGTTATTTCTCCCTGTTACGTTGCACTTAACAGCACATGGTTGTACTCCCTGTGTGTTGGAAGAGCAGGAAATTATATAGTAAATGTGAACAGAAGTTGGCGTTTAGGCTTTTATTATCACTTGATAAATCCATGTAAATCCCTTTAATGCTGAGAGGAGTAATATGTGGATGTCAGGGGAAAACTCTCAAGTGCATGTAACTAATTAAAAATTTAAGAGCATATAGTACATAATTGTATTGGGCTGTAGGTTAATGCTCCTGATTGAAAAAAGATGAGCTGAAATGCATATACAGAACCAGAGAAACTCCGCCTCTGTGCAGAGAGACTGTGTGCTCTCTATGAATAGTCCTGTTATTCACAGCTCAGGCTCGCTTTATGGTTAGGGGCTGACAGAAATGGGCACATTGCTGGCTGTGACCTTGGTCAGGATCTGCAGGGCAGAAAATGTAGGGAAAGATGACCATTGGCACCTAAAAGCCCATTTCACATCCTCTGCTGAACTTATTTCTGGCAGTATTTTACTTGCCAGTGCAAGCAGCTGGCGATGTCTTAATCACCACCTTTCTCATCATATGACAGCTTGTTGCAGCCATCAGAGAAGCTCAGGTTTAAGGCAGGCTGCTCTCCTGGGAAGAGGCCAGTGTCAGCATCCTCTAAATGCTCGTTGACACCCAGCTTCCAGATCGGTTTCAGCAAGAAGAGTGAGCAAGAAGGCATCGCCCATTCATGTGGTTCAGGCAGGATGCTAATGGTCTTGCTAAACTGGTGTAGAAAACACAAACCGATACCTTCTGCTTCCTGTATAATTATGCTTTATTTCATAGGACTCTCTTAGATGTGTTAAGAGTTAATATAACTGTAGGTAGCCAGTAACCTTCATTAAAGACACAGATCTACCACCTGTAGTTGTGGTGCTTAGGTTTATGGTTGGACTTGACCTTAAAGATCTTTTCCAACCTAAATGGTTCTATGATTCTATAACAGAAGGAATACTTGGAACTGCCCAGACCAACTGTCTGTCCCTGCACAAAGGCAAGTGCAGGACAAGGGGATGGAGAGCAGTTTTCATGCAGCTGAAAAAGAAGCCCCAGACCCTGGCACAAAGATAAGCACAGTCCTGAGGAAAAGGGCCAGGAAAGATATTTTTTATTATTTGATTCTTCTCAAAATTAAGGAAAACAAAATTCCAAATTCTGTGTGAATAAAGAGCATGAGACCAACAAAATACCCAACTCTGCTGCAAGTTTCACATCTACCTAGAAAAAACTCACAGGAAAATAAAATCTTGCATTTAAATTAATATCTGTTCCCGACAACAATTACAGTTTAAGACAAGATGAAATTGTTCAGTCTAGAGAAGACAAGGCTCTGGGGGCACCTTAGAGCGGCCTTCCAGTACTTAAAGGGGGCCTACAGGAAAGCTGAGGAGGGGCTTTTGTCAGAGGGTGCAGGGATGGGATGAAGAAGAATGGTTTTAAGCTGAAAGAGGGGAGATTTAGATGAGATATTAGGAAGAAATCTTTTGCTGTGAGGGTAGTAAGCAGCACAGGCTGCCCAGAGAAGTCATGGATGCCTTGTCCCTGGAGGTGTTGAAGGCCAGGTTGGATGAGGCTTTGAGCAACCTGATCCAGTAGAAGGTGTCTTTGCCTATGGTAAGGCTAGGTTGGATGATCTTTAAAGTCCATTCCAACCCAAACCATTCTATGACTTTATATGCACAGACCAAATTTTTAGTACAACTGTCAGCTTATTCCCATTTCCTTATAATCCTTCTATGGTTTCAGAAAGTGCTAGCAACACAAACCCCCAACCTTTAAAGTTTCTGTTGTGTGATTTACACTCTTACAGTCACTGCTGGTTTGAATTACACATCTATTCTTGAAGTGAAAGTTGAGCTGATCTTTTCTTATGATAAAAGAGCAGCCACTGAATTAATAGCAGGTCAGTATGAAATATATTAGAGCGTGGTTTGGCATTTATGTGGAGAATCTCCTGTCGTCCTCACCACCACCCACAAATGCCATAGCAACCACATTGCGAAGGGGCTAAAATGCATGCACAGTATAACGTGCTGTTAAATGAATGCACTTCTTGTTTCACCATTGTGATGATGAATTCAATTCAGCTGCAGTCACTGATTAGTAGAAAGCTTAGTTCCCACTGAAGAGAAAATAAACAAACAGCTAGGACTTTGCCTCTCTGGAATTTAGCAGTTATGTAGAATTCATCTGTGTGGGCAATTAACAAAAAGGACCTCAAATTATATGTTACATTTGCACATAAGCTTGTAGAAGTGCCATAAGAAAGCAGCCTTTACAGTGAACTCAAGGTTCAACCCAAAGAAGCAACAATTTGTTGAGAGCTTAATACAAAACAAAACTTGTTTATTCACCAGTGTTTGAATATTTAAGTAGTTCATCCAATTATTGCTAAGCACAATGGCCTGGGCTTCAGCAATATTTTGTAAAGCTTGTGCAAGTCAATAATTTGCTGCAATTAAAGATCTGCAGTTAGCATTGGGATTGCTTGCAAAATACAGGAACATTGTTTTAAACAAATCCTTATAACGTGTTAAAGACACTTAAAACTGTGCTGAAGCACATCCAGCTTGCTCTTCATTACATACTTTCTTCACAGTTTGTTCCCCCATGAAAAGCTGCCTCCAACAGTTTGGGCTTTTCTCAAATAGTGCTGTGGTCCCACTCTGCTACACCCACTCTCAATTTCTCCATATCCCTGTAAGTCACTCCCAGGCACTAATTATTCCCTCCTCCTTGTTGGGATCATTAATCAAATATTTCACTACAAACATTGGCTTACGTATTATCCGTAGACCACTCTAAATCCAAGAACAAATTGTTCCTGTTACGTATTTACTGGTTATTTTTCCCCTCTTTGTGCTTCCAGCCATCTCCCAGTAGGGCTGAAGAAGGAAACCCACACACATGGAAAGGGAGGGACTGCGCTCAAGGCAGTATCTGCAGCCAGATGGAGTCAATCTGATGTTAGCCACCCCTTTCTGACCTTTACTTAACCATCGCGTTTGGCTACTGCCCTTTGAAGTGGTTGGATAGGAGATTTCCAAAAGGGGCAGGTAGGATGGTGGAGATAAACACTGCTGAGCTGCGGGCCCAGTAAATAACTGTAATTTTTAATGTCTTCCTCATGTACAGCATTCCAAAGTGTTGCTTCTCTCCAACCTTTCCATTTTGCGCCTGCTCGGACTAGTCAATGCATAATCTTTCCTTCATGTGAGGGGGAAGGCACAGCAGTTTTCCTGCTTAGGCCTGCTATCTTTGTCTCTGTGTTTAGCTTCTCTACTGAAAGATTAGATGGGAGCTTTGAAAGTGTTTGTTCTGAGATGGGCTATGCCACCAGATTCAAATCTCTCAAACAAAGCAACATTTCTTTGGCACCGGGTTCAGAAGAGAGACAAAAAAACCTAAGAATGAAAACAAGGCTGGAGGATCCTGGACCCAAATTCTTTGGCCAATTTTGCACTGAAAATCTGGTGTGCAACAGACTCCCAGTCCTCAGCTTGACTAGCTGGGAGGACTTATCAGAGCATGCTGTGGTGGGACCAGGCACCTGGATTTCTCTTTGAAAGGCTGGTGTGTTCCCCACCTATGGTGGTGGGACAGGGCTAGGACATGCACCTGGTATAGGAACTCAGACCAAGCTTGGTGGCATGGAATGTTTCTTATTGCTATGCTGGAGATAACTTCTGATATAGGATTTCTCCCTAGAGGCTCTTGGATCAGTGTCCAGCCACCCCTGAGCCTTCTTTTGTCGAGCTAAATAGACTAAGCTCCTTAAATCTCTGCCTGCAAGTCATCTTTCTTAGACTTGTGTACATTCTTGTGTCTCTTTCTTGAATATTTTCCAGCTTTTCAACCTCCCGCTTGCTTTGTGGATACAAGAGGAGGGCACAATGCCTTGGCAGCAGTTTCGGAAGAGAGGGAATACTCAGACAACATAATCCTACTCTTCATGGATTTTTTCTGCTTATACATATACAGATTGGGTCAGCTCATGGACAGTTTATTACTCATTATGACTTCCAACCCCTTTTTTGGCCATGGCTTTCCAGTGTAGAACCCCTCAACCGCCCACCAGGCAAATACCTTCTTTCTCCAATCATGTGCCTTGGCTTTGTTGTACTTGTTTGCCTTCAAATTACCAACTACCCACTTGTATACGTGACCAGTAGTCCTTCTTTTTACCATTTTCACAGCTTTTTTTTTTTAATCTGAAAAATTCGTTGATAATGATTTAAAAGCTTTTTTTCTAAGTTGTTGGTAAAATACAAAAGCGTAGAGCCAAGAGGCAGTCCCTATGGGATCTCTCCAAACACACACCCACTCAAAGAAAATTTATCTTGTTATAATTATACTTGAGACCTGAAGTTAGCCAATCCTTAATCCTTTTAATGTGTTTTACAGTGTTTTCATTGTTTTAGCTACTTCATCAATGTTCTCTACTGTTAGAAGGCACATATCTTAGAGAAACCTAGCAGCAATTCCTTCATCAGCCAAACTCATAATCAAATGCAAACTTCCCCTGAACTGCATTAAAAAAATGGTGTAATGGGAGACATGTTGGTGTTTCAGGCTCTCTCTTTGGAAGCTGTTTAGATGATCCACCAAGTGACATCCCGGATGAGGGTCTGTTTACCGAGGACTAATGACACCCCTTTGTAACCAGAGACTCTCTTGTTTATAATTCCATAACAGATTAGTAAGATGAAGGTGTTTAAAAATATTTCTGGTGTGTTGGACGTAACCTCAGCCTTTCCGCTCAGCTGTCAACAAAGTGCAGCACCTCTCTGGTTTCTCAGGCACTTGGAGAGCAACATGGGTGGAATGAAACCTTAAGGCAGGTTGTTTATCTAGTTCTCTTGGAGTGTTTGCTGTAATTTTTTATCAGGTAAGCAGGTTGATAAGAGTGTCTGTTTTTCTGGCTATAGCAGCATCTTACACAAGATGCTCCTAATGTATTAATTACTAGAGATGAATGGAATAAGGTTAAGGTCATGGTACAAATCTGTAGTCACCTTTCAGTGGGATGGTCAACACAAATGTGTTTTTTCCCTTTTGTGTAGAGAGGGAATTCTAAGAGTTGTCATTTTCAAAGTCACCTTTGGAACTCAGAGATGGGACCCATGGAGTATGCTACTCTTTTGTGGGAATGGAAATTCATGTATTTGCAGTAGCCTTGGATCACTTGGCTTCTCCAAAAGGTAGACAGGTCACAATTTATACACACACGTGAAATTAAACAATTGTAATCTGGATTTAGATTTTGGAATGAACAGGATGTTAATGAGATAATGTCTAGGCATGATATGGTCTCACTTCTTGGCACAGGAATCTATAATAATGTCTTCTACACTGTCTATTTAAAAGAACAAACTCTAATGACACCTTTTCCACATTCCATATCTATTTATTTCTATGTATTTTTTAGGATTAGATTACTTATAATTACAGCATTTTTTAGTATATATAAATTCTGATTTTATGCTTATAAATAACTTAATTACAAAGCAGCAAGGACAATGAGAAAACAGGAAACACTGAAGCAGAGGGAGGTTAACTCATCAAGGGCAATGCTGTTCCACTGGAAACTTTACCTGCTGCCTAAAATGCACTCGTTTGCTGTGAAGTGCAGTAATGCTGTCAGGCTCTGTTTGATTGCCAAAGCAGGGATTATTCACCAGCAACAGACAGAAACAAAACCATTGCAGGAAAATAGAGGAAGGCAAGATCTCTGCACCCAGGCTTTAATTCATGCTCGTATGCATGAGAATGCAGTTAGGGGAGACTCTGAACTGCAGGAATGCGTACCAGACGACAAGCAAATATCATTTCAGCAGGGGCAGTGAGGTGGTTAATAGATTATCCAAATTCTTATCATGCAGCAAACTATTTGGGGTGGAGTTCATTAATGTAAATAAAAGGAAAGGAACCTCAGCTCTGAGCAGATGAGTGGGTGGGTCATTTATGAAACCGAGCAAATCCTCTCCTGGTAATACTCTCACTGCAACCACCTGTAGCATTTGAAGAGTTCAGCCCTGCTGAGAGCATGAAGTGTGAGGCAGAAGTTCTGTCTGAGCTGGAGTTTTTTTCCTCCCTTGACTTGCAGAAGAGATTGAAAAAATTTGTTGCTGTTGCTCATCATTAATCACTCCAAAAACAAACCTGGCCTTGCAGAACTGATGGTGCAATCAGAGCACTGGGGAAATTAGGGAGAGGAAGAAAGTGTTTGGATGGTTTCTAGATGCTCCTACGTCTCTAATTTGGAGTTTCCCGTGTTCCGCTTGTGCGATTATTTTGTTGTCTCATAAATTACACTGTTGAGCTTTTCTTTTTGTGCAATCTGCATTTTCCTCTGGACAATTACATCCCTGCTTGCTTCTGATTGTCATGGTGTCTTTTTACTGTCCAACCTGTCTGCTGACTCAGATAGATTTTCAAGCCAAAAGTGAATAAACCTCCTTTGCACTACCTATCACAAGAGAAGAATCCTGGCTGAAAAGCCTTTGTGCTCACCAAAGCCTCTTGATTTTCACTGGGACAGGCAGGGAGCACTGTAAGAAGCAGAAAGTCCCAGTATAAAAGGATGAATGAAAGTTAAAGGATGTCAGTCAGACACTTAAGGTTTTCTCTGGGCCCTTGGCTTTTTACACACTTTGTATGCTGTGGTTCCTGAGGAAAAGTGTCACTTTCTTGCAGCAAGAGTTTCAATTTATTGATCCCTACCCAGATTCCTGAAGATGTATGGAAAAATGCCCACCTGGTCAGTGATGCCAGGAAATGTCTGCGATGCAGCTTGCATACGGCATGATCCTGTTTCGGTGCCACATTTGCTGTTAGAGGGAAGATGGGTGTACGTGCAAGGCAGGTAGCTGGAAGCCCTTGTAGACTCACCTTCAGGATATGCTCCTTCCCTCTACACTCAGTTACAGTGTCTTTCACCCTCTAAGGTTTTCAGAAGGGTTGAAAGCAAATCCTGACAGCTGAATTTTCCTGACATGCTCTCAGGTAAAACTCCAGAATCATCTTTTTTAGGGTTTAGAAGGCCAACAGCATCCTGGGCTGCATCCAAAGAAGCATGGCCAGCAGATTGAGGGTGGTGGTTCTACCACTCTACTCTGCTCTTGTGAGACCTCACGTGGGATACTGCGTTCAGTTCTGGGACCCTCAGCACAGGAAGGACGTGGATCTGTTAGAGTGAGTCCAGGGGAAGACCACGAAGATGATCAGAGGTCTGAACCACCTCCTTTATGAGAACAGGCTGAGAGAGTTGGGGTTGTTCAGCCTAGAGAAGACTCTCTAAAGACCTCGTAGCAGCCTTCCAGTATTGAAAGGGGGCCTATAGGAAAGGTGGGGAGAGGAGTGCAGTGATAGACAAGGAGTAACAGTTTTAAACTAAGAGAGGGCAGATTTAGACAGGATATAAGGAAGAAAATTTTTACAATGAGGCTGGTGAAACACTGGAACAGTTTGCCCAGGGAGGTAGTGGAGGCCCCATCCCTGGAAACATTCAGGTTCAGGTTGGATCAGGCTCTGAGCAACCTTATCTAGTTAAGAATGACCCTGTTTGCTGCAGGGGGGTTGGACTGGATGACTTGTAAAGACCCTTTCCAACCCAAATCATTCTATGATGAGAATAACATGAGCCAGCAGTGTGCCCAGGTGGCCAAGAAGGCCAATGGCATCCTGGCTTGGATCAGAAATGGTGTGACCAGCAGGTCCAGAGGGGTTATTCTCCCTCTGTACTCAGCACTGGTGAGACCGCTCCTTCAATACTGTGTTCAGTTCTGGGACCCTCACCACAAGAAAGATGTTGAGGCTCTGGAGCAAGTCCAGAGAAGAACAACAAGGCTGGTGAGGGGTCTGGAGAACAGGCCTTATGAGGAACAGCTGAGAGAGCTGGGGTTGTTTAGCCTGGAGAAGAGGAGGCTGAGAGGAGACCTCATTGCTCTCTACAACTACCTGAAAGGAGGTTGTAGAGAGGAGGGAGCTGGCCTCTTCTCCCAAGTGACAGGGGACAGGACAAGAGGGAATGGCCTCAAGCTCCGCCAGGGGAGATTTAGGCTGGAGATTAGGAGGAAGTTTTTCATGGAAAGGTTCATTGGGCATTGGAATAGGCTGCCCAGGGAGGTGGTTGATTCACCTTCCCTGGAGGTGTTTAAGGCACGGGTAGATGAGGTCCTGAGGGACATGGTTTACTGTTTGATAGGAATGGTTGGACTTGATGATTCAATGGGTCTTTTCCAACCTGGTGATTCTATGATTCTATGATTTTATGCTGGGTGTGAGGGAGGCACCAGCATATGTGAAGAAAATTGAAAAGAACACTTATTTGGAGAGGACCTAAAGGTGAACAATCCCATGAGCCTTGCAAACCTCTTGAGATACAATAAAACATAGCCCCCCCTCCCCTCACATTCAACTGTTTATTATCTTTACTACAGCAGTGCCCAAGGATGAAATGAGAGTGGGGGTCCCTGTGCTAAATGCTCTGTGAATATAATTGTCAATGACAAGAGGGGAAAGGGCTGTGGGAAGGGAAATGATTCATACACTGTGTCTGAGAGTCTTTCTTTCCCAGCTCTGCAACGAAGACTGGAGGGCAAAAGGTCTCTATGTTTTTCCACAAACCTAACCTAAATGCAGGCCCCTAAAATGAGGAGAACCCTATCTGAGCATCTGGATGCTCCTTTTCACAGAGGAGGATAAAGAGTCATCCTGGGGGCAGTTCACTAGAGGTGATTCAGACGCCAAAGATGTCAAGATGAACTGAACTGCCTCCTTTGTGAACCTGCTTCTTCTCACCCATTAAAAGAGCAAATAATAAAATTAATCCACATTTAGACTCTTACAGGTGAGTTAAATTTGGCTGTTATAGGTTGGGATGAGAGGAGCACCCAGGGAGAGAAAGGGAAATGTCCCTCAAGATACGTTTACTTGACCTCTGGGCTGAGCCACACGGTGATCTCCAAGAATGACACGTTTTCCTTTGCTTTACAGGAGATAAATCAATGAAAAAAGATATAAACCCTCCCAGTTATAAGCCATAGTGTAATGGTGGGAGTATCTACGTCCAACTAGAGCAGAAGTAGAAACACTGTAGTGAATTAGATGTTGTGTGTCTGACAAGAGACCAGTCAAATCTACAACAAATCTCCATTTATCCCCACAGGAATGTAGTACGTCTTATAGGATGCCAAGGACAGTATTCATGTTAAAAACAAACAAAAAAAGGTCTTCTGTGTGAAATTAATACTCAGTGTTAGCGCTTAGCAAACACTCTTGGGCTTTTGGGATGCAGCACTCTCTGTCTTATTTCCAGGGCAATTAGAATCCATGGTAAAAGCACACCTGCTTACAAGCCGTGACAGACCATTACGGGTTTAATTCTGATGATTAGGTAAAATCCAGCTTCCAGAGCTAGCAGTTTGGGACTGGAATTTGTGCACCAACAGAAGTGCCTGTGGCTGCCCTACTTACTGGCTCCTACTAATTCAGAAAAGCTCTGGCAGAGCCTCTCCTCCCTTTGGCATTTTCACACTCAGTTGTGGCAGGACTCCGCCGTATCAGCAATGTGTGAAAATATGGAATAAGACAAACGTAATATAGAATGGAATCATAGAATTGCTTGGTTGGAAAAGACCTCTGAGATGGAGTCCAATCATACCTGTCCACTACCAAACCATATCCCTGAGCACTTCATCTACACATCTTTTAAATACCTCAACCGCCTCCCTGGACAGCCTCTACTAGTAACTGAGAACGCTTTTGGGTGAAGAAATTTTTCCTGATGGATAATCTGAATGTCACCTGGTGCAATTTGAGGCCATCTCCTCTCATCCTATCAGTTGTGTCTTGGGAGAAGAGACCAAAACCCACCTCACCACAAACTCCTTTCAGAGAGTTGTAGAGAGTAATTGAGGCCTCTCAGCCTCCTCCAAACTAAACAATCCCTGTTCCCTCAGCTGCTCCTCATAACACTTGTGTTCTAGAACCTTTACCAGCTCCTACACACGCTCCAGTACTTCAGCGTCTTTCTTGTAGTGAGGGGCCCAAGACTGAATACAGTATTCAAGGAGTAGCCTCACCGGTGATGATCGCTTCCCTGCTCCTGCTGGCCACACAGTTTTGCACCACTATGTATATCTTTCTACCTCTAGTTCATGTGGACTTGCCAGTGCCCAGCTTTGTGATCCAATAACACTGCAGATCATAGAATCATAGAATAAAATCATAGAATTACTAGGTTGGACTCAACCACCTCCCTGGGCAGCCTCTTCCAGTGCCCAATGACCCTTTCCGTGAAATTTTTTTTTCCTTGTGTCAAACCTGAATCTTCCCTGATGGAGCTTGCGACCATTCCCTCTTGTCCTGTCACTTGGGAGAAGAGGCCAGCTCCCTCCTCTCCACAACCTCCTTTCAGGTAGCTGTAGAGAGCAATGAGGTCTCCCCTCAACCTCCTCTTCTCCAGACTAAACAAGCCCAGATGCACTACACTAGGTGTATCAACAGAGATAGACTTGCCCTGTTACCCATTACCTTTGCAACTCTAAAATTTATCGCTTCAGTAAGAAGTGACATTACCATAGCTTCCCATTATAATAATATATTCTTTGGACTTGGTGCTGATACTAAAATCACCCAACAACCAAACGTAAACAAACCATCTGAGTCAGTCATGGTGTACTTCAAAAAGCACAACCTATAAACATCCTTTCCTGCTTAGGTCCAAGCAAAGGGAAAGGGCCTTCCTCCATGCAGAGTGCTGTAAGAATGACTCTGAATGCTTTCTGCAGATGCTATAGTTTCCCCTGCAGCTCTCTGCAGTGTGGCCAGCAGGACAAGGAGAATGATTCTCCCACTCTACTTGGCACTTGTGAGACCTCATCTGGAGCACCGCATTCAGTTCTGGAGTCCTCATCACGGGAAGGACATGGATCTTTTAGAACGAGTCCAGGGGAGGGCCATGAAGATGATCCGAGGGCTGGAGCACCTGCCATATGAGGACAGGCTGAGGAAGTTGGGGTTGTTCAGCCTGGAGATGAGAAAGACTGAAACTCCTCATAATGAGGATGGTGAGGCACTGGCGCAGATTGCCCAGGGAAGTTGTGGATGCCTCATTCCTGGAAGTGTTCAAGGCCAGATTGGATGGGGCTTTGAGCAGCCTGGTCTGGTGGGAGGTGTCCCTGCCCATGGCACGGGGGTTGGAACTGGATGATCTTTAAGGTTCTTTCTAACCCAAACCATTCTACGATTCTGTGATTCTATAAGTCTGCCTTTATCTTATTTCTTCTATGATTTTTATTTATTATTCCCCAGATGACTGACTGACAATGCTTAATAGCATTCCTCAATCATGCTGCCTGGCGTAGCAGAGCAGGAGCAGTTATCTGCCTAAAAGAAACTCCTACCAAAATGTGTCTGGCAGGTTTGTTTTATCCATCAGGGCAGATCACATGCCAAAGCTAATTGTCTAATTTCCATTATCAGAGCTGGAAATTCAGTGGCTGAATGAACACTTCCCTCCTTCATTCTTCATGTTTCTGAGGAATGTTGGCAATGACAGAAATTACAAATGCTTATTAATTAAAAGAAATTTGATATAATTGCCAAAATGGAGTGAAAAGAGACTGACATATGACTGGAGCATTGAAACCACTGACTACAACATGCATATAAACAGTCGTGTGTGCCCAAGGGAAAAAAGCTGAGTGGGAAGGACACTGTGACCTCTTTAACCGTTAAATATAGAGATAGTAAAGCTCTAACTAACGAAGTTAGAGGATGTAGTGAGGGGTGAGTGTGCATGTGCCCGTAAAAGAGATTACAGACTGTGGGTTCACAGCAGAGCTGAGTTGCTCCTGGAGCTTTTATCTCTAATAAATGCAAAGAAATACCGGGTAATGGGAGATTTCAATCATAAAGATGTATGCTGGAAGTCTCGTATAACCAGAAATAAATCTCTTTGAAGTTTCTTAAATGATGTGTGATCATTTCCTAGCCTAGAAGGTATTACACCCAACAAGAGATAACAGTATTTCAGATTTCATTCTGACAGATTGGTCTGTGTGTTGGAAGCTGACGGTGTCTTAGGGACATATGGCTAGGACTCCGTTTCAGTAGAGGCAGAGGATGGACCAACGCAGTAATGAATATATTGGGTAGTTCAAAAGGGATAATTTCCCGTTACTAAAGCAGAATATAGAAGAATGAAAGTTGGGCTTTCTCTAAGAGGATTTTACCAGCTGACCGACCACCTTGATTTCACAGTGATGTGAGAGGGCAATTTTGATTAAAAACCTATCACATTTATAAAGGAGAATGTCACACAGTGTGAGATAAATGACTTAATAAGCTGTTTTGGAGAAATAAAATCTACCTTAAAGCAGACAGATGCAAAGTTAGACATGACAGCAGTTGTGCTGCCAGGGCAGGATGGAGGGCAGTGCTGGGATAAGCTTTTGCCTTTGATGGCTGAAATGCTGCATCCCGTTTGCATGTTCAGATTTAGAAAACATTAAAGACTGGGCTGAGCTGGTGTTGGTGGGAGGGAGAAGTTAGAGACAGCCTGAGGCCCACCAAAAATGCTTCACAGCCATATTTAGGAGCGCCATCTGTTTAGCTTATCCAAAAGAAGACCAAGGGATGACTTGGTATCTCTGCTTATGTACTTTGTAGGGGGACCACTGGGTAATTGGAGGCTCTTTAATCTTGGGCAGAAGGGCATGATAGCAGCCAGTGCTGGAAGGTTAAAACTGGATGAATTGAAATGAGAAATAAGAGTTTTATTAAACACAGGAACACATTAGTGAGCCAGTGATGGATTCACCATCTCTTGATAGCTTTGGATTAACATGCAGCATTGCCCTGCACAATGAACTAAAGAGGAAGCTCCAAAGATAAAAAACAGGGCTAGAGGAGGAGACTGTACTGTGTGGTCTCAGGAAGTGAGCCAGTGGTTCTTCTTGCCTTTAAAAACACTCTGAAGGTACAAGAAGCTAGTAAGAGCACTGCTGGTATTTTGTTATATGAAGTTTATTCAGTGTTCCATGCAGCTTTCTGGAATGACGCAGCATTGTCTTTCACAGGCAGTAGACTCTGCAGGGTGCTGGGGGAGACTGGTTCCAGCAAGATACACTTGGACAATGTTATTCTAAAGCCCTCTGCTTGTATCGAGCTCCATGATCTCTTAAAATCCATGTTTGAACCAAGCAATGGCAATTTTGTGTTCTGGAGACCTGTCGCCCTACTAGGGAAAGGGAAAAGATGTAATGAGGATGTTGGGCAGAGAAAGCACTGCTTGGGTTCCTGTTGCTTCCTGATTGCTGTTTTCTAGATAGATGGGGACCACATGTTAACCAGCCGTGTCAGCTGTGTGGTCCTTGCATTCCTGATCTGCCTGGAGAGCATGGAAACATTTTGTCAGGAAGTGGAAAAATGGCCAGTTCTGCCAAAGTCCCCAGGACACCTGAAGACAAAGCAGGGCACATTTAGATCTGCCCAATATATGAAGTGGGAGTAAATGTCTTGTTCTCTGTGGGGAGCTAAGTTGAAGAATCTACTTGCTGAGTAAGGGACAGGGGAGGAAGTAGGAAGAGAAGTCTGGGAGAATGGGGAAAAAAACAGTTCAAATGCAGTGAAATGGCAAAAAAAAAAAAAAAAAAAAAAAAAAAAAAAAAAGTCTAGAGGTTTTAGGTCAAGCTGACTCTAGCTTTGCCTAGGTATCTCCCTCATGGACCTGTATCCTCATCTGAGCTCTACTGAAAGACAACAGACAAGCCACTACCTTCTGATGCCTCCACTGCCCTGGCTGTAAACCAGTCTTTTTTAAAGTACATTGGCATCTTTTGTGAAAAGTAGCTTTTAAAGTGCTTGCTGTTATGATTATCTTATTATTCCAAAGTGGGAGAAGGTAAGTTTCTAACCTTTTGCATGAATAATTGAACTCAACCAAGACTGTCACATTGATGGGCTCTGGAAGGGGAGCAGGGGTGATGTCAAAACTGACTTGAAATTCAGTTGACAGCTTGCAGCATCTCTGGGAAACCTTACGAGTACATATTACTGTGTCTTCTGTCTCAGAAATCGTAAAGGAAAACAAAGAGAGTTGTATGAGAAGTTTTTGTAAGTAGTCACATGAATTTCTTTTTTACGAGTTTGCAGGTAACTAACATTTTCTTATCTTTTTGCCTCAAAATTGCCATCCTTCTCTTGATCTCACACATAATACTGGATAATCTGTCTCTTATTACAGTGCTTTCCTGGGGATAGAAGGGATAAAAAGACATTTAGAATCTATCTAGCATTTCAGAAGGACCATTTCTGAGTGGGTTGATAGGTCTATTTCAGCAGAAATCTGGAAGAAAGTATTTATCTTGCTGAAACTCATCCATCTGCAATGTTTCTACAAGTGTAGCCCTTGCATACTCACAAATCCTTTGTGATAATCATGCAGAAGAGCCAGTGCAGTGAGAGGTAGTGATATATTTGTTACAAGCCATTCTGCAACTGCCCTGGATTTCAGGGAGAGAAGAGCCCCAAAAGGCTGAAAACACCATGAAGTGCAGCATGGAAATAAATTGGAGGAAAAGCTCTGCTGTGCCTGTATGAATTAGCTCATTCAAACTACCAAACATAGCCAAACTCATTTATTCTGGCCTAACACTACTAAAACATGGAAAGGGCATGGATGCTCTTTGTCTGTAGTAAGTATTACAAAAGTCAAAAGAAAAGGGAAAGAGAAAACCCTTTGGCTCCCTGTAGCTAATCAGGTATTCACCTTGAAAGAGTACTAATGAAACCAGCACCACATCAAAAGGGAAGCTGGCTCCAGCTGAGAAGGTTATTAAAAAATTTAACAGTACCAGACGGCCCCCAACTAGCATAAGAGACTGCATTTTACATTCTCTTTTGTAAGAAGAAACGAAGGCCCTGTGCTTACCGTCTCAGCTGCCACCTGTGTTGGGCCTCACAATCAAAAAGAGGCATCGGGGAAGCCATCCTTGCAGGCAAGGGTGACCTTTCTTCTCAGTGATTCAGTAATTCTCTTCCGTTCTTCACACAGTCAAGTTAGTGTGTACTAATATGGGCCAAAACCACCAGGTGCTGGCTTGCTTTTTGACATAACGGCAAGAGTTAACTCCTTTCTGTCATCAGAGTAAAGATATGTTAAATATTCTAGATTAGGAAAGAGCCAAAACATCCCACATGCAAATACAGTTGTAAAAAGATAAATATAGTCTTGTGTCAGCAATTCACTGGAAATGAGATATACATTCTTTGGTCTCCAGCTGTGTAAAAGTGTAAGAGGAGAGATGGGATTCTCAAGCCGGGATAGAGCCACTCCTGTGCTTGCAGGTGGCTTCTGCTGCCACAAAATGGATATTTAGATGAAATAGTGCTGCAAGGAGAATCACAGAATGTCCTGAGTAGGAAGGGACCCACAAGTCCAACTCTTGTCCCTGCATAGGACAAGCCGAACATCTACACTGGGTGTCTGAGGGTGTTGGCCAAATGCTTCTTGAATATTGTCAGGCTTGGTGCCTGTTCAAGTCTGTTCAAGTGCTCCACGACCCTCTGGGTGAAGAACCTTTCCCTAATATCCAACCTACCCCTCCCCTGGCACATCTTCCTGCCATTCCTTTGGGTCCTATCATTGGCTACCAGATTAAGGAGATCAGTGCCTGCTCCTCCTCTTCCCTCTGTGAAGAAGTAAAGTGCTATGAGGTCTCCCCATCAGTCTCCTCTTCTCCAGGCTGAATCAACCAAATGACTTTAGCTGCTCCTCATACAGCTTCCCTTCTAAGCCCTTCACCAACTATGTGGCCTCTTCTGGACACTCTCCAGTAGCTTGATATCCTGTTTATTCTGTGGTGTTCAAAACTGCACTCACTACTTGAGGTAAGGCTGCACCAGTGTGGAACAGAGAGGGAGCTCTAACCTGGTAAGGAGCTCAAGCTGCCTATTTGTTGAGGCAAAGGCGTTGCCATCTCAATATCCTTCCCAGTCTGATCTGCAGGACGATGCTCCAGAGATGCTCTTTTTAATGACAAGTGCACTGAGATTTCTTGATGTATCAGCATGAAGGAGTCTTTTTTATAAACATCACTGAGGGATTTTCCACTAGACTTCACTATCATAAGAGCAGCCCTACATGCTTGCACACATGGAGAATGGAGTAAAAATTCTTCCCATAGTAAAGTCTTATAACCCTTAATTTTTCAACCATTTTGGACTTCTGTTATCTGACATGAAGCCCTTTGAGTAAGCTGCAATCATCCAAGACTTTATCTACAAATAATTGCATAGCCACCCACGCCTGCAGTGACACCTACTGTAAGGCCATTCCTTAAGCCAAAAAATTTCTTGCAGGTCTTCAACACCCAGATCTCAGAGGGAGCTGATGCCACATGAACCCATGCCCCCTCCCTGGAGGTGTTCAAGGCTGGGTTGTACGGGGCCTTGAACAGCCTGGCCTGGGAGGTGTCCCTGACTATGGCAGGGGAGTTGGAACAGGATGATTTTTAAGGTCCTTTCCAACCAAAACCTTTCTATGATTCTATGACAGAACTGAAGTACCCAAATACCTCTCAGCTCCTAAACAAATCCTCTTCTGTTGCTGCTTAAAAGGTGCAAATCGGTTGTAAAATAATATGAACAGGGAAGTGAAAACACTGTGTTTCGTCTCAAAAAACCCCAACAACTCAAAAGCAAAAGCCAGATCCATTAATAAGCTGCCACTGGGGGAGAAGCATGTTGCGACCTGAGTTCAAAATGACAGTTTTGCCAATAGCAAGTCTTAGATCTGGACATGTCCTTGACAAACCTTCAAGCAAGGCTCTCCAAGGATAAGCTGCTAATAGCGTTTGGGTGTCAGCAACCAGACACTACCTGGTGCGAGGGCAGTTTTTCTTACAGAATCGCAGAATCATAGAATCATTAAGGTTGGAAAAAAGCTCAAAGGTCATCCAGTCCAACCATCAGCCCAACACCACTGTGCCTATTAAACCCTGTCATAAAGCAGTGCAGGTATGTTCATGCCCTAGCTAGGTAAAACAGGCTTACGTGCTTCAAAATATTTAATATATGTGTTTATTCTTGATCCAGTGAGGTAGACAAATGGGTTTTCTGTAGGTAGGCATGTGGGGGTGGATGGGGAATGGTATTACTAAATGTACTAAGTGGTACAGAGCTGAACGCAAAACGTGCATTTGTGTATTTCTGTATGTGTCTGTTTTCCTAAATGGATGGAGTGGGCTTAGAAAATGTTATTAAGCAAATCCACAACCGTGATCTAAAATAGTAGCTTAAAAATGACTGCAGCTGACAAAATAACCCTTTTAAGTAGAGGAGTCAGATTACATGGAGGGAGCCCCTCAGCCCAGGACTGGTACAGATCTTGGGACAGACCCTCTGCAGCATAAGGGGCTGAACTGCAAAGATCTAGGAGCACTGAGAATCCCGTCTTGCAGGAGACCTTGGATGTCCTTGACCTCCTAGGCTTGGAGAGGCAGCTTCCACATTCTGTGTTAAGCCTCACCCAGACATGTGGGACTGATACAACCCATCTTACTGACCTCACTGGAGGTTAAGGAAGGAGCCCTGACCTTAAGCATCCTTTCTCCAGCTGTATGACCTGCCTTTGTTTGAGACCTTTATTGTTCAAGTTCTGGAGAAGAATAGGCTGTCATTGGGAGCAGATTGCAAGAAGAAAATTACCACACAGGCGAAAAGTATCCTCATGTCCTGTTTCCAATAGAATCACATTTTTTTGACTGCCTGGTTTCAATAAAAAGTCCAGAAAGAAAGAATTGAAGGGGGCATTGCTTTTCATGGAGTGCCAGAGAGTAACTGTAAAATGTTGTTTCCTTTGAAAGAATCGCATGACTAGGGACAGACAAAGCAGCGTTCTCAGAACTGTGCAGACATGCCAGATTCTGCACCAGTTCTGGAGTGGATTCTGCTTCTTACTCTTTCCTTGAAATTTTCTGTCCTGGGCATTGATCTTCATCTTCTACAGCTTCTCCTGATGCTGGTTATAGCAAGGACAGAGCGCGCGGAAGCATTAGCTGCATCTCAGGTGCTCAACAGGAGTGTTGAGTCACATCAGTGGTTCTTAATGAAGATATTGATCCTGGCACTTGACAGACTGCATGCAGGCATTGGGGCTGGTGCCATTTCCCTTTGGCCACCGCAAGGTGATGGTGTGGTCTGGGTGGAATTGCACCAGCAACGCTACATCATCCACTTCAAGTTTCATTGAATCTGGGCACGCTCTGTCTTTTCTAATAGCCTCAAAATAACTCCAAGACAAAACATTGCCAGAACATTAAAGTCTTGTATTATAGAATTTATGACTGTGAAAACACCAAGCACACAGATCTATACTATATATAAATCAAGGGGGAGGGTGTGTGTTTCTTCATCATTTACCCATTTCTCCAGTGAGTGCTGTTTGCTTTCTATTTAACTGCTGTATTTGTACAAAACTAAAGCACTTCTGGGTTTTCTGCTCACCATCACTAAAACAGTGAGTCCCTCAAATGTTGCTGCTTTGCGCTCCATGGTAGCTCCTGTCAAATTCTCTTTGCATGTCTATTCATGTCACAGAAATTGTCACACCTGGTGGCATCCAGAGTGTGTTTGTCATGGGGCTGAGCTCAAGCTCCACAATGTAGTTTTTAGCATTTCCAGTGCCACTCTTATGTGAAGTTTTAGCCCAGATTTTACAAGCTATTGACAATATGCTGATCCCAGAAGCATTGGCAGGGAGATATTTTGCCTCTGTTGGGGAGCCAGGAGGCTGTTTCGATAGATGCACAGTCCCTGCTATGTCCTCTAAAGGATCAGCAGGATCCCACAGACACAGTGCTGGGACAAGCCAGGACGCTGTACCCAACATAGAATCATAGAATCATTAAGATTGGAATAGACCTCTAAGATTATCCAGTCCAATGCCACTATGCCGACTAAACCATATCCCAAAGTGCCATGTTTACATGCTTTTTGAACACTTCCAGGGATGGAGACTCCACCACTTCCCTGGTCAGCCTGCTCCAACGCTTTACCACTCTTTCAGTAAAGAAATTTTTCCTAATATCCAGTCTGGACCTCCCTGGTGCAACTTGAGGCCATATCCTCTTGTCCTATCATTTGTTACTTGGGAGAAGAGAGCCACACCCATCTTGCTACAACCTCCTTTCAGGTAGTTGTAGAGAGCAATAAAGTCTCCCCTCATCCTGCTCTTCTCCAGACTAAAAAAATCTCAGTTCCATCAGCCATTCCTCCAGCTCTGGTGCCCTTCTCTGAATGTCCTGCAGGATTCTGGAGGAATCAAATCTCTCTGTTTCAACCTAGAGCAGCACCTTTTTTCCGTTCCGTTCTGCCAGTTTGCTACAGAGTCATGAGTGCATTCTAAGCACAAGACCATACAGTTTGTTGTCTGTGGGATCAGTTGGGAGGCTCTTAATGACAATGACAGGAGACACTATAAATACTTACAGGTATTGGCCCTGGTTTGGGGCAGAATGGTAATGCAACACCCCCACTGCCCAGTGCCATTGTGGCTCTTGTCCCTCTCACTTCAAAAAGCTTTGCAAAAGGCCCTGGGAAAACTTCACAGAAGCAGAAGAAGAGACAACAATGGGCTTGTTGCTGGGGGCACTGTGAACCCACCATTCCCACTTTCTTGGTGGGTAATTGCAATAAAACATGCTAAAGGCAGTTGTTTTGAGAAATCTTCAGCCATAGGAGCCGTTTGGTCTTCCAGCGCCCTTGGCTCATGGTTTCTTACCCTCCACATCATGTTTGAAACAAACCCCCTCTTTAGTGGATTAGACAGCATGGAGGGAGGAGAAGGAAGACTCCTGCTATGTAGCCTGGACCACAGGTTGGCAGAGATGATAATAAATGAGTAATAAATAGTGATAATAACAGTGATAAACAACAAGAGATGGGGCCATGGGTGGGTGGCAGCAGAATCTAACGCTGTTCTTGGCCTTTCTCAGTCCAGGATGCAGAGCAGTGCAGATTGCTCACAGGCAGGATTGCTTCATACATCGTTAACAATGTGCGGCCTCGGGTTGTTTTTAACCTCTCTGGTTACCAAGAGGGGGGCAGAATGTGGAAGCTCAGGCAAAATATTTGGGATGGCAAATTGCTGAAATTCTTAGAGGTAATTGTAAGCCTCAGGGATGGTGAAGAAGAGAAGATGCATGAGGGAGGTCATGATTGGTTGGTCCTTATCCTGCTGGGCTCCTAAAAATTCTGACTTGAGGGATTGGCGTGGGAAGGTGTCCTGCCAGAATGGGAGAAATAAGACAGCTCTGCCTTGAAATGTCTGGGCGAAGATTAAATGCTGTTTGCTGGGGGGGGGGGGGGGGGGGGGGAAAGTGCTGTGATATTGTGCCAACAGACCACAGAGTTGTTCATGGTAAAATTAATTCTTCCCTCTGTAAGTAGCACAGGGCCCTGTGCCTGCCAATTAGTGAGTTTGGGGAATGTATCTTGCTCTGCCTCTCCTCTCCTGCAGCAACGCAGGCGCTTGCTGTGCTGCTGCCTCTGGTTGGGCTGGAACATGTTCTTCTCTTCAAAAGGTTGAGAACTCATCACTCCAAGTTTTAACATGACTTTATTAGTTCAAAGCAAGCAATGCTTGTTTTAATTAATGAATATGTTTCTATTTTCTTGATCCTTGGTTTACTTCCTGGTACTGAGTTTTCAGAAAATCTTTTATTCGAAATAGAATCGTCTTTGTCCCAGTGTGTGGCCACTGCTTGAAATGGTGAGGGAGCTGGGGTGGTGGCAGCAGTTTCGATTCTGGGAGTGGAGGAGGAGGGAGGGAGAAATGGCAGAAAAACTGTGAAGAAAAGGCAAGCCTTGTAGCACTCATCACACGTAACTCTTCCACTTTTCCAAAAGCCATGATAAATCCTATTTATGCAAATCCTAACCTTAGTAGTTTTCAAATATTCTTAGAGCCACTGGTGTGTATAGAAGTAGAAATTGTTGGCTGTGTAATGCTAGCCAAATGCTACCTACCTGCAGAGCTTGCTGCAAAATATTTGAGTAATGATGTGACACATTTACCTTGTTTTTGCTGACCCCTACCCCCCAGCATCAGCTGTTTTTCACACTTCTGCCTTAGCTTATTAGCCCTCCTTGATACTGGGCTGAATTCCAGCTAAAGCAAAGGAATCAGCTGGCAATTCATTTGATGTGTTACATTTTTTTTCCTCCCCACTTAATTGAGCATTCCACTTCGAATAATCCTCAGCATTAGATTAAATCTCTATTGATCTCATTTTAATGAGCTCACCACTGTGACCAACAGCCCTTTCTCCTGTAGCAGATGGAGATGTGGCCATGTGAGTGTGCAGCAGGAATACTTTTGTTTCAGAGGACTGACACCTTCTCCTCCATACGACCGTCCTTGGCACCCCATCACCCTTCAGCCTGCAGATCTTATACTAGGAGATGGGTCCTGTTCTTCGCACTGTGCCTTTGTGTGATTACTGTTGCAGTGATTTTCTGTTCAAATCGCTGCAACACCTTCCTGCCTAAAGATTTTGTTTCTGAGCAGGCAGTGTCCATGTTCATCAGTATAAAGGCAGGTAGACCAAGGCTGTATGTGAGCTCTCTCCTGTGCCGCAGGGAAAGCAGCTGTGCTGGAATGCTTGCAGCTCCTGACTGCCTACTTAAGGGGATATATTACAAATTCAAGTCTGGGGAAAATCAATTTTGTAACCTACGGAATTGATTCCACTCTTTCATTTCACCTTCAGACACCTGCATTTAAATTTCCACTTGAGATTAAAATACAAAATGAAGGAAATCTCCCTTTCTCTCCTTATGAGGGGGGGAAAAGTGATTAATGAGGGTTTAAATTCTAATGACAAACAAATCCTAATGACCCAACACTTTAGATGTCAAATAATTTGCTGCACCATAGCATTTTGTAGACTTCATGGACAAAGTGATCTTTAGGGTCAGTTAATCACACCTTCTACCTAATAAAGGTCACAGACATTTTCCTGGTGATTTTTGCATAAAGCCTAACAGCTTCTATTTGAACTGAACAGTTTAACTTTTTTTTTAAAGCCCTTGATGAAAGATAGCAGCACAGGGGTGCTCTCAGTGATGGGGGGAGTGGTGTAGTGCTATGGAAGAGACAATTAGTTTAATTGAAATCTCATTCCCACGTGGTTAAGAGCTCATATTATCAAAAGATGTCATGTATTAAATAATATATTAAAGCTATTTGCCCAGTTTGGTGGTGTGTGGTTTTGTGACAAGTAGCACTACTTAAACACAGCCAAGATGCAGCCACCAAGGCAGGGATGTTGCCTTTCTGTTAGCACAAAGTTTGCAACGTGGATTTGCAGGTGCTGCCCATTGGAATTTTCAGGTTTGGTTATTGCTTGCTTGCTTTTTTTCCACTTGCTCATCTGCAAGAGACAATGTGTCTTGCATCAGCAGATTATGATTAATAGTCATGATGTGTAATGACATTAATTAGCAATAGCTACGGCTAATGATTAATAACAGCAGCTAAGTTGAAACCTTGGCTGCAATGATTTATTTTAGTACTCTTATTGAGCTGTGCATTTGGCAATGCTGTGATGCTCTAATGTCTTCAGGGAGGAATGTCTGTGTGGGGAAGTGGAAAGCTGAGAAACACTCATAGCGAAGTAGGTGTGGGGACTTATCCCTCCTTATCGCTGCACCCAATGACTCACGGGGAAATGTAAAATCATAGAATCAATCATAGAATGGTTTGGGTTGGAGGGAACCTTAAGGATCATCCAGTTCCAAGCCCCTAGCAAAGGACACGGACACCTCCCACCAGACTAGGCTGCTCAAGGCCCCATCCAACCTGACCTTGAAGACCTCCAGGTATGGGGCATCCACAGCTTCCCTGGACAACCTGTGCCAGTGTCTCACCACCCACTTTGTGAAGAACTTCTTCCTAATGTCTAATCTAAATCTTCCCTCTTCCAATCTTGCCCCTTCCAATTTAAAACCATTCCTCCTCATCCTGTCACTCCATGCCCTTGTAAAAAGTCCCTCCCCAGCATTCCTATAGCCTCCTTTGGGTACTGGTAGGTCACTACAAGGTCTCCCTGGAGCCTTCTCTTCTCCAGACTGAACAACCCCAACTCAATATAGCCCTCCTCTGAACCTGTTCCAACAGTTCCATATCCTTCTTAAGTTTGGGATTCCAGAACTGGACACAGAACTCTAGGTGGGGTCTCCCACTTGTGTAGAGGGTGGAAATCACCTCCCTCGACCTGCTGGCCATGCTTCTTCCGATGCAGCCCAGGATATGGTTGGCCTTCTGGGCTGTGAACAGACATTGCTGGTTTACTTTGAACTTCTCATCAATCAGCATCCCCAAGTCCTTCTCTACAGGGCTGCTCTCAATCATGTCACTACCACAAGAAGAACTGCAATGGTCAAAGAGACTATAAATAAGGAAAGGAAAATGTTTCTCTTAGAAACTTTTGTTCCATAGAGGGAAATTGTAAAAGTAGTCCAGGATATTTTTGTTACTGGATTTTAATTTGAAATTTCATCTCTGGAAGTGTTTACAGACGTAGAGAGTTGTGCGATGTTGTTGCTGCAGTATGGTGATTGCTAAGATTAGCACAGTAACAGATCTTTTTAGAGTAAATTGCATATAATTAATGGGAAGTAGGAGGAAAAAGGAATAATTGTATTTTAATCTAAATGCAAGTTCAGTTCTCCCTAAAGGTGGAACAGGCTCTAAGGCCATGCTAACGAGGGGCCCTTTCTCTTCCTTTCAGCTGGGTAATGAACAACCATTATATGCCAGTATTTCAAATTCTCATTTCCAATTTGAGATAAGTTTTATCAAAGTGCAGGGATATTTGGAGTTGGAATTTGTTTCAGGTTCTTCCTAGCAGAGTTGGAGATTATTTATATATGATCTCTAAGGCCCATTCCAACCCAACCCAACCCATTCTATGATTCTATGATTCTATGATTCTATGATTCTATTCTTTCTAATTTAAGTTGCAGGCAGCATGAGGTAGTACTGTTATTTGATTTGTCTTGAATGAGCCAATCAATAGAATGATGTAGTCTGTGTGGTAATGGTTAGCTTGTTTGGACAGGGACTTACAGTCTGGTTTATACGGAAATATCCAACTAACTTGGAAGAAGTGCTGGGCAATAGAAAGCTGAGTGGCTGGAAACCTTTCAGTAAAGTGCTAGTGGTTGGAGCGAGGGAAAAATAGTTTCTGAATATTAGGATGTCCTACAGTGTTTTACATGAGAAAATGAGTATATATAAGGACATGTGAAAATGTGAAAACCACAGAAAGAGCTAGGTTTCTACTACCTACACAGGCAATTGAATCCCAGCCCTGTATTTTGTGGACTGCTAAATTGGGGTGAGATTAATCTTATCTAAAGTGTCATTGTCTGATCTGAAAAATCTTCTTTGAAGTTCCTCAGAATGCAGGAAGCAGGGAGACCTTCAACCAGGTCAGGTTGCTCAGAGTCCTGTCTAACCTGACCCTGAATGTTTCCAGGGATGGGGAATCTACCACCTCTCTGGGCAAACTGTTCCAGGGTTTCAACAGCATTGCGGTAAAAAATTGCTTCTTTATTCTAAATCTACCCTTTTTTAGATTAAAACCATTAATCCTTGCCCTATCGCAACAGGCCCTGCTAAAATGTTTGTCCCTATCTTGGCTGCAGGAACTCTTTGGTTCCTGGAAGACTCCTATACAGTCTCCCCGCAGCCTTCTCTTCTCCTGGATGTGCAACCCCAACTCCCTCAGCCTGTCCTCATTGGATAGATGCTTCAGCCCTCGTATCATCTTCGTGGCTCTTCTCTCGACTTTTTCCAACAGGTCTGTGTCTTTCCTGTACTTAGAACTACAAAGCTGGGCGCAGTATTCTCTGTGTGGTCTCATGAAAGTGGAGCAGAGTGGCAGAATACCCTCCCTTGACCTGCTCGCCATGCTTCTTTTGTTGCAACCCAAGGTATCATTTGCTTTCTGGGCTGTGAGCACACATTACCAGCTCATGTCCAGCTTTTCACCCATCAGCGTGCCCAAGTCCTTCTCAGCAGGGCTGCTCTCAGGACAACACAATCCCTCCCTGGGCTTTTGTTTGTATGGTAGGTTCAGTTTTTTTCTGAAGATTTTGTGAGCCTTTGCTCTGACACGTAAAAATAAGTTGTTTAGAGCCTGGAACATGGCTACAACTGCAGAGTGAGAGTTTGTGGGGCTGCACAGTCTCTGATCTGAGCATGATGATAAATGAGTACATTAGACTTTACACTGAATTTCCATACAACAATGCAGCTGATTGACTTAAAAGAAGTAATTCAAAACCTACTTTCAATTGATTCCCTTTTTGCTTTTGGTGCAGTCTGGCGTGTGGTTTTTTTCCATGATAGCACTGAGCTAAGCAGTAACAGGGGCTAAAAGGGCTTTAAGAAAAAAACTGAATCAAGTTTTGTCAGCTTATTCTTATCCCATATCAAACCCCGCAGGACTTATTGGACAGCCTGTGGAAGGTTGTACTGGTACAGCTCAGTGGGCAGCATCTGGAGATGTTGGGATGGCTCAAACAGACATAATATCTAGAAAAAGTGCTTACCAGACTATTGGATAAAGGAAAAATACTCCTTTAAAGGGAAACAGAGTGGAATGACTTATCTACCACTGACCACCACCATTCCCAGTGCAGTAAAAAAAGGCAAAAGATAGTAGAAGGCCAGGTCTTTTTTAGGTTTTGTTGAAAAGAACTTGAGAAGATGACCATGGAAATGGGTTCAAGACTTTTCTGTGGACAATATGGCCAATTGTTACCAAGTCCCTCAGTGTATTTCACGTGCACAGAGCCAGAAAGTGGAAGTTAGAAATGAAAGTGAAGCAGAACTAAATACCTTAATGATTAGTAAAGCTTCAGTATCAGAAAGAATATTGTAGCCTTAAAGCCACTGAGTAATAAAATAACAATTTTTGATCTAAATGCCAAAAAACGCCTACAGATTTTGTATGTACAGTTCGTTTAATTCTCACTCTAAGATCACTATCTGAGTCTGATGTTTAGAGACGGCATGAATTGACTTCTCTGGACTGATCCCTTTCTTACCATCTGAAACAGGTGATCCCTCATTGCTGGGGATTTCTGGAAATTTAGGAGTTCATGGCTGTGGCTTCCAAGTGAACAAAGTTGTCTTGGCATCTCCTTTTTTCACTGAGCAAAGTGCTGAGTCCCACCAGATGCCTTAAACTTCAGCCTGTCTTTCTTATTGCCACTATATATGCAGTTTAACCCCAGTTTAAGTTGAGCTTATTATCCTCATTTTCCAGCACGGCAGAACTGAACGCAATTACAAAGCCTCTTAGAGGTGATTTGACTGCTCTACAGCCTGATGGTTTTTCAGCCACATTTACTGCCTGCTGAGGAACAAAAATCCATCTAGGTTGATATTGGAGCCATCTGGTGATGTCTTTTTCAGTCCAGCAAACACTTCTGGTTTCACTTTAGAGGATGTCAGTGCATGCAGCTTATTTAAGAGCCAAAATGGATGAACATAGACTGGGTGACAATGAAAAACACATACACCTTGGGAATGCTGTCAGTGGAGAGATACAAGTGTGAAGCAATGATTATTTCTAACACTATTCCCAAACAGTAGAAAAGCATGTATTTTCTCTTTCAGCACGGGTTAGGAGGGTTAAACGGAATTTCAATGCCATCTCTGGAAATGATAACATCCTATTTTGTGGGAAGACTTGAATGTAAAAGTGTATCTGCACTGAGTGGTCTTCTACTATTCTGACTGGAGCAGAATAACACCATCACATGCTCACAGCCCAGAAGGTCAACTGAATCCTACACTGCATCGAAAGAAGTGAGGCCAGCAGGGTGAGGGAGGGGATTCTGCCACTCTGCTCTGGTGAGACCACACTTGGAATACTGTGCCCAGCTTTGGAGTTCTCAGCAAAGGAAAGACACAGACCTGTTGGAGTGATTCCAAAGGAGAGCTACAGAGATGATCAGAGGGCTGGAGCACCTCTGCTGTGAGGACAGGGTGAGAGAGTTGAGGTTGTTCAGCCTCGAGAAAAGAAGGCTGCGAGGAGACCTTATAGTGGCCTTCCAGTACTTAAAGGGGCCTATAGGAAAGATGAGGGGGATGACTGAGGGGGAAGATTTTCAAAGGGCATGTAGTGATAGGACTAGGGGGAATGGTTTTAAATTGGAGGGGGACGATTTAGACTAGACATTAGGAAGCAATTCTTCACAAGGGTGGTGAGGCACTGGCACAGGCTGCCCAGGGAAGCTGTAAATGCCTCCTCCCTGGAAGTGTTCAAGGCAATGTCCAATGGGTCCTTGAGCAACCTGGTCCAGTGGGAGGTGCCCCTGCCCATGGCAGGGGAGTTGGAACTGGATGGGCTTTAAGGTCCCTTCCAACCCAAACCATTCTATAAGTCTATGATTCTGTGATCAGGTGGCCTGTGGAGGGAGACTCAGTTTGTGTAAAGGGTGCACAATGTCCATTATAAATATATGATTGGCTGCATTGCTCCCCCAGAGGTCTTCAGTATCACCACACAAAGCTCCTGACTCAACACCATGTCCGATGGAAGCCGGACACCCTATGCACCTTCTCCCCGCACCCTGGCTTTTCTTTTTGAGATGGTTCTCTTTGCTGAGACCTTTCCCATCTGAGATGGACCAGCCTAACTCTACGGGACTGGCAACTTCTCAAGAGCTCATACCTATGCCACTGGCAGCTCCTGAACTTTCCATTTCGGGCCAAGCTAATTTATGTGAACAATTTGACTCAATGTGGGCAGCGATTTAGAAATAACCTTCTTCTGCCACTGGTTCTAAAGAACAGAAAGGTCTTTTTGATGTTTTTTTTTTTTTCTTAATTGAAGTACCACTCTGTAACTAGCATTGACACTGTGTGTAACACTGATAGTTACAGGAGCCTGTTCACTAATCGATATGAAACAGGTTCACATACCCAGCTGCCCACATCCCTCCAGGTCAGATTTTAAGGCAGCAGATGTGTCCCTCTCACCCCTTGCTTCTTCATGCTAATTCAGTATGCTTGCTTTCTGCATCAATGCCTGCAGCAGTGCAAAGCCATGCTGAGAGCAGCGAGAGTGCTGCAGACCCTTTTCCTTTAGATTCCTCCCTAACTGCCCATTCTCTATATTTTCATGGGAGAAATCAACAGGAAAAACTTCCATGAAACTTTAGCATTGGCCAGATATTCCCCTGGTCCCCTCACTGCCAAACATTGGAGGCTCTCCCTCCTCCCTGTCTACCAAACCACTACATTGTGCCTCTGAGTAAGCCACATGCTGGTACTTGTCGCAGTCAGGAGCTTCACCTGGTGCCCTTCCATTTCTCTTTTATCACCAGCAGCCCCTGTGCTGTCGAGCATTAATTAGATTGCAAGTTGCTCAAGTCTGCAGCCCTTCCTGTCAGCCTATGCTGCAAGGCATTTGTGCACTTTTGGGTGATGTTAAGCCATAATTAATACTTTTGAAATTATCTGCTAGAGGACAAGGTTATGAGATGGTTTTTACACATTTCATATTATGTGTAATGCCATATTTTATGGCAGAAATTAATTCTCACGGTCATTCATGACCTCATGTTTCTTCCCCTTACAACACTTTGCTTCCTCTCTTTCATCCGCTGTTCTCAGCATGGCATGGTGGTATTAGGAGGCTGAGGATGATATTTTACTGTGTTTTTGATCTTAATTAATGGGTAGCTGTTGTTGGAAAGGTTGGTCAGGCTCATCAGGGTCCACATTTCCCCTATGTCTGTTGTACTGATCCTGCTAAATGCTGGCACTGGGAACTACATCTCCAAAAAAACCTTCAGTGGGCTCTGTGCTGGTGCAGCTCCCTGGGCTGGCACAGAGTGGGTCATGGACATAGTGGTGCAGTGAAATGCAAGTTGCAGGATGCATGTTGAGGTCAGGGACAGCATCAGGGAGCCGGACATCCTTCTTGGCAGTAGTTAAAGGTAGGTTAGCTCTGCTGTATAATAAAAATCATAGTTACCCAGACCCCTACAGAGCTGTGTATCCTGTAACAGTCACTTTTCAGTACCAGTGTGAGAAGTGATATACTAAAATTTGCTCAACAAATGCAACCTCTTTTCTTCTTCAGGAGCTAATGGAGCAGGTTGTTATTTTTATCATATTTATTCTGTATTCATCACATATTATTTTTCAGTATGTCATAGTTTATCAATTATCCCTTAGCAGCACATGGCAGATGGGTTAAACTGAAGTGTACTGTCAGTTTTCACTGGACACGTGAATCACAAGTCAAGTTTATCTTCTTTGGCTGGAAAAGATTAATCCGGGTTATCCTTTTTGTGGATGTTCACAAATGACCTCCACATGCATTTCCATAGCAGGCAACTACTCCCAAGGCAATTCCTTCAGACTTGTGTTTATATGAACATTCCTCACTGTGAACTGAGTGAAAGACAAAAAAGTGGCATACATGAGCTGGAAGCCAAAGGAGATCAAGCAACTGCAGTTCAGGTACTCTCCATCATGTACATCTGTACATCTGAGGTTTGCAAAAAGGGTCAGTGGAGCTTAGTATATTCCAGATTTTCCTACAGCAAGCCTTGCGTAACTGACATGAATCACAGCTTGATGAACCAGGGATGTAGATGACAGCTGCAGGATTTTCCATCCATCCTCTGCTATTCCTGTTTATTTTCATATGGCCACTTGTTTTCATCTCTGTGCTGCTCCCATAGACGTGCAACCACCCCTGCAGCTGGACAGAAGATGGGATCTTAAGACAACACTGTGAGTTTTCCATAGCAGATCAAACTTTACCATCTCTGGCTTTCAGGGTAGATTTCCACATGTGAGTGAACAAGGGCAGCTCTCTACACTGCAAAGAGGAGAGACAAGTCTAATTATTGGAATTTGTCTCAATAGATATCTGGAAGAACAAAGCAGGGTGGGCACAGGAGATCATTGTAGCAGCTATATTTCAAATTCTCCTTTGTCCTTTGCTGTCATTACAGCAGTGCATACAATGTATGCTTTGTACAGGTCCAGCATAAGCTGGACAACACAGGAGTGGAAAAGTCTAAAACTGGAAATCAAAATAATCCAATATTCTCCTAAGTGGAGTAGTAATGATTTACAAGTTAGTTCATTCACGTATCAAGCTTCTTGCCAAAACCAGATTTTTACCTATTGGACACCTATTCTAGGACATTTTTGAGGGAGTTCTCCAGTCTCGGCATCTTCTCCTGGAACTAATGGGAAGGCACCAATTTCTTTTAGCTGTCACTTTACAACTGGTTCCTTTATAGCAGCTTTGGGGTGACTGGGAATGCCCAGAAGAGACTGAAGACTTTGCATTACACCTGTTCCTCTGGGGGCAGAGTACAAATAAAATAGCAGAAGGAGATTTTTGTACCACCGTTTTCAATATCAACAGTGTTGCTGACAATTAATATTTAAGATTCCATGATCATTTATTGTGGCATTTTCATGGAAGCTATTATGCACCTATACTGGTATTTTAGAATGTGGCCCATGTTGTATTAACAGCTTTTCCATTTATTCAAAAAAATGCATGAAAATTACTTATTTTAATCTTGTCATCATTCAACTACAGTCAAGGCTTTAGGCAGATCTTGGTTTTCTGAATTCATAAGGCCCTCTGAATATTCATTTCTAGTACATGATGGAAAACATCATCTCACACGGTTTAGGTTTTGCAGCTGAAACCCTGCAGCTGGACTGAGCCAGAGGAGCAGGGGTTAGCGTTGTTTTTCTTGCCCATGACGATTGCTCTGAGGCCCTTGAGTGGTGGCTTCAGACCATTCAGGAAAGCCTCTGTTTCTGCATTTCCACATATCATGATAAAAGTCATTTGGGTTTTGTTTAAGATTTATTTTCTTTATTTTCTGCTTTGTTTTCCCTTTGTGGTAACCTCTTCAGTTGATGTGTTGGGAAAGGGTTAAATGAAAACATGTCAAAGCCTAGTGTTCAAAACTTCTTACAGGAAATAGATACTCCTTGCTGAAGTTATTGGGAATGAGGTTTCCCAAGCCCTAATAAATCAAACGGGATTTAGACTATTCTCTGCCCTTCCTAAGAGAATGGGATACACAACAGCGTAATGTGAATCCTGAGGTCTGTTAGCATACACATCTCATCTTTCCTCACAGCGAGTGATCTCATGAACCCTCTGAACAAAACCAGAGGCTTCTTAATTGGTAATCTGAGATCATCTGAGGGCTGCGGGGAGAGAGGCAGAAGGCATGGAAAGCAAGCATTCCGTGCATCACTTGGTGCAGCCAAGTGGAAGCTCTTCCCCATGCCTCAGGACAGTGTGGTTCATGTTCAAAGTACTGGGAAGCCATAATATAGACCCCTGAGGTCACCTATATACAGACACCCTGGGTTACACAACCCTATGCATCATACCCAGCATGTACGTGTCTTCAGGTGATGTGCTTGTGCTTACCTGCATTACTCAGTCTGACGAAGGTTTGCTTCCTGCACATCTGTGTTCCTGCCAGCAGCACTATGTCACGAGTCACTCTGCACTTGACAGATGGTTCCTACTGGTGTCTGCTAAAACCTTGATGCCTCTTTGTCCTTCCCAGAGAGTTTTGGCCAGTATATGGGAATGGGTTTTGTGAAAAGAGCCAAATCAATACAGTCCTGGGGACAGCCCAGGCCTCCAGAATGATAGAATAACAGAATCACTGAATGGTTTGGGTTGGAAAGGACCTTAAAGACTATCCAGTTCCAGCCCCCCTGCCATAGCAGGGACAACCCCCACTGGATCAGCTTGCTCAAAGCCTCATCCAACTGGGTCTTGAACACTTCCAGGGAGGAGACATCCATGACTTCTCACAGAAACCTGTGCCAGTGCCTTGCTACCCTCATAGGAAAAAAATCTTCCCAATATCTCATTTAAATCTCCCCTCTTTCAGCTTAAAACCACTACCCCTCATTCTTTCACGGCACTCCTCGAAAAAGAGCCCCTCCTCCCCTTTCAGTACTGGAAGGCTGCTAGAAGGTCTTCTCAGAATCTTCTCTTCCTTAGGCTGAACAACGCCAACTCTCTCAGTGTGTCCTCATAGGGAAGGTGTTCCAGCCCTCAGATCGTCTTTGTGGCCTCCTCTGGGCTGGCTCTTACAGCTTCTTGTCCTTCCTATTCTGAAGACTCCAGAATCCAGACCTCTGCAGTCAGTTCAAGGCTCAAAACTGCTGGTGTTTCACCTTGTTCGAAAGCTGATAAAAACTTGAAAGGGATGAAATGCTCTTCATTTGAGGGAAGCATGCTTATTTACCTTGCAGTGGTTTATTATTGAGGAAATAACCACAAGACTCTTCTTGAGCTGTGTAGCAGCTGCTCTTTTTTCCCATCATTTATTTTGCTTCCAGTATTTTCCAAAATTTAAAGAAGAAGTCATAACCCCACCAACCCAAGAGGAGCAGCGGCACGAGACTGGTTAGATGATTTAGCTACTCCTTTGATTCCCAAGCAATTAGTGCAGATAAATTGATGATGAATTTGCACTCCAAACTGCAAAAAATCATGATGGAAATGGTAAGGAGATAATTCACACTGGCTTATGCAATGAGGCCAGATTTTTGCCTTTATGGACTTCCCTCTCAAAAAGGAGAGGGAGGTTTGGCTGTCTGGGAGTTATAAGCGTGTTCCTGATTCATCACTCAGAATCATTTCAGCACACGATAAGTCACCGCTTTCCCTTGGGGACTGACTGCAACTGGTGGCTGGCAGCAACTAAGCTGTCTGGTGCTTCCCCCCCTTGCCTGGCAGGACTCTCACCCCCAGGTTTTTAGGGGACAGGGTGAGACAGAGACATTTCCTGCCCCTCGGAGATTGAACCAAGGGGAGGCAAGTGCTCATCTTGCAGTTCTGACAATGTGAAGAGGACTGAGTGCAGCAGGGAATTTTGCTTGCAACATTTTGGGATAAGTAGAGGAATCCTGACACTGGGAACTGATGCTGCTGTGAGCGTCATGCACTCACTTGTATATGTGAACAAAGCCAACAACGTAATCTAAGAGGAAATTCTGGAAATGATATCCCATCTCCTGCTCTCCTGGCACCTGAAAGTCGCAGTCTGGAAAATTCAGATCCATGGGAATGCCTTTGTTCCAACCTTTCAGATTAACTTCAGGTCTCAGCAACTCCAGCAGCATAACATGCTAAGTGCAGACTGGTGTTGTGCTGTTGCTTTGTAGAAACTAGCCAAACAAACTGAAGTAGTTGACACAGGTGTAAATGTGTTGGGCTGTGGAAGAGTCAACATGGCTTTTGTAAAGGGATGTTCTGCCGTATGATCCCACTGGGGTTCTCCGAAAGTGTCAACAAGTCTTTGGATAAAGGATATCCTGTTGATACAAGCAACTTTTATTTCCTGAGAGCTGCAGACAGCATCTCACAGCAAAGGCTTTTAAGGAAAGTCAATGTGTAAATGGGAAGGTCCTAGGATAAATGAAAAAGGAATGAATAAAAAAAAAAACCCTAGGAAACAGAGGATGGGAGCTCATGGTCAAGTGAAGTGTTAGATGTTGCTCAGCAGTGGTATCTCCTGGACATACGGAGTGTTTGCTCAGCACACTCATACATGAGCAGGAAAGGAGTGAAAATTGAAGTGACAAGATTTAGTCAGGATACAAAACTACTCTAGGTGTTAAAGATGAGGACAAACTGTGAACAGTTGTAGAGTCTCAGTGATGGGACAGTGAGATGATGCACTAGGGGAAAAGCAGCCCCCTCTATAACTACCTGAAAGGAGGTTATGGAGAGGAGGGTAATGGCCTCTTCTCCCAAGTGACAGGGGACAGGACAAGAGGGAATGGCCTCAAGCTCCGCCAAGGGAGATTTAGGCTAGACATAGGAAAAAAAAATTCACAGAAAGGGTCACTGGGCACTGGAACAAGCTGCCCAGGGAGGTGGTTGATTCACCTTCCCTGGAGGTGTTTAAGGCAAGGGTAGATGAGGTCCTGAGGGACATGGTTTACTGTTTGATAGGAATGGTTGGACTTGATGATCCAGTGAGTCTCTCCCAACCTGCTTGTTCTATGATTCTAGATCACATGGGAAGTGATGGCCCTGAGGTGGCCATTACCAGCCAGGAGTGAAAACTTGGGGCTATAATAGATAGCATTTAGTAGCAGTCAATAACGCAAATAAAATGTTAGGAAAGGAGCAGAGAACAAACCAGAGAATGTTGTTACACAACTATGTGAATCTATGGCTCTCTTCTAGGTTGAATGCTGCATGCAGCTCTGGTCCTCCCACTGAAAAAGGAAACAACAGAACGAAAAAGATTCAAATGAGAATAGCAAGGTTGGTAGAAGTATGGAACTGCTCAATATTAGGAAGAGCTAAATAGGTTCACCTCTTCAGTCTGAGAGATGACCAGGATAAATCTGTAATGTTATGAATATCACAGAGAAGGTGAAGCGATTGATTTTTTTCATTTCATTTTCCAATAAAAGAAGGAGGAAGCAGCAATTTGAAGTAGGATACAACAAGCTCAAAGCAAATAGAAGGAAGTGACTCTTTGTGCCTGCAGCTGAACTTTGGAACTTCCTGCCACAGTGTGTTGTGGGAACTAAAAGCCAATGTGGCTTCAAAAGCATCCTTTTGAGCAGCCTCTTCAAGGAACAGCGAGATTGAGGGTTATTAATATCCTGAACCCACCTTTTCAGGAAGTCCCTGAACTGCAAATGATTGCAGTCTAGGAGTCTGCTTTGTCCAATTCTTCTCCTCTTCCTGAAGCATCTACTTTGGCATCTACTCTCAGAGGCAATGATCCTCAGGTTGCACTAAGTCAGGGAAAGAGCCAATGCTCTGTGAGTCAACACTTTCTCAGTGATTAGAGTATTGTACATTTTTCTTAGTGTTGCTGTGTAATTCAGACCTCAAGGATCTGGCCTAGGAAGAAGACAAAGCAATGATCTTAAACATCTGGTTGCTTTCTAATTTTTATCTTATTTCTTAGAGCCTGTGCTTGCCTCAGTGTCCTTCAGCCTCTTATGTCCAACTTTAAAATTCTTCTCCTACAGGAACACTATTTGCAGTCATTAGCAGTGTGAGGATTTTGCGACTTTCCGCTTCATAAAAAAAATGGTAGAACGATCACAAAAGATGAGAATTCTTAGTATATTATTTCAAGTGCTATATTTAACTAAATCACCCCCTCTTTTGGAATTGTTTGTTATTCCTTTGGTGCTGGAACAGCATCCTGTTTGCCTGCACACATCGCAGCTGCACAGTTCAGAGAAATCCTCATGGGTTTCTTGAAATGGCTTCAGAATTAAAATTTCCCAAACACTGCACTGTACTTCTAATTTATTTAACCAGATCCTACTATGAGCCAAGACTGTTGCTATTATGTTGTTGTTCTTCAGAATGCATCAACACAGTGGCTATTTAGTACAAGTGCATAAAAATAACCCCTGAATTATGCAGCTTTGTCTTTACCAAACTCTGTGACTCAGACTGGGCAAATTCTAGAAGGTATGCTTGCTCCCATAACCCTAACTCAATTGTGCTGCACATCCTATGTGAATAATCCATTGTCAACCACAGGAAACGTGGATCTCATTGAACTACCACAACCTGATTACAGACAATGATCTACAAACTGGTAGTTCTGAGTAATATTAATCACTTTTCTGAACAATTGAGTTTAGGTATATGGCTGGGTAATTAATTCAGCACTAATAGATTTGAAGAGCTTTTAAGAGCTGAGTTATGCTACTGTTATGGCAAACAGCTGTGTGTTCTAGTAATATTCCTGGCTTTCTATATTCTACAAGTATTTCACTGCCTCACAGGGACAGCCTGTGAGCTAGGATTGTGTCTTGCCTTCCATAGAATCGTAAAATCACTTGGTTGGAAAAGATCTTTGAGATCATCAAGTCCAACTGTACCAGTCCACTACTAAACCATATCCTTGAGCACCTCATCTCCCTGTCTTTTAAATACCTCCAGGGATGGTGACTCAACCACCTCCCTGGGCAGCCTCTTCCAGTGTCTAAGAACCATTTTTTTCCTAATATACAATCTGAATTTCCCCTGGTGCTACTGGAGGGCATTTCCTTGTGTACCATCACCTGTCATTTGGGATAAGAGACCAACACCCACCTTGTTATAGCCTCCTTTCTGGCAGCTGTAGACAGTGATAAGGTCTCCCCTCAGTCTCCATTTCTCCAGGCTAAACAACTCCAAGTCCCTCAGCTGCCTCTCATAACACTTGTGCTCCAGCCCCTTCAGCAGCATCATTGCCCTTCTCTGGACACAGTCCAGCACCTCAAAGTTCTTCTTATAGTGACAGCCCCAAAACTGAACATGGTATTTGAGGCACAGCCTCACCAGTGCTGAGTAGAGGGGCACAATCACTTCCCTGGTTCTGCTGGTTGTGCTGTTTCTAATACAAGCCAGGATGCTACTGGCCTTTTTGGCCACCTGGGCACACTGCTGGCTCATACTCAGTTGCTCTCAACCAACACCCCCAGGTCCTTCTCTGCCAGGATCACGAGACTGATCTTCACATCAAGATTTTATTTTGTAAACACAGAACAGGATTGTGTCCAACCAAAATCAACCTTATAGATTAAAAGTTCTGTGGTATTATCATACCTAATAATAATTTGGTAGCTTTGGAAAATATTCAGAATCTGAACATTGGCTGCTACATAACAGCAGAGAGCAAAGCTGGTTAGTAAATAATCCACACGATGTAGCCCCAGCTAGTTCCTGGAAGATGAGAAACATATTGGACAAACTGCCACTGCTAGTAGCTTCATGGTCTCCCTAGGCAACCATCCAGTGTCCTCTCTGTCAAACAGGTTTCTGTCATCTTAAACTTAACTCTGCTGTTTCAGTTTAAACTTGTTACACCTGACCGGCTCCCAGAGGACATGGAGAACAGTTTACATTCTCTCTTTCTGCAGCTACCTTGCCAGCCCAATTGCAGGATTGGGCGCATGGTCCATGCTCTAGGGAAGAGGGGCACAGTCCTGGGTCTGCAGGCCTCCTGACAATGAGCAGTTTGCAGGTCAGAGAGAAGAACTGGAACAGCAAAAATCATCGCTTACACCTTGTGGTATTTTGATGCATGTGAAACAAGGGAGTTAGGACTCAGTTTGGCCATTTGCAACTTGGTGGGAACTGACGGGTGCAGTAAGTACTTCCTCCATGCTCACTTGTCTTGTTCCCACCTCATGTTATCCTGACCCTTCTTTTTCTCAGTGGTGTTGTGTTTAACTTTGTGGATTTTATGCAGCTAATACTTGGGATTTTTCCCTATTATGATAGGTATCATGACTGATAACCAGAGTTGCAGAGCAAGAAGCCGCAGCTCAAGCCCCAGCAGAGCAAGAAGCTGGCTGATGAGGATTAGGCGGCACCTATGAGTGGCTGGCAGAGACAAGGCTCAGACCAAATACATTCACTCACACAAAAGTGCTGCCTTTGCCTCTGTCTGAACTTCTAATGAACTGCAAATTGCAAACAAGGTTACCAGCAGCGTATCACTTTCTTGAAGTGCTGAGGATAAAAAAAGGTTGCAAAGAGTTGCTAAAAAATACAGGAAGAGGCAGGAAAAGTGTTCCATTAAACCAAATTAAGGGCAAGGAGAGATTGGTGGTTTCTAGCATTATACGAAAGGGCTTTGATGAATGGCAGCTCCCAAAGGATGGTATCAACTAGCTATTTCTAGCCTGAGCAAACTGGCTGCTGTGTCAGCATCAATGCATAGACAATTTTTCTGATGTCATCCTAATCTACATTAGAATAGTCATCTCTTCCTTCTCTTTCTCCACTCCATTCCTCACCAGCATAAAGCTTTATTTCCACTGTTTTCCTTCCTCGTCTTTAACATTTCTCTCTTTTCTGACCCTTCCCTGAGATCATTTTCCAACTCTGTTGAGTCTTTGTGGCTGCATCATTTCAGGAAATCTGGCATTTGTTAAAAACGGAGAGGACAGCAGAGTGAAATTTAAGGGCTCTGTTACACCGGATGTCAAATTGAAAGGTCACATCTGGTTATATTTCTGATATGTTTCTCCCTCCACCATCTTAGAGGTCTTGTCCTCTGTGTAGAATCATAGAATTATAGAATGGTTTGGGTTGGAAGGGACCTTAAAGATCATCTAGTTCCAACTCTCCTTCCCACTGGATCAGGCTGCTCAAGGTCCCATCCAGCCCGGTTTTGAACACTTCCAGCAATGGGGCATCCACAGCTTCCCTGAGCAACCTATGCCAGTGCCTCACCACCCTCAGCTTGAAGAATTTCTTCCTAGTGTCTAGTCTAGTGTCTTCTAATTTGAAGCTGTTCCCCTCATCCTATCACTATGTGTTCTTGTAAAAAATTTCTCCTCAGCTTTCCTGTAGCCCTTTCAGGTACTGCAAGGCTGCTATAAGGTCTCCATAGAGCCTTCTTTTCTCCAGGCTAAAAAATCCCAGCACTCCCAGCCTGTCCTTATAGCAGAGGTGCTCTATTTCTGATCATCTTTGTGACCTCCTCTGGACCCATTCCAACAGTTCATCTGGCAGTGTTTCTCTTATGGGCTTATTCCATCTTGTATTAGAAAGAAGACCTAACTTTTTCTCTACATGCTTCCTTTAACCCCATCCCACTTTATCTTTCTACTCCTTCCTCTTCTGATCAGTTCCTTCATTTGATACCCTTCTTGCCTCACCCATCCATGCCACTGCTTATCAGAAGTTGTCAAGCTTCCCTCCATCACCCTTCTTCCTTTATTTCAGTTTCTTTCTCTGTAACCTCCCCGCTTGGTTATCAATGAATTTGTTCATTTTGATGGGATATGACATCCAACTGGTGTTTAGATCTAGACTTTTCAGGGATAGCAGGACAGCCACAAACTTTTTTTTTATCTTTTTTTTCCTGGCTATTTGTGGAAGAGATGTTCAGTTCACTGTTTCCTTGTATTGATTTCCTCAGCAACTCTTCACAGGGTTTATTCTGTGAATTGATTCAACATTAGGGTTGTGTAACTCTCACGTAGTCTGAGAAGTAATGTGATGCTGTTTCCATTCCCATTCAAGGGCATGAAAGATCAAGCATGAATATCAGTCTACAAATGAATCTCTTCTTAGCCATTCATACTGAATGTGAAATGTGCTCCCTATCAATGCTTTTGCCTGAAAAGAACTTTAATTTGCAGAGTTATGAACTGAGACATTAAATATAAACACGAACTTTACCAATGTTGTAACTAATATTGATTAAGTTTGGAAAGAAATATTCCAAAGCAGTTATTTTTCATGCCGTTCCCTTAATTGCAATTGTTTGTTTCTCTCTAAACCCATAGCAGAGCAGATAGTTTCATGATTTGTAATCCAGAGACACTTCTTCCCATGAATGTAAAAGAATTAATAGGAATGGAGGAAATTCTTTCTTCCCTAAATTGGGTAGATATGGGATACTCTTTTGAACCTGTTTTAATCTTGAGTTGTTTGCCTCGTGCACAACAATCTCAAACATATTTTCCAACATACGGACTTGTTACTGAGGAAACCCATTTGGGGGTGGATTGCCTCTGAAGACAAAAGTCTAAACCAAAGCTTGTGTTTAGTCCTAATGGGGACTAATTTAGACCTCAGTCCTACTTAACCTGAATGCATTCATCAGAAATGTAACCTTGGAAACCTTGCCCACAGCCAATCTCCAAATCTGCTTTGATTCTGGTTTTCCTCAAGCTGGTATGCTGCTGGTGTGGTCTGACAGCTCTGGGGCTTTCCTCCATTTCTCTTTCCTCCATAGATGTTTATATGGTCTTGGATGTTCATATGGTCTCCAACTTCTTCCAAGTCAAACATGTCCATCTTGAATACTCTTCCTGCCAGTGAAGCAGGATGTTCTTATTAACTTCATTCTATTAATGTGTATGTTAAAGGACTGCTAAATAACTTGCCCATGGTCATAGACATCATGTACCTCACAGAAAAGGATCATCAATGAAAGCAGTGCAGAAAATGCTTATGGAGTTTATTAAGTGGAAGGCACTCCAAAGAGGACAGTAATTATCATAATTATTTATAGTTGTCATTAATTACTTGCTTCTTCTAAAAATCAAGCATGTATCAGTTACGGTTGGGTTCTAGTCATGATGTTCTGGCATGTGCTCACCAACTGTTACAGCAGAGCTACTGAGTGCTCTGCAGTGAAGATACTCCCAGTCAGTCGCTGAAGTGAGCAGCCCCAGTGCTCCCAGCATGATGGACAGCAGAGCACTGTAATGAAGTGTACAGTGATTTTCCTGAGATGGGAAACCATCAGCTCCTGACTTCAGTGCCAGGTGAGGTTATGGAACAGGTTGTCGTGAGTACCATCACACGGCACAAGCAGGATAACCAGTGACAAGGCTCAGTATGGGTTGTGTGAAGTCAGATCCTGCCTGACTGACTTGAACTTCTTCTGTGTTCTGGCATCCAAGGTTTTCTAGTTTGACCTAAAGTTGAATCAGATTTCCAAATTCAGCTGTCTTGTCTAAGTAACTTCATTTTCTGAAAGTTAACTGAATGTTTTTTGGACAGTGTTCTTCTCTGGCAGTGATAACAGGGGGCAATGGTATGCAGAAAGGCCATTGCTTAGACTTATTCCTACAGTAACCAAGGCCATCCTCAAGCTGGTGGGATGTCATGAGTCAAAGATGACGAAGGGTCACAGCTGCAGGGAGGGGCAGAGAGGACAGGAGACCCCAAACTGATCAACAGAGTGTTCTATCTTATAGATGTCATATTTGGTATAAAACTAACAGATCGTGAGGGTCCCACTCTGTTCTTTGATGACCAACATTCAGTGAGGACCTCGTCTATCCGTTTGCCCCTGATCCTGGATCCATGCATTCCTGAAGCCAGTTCCTGGGTCCAGACTCCTCCCTGCCACTCACCTTGCCTGCCCTGCAGTATTTCTGGTGCCATATAGTCATCAAGGGGTGGAGTGGTTTCATATATTTGTATTTTTTTTTTGTTATTTTTGCTATTATTGTTGTTGTTACTATTATTACTATGTTATTGAAGCTGTTTCAGTTTAGTTTCCAGCCCACAAGTCTTTTTTCCTCTGCTGTGGGCAACGGCATGGGGTTCAACAAGGCTCAGCGTTGGGTCCTAAACTTTGGTCACAACAACCCGATGCAGCCCAACAGGCTTGAGGAAGAGTGGCCGGAAGGCTGCTTGGTGGAAAGGGGACCTGAGGGTGTTGGTTGACAGCGGTTGAATATGAGTGGAGTGCCCAGGTAGCCAAGACCGAAAGCATCCTGGCTTGTATCAGAAAAGGTGTGGACAGCAGGACCAGAGAAGTGATTATCTCCCTGTACTCAGCACTGGTTAGACTGCACTTTGAACACTGTGCTTAGTTTTGGGCCCCTAAACCCTTTGAGGTGCTGGAGTGTGTCCAGAGAAGGGTAACAAAGCTGCTGAAGGAACTGGAGAACAAGCCTTATGAAAGGCAGCTCAGGGAACTAGGGTTGTTTAGCCTGGAGAAAAGGAGGCAGAGGGAAGGCCTTATTGCTCTTTACAGCTCCCTTAAATGGGTTTTTAGAGAGGTGGGTGTTGGTCTCTTCTCTCAAGCAAAACTGATAGAACAAGACAAAATGGCCTCAAGTAGTGCCAGGGGAGGTTTAAGAGGAATTTCTTCACTGAAGGGGTTGTCAAACACAGAAGCAAGCTGCCCGGGGAAGTGGTGGAGCCACCATCCCTGGAGGTATTTAAAAGGGGTAGAAGTGATGCTTAGGGACGTGGTTTAGTGGTTGACTTGGCAGTGTTAGGTTAATGACTGGACTTGATAATCTTAAAGTTCTTTTCCAGCCTAGGCAATTAACTCCCAGAATGCCCCATAATCTGGGAATTTAGATCCTGGCTGCATACATTTTTTTAGTTTTTGAAAACCTTGAGATTGAAGGAGAAACTTGTCCATGAAATATGATCCTATGGACCAGAATAAAATAAGGTCCTAGTCTGAGAGGTACTGATCACATGTTAACTCCTACTGAAATCCATATATGCTGCAGTTCCTCAGATTCGTGTATCACTGAGGCCAGGCAGCTGACTAGGTTGGTGGAAAACTGGGAATGGTGCTAAGAAGAAGCGTTCATCTGGCTCCATCTCACAAAGTAACTGGAGAACAGCTGTGTGTTGGGTAGCAAACCATGATACAGTGCCCAGAAGTCTTGCTGTTCACTTTCTCCTAAGATATGTTTGAACTGCCTGACATCCCTCTGCCGCTTTGCCTGGGCAAATAAGAGAGAGTGTCTGCACCCACCTAGAGGAATGAGTAACTCAAAGCCAGAAGCAGCTGCCATACAACACAGACGTGCATTTGAAGTTAGAAAACTCAGCTCAAAAGGTTTAGGCTGGATGTACCAATGCAGTACCAATATTAACTCCTGGAAGGAGTAATCTGACCCTCCCTGCAGTTACTGAGACAAAGCAATGCTCTCAGTGTTTCAGTGCTGCAGTGACTGAGGCTCCTGGGGCTGAGGAAACCCCTCAGACAAAGCTGCCCAGAGATATCTTCAGCATCCCAGTGTTTCCAGGGTAACCAGAGCTGGAATTCAGATCTAATGAAAGTTCACCAAATCTGAGTCTTTCAGACATAATATTTTTCACTTGCTGGACTGGGATCTTTGAAAGTTGTTTCTGAACAGTGGCTCTAGTGTGGGCAGCCAGGCGAAGTATCAGCAAGGGCACAATAAGCAGACGTTACACATTTCTGGAAATAAGAGGCAGCTCCTTTGCCTTCAGTGCTTTTATTGTTCCTCAGAAACACAGGCATCTCTGTACTGTTGGATGCAAATCCATATAGGGGAATAGCTTGTTTCTGAGAGGGTTCAGTGGAGACATCAGTAGAGGGTGGAAACAAGCCCTGATATATCTTTTTCCCTTGTGGTGTAATATCGGTCTCCCATATCTAATAGATACTGAAACACTCATCTCCCTTCTGATTTTTTAGCTTTCATAGTATAAGAGAATGGTTGGAGTTGGAACGGACCTTAAAGATCATCCAGGTCCAAGCCCCTGCCATGGGCAGGGACATCTCCCACTAGACCAGGTTGCTCAAAGTCCCATCACACCTGGCCTTGAACATCTCCAGGGATGGAGCATCCACAGCTTCCCTGGACAACCTGTGCCAGTGCCTCACCATCCTCATGGTGAAGAATTTCTTCCCAATGTCTAATCTAGATCTTCCACCCTCCAATTTAATGCCATTTCCCCTCGTCCCATCCCTATATGCCCTTGGAAGAAGTGTCTCCCCAGCTTTCCTGTAGCCCCCTTAAAGTACTGTAAGGCTGCTATAAGGTCTCCTCAGAGACTTCTCCAGACTGAATAAGCAAAACTCTCTCAGCCTGTTCTCATAGCAGAGGTTCTCCAGCCCTCTGATTGGTTTCATAGCCCTCCTCTGGACCCATTCCAACAGTTCCATATTCTTCTTATGTTGGGGTAAGTGTTTGGGATAATGTATTCAGTGTTGCATCTCTATACATTCCTGTAACCGCATCAAAATTTTTCACTTTGGGGTTTTAAGTAAATCCCAGAGCTCCATGGTTTGTAATTATGTCGGGCAAGTGCTTCTGCTGTAAAATTGTAATTTGCTATTTCTCATCTCTTTGAAGGACACTTTGCTCTTTTACTAGATGAATGTGAAAACAGGTATTCCTAATCCACATGTCCTAGAATGTTCATTATTTTCTTTGTCATATCTTATCCTTCCCAGATAAATGTCTCCAATCCTCCTTTTAGTTGTTTTTGTTCCTTGCTGTGAGAATGCTGCTTGTCCCTGAACTCCCTAGTCCTGCTATTTGTTTTTGAAGCCAAGGAACAAGCACTGAACAGCCTCCTAATGACACCAATCACATACATTGTGTAACTGAATTACATAACCCTTCATTCCATCCTTTACAGAGCCTCATATATGTTTGCTTTTTCACTATGGTCACACAGTGAACACAGTTCTTAACTGACCTTTCTCCAGTAACAGCCAAGGACTTTTTCTGAGTTAGTGCTTGTACTAATTTATTGTGGCACAAAGGCACAGTGAACTGTGACAGCTTACTGGTATAACTCTCAGCTGCGCACATGGATGCTGCAGCCATTCTTTCCAAAGAGAGGAGTTATCCTAAAATCTCTGGGAAAACCTACTGTGTAGATAAGTCCAGAATCACAAAGTTAAATGAATTGGAAGGGACCCACAAGGATTATCGAGAACAACTCTTGTTCCTGCACAGGACAACCCCAATATTCATGCTGTCTCTTGGGTGTTATCCAAACACTTCTGGAATATTGTCAGGCTTGGTGCCATTATTGCTTCCCTGGGGAGCTGTTCAGTGCTTCACCACCCTCTAAGTGAACTCTTCCTAATATCTAACCTAAACTTCCTCTGGCACATCTTCCTGCCATTCATGTGAACCCTAACACTAGTCATCGGAGAGAAAAGATCAGTGCCTGCTCCTCCTTCTTCCCTTGTGAGGAAGCAATAAACTATGAGGAGGTCCCCCCTCAGTCTCCTCTTCTCTAGGATGAACAGACCAAGTGACTTCAGCTACTCCTCATACGACTTCCCCTCTAGGCCCTTCACCAACTTGGTGGCCTCCTCTGGACGCTCTCCCGTAGCTTGATATAATTTTTTTATATTGCAGCACCCAAGACTGTACCCAGTACTTGAGGTGGGGCCACACAAATCCTAATTTAGGGCCACATTCCAGTCTTGAGAGTCAGTTTGGGGATGTGTAAAAGTAAAAATAAATGTCTGAGCTATGAATGTTACCATGGATAGTGGAACAGGGAGTACACAAGGTTGGTATGACAGGGTAGCTAAATAAAGTGGAAGTGACATGGTCAAAGACCTTGAAACATACAGCACAAAATAAAATCTTTCCCCAAAAGACAGATCACTCAATTAAAAAAGAAAAAAGCCCCATTTCTAGGCAGAATGAGCTGTAAATCTCTGCAAGAATAGAGACAGCAATGTTCTTCTCAAGTTACGCTGAAGGGTAATAAATCTGCAGGTAATTCTCAGTGCCGCAGTTCAGCACAATGATGGACAAAGGTCTGCAGAGCACTGCAGCGCAGCTGGCAGCTTCTCCTCTTTGTAGCACAGAGAGGTAGAAGGAGATGGAGAAGCATACACCAAGTTAAGCTGCTGGGATTGCTTTTGGATACTCCAGGCTAGAGGCTGCTGCAGATGGGACAGGTGTAGTGAAGATACAGGTGATGACATATGCATGCGGCCTGCCAGCCCCAACACGCTGCTTATGAGAAGATTTAGGAACTGAAGGTTTCAGCTGAAGCATTGCTGGTGGGCCCCTTACCACAAGAAGGATGTTGAGGCTCTGGAGCAAGTCCAGAGAAGAGCAACGAGGCTGGTGAAGGGGCTGGAGAACAGACCCTATGAGGAGCGGCTGAGAGAGCTGGGGTTGTTTAGCCTGGAGAAGAGGAGGCTGAGAGGAGACCTCATTACTCTCTACAAGTACCTGAAAGGTGGTTGTGGAGAGGAGGGAGCTGGCCTCTTCTCCCAAGTGACAGGGGACAGGACGAGAGGGAATGGCCTCAAGCTCCACCAGGGGAGATTTAGGCTGGAGATTAGGAGGAGGTTTTTCACACAGAGGGTCATTGGGCATTGGAATAGGTTGCCCAGGGAGGTGGTTGATTCACTTTCCCTGGAGGTGTTTAAGGCACGGGTGGATGAGGTATTGAGGGACTTGGTTTAGTGTTAGAAAGGAATGGTTGGACTAGAAGATCCGATGGGTCCCTTCCAACCTGGTTGTTCTGTGATTCTGTTCTGTGATTCTGTGAAATCCAACAGAGCCTTGATATGCACTGTAGCTGCTTTCAAAGTATATTTAATTACCTGACATAATTTAAACGTATGGGAAGCTGCAGCTGGAGGGGGAATCAGCAAATCTCAGGCAGACAAGGGGGTGTCATTTCCTTGGGAACTGCTCAGAAATGATTTTTTTTCTTAGCAGTGCCACTAAAAATGCCCACGACTGCTGGAATTCTGTCTGTTACCATCCTTTGTGCTGCCTTGTGACTGGCAGCAGGACAACTCTTTCTTTCTGCTCACGTTGGTGTAAACCACTGGTGGTCTCTGGGCTTGGGGAAACTCTTGCCTACTGCTTCTGAGTCCAGAAGCCAGGCTGAAGTGGAATGTGAGGAACCAATGAGCCCAAAGGGTTTCTTTATATGATGTCTATCGCCTTGCTTATAGGGAAGATTTGAATACAACAGTATTTCCTTTAGCAGCTGCAGTAATACTGTCCCAGCCCATATCTCCAACACAATCTGGTCCTAAAATAGCCTGTTCCTCTGCACAGAAGTAGGAGATCTCATTTTCAAAGCATTTCCTCTGCTGGTAGTCTCCCAGTTTTTACTCATGGTGCTGGTATCCAGTACTGCTGTAGCAAATGGGCAGTGACGCGCAAGCAGAGGGAGGAAGGAAGGGGACCTGAGGAACAAATTGCCCCCACTGCAGTGCAGGAAGCACAGATTGGCCACGTGCCAGAAGGCCACCACACAAAAGGCAAGAGGTCCGGTGCTGTCTGGAGAAGGATGGCAGGCAGGGGCAGGTGGTCTGGTGAGCAGCTCAGCACAGGGTGCTCCTGTGCCTCATGCATCAGTTCACAACCAGAAGCATCGAGTGCTGCATCTTCCAGGGCCTGGCTGAAAGCCACGTGGGAGGTGATGCAGGGTGCTGCCGGCATGGAATTGTTCATGGTGGGCAGAAAAAAAAAGACATATTTGCAAAATAGGAATAAGCCACAAGGCTTACAGCAACAGCTTGGGTAGGAGACTGCCATCTCAGCTGCAGTGGAAAGGATAGTCATGCTCAACCATAGCTGGAGGAAGGAAATCTCCAAAGTCTTGTGAGACTCCACCTGGAGTATTGTATCCAGTTCTAGAATCCCCAGCCTAAGAAGGATATGGATCCACAAAGAAGGTCAGAGGGCTGGAGCAGCTCCCATAATGAAGACAGACTGAGAGAGTCTGGGTTGTTCTGCTTAGAGAAGAAAAGGAGACGTTATAGCAGCCTCCCAGTTCCTGAAGGGGAAAGCTCGGAGGGGCTCTTTATCAGGATGTGTAGTGATGACAGGCAATGGTTTTAATCTGGAAGAGAGGAGATTTAGAAACTATCCACAACAAAAGCGGTGAGGCAGTGGCACAGGTTGGCCAGGGAAGCTGTGGATACCCCTCCCTGGCATCGTTCAAGGACAGGATGGACTTTGAGCAGCCTTGTGTAGTGGGAGACATCCCTGCCTATGCAGGGGGGTTGGAATTGTCTGATCTTTGAGGCCCCTTTCAACCCAAACTGTTCTATGATTTTAAGTCTTGCCCTGTTACAGTGCCTTTTCACAACCTTTAGCTCAGATCCTTGCTTCCAGGTGTCTTAGTAAGCCCCTTTGTAAGATTCTTGTTGAACTCATTTCCCTCAGCTCCTATTTTTAGTCTACTTCACTATAGAGTTCAAGCAACTTAAGGCTATTACAGATATTGCTTGTCACTTCTGTAAAGCATATAACTGTAGGTTATCATATGTCTGACCGCAGAGTTTCTGATTTCAGCTTTGCCTTTCAGGAGCAAATTCCCCAGCACGGCATCGCATACACCCCAAATGGGTGATGGTCCTAAACAGCATACATGCACAAAAATTAATATTTATTACTAATTTAATATTCACGCTCTTCCTCTGTGGTGATTTATCTTCACAGAACTGGTTTTGGCACTATCCATTTCTTTCAGTCTTGGATCCATCCCTTGCTCTCCTCCTGATTAATGTGTTGATATAAGGCTTAAGGTAAATGGCCAAACTTTCATTTCTGTCCTTTAAACTAATTGTTTCTTCATGGCTGATCAGTCCTGTCTTTATTATGAAACCCTTGTGGTGTTTCATGCTGTTGGCACATTACTGCTGGCTAAATATTGCATCTGTGTACCTTAACACCAAAGAATCTGTCATGTTTCTTCCATGTGAAGTCCAGTGTCCTGCTCCAGCAGGAGCTCACCTCCTCCTTTCGCAGTAAAGGATTATTCTTCATGGGGAAGACAACGTGAAACTTTAAGCTTGCCTTTTCTTGTGCTTCCTTTGCTAGAATAATAATTTGAAACATTTTTATAAAACCTTGTCTACTTTCCTAGGGCTTTCTTCTTAGCAGAAATCACTTTGTAGTAAAACACATCTTTAAAACTGACGTAAGGTTTTGCCAGGCTGTTAAAATGCATTCCAGCTGTCAGAAAACACACTTCTACCTTCTATAATATAAACAAAATATTCCACTACCTCCCCTCCTCCTTCAGAGTCCTTCTCGGGGCAACACGTGGAAACAGTGTAATTACTGGTCCTTCCTTGGCAGAGTACTAGAGCTGGACCATAAAACAATCTTCTCATTGTAGCCAGATCCTTGCTTATCCCATGGATGCTGCTGCCTGCACAAGGCTGATAGAGTTGCCCAGCAGCCCTTGCTGTGACTGCCTCCGTGTGAAACCCAAAAACAGCCTTAGCAATGAGGTAGCAGCTGCAGGTACAGGACGGGGATGAGGAATTGCTTTGGAAGTGGTGGGACTTTCACATCACACCAGAGCCATCTGCATACTACGGGAAATCCCACCACAGGCGTGAGGAGGTGATTTCCTTCCTGGTAAAATATCCTGCTCCAGCTGCAGTGTGTGGCAAGAGTGGTGAGAGGTGGATGCATTGGGCACTTGTGTGTGTCCTTTCAACCCTATCTACATTTTGGCTTGGCCGTGCCTTGGCTCACAAAGCCTCCCCCAACCTGCAAAAGGGACATTTCCCTTCAGGTTTCCTTCTCTATTGTCCCTTGGAAGGTAAACATTTCATAGCAAGGACTTTAATGCAAACCCACACAGCAGGAAGACATTTGTAGTGATACAAAAATAGGCTGATACAAAAAGACTACACTTCAGATTCTTGAAGCTTCTCTGCATTAGACGCAGACATGTGCTTGAGTCAAACTTTCCAGAAGAGAAGTGATTATTGCAGAAAGCATGGCGAACAACTGGGGTATGAAGCACTCTGGAGCTTCTGGTTGAGGGGAATATCCAGCAACTCCAGCTCTCAAAATGTAAATAAGTAACAGTCACAAAACCTTATCTGTATTTTGCAGCTAATGAAAACACCAGGCTGTCCTAGGAGCCAAGTCTTTGCTCTAATTTTAATGCATTTTCTTAGTTTTTTCTTAACTATGACTAATTTGTGCTGTCAGGTGTGCCTTTTTTGAAGTCAAAAAACATATCTGAAGTGCTGCAACCTCTAACCAGAAAATTTAAATTAGTGACTACCCACTGAAATGACACCTCAAAGCCTGAGTAGTGAGGGGATTGCACCCAGGTACCCTCATGCTCCTCTAAGCTACGGGCACAAGCAATCTCTGCTCCTCTGGAAGCCTGAAGGCAATTCTTCCTGGGTAAAGCACTGGTTACTGTGCTGGCCCATCACACTATTTGGGCTGTGCACTTCCCTGAGTCCCAGAGTGCTGGGAATTCTATGTACAGTTTGGAAAACACACTGAACCACACTTTTATTTTAGGTTATATCCTAAAACAAGTCTAAATACATATAATTACATATATTAAATGATAATTTGATTATAATATGTAGCTTTAAAGACTTCACTCACCTTACTATGGCTGTGTTTACATCATTTACTAAACGTGAACCTGCTGATCACACTGTAAAACCTCTGCCTTTAGGCTACAGGGCACTTCAGCCAAGGGTCAAAGTCTTCAGGAGACTCCAGGGTGCGAATGTGGCAGAGTGGGCTGGGATGGCGTTGGAGCTGCTCCTAATTGCTGTTAAGCTGCTGCTTGCTCTGGTTCAGCTGATCCCCGAGTCCAGCTCTGCCCAATGGTCCAGCAGACAGAGAAATGAAAGAGCTGGAGGAACTCACAAGCAGACACAGCCTCAGCTGGGCTGTTTACCCTGCATGGCAGGCTTAATGTATAGGGTGGACATACCTTATGGTGCCTATGACAGATGGAATAACATGGCTACTGAGCTCAGGAGAGCAATTCAGGCCACCTGCTACCCACAACTACTGCACCACGGAGGCCAGGTTTTGCCAAGCCTGGGCAGGAAGCCTCTGAACTGCTGTTAGAAGTCATTTAAGATGCTGTAGTAATGTACTCAGATGCTTTCAGGGTGCTGCCTTCTGCAAGTAATCTGGGACCAGGCTGACTGTTCCCACCTGTGTGCTGGCAAAGATCAAAAGAAGCTACAGCCTGTTTGTTCAATAAAACTAAGGAGAGGTTTGATTTAGGTATTCGGTGCCATCTAATGTTGTATGTTTGTCCATGGGAGCATAAGCGGGGATTTGGACAAGGGCCAGGGATGAGTTCGCACATGACTTATGCCTAATGTTAGGCATGTGACTGGCTGCCTACAAGGCGAGGTGTTGTTTGCACATAACTGTGTCCTTATTGTCCATGTAGCTGAGCATAAACAAATGATTGTGTGTTTGTTTGCAAACATTAACCCTGCAGAGTAGGGAGGGTAGTTCCACGAGAGCTGTATCTGTGGCAGCAACTATGAAATCCTTGAAAAGCACAAAAAGGTACAGATGTGTGTGGCATGATTAGCATCACGACAACAAATGTTTTTCTACTGGGAATGTAGCCAAAGGAGGTTTGCTTGCTGTTTCCAGAAAGCTGCCAGCCCCTCTTTCTGTGCACCCTCTACACCTAATTTATCTTCTCCAAGCAGGGAAATAGAAAGCAGATTTTTGCAAATCTACCTATCTGCTCTTGCTTTTTCTCATGGAGATCATATAGAGAGTCAGATGCTTCCTGCCTACAGAAACAGCATACACAAGCTGAGCAAAAAAATCCAGTCACTGCTGGATTCCAGAGGAAAAGGTTGCATTTAGATGCTCTGGGCTGCCTGGAAAGAGACCTTCACAGAGAGTGAAACAGTTGTGATTCTTCACTATCAGAGCATTTTCATTCTGTCTGATGAGAGCTGGGTCTTTCCATATTTCTCTGATGCTGGTTGGAGTTTAATGGCTTTTTTTCTTACTGGTTTCTTATGTAGACTTGCAGGATCACCACACCTGGTGAATTTCCCTTCATCATTTCTTTATCTTGCTGATAACATTTAAATATGTTTTCAGTCAAATATGACATAAGGGAAAAATGTTGAACAGAAGTTCATGCCACCTTTGTGAAAATAGGTGGATGGGTAGAAAATAAAGCACCTGTAAGGAAATGTACTAAAATAAACTCTGGAAACTCACAGAATCATAGAATGGTTTGGATTGGAATGGACGATAAAGGCCATCCAGTCCAGTCCCCCTACAGTGAGCACAGACATCTTCAACCAGATCAGGTTGCTCAGATCCAGGTCCAACCTGACCTTGAATGTTTCCAGGGATGAGGCATCCACCATGTCTCTGGGCAACCTGTTCCAGTGTTTCACCACCTTTAGTGTGAAAAATTTCTTCTTAATATCTAGCTGAAACTCATCCATCGTTAGAGAACCCAGGTGACAGAGACACTATGTAGGTGGAAAAAACTTCCCTTGGTGATTTTGCTTCTTTATAAATGCAAGTCAGTCAATCAGCGCAAAACCAGTATGGGACAATAGTGACAATGTGCCTTTTAGCTGAAGTGATTTCCCAAGAAGTAGGAATTCTAGCTACAAGCACCCCTAGAATGAGAAAGTCCCTCTGCAAATTTTGCTCTGTGCTTTTTCTGATGTGATCACACTGAGACAGTGAGAAAATCTGAACTGGAGGTAGGTACTTTGGGAGTTGGTATTATTATGGATCTTACATCTCAGCTCAGGCTGGCCCCTGTCGAGCATTCCCAGCAGATAGCCTGGCTATCCCAGACACAAGGATGGATGAAGTACAGGTGATTACAGCATCTGGCAGCCTCGAATGACAGCAGATCTTAATGGTTCCCTTGACCCAAACGCTATAATCCGTTACAGGCGGGAGATGGTCTGAATACGGCTCCTAGTGGTTAAAAGCAATCATGACATGTTTTAGATGAGCTTTGCTGGAATTTAAAGCTCTTGGAAAATTGGATGAGTAACCTTTCCCTTTCCCTTTCCCTTTCCCTCTCCCTCTCCCTTCCCCTCTCCCTTCCCCTCTCCCCTCTCCCTTCCCCTCTTCCCTTCTCTTTCCCTTCTCCCTTTCTCTTTCCCCTCTCCCTTTCTCTTTCCCCTCTCTCTTTATCTTTCCCCTCTCCCTTTCCCTTTCCCCTCTCCCTTTCCCTTTCCCCTCTTCCTTTCCCTTTCCCCTCTCCCTTTCCCTTTCCCCTCTTCCTTTTCCTAGAATTACCCACTATAATCTTCCTTGCATGTTTAAATTTGATTTTTCATCCTTACTAGAATGCTTGGGATGAAGATTAGGATGAGAACTGTGAGAAAAAGAATGCAAACATGGAAAGAGGGGTGTTGCCCTGACTCCTGGCTGTCACAGGGTATTTTATGCAACACATTTAGCCTTTTCCTATGCGTCCCCCCATTTGTTCACTGCTGTGCATGTGGCATGTTGGAATTCCAGTCACAGAAAACGATCCCGTTGTGACTGAAGCAATAAAAATCTGAAACAAAACAGTAATCCCGCCTCAAATTGCTTTTGGGGTGTAAGAGGAGAAAAAAAAGATGGATACAGTCACAGAGGGGAATTTAAGGCAACAGTGAAGCAAAACTGATCAGTGTGATGGGCGGCCAGCATGGGACAGAAGCTGTTGCCAAGACTACTGTTTCATGGCAAAAAAAAAAAATTCTTAATGATGGATTTGAGAAAAGCTAATGAGAGAGCTCTGTAAATATTTTTGCAAGCCCAAAGCATGAGAGAAAGCATGAAATCGATTGTTTGAACATCTAACAGTGACTAATTTGTGTAGTAAGTATGACAGCCATGAATTCATAATGTAGGTTGTGAAGGTTAATTCATGAGCATGTCTAAGTGTGTTTAAATACCATTGAAGGGCAGAGTATTGTTAAATTAATCATTCTGGGCAAAAGTCTTTGAATCATTTGAAAAAGAGGCAGCATGATTTTAGACAGGAGACGAGCAAAGGAATTGGTAGCCACTAGCCATAACCTTCTGATATGAGCAGAGGTCAGTAACATGAAAATTACTGAAGGGATTTTTTCACAATTGCCAATTCTGCCATATATCATATAGGGTTTTATTTTCATTCATACCAATTGTGACTGCTCTGACTTCAGTCCTGGTGTGTGTGTTCATTTCAGGAATTAAAAGACATTGCACTGGGGGCATGAGAGCTTCTTACCCGTGTGTCAACATAGAAGAAATAAAAAATACAGCAAGACTTAAAGCCAGCACATTACTGCCAAAGCAGTTAGCCTGGCAGCACAAGTGAGGCAACTACAATGAGGGCAGCATCACATCTATAACAAACATTTCTCTTAAGCATGTCGCAGTGGCACATTAAGTTTCATTTTGAAACTATTATTTGGAATAGAAAATATTGTTTAAAGGACTCCTACTTCTAAACTCACAAAGCTCCTCAGAATCATTTCCTGACACAACTCGCTGACCTTGAATACTCTTGCTCTGTTGTCTGCAGTGAAGACAACTGGGAGAACCACTGTGAAAAAGAATTTGTATGAGTTATAGTGTTCGTGACACGCAACAGCAGCTAAAATGCATTTCCTGAAACACAGATCCTCTGGTTTTGTATCCTTTTCAATCACTGCAAAGACTGTATTGTTATTACTTTTTAAACATGGGAGATTTTCTCTGTCCTAGTTTTAAGAGTTGAATTTGAGGTTGTCAAATCTGATCTTTCTCAAGAAGCTTTTAGAAAGATCTCTCTAGGGTGATTTGTGCAAGATGATTCAGGCCTGGGCAAATGTGACCCCTTTGTGCCCTATTCCTGCCCAGACAAATGCAGTCGCCTGCAGCTGTTTCCATCATGCCCTCAAAGGGTTTTTAAAATGCCGCTTGACGTGCTGAGTGTACTTGAATGAATATTTTCTGTCATTACCAATTGAAATAACTCCTGCCTTCAGATGACCTTCTGAGCCAGAGCCCCACAGAACAGCATTATTCCTCTTTCAGACGATTCTGATTACCCTATATCAAAAAGGAAGTTTATGACATGGGAAATATTTCCTTATTCTTGAAGAGAGACTGTGGTTTGACGATCAGCGTAGCTATCACGGGGAACTAATTTAAGAAGTCCTAAGCTCTAGTTTCAGGTGAGCTCAGGCATGAGTTCACACCATGGCCGTAGGGTGTCAGGGTGTTTTACCAAGTCCAAATTTTTCAAGGCTCTTCAAAACCTAATCCAGGATTGTTGAGTCGCAGTGAAAATCAATTTTTCCAGTGAATCTGGAACTAGAGCTGCCAAGAGTTAAGTGTCAGCGGACAAAAGGAGCTGGGGTTTTCTCAGCTGGAAGATACTGCACATAAAAAGGAAGATAAAAGGAGTACTTTGTGGTAGGGGAAACCCTGATCTCCATTGTAGTAACCAATTCACTGCAAGTATGCCCTTAGGAGAAGACAGGACTTTGATTTCAGTCTGTACACATGCTGGCAAGGAGCAAGTAATTATAGCTGTTTCTCCTTTGTTATCAGCTGTACTAGGGAAGTCCACAGTTCACCAGCATTTTATCTGACTTCTGTTTTTCAGAGAAAGGGTAAGTAATTTTCCCTCAAGCTTCCTCAGAGATATCTTAGGTTGCCAAGAAGCTGTGATAGATATACATCTCCAGTTTATATCGAATAAGGCTCTGGGGAGACCTTATAGCAGCCTTCCAGTACTTAAAGGGGGCTACAGGAAAGCTGGTGTGGGGCTTTTTAAGATGGAGTACATGGAGAGGATGACAGGGAATGGTCTTAAACTGAAAGAGGAGAGGTTTAGATTAGGTATAAGAAAAAAAGTTTTTCCTGTGAGGGTGGTGAGGCACTGTCCAGAGAAGTTGTGGGTGCCCCATCCCTGGAGGTGTTCAAGGTCAGGTTGGATGAGGCTTTGAGCAACCTGATCCAGTGGGAGGTGTCCCTGCCCATGGCAAAGGGTTGGAACTGGATGATCTTTAGGATCCCTTGCGACCCAAACCGTTCTTTTATTCTGTCATTCAATGAATAGAACTGCAGACAGAGACACAGCGCTTCTGAACATTTCTCTATAGTAACTTAAAACTCAACGTATAAAAACACAGAGTCAAAATGAGTGGCTACCCCTGAAATGCTTTGTCTCTATTTAGAATGTGTTTACACGCCAAAGACTGAATCAAAGAAGAAAGTACACTCTTCTCTTATGTTAAAATAATGATAAGTCAACTAGGGTTTTAATAGCGGGAAGGCTTTATCTCCAAGTTTCACTTTTAAGTATTCACTACTAGTCCAGGTTAAAAACCTCAGTTGCCATCCTCACTGCAGTTTTAGCTCAAGTTGTCCAGCCCACATTAAGAACACACTCCCCCACACCTTGCAGCAAAGAAATTTTTAAATTGTTTTACTTTTGAAATGGTTGCTTCTTGCCTATATCTTCACAGTTATGTTTATGAGTTAATGGCTGCACAGAGCTTGAAAGAAGGCTGCGTTTATTAAATTTGAAGACCAGGAGTTGCATAAAATAGAACAGAGGTAACCACCTCCACACATCTAGCCCAACCTCTTACCTATCCTGTTTGTAAGGTCTGTTTGCTTTGAACAGGTGGAGCAAAGTAAATAAGCTGGTTAAAAATAAATCCCATGGAGCTATTGTATCTGCTTTTTCTGTACAGAAGGTGAAAAAAATAAGCAGAGAGCCTAAATGTTGTGGCACGATGGTTGCCAACCTTGCTTGTCTGATAGAGAAGCAAGCAGTGCACTGATTTTCCCCTTGAGATCTTACAGAGGTGAGTTACGGTGAAGAGAGTGCAGATACAAGTATTTTATTTATTAACAAGAGGAACCAAATAACAGCATTACTATGCATCACATGGAGAGTGCTGCTGGTGCTATTCAGCATGAATGGGCTGGCAGGGAAGGGAAATCCAGCTTATTATTTTCTGTTCATCTGAACTATGAACTTTGGAATAACCTTCAGAAGAGTCATGTGCTAGTCTTAGTAACTTTTTTTAGCAGTCAAAACCAAATCCACTATATATTCTCACGTATTCTTAATCATTCCAATGAGAGTCTGAGTGCTGACATCAAGCATGGAATTTTTTTTTCTCCTCAGCTGTAACAGGAACGATGCAGATGTGCAAATACTTCTTGAGAAATGTGCTACTTCCTACATGTATTTATTAGCGATTCTTCTGTCTCGGTACCCTTATTAGAACAATTAAGATGAGGTTTATCACGTCAGTCTTTAGATACCAACTGAAGTAACTAAGCTGAAATCCTTTCTAAGCTCCTTCTCTTTTCAGTGGTGTCTTCATTCCACTGCCAGTTTGAATCCTGGTATAAGTTACTCCAAAGTTGTTAAAAGCAAGAGGTTCACTTTCAAAACCAACTGATCATCTGTTGTCTTTAAGGAATGCCTACAAACCTGAAGCACGACAGACTGGAGGAAAAAAAAAGACTTGCTCTGGTTTGTAATATATAAAATTACTGGCAGTAATGCTCAGAAATTGAAATATATGCGGAACATCCTTGATTGCCACCAGCTTTTGCAGAGTTACGTACCTGGCGATAGTCTCAGGAGACAGAGAAGTTCTGGTTACAGAGCTACAATCATTTTCTTATCACAGGATCACAGAATCACAGAACAACCAGGTTGGAAGGGACCCATCGGATCTTCTAGTCCAACCATTCCTATCTAACACTAAACCAAGTCCCTCAATACCTCATCCACCCGTGCCTTAAACACCTCCAAGGAAGGTGACTCAACCACCTCCCTGGGCAGCCTATTCCAATGCCCAATGACCCTCTGTGTGAAAAACCTCCTCCTAATCTCCAGCCTAAATCTACCCTGGCGGAGCTTGAGGCCATTCCCTCTCGTCCTGTCCCCTGTCACTTGGGAGAAGAGCCCAGCTCCCTCCTCTCCACAACCACCTTTCAGGTACTTGTAGAGAATAATGAGGTCTCCTCTTCTCCAGGCTAAACAACCCCAGCTCTCTCAGCCGCTCCTCATAGGGTCTGTTCTCCAGCCCCTTCACCAGCCTCGTTGCTCTTCTCTGGACGTGCTCCAGAGCCTCAACATCCTTCTTGTGGTGAGGGGCCCAGAACTGGACACAATATTCAAGGAGCGGCCTCACCAGTGCTGAATACAGAGGGAGAATCACCTCCCTGGACCTACTGGTCACACCGTTTCTGATACAAGCCAGGATGCCATTGGCCTTCTTGGCCACCTGGGCACACTGCTGGCTCATGTTCAGTCGGCTGTCGACCAAAATGCCATGTTTGTCCACACCACTACTAATCAAAAGCAGATCTTCCTACCCTTGTTTACAGTTCCGTGGTCTGCATCCAGAATGTTTTCACAAACATACAAAGACAGGCTCCTTCAGTGGGACCTTGCATGTCTTGGGTGTGCCACAAAGAGCTGTCATACCAAATACATCACTAATAATATAGTATTTCCCTTCTTTTACCCAGGAGAAATCCTGTTTCCACCCAAGCTTCTTTCTACCAACTCACCTCCTGGTTTTTGAAATTCTTCACATGCATACAGTGCAGGTACACGTTGCAAAGAGGGGTGGCTAGATTTGTTGTTGTGAATCGAGCATGGCACAGCTCATTCGGCATTGATAATTCCTTAGGTGCATTTGGGCCTGTAACTCTCTTCTGCAGCTGTAAGTTTTTTGGAGTCTGATCTGAAAGTACCCAGTTTTGAAACATTCAAAGCAGGTTGCATCTCCAACGTACTCACTAATAAATGCATGCAGTCTTTCCCCAGGCTTGTATTTCTTTTATCCCTCCCATCCTCAGGACTACAAGGAGTAATTTTTCCCTCATTCTGGAAGAAAATGGACACTGGTGAAAGTAAAGGATTAACTTTTACAAAGGAAATAGCTGCAGTGGAAGAAGGGAGATAACTGGCTCGTGCTCACCTTTGTGTGTAAAACCAGTCAGTCCTTCGGTTTGGAGTAACTAACTCTAGTTTGCCATCATTTAGTATTGTGTTACTACTGGGCTTCGTTGTTTTTATTAATCCTGTTGAGAAATACAGTCTGTGTTACATTTATGTATCATGCTTGTATTTATTCACTCAAAAGATGATCAGTGAAAGAAAAGAACTTAAATTGATAATTGAAACTTCTATTGTTTCCTAATTAAGGAATTAGGATTTTCCTAAGGATTTTCCTTGTATTCATATTTTCCTCAATGCTGTATACAAAAAAATACTCTCATCGAAAGCTGTTAGCATAATTTTGATAATTTCAAAAAGAGGAATATGTTTACAATTGTAGTGTATGAGACACTTTTATGTGTTAGTATACTTCCATCTGGAGTATTGTGTTGAGTTCTGGAAACCCCAAGATAGGAAGGAGATGTAACTGTTAGAATGAGTCCAGAGAAGGGCCACAAAGATGCTGAAGCACCTCTGCTAGGAGTACAGGATGAGAGGGTGGGGGTTGTTCTTCCTGGAGAAGAGAAGGCTCCAGGGAGACCTTATAGAGTCCTTCCAGTACCTGAATGGGGCTACAGGAAACCTGGGGAGACACTTTTTCGAAGAGCATGTGGTGATAGGAAAAGGAGAATGGCTTTAAATTGGAAGAGGAAAGATTTAGATTAGACATTAGGAAGAAATTCTTCACCATGAGGGTGGTGAGGCACTGGTATAGGTTGCCCAGGGAAGTTGTTGATGCCCCCTCCCTGGAGATGTTCGAGGCCAGGCTGGATGGGGCTTTGAGCAACCTGATCCAGTGGGAGGGGTCCCTGTCTATGGCAGGGGGTTGGAACTGGATGGGCTTAAATGCCCCTCCCAATTCCGACCATTCTGTGATTCTATTTAATATTGTGAGCAGCAAAGTGCAAGACTTTAGGAACTCTGCTGTGCACAGGCTCAAGGGATTTGGTAGCAGTGGAGATCAAGTACAGTCACTAAAGGGCATATCCTGACGCCTTTATGCACCAGAATAAATCCACTATGAATTCTGTAGTGCTGTTCATGCACTTAAAGTGATCAGGACACTGCTGCAACTGCTTGTAAAGTTCAATACTTGCTATGGTTAGTTTCACCTTGGCTGGCTATCCTCCCCCCAGTCACTCACTTACTCCTCACCAGGACATGGGGCAGGAATAACATGAAGAATCTCACAGGTCAAGATGAAGACTGGGAGATTGTTAATGAATTACTATCATGGGCAAAAGACTTAGCTTGAGGAAAACTAATTTAATTTATTGCCAATTAAAAATAGAGCAGGATGGTGAGAAACAAAGATAAAGATAAAAATAAAAATACCTTTCCTCCCTCCTCCCTGTTTCCCATACTCCACTTCTGCTCGAAGCAGGGCTAACAGGGAAATTAGTTTAGAATGCTCAGGAATAGGAATCTCTCTCTCTCATTTAAAAGGAGGAAAAACTGAATGGATAAATGATTGCAAGAGTGGAGGCTAGAGCCTAGTTTGCAATTCAGACTTAGCCATTATTGAGGGCAGCTGAATGCCATGAAATTGGTACGGTGTTTGAAGAGAAATCACTATTGGCATCCACACAATTTGCTGTGGGAAGTGTTCACGTAACAGCAATCATCACTACAGCTACCATTAACTGCTTGTATTCTGCCTTGGGGCAGAATATGCAATGGGAGCAAGGGAATATGGAAAGTGAATATTCACTAGGACAAAACCTACGAGTTTATACTGCATTTAGCAGAGTCTGGATGCTGGTGGCTTTAAGTACCACTGGAATACCAGCACTAATGACTTCTGTAGGAATCATTCTGAGCTCCATTGCCAAAGGTAAGGGTCAAGCATTCTGTTGAGAAAATGATGTGTAACTGAAAAAAACTGATAACCTCGGTCTCCTCCCTGACCCTTTTCTTTCACAGAAACCTTGCATGCTCCCCTGCTGCAAATCAGAACGTCTAGTAACCTGACAAAAAATGATTCACTGTGTATTTCCATGATGCTTTTGTGTGGCACTATAGTTACAGGGTGAGAGCAATGTTAACAAATGATAAGAATGGAATCCAGAGGATACTTATAAATCCCCTGTTTTATCAGGTACAGGTGATTCAGGGTTGCCGTCATAGAATCAGTCATAGAATTACAGTATCCTTAAGGCTGGAAAAGACTTCTAGGATCAAGTCCAATTGTCAACCCAACACCACTGTGCCTAGGAAACCATGTCCTGAAGTGCCACATCGATGCGGTTTTCAAACACCATCAAGGAAGGAGACTCCACCACTTCCTTGGGCAGCCTGTTCCAATGCTTCACCACTCTTTCAGTAAAGAAAGTTTTCCTCATATCCAGTTTAAAACTCCCCTGGCACAACTTGAGGTCATTTCTTCTCATTCTATCATTTGCTATTTGGGAGAAGACACAAAATCCCACCTAGCTACAACCTCCATCATTGAAGGCAATCTGAAGACTGTCATGCTAAGGGGTGAGGACAGATGCCCCTGACACAAATGCTTCCTGGTGTGGGAAACAGGATGAACACATGAAAGAGACAACCTGAGCTAGAAGTCTCATGGGAAAGCTGTGAAGATCTGGGCATACTCTTTCTGCTTTGGACAAAATGGGAGAGTAGCTGTTGCTTATGCACCCACAACCTCTGAATTTTCAGCCTTCACCTCTCTTTTTCCTGCTGGCAGCTGGAGGAGTAAGCAAAGCTTTTCACAGTTCTGCCAAAGATTACAGAGGTAGCCATGGAAGTTCCATTATCATAGAGCTGGCTTTGCTGCCTGAAATAAGACTAGTAGTGAACGATAATAATGCTTGATGATGTAAGTGTGATGTGGTTGAAATTAATACAATTCCAAGGCTGTGAATTCTGCATGTTTATGTAATGACTTCTCTGGAGGATGTAGATGTTGTATTTAAGGTCCGGCATTTATTTTAACTTAGCAGAACTGAACACCATCTGTACTGAGAGAATAAAGACAAAACAAGCCCATGTTGCTTGGCTGTTCCATAGCTCTTCAGAGAAAAGACTGTGCCACAAGTCTGTAGTCACCAGTGCTATCTGCAGCCCCCATGGGGTATCCAGGTGTTAGGAAAAATAAACTGGAGTACAAAAATATCGCATGGGGGAGTCAATAGCTGCCTCAGTGCTGAATTACAGAGTCAGCTTAGTGCCAAAGCTTTTGTGCTGTTTATATTTAGGGTTTGCTTTTCTGGCTGAGCTGAAAAACAGAAGTATTGGCTGCTGTTATTTTGCAAGATTTAGATAGGTCCAGATCAACTGGAAATTTAGCTTGAGGGCTGCTTTCTCACAAATAAAATTTGGTGCTTTTAAGGATGTTAATTTTGAAATGCACACAGCCTTTACAATATACAGTAAATACGCACTGCAGCACCACTGATTCATGCAAGAAACTGTTGCACAAACCCTGTTCTACCTGAAATTTTATTTCCTGTACCTGACTGTCTGTCTCTGTGCGCTAATCGACCTCTTCTCTCTCTTGTCCCACTGCGACAGTAATTCTGAATCTCTGCTTCTTTTACAGCACTGCAGTAAAAGGACAAATGTTACCAAGCCTTAATGCCACTATAAAAGCAGCTGCAAAATCTCTCTGGCTGCCTGAGATTGTGCCAGATGGTAAAGAACTGCAAGTATAATAAATTCCATGTTAAGCAAGTCAGATTTAAGGGACATGTTATGCATTTCCATAAATAAAACACTGCTAAAACTGACCCTGGAGTGATAAGATTCAGGAATAAGCTCTTCCGTAGCCTCAGGAATATCCCACTACATCTACAATGCAGAGTTTCTAGTATCCAGAGCACTCACATTAGCTTGGTTCTTTGCCAAGACCTGACAGCTTAGTGTTGCTACATTTCTCTAGATGCTGGGTCTGTGATAAAGCTCAGTATTCCTGCACAGCCCCCACTCCCCTGCACTTTCAAGATATTTTTTTCTCAAAAAAAAAAAACCCAAAAAACTGCAGCAGCCTCCTTATCAGAAATATAGCCACGATTAGGAATAAGTGTTGCAATGGCACCCAAAGGTATTTCCTTGGGCCTCAAAATATTTGTGTTAAATTGAAAGGTCATTGATTGCACAACAGACTGAGGATTTCCTCTGGTTGGTTGACTGGAATTCTAACATTTCATTTCCTTCATAAAAAAGTTTTAACCCTCTTGCTGTATTTGTACACAGTTCCTGAGCAGGACAGAATCATCCAGGTAGGAAGGAACCTCAGGTGATCTCTAGTCCAATCTCCTGCTCAGGCCAGGCCAGATTGCTCAAGGCTTTACTTCATTTTTTTCTTGAAAACACCTGAGGATAGGGATAGCACATATTTGTGTCTTTGCTCCACTGCCCAAGTACTCACAGTAAGTCCTATAAATTCATTGAGTCTAACCATCAGCTCAACACCACTGTGCCTACTAAACCATGTCCCAAAGTGTCACATCTACACATTTTTTGAACAGCTCCAGAGATGGTGACTCAACAATTATTTCTTCACCTTTGGCTGAGTAGCTTGGTAAAGAACCTGCCTCTGTCTTCTTGATGATCTCCCTGTTGGTACTAGAGCTGCTATTACTTTGAATGAAGCCAACTCTTCTCCAGCCTTGTTGCCTCACATTTTGTGTTGGAAAGGACCTTTAAAGGTCATGTAGTCCACCCTCTCTGTCACAAGCAAGGATTCAGTTCACCACATCACTTTGCTCAAAGCTCTGACCAGCCTGATTTTGAACATTTCCGATGATGAGGCATCCACTGCTTCTCTGGACAACATGCTCTGTGCCTCATCACCCTTATTGTAAAAATGTTCTTCCTTATGTCTAATCTTAATGTCTCATTTTTCAGTTCAAAACTGTTGCCCACAGTTTTATGGATGAGAAAACAGATCTCCAATGGGTTTCTCCCTCTCCCTCATAAAAAAAAAAAAAACCAACAGCTTTGATGTAGCTCTTGCTGCAGTGCTGTCACTATTTACTGGTTTTTACTGTTCTGTAATTAAATGTGGGGTGACTCCTGTGACATCCAAACCTATAAACTGTTTCTCAAAATAAATTATTGCTGGTTGTGACTCCATCTCTGATAGTCAGTGGTTTTGTTCCCTGATGGTTAAATTTCTCATGGTCAGTAGGATATGTCACTTGAGGAGTTACTGTGGAGGCAAGCGTACACCCCTTTTCCCAATGGTATGAAATGGATGAAGAAGTGGCAAGACCCAAATGTTGTTGTACAAAGTTTAGAGGAATATCAGGGAAATTCTAAGAATGGAAGGAATAAGGGCTCCATGTGTGCTGTCTTAGGTGTCTGTTTGATGTTCGCACAAGATCATTCATAGAATCGTTTGGTTGGAAAAGACCTTTGATATCATGAAGTCCAACTGTACCTGTCCACTGCTAAACCATATCCCTGAATGCTTCATCTACCTTTCTTAAAAATACCTCCAAGGATGGGGACTGAACCACCTCCCTGGGCAGCTGGTGCCAGAGCCAAGCTTGCTAGAAAAGGATAGTCTCAAAAAGGCTCTTGGACCTGAGAGTTTTAAAAAGGAATTAGAGTAGAAATGACCTCAAATAAGGCATTGGAAAAAAAAAAAATCTAAGTTATGTTAGCACAAGTGAGAAAGCCTCCCAGTTTTCTCCAGGTGTGCAAACCTATTACTAACCCTGGTGACTGGCATGGAGATATATGATCCAGATGGGAAGAGGAAGAGAGGGCTGTAGGAGACACAGAAGTGTGTCTATTCATAATTTGTGAGGTCTATGGGCACTGAGTGATGCATCCTCCACACTACAGTGGGTAAACCCCCCAAGCTGGGACTCAAACTGGTTGATTTGCAGAGTGATTGATTTGCTTAGAAGTGCAGGCAAACTGAGATGGAGTATCTGTGGCGGGTCTCTGCCTCAGGAGGAGACAGATTTTTATTGAGTGATGAGGAAGCCTCAAGATTTTGGAAACTCAGGGTTTTCCTTATGGAAGGGCTGAGAGGTGACCAATCTATCACTGGCTGAGTGGCTTACTGGGCAGGAGGAAAGGACTCAGGAGCATGCAGAGCTGGTAATGATATATGAGAAGGGATTATCAGATTTAGAATCACAGAACCATAGAATTGCTTGGTTGGAAAAGATCTGTGAGATCATCAAGTGCAACTGTACCTGTCAAAGGGGTTTGGCTGGGTTTAGCCCTTGGCTAAAGATATTTAGCTGAGGGAGTTCAGAAAGTGTCTTGTATCCAAGAAATGAATGAACAGGAATGGAATGGGCTACCTCTGGCTGCCCCTGTAGGCCTGCAATATCTTAGACCATTGGTGAAAGGGCTGCTGCACATTGTAAAAATGTATCTACAAGGTTTACAAGAAAGGATTCAGAAAGACATACATCATGATAAGCAGAATTGAAACAACCTTCCCCATTTACAGAATGACATGGGCAGAATTACCACATTTGATAGTGATGTATGGCTGAGAAATGGGATGGACAGGTATGCCTGATGAACAAGGAGTGAGGAGATGAGTCAGGCAGGCCACCCTGAGAACAAAGAAAGACCACGGAACCTGTAGGGCTCCTCCAACCTAACAGAATGTGTGAGCTTCTGGTTTTGACCGAGACTGAAACAGGCTGTGGAAAAGTGCTGTTGAGATGGGGATTCCCCAAACTGTGCTGCATGGGCAATCAACCAAACATTTGCAACAAATAGTGGAGACTGGAAAAACCCTGAGATGACCCAGAGTCCCAGCCAGCCACCCCAAGTGTGACCCAAAATCCCTTTACGACCCTCTGAGAGGAGATCTCTGGATGAAAAAAACTTGGGGTAGCAGTTATAAGAAAGGACAACCCTAATTGCATGGTATATGCCCATCAGCAATCATCAAATCATAAACTCTATATCCACATCCCTGTGGGATCAGAACAATTGAGTTCTGAATTTCTGATTGACACTGGGGCACAAGTAAGTGTCATTAAGTTATTAAATAAGTGTCATTAAGTGACAAGGCATCTGACCATTTCCATGGTCCTGTCATGGTTTGAGCCCAGCTGACAACTAATCCAGACACAGATGCTTGCTCAATCAGCCCTGGCTGGATGCAGGGAGGGAATTGGAAGTGTAAAAGTGAGAAACCTTGTGGGCTGAGATAAAGACAGTTTAATTGGTAAAGAAAAAGATGTGCATGCAAGCAAAGCAAACCAAGAAATTAATTCACGGCTTCCCATTGGCAGGTAGGTGTTCAGCTATCTCCAGGAAAGCAGGGCTCCACCACGTGAAACTGTTACTTGGGAAGACAAAATGCTATAACTCCTTCCTTCTTCCTCCAGCTTATTGCTAGGCATGTAGTCATATAGTATGGAATATCTCTTTGACCAGTTAGGGTCAGCTGTCCTGTCTGTGTCCCCTCACAGCTCCTTGTGCACCCCTAGCCTGCTGGCAGGTGTGGTGGTGTGAGGAGCAGAAAAGACCTTGACTCCGTGTAAGCACTGCTCAACAACAACTAAAACATCCCTGTTATATCAACACTGTTTCCAGGACAAAGCCAAACCATAGCCACATATCAACTTCTATGAAGAAATTTAATTCTATCCCATCCCAAACCAGCAGAGTTTCTTACAGTTTAGTTGGATCAGGAGGTCCTTACTGAGCTATGCTGGTCTCCTGCCTTCCTTGCCTTATTTTTTATACATAGAAATCAAGAGCCCTTGCACTCTGAGAATCATGTCCTTAAAGAGCAGTAAGCTATTTTCAACTCCTTGAAAGCAGTTTCCCATTCACTGATTCCCTAAAAACCTGAAAGTTTGCTCTCCTAAAATTCAGGATCCTAAGTCTACTCTTCACCTGGCCCATACCCCTAAAAACTGATGTCTTTACAGTACAGGTGTCTACAACTCAACAAGTCACTCAGACCTACCTTCAGGGCAGATGGAGAACAACTCAGCTATTGCCAGACAAATCCCATTCATGGTTCCTAATCTGTATCAGTAATGTGAGAGAGGTGAGTGTAGAAGTTTGGAGATTATTTAGGTATTTCAAATGAAAAGGCTGAAGATGGAGGGCTGTGTTATACCATCTGAAAGTATGAGATTTTGGAGATGGCCTTCTATTAAGCTAGAGCCATCTCAAGGCTTCTCATCTGACCAGGTTTGTTATGTTTCATGAGCCAGATAACATCAAAGAGACACAAATGGTAAAATTATTTTCTCCTTTTAACAGAGGCAGCCTAGCTAGAACAGAAACACTGCATTTGGAAGCTGAACTAGATCTCTACATCAAAGGAATCTTTAATTATTCAGGTATGTCCCTCAGGTCTGATAAAGCCTTAACCATCTTGAAGATATATAAAGATCATAGAATCATGGAATTGTTTGGGTTGGAAGAGACCCTAAAGATCATCCAGTTCCAACCCCCCTGCCATGGACAAGGACACCTCCCCCTGCACCAGGTTGCTCAAGACCCCATCCAACCTGGGCTTGAACAGTTCCAGGGAGCGAGCACCCACAGCTTCCCTGGGCAACCTGTGCCAGTGCCTCACCACCCACACTGTGAAGAATTTCTTCCTAATGTTTAATCTAAACCTTCTCCCTTCCAATTTAAAGTCATTCACCCTAGTCCTATGATTCCATGCCCTTGTAAAAAGTGCCTCCCCAGCTTTCCTGTAACCCCCCTTCATGTACCACAAGGCCACTTACAGCGGCCTTATATTCAATGATGAATATCAAAAATAGGCTTTTCTATTGTGGAATACACACTGGTAAGTCTCATTGCTATTTTAACTGATATCCACCCCTAATTAAAACAGAGAAAGACTGATATATGAACCATTCAAAAAGGGTGTAATGTTTAATTGATTTTTCACTCCAACCCTGTACAATTTTCTTAGGGTTATTACTTCCACCATGACCGTCCTACATCTTACATTCATTGACCTATAACAATGACCTAGCATTTCACCACATTAAAATAATCACAAATTAACTGAGATTATTGAGCAGTCCAGGTCACTCCGTAGTTAATTAATCTGTATCATAATTAGTTTCTGATTTCTCTTCTGTCTGAAATGATAAATACTGGATTATTCTGGGCTGCATCAAAGGACTCACGGCCATCAGGGCAAGGGAGGGGATTCTGCCCCTCTACTCCTCTCCTGTGAGAGCCCACCAGGAGTCCTGTGTCCAGTTCTGGAATCCCCAACACAAGAAGTATATGGAACTGTAGGAATGGGTCCAGAGGAGCGCCACAAATAGTTGCAGTTGTTCAGCCCAGAGAAGAGGAGACCTTCTAGTAGCCTTCTGGGACCTGAAGGTGGCTACAGGAAAGCTGGGCAGGGACTTTTTACAAGGGCATGTAGGGATAGGATGAGGAGGAATGGCTTTAAATTGGAAGGAGGAAGATTTAGATTAGACATTAGGAAGAAAATCTTCGTGCTGAAGGTGGTGAGACACAGGCATAGGTTGTCCAGGATGTCCAGGGAAACTGTGGATGCACCCTTCCTGGAGGTGTTCAAGGTTGGAACTGAATTATCTTTAAGTTCCCTTCTAACTCAAACCATCCCTCTTGCAGGAACCCATGGGGTCAGCCAGAGGTTACGAAATCCACACAGGAGTCACTCTGATTCTGTGGCCTGGGCTACACAAGATAAACAATACTATTTTAACAATCCCTTATGACTATAAAGTTCATTAATGTAAATCTTTGAGCCTATGATCTTCTGTCACTTTGAAGAAGTGATCCCTGAACTTCCAGGTTTTTAAGAATTTCCTTCTTTCAGTCAGTGCTACACAAACATAGCTTCCTATATTCTGCACTTGTGACTTCCTCTAAATAAGTTATTTGCAAAAACCAGAGGCCACACAATCTTGAGATTTGACACCACAAAAACTCACCTATTGAAATCCCCGTGAAGACCACACTGTGTGTTTCTGATGTTCTTGGTACTTTTCCAAGAAGCCTGTTCTGAGCCCTGGACTGATGACAAACTTGTGAAGGCCTGAAGCCATTTGTAGTAGGATTTTTTTCCCCCTGTGTTTAATTTACGTGAATACTAGTCCACAAAAAAAGTTTGTCGTGAAAATACGTCTCATACCTTCACTTTCAGTGAAACAGCTCTCTACAGTTTTGCATACTTTATGCACCAGTCCCAGAGGAAACACATTTCTCCCACTGAAGAACTAAACAGAGTCAATACAGACAGAGTGACTCATGGTCTATTAGATTAAACAGATCCAAAAGAAACCCCAGAGTCCCCTGTGTTGTTTCTCTGCTGTGCAGGCAGCTCCACTGAGAACTCTACTGCTCCAAAGGCAAAAGCACCACACAGTTTCCAATCAGATCTGTGCTTACAGTTCACTGAAACCGAACCCATGACAAATATAGGAGTCATTTAGTGGCAGTTGCCAGAATCACAGAATCACTTAGCTTGGAAAAGAACTCTAAGACCATCAAATCCAGCTGCCAAGTCCACCACGAAACCATGTCCCTAAGCACCATGTCGACAAGTCTTTTAAATACCTCCAGGGATGGTGAATGTTCTGATTTGAGCTAAAGTAGAATCTCTTTTCTAAATTCAGCTCAGTCTTGTCTGAGTAACTTCATTTTCTTAACTGCATGTGAACTGCATGTTTTTCAGACAGTGTTTCTCTCTAGCAGTGATAACACAGGGCATTGGTATGCAGAAAGGCTATTGCTTATAGTTAATTCCTAAAGTAATTGAGGCCATCCTTGAGCTGGTGGGATGCTGAGGGATGCTCAAAGAGGTGAAAAAGGGCTGCAACTGCAGGGAGGGGCTGACAGGACAGGTGACCAAGAGAGCATTCCATCCCATAGATATCACACTCAGTATAAAACTAAGAGGTCATGAGAGTCCTCTCCCTCGTTTGTGATGACCATCATCCAGTGAGGATCTCGTCTATTTGCTCGTGACCCTAGATCTGTGCACTCCTAAATCCATTTACTGATCCCAGCTCCCTCCTGCTACTCACCTTGCCTGCCCTGCAATATCTGTGATGTATGGTCATCAAGGGGTGGGACCTCAATTAGCTATAATTGTATATTATAATAATTATTATTATTTCATTAAAGCTATTTTAGATTTAGTTTTGAATCCACAAACCTTTTCCTATTGTTTCCCTTACCCCTTTTTCTGGGGACATAGGGATAAGGGATTGTGAAACAACTGCTCGGTTTTAGATGCCAAAATTAGCCTGGGCTGGGGCTAAACTGTGACAGTGACTCCACCACTTCCCTGGGTAGCCTGGTGGCTTGACAACCCTTTCAGTGAAGAAATATTTCCTAATATCCAAACTAAACCTTCCCTGGTGCAACTTGAGGCCATTTTCTTGCCCCCTATCACTTGTTGTTAGGAGACGAGACCAACGCCCACTTCACACAACCTCCTTTCAGGGAGTTGTAGACAGTAATAAGGCCTCCCCTCAGCCTCCTTTTCTCCAAACTGAACAGTCCCAGTTCCATCAGCTGCTCCTCATAACCCTTGTGCTCAAGACCCTTCGCCATTGTCATTCCTCAGGGGTCAGTATGGGGACCTGTGTTGTTTAACATCTTTATTGGAGACATGGACAGTGCGATTGAGGGCACCCTCAGCATGTCTGCTGTTGATGTCAAGCTGAGTGGTACAGTTAACAGACTGGAGGGAAAGGATGCTATCCAGAGAGATCCGGACAGGCTTGAGAGGTGGGCAAACCTCATGAGGTTCTACAATGTCAAGTGCAAAGTCCTATCTGGAAGAAAAGAACAACGCCCACCTCACTACAACCTCCACTCAGGTAGTTGTAAAGAGTCACCCTGTTGAGTCATCTGGAGCAAACAGGAGGGAGTGACACCACTTATCAAAGCACCAGGCTATGACCTCACCTGTCTGAAGTAGAAGCCCTGAAACAACTTAGCCCTGAGGCACCTCAGCCCTTTCAGGCCATCAGTCTGGGAGAGAAAGGAACTACTCCTTGCACTGGGAAGCATATTCCCAGCAGGGCAAAGAGGAGAGGCAGAAAGAAAAGGGGCGACAGTAACCCAAGTGCTCGTGCAACAGTGGGACAGGTGCTATCTCGGCCCTCAGCTCTCAGCTCTCATAATACGAGAGGTAGTTACTATTACAAAAAGTGGAATATTCTTTATTTAAGCTAAATTAGAGTTAAAGTTCATCTAAGTAATTGTATTTTTTGAAAGTTATACGTTATGTCCCTCTGATAACAAGTTTTTCATAGCAACTGTTTTTTGAACAGTGTTTTTCCAGACAGTTACATCTCAATCTGTGCTGGACAAATGTGTCTTTTTCTAGAATCACCTCTGTCTGCAGTCTCTCCCAAGGTCAGAGGGCTGGCTCCAGAGCTCCAAATTAGCAAGCAATTTGACTGTTGTGAAGATCATAATAACATTAAAATTAGTGCTTTGAAAGTAAGATAATAGGCATAAGATTTCTGGGAAAATGTATACGTATGCATATCAGTGGGAAATACAATCTGCAACCAGCTTTTGTGTTGCTGCACAGGATTGATGGAGATCACTCCCTCATATCATCCAGGCCTGATAAAGGTTGCTTACTTTCTGAAACTCCAAAATGCGTCTTAAGAGAGTTTATTTGCTGGCATTTTCAGAGTCACTCAGCTTTCAACTCTCAAAATACAAAAAGTAGTATCTATTACAAAAAGTGGAGTATTTTGGTTTAAGTTAAATTAGAGTTAAGTTTTCATCCAAGTAACTGTATTTTTTGAAAGTTAGAGACAATGTCCTTCTGATGGCATGGGTTTTATAAGATTTTTTTTTCAAACAATGTCTTCTCATACACTGTTACACTTTCTGTTCTTTTGGACAGGAGAACATCTTTTAAGTATGATCTGTGCTGAACAGATGTCTCCTTTTCTGTGATCACCTCTGTTTGCAGACTTTCCCTATCTCAAACACAGGGTCAAGCAAAGAATAGGCTCCAAAGCTTCAAATTAGCAAATGATTTGGCTGTTGTGAAGTTCATAATAACATTGAAATTAAACCTTGGAAAGTAATACAATATGCATAATATTTCTGGGAAAACTTATACATTTGATACAAGATGTAGTTGAGTGGCGACACAAGAAGCAGTTACTATTACAAAAAGTGGAATATTTTGATTTAAACTAGAGTTGAGTTTTCAGCCAAGTAACTGGTAAGAATGTCCCTCTGATAGCATGGGTTTTGTGGCATTTTTTTTCTCCAAACAATGTCTTTCTAGACACTGTTACACTTCTTGTTCTTTTGGAGATGATAACTTCTTATATTAAGTATGATCAGTGCTGAACAGATTTCTTCTGCAACCACCTGTTTGCAGTCTTTTTCTCAAATGCAAGGTCAAGTGAAGAGCAGGCTCCATCTCCAAATAAGCAAGAGATTTCATTGTTGTGAAGTTCATAATCACATTATTATTTGGAAATTAAGGGAACATGCATCAGACCTCTGGGAAAACTTACCCACATGCACACAAGTAAGAAATTTATAATGCAACCAAGCTTTTGTCTTGCAGCACGTGGTTGATGGAGATCACTGCCTCATGTTTCCCCGGCCTGATGAAGGATACTTCCTTTCTGAAACTGCAATATGGGACTCGAGAGAGTCTATTTGCAGGCACTTCCAGATTCCCTCAGTTCTGAGCTCTGAGTCCCTGCCCGCCAACCCAGTTCTGAGCTCTGAGTCCCTGCCCGCCAACCCGGCAGCGGGCGGTGAAGGGTTAAGCCCCGCCCCGCCCGCGTCTCACGTTTTGCCATTCTGATTGGCCAAAGCACTCAGAGTGAGGGGAGGGACAGCCAATCAAAACGCCGCATTGCTGTCAGGGGCGGGGCGGACTCCCGCACTGGCACCTGGTCCCACCTACGGGTAGGAGCGAGGTTCTGATTGGTAAGAGATGCCAGAGCGACGGGACGCGCAGCCAATCAACATGAGCACTGCCTTAAGGGGCGCGGCGAACCCCTCCGGCTCTAGGGAAGGCGCCACGGCGGACAGCGTTTTGATAGGTCACTGATCTCCGAGCGACGGGTGACGTAGCCAATCAAACCTCGATATTACCGTGAGGGGGCGGGGTCTAGCCGAGGGAGGGGGAGCTGCCGCAGTTTGATTGGCCACCGGTGCCAGAGGAAGGGGCCAATCAAAGGGCGGCAGTGGCGGGAGGGGGCGGGTCGGGCGGAACGGAGCCGCCGCCGCCGCCGCTGTCGCTGCTGCCGCTGCCGGATCGCGGTGTCGCCGCGGGGCCATGGAGGAGGTGCTGCCCGCGGGGCTGCTGGAGATCTGCCTGCTGGTCGGCGTGACCAGGGAGCGGGTGCGGGCGCTGCTGCAGGTGAGCGGGATGCGTGTCGGGCTCGGGGCTCCGAGCGCTGCGGGGAAGCTGCGGAGTCGCCTTCTTGCTGCTCTTGTGGGATAGAGAACAGAGATCGTACAGGAAGCTTGTTTGCATGGAATCACAGAATCGCTAAGTTGGAAAAGACCCACAGGATCATCGAGTCCAACCATTCCTATCAAACACTAAACCATGTCCCTGAGCACCCCATCCACCCATCTTTTAAACACCTCCAGGGATGGTGACTCAACCACCTCCTGGGCAACTTCTGCCCGTGCTCGATCACCCTTCCTGTGAAAACTTTTTTCCTGATGTCCAGCCTGAACCTTCCCTGGCAGAGCTTGAGGCCATTCCCTCTTGTCCTGTCCCCTGGCACTTGGGAGAGGAGCCCAGCTTCTTCGTTTCTACATCCTCCTTTCAGGTAGCTGTAGAGATCAATATGGTCTCCCTTCAGCCTCCTCTTCTCCAGGCTAAACAACCCCAGCTCTCTCAGCCGCTCCTCATAAGACTTGTTCTCAAGTCCCTTCACCAGCTTCATTGATCTTCTCTAGACTTGTTCCAGAGTCTCAACATCTTTTGTAGCGAGGAGCCCAAAACTGAAGACAGTATTTGATGAGCAGTCTCAGCAGTGCCGAGTACAGAGGGAGAATAGCCTCCCTGGAGCTGCTGGTCACACCGTTTCTGATGCAAGCCAAGATACCACTGGCCGTCTTGGCCACCTGGGCACACTGCTGGCTCATGTTCAGTCGGCTGTCAGTCAACACCCCCAGCTCCTTCTCTGGGCAACTTTCTAGCCGCTCTTCCATAGTCTGTAGCACTGCATAGGGTTGTTGTGCCCCAAGTGCAGGACCTGGCATTCGGCCTTGTTAAAATGGAATGGTTTGGATTAGAAGGGACTACCATCCAGTTCCACCCCCCCCGCCATGGGCAGGAACACCTTGCACTGGATCAGATTGCTCAGAGCCTCATCCAACCTGGCATTGAACACTTACAGGGATGGGGCATCCACAGTTTCTCTGGGCAACATCTGCCAGTGCCTCACCACCCTCAGGGGGAAACATTTCTTCCTAATATCTCATCTAAATCTTCTCTCTTTCAGTTTAAAGGCATTAAACCTTGTCCTCTCCCTCCACTCCGTGATAAAAAGCCTCCCCCCAGCTTTCCTCTAGGCCGCTGGAACTAGTGGAAGGTTACTCTAAGTCTCCCCAGAGCCTTTTCTCCAGGCTAAACAACCCCAGGTCTCAGCCTGCCCTCCTATGGAAGGTCCTCTAGGTCTGATAATCTTTGTGGCTTTCTTTGGTCTCACTCTGACAAAGCCGTGTCCTTTCTGTGCTGAGGACTCCAGAACTGGACACAGGGCTCAAGGTATGGTATCATGAGAGTAGAGGAGAGGGGCAGAATCACCTCCCTCGCCCTGTTTTGACAGGGGATCCTCAGCAAAGTGGAGATAATTTGGTAGCAGTGTGAAGGAATTCCATTTTTTCACTTTAAGTAATTTCACTTTTTCTGAGCTGAGATGAAGAATGCAGCATAGCTTTATTTAAGGAAAAACAGCAAAATATTTGAACAATGCACATCCTTTACTTGGATTTACAGGATCCCATTTCCTGTCTTCCGTTGGCAATAAAAGCTAATGATAAGGGAATAAAACTAGATAACTTCTACCGTTAGGACAACACAAGGCCTAAATCCCTGTATTGAGATAAAGCTCAGTGAGTACTCTGAATTTGGCAGAGCATCAACAGTTCATATAAGGCAGAAGTTGATGGGTTGGTTTCTGCTTTGAATATGTGGTTTATGATTTGTTTATGACTGTAACCACTTCACATGTGAGTTAGCAATTAAAGTTCTCTTCCTGATTTTGCTTTGTTAAAATGTGCCTGTTGTTTTGTAGCTAACTAGGAGCTGCCCCACTGTGGTTCCAGCACGTGCTGAAAAGCCAAGCAGCTCCCAGGATCTCAGTTGTCTTGCTTGAACTTGAATTTGATTGTGTGCTCTACTAGCGTCAGATAAAGATGTCTTTGTTAAACTTGTTGGTGCTCACTGGCTCAGGAGATGCCTCTCACTGATGTCAGCTTCCTAAGTGATTTCAGCGAATTACAGAATCATTTAGGTTGGGAAAAACCTTTAGTATTGAGTCAAATTCCAGCAATATCATTCATGTGTACATTCAAATTTGGGAAGTAGTTGTACCATCAGTGTCACCACCAGGCTTTTGAAGTCAGTCTGTGTGTGTTGTGAGGGAAGTAAACCCAAAAGAAGGGGTATTTCAATTTCATTCCTGTCTGCTCAGCTTGGTCTCATTCATTCAAAAAAATTAATAGAACAACAATTAAGAAATTGGTTAAAAAAAGTAGAAGCCATTCCATTATTCTGATTGCACTACAGTGTTATTTCTTTGCTCATGGTATGAAATAGGTGTCAGAATGTAAAGCGGTCCCTACACTGTTCGATATTAACTATAGTAACACCCCAGCAAGCTGCTACACTACAAGGGTTTTAATCACTCCCTTAGAGTAAGTTTACAGATTTATTCCACTTCCTGTTCCTTTTGTAGCATTGTCTATGTGAGGAAACAGTAGAATATGTTTTGTGTTTTGTTTCTGTGAATGTGGAAAGCAGAGACCTTATTGAGAGAAAATAAGAACACTTCAGTGGAAAGTAGTGAGCCTGTGCTGATATTTACAGATGAAACAGCAGGGCAAAAACCATAGAAATGTTAATGTTGGAAAAGACCTCCTAGGTCATTAAGTCCAACTGTCAGCCCAACACCACTGTACCTGCTAAACCATGTCACAAAAAACTTGATAGTGCTTCAGATCTTGGCCTTGAAAGTGTGTTGGCGCAATCTTAACTTTATTGCGATACAGGGTAATAAGGTCAACCAAGTCAGCGAGAACATGATATAAACAACTCCCAAAGTGAGAGAAGTCATACATGACTGTCCTGTTGATGATTACAATTCCAGAAACAAAGCTACAGTTTTGCATTGAAGCTCATGAAGCTGAACTCTCTGGGCTTGATGTCCAGGGGGAGACCAGTGACAAGTGGCATTCTGCACGGATTGATATTGGGACCAGTGTCGTTTAAATTCCTTGTCACAGACATGGACAGTGTGATCAAAGGCACCCTTAGCAAGTTTGCTCATGACACCAAGCTGAGTGGCATGGTTGACATGACGGAGGGAAGGGATGCCATCCAGAGGGAGCTGGACAGGCTTGAGAGGTGGGATTGTACAAACCTCATGAGGTGCAGGGTCCCAGTGAATGGTTTGAGAGCAGCCCTGAAAAGAAGGACTTGGGCTGTTAATGGGTAAGAAGCACAACATGAGCCAGCAATATCCTGAAAAGCCAACCATATCCTGGGCTGCGTCAAAAGAAGTGACCGGCAGGGCAAGGGAAAGGATTCTGTCCCTCTGCTCTGCTCTCATGAGACCTCGCCTGTAGTCCTGTGTTCAGTTCTGGAGTCCTCAGCACAGGAAGGATGTGAATCCATTGGAATGAGTCCAGAGGAGGCCACAAAGATAATCAGAGGGCTGGAGCAGCTCCCATCTAAGGACAGGCTGAGAGAGTTGGGGTGGTTTAGCCTGGAGAAGAGATGGCTGTGGGGAGACCTTATAGCTGCCTTCCAGTACTTTACGGGGGCTCTGGGAAAGCTGAGGAGGTGCTTTTTATCAGGAATAAAGAGTGATAGGAGGAAGGGGAACAATTTTAATCTGAAAGAGCGTTCATTTAGATTTGGATGAGTCTTTGAGCAGCCTGATCCATCCATGGTTTCCAGGGATGGGGCCTCCACTACCTCCCTGGGCAACCTGTTCTGGTCTTTCACCACTCTTCACTGTGTCCAGTCTAAATACACCCTCCCATAGTGTCAAAACATTATTCTTTGTCCTATCACAACAGATCTTGCTGAAATGTCTGTACTTGTTTTCCTGTAGCCCCCTTTAAGTACTGGAAGGCTGCTGCAAGGTCTCCCTGGAGCCTTCTCTTCTCCAGGCTGAATAACCCTTGCTCTCTCGGTCTGTATTTGTAGGAGAGGTGTTTCAGCTCTCTGATAATCTTCGTGGCTTCCTCTGGACTAGCTCTAACAGCTACATGTCCTTCCTGTGCTGAGGACCACAGAGCTGGATGCAAGACTCCAGGTGTAGTCACACAAAAGCAGAATCACCTGCCTTGCTTGACCTGCTGGTCACGCTTCTTTTGATGTAGTCCAGGATATGGTTGGTCTTAATAGTTAGCATTTCTTTGAGCAAAGGGTTGCACTAGAACCTCCAGAGGTCCTTTCCAACCTAGTTTTTCTAAGGCTTCTAACTTTTCTCTGCCCAATTTCTCCTTAAAGAAGCCGGTTCTTTCATGACATTCACAATGAAATTAACTTTTTCAGTAATGGGAAGAGGAGAATGAGATGAAGGAGGTTCAGGCTTGACATCAGTAAAAAATATTTCATGGAAAGGGTCATTGGGCACTGGAACAGGCTGCCCAGGGAGGTGGTTGAGTCATCTTCCATGGAGGTGTTTAAAAGATGGGTGGATGAGGTGCTGAGGGATATAGTTTAGTGATTGATAGGAATGGTTGGACTCGATGATCCAGTGGGTCCTTTCCAGCCTAGTGACTCTATGATTCTCTGAAATGACGAGTGGCTGAGATCACACACTGAACTGTGATTTCAACACTCTTGTTTGTGTCTAAAATAGAGAAGTCATTCTAAAAAGTCTGTCTCTTGTCTGTGTCCTGCAAGGCACCGTTGTTACAGGAAAATAATGAGTAAGTGGGGATGGAATAAAACCCCAGACTTCTGAAATCTTGCAGAATTACAGGAAAGAAAAGGCATTGGTGTTTATAAGAAGCTCTGTATGTTTCAAGGACATTTGATAGTAAAAAGCAACAGAAGAGGAGCCTTTGGAAATGAAGAAGTAACAGTAGAAGCAGCGAATAGATGTTCAAAGAGTAATGGAAACCAATTTATGTTGCTGCCTATTCACTCTCCCTGAACTGAAAGGGTAAGAAAGTCCAACTTTGGCTGCAGATGTTAATATGAGCTGACTTGAGTGCTGCTGACTGAGTCACTGGGTCAGCAGCAGCGCTGACAGTGCTGTTCTGTGAGGGGAAAAAATGGTGTTCAATGCCTCTTGTTATAGTTCAAGACATCAAGGAGCTGCAGTTTTAGAAGCCGTTACACTTTGATGCTCTCCAATTGCTGGCTGTCATCCAGCACTTGGTATCACAGAGATACCTTCAGTGTAAGCCAGGGAGCTGCCCTGTCAAAGCAACTTTGTATGAAAGCCTCTGCTGGGTAAATCTAGTAAGTTGAGATTGCTACTGTTTGAGTAGATCTGTGTTTTTCTTGCACAGCAGCCTCAGGGCTGAGCCTTAATTCTTAATTTCCTTCTGGAATGTTTAGCTGTATGTTGTTTTGAGAGTCATCATGTTTGATTTATCTGCATTTTCAGTTCTTCACTTGAAATGTATGTCATCTGCCAGCAAAGGAAAACGGCACTTGGAGTTTTTAGCATGGCAGGATATGGCACCCAGTACCCAGATTGTAACATGCTTTTTAAAGTCATTGTAATCTCTTAAATATACTGAAAACAACAACAGATGTGATCTCTTTGCATTTCTGTAAAGCCTTTGATGCAGTCCCCACAACATCCTACTCTCTGAATTGGAGAGATACGGATTTGATGGGCGGACAGTACGGTAGATAAGAAACTGGTTTGGATGGTCATATTCAGAGAGTAGAGGTCAATGTCTCAAAGTCCAGATGGAGATCCATGACAAGTGATGTCACTCAGGGGTCTGTACTGGAATCGGTGCTGTTCAGTATCTTCATCAATGATTTAGACAGTGAGATTGGATGCACCTTGTGCTAGTTTACAGATGGCACCAAGGTGAGTGGTACAGTTGCCACACTGGAAGGACAGAATGTCATCGAGAGGGACCTGAACAGCCTGGAGAAGTGGGGGTGTGAGAACCTCATGAGGTTCAACAAGGCCAAGTGCAAGGTCCTACATCTGGGTTGGGGCAATCTGTGGTTTCAATACAGGATGGGGGATGATGTGATTGAGAGCTGCCCTGTAGAGCAGGAGTTGGGGGAGTTGGTTGATGATGTGCGCTTGCAGCCCAGAAGGCCAACTGTATCCTAGGCTGCATCAAAAGAAGCATCACCAGCAGGGCAAGGGAGAGGATTCTGCCTGTCTATTCCACTTTTGTAAGATCTCACCTGAAATCCTGTTCTGTAATCCTCAGCAAAAGGAGGACATGGAACTGTTGGAATGGGTCTAGAGGAGGGTTACAAAGATAATCAGAAGGCTGGAGCACCTCCCATATGAGGACAGGCTGAGGGAGTTGGGGTTGTTCAGCCTAAAGAAGAGAAGGCTCCAAGGAGACCTTATAGTAAACTTCCAGTACCTGAAAGGGGCTATAAGAAAGCTGAGGAGGGACTGTTTACAAAGGCTTGTAGTGATAGGACGAGGGGCAATGGGTAAAAACTGGAGAGGGACAGATTTGGACTAGACATAAGGAGGGATTTCTTCACTGTGAGAGTGGTGAGGCACTGGCACAGGTTGCCCAGGGTGGCTGCCCCATCCCTGGAGGTGTTCAAGGCCAGGTTGGATGGGGCCTTGGGCAGCCTGATATAGTGGGAGGTGTCCCTGCCCATGGTAGGGGGGTTGGAACTGGTAGATCTTTAAGGTCCCTTCCAAACCCAACTGTTCTATGATTCTATGAGGGATTCTTATCTGAACTTTTGTCTTTTCCAGTGTAATTACCTTCTAGTTCAGGCTCAAATGCTCATTACCAGAGTGTTTTCTCACTTATTTTTAGGGAAGTACTTTTTTTAAGGTATAGAATATAGTAGAGCTTAAGATGCAGTAACTAATACATCATGAAGGTAAGTATTCCTTCTCATTTTTCCTATGATGCTCAAATGTGAAGGTTATTCATTGACTCACATACTAAGACTAATAAGTTGAGACTTTCTGTTCCAAAAGTTGGATGGAGGGAGATTGTCTTCAGTGAAGCAATAGAGCTTTATGTTGTAGTTATTTTAAAAAGTAAGCAAATGATGAGAGAAGCCAATGTTAGTTCTCAAGGAATATCTTAAATATAAGTAGTGCCAATGCATCATATCTGAAGGTAAAAACAACACATACTTCATCTATCTTTCAGTCAGTTAGCAAAAGGTTGAAAAGGAAATGGCTTTATAGCCACAATGAGGCTCGCCTTTCCTGTTTCCAAACATCCGTTCACTAAACAAAGCTTTATTGGCTGTTTTAACCTTGCAGGAAGGATTAAAATTGTGGTGAAGTAATTGAAAATGCAGCTACTTGTTTCTACTATATGGTCAGGAAGACAGAAAGTGCTCCCAAGTACAAGGAAATCTCTTCTTTTGATCGCTTCCTCCACGTGTTTTTATAGTAAGGCAGCGAGGGATTCCAGTGCAGTAGTTGCCTACTAAACATGTTGTAATGTCATACATGCTTTCAGGATGCCTGTTCCACGTAGTCATCAGTATATGGAGAAGTTTTCACAGCTTCTTGTTGTACAGTGTATTTAAATTATGTTTGTTTTAGGAGTGATTGTCATTCTTAATTGTACTTTATTAATAGCCTCATAGAGTTAAAAGTTGTCTTGTGAAAACTCATGTGGTTTTATTGCTGGGTGTTTTTTTTTTTCTGTAGCAGTTATTCCGAGTTAAAATGTAGCTTTTCCTAAAGTTGAACAAAAACTTATCTAAGGATGTTAGCTCTTTGTTTTCATGTATTTGTTGCCTGGTTTCCTTTACTGCCAGTGTTTCTTTTAAGTGTAGCTTATGCTTAATCTTAAACATTTCAAAGAAGAAAGTGTTACCTTTGATATTTGTTATTTTTATGCCAAAGGCAAAATATTGATATGGTGCATTTTGAACATTGCTTTGGCTACTAAAAATGTCCAGAGTGTTCCCCTTGCATACACGTATGTAAACCAAGAAATTGGAAGGAAAAATTAATTATTTAGGAAGAAGAAAAAAGAATATTCTAACTCCACAGTTTTAGGTGTAGAAAGAAAACAAGGCTAGAAATGGTTTTAAAAAACCCTCTCTGTAAGAGTGTCAGCTTAGTGTTTGATTTTTTGTTTTGTTTTGTTTTTTTATAGGGTACTCAGAGAAAACTCAAAAGTCTTCCTCCCCTTGATCCAGAAGTTCTTTCTGTATTTGTGCCTCCATTTATCAGCAGAGATGATATTCAGGTGACTAATACAGGCAGTAATAACTTAAATAGAAGTAAACGGCGGTCTTTCCGAAAGAAGAAAGAGAGACCAAAGATTGAAACTGTCAAGAGCCTCAACGGGGAGCAGAAAGCACCTGACAGTGAAGATATTACAGTTCCAAAAGACATTGATCTTATTGGTTTGCCACAGCTGTGCTTCCCAGGTATGGTGGGGTTCACATTTCATAATGAGAACTGTTTTAATAGCTTTATTATGGATCAACAAATATCTTATATTTTATAATGGAATGACTTTGAATTGGAAGAGGGAAGATTTAGATTAGACATTAGGAAGAAATTCTTCATGATAAGGGTGATGAGGCACTAGCACAGTTGCCCAGGGAAGTTGTGGATGCCCCATCCCTGGAAGTGTTCAAGGTTGGGTTTGCCTTGGGCAGCAGCCTGGTGTAGTGGGAGGTGTCCCTGCCCGTGGTAGAGGGAATGGAACTGGATGATATTTGAGGTCCCTTCCAACCCAAACCATTCTACGATTCTGTGATCATCTTTTCTATCTCTTTGTATTTCACCATATAAAAACTGTGTCTGTGAGCCAGTCAGTGATGAAAGCAGCCGTTACCTGAATGGGGTGCCTTTGCTCTCTGTGGCTGTGTTGTGTGTATCTGATCTCTGCAATAGCAGCTGCAGCACCTGCAAGCAAGGGAAACTGAAAGTCGTTTTAGGCTTTATTGGTAAATCTTGGTTTGAAAGTGCACACATGCACATACTTCTAAATTTTTCTTGTTCTCCCAAAATGATTTGTGTACTCTTTCACTTTTCATTTGGTATTAAAATATGCCTGCAGAAGTGGCTGTTTCCTCCAGGTTTAATTGCAGAAATTTTAATATGCATGTCACTATTGCAGACCTTATAAATATCTTGAAAGGAAATTAAAAGTGAACAAACTCCATCTACTGTGTTTTACCACTTAATGTGCAGAATAATTACACAATATTTTTGCTTCTTCAGCGATGTGCAGCTCACAACCTTTGTAACAACCTTCTGATTAAATAGGCTGTATGTGTGCATTTTAATCCCTCTAAATGAGACATTCCTCTCGATATTAGGTGGATATGTACCATATTTGTCATTAATTGCTTTTCAAGCAGCTGTAGTTAAATATGTAGTTAAAAAAAGATTTCTGCCTTCATTGCAGGAGGACTTCATGTAGCTTCTGAATCAAAAGAGGACCACATTCATTTCCTGGTCTTCACAGATGTCTGCGGTAACAGAACATACGGTGTTGTTGCACAGTACTACCAGCGTATGCAAGTATGTTATTTAACTCATGCTTTTATTAAAACATATTAAAATAGATAAAATCAAACAAAACCCTTTAAAAATAGTGTCATGTTTAATTTATGAAATCAGTTAACAGATAGGTTTTAATGTTAGTAGGAATCCAGAGGTTTTTTTAGTAGCCATGCAGCAGCATCTTGACAGGCTTGAAAGGCGAGCTTGTGTGAATCTCATGTAGTTCCACTGGGCCAAGTACAAGGTCCTGCACCTGAGTCAAGGCAATCCCAAGCAAAATCACAGGCTGGCAGTGATTGAGAGTAGCCCTGAAGAGAAGAACTTAGCAGTGCTGGTGGATGAGAAACTCAACATGAGATAACTATGTGTGGTCACAGTCCGGAGAGCCAACGTATCCTGGGCTACATTAAAAGAAGTGTGACCAGCAGGGCAAAGTTGGTGATTCTCCCCTTCTACTCTGCTTTCGTGAAACCTTACCTGGAGTCTGGCATTCAGCTCTGGAATCTTCAGCACAGGAATGTCATGGACCTGTTAAAGTGGGTCAGAAGGAGGCTACAGAAATGACCAGAGGGCTGTAGTGCCTTCCATATGAGGATAAGCTGAGAGAGATGGGGTTGTTCAGCCTGAAGAAGAGAAGGCTGTGGGACGACCTTGTAGCGGCTTTCCAGTACTTAAAGAGGAGCTTCAAGAAAACTGGGGAGGAGCTGTTTAGCAGAAAGTGCAGGGATAGGATGAGGGGTAATGGTTTTAAGCTGAAGAGAGATTTGGGTGAAATATTAGGCAAAAATTTTCATGCAAGGGTGGTAAGGCAGAGTCACAGGTTGCCCAGAGAAGTCACGGATGCCTTCTTCTTGGAGGTATTCAAGGCCAGGTTGAACAAGGCTTTGAGCAACCTGATCCAGTGGAAGGTGTCCCTGTCCGTGGCAAGGGCGTTGGAACTGAGTCAGCTTTAAGGTCCCTTCCAGCCCAAATCATTCTGTGATTCTGTACATACTGGGCAAATCATGCTTCAGATTGCCATTGTATATTAAATTCTTTGAAAAGTCATTGCATTAGGAAGAACTGTTACAGACTTCAATTAAGTATTTTGAATATATACAAGCATACTTTCTTGGACAACTTTTTTGGTGAAAAGGGTGCCCTGTGTTCTTTCTAAATACCTTTTACACTGAAATTCTTTTTAGTATGTATATCTAAGTCTTGTAAGCTGTCATATTTTCTGAAGAACTTAAGGGAGACAGGCATCCCAATCCCCTTGAAATGTGGAGGGAATTGGTTATTGTATATCTGGGATTCTCAAGGAAATATCAGCCATATATTCATGATTAACATAAACACATTAATCTGTAGTTTTCTTTCAGGATGGCTGTACTGCCTCGAATGGGCAGGCCCACTGGGAATCTGCACAGACTGGGAAGATGCCTGCCTGTTATGTACCCTTTGCGATTTGTGTTATATCCCGATATCCATATTATAATGCCCTCAAGGATTGTCTCTCTTGGTAAGAATTACTGTTCTTTGTCTTTCTTCTGGGAATAACTGCAGTTTTTAGTACTGGAACTTGCATGATGTGCTCAGGAAAGCTGCATGTAGCACTAAAACCAGCATGAGTTTTAAGTTATGGTAGTGTGATGTGTGTGGGAGAGGAAAAGAAGAAATGCAATATCAGTGTTTCCCAGACAATAATCGCAATTTATAACTAATTTCCTTGATATTTATGATGTTGTATTTGTTTTCTTTGAGTTTTTTTGTTAAGTCTAGAAAATATTATTTCACAGGGAACAGAATTCTTGAAGATGTGGGTTTTTTTTTTTTGGAAGGTGGTTAACTATAATTTTGCCATGCTGTTGAAAATCACTTTGAAAGCACAAAAACCTTTTTGTAGTGCACCAAATAAATATAATAAGAACATGAATATATGTATTAGTAAGAAATTAATGACACTTTAACCAAGTAATCCAAGATGCTTGAGGGCGTAAAGTGGTTACTTGATGTTGTAAAATGAGAAGAGAAGATAGTAGGATACTGAATACTTCACTGATTAGAAACATTCACATACTCCTCAGTGTAGGTGACAGTTGGACTCAATGATCTTAGGGGTCTTTTCCAGCCTTAATGGTCCTATGACAAGTGAACATGAGTCTGCCTTATTATTTAGCAATTGAACTGTTTTGAGGTTGTGTGTTGCTTTATGGCTAAAACCTTAAAATATGTGAGCTTCTATTCTGAAATGGATTAAAAGCTCCTTGCATCAGGGAGGCTATCTCTGTGCACTAGATGCTACTGGGTATTCTGCACTTTCAGATCTGCAATCCAAAGGTGGAAGAGTTTTTTTCACTGAATTCCAGTTAAGCTTTCTAAAGTCAGATTTGAAGTTGGGATGTTCCTTTTGCAGTTATTTAGTTCTTATACCTAAGGTAAGATGTTAGGGCTTTAGGTTGGAGCATGAATCTTTCAGTTCGTTTGACCAGCGGTCGGCTTGCTGACCAGATGAGCAAGCAAGGGTGTGCTTGCTGGCTCCTAGCCAAGGTGCATCACTAGCCCGTAACCCAGCTACATACCAGGATGAGACTGAGCACTCATTTCCCCTCTCCATGCACCACTTCTTCCTGGTTCTGTGGTGTGGGTACTGACTGGACCACTGACTGGCTTTCCCTGGTTCCAGTGAAGAGAACTCTGGAGGAAGGAAGCAGCACCTCCCTCTTGGGCAATTCAGATGTTACCTCCAAAAGAGCTGTGATACCAGAAGGCAGTCACTGTGGCAGCCCTCAAGTATGAGCAAACACGTCGCTGACACTGCTTGTACTACCTTGGCTCTGTGGTTTCTAAAGCATTAGCAAAAGCATTTAATGCAGACAAGGGACTTCAACTCTATGGAAATTGGGTTAGTGCAGAATCAGGATAAATAAAAAAGGATTTGTTTCCCTTTCTTCTTTTCTTTCCAGATCACTTTCCCCACTTGTCATGTTTAAGGCAATTACATCAGCTGATTGTAGGAGCTGATTCATTGCTGCATTGGTGTCGTCTCAAATTTCAAGTAAACTCTAATCTGTGTGTATGACTCCTAACAACTACATACCAGCTGCTTTACTGTTTATTTTCAGCTTTTATGATAGGATCCATGCTTCTTACTCTGCGAACTCAGCCTGTTTGAGTGGTCACTATACACCAGCTTTCCACTCGATGGGAAATATCAATAGTATAGGTTCAGCTCTGCAGTTATGGTGCTCATCAGTGGTTTATGTAGTGTATTCATAAATGAATAATCTCTGAAGTGAGACATCTCTGAGCTGAAAAAAGTGCAATGGGTTTTTTAAATAACCCAGGAAGGGTGAGGTGGGAGAATGTTTGGGGGAAAACCATGCAAAATTCCAAAGGTTACAAAAGTGTTTCTAGGTCTCTTGCATTTGTTTAGAGCAAACAAGAACCAGGTGGAGCTAACCCTCTAGAGATGCAAGCTTCTGCATTTGTGTGGGTATTATAAACATTATTATTAAATGTTTCTGCCTTGGTCATGTAGAATCATAGAATGGTTTGGTTTAGAAGGGACGTTAACGATCACCCGGTTCCAACTCTGCTGCCATGGGCAGAGACACCTCCCACTAGACCAGGCTGTTGAAGGCCCCATCCAACCTGGCCTTGAATGCCTCCAGAAATGGGGAATCCACAACTTCCTTTGGCAACCTGTGCCAGTGCCTCACCATCCTCATTGTGAAGAACTTCTTCCTCATATCTAATCTAATCTAAATCTTCCCCCTTGCAATTTAAAGCCATTTCCCCTCAACCTATCACTACGTGCAAATGTAAAAAGTCCCTCCTGAGCTTTCCTGTAGGCCCCCTCAAAGTACTGGAAGGCTGCTATGAGGTCTTACTGGAGCCTTCTCTTCCCTAGGCTGAACAACCCCAAGTCTCTCAGCTTGTTCTCATATGGGAGGTACTCCAGCTTTTTGATCATCTTTGTGGCCTCCTCTGAACCCATACTAGCAGTTCCATATCCCTCTTATGTTAGGAATTTTTGAGTATCGTAGGGTTTTGTACATATTTGAGGCATTAGCAGCCAAAGTAACTACTGTGTATGGCTTTTCCCTTTAAGCTTAGTCTGTACTGGTTTCTAAGGGACCTTCAGATTTGTCAATAACTCATCATCCATGCTTGTAAGTGACTTGTAAATATGTGAATAGTTATAGTGGAGTTGTCAACTGTTTTAGTACCGTGTATTGTCCTTGTCACATACCATGTTGTCAGACAGTTGCATGGCTCTTCTCTCTCCTTTGCTTCTGCATCTGGGTGTAAGATGCAAGTATGTTTAACTGTCAGGAGAGGGGAATGCAAGTGCTAAAGCTGCATTCAGCGCTGGTGTTTCCCGCTGTAGTGGAAACTCAGCTGATTAACTTTCTATAATATTTTCTTCTGGATAAACCTTGTAATCATCACATATTTTCCTTGATTCTATATGACAGATAATTTCAGATTCTTTGCTCTTTGGGGTGTTTTTAGGAAAATATGTTCTTTTGTGCTAAGAGCATAAGAGCTGGAGGAAAGGGAGGAATGGAGAGGTACCATTTTTCTGTATTTTAGTGATGTTGATGAAATTTTTCCATATAACAAGATACAGCTGGCAGGATGTGTGGCTGTTCTGAATGGAATATAAGCAATTACAGTAAAGACCTTGGTGATAAATTTGGAGTTTAATGCCCTTCACAGCTGAGGATTTTTCAGCTTTTTGTAACATGATAAAATGTTGACATTGTTTTCTTGTAAAGCAGAAAGGGAGTTATTTTCATTCATGCCTTAGCTTCAATCAGGTGGCCAGGGGGTTGAAAATCTAATTAAATGTTTTTGTTGACCGAGTGTAGTCAAGCAGTAGTGCCTCCTATACTTAGCAAATAATGACACATCCAATAGTGCACTTGTGTCCATAGTATGCTTCAGTGTTTCCTTGCAGGTTGCTTCGAATGCTTTATCATTCTATGAGGCTGTTGATTTGAAAACACTTGCTGGTGGCCCTCAGACCACGTCTTGTAGCCCTTCTTTTGTGAGAACTAGTGGAAAAAATATTACTTCTTATTGCTAACAAAGGGATGATGTTGAAGAAACATCTGAAGGAATTCTGCTTCCATCCAGGACTTTTTTGCAGCAAACGATTCTGTTTTTCTACAGAATTCTGCTGTGTAGCTTATTTGCTTCATCACCTGCAGTGCACATGGTTGCTTATGGGTGAGGTAGGACTCGTTTTCATTCAGAAGAGTCCTCAAAGTCATTTTATTGTCATAAACATTCCCCGAGAAAATGTGGTTTCCTAATTTTTTTAACATGGCAGAATGTACTAGAAATTACAACTGAAAACTGAGATAAACCAAAATACAAAAGCAACACCAAACTACAAATTCATGTAGACTCTTTGAACTGCAAGGTGAACTTCCAAGCTTTCATCAGAGTAATGAAGGTCTTCATATTCTGCGCAATTAATTGTATAGCTAATTATGTATTACTAGCATACAGTGCTTCCAAATCTGGAACAACTGGAATGGAACGTATCTGCCTTTCTCCAAAGCAAGCAGCATCCAGACTATTTTCACGACACCACGGCTGTCAGATTATTCTACCTTGTTATTTGTAAAGGTTCTGTTTTAAATTGAGACGTTTGGGCAGTTTGCACGGGTAGTTTTACCTCAATCTGTTACATTACATGGGAAGTGAAATATTCTTGGCATTAATCTCCTTCTGGATGAACTCCCATTTTGGGTGGATGAATAGGCTCCATTCAAACAGTAATTCTTCCAGACTGTTTATTTGTCCTTCTGGCTCCTTTGGGAAGAGGTAGAAGTGTGCAAATAGCTCACAGCATTGAGGCGATACAAAGGACCTATTCTTAGATTTTCTTGCTTTCTGAAACATCTGTCTGTGGACAGTTAATAGAGGTAATGGAAGGTTCATAAACTCCTTAGCTCTCTGCTTTAATATTTCAGAGATTACTTCATTTATTTCAGCAGGCATTTACAGTGCAGAGCTGTCAGCTGCTATTACATTGCATTAAAGAGCACAGTGTACTGATTAAGGAACTCTTGCTGTCCTTTCTGTACATCTGCTGCTTTTCCAGCATCAGGGTCAGGTTGTTTCTGTTGTAACATTTATTGGATATGTTTATATGCTTCTTGTCTCAAAAAACCCCCCCAACAACAACCTACCAAACAAGCCAAATAAGAGGCAGATCTGCCTGTGCTATTAAGCCATGTCTAAGGCATTACAAAGCGTGACAGCTTATTTGTTTCAATTGATGACTCTGCTGTCTGGTTTTCTTTGATAAATCTTAAATTCCCCTCCCCTGACTCCTCTGTCCCCCTAAGTAGCTGATGGGTTTTGGGGGAACACGTGTCACAACCTAGTGCTCAGCCCAGGGTGGATTCCAAATGTCAATTTAGTAAATGTAAATGACACAGAATCACAGAATGGTTTAGCTTGGAAAAGACCTTTAAGATCATCGAGTCCTGCTGTTGATCCTGCACTGTTAAGTCCACCATCAGACCATGTCCCAGAGTATGGCATCAGCTCCTCTTTTAAAACACATCCAGGAATGGTGATTGAACCAGCTCTCTGGGCAGCTTTTCCCAGTACTTGACAACCCTTTCAGTAAAGAAATTCTTCCTATTACCCAGCCTAAATCTCCCCTGGTGGATCTTGAGGTGATTTCCCCTTGTCCTGTCACTGGCTACAAGGAAGAAGAGACCAACACCACCTCATGCATCCTCTTTTTAGGTAGTTTTCTCATCACTCCACTTAAAGTCTCAGTAGTATATGATGGAATATTGTTATTCAGGAATCTAAATGCCACACACAAATGTCATGTCCTCGATTCTGTTATATCGCTAGATCTATTCAGTTGCTTTCTAGACCACTTTCTTACTGGAGAAGGAGTATTCTTCTGCAGGAAAACTGTAAAACTGCAAACAAATAAAACCTCAAGGGTCACCATAACCATATTAAGTTCCAAGTTTCTATGTGTATAGATTTGCAAGTTTAAATTTTGTAAAGTTTTTTTTTTGCTATAAACACAGATGTGATGCTTGTACTGACCAAAATGACTGCAAATATCAAGCTTCTTAACCGTAACATTTCAGAAATGCTGTTGGCTTTAAGGGTTTGCAGTCTTAAAAGCACATTTGTTTAAATGTTCACCAGATGCGCTGGCATTTAATGTATACGGCATGACCTTTGTGGTCTTCTCACAGCCAGGGGAATACAGTTCTAAAATGGAAATGTTTGGCGGGTTTGCATGACTAAATTTGTTCTTTGTGTTGGTAGCAGCAACAGCAAGGAGCAGTGCTTATGCAGGCCTAGGCCTTGCACTAAATGTGGCTCTTGCTTCACATTCCTCTCTAGTTAAGCTCATGTCCATGATCTGGACAGGCTGGATCAATGGACCCAGTTAAATTGTATGAGTAACAAGTGACAGGATGAGAGGACAGAGCATCAGGTTGTGCCAGGGGAGGTTTAGATAGGATATTAGGAAAAATTTGTTTTTCTAAAAGAGTGGTCAAACATTGGAAGAGGCTGCCCAGAGAGGTTCCCCAGGGCTCAGTGCTAGGTCCAGTCCTGTTCAATGTCTTCATCAATGACCTGGATGAGGGCATTGAGGGTACCCTTAGCAAGTTTGCAGATGACACAAAGCTGTGTGCAAGTGTCGATCTGCTGGAGGGTAGGGAGGCTTTGCAAAGGGACCTGGACAGGCTGGACCGCTGGGCAGTGTCCAATGGCATGAGGTTTAACACGGCCAAATGCCGGGTCCTGCACTTGGGGCACAACAACCCTATGCAGAGCTACAGACTGGGAGAAGCCTGGCTGGAAAACTACCAGGAGGAGAGGGACCTGGGGGTGTTGGTCGACAGCCGACTGAACATGAACCAGCAGTGTGCTCAGGTGGCCAAGAAGGCCAATGGCATCCTGGCTTGTATCAGAAACGGTGTGACCAGCAGGTCCAGGGAGGTGATTCTCCCTCTGTACTCAGCACTGGTGAGGCCGCTCCTTGAATATTGTGTCCAGTTCTGGGCCCCTCAGCACAAGAAGGATGTTGAGGCTCTGGAGCAAGTCCAGAGAAGAGCAACGAGGCTGGTGAAGGGGCTGGAGAACAGACCCTATGAGGAGCGGCTGAGAGAGCTGGGGTTGTTTAGCCTGGAGAAGAGGAGGCTGAGAGGAGACCTCATTACTCTGTACAACTACCTGAAAGGAGGTTGTAGAGAGGAGGGAGCTGGCCTCTTCTCCCAAGTGACAGGGGACAGGACGAGAGGGAATGGCCTCAAGCTCCGCCAGGGGAGATTTAGGCTGGAGATTAGGAGGAGGTTTTTCACGCAGAGGGTCATTGGGCATTGGAATAGGCTGCCCAGGTTGGTGGTTGATTCACTTTCCCTGGAGGTGTTTAAGGCACGGGTGGATGAGGTCTTGAGGGACTTGGTTTAGTGTTGGATAGGAATGGTTGGACTAGAAGATCCAATGGGTCCCTTCCAACCTGGTTGTTCTGTGATTCTGTGATGCAGTCACCAGCCATGGAAGTGCTCAGAAAACACATAGACATAGCACTTCAGGACATGGTTTTGTATTCATGGTGGTGTAAGGCTGATGGTTTGACTGGATGACCTTAGAGGTCTTTTCCAACCCTTATGATTCTTTGTCCACATACTCTCTTTTCCTCTAGAGCTGTTTTGCATCCCAGAGCTGATGTCAGATGCTTGGGATGGGAGAAACACCATGTACTGTGGTGCAGCTGTGAGTGGTTTGTTCTTCAAGCAGTCTCTGTGAGATGCTACTTTAGATGCTTCTCACCTCCAGGTTTTCTTTGCCATCACAAGACCCAGTGTGCTGTCTGAATCCTCAGATGTACACGATGCAGTAGTAGATGATGCATGGAAATGAAAAAACCTCTTCTGACACAACCACATCATTAAATTCAAATGGAACTGCTAAAGTAGCTAATAAATTAGAAATTAATTATCTGGAATAATAGCTTCATTATTCCTAATGTTGTGGGATTTTTTAGTTCTAGGTTATCAGCAGAAAGGCTTCATTTTTCAGTTTACATGTTACTATTAAAGCAGAATGGCTTTAAATTGGGAGGGGGATGATTTAGATTAGGCATTAGGAAGGAATTCTTCATGATAAGGGTGATGAGGCACTAGCACAGGTTGCCCAGGGAAATTTTGGATGCCCCCTCCCTGGAGATGTTCAACGCTAGGTTGGATGGACCTTGTGTCAGGGAGGTTGGAACTGGGTAATCTTTAATGTCCCTTCCCAACCCGAATCATTTTGTGATTCTATGATTTAAAATTAATTTTCTCTACTTTAATTTCAGCTTGCTCGTGCAACTGCGACCTTTGATGGATTTTGATGTTGAGGAACAGATTAAAGAATTTGCTGCAAAATTATCTTTAATACCCAGCCCACCACCAGGACCACTCCACTTGGTAATTACTGATGCTAAATTTCACAGTTAGTTGTCTTGCAAAGCACTAGGATGTTTTCTAGAATCTGGGACAAGTTCTTCCCTCTCAGATCATAGGTTTTACTTGCTGATATAAAACTGATGTTCGTAGCTGTGATTCAAAAGTGAGTCTCTGCATTATTAGACATAAAATAACTGTGTGACCAGGGCACAGGCTTGAATGCTGGCATACCAGTAAGAATCAGGCTGCTCAAGACCCCATCCGTGCCGGGCCACGTTAATCTTTCAAACTAGTTATTATGTCTTAATATTTTTCTCTCTTTCTGTTGCAGTTTTCTGCAAATACCTGTTGTCTTGCTCTCAATTAATTTTAATATTTTGTAGTTGGAACTAAAACCCCAAGTGACATGTCTCATGGGAACATTTTCATTAAGGAGTAAATGGAAAACATCTGTTATTGCAGGTATTTAATATGAAACCGCTTCAAATAATAATTCCTTCACGAGAGGATCCAGACAGTCCAATTATTGACTTGGATCTTCATCTTCCGTTGCTGTGTTTCAAGCCAAAGCAGGTGCTGCAGGTAAAACTAACTGATACTTTAAAATGCATTAGAAATTGACAGTGCTGGTCATTTGTGGTTTAGGAAAAAAATCAAAGTGTTTAATTATCCAAAAAACATTATAAGCCCAGGAATCAGAAGCGTTAGTTCTACATGTTAGAGTTATGGCACAATAAAATACACTTATTAAGATATTTTGTTATTTATAGAACAGGTTAGATTAAGGAATATTGGCTTTCTTTCTCCTGTGATTTAGTACTAGGTGCTAAATTTCCTAAAAGTGTATTTTAAAATAGAAATATCCAAGCAAATTGATTCTCATTACATTCATTTCTATGACATTCGTAAGAGCCTTTTTCCTGTGTCAGAAAAGGACCTGTAGGATGGTTTGATAACAGTTGGTGCTTTCATGTAAATGAAGTGTTAATGGTGTAGAAAGACAAGAAAATACAAACAATATTTGCAAATAATTTTTTCAGTGCTTCATAGACCCTTAGATAATTTGGCTTGGAGTGTCCTTATCCATTTCCCTGCTTAAAGGCCATGTGTGAAGTTAAATTAGGTTGCTCAAGGTTATCAGTTTCATTGCTGCTATTTTCTCTAAGAAGACTGGGTTGGAGGCCTCTTTCCAGGGATGGCTGTAAATCTCCACAGTCCAGAGAGCAGGCAGTACTCATGTATTAGGTTTGTGTGGCCAGGTTGTGGCTACAGAGGTGGCTTCTCTCAGAAGTTACTGGAAGCTTCCCCCACATCTGACAGGGCCAATGCCACTGGCTCCAAGATGGATTCACTGATGACCAAGGCTGAGCCCATCAATGACGGTGGTTGCAGCTCTGGGATAACATTTAAAGAGGAGGGGGAAAAGAACCCTGCACAACTGTAGCTGGAGAGAAAAGTAAGGACATGTGAGAGAAACAAGTCTGCAGGCACCAATATTGCTGAAGAAGGAGGGAGAAAAGAGGTGCTCCAGGCCCTGGGGCAGAGATTCCCCTGCATGTCATGAAAAAGAACATCGTGAGGCACGTTGTCCCCTGCAGCATGTGGAGGTTAACGGTGGAGCTGATATCCACCTGCAGCCCATGGACCCCATGCTGGAGCAGGTGGATGCTTAAAGGAGGCTGTGACCAACGGTGAGCCCAGGAGCAGACTCCTGGCAGCACCTGTGGATAGAGGAGTCCATGTTGGAGCAGGTTTGCTGGCAGGAATTATGACCCAGTGGGAGACCCATGTTGGAGCAGTCTGTTCCTGAAGGACTGCACCCATGGAAAGGACTCACCCTGGTGTAATTAGTGAAGAACTGTACCCTGTTAGGAAGGACCCACGCTGGAGAAGGTTGTGAAGGATTGTCTCCTGTGGGAGGGACTCCATGCTGGAGCAAGGGAAGGGTATACAGAGTCTTCTCTCCAAGGATGGAGGAGTGGCAGAGGCAACATGTGATGAACTTGACTGCAACCCCTGTTTCACAAGCAGATGAAATATTTGTGTGTATCTCTTTGTAAGCATTTACTGTTTTGTTTCTGTTTTTTTTTTTTTTCCCCAGATTTTGACCTGCATTTTGACTGAGCAGAGAATAGTTTTCTTCTCGTCTGACTGGGCTCTGCTAACACTTGTTGCTGAATGCTTTATGTTGTACCTTCATCCTCTTCAGTGGCAACACACTTTTGTGCCTATTCTGTCTCGTCAAATGCTGGATTTCGTAATGGCCCCAACATCTTTCCTTATGGGGTGTCACATTGATCATTTTGAAGAAGTGAGCACGGTATGTTTTAAACTATTTCAGTTCTTGCTGTTCACTTGCAGTGCTTTTGTTCCCTTACTTCTTCAGGTGCATCTAGAAACTTGCTTTTGTTGTTTAGGGGTGTGAAAAGTGAAGAAATGAAAAGTTATAGGACCATATTGATGTGACCAGTTGCTTATAGGAAAAAGTTTATTGTTATGTCCCTTTCCTTTCTTTTCTTTGCAGGATAATGTCATGATTTCTGTGAATTCAAGTTTCTTTTGGGGTAAAATTCTACTCACATGTCCTCTGTATAGTATAAATGGTTACCCTTCAGATTGCCGAGGTTATCTTTTGCTCAGAGCTGTGTGCGATGAATTAGGTGCCTTTTTCAGGCATCTGGGTTAAGAATTGCACATGCACTTCAAAATTCTCTAATGCTGCTGCTGTTCCCTGTAGTGGAGCTAAGTATTTAATTAATAAATTAAAAACAATGTAATCTCACATTTTTTCTGAGGGACTTTTGGTCATCTTTTTCCAGAATCTTATTTTCTGAAGCCTGTTTCAGTGGATAATATTCGTCTTGGTTACACAAAAACAGATTTAAGAAAAACTCAGCATCATAGTGAAGGGCTAATGCGAATGTACTTCTTTTCACTGGTGTCAGATAGGGTTTCTGTGAGTATTCCAAACTGAATGAAGCAAAGGTGTGTAAATTTGCATTAGATTAATCCATGTAATTATAAGCCAAAGTGAAACTGGTCCACCCAGGCAAGTCCAAAATGAGCAAAGAATGAAGTTAAAATGAAGCAGATAAATGCTTATTTTAGCTAGCAGTAGGATCATGTCACTATTAGAAATAAGTTAAGATTAGAGAACACACTTTTCATAGAATCATAGAATGGTTGAGGTTGGAAGACACCTTAAAGATCATCCAGTTCCAATCCCCCTGCCATGGTCAGGGACCAGACTGCTCAAGGCCCCTTGGACATGGCCTTGAACACTTCCAGGGAGGGGGCACCCACAACTTCCCTGATCAACCTTTTCCAGTTTCTCATCACTCTTATCATGAAGAATTTCTTCCTACTGTTTCATCTAAATTTTCCCCCTTCCAACTTAAACCCGTTCCTCATCATATCACTCCATGCCCTTGATAAGAGCCCCTCCCCAGCTTTCCTGTAGCTCCTTCAGGTACTGGAAGTCCGCTATAAGGTCTCCTCAGAGCCTTTTCTTCTTCAGGCTAAACAACCCAAAACTCTTTTATCCTGTTCTCAGAACAGAGGTGCTCCAGTCATTTGATCGTATTTGTGACCTTCTCTGGACCTGTTCCAACAGTTCCATATCCTTCTTATGTTTGGGATTCCAGAACTGGACGCAATACTCCAGGCAGGGTCTCAAGAGAGAGGAGTAGAGGGGCAGAATCCCCTCCCTTGACCTGCTACCCACAAAAGATTTTTTTGTTTGCTTGTGTGTACGCTGCATTGCAGTCTGATCTCTAACTATTAAAGTTCTTCAACTATTAAAATTTCTTTAACTCTTCTTTAACCAAAATTCTTTAGCTATTAAAATTGCAGGCTGAGAGATTAGCATGGGCTTTACCTCCTTGTGCCATTTTGTGCATTAGTGTGTGTTTCTGTGTTTGAGACTGATGTATAAATCCTCACTGTCCCTGCCATTCCTCAGAGTAGGTAGAGGTGTAAATGATGAATGAAAAAGGCTTTCCGGGAGCTTCTTTGTGTACTTACACATTATTTTGTACATATCCTCATAGTGTATTCCTTTCCAAGGACGGGTTTAGAGATCCTGTATTAATTTAATACTGCATAAAGAGTATTTTAGGTTCCTAAATGTTTAGGTATTTACATTTGTATCTGTTCATTTAATGACATTTAGTTTTCTTGAAACTAATTATTTAGTTATCCATGTAATCTTATACTTTGGGAACAAGGTCAATCCTTTTCTGGTTTACCTCTTTGCTGAAATAATTAATTGTTTGAGGAGTACTTAAAGGAGTAATTTACAATATATTTACAGTAATTCTGTTTTCTTTTGCTAAAAGGAAACTGAAGACTTAATTCTAATTAATATAGATAATGGAGATATTACACATTCAAAAATGGCTGAAGAGGAACCTGAAATTCCAGATGTTCCAGCAGAAGCAGCGGAAACTTTCATAAAACGGTGAAAAGATACTGAAGTTGTGTTTATTTTAGGGCATAGTTTGTGCATGACCCTCTTTCTGAAATTTTTTTTGTTGTACTGTTAATTATTATATTATTTCATTCATGTAAACCCGCTGTACTTGATAAGGGCAAATTGAAGTAACTTTAAGCAGTTGTAATCATAACCATGTTAGTTTGCAATACTAGGAACAGTAGTTTATTTTTTTATTACTCATACGAATTGTGCTCTGAACTTTACTGTTCATTCAGGAGTCTGAGTGTTCTCTGATTTACACGTACTAGTAGGTCTCCCAGGAATCTGGGTAGCTTGTTACTTGCAAATCAGCTTTCTCTAGCTGTAAGATGTGTTAGGCTTTAAATGACTTAAAGGAAAAGGTATGAAAAGTTCATTGTTGTTAGGATGTAACTCAATAATTTCTCTCTCTCTGTAGAGTAGAGAGTCTTCAGCTGCATTATGATCTTGAGCTCTGCCATCTCCGAGCTGGCACAGATCTTGGTGAACTCCAAATGCGTAGAAGGGCTTGGCAACAGAAACTGAACACAGAAGTTCAGCAAACAACTTTGCAGTTAATTGTAAATATTTTCAGGTGAGTGAATACAGTATTTTTTATAAGAGCATATGATAGTGGTCAAGTCCTTTCTATTGTCACTGAAAATACTGTTATCTTACTTAAGAGATATTTTGTAAATCTCTTAAGTTTTGTGAGACAATATGAGAAGGAGGTCCTCACAGCCTGCTGGAATATCAATAATTAGAGTATTTGGTTACTCAGCTTGTCAACGGTGTGTGCTTGCAGCCTAGAAAGCAAAATCTATCCTGGACTACATCAAAAGAAGTGTGACGAGCAGGTTGAGAGAGGTGATTCTGCCTCTCTACTCTGCCCTGTGAGACTTCACCTGGAGTCCTGTGTTTGATTCTGGAGTCCTCAGCACAGGAAGAAGATAGTTCTGTTAGAGCATGTCCAGAGGAGGTCTTGAAGATGATCAGAGGGCTGGAGCACCTCTGCTGTGAGGACAGGCTGAGAAAAGTGGGGTTGTTCAGCCTGGAGAGGAGAAGGCTCCAGGGACACCTTCTAGCAGCCTTCCAGTAGTTAGAAGGGGATTACAGGAAAGCTGATGAGCAACTGTTTATCAGGGAATGCAGGGATAAGACAACAGGTAATGGTTGAAAGATGAAAGATGGGAGATTTAGATTAGATATTTGGAAGAACTTTTTGGCTGTGAGGGTGGTGGGGCACAGATTGCTCAGAGAAATCATGGATGCCTCCTCCCTGGAGCTGTTCAAAGCCAGGCTGGATGGCGCTTTGAGTACCCAGGTTCAGTGGGAGATGTCCTTACCCATGGCAGGAGTGTTCGAACTGGATTATCTATAAGTTCTCTTCTGATCCAAACCATTCTATGATTCTGTGATTCTATGATACACATTTCTAGGACATCTTAGGTAAAACTGTTCTAATTTTGAACTTGTTTGTTTCTTTTATGAAGGTTCCAGGAAGGGAAGTGCACCTTCCTATTTCATAGTAAAAGCTTAAAGCCCACTAGGGGTATTAATTTATAACTAGACATAGTCTTGTCATTCTTGTAAGAAGAAAATGAACTCAAACTGGGACAGAGTAGAAGAGCTGAAAGCAGAATAGGGAATTCAGAACACCTGGATATATTTTGGCTGACTGAACAATTGCTGAGATATGTTGAGGTAGGCTGAAACTACAGCCACGTAATGATGAAGAGGGAGAGTAGCTGTTTAAGGACGGTGTTGGCACAAGAAATACTAGGTATTGGGTGTGATTGGGACTGATGTTTTAATAATATGTAGTAGGTTTGGGGTTCTTTTACTCTAAAAAAAGTCTAGCTATGCTAATTTCCCTTGATCTAATATAGTGTGTTGATACCCATAGTTGCTTTATCTTATCAGTCTGGGTACAACAGAGGGATCTGAACAGGCTGGATTGATGGACTGAGACCAACGGAGTGAGGTTCAGCAAGTCCAAGTGCAGAGTCTTGCACTTGGGACACAACAACTCTGTGCAGTGCTACCGGCTTGGGAAGAATGGCTGGAAAGCTGCCTGGCAGAGAAGGACCTGGGAGCATTGGTTGCCAACCGACTGAACATGAGCCAGCAGTGTGCCCAGGTGGCCAAGAAAGCCAACAGCATCTTGGACTGAGTCAGAAACAGTGTGACCAGCAGGACCAGGGAAGTAATTGTGGCCCTGTACTTGGTGGTGTTAAGGACACATCTCGAATCCTGTGTTCAGTTTTGTGCCCCTCACTAAAAGAAAGACATTGAGACACTGGAGTGTGTCCAGAGCAGGGCAATGAAGCTGGTGAAGGATCTGGAGCATGAGTCTTATGAGGAGTGGCTGAGGAAACTGGCATAGTTACAGCCTGGAGAAAAGGAGGCTGCAGGGAGACCTCCTTGCTCTCTACAACTACCTGAAAGGAGGTTGTGGAGAGGAGGGAGCTGACTTCTTCTCTCGAGTGACAGGGGACAGGACGAGAGCCTATTTTGCTTGTGCTTAATATCTTTTTACATGGATACTAACACACTCAACCATGAACATGGAACTGCCTACCTGGTATTTCTAAAGAATCCTATTATGTGGGCAGAGGCCTACAGATAGTTCTGCAGGTATCTCTCCCCAGCTATTTGTTGGTGTCTCTTGCTGTGGTGTTCACTTTGGATCAGCTATCAAGTCGCTCACATGAATGCCCTTCGCATGCTCAGAGGGTGCTGTGTTAATATATACAGTCCAAATATCAGATCTCTGTTAACCTCCTTGTTTTTGTTGGATTAGCTTAGGGAACATACATACAAGTGGCTGGGCTCTCCAGGAGAACAATAGCTGCTGGGTGTGGAGGGTAGGACAGACTTCACAGCTAGCACAGCTGGATATGGAAATTGAAATGCATTTACAACCTCATATGGCACCACTGTGAGGTTTGGTGGATTCCAGTGTTTGGCAACAATATATTCCAGATAAAGATGAGGAGAAATGCATTTTGCTGCTAGCAGCTTGAACTCCTTAATGCACTAAATATTTGGCCACCGAAAAAAAAGAATAGATGCTTTGTTCTCTTAAGAGTTTCTTTTTTTTTTTGCAAAAGGAGTTGATTCTTCACTTGCTTATTTTCTCCTTTCCTTCAAACTTTCTTTCATTGTTCTTTTTTTTCAGCCTTGTTCCTTCTGTCCTATAATGTTCACTCTATCTACCAGCATCCAGGAGTAAAGGGAAGTACATCTCGGATGTGGTTGTGCTGCCGGTTGTTACTGTCTTCAGTGAAGCACTGTAGTATTTTGGTGTGCATGGATGATCTGCGTTTAAAGCAGACAGTACCGAATTATGTAGAGTTATATAGAACTTTGTACTTCCCTGAACCAGTCTTTTTTTCCTGAACCCCCATGGCTTGATAAACTGTCAATAGGAAAGGCAAGTAACCTGTCAGATCTTTGCATGCTTATGAAATTCCTGTTTTGTGCTTGCATTCAAATTTTAGTTCATCAACTTTCTTCATATGTGTGTTTTCATGGGAATTTCTTCTTTCTCAATAACCCAGCATGAGTAGATGAAATAAGATGTAATAATAAAAGGAGCACTGGTTTAGCCGCTTGCTCGCATCAGCACAGCAGGTTAAACACGAGCCAGGAGTGTGCCATAGCAGCCAGGAGGGCCAGCTATGTCCTGGGATGCATCAAGCATGGCATTGCTCACCCGTTGAGGAAGGTGATTGTCTTGCTCTACTCTGCACTGGTGTGGCCCTGCCTTGAGTACTGAGTGCAATTTTGGGTGTCACTGGATAAAAAGATTATAAAGCTACTGGGGAGTGTCCACAGGAGGCCACAAAGTTGCTAAGGGTTTAGAGGGAAAGGCATATGAGGAACAGCTGAAATCACTTGGTCTTTTCAGCCCGGAGAAGAGAAGGAGGAGGAGGAAGCAGGTGCTGACCTCTTCTCTCAGGTGAAGGACCCAAGAGAATGTCAGGAAGATGTGCCAGGGGAGGTTTAAGTTAGATATTAGGAAAAGGTTCTTCACCCAGAGGGTGATGGAGCACTGGAACAGCTCCCCAGGGAAGCAGTCATGGCACCAAGCCTGACAATATTCAAGAAGCAGTTGGACAACACCCTCAGACACCTAGTGTGAATATTGGGCCTGTCCTGTGCAGGGACAGGAGTTGGACTTGATGATCCTTGTGGGTCCTGTCCAACCTCAGGACATTCTATGACTCTATGATCTAGCTTGGATAACTCACCACTTCTTACTCACAAACTTCAGTTCAGAGGACACATTTTTTTCATAAGAACTCCCACTTTCTGCTCCCCAAACAGCTTTTTCTGGCGCATCTTTAGGCCACGAATGTTCCTATTGATGACTGGTTTTCCAGGGATAGTACAAGGCCTCTGCTGTGACCATGCATATGCTAAGACATGCATCGGTTCTTTATCTCACTTTCTCTTTCCTTTGAATAGTTCTGTCTCTTTAGTTTAACACAATTGCTAGTTATTGCTGGGTTTATGAGCAGTGTTTGAGAGTGCAGTAAAAATTATACGATCTATAATATTTCACATGTCACAGATGCAGTGTAATGGGTCAGGAGGTCAGATCACATCTTTCTATGTGCCAATACATACAGGTACACTTGTCTGTTCAGTGCTCAAGGTGGGTTGTATGTGCTTCAGGAACTGTGTATGTGAATGTAATTCCAAGATTGCAGCCTAATCCATGACTTAAATATATAGATTCTCTTCCACAATTTCATTCTTAAGTGAATTTGCTGATTTGAAATGGCAATAGCAGCATGTAGCCTGTCTGTCCTCTCATAAGAGTTTGCATTCTTTTTCTATGATTTTACAGACTTGTTCATTAAAACTGAATTTGCCTTCTGATACTGCAGCGTGTTTCTGTTTCGCCTTCTGATACTGCATATTTCTAGTAGTACCAGTGGGTGGCTGCTGCTGCAAAAGTGCAACTTGCTTACAAATCTCCGAGCATATTTATCTGTTTGTTTATTTTTTTGTCCCTAGGGAGGTAAAAGACCATCTAAATTATGAGCACAGAGTGTTTAACAGTGAAGAGTTTCTGAAAACAAGGGCAATTGGAGACCAGCCATTTTACAGAAAGGTAAATTCAGGGTTAAACGTGTTCTGATTCTCTGTTATTAATTTGTGTTTAAGAATTAACACCAAAAATCAATAGAATGATCTTAGTTTGGTACCTATGGCATTATTGAACCACCAGCTTTCACAGAATGCTTTACCAAATTTATATTATTTACTATAAACAGATAAAACAGTAGGCAGTATTTTGGAGAGCAAGGTACTAAGTAATTGCAGAACAAATTAAACGTAATTCCTTGGGACTGAGATTAACCTATGGCAGATGATCAGTAAAGCTACATCTAAACTGTATTTTAAGCACAGGCATGTGTCCAAACTGTTTGGACCAAAGCCTATACTTAGACATGAGTTTTCAGCAAGCCTGTGAGCATGACAGAAGGGAGCTCAAATGACACAAATTGAAGTACCTGCTTTATCTGCAGCCTGAGCAACCACGTATGGAGTTGATGATGCCTGCCTGGCTCCAGGCCATGTGCCTGTTTCCCACAGTGCATCATAGTGAGCCAGCTCTGAGCACACGAGTAGCACTGGTGTCTTTAAGGCCTGTGGTGTGGCTGAGCAGGAGAGAAGTTAATCAGAAATGTTCTGACCGGGATCTCAAATGAGTAGAAATAATTAAAGTATTTTCCATAGCAGTTTCTAAAGCTATAGGTGACTTTGTGGTGATTTCATGAATTGAAATTTGGAATTCATTTAAGATTCAGCTGTGCACATTTAAAAAGCGTTTTGAGCAGGTGATTCACTTAAATCCTAAATAAGGTAGCACAATATAGAGTAGTTGCTGGTGAATCAACTAAGAGAACTCAGAGGCCTGGAGCATCTCCCCTACGAAGAGAGGCTGAGGGAGTTGGCATTGTTCAACTAGGAGAAGAGAAGACTCCAAGGAGACTTTATTGCAGCCTTTCAGCACTTAGAGGGGGCTTATAAAAAGATGAGGAAAAACCTTTTAGCAGGGTTTGTAGCAATATGACAAGGGGTAGTGGTTTTGAACTACAAGAGGAGAGGTTTATACTTGATATTTGGAAGAAATTTTTCATGGTGGGGGTGGTGAAACACTGGCACAGGTTGCCTGGAGAGGTGGTGGATGCCCCCTCCCTGGAAGTGTTCCAGGCCAGATTGGATGGGGCCTTGGGCAGCCTGGTGTAGTGGGAGATGTCTCTGTCCATGGCAGGGGTGGGGGTAAAGCTGCATGATCTTAAAGGTCCCTTCCAACTGAAAGAATTTTATGATTCTACGAACTCAAAAAAATGTTAGAAAGGGCTCTGTCAGTTCCTTCAGCTGGTCACCTCCTGTTCATACGACTGCCAACAAAATGTGCCATCTACTGGAGAAAAACTTAAAAGCAGAAATCTATTTTGTAGATACTGTTTTACTGGATGTGTTGCAGAGGAATTGGCAAGAGGCATCTTAGATGATCAAGTGTAACCTATTTGTGGCGAATTGTTTCGGTTAATTTCCCAGCACCTCCATTACTTCTGAGTCCTCATTTGCATTTTAAAAACATCATAGAAATACACTATCTGACCAGGGTATTTTTTTTAAGGTTTTTTTTTTGTCCTGTAGTAAACTCCAGGACTAACAAGGTGTCACAGTTTAGCCCTGACCTGACCAATTTTGGTAGCTAAAACCGAGCAGTTGGGCCCTCAGGGAAAGGGAAATAAGAGGAAAAAGGCTGGTGCTTGGGAATTGAAACTACAGTTTTAGTGAAAGAATAATGAAAATAATAATAAAACATATACAAATATATGAGATCATTCCCCAACCCTGCACAGTCTTCTTTGTAAAGACTGGAGGCTGTATCAACGTGAAGACAGGATTCCTAGTTATAACAATATTGTCTCCTGATGAGGTTTGCATTTGGTTTTCTGAATGAGTTTGCTTTCTGAGAGCTCTCTGCTAGAACTAATTTAGAGTCATAGAACCACAGAATGGTTTAGATTGGAAAGGACCTTAAATCCACTCCCCTACCATGGGGTAAGATATGTGCTATATCATGAAATATGCATGTTGTGTTGCCTCAAACTTTAGCTTTTCTCTTGTTTAAATTTCAAATGATGGTAGATGATGGCTTTTCCCTTTTTTAAATTCACAGTTGGCATTTCTTATGGTGTCCCCTATCCTGAAAGCAAAAATTTGACCTTTTGGATATTTTTTCTTGATGACACCGTGATAATTACCTTAACAGGGAACAGTCTTGGGTGGCTACCAGGAGAAAAACTGACTCATTTGTCTTTTCAGTTAGATGACATAATTTTAGAGTGCCACAAATTTGATATTGCAAAACATAGATGATAATAGCATCACTTAGTTAAAGGAAGGAAATGTGCTGTTAAACTTCTGTAGCTAAAACTGTCTTCACAGAATCACAGAACAACCAGGTTGGAAGGGACCCATCGGATCTTCTAGTCCAACCATTCCTATCTAACACTAAACCAAGTCCCTCAAGACCTCATCCACCCGTGCCTTAAACACCTCCAGGGAAGGTGACTCAACCACTTCCCTGGGCAGCCTATTCCAATGCCCAATGACCCTCTGTGTGAAAAACCTCCTCCTAATCTCCAGCCTAAATCTCCCCTGGCAGAGCTTGAGGCCATTCCCTCTCATCCTGTCCCCTGTCACTTGGGAGAAGAGGCAGTATTTCTCATTTTTGTTTGGTTTTGTGTTTTAGAGGGTGGTCAGAGATTACTGTTTGCACTTAGGCAAATATGTAAGTAGAGGAAGTGAATGGGAACTCAGTTCTTCTGTTGTTAAAGCTTTCAAATAAGCTGGTGAAGGTTCTGAAGCACAAGATTCTGAGCAACAAAGCTGGTGAAGGGTCTGGAGAATAGGCCTTGTGAGGAACGGCTGAGAGAGCTGGGGTTGCTTAGCCTGGAGAAGAGGAGGCTGAGAGGAGACCTCATTGCTCTCTACAACTACCTGAAAGGAGGTTGTAGAGAGGAGGGATCTGGCCTCTTCTCCCAAGTGACAGGGGACAGGACAAGAGGGAATGGCCTCAAGCTCTGCCAGGGGAGATTTAGGCTAGACATTAGGAGGAAGTTTTTCACAGAAGGGGTCATTGGGCATTGGAACAGGCTGCCCAGGGAGGTGGTTGATTCACCTTCCCTGGAGGTGTTTAAGGGATGGGTGGACAAGGTGCTGAGGGGCATGGTTTAGTGTTTGATAGGAATGGTTGGACTTGATGATCTGGTGGGTCTCTTCCAACCTGGTTGTTCTATGATAAGTGTTAAGAGGAGCATCGGGGGGAACAGTAGTAGTCCAGTCTGGAGAAGAGGAAGCTGAGGGGAGACATTGCTCTCTACAACTCCCTGAAATGAGGTTGTAGCAAGATGGGTGTTAGTCTCTTCAACCAAGTAACAAGTGATAGGACAAGAAGACATAGCTTCAAGTTGTGGTAGGGAGACTTATACTGGATATTAGGAAAAATATCTTCACCAAAAGAGTTGTCAAACACTGGAACAGGCTGCCCAGAGAGGCAGTGGAGTCACCATCCCTGGAAGTATTTAAAAGACCTATAGGTATGGCATTTAGGGACATGGTTTAGAGATGGACTCAGCAGTGTTAGGTTTATGGTTGGCCTTGATGATCTTAAGGTCTTCTCCAATGTAAACAATTCTGTAATTCTATGATTTTTGGTTTTGTGATTGCTACATTGCAAGTTATGAGCACTGCATATGTTAATAAAAGTAAGCCAAACATGCTAATAGAAATCTATTTTGTAAATGATCCACAGTTAACCAGTTTGTGTCTTGCAGGTTTTAGAGACCTACATGTTTCACTCCTTTCTTAAAGCTCGTCTAAACAGAAAAATGGATGCTTTTGCTCGACTTGAGTTGAGTACTCAGTCTGAAGAGGACAGGTAGTTTTCTCCTTCCTTATTCTCCTTTTGAATCTTCTCTTGATATCAGTATTAAAAGTCCTTTGACTCTATGCGTAAGAGATCAGGTTGTCTATGAATACGATATAACTAATTGGGAGGCCATTTTGTTAAGCTTTCTCTAAAAGGGTGATGTGAACATGTTCAACCATGACTTTTGAAATAGTAAATGGATATTATAATTAATACTATAGTTAACTATACTGACACTATGATTAACTTAATACAATAATACCATAAAAATACGTATTTATTAGTAATTTTCTCTGTGTACTGCATTTTAAAACTAATTACCTAATTTTATATTATTTTCCTCAGATTAAACTTGATGTTTCATACCCCAAGAAGGCTGACGATGGAGAAAATGGCTTCTAAACGATTCAGTCCACAGCACACGGTCAGTAGGCGTATGGTAATCAGTATGCCTAATCTGCAAGATATCAAGCTGCCAGAGGGCCCTACTAGAAATTCCTCACTTCGAAGGATAGAAACAGGCATCGGTAAGAGAGGAAGATGTTGAACATATTCCATTCAACAGTTTTGTTGTCTTTATTGGTGACATTATTGAATAACTTTGATTAGAAATGTTATCAGATGCTGGAAGGAAAAGGTGAGCTGGGCTGTTTTGAGCCGAGGTTCAACTTACATTGACAAGAATCCCTGAGCCCCTTTCAGCAGAGCCTATCCCCAGTGTCTCACTCCATACGGAGTGATTTACTGAACAAAGCAAGTCCTATAGAAACTGAGTATTGCTTTATTTTCCCTCCCAGAATTACTGTTGTCGGACTAGGGGATATGCTAGATAATGATGGTAACCATAGAAATACATTTGTTTCTGTATCACAACTATAATCTTGAATTTGCTGTAATGTAATTGCTTGTTGCTGTGAAGAGAATTCTTTTTATTGTTTATAGTACCATATCACTTGGTTGGAAAAGACTTGGGATCATCACGTCCAACCGTACCTGTCCACTACTAAATTATATTCCTGCACACCTCAACTACTTCCTCTACATTCCTCCAGGAATGGTGACTCAGTCACCTCCCTGAACAGCCTCTTCCAGACCCTGATAGCCCTTTTGGTGAAGAAATATTTCCTGATGTCTAATCTGAACCTCCCCTGGTGCAACTTGAGGCCATTCCCTCTTGTCCTATCACTTGTCACTTGGGAGAAGAGACCAACAGCCACCTCTCTACAACCTCCTTTCAGGGATCATAGACAGTGATAAGTTCTCCCTTCATCCTCTTCCTCTCCAGGCTAAACTACTCTAGTTCCCTCAGCTGCCTCTCTTAAGACTTGTTCTCCAGCCCCTTCACCAATTTCATTGCCCTTCTCTGGACATGTTCCAGGACCTCAATGTCTTTCTTGTAGTGAGGGGCCCCAAACTGAACGCAATATTTAAAGTGCAGCCTCACCAATGCCGAGTACAGGGGCACGGCTGTTCATTAAGATACTTTCACACATGGGACCATGGCTGGTTATGAAGATACCTCCACTTCTACTTACTGCTTACGCTAATCAATGTCCTTTCTGTTTGTTTTCAGCTGTGAAAATGCAATCCAAACCTATCAGCATGTTCAAAATCCCAGAAATTCACTTTCCTCTGATGTTTCAGTGTGTCCACTCCTACTATACAGACTTCTTCAACCACCTCAGCAAAGCTATAAACACCTTGTCTCCTGATAACTCTGCATTGCTGGCAAGGTACTTCTACCTCCGGGGACTTATTAGCTTGATGCAAGGGAAGCTTCTAAATGCACTTGCTGACTTTCAGAACCTGGATAAAACAGACTTAAGAATTTTCCCTTCTGAGCTTGTAAGAAAAATTGTGGAAGTCCTGCCTCCTTCTGAGCGTTCTCAAGCAGACCGGAAACCTGAGCTCAAGAAGCTGATAAGTCGAGTGATGGAAAAACAAAGAGAAGTTATGAAAATCGATGACCATGTCAAAAATTTCGAATTGCCAAAAACACACATGCAACTGGATGACTTTGTGAAGCGGATCCAGGAGTCTGGGATTGTCAGAGATACAGACACTATACATCGGTTATTTGATGCCCTGACAGTAGGTGAGTAGAAGATACATTTTTAGTGACCCCTGGTGCAGTGACAGTTTCAAGCTATTTTTCCTGTGAATCAAAATAAATTGTCTTCTGTTATTTTTTATTATTATTCAACATTTTTTTGACTTCTGAAAGCTCACAATTAATGGATTTTAGGGATGTAAGCTCACACTTTACGTCATTTTATGGACAATTTCTTCTCATAGAATGGTTTGGGTGGGAAGGGACCTTAAAGATCCAGTTCCAGCCCTCCAGCCATGGGCAGGGACACCTCCCACTGGATCAGCTTGCTCAAAATCCCATCCAACCTGGCCTTGAACACCTCCAGGGGTGAGACATCCACAACTTCCCTGGGCAGCCTGTGTCAGTGCCTCACTACCCTCAGTATGAACAATTTCTTCCTCATGTCTAATCTAAATCTTTCCCTCTCTAAATTCAAAGCCATTTTCTCTTGTCCTATCACTACATGCCCTTGGAAAAAGTTCCTCACAGCTTTCCTGCAGGCCCCCTTCAGATATTGTAAGGTCACTATAAGGTCTCCCAAGAGCCTTCTATTCTCCAGGCTGAGCAACTCCAACTATCTCAGCCTCTCCTCTTATGGAAGGTGCTCCATGCTGCCCTCTGATCATCTTCATGGCCTCCTCTGGATGCATTCCAACAGATGAGGATAATTACGAGGAACAGATTTAATGCATACAAGAATGTCTATACTTGCATCCACAATAAAGCGAAGGAATCCACTTACACTTGGGCACTTGACTTATTTTTCTGGGTTGTGTAGGTGATGCATTTTTGTGATCTGATGGCTTAGATAATGAGTAAAGTGAATACAAGACTATCCTAGCTGATAATGGAAAATACTTCTGTGTTATAAAACCACTAGGTAATATGGCAAGATGCCAGCCTGTTAAAAATAAACTAACAAACTTGAGTAGCTACAGTTTAATTCCTCTTGGATAGGCAGCATAACAAAAGGAGGGGCTCTGTTTATGTTTCAGAGAATTTCTTGCCCGAAGAAGATCTGAATCTTGTGATTGATTTTAAAAGCATAGTTTGAGAGTGCTTTTATAAAATATGCTTTACTTCTCTTCCTGTGACTTGTTACCCTGGTAACTGCTACATCGTGTGGCCACAAAGGATTAAACATTGGTCAAAATAGCAAGACTATAGCAAGATATATCCCCAACATAAGAAGAGTAGGGAACTCTTGGAACAGGTCCAGAGGAGGCCATGAATAGAATCAGAGCACTGGAGCACTTCCCTTATGAGGACAGGCTGAGAGAGTTGGGGTTGTTCAGCCTGGAGAAGAGGAGGCTCCTGGCAGACCTTATAGCAGCCTTATAATACCTGAAGGGGGCAACAGGAAAGTTGGGGAAGGACTTTTTCCAAGGGCGTGTATTGATGGAACAAGAGGCTTTGAATTGGAGAGGGGAATAGATTAGACATTAGGAAGAAATTCTTCGTGCTGAGGGTGGTGAGGCACTGGCACAGGTTGCACAGAGAGGTGGTAGATGCCTCATCCCTGGAGGTGCTCAAGGTCAAGTTGGATGGGATTTTGAGCAACCTGATCCAGTGGCAGATGTTCCTGCCTGTGGTGGTGGTGTTGAAACTGGTTGGTCTTTAAAGTCACTTCCAACTCAAACGATTCTATGATTGTATAGCAAGACTTCGTGAAGACAGAGGCAGTGAACATCTCAGAAGAATTTATGGTGTTTTGAGATGCTGCTGTCCAAACACTTATTGTTCAAACAAAATTATTCTTAGAATAATTAATTACCTGAAACACCTGTAGCTGCATTCTTTAACTGTTACAACTTCTGCTTTTATCCCAGGTTAGCTAGTATGTGATCTAATAACATTCAAAACAATAAAGAACTGGAAAGTCATCATTAGAAGTATTCAGTTCATTAGGGAAGTACAGATCTTTTCCCATTGTCTGACTGGATTTTTAGCGTGGAATTAAATAAGCAAGACTGACACAGTGTTTACCTCCTCCCTCTGTACAATAAGGTGGAATGGAGGAGACCAGATGCATGGGACCTATGGCCTAGGCTAACTGCAGAGCAATCTTTCTTTGTCAGGCGAGAAATTTTCTCTTTATTTTCCAGGTGTGTTTTTATGTAGTTTTTGCACCTCATTCACCCATTATGCTCATAGAGGGATATTTTGAAAGTTAGTATCTTTGAAGTGATGTTTCTGTGCAAATCTGTATAATTGTTTCTCACAGTAAACAAGTTTTAATCATTTTTTAGGTCATCAGAAACAAATTGATCCTGAAACATTTAGAGATTTCTACAACTACTGGAAAGAAACTGAAGCAGAAGCTCAAGAGGTGAATCTGCCACCAACAGTAATAGAGCATCTTGATAAAAATGAATGTGTCTACAAGTTATCTTGCTCAGTTAAAACTAACTACGGTGTAGGAAAAATAGCTCTGACCCAAAAGCGCTTGTTCCTTTTGACTGAAGGAGGGCGTCCTGGCTATGTCCAGATTGCTGCTTTCAGGGACATAGAGGTGAGCATCAATTAACTTCTTGTTCTTGTTCAATCCCAAGCGCAAATGCAGGCTGGATGGAGAATGGGTTGAGAGAACAGCCCTGAAGAGAAGGACTTGTGGGTACTGGGTGGTGAGAAGCTCAGCATGAACTGGCAATGTGTGCTTGTAGCCCAGGAAGCCAGCTGGATCCTGGTCTGCGTCAAAAACAGTGTGACCGGCGGGACATGGGATGTGATTCTGTCCTTCTGCTCTGAAGATGAGACCTCACCTGGAACCTAGCATCCAGCGTTGGAGTACTGAGCAGAGGAAGGATATGGATATCTTAGAGTGAGTCCAGAGGAGGCCACAGAGGTGATTCAAAGGCTGGACCACCTCTGCTATGAGGACAGGCTGAGGATACTGGGGTTATTCAGCCTGGAGAAGAGAAGGCGCCAGGGAGACATTATAGCAGCCTTTCCAGTACCTGAAGGGGATCTGCAGGAAAGCTGAGGAGGGGCTCTTTGTCAGAGAGTGTAGGAGTAGGATGAGAAGGGCTGGTTTTAAGCTGAAAGATGGGAGATTTAGATTAGGTATTAGGAAGAACTTTTTTCCTGTGAGGGTGGTGAGGCGCTGGCACAGATTGCCCAAGGAAGTTCTGGATGCCCCGTTCCTGGTGGTGTCAAAGCTAGGTAGGATGAGATTTTGAGGTGCTAGGATGACATGGAATAAAAACCTAGAGTTCCTGGCTTTAGATGTACAGAAAAGTGTAAAGCGCAGCACATGCGCTTTACACTTTTCTGTACATCTAGAGCTAGAGAAGTTCAATAGCATAGAGCATTAAGCATGCTTGTCTGACTGTGGTGTCAGTGAGGCAGCTTGTACCCACTGTGTAGCAAGGACTTCATGATCCTGTGTGTCTTTTCCAACCTGGTGATTCTGTGCGTGTGTGATTCTGTGTGTTTGAAAGTGTTCTCAGGCACTGGAAGAGGCTGCCCAGGGAGGTGGTTGAGTCAACATCCCTGGAGTTGTTTAAAAGATGGGTAATTTTGGTGCTCAGGAATATTGTTTAGTAGTGGTCAGGTATGACTGGACTCAATGATCTCAAAAGTCTTTTCCAACCAAATGATTCTATGATAAATACAGAAACTTGCCCTGTAGGATGATTACTGCAGCTGATCTGCAATTGCATGATGTGTCTTCCTTGCTTTCTTTGTTTCCTTACATTTCCAGGATGTGAAGAGCACGACTGTAGCTTTCCTTCTTTTGAGAATACCTACGCTGAGGATCAAAACATTGTCTAAAAAAGAAGTCTTTGAAGCCAATCTGAAAAATGAATGTGATCTCTGGTACCTCATAGTGAAGGAAATGTGGGCTGGAAAGAAAATGGCAGATGACCACAAGGTATAAATATGGGACTTCTTAACCAAATTAATATGAAGCATGTGATTTCTGTCTGTCTTCTAAATAATTGATGCATTAACCAATTTCTAGGTTTCAGCAAACAGTAGCTAAGTAAGAGGCTTTTATTTTTATATACTTATTATATTTAGGAATAGCAATACAAAAGAAGAGAAATCGCATATAAAAGTCTAAGATATTTTTTCTCATCCATTGGCAGGGAGCTTTTAATTTAGTCACCATTTCTGTAAAATAGTTTCTGAAATTTACAACGTATGAGAATAGTGATCCTAACTAGCAGAAAATACATAAGAAGGGTACGTAACTGTTGGAATGAGTCCAGAGGGAGCGATGAAAATAATCAGTGGGCTGTATAAGCATAGGCTGAGAGAGTTGGGATTGTTCAGCGTGGGTAAGAGAAGACTGCAGGGAGACCATATAGAGGCCTTCCAGTACCTGAGGGAGGCCCCAAGAAAGCTGGGGAGGGACTTTTTCCAAGCGCATGTAGTGTTATGATGGGGGGGAAATGGGTTTAAATTGGAAGAGGGAAGATTTAGATTAGACATTAGGAAGAAATTCTTCATGACGAGGATGATGCGGCATTGGCTGTAGTTGCCCAGGAAAGTTGTGGATGCCCCATCCCTGGAAGCGTTCAAGGCCAGGTAGGATGGGGCCTTGAGCAGCCTGGTCTAGTGGGAGGTGTCCCTGCCCATGGCAGGGGGATTGGAATTGGATGATCTTTAAGGTGTCTTCCAACCCAAACCATTCTATGAGTCTATGAAAATTTTCCCCATGTTTCTTCAAAATACGTGTAGAGAGAATTCTGTCCCACTGGCAAAAAAAGAAAAACCCAAACTGGCCACAGATAGAGAAACTACAATAAGACTTCTGTTTTTAGGATCCTCAGTATATTCAGCAAGCACTGACAAACGTTCTCCTGATGGATGCTGTGGTTGGTGCCCTGCAATCCTCCAAAACCATCTATGCAGCCTCTAAGCTATCTTATTTTGACAGGATGAAAAATGAAGGTCAGTGACATAGCAGTGCTACAAAGCCTGCTGCTGTTGCATCATTCTCTGCTCTTTCTGTTTGCGCTCTGATTTTCAAACTGATAAGCTGTAGAAATAGAAGAAGATGCTATTCTCGTTTGCACTTCCACAGAGGTAGTTTGTTAAATAGTATTAATAGAAGGCTTTGGGGGGGTATTTTTTATTTCTGTGCATCAGAATTTTGGTTTGTCTCTCTTTGTTGTCTGCTGTTCTTCTCTTTTGGTGGTTTTGCTGCTTGAATGTTGTGTGTGTGCTCCTGCTACCAGAATGCATACAAATTGTGTTTGGGCTAGCCTGCTCAGCTAAGGCCAGAGGGAAACAAAAGTGAGAACTGTGAATAAATGGAGCAGAATTATAGTTTCCTAAGAATTAGAAATCTATTTCAGGCATAAGTGTGTGCTTCATGACCTTGTAAAAATCTCTTTTAGTGCCTATGATGATCCCCAAAACAACTTCAGAGACATTAAAGCACAAGATCAACCCCTCAGCTGGTGAGACATTTCCACAGGCAATAGATGTCTTGCTTTATACGCCAGGTAAGGTGATGTATTGCTTGCTTTGTGTTAGCCCAGCTTTAATTCTCCTATAAAGTGTTTTATCTCTTAACACTGGGCATTACAATTGCCTGATTTTGCTCACATTCTGACATGCTTTGGTTGTGTATTGAATAATAAATCAGAAAATCATTAAAAAAGAACACTAATATTGCATATTAAGGTACTCCAAGGCATAGCTGTCACAGCCTAATTTGTCTTCCTGTGTGTATTTGCCTTATAATAAGCTCCAATTATGTGTTAATGTGCCTATATCCCATTAAGACTTCTGCCTCATTTATTGAGAAGGGGAGATGAATGATGCACCATCCACTGATTAGTATCCATTGTATTATAATCCCAACACTTTTCATTGTGTAATATGTGAACTAATGTACTAATCACCACAGAGAACTCTATCCCTCAAGAAAGCATTATCAATTTCCTTGAATCATAGAATCATAGAATGGTTTGGGTTGGAAGGGACCTTAAAGATCATCCAGTTCCACCCCTGATCCAACCTGGATCAGGATGCTCAAAGCCCCATCCAACCTGGCCTTGAACACCTCCAGGGAGGGGGCATCCATAACTTTACTGGGCAACCTGTTCCAGTGCCTCACTGCTCTTATTGTGAAGAATTTCTTCCTAAAGTTTAATCTAAATCTTCCACCTTTGAATTTGAAGCCATTCCCTGTTGTCCTGTCGCTACATGGCCTTGTGAAAAGTCCCTCCTCGTCTTTCCTGTAGCCCCTTCTGGTACTGGAAGGCCTCTAGAAGGTCTCCTCAGAGCCCTTCTCCAGGCTGAGCAACTTCAACTCTGTCATTGTGTCCTTATAGCAGAGGTGCTCCAGCCCTCTGATCATCTTCATGGCCTCCTCTGGACCCATTCCAACAGTTCCATCTCCTTCTTATGTTGAGGATTCCTGAACTGGACAGAATTCTCCAGGTGGGGTGTCTCATGAGGGCAGAGTAGAGGAGCAGAATCCCCTCCCTCGGCTTTTTGATGCAGCCTAAGATACGGTCGGCCTTCTAGGCTATCAGCGTACACTGCTGGTTCATGTCGAGTTTCTCATCAATGAGCATCTCCAAGTACTTCTCTGCAGGGCTGCTCTCAATCACGTCATCCCAAATCCTGTATTGAAACCACAGATTGCCCTGACCCAGGTGTAGAACCTTCCACTTGGCCTTATATTCATTTGTAATTCATAGTGGAATTCCAAAATTAAAGTGGTCAGGAGCAACTCTAGGTGGGTGGGTGGGTGATGGGGGTTCAGTGGTGCTTTTCTTTCTTAGTAATGTGGGGCTTCTGAGTGGAGCTCTGATGGCACAGACAAAATGAGTGGATTTATTAGCTCTGTTTCAAAGGGCTTAAAAGCTTTCTTGCAATCCCACTTAGTGAAGTATTTAGCCATCAATGACAAATATCATCTCTGCTCTGAATGACTTTGATGTCTAAGATTAAATCATCAGGTCTGGTCATCAAGTAGATGAAATGGAGCACAAATTCATTGTGAAAATGGTGTCTTTCTTTAACTGGTGATATGAAGTTTCAGAACTCTAACATGTTTCATCACAAAGCTGTTCTGCCTAATAATGGTTTTCCCATGCATCTCCAGAAGTGGTTTATTTTCTTTTATCTCTTATCTTCTCTGCTTCATTTCTAGGGCACCTTGACCCTTCAGAAAGACCTGGCAATGCTCATCCAAAACTATGGTGTGCATTAAATGAGGGGAAAGTGGTGGTCTTCGATGCATCTTCCTGGTCTATTCAACAGCACTGTTTCAAGATGGGACGCTCTAAACTGGTAAGACTGACACACATGAACATCCCAACGACTGCTTTAGCTTGGTGTTTCTGTTGCTATAGCTGCATGACATGGTGAGGCCACACCTCAAATCCTGTGGTTTTGGGCCCCTCACTACAAGAAGGACATTTTGGCACCAGAGCTTGTCCAGGGAAGGGCAACAAAGCTGGTGAAGGGGCTGGAGAACAAGTCTTATGAGGAGCAGCTGATGGAACTGGGGTTATTGAGGCTGGAGAAAAAGGAGGCTGAGGGGAGACCTTATCACTGTCTACAACTGCCTGAAAGGTTGTAGCGAGGTGTATGTTGGTCTCGTCTCCTGAGTGACAGGTGAAAGGATGAGAGAGAATGATGTTAAGTTGCACCAGGGGAGGTTCAGATTAGGTATCAGGAAAAATTTCTTCACTGAAAGGGTTCTCAGGCACTGGGAGAGGCTGCCCAGGGAGGTGGTTAAGTCACCCTCCCTGGAGGTATTTAAAAGATGAGTAGATGAGGTGCTCAGGACATAGTGGGCTGTTACAGTTGGACTCAGTGATCTTAAAGGTCTTTTCCAAACAAACAATTCTATGATTCTATAACCCTGAATCATTATTATTCTTTAAAAGTCGTAGAAAGACATTTGAGTTGTTTGAGCTTCAGTTAACTTGGAGAAATGAAGATTTTTGAGAAAACAGGAAAGGAGAGAAAATGAATCAAACATGTTAGCTGGTGAGAAGTGATGGATTGGATGTTGGGAGGGCTTGCTAGGCAAATGGACTGGGTCCTTGGGGCAGGAAAGCAGGTTTGAAATAATCAAGAAGGAATAAGAGAATCAATATAAAGAGAAGACTAGAAGGGAAGCTCTAAGAATAGTGGAAAAGTCTGCTGTGCAGAAGAACTTGAAACTGGGGAAGGGTGCAAGGAAACCAAGTGGGTGATACTGAAAGAGAAAGTGCACTCTAAAAGAAGGTGACTCATAGACTCATAGAATTGTTTGAGTCGGAAGGGATGTCCAAGATCATCCAGTTCTAACTCCCCTGCCAAGGGCAGGGGAATACCTACCACTAGACAAGGCTGCAATACCTGCCCCATCCAACCTGGCCTTCAACATCTCTGTCCACAGCTTACCTGGGCAACCTATGCCAGTGCCTCACCATCCTCACAGTAAAAAACTTCTTCCTAATATCTAATATAAATCTCCCCTCTCTCAGCTTAAACCCATTACCCAGCAGGTTGTTTCTGAAAGACCACCTAATAGGAATATCAGTCTCAATGAAAGGGGAAACAGCTGAACTGAGAAGCTGCAGACTGAGTGAAAAACATGCACTAGAGAGAACAGACAGGAAGTGGGATAGGATGTATTAGATCTGTGAATGCTAAGAAATGTTGCTGTGGAAAGCTGGGTTGGGGTCTTTTTATCAGGGTGTGCAGGGAAAGAATGAGGAAAACAGTTTAAAGCAAAAAGAAGGGAGATTCAGATGAGATGTTAGGAAGAATTCTTTTCTTGTGAGGGTGGTAAGGCACTGGCCCAGGTTGCCCAGAGAAGTTCTGGCTGCCCAATCCTTGTAGATGTTCAAGACCAGGCTGTGAGCAGGCTGGTCTAGTGGGATGTGCGTCTGCCTATGGCAGGGTGGTTGAAGCTGGATGATCTTTAAGGTCCCTTCCAACCCAAACTGTGCTATGATTCTATGAAAAGAGAAGGAACTGGAAAAGAGAAGGAACTATGAAAAGTTTGGAACTGGTGAGGCTCAGGAGGGAGAGAAATGAAGATATTCTGAATGAAGGAAGGACATTCCATAGACAGTAGAGGAGAAGACAATATTTTCTTAGACACTCCCTCTAACTGAAGAGGAAGCATGTTTGTATCAAATGGTTAGAATCATGGAATCATTAGGTTGGAAACGAGCTTTGAGATCATCAACTCCAAGCATACCTGTCTACTGCTGAATCATGGCCCCAGCACCTCATCTACCCATCTTTTAAACATCTACGTGGATGGTGACTCAACCACCTCCCTGTGTAGCCTCTTCAAGTGCTTGATAACTCTTTCTGTGAAGAATTTTTTTCCTAATGACCAATCTAAACTTTCCCTAACTTAGCTTAAGGTTATTTCCTCTCATCCTGTTGCTTGTCACTTGGGAGAAGAGACCAATACACACCTCTCTGCAACCTCCTTTCAGGTAGTGGTAGAGAGAAATAAGGTCTCCCCTCACCCTACCCTTCTCCAGGCTGAACATCTCCAGTTCCCTCAGCCGCTCCTCATAAGACTTGTTCTCCAGCCCCTTCATCAGCTTCACTGTCCTTCTCTAGACATGGTCAAGGACCTTAATGTTTTCTTGTAGTGTGGGGCCCAAAACTGAACACAGGATTTGAGGTGTAGAGTGCAGGAGGAGAATCACCTTCCTGGTCCTACTGGCCACGCCATTTCTGATACAAGCCAAGACGCCATTGGCCTTCCTGGCCACCTGGGCACACTGCTGGCTCACGTTCAGCTGCTGTCAGCCAACACCCCCAGGTCTTCCTCTGCCATGTAACTTTCCAGCCACTCTTCCCCAAGCCTGTAGCACTGCTTGGTGGTTGTGTCTCAGCTGCAGGACTCTGCACCTGGCATTGTTAAATGTTCCAGTTCAGAAGTGAGAAACACACCAATTTCTGTGGATTCCTGTTGTAACTTGTACTTTTTTGGGGGGCCTGGAAACACAGCTTTGAGTCAGTTACCAAGATACGTTATTAATCCTATTTACTGAAGGATAAGCTCAGCAAAGAGCTCTGTCCTTTCTCCCTATTTATAGAGCAAAGCATAAAATACTGTAGTGCAGAGCCTTGATGGGTTGCTTTAATCACCAGAAAACTGCAGCATCTCAGAATGGCCTTTTCCATGTTTTATTGCCGTGATTTTTCTTCTAGATTTATTTAATCCTGCTTTTTCTTCCCAGACTTGTATGATCATGGTAGAACAGAGTCAAGTGTGGATTGGCTCTCAAGACTCTATTATTTATATAATCAACACCCACAGTATGTCTTGTAATAAGCAACTGAATGATCATCGTTCTGATGTTACAGACATCATTGTGGAGAAGAAGAATGGAATGCCCAGGTATACTTAATTGCAATGTTTTCTTCTTAAAAATACATATACAGGCAAATTTGTAGGACATCTCTACCACCAGGAGATTAACAGCCATGTGGAGGATCTTCCTGTGGTTAAATAGAAAGCTGTTTTATGTAGGTAGAACATTATTCACCATCCTAGGGAATTTGGCCCACAGTGAGCAGAGGCCTAAAAGATCCAAATGATACAGTATTGTGATTTAATTATTTGACTGAAAAAAAAGGCAAAAAAGTTAACTTGTGCTCAAGGAAGAGGAACCCATATTGGAAGCCAGTAACTGATGTTCCTAGATGTTGGAAGCAGTTTGTTGTTTTAAACTGGGGGGCTTACCCTGCTAATGAAGACCTTCATTTAGCCCATTTTTATAGCTCCCTTAGTGTGTATGATAAACTAAGAATTTCCTTTTAGAAGAAAGAGCATTATGTACTTTGGACAAATTGAATAAAGGAATGCATTTTTGGACAAGGATGAGAGCAGCCAGGAATTGGCAGTGTCCAATGATGAATAAGTAAAGATGTAGATTAACGACCTCACAGAATCACTAGGTTGGAAAAGACCCACTGGATCATCGAGTCCAACCATTCCCTTCAATCACTAAACCATGCTCCTTAGCACCTCATCCACCCGTCTCTTAAATACCTCCAGGAATGGTGACTCAACAACCTCCCTGGGCAGCCTGTTCCAGTGCCCAGTGACCCTTTCTGTGAAAAAATTTTTTCTGATATCCAGCCTGAACCTCCCCTCACTTCATTTGTACATTAAGCACATAATTACATAGATGTTTAACACCTGCATCTGGATTTTTCTTGCCTGTTTGTAAAAGAAATAATATATTTATTTTTTAGTTCAGGCAAAACACTTCTGATCTTCCTGTAATACTGGAAAAAGTGTTGGCTGGAGGCCTTAGCCTGCTATTTTCCCATGGGTGCAGCAACTTCCAGGCCAGACCAGACATCAGTGTAGCTCTGAAAGTGGTGCAGCAGCTGTAACTGGGTTTCAGGAAGAATTTCCCAGGTGCAGTAGCAAAACAAAACCAGTTTTGAACTATTTTTATCCTAATGTGAGAGAAAAGGAGAGAAAACCCTACAGACAACCATATTCAGATGAATTATAGGGAAAGCCTTTGTTGAACTTAACTCCTCATGCGTGATGTTGTGTGTGCTTGGGTTCACGAAGAGCTCTGAATCAGCCTGTGCTGTTTCCAGTAATACAGAGTTTGTAAAGTATAATCTTAAGAAGAAAAACATACCTGTACTTGAATATTTTGGTTCCAGTGGGAGACATAAACAGCTGAAAAACTGGATGACTGGCTGCAACCCTGAGCTGGTTGGTTGCTGAAATGCACTTTTAGCTTCTAGAAGTAGCTACCTAGAATATAGTGAGGGGAGAAAAGAAGTTTAGATGCTTCCATAGGCATCATGGTGGGCACAGGGTGCTCCTACCTAAGACTGGTCACCCAGTTGAACCAGTCTAATTATTTGCTATTAAAGTAATGATGATATCTGGCATTGAAACCTTCTGGACTTTAGTCTGTTTTCTGTTGGAATTCATTACTATGTGTTATTCATCTGGTCTGTGAAATGAAGAACATTAATTTGGGTTACTGTGTAAGTGGTTATTTTGCAAGTAAGTCTTGTGTATGTATGTACTCTGTTCTGAACATGAATGTACGCTATGTTACTGTTGTTTTTTTTAATCTGTACTAACAGTGAAGCATACTCGAGCAGTCTAGATGGAACAGTGATTGCTTGGAACATCAGCACTCTGAAAGTTAACCGCATCTTTCAGCTGCCCTGCCAAAATCTCACTTCTATCAAGCTTCATAATGACCAGCTCTGGTGCTGTAAGTTCACTCGTCAAATAATTAAAAGAAGAAAATCACATCTTCACGTAATACACAGTTTCGTTAGACAGAACAGTACCTTAATCTCAATTTCAGGTTTATGCGTACATGATGTTCTTCCACTCTCCACTTCATCTCTTTAAGCAACCTTTGTAGATAAGGCCACTCAGACACTAGAAGTGAGGCACTGGCACAGGTTGCCCAGGGAAGTTGTGAATGCCCTCTCCCTGGAAGTATTCAAGCCCAGGTTGGATGGGGCCTTGAGCAGCCTGGTCTGGTTGCAGGTGTCCCTACCCATGGCAGAGGGGTTGGAGCTGAATGATCTTTAAGGTCCCTTCCACCTCAAACCATTCTATGATTCTGTTTTGTCTTTTTTCTGTTTATAGAGGTGGAGGAAGTAGGCACTTAAGTTACTAACTCTTTATCTTTAATATTGAAGGTACTGGAAGTTGCATACTTGTAGCATCAACTCATGAATTTCAACTACAGATGAAAATCGAGCATCACCTGAAGGATGTGTGTTCCTATTTCCTCTGCTTCCAGCTCTTCCCTGAGGTATTCCATTTAAACTGTCAATATTGTCTAAAGGAAGCAAGACTGTGTGGCATAACAAGCTATAATTAGTTATCACCATATACCTCCTGTCACCAGTGTTCACATTGAATGTGTCTTTCTGTGATTTAGAGAGATGAAGTGTGGGCGTCTTATTCAGGGAGCAGTGACCTGTATATTTGGCACACCAAAGACTTTTCAAGTGCACCTCAGAAGATTCATCTTCAAGATTGCTCTGAGATCACTTGTATGATAAGAGTTAAAAATCAGGTGAGAAACACTTGGGCTGTTTTCACCTATTGTGGAATTTTTCAGTAAAGTTTTGTTTGTTTGGAGCTTTCGTGGGCTGTTGTTAGCTTCTGGGCTGGGTGTTTGTAGACATTGATTCCGCTTTGAAGTCATGTCCCTGTACTTGGTGCTGGTGAGGCCACACCTCGAATACTGTGTCCAGTTTTGGGCCCCTCACTACGAGGAGGACACAGAGGTGCTGGAGTGTGTCCAGAGAAAGACAACAAAGCTGGGGAAGGGTCTGGAGCATAGGAGTTATAAGTAGTGGCTGAAGGAACTGGAGTTGTTTAGGCTGGAGGGAGACATCACTCCCTACAACTGCCTGAAAGGATGTTCTAGCTAGGTGGGTGCTGGTCTCTTCTCCCAAGTAACAAGTGATAGGATGAGAGGAAATAGCCTCACTTTGTGCCAGGGGAGGTTTAGATTGTCTGTTAGGAAATTTTCTCCACCAAAAGAGTGATGAAGCATTGGAAGAGGCTGCCCAGGGAATTGGTGGAGTCGCTGTCCCTGAAGATGTTCAGAATATGTGTGGATGTGGCACTTGGGAACATGGATTGGTAGGCCTGGTGGTTTCTTCCAGCTTAGCAAGAGAAGAACCTTCACTGTATCAATGTGGCATGTAAAACTCCTTGGCTGTATCCCAGATTGAAACATGAAGTGGTGAAAATAATTGTCATTTTGTTTTGTTTTCTTTTTCCTCCAGATGTGGGTTGGCAGCAGTGGAAGATCACAAGGCAAAAGCAAAGGGAAGATCTATGTGATCAGTGCTGAGAAGAAGACTGTAGAGAAAGAGTTGGTTGGACATGCTGATACAGTAAAAGCGCTGTGCTCAGCAGAGGACAGGTACGTCCTCAGCGGCTCTGGAAAGGAAGAAGGGAAGATTGCCATTTGGAAAGCCGGGTAGTTAAGCTATTCAAGATACGTCTCCCTATACCAGAAGAAAATTAAGACCTTGGGTTGTGTTTACTCCAGCATTTTGCATATATTTCAAACACCTGCCAGTGTTATTTTCTTGTATTTATTATTTTAGTACCTACGTTGTTGTAGAAAATCAAAACAGAAGTGAATCTCTTCTTGCACCTTGTCCTGCTCCTGCACGGTTGATCAAGAAAGGGAAATGTGGGTAAGAGAGGTCACTGCTTTAAACTTGACATGTGTTGTGATGAGGGATCAGGGTTGTAGACCAGGTTGTGTGGTGCATATTGCATTGAGAGTGCCGAAGCTGCTCAGTAATTCCTAGAATCATAGAGTTGTTAAGGTTGGAAAAGAGCTCTGAGATCATCCAGTCCAACCATCAACCCAACACCACCGTGCCCCCTAAACCATGTCCCAAAGCGCCACTTCTACATGATTTTTTAACATCTCCAGGCAAGGAGATTCCACCACTTCCCTGGACAGCCTCTTGCCATGCTTTGCCACTCTTTCAGTGAAGAAATTTTTCCTAATTTCCAAGGTAAACCTCCCCTGGCACAACTTGAGGCCATTTCTTCTCGTCCTGTCACTTGTTAACTGTGAGAAGAGACCTACACCCACCTCACTGCAACCTCCTCTCAGGGAGTTGTAGAGGGCAATAAGGTTTTTCCTCAGCCTTCTCTCCAGGCTAAACAATCTCCATTCCCTCAGCCACTCCTCCTAAGGTTTGTTCTCCAGACCCTTCACCAGCCTCATTGCTGTCCTCTGGACAGGCTCCAGCACCTCAGTGTCTTTTTTGTAGTGAGGGGCCCACAACTGAACACAGAGTTCAAGGTGTGGCCTCACCAGTGCTGAACACAGGGTCACAATCACTTCACTGCTCCTGCTGGCCACACCATTTCTGATACCAAAATTCTACTGGAGCTCTTTCCAGGCAGTGCATGAGTTGCCTTAAAAATGGGACATGACATTGCAATACTCGATACTCTTTACAGCCTGTCATGGCTGGAATTCTCTCTGGAAATGGGCAGCGAAAAGTAGAAACTAGGTGCATTTCTTGGAGTTACTGTAAATGCTGAGGATCTTTCTGACCTTGCAGCTAGATTTAGCTGGGAAGTTTGTGTGTTATCCCCATGGGTGTATTTATGGTGCTGTATTATTGAGAGCGTAGTCACAGGCTCTCCCTGGTAGCACTGAAAGCTCCCTGCTGCTGCAACAAGATACTTGGGTATTCTTAATGACTGTTTTACTTTGTAAACTTCTTTTTCTTTTCTTTTAAGAGCAGTGCACAGCAGTTGGCATTCGTGATCAGTTTTGAAAATGATGGTTGCTTTTTTTATATCCGAAGCACTTAAATAAATTAATTTCCCTATGTAGAAGGGTTTGCATTGGGAGTGGCCTTAAAGCCCATCCAATTCCAACCCCCCTGCCATGAGTAGGGACACCTCCCTTCACTAGACAAGGCCCCATCCAACTTGGCCTTGAACACCACCAGGGAGGGAGCATCCATGACTTCTCTGGGCAACCTCTGCCAGTGTCTTACCACCTTCATCATGAAGAATTTCTTCTAATCTAAGTCTTTTCCCTTCCATTTTAAAGCCGTTCCCTCTTTTCCTCTCTCCATGCCCTTGGAAAAGGTCCTTCCCCTGCTTTCCTCTGGGTCCCCTTTAGGCACTGAAAGGACGTTTTTACGTCTCCCTAGACCCTTATGTTCTCTAGTCTTAACAACCTCAATTCTCAACCTGTTGTCATGTGGGAGGTGTTCCAGCCCTCTGATCATCTTGGTAGTCCTCCTCTGGACCCGTTCCAACAGTACCATCTCCTTCTAATGTTGGGGATTTCAGAACTGAACATTGAACACCCTAGGTGGGGTCTCATGAGAGGGGAGTAAAGGGGACAAATCTCCTCCCTCACCCTGCTGGCCACACTTCTATTGATGCAGCCCAGGACATAGAATCATAGAACAACCAGGTTGGAAGAGACCTACCGGATCATCGAGTCCAACCATTCCTATCAAACACTAAACCATATCCCTCAGCACCTCGTCCACCCGTGCCTTAAACACCTCTGCAGAAGATGAATCGACCGCCTCACTGGGTAGCCTGTTCCAGTGTCCAATGACCCTTTCTGTGAATTTTTTTTTCCTAATGTCTAGCCTAAATCTCCCCTGGTGGAGCTTGAGGCCATTCCCTCTTGTCCTGTCCCCTGTCACTTGGGAGAAGAGGCCAGCTCCCTCCTCTCTACAACCTCCTTTCAGGTAGTTATAGAGAGCAATGAGGTCTCCTCTCAGCCTCGTCTTCTCCAGGCTAAGCATCCCCAGCTCTCTCAGCTGTTTGTCATAAGGCCTGTTCTCCAGCCCCTTCACCAGCTTCATAGCTCTTCTCTGATTCGCCTTCTGTGAGCACACTTTGCTGGCTCACACAGAGCTTCTCATCAACCAGCACCCACAAGTCCTTCTCCTCGGGGCTGCTCTCTATCACATCATTCCTCATCCTGTACTGAAACTGTGGATTGCCCAGACGCAGGCGTAGGACCTTACAATGCCTACATTTCACTTGCTTTTGGAAGCAATTTCTTAGTCACTGTGCAAACAGTCCTCTGCCTCTTCTCCCTTCAGTCACCATTTCCATGATGAGATGAACTGCTGTTATTTTATGTAGAACCTGCTTAATTTTTAAGTCCTGCAAAGTCCTCAAGTTCCTCCTTAATTACTGAAGTGAGCATTGTTGGATTGCATTTGAGGGGATTGTCCTGAGCAGTGCTCCCTCATGTACATTGTTTGTTCATTGATGATGATGATCTTCAGGTAAAACAATAACTTGATGCAGAATGGTTTTGTTTGTGTCAGAGCTGAGCAAAGTGGGATGCGATATTTAAAGTACTGTAAATAGAAGGAAGAAAAGTGCTGCTGCTTTTGTTAAGAAGTAGAAACCAGCGCAGGCCTAATAGAAGTGGAGACTACTGGGAGTATAGTCCATTTATGACTCTCTCCATGCCCTGAAGAGAAGTTTTATCATGTGTTGGTAACTGAAATTTTACCTTTTTAGTTTTCTTCTTTTTTTTTTTTTTTTTAATTTAAGATTATTAAACACTATATGGATACTCTGGCTTCTCTTTTTTTGTTCTTTTTCCCTGTGTATTGTACACAATATAAGAATGATGGTTTTTAACACTGATTTGCTCCTGTCAATGTGCTGCAAAGAGTAATTACCTGGGGTTTTCTCCCTACATATTCTTTCTAAAACCAGCTTTGCTGGTAACGGTGAAGTGTCAGGGCCTGGTCAATGGGTCTAAAACAAAATAGGTGACTCCTGGATGATTCATATTGCAATGCCACACGTGTGGTTTAATCTGTATCTTCTCACGTTGCTGTTATCAGTAGAATTGTGCTGGTTTTGTAGTACATAGAGTGTGAGGAAATGTGTCAGTCACATTAGCAGTTGAACTGGGCTGTGTCACCTTCACTGTAGCTTCTCCAGCTTACATAAGATGGGAAAACGAGCAACAATTGCTGAGCTCATGGACTGTACGTGATCAAAATTCTGATGGGCCATCAACACCCTGGCTGACCCACCAGCAGGAGCATGAAAAGAGAAGCACTGTGCAGGAGCACTGCACCTCAACAGCCCTCTGAGTTCTAAGATAAGTGATCATAGAATCATAGAACAACCAGTTGGAGGAGACCCACTGGATCAATGAGTCCAACCATTCCTATCAAACACTAAACTATGTCCCTCAGCACCTCGTCCACCCATGCCTTAAACACCTCCAGGGAAGGTGAATCAACCACCTCCCTGGATAGCCTGTTCCACTGCCCAATGACCCTTTCTGTGAAAATTTTTTTCCTAATGTCCAGCCTAAATGTCCCCTGGCGGAGCTTGAGGCTATTCCCTCTTGTCCTGTCCCCTGTCACTTGGGAGAAGAGGCCAGCTCCCTCCTCTCTACAACCTCCTTTCAGGTAGTTATAGAGAGCAATGAGGTCTCCCCTCAGCCTCCTCTTCTCCAGGCTAAACAACCCCAGCTCTCTCAGCCGTTCACTGTAAGGCCTGTTCTCCAGCCCCTTCACCAGCTTCATAGCTCTTCTCTGGAATATCTCAATTCTTCCCTTATCTACCTTCCTGGGCCTTGGCCAGGCTCTAAGAAGGGAACAACAGGCTGTCTGAGACCAGAGATTCTGTGGTTTAGGATGATGTAAATTTTTTATTTAACAATATAAAAGCTGGACAATCTTGGAGTGACTTTGGAGTCCTCACCTATGAGTAGATGCACTGTGTAGGACTTCCCAGTTGTCAGGGACGGGTCTTCTGAATGACCTGCTGTCCTTCAGGCATGATAACTGCACCACTCAGCTTGGTGTCATCTGTCTACCTTTCAGGCAGTTGTAGAGAGGAGCTTGCTGGCCTTTTCTCCTAAGTGACAGGGGACAGGACAAGAGGGAATGGCCTCAAGCTCTGCCAGGGGAGGTTCAGACTGGACATCAGGAAAAAAATTTTTCACAGGAAGGGTCATTGGTTACTGGAACAGGCTGCCCAGGGAGGTGGTTGATTCACCTTCCCTGGAGGTGTTTAAGGGATGGGTGGACAAGGTGCAGAGGGTCATGGTTTAGTGTTTGATAGGAATGGTTGGACTCGATGACCCAGTGCGTCCTTCCCAAACTAGTGATTCTGTGTGTGATCCTTGACTTTCCCAACTTCCCAGGTGCCTTTGCATAACAAGAATGAGGCTCTGCAAGCAGAACCAAATGATGATGAAGACAATGGTTCATCTAGGTTGGTGGTGTTGCCAAGCAGCATCATGGGAAGTTCAGACTGGGCATTAGGAAAAGGTACTTCACTGAGAGGGAGATTGGTCACTGGAGCAGCCTCCCCAGGGAGGCTGTAATGGCACCAAACATATCAGAGTTCAAGGAGCATCTGGACGATGCTCTTAGACATATGGTTTAGCTTTAGGTGGTCCAGTGAGGAGCAGGGAGTTGGACTCCATGATCCTTATGGGCCTCTTGCAGCTTGAGATACTGTGCTGTTCAAACCAAGGGATGGCAGTGTTGGCTTCTAGAAATAATGCAGCTTTAGAGACAGCAGCTGCTTGGAACTTCAGGCTGTCTTGAGCCAGCAATGTGGGCTCACAGCCCAAAAGGCCGATTGTATCCTCGGCTGTGTCCAAAGCAGCGTGGCCAGCAGGGCAAGGGAAGGGATTCTGCCCCCCTCCCTGCTCTCTAGAGACCCCACGTGAGACAAGCCCATGCAGTGAGGTAGGGAACAGCCCCTTCCTCTGCCTTCCAACTTGTGTTCATGAAACAAAACCCATCCTCCAGTCTCTGCTATGAGTTACTTGCCTCTGATGCTCTCTCTGCATCCAGTTCAGCTGCTGGGTTCCAAGTCCTCTCCTTAGGGATGCAGGACATCCCAGGGTGGTGGGGCTGTTGTTTTGTGGCCTTGGTGTGGGTCCCAGCTGTGTTGGGTCAGCTGCCATTTGGGGGATGAGGACAAGGAAGGAATTTAAGCTGCAGGATCCCCACTCCAGTGTATGGCTTCCCTCCCCGTGGTGCTTAACCCCAGTGCCTTGGTCTAAGACCCTTGCTCTTGGCACCAGCAGGGTAGCCTTTGTGCCACCCCAGGTGTCATGACAGGAAGGATCAGAGAACCACTGAATGGTTTGGGTTGGAAGGGACATCCAGTTCCAACCCCCTGATCACGGGCAGAGACACCTTCCTTGTTCAGCCTGAAGAAAAGGAGTCTCCAAGGAGACCTTAGAGCAGCCTTTCCATACCTGAAGGGGCATGACAGGAAACCTGGGGATGTAGTGACAGGATAGGGGGGCGTAGCTTTAAATTGGAAGTGGGAAGATTTAGATTAGACATTAGGAAGAACCTCTTCATGCTGAGGGTGGTGAGGCACTGGCACAAGTTCTGTCCTCAGCCCCCCTTTGTCCGGATGAAACAACCCCAGCTCCATCAATTGCCTCTCATAACAGTTGTTCTACAGCCCCTTCACCAGCTTCGTTGCTTTTCTCTGGACACACTCCAGCATCTCTGTGTTCTTCTTGTAGAGATGGGCCCAAAACTGAACACAGCATTTGAGGTGTGGCCTCACCAGTGCTGAGTACAGGGGCACAACCACTTCCCTGGACCTGCTGGTCTCACCGTTTCTTATACAAGCCAAGATGCCATTGGCCTTCCTGGCCACCTGGGCACACTGCTGGCTCATGTTCAGTTGCTGTCAACCAACATCTCCAGGTCCTTCTCTGCCAGGCAGCTTTCCATTCGCTCTTCCTCAAGCCTGTATGATTGCTCAGGGTTGTTTTGTTCCAAGTGCAGGACCCAGCACTATTTTATCTTGGTGAATAACTAATGATAGCCCTTGGCAGCCAGTGGAATCACCTCCGCTTCCGGTGCTGAGGGCAATGGATGTGTGGACCATATCCCACCCACCCTCCCAGGATGGGAGAGATCCCACCTCAGCTGTTGCAAAGGCTGAGGGATGCAGGGATCAACCGCACCAGGGTAGATTGGAACTGAAGGTGGGCACATCCTGGTTTGGTGGCCATTCCATCCTTGGTCTGTGCTGAAAAGCAAGGGCAGTGCCAGAGCAGGGTCCTCTCCGAGTGGTTCCCAGCCACTCCAAGGCCACTGTGTTAAACAATGGCTTGGGGAGTGACGCAGCTCCTCTGTCCTCACCCTTTCCTCAGCGTGCTCCAGCCAGCACAGCCCCAAAGCCCTGCTCCCACCCCAATGTCCTCAGCCAAGGCTCACAGCATCCCACTCCCAGGGCAGGGGCGTGAGTCACAGCTTCTGAGCAGGGTAATGTGCTTTGTCCCTGGGGAGAACCCTGCAGAAAGGTTTCTGCTTCCCATTGCTTGGCCCCAGCCGCATCCTGCCACCACACTGGAAAGGGTGAAGGGGGCTGCCCCGAGTCCCTCCTGTCCCGGCTTCTGACACAGGGTTCCCTCTGCTTTTCCCTCTCTTGTCACTCACAATGCCCCAGGGGTTGAGCCCTTCGAATGTGAACTGGTCTCTCTGGAAGCTCCTTCAAGTGTGATCCTGTTTCCTCCTGAAATGCTCCCAGTACCTCCTGTGCGGAGGATCCCACTCGTCAGAGGAGTGGGAAAAGGCTGATGATGAGAGGAGGTTTAGATGAGATATTAGGAATAAATTATTGGGTGTGAGGATGGAGACAGCGGCACAGGTTGCCCAGGGAAGTCGTGGCTGCCTCATCCCTGGAGGTGGTCAAGGTCAGGCTGGATGGGGCTTTGGGCAGCCTGATCCAGTGAGAGGTGTCCCTGCACATGGCAAGAGGTTAGAAGTGGGAGATCTTTAAGGGCCCTTCCAACCCAAACCATTCTATGTTTCTGCAGGCTGGAAAAGGAGGGACAGGACTCTCCCTGCTGCAACAGTAGGAGCTGGAGCTCTCTCCCACCCAGTCAATGGGAAGACCCTTGGTCCTGGTAGTGCTCTTGGTGAAGGCAGGAGAGATGACAGACTTGGCTGGCTCAGCCAGTGCAGCCATCACTCATCTTTCCACTAGGGTCAGAGCAAGAGCAGAGTCTGTAGGCAGGGACACATCCCTCAGGTATCACTGGTTCGTGCCTCCATCCATGCTCCCTCCTTCATTACACCTGAACTTTGCATATGTCCCTTGAGTTCCTCAAGTTATTGGAAATTGTAACATTTGGGTTTATCACCTTACGTATAGTAGCAGAGTTTTTAAAAATATGAACTAAGCTTTGGGAAATAAGTGAGGCGTGGCCTTGTGTCCAGTTCTGGAATCTCCAACATACAAAGGATATTAAACTATTGGAAATGGTCCAGAGGAAGCCACAAAGACGATCAGAGGGCTGGAGAACCTCCCATATGAGTTCAGCCTGAAGAGAAGGCTCTGAGGAGACCTTGTAGCAGCCTTCTAGTACCTGAAGGGGGCCACAGGAAAGCTGGGGATGGACTTTTTACAGGGGCATGGAGTGACAGGGCAAGGGGGAATGGCTTTATATTGGGAGGGGGAAGATTAGACATTAAGAAGAAAACCTTCATGATGAGGGCAGTGAGGCACTGGCACAGGTTGCCCAGAGAAGTCGTGGCTGCCCCATCCCTGGAGGTGTTCAAGGTCAGGCTGGATGAAGCTTCGAGCACCCTGATCCAGTGCAAGGTGTCACTGTCCAAGGCAGGTAGCTTGGAACTAGATGATCTTTAAGGCCCCTTCCAACCCCAAACTTTCTATGATTCTCTTTGTCTTGTGCAGCTCAGGGTAGTAGCAGCAGGGAACCTTCATCCCTGCCAGCGCATGGAAGAAAGGAGGCATCCCTCTGCTTGCATTTCCCTACACACAACACAGGAATGTGATCCACCAACTCTTAAGGAAATGTTTATTAAGATTGAACTTCAGAACAACAGATCGGAACACAATGTCTTGTGGAGTCGAATATTTCTAAATTGATTTTTCTTTTCTATGCATAAATGAAAATAAAAAAAAAAATCAAGATTATACAAAAAGAACAGAAAGTGCAGAACACAACAAAACAGTTCTCATGCAACAAATCTCTCATTTTTTAACCTTACAACAGAAAATAAGCTCAACAGTGTTGAAATAAAACCCCATACATACATTATGCCGTCTACGCACTCAAACATTCATCTGTGACGTTACTTTTCTTTATCCCTTTTTCCTCATAAAACTTAACGTTATGTGTTTAACACATGCTTACAAACATTGCTAAACTCAGCAAGAGCTATTATAGTGCCCCAACTTAATAAGTTGATAAAAAAGTAGTTGTTCATACGGCCAGTTCACAAAGGAACTAAATATTCTCTCTCTTTCCCCCCGTGCCCCCCATTATGAGATGCCTTTATGCCACTTTTTGAGGACTACGAGGCATTTGAAATACGCTGGTCACTGGGCTACCAAAGGGCTTAGTGTTCATGTTACATCCGAGAAGAAATGATCGCTGGGATCTGCTGATTTGTGTGTCTTTCTGGGTCTTTTGGGGCTATTCACTACAATTTGGCTATCGCTGAGGACTGAATCAGTGCAGGGGAAATAAGGTGATGCTTCATTTGGCTACAAGCGCCGAGAGCTTCACCCTCAACTTCAATACTTAAGAAGGAATGTGTCAATTGTCTGTCAAATTGAACCAAATCTTGGGTTTTCACTAGAGCTTTAGGAGGTCACAAGGGCATTGAAAGCCTTTTAATTCTAGTAGATGCTCTCTTTGGGGCAGGATTTGTTCCTCCTGTGCACCCCTTGGTGTTCCCCAGGGTGAGACTGAAGGACAAGAAAGCTGCAGGGCTGCCTGGACAGACAAACCAAACCAAACGGTTTTTCCAGGAGGTGATTACAGGATAAATGGGAACATCTTACTGAGCACACCTTATGGTTCTGGTAGAAGTCACTGCACCGTTAGGGAAAGGTGACTGAGCCTTTTCTTTCTTATCTGACACCATTTCCAAACGGTGCTTGAAACCAAATGGCCTGTTGGTACCAGAACCACTGCAGCTCACCTCTGCCAAGGGCTTGTTCTGGATGCAACATGAGAAACAGAAAACTTTTGGGTAGCTCCACTTCTTTTTTTTTAAAAATGACCATTTTTCACGCACTTTACAAACGTTCTGCTTTGTCGTTTAAGGAAGAACAACAGCGAGGACTTTGTCACCATAAAGGTTCTGCAAAGAAAAATAAGATTTGGTATTTCTTTAACAATGTTTCTGTGCAACATTTGGTGTTCGTTACATTTATTTGGCCTATTGAAAAGGAAACAAGGACAAAACAGCTGCAAATAAAACCCAACTTCTCCTTTCACACTAGATACTTCAGATGCCGAAGCTGCTACATGTGCTTGGAATATCATGCAGGAGTTTACTTATTCATTTAAATAGAATACATATTTATAGCTGAGCTCGTCTGGCATCAGGCTAGGATGAGGGAAACCTGGAAGAACTCAAGTTGAAAACATTGGTGAGAACAGTGACGATGAGCACACAATCACCAAAGACATTTTGGCCTGAGCAGTGTGTATATAAATGTACACACAGAGACACACACACTGAAAACATCCCAGCTCTCAGTGACTCCACTATATTCGTCACGAGGACTGAACCACGGAGCAGCACGAAACCTGGCTACACGGAATCACTGACAACGTGAGCGACCACCAAAAACCAACGCTGGTTCCTGTGGTGCATGTCTGGGAAGGAAGTCCCCCCAAATTCCTCTCCTGCTTGGATGTGGAGGGAGCGCTCCCAGGGACAAACTGAGTGTTTCTCCACCTTTATTTGTTAATGTGACTGCAACCTGCATGGCCTTAAGACCCCGCTGGTAGCCAGGAAAGTCCTGCCTGTAATGGTGGATGTCAGAGGAAGGCCAAGCTCACAACAAACCAAGGGTGGGTGGATACATTCCTAATGATGGAACTGAGGTTTTAATGAGGCACCTGGCAATAATCACTGTTGTTGCTGCTGTCATTATAAGTGATTCAGATCAGACAGGAGAGGGATGAGAAGGTCTCAGCCGTCGCTTCCATGCCTCTGTGGAACACCTCATGCAAGCCTGTTTCATCATGGGGTCCATGTGCCAGCATTGGCACTGCCAAGGGAGCCTGGAGGGCAAAGTTCACAGCTGCCTCCTTTTCAGTTTGCCGAGCTGGGAATATTTCATGGTCTAGAAAATGCCTCCAAGTGAAAGGGGAAAGAGACAGCGTGATTAAGGGAGCACTAACCTCTGCTGGATTTACTGGCTTCCTCCCTTCTGATGATAAACAGCTCACATCTTTCAATAACTGCTTACAGCCAGCACTAGCAAACGACCAGATCCATGTTATTAAAAGGCTATTTAGGTAATAAATCTCTATGAAAGTCATCTCATCACCAGGAATAGAAACATTCCTAAGAAATTATTGCTTTTGGAATCTGAAATTACCATCCACAAACAGTGCAGATCCAACTGGACTATTGCAATAACCCAGCGGTGCAAAATCCACACTGTGCCTTTCCAAGCAGTTGAAGTTTCAGCTTCTCTGCTCTGAAATATTTCTACACGTGCAGCTTAGTGACTACAGCACTCAAGGATCCAAGCACTAAGGGAGTCTCGTGTCTGAGGTGTCATGTGGCACCACGACTGCAGTGGAATAGGTCAAGACTGCTTGAAGTACAGAGCAACACAGAATGAAACCACTAAACCTCGAGCCTACTGCAGAACAGCTCCAAAGAGATGGAGCATGCACGATGAGGTTGACTACATGGTAACACCGACAAAGAAAAATGATGCTGATTGTCATCAGGAATAAAATAAAGACCCTTGAACTGTCTCGTCCTACAACTTAAGCAATGAACGTATGAAATCATACTACTTTACCTTTTAATTGTGACCAAATCCATAATTTCTGTCTCAAAAGATAAGGTAAGGAACACACAAAGAAATATGTCATTGCCCATTCTAACCTGAGAAGTGCTGGGGCTAGGAAGAAAACTCACTTTAAGGAAAAGCATTCCTAGGAAGGATCTTAGGAGGCTTCTCCGGTGAGCCTGGAGAAGCCAACATAGTGGTTTTATGGGCTGGCTAAGGTACAGGAGATACTTTGGCAGGGGCTTCCCCAAGTTAATTCTCCTGGCAACACAACAAATACTCCAGCAAGTTTACAATGGATAATTATTTCCTTCGGCTTTACAAGAGGGTGAAATAGAGCTTCCTGCTACAGAGCCGCGTGCATATTCTCGTGTTCCGAATGGAAATTAAACAGCCCAACCTCCAAATACGCATTTTAACATCCGATTCTTAGGAGTGAGGCTATGCCAAAAGCTCGCTGGGACAAAACTGGACCTGCCCAGCCTCTGACTAAAATCTTCTGCGTTCAAACATCCTTCCTCTCTCCTCACCCTTCCCTTCACTGAAAAAGCTAAATAAGTGTGTGAGCTCAGCCCTCAGAATGATTCCACATTCCCTTTGCTGCGTGGGAAGCAAGAGGGAGCTTCAGGTTCTCCTCCCTCTTTTTTCTGCCAGCCCTTGGTCTGCTTGATGGTGCTGCGGAAGAAAGCTTGGCTTCTTAAAGGTGCTTTGGGGAGGAAACCACACTGATCTGTGAAACTCCTGGAGAAAAGGGCAAAGCTAGTACCAGTCAGAAGATGCAGATTTTTAAACCTTTCCAGAAATAGAGATTAAAATGAGGAGTACTTGACAGAGTTCTTTTAACTCAAAGCAGAATCTTCAAGGAGCTTTAAAAATAAAATACTAAAGCCACTGTAAAGTGTCTAACTCTGTATATTTCACATGTATGCCAGTTCTAGGGTGAAATACAACTCATCTGTTATACAGGAACACCACCAGAATATATTAAATGTAACTGAGATGATAAATTCCATGGTAGACGTTCAGTTAAAAGTATGTCTCAGAACTGATTTCTTCTATAAGGTCTCATATTCCTCAGTAGTCTTACTCCCCTATCTGAACACAGTTCACAGTGTGTGTTTGAAATAAAAAGTATTTACCTTAAAGAAAAAGGACTTTCTCAAGACACTTGAAATAAAAACCCTAAGTCCTGCGCGATTACATTAATGCTTGGCGATTGCACCAGCCTAGAAACATTGTCATCCTTGAGAGCACAGAGTATTAGAACTGACTGAAAGCCTTCGGCTAAGAGACCCACGGATGCCACAACAAATTTGTTGATGACGCTGACCAAGACTGTGTGTTCACTTCCAATATACCCAAACATACATTTCTTAAAGACATTGACAATTCAAGTCACGGATTAAAACCTGCTTTTCATTTTGAAATATATATTCTTCTTTCAAACGACTCGATTGCAGCATGGTTTACACGTGCATTTTAAAGTACTGTAGTACAAGAAACAAGTTTGAGGCAGCAGAATTCTTACAACGAGCTGCAGTTTGTCTGGATTGAGTGCAGCCCAGAGGTCCATGCGAACATGAGTAAATAGCATCACAAACACTTCTTGTAAGATGACAAACGGAAGGTCAGTTTCTAAAGTTTCTTTAAATGGCTGCTGGATCTCTGAGCTTTGGCTACCCATGGATCAGGGCACATCGCTAGTGATCCAAATGCTATTTTAAATCGGATTAACACAAGCTTATTCAAGCTCTTCACAGAAAAATGTCTTTGCACTGCAGCTTTGTCCCTGAATCAAGGAAGGGGGTATGGAGGTTGTGCTGATGACACTGGTGCAGTAGCTTGGAAGAGCTCCAGCTTACAAGTCCTCCAACACAGGGACTGGGACAGCAACACATGCTAGTGGATTGAATTTTAAGGCCTAAAAAACTGTTTCTGACAGATTTTTATACACCCAGACTACGCCACAGAGTGATGGAGGTAGGCCTTCGGTTTATCTAGTACTGACACTGTGCCTTTACCTCGGCTGCTGCATTCCCAGCCAGGAGGTTAAAGGATCAATAAAAGTGCAATAATCAATGACTTCCTTCTCCCGCGAAAGAGAATCTGCATGCCCCCCTCCCACGAAGCTGTTCCCAGAGATGCCCATGACAGCTTCATCCAGAGATGATCAGGTTTAAATGCCAAGAAACCCCCCCAAGTTCACCAGCATGCGAAACTCCCAGCTAAAAAATTGTCACAGCATATTCCAACGACATTCATCAAATTCAGCACTTGTGATAAAAACCTGTGAGTGCTGGTCACCTCTCCCAGTTGCTGCTGCTTCCATCTACAGTTTGCATCACGCGCTCAACGTCACCTTCTCCTGACATGCAGCAGACTTGGGAGCGGTTGTTGAACAGTATTGACTAAAAGTATTCACGGCAGTTTCGCAGAAACCGCAGGAATCGCTTCTGTTTTCCTTGAAAGTAACTGCAAATAAAACTCTTCTGTAGTAATTGCACTAACAAAAACATAAAGTCTAAAATTAACGTTAAAGAACTGCAGCTGTCAGACCAATAATGTCATGCTTATGAAAAGAACTGATCAAGATGTCTAAGCGGTTGATTCACACCAGTGAAATCTGAAATGTTCAGATAAAAACCAGCAAGAGACTAGAAGTTGAGATAGCTTCCATTTTCAGTTAGTTCAAAAACAGCTGAAAACTTAATTTTCCTAACTGCTAATTGATTACACTGCGAGTCTCATGCAGATTAATAAAACTTATTCGAAATCTAAATGTATTGTTAATAAAAAAGTGTTCAGAAATGATGTTTCTAAGTTGTAGAGAAAGCAATCAGCATCAGAGCTACCTGTTCAAGCCTATATTAAGGACTACAGAATTTCATTTACACTTTTGCATGAAACTGCCTTTTCTTCTGCAATTTTAGCTACAAATAGTGAAGGTCCTAATTTGATTTCCTGGGAAAAAATAATGAGTTCTTTATCTTGCATCTGCCCTCCCTATAATGTGGGTGAGCAACAAGTGACAGCTTCACACGGCTGACTCATTCTCCAGCTCTGACGCAGCAGCTCCTTTGCACGTGAGCTTCAGCACAGTCGGCTTCTCTGCGTTTGTGCTGTTGCCCTCGGTTGTCTCTGGAGGACCTAGTCCTTTCTGTTCTTCCTTTGGCTCTTCATTGACTTCAGGGTAAATCACCAAGAAGGTAGCTGTCAAAAAACCCAGGAAAGATCCCACTGAAGCCACCATGGGAATGACTCTGACAGTGCCAACAGCATCCACCACACCACCAAGTGCAGAGGCCACAAGGATCTGGGAGATGTAAACCTGACACGACAGAATAGCACAGTCTATGCCAAATCCTCGCTTTGAGTTCCCAGGGCTATGGTGAATGTACTGGAAAAAGAGAAGAAACAGGTTAGGACTTCACACCATCCTCGTGCATCATGTAGGCTATACAAGTCATTGAATCACAGAATGGCTTGGGATGGAAGGATCTTAAAGCCTGTTCAGTTCCAAACCATAGAGACACCTCTCACTTGATCAGGTTGCTCAAAGCCCCATCCAAGCTGTCCTTGGACACCTCCACGGATGAGGCATCCATGATTTCCCTGGGCAACTTGTGGCAGTGCCTCACCACCCTCACAGTAAAGAACTTCTTCCTAATATCTCATCTAAATCTCTCCTCCTTCAGCTTAAACCATTACTTCTCATCCTGCCCCTGCACTCCCTGACAAAGAGCCCCTCTGGCTTTCCTGTAGCCTCCTTTAAGTACTAGAAGATTACTATATGGTCTCCCCGGAGCCTTCTCTTCTCCATGATGAACAAGCCCAAATCTCTCATCGTGTCCTCATGGAAGAGATGCTCAAGCCCCCTGATCATCTTTGTGGCCTCCTCTGGATGCACTCTAACAGATCCATGTCCTTCCTCTGCTCAGGACTCCAGAACTGAATGGAGGACTCCAGGTGAGCTTTCAGGAGAGTGAAAGGCCCCATCCAACCTGGACTTGAACACTTCCAGCGAAGGGGAATCCACAACTTCCCTGGGCAACCTATACCAGTGTCTCACCACCCTCATCGTGAAGAATTTCTTCCTAATTAGGTTTTGTAAAAGAAAAATCCCATGAAATAGTTGGTGGTAGTTATTTTTATAATTACAAAGAAGAATCTCCCTCCCAATCCCAATGCAGAAACATGTTAAAAGAAATGACTCCCCTGACATTCCTAAAGCAAATGGAACAGCACTAAGAAGTGAAAAGTGAATCTGTTCCTGTTTCCAGCAGAACCTATTTGCCATACGTCTCCACATACTTACTGTATTTCCAGGTGTACCTCAATATCTAAGACTGCGAAGAACTTGAGTAATGCTAACAAAAAAGGTTAGAAACAGCAGTGGCAATGAGCTGTATAATAAATACTTCAATAACCATCTTAACTCTCCATCTACCATGTGCAACCAAATCCTTTTATATCTCAGTACAGGGTAAAGCAATCATGACCTCACTGAGCCATCTTGATGCTAATACCATCTGATTTAAGTAACAGCTCTTGCTATTTACTATCAAGGATGAGTCTGTGCTTTGGCACACATCCCAATGCAGCAGGTATCTCAAACAGTGTGATTTAATAAATCTATTTTGCCACTTCAGGGAAATCAAATGCTCTGCCTTCATTAAAAGATTCAGAATATTCCACCTACCTCTTTAATTTCATGGTATTGTCCCAAAAGGGCATAGGGGCAGTAGGAGATACTCATAGAGACTATTCCCATAGTGCTGATCATTATCATTGTGACGTACACATTGGGGAACATAGCCATCACTGCAGTGCCAAGAGAAAAACCCAGAGTGCCCAGGATGTAGATCACTTTTATACTAAGGTCATAGTTGTCCAAGTATTTCTGCAACAAGGCTGCAAAGATCAAGAACAAAACAAAAATATCAGTTTACTTGGTAAAGTTTTGATGTGGCCATGACAGATGTAAATATTATTTAAGACTATTTAAGATGCTCATCACGTTTTGCTCAGCCCTCAGTGGGAAAAGGATGTATTGCTACTTCAGAAACCAGGGAACAAATCAGTTCAGAGATATGCCTGAACCATGCTACAAGTCTGAGGCAGAGCAAAATACTTTGAGACTCAAACATAGAATCTTGAAGGTTGGAAAAGACCTCCAAGATCATCCAGTTCAATCATTAGCACAATAAATCGTGGTCCATTCAGCCCGTTCATTAATTTTGCCTATTTATTAACATCATAATAGAATCATATAATGGTTAGGGTTGGAAGGAACCTTAAAGATATCCAATCCCAAGCTCCCTGCCATGGGCAGAGCTATCTGCCACTATATCAGGTTGCTCAATCAATGCAGGTACACTTTCAGCACACAGTTCTAACATAAACACACTCACTAAACAAAGTGATCAGATAATTGATGTTTACAGCCACATTTCAGTTTGTGTTCAGAAACAAGCTGCCTACCCCAACTTCAGTCTAAATTGTCTCAGCAAAGAGGCAGCCCCCAGCACACTGATCAGCACATACATGCCTGCAAACATGCTGCAAAATGCAGCTAAATGCTTGGCTAAAGCTCTTGATTTCATAGTCTGTATTCCAAGGTTATATTGTCTGTAGTTGGTTTACCTATTACTAGAGAGCACAAAAGACTTTCAGAAATATTTATATTTATAATTCTTATTTTAAAAAGGCTTTGCAAACCCCCTCTTATGCATGCTTGAATCTTCTTAAAAGCATAACGGTATCATAGAATCACCAGGTTGGAAGAGACCCACCAGATCATCGAGTCCAACCGTTCCTATCAAACACTAAACCATGTCCCTCAGCACCTCCTTCGCCAGTGCCTTAAACACCTCCAGGGAAGGTGAATCAACCACCTCCCTGGGAAGCCTGTTCCACTGCCCAATGACCCTTTCTGTGAAAAATTTTTTCCTAATGTCCAGCCTAAATCTCCCCTGGCGGAGCTCGAGGCCATTCCCTCTCGTCCTGTTCCCTGTCACTTGGGAGAAGAGCCCAGCTCCCTCCTCTCTACAACTTCCCCTCAGGTAGTTGTAGAGAGCAATGAGGTCTCCTCTCAGACTCCTCTCCTCCAGGATAAACACCCCCAGCTCTCTCAGCTGTTCACTGTAAGGCCTGTTCTCCAGCCCCTTCACCAGCTTCATAGCTCTTCTCTGGACTCGCTCCAGAGCCTCAACATCCTTCTTGTGGTGAGGGGCCCAGAACTGAACAGGGAGTATTCAAGGAGCAGTCTCATCAGAGTTGAGTACAGAGGGAGAATCACCTCCCTGGACCTGCTGGTCACACCTTTTCTGATACAAGCCAGGATGCCATTGGGCTTCTTGGCCACCTGGGCACACTGCTGGCTCATCTTCAGTTGACTGTCAACCAACACCCCCAGATCCTTCTCTTCCAGGCAGCTGTCTAGACAGACTTCTCCCAGTCTGTAGCTCTGCATAGGGTTGTTGTGCCCCAAGTGCAGGACCCGGCATTTGGCCGCGTTAAACCTCATGTCATTGGACCCAGCCCAGAGGTCCAGCCTGTTCAGATCCCTTTGTAGAGCCTCCCTACCCTCCAGCAGATCAACACTTCCACATAGCTTAGTGTCATCTGCAACCTTGCTAAGGGTGCACTCAATGCCTTCATCCAGGTCATTGAGGAAGACATTGAACAGGGTTGGACCCAGCACTGAGTTCTGGGGAACCCCACTTGTAACTGGCCTCCAGCTGGAGTTAACTTTATTTATCACCACAATCTGGGCCCAAGCATCCAACCAGTTTTCCACCCCACGCCTGTCCAGGCCAGAGGTGAAAGTTTCTGAAGCAGAATGCTGTGAGAAACTGTCTCTCTTACCTGAACAAACAGCAGCAGTAGCAGCATAAATTACCAGTCCCCAGCATCCCATCTGAACTCCAGCATTATAGGCATGCAGCTCAGTTGAGTTAGATGGGGCCTGCAACAAACACAAACACAAAGTTGTTTTCCTGTGAAGAGGATGCCTCAGAAATGAGTAACTACAAGCAGGTTGGTCAAAAGTATCTTTTCTCCTACCTTTGGATCGCCCTGAAAGATGACCTGGCCCATGAAATCTGTATAGAAAACAGCTTCAGCAATAATTGAAAACCAAGTTAAGAGGTGACAGACGCACAGTCTCAGCAGCTCCTTTGGCATCTTTAGCATCGACAACCACAAGAGTCTGACAGTGGTTTCAGTTTCGCCCTCTTCGCTCTCTGTGTCTCCACTTGAATTGGTTGTGCCGCTCTGATTCCTGTGTCTGTACCTCTGTCGCTGCCGCTTCTGCATGTCATAGATATCATTCATGCTACGTGAGGACTTTATCAGGACGATGGCATTGGCCCGACGAAAGCGATAGCGGTGAGAGCCGATTTTGCCATAGTATGAGAAAGTGTAGGATGGCTGCCGGTAGAACATGTGTCTCCGCCTTCGCATGGAGTTTGAAGTACTAGATTGTTTCATGCCTATTCTAGCATGTCCATTGAGGAACTCTTTTGGTAGGGAGCCATTCACATTTGGGATTTTATCTCCGTTCAAGCAATTATCAAGCAACACTTCCTCCTCTTTCTCATTGTCCCTGAGGAAAGCAGAGAGGTGGTTGAGTTTGGACTTCATGATCTCTTGGCTTGTGTTGTGGGGAGTGTTTGGATAAGAAGCATCCTGAAAAATGGAGGGTTCGATGTCATGCAGGAAAAGCAGCTCTGATTCAATTTCCAATGTAGCATCGGGCATGTGCAGAACTGAGTCACTCTTACTTCTTACAATGTTCACATCAAGGAACTCCATACTGAGATCATGCTCTGACTGAACCTCATCATGGAACATAGAGGCTCCATAAGGCTCTTCCTCACTAATTACATTCAGTCGATTCAGAGGGGGGAGACTACCACTGAATTTGACACTGGAAAGCGTGTCTCCTTCATCATCAATCCTGTCCTGTTGAGGGTTATATTGCTCTTCTTCAATGCTAAAAAGGTGAAGAGCAACTGAGACAGAGAAAATAATGGCTGCAAAGAAGAAAAGGACTTGCTCTTGAGATTTAAAGATACTGCCCAAGAAGGTCTGAGTCCAGTCCAACCCTCCTAACATATAACCGATTGCTCCTCCAAAACCTGTGGAACAGAAAAAATGAGAAGTGAGCTCAGAAAAAATCAATTCATAGAATCACAAAATTGCTTGGTTAGAAAAGACCTTTGAGATCAGAGTCCAATTGTACTTGTCCGCTACTAAACCTGTGCACCTCATCTACTCGTCTTTTAAATACCTCCAGGGAAGTTGACTCAACCACCTCCCTGGGGAGCTTCTTCCAGTGCCTGATAAACCTTTTGGTGAAGATTTTTTTTCCTGATGTATAATCTGAACCTCCCCTAGTGCAACTTCAGGCCATTTACTCTTGTCCTGTCACTTGTTACTGGGAGAAAAGACCAACATCCACCTTGCTACAATCTCCTTCCAGGGAGTTGTAAACAGTGATAAGGTCCTCAGCCTCCTTTTGTGCAGATTAAACAACTCTAGTTCCCTCAGCTGCTCCTCATAAGAATTGCTCTCCAGCCCCTTCCCCAGCTCCACTGCCCTTTTCTGGAAATGCTCCAGTGCCTCAAAGTCTTTCTTGTAGTGAGGGGCCCAAAAGTGAACACAGGATTAGACATACAGCCTCAGCAGTGCCAAGTGCAGGGGCACAATCTATTCCCTAGTTCTGCTGACCACTCTGTTTCTGTTACAGGTTAAAATGCCATTAGTCTTCTTGCCACTTAGGCATATTGCTGTTACAACCTGGTCATCAGGAAGACTTCAGAGCTGCCAAAAACATATGGGTTAACTCCATACCAGCTGAAAATGCATGGATGTTAAGGGCCATGTCTTGCTCTTCACTGTCCACCACATCCAACAAGTAGGCCCGAATTGGCCCTTCTGTTGCATCAGCGCAGAAGTCCAACACCACAACACCAAGCACCGTGAGAACAATACCAATGGGCTGCTTGTCCGGAACATCGCCAATAGCCAGACCTGAGGAAAAATGGAAGAAGAATCTGAGCATGTCAGTCAAAAAGGGAAAACTACTATGAGCAAGGTTAAGGTCTGTAAGAGACAGGTGGTCAACACTCTCAGTGAAATCATTTCTTTACAAAATAAAATGCCTATTTCAACTCTGGTACAGCTTCAGAGATGGTCTGGGACAAATATTATGTTTTTAAAACTGCAAGACTGACATTTATTTGTCAAAATTTCATTTTTAAAGTATCTCTTAAACCTCTGAGAGCACTGGATAGTATTTAATGTTTCTCACATGTATTTTCCATCAAATGTTGAAGGCTGTTTTTATAGAAGGTAGTCATGGTGGAAAGCATCCAAAATCAAAATGTCATACTTCATCTGTCAGTTACCAGTACAGGTAACTGCCCTCCTGACAGCATTACTGACTGAGAATCATAAAACGATTTGGGTTGGAAGGGACTTTTGACACCTCACCCCTTGCCCCCAACAGGCAGGGACACCTCCCACCACACCAGGCTGCTTAAGGCCCATGATGCCTAACCCTAACATGCAATGGTTGAAGTACACCAGGATAATGTGAAACTTTAACCCCTTCACCCCTCTCTTTGCTTTTCTTAAACGTTCATATTTTTTGGAGTACTTTTATAAGGAAAACTTTTAAGGATGAAGCAACATGAGGGTATTTTGCATTACAAAAAGCATCAGTCATCTTCTGTTGATAGCACAGGATGAAACGCTTTATGTCTAGAAAGGCGGCATGAGAAAATAGCTGAAGATTTTTTCATGAAAAGAACCACTGACAAAAGCATGGATTACTTGAATTGGAGAGACTTAGAAGCTACATGTTTAAGGGTGATAAAACCATTTGTGCAACTGATGAAAATGACTGTGGAAAGAGATGAACTGGCTAAGCCACCAAAAATCATCTAAATCTCAAGTGCTATGATTCCTGCATATTCAATCCTCACTTATGCCAAGTCCTCTGAATGCTACAGAAGTTTGTATGTGCTCCATACTTAGCTCAATCTCTGAGCAGAAAACACCAGCGGTGTCACTGCTTTGGATTTGTTGGAAACCTAAACAGTGTACACAGTGGAGAGAACAGGAGTCGGGTAACATCCATATACAGCTGTTCTCTCGGGACATGTAGGATTAGAAAAACTCTTTTCTATCACAGGCTTGCGCTCCTTGTTCCTGTCCCTATGACTCCCACTGCCAGAGGCCAGGTCACGAAAAAAGGAATGATACAATGACCACCTCCAGCTTTTGTAGCTTCTCCTGTAGCCCCAAAGTGAAGCTGGGATTGCAAATAACTGGAGACAAAAGGTAGGAAAGTGTTAACATAAATGGGAAGACAGACAATGAAATTATACAGGGTCCATTGAGAAGAAAATCTGGTTACAAATGAGGCCTTATTCTGCAAGACCCTAGCCACTACCTTTTCATAGAGTTACAGAATGGGATTGGGTTGGGACCTTAAAGGTCATCCAGTTCCAACCGCACTGCCATGGGCAGGGACACCTTCCATTAGGTCAGGTTGCTCAAAGCCTCATCCAACCTGGTCTTGAAACATTTGGTCTTTTGCAAGGGACTGGTGACCAATGCCTTTTCTCTCTGAAAAGTGACACAAGTCACCATTTAAAAAACTTCAGTTAAATAGAGACTAACATTGCTTTACCATATTGTACATCGGCTTAAATAGTAGCTCAAGTGCTGTCTTATGCTGACGTAATATGAATGTTAGTAGAAAATCTCTCTCTCTTAGTAAGAAACAGGTCTAGAGAAGATCATGGAACAGCTCTCACTTCAGTTCAGTTCGCTCCAGGCTCCCCTGGGAGAGGCACAGCAGTGTCTGAAGTGCTTTTCAGAAGTGGGTTTTCACGCAAGATCTACTACAACCATGTACAGGGACTGGATACATAAAGCACACAGCTCATAGCCATAGTGCACTGCTAGAACTTCTGTGTTTTAAAGAAGTTTCATTGCTCAAAAGTGCCACCGGAGTATGTGGAAAGCACAAGTTTCCTAGAAAGCTATGTAACAAATAGTATTACTGGGCAACAAAGGATTAGAGAAAAATCAAAGACAGTATTTTGTATTAGAAGGCAAGATACTTCAAAATAAGCCTATAAGCTGTCTGTGAGGTTTGCCTGCCAGTATCAATGACTGCTGACCTAAACTTCTGACTGGAAGTAAGAGCTTCCTATGAATTAACATCTTGTAAGAGGGCTGCAGTCTAATATCTTACATACATTTGGAGGAGCAGGAGTAAGTCTTGGAGATATAACAACAAATTACGACTGATACCATGTGATAGCAATTCAAATAATTAATATTTGTTGCTTGGTTAAATCAAAAAAGCATAAGCTAAATGTCATTTATCTGAACAGTTTGTCCACTGCAGTTTGCAGAAAATCAAACCCCATCACATGGCATTCCAATTTGGCTTTTAAAAAAAAATGTGCTGAGCCAAGGTAATGTTCTACTCATTTCCCTTGATTAGTACAACTTTTTCACAACAGAGCTGCATCTAACACAAAAAAAAGAGAGCCAAGAGTATGTTATCAGGTGCTAAGTTCCTTTCATTTGCATCAGTCCAACCATGATGTAAACACTTCCCCAAACGAACTTGCTGTCACCTCTCCTACGCTAAATTTACAAAGAGACTGTAGATTGTAAGATTAACTTCTGTAGTAAACTATGTTCAAGGGAAACTATTTTTACCAGCTTTGATGGGGGCTCAGGAAAAATTATTTTCCCACATAGTTTTTGATAAACAAATATTAAATGCGTTCTGGACTTTTTCAATACCGGCACTAAGAAAAGCACAAGAAAAAGTGAAAAGATAATTTTTGAAATAATGCTGGAAACAGGATGTGTTGCCAGATATGCATTAAAGGGAAAATGGATCACAACAGGAAACATTTCCCTGTGAACAGGTTGCTACAGTTTTCCCATGTCAAAGATCGACCACATTCGTCTCAGTGACTGCAAACATTATGCTGGCAACCATTGTATTAATAACGCTGGATTAGCGGTTACAGTGCTGATTGCACTTAGCAGAGCACCGTAACCTTCAAAAAAGAACAAAAACATGCAAGATGATCAAACCAGTATAGCACAAACACAATATTGCAGAGGTTTCTAATGATTTTAACACTAAACATAAATAATATCAACATTACCTTTACTTTCTACATAAAAATCCTAAAGCAGAAGACATACACAAGTGATTTCCTTGTTATTTACCTATAACAGAGCCATTAAGGAAAAGTGCAACTCCAAAGAGGACACCGATGCAGAGAGCAAGGATAAAAGGCCGCCGGCGGCCCCAGCTCAGTGTGCAGCGGTCACTAGCTGAACCTATAAGTGGAGTGAAGATCAAGCCCAGGATAGGGCTGAGGAACCAAGTGAGGCTGTAGTATTGTTCAGGAAGACCTAAAACAAAGACAAAAATGAATTAAAGGTTAGACAGGAGTAGACGTCAAACATTTTGCTTTATACATTTGAAACTTGTGAATTGATCAGTGATTTACTCACAGAAAATTCCTTCCTGAATGAATAGTTAAGATTTTTTATCAATGGTTAAAAAGCAGCTAAAGAAATCACAGCTCGTGTATCTTCCAAACACCTGGGCAATAAGAAGGTAACAATAGATACCTTAGACATTAGGAAGAAATTCTTCATGAGGTAGTGAGACGTTGGCACAGGTTGCCCAGAGAGTCATGGATGTGCCCACCCTGGAGATATTCAAGGCCGAGCTGGATGAGGCTTTGAGCAGCCTGATACAGTGGGAGGTACTCTTGCCCATGGCATGGGGGTTGGAACTGGATGGGCTTTAAGGTCCCTTCCAACCCAAACCCTTCTATGATTCAATGATTTAAGCTACTGAAATAAGTTAAAAGAGATTTCTAATAGAATCACTAGTCTGAAATAGTTACTACAATCCAAATATATCACCCTTCTGCTAAATTTTGCTGAGCGTGACCAGTTTTTTTGATGAGGGTGCCGGTGGGGATATGCTCTGTGAAGAAGTAGCAGCCAGCGTCTGCTGTGTAGAACTCCAATCGCTTTATTACATCCTCTATCCATTTGTGAAGTATAAAACTAAAGATCTTTGGGATCCCTGGAAAGCTACCCAGTTGTTATATACACATATCCCCTGCTCAGCAAAGCTTTTAATAGTCACCAGGGACGGAATGTAACAGTGGCACTATTCATCTAAGACCTCCCCCATAAGGAGTTATTAAAGATCCATTGGACTGAGAATGACAGGGCAAATTTGTTCATCATAGCCAATGTCCCATTTCTAAGCTCAACAATGTTTACTTATAGAAATGTAGAATCATTAAGGTTGGAAAAGACCTCTAAGATCATCAAATCCAATACCACCGTGACTACTAAATCACACCCTAACTGCCATGCCTACATGTTTTTAGAATACCTCCAGAGATGGTGACTCCAACAGTTTCCTGGGCAGTCTCTTCCAAGGCTTCACCACTTTTGGTAAAGAAATTTATCCTAATACCCAATCTAAACCTCCCCTGGCGCAACTTGAGGCCATTTCCTCTCATTCTATCACTTGTTACTGGGGAGAAGAGACCAACACCAAGGTGCTACAGCCTCCTTTCAGGTAGTTGTAGAGAGCAATAATGTCTCCCCTCAGCTTCCTTTTCTCCAGACTAAACAGCCCCAGTTCCCCCATCACTCCTCATAAGACTTGAAATTTGAAAGACAGACAATAAAAAAAAAAGCAATTTTTCATCAACTTTTGGAGAGCAGCTGGAGAGGCTTGCTTATCCCCACCATCCTTGCTTTTTTCCACAGCTGAGGTGATTATTCACAGGATCAAATGGAAACAAACTGGATTTATTATGTAGTATTTACCTAGAAAAAAAACCCTTGTTACAAATAAGTTTCTGGAGAAGGAAAGAAGCCCCAAAGCCTTGCTCTGCACCTCTCCAGCACGAAAAGCAATGGCCTGCAGATGGCAGAGTGGCCCAGGACAGCAGCCATGCTCAGCTCCTTGGAGATCCGTCTCACTCTCAGTTTATAAGCACAGTTCTGGGAACCACTCTGACATGTTTCTTAGCAAAGCATTAAAACCAAAACAATCTTTTTTTTTTTTTTTTAGTCCTGAAAAACTCAGAGTCTTTACCCTAGGAACGAAAGCCATTTATTATTAAAAAATGTAAGTGTGAGTAGGATTTGACCTTTGCCGCCAAGATCAACCTGTACTTTGTATTACCCCTTCGGCACCCTGAGGCATCCATTACCAAGCAGGATTACACCAATCCCTGCCCAAAATAGCCCATGCTGAAAATATGAAAGTCTAATCTCCTGCTATTTAAAAACACTATCACGTCTTGACTAACGATGCTGACTTCTTCCATGAGATAGATCAGATTTTCCCCAGACTATTGGACGCTTTGCGGTGATGCAGTGATGATATTCAAGGAAAATCACCTATTTTTTGCCATAAATAAACATTTTCATCATCAGGACTCAAAATCCAGCTCTGAGACCAAGGTCTATGTGATTTGACTCTGGATAACAAACAAGCTAATGGCTACAACAGCCCTGATGATAACAGAGCTATTGAAAAAAACTAAACTTTTTTGAACTCACTTGACCTCCACTTTCAGACCAAGCATGTCCATGAACACCCTGCCCACAGTGCAGAGGGAAAGCATCATGATTTAGCCACCTTTACTTACTGTAGGCCAAGACTCCGCATCAGCCCTCACCATGCATCTGCTGACTCTTCTGGCAGCAGGTTTTAGATCTCTAGGAAAGGGCTGTGTATGGATGGCACCTTGTTCACATCATAGCTCAAACCATTACCTCTTGCTCAGCTTCTCCGACTACTTGGTAATGTCTTGGTTGACATGGAAGTTTTAGCCCAGACATACTTAGCAGGCTTGGAGGTGGGCATAGCAGGTTCTCTCCCTCACTCAGCTTCTCTGAATGAGCGCTATCCTAATCATAGGTGCAAGCCAAATCCAAATATAAGTGCTGAGAAAACTTCCACCTCCCTGTGGTTTTAACATCCTCTAATTCACCAAGTTCAAAGTCTTCCCAAGCACACAAGCAGGCTGAGGCACTGTGTGTTCAACTGGCATCTCACCTCCTCCAGGTTGCTAACCCTTATCAGTGCCTCATCTGTTATAGATAGGGGAGGTCTGCTTAAAAAGGAATCAGTGATGGGAAAGAAGAAACATTTAGTTCAAGGTAAGCAAAACTAAGTGGTAGGCAGGTTATGATTCATTTAAGGTGAGTGATTTTTTCTGCAGGAGATGGAAGAAACAGCAATGTGTAAATACTCATCCCATTGTGCCTCCACAGAGCCATCCTGTTTAGCAGCAGTTAAGCATCAATAGTTTCTGTTGTGTGATGACAACTCACTGTAGTGAGTCTGTTTTAGACAAAGTCAGAATCATAGAATCACCAGGTTGGAAGAGACCCACCGGATCATTCCTATCAAACACTAAATCATGCCGCTCAACGCCTCGTCCACCTGGCCCTCAAACACCTCCAGGGAAGGTGAATCAACCACCTCCCTGGGTAGCCTGTTCCAATGTCCAATGATCCTTTCTGTGAAAATCTTTTTCCTAATGTCCAGCCTAAACCTCCCCTGGCGGAGCTTGAGGCCATTCCCTCTTGTCCTGTCCCCTGTCACTTGGGAGAAGAGGCCAGCACCCTACTCTCTACAACTTCCCCTCAGGCAGTTACAGAGAGGAATGAGGTCTCCTCTCAGACTCCTCTCCTCCAGGATAAACACCCCCAGCTCTCTCAGCCATTCCTCAGCCTGTTCTCCAGCCCCTTCACCAGCTTCATAGCTCTTCTCTGGACTCGCTCCAGAGCCTCAACATCCTTCTAGTGGTCAGGGACCTAGAACTGAACACAGGATTCAAGGAGCGGTCTCACCAGTGCTGAGTACAGAGGGAGAATAACCTCCCTGGACCTGCCGGTCACACCATTTCTGATACAAGCCAGGATGCCATTGGCCTTCTTGGCCACCTGGGCACACTGCTGGCTCATCTTCAGTTGACTGTCAACCAACACCCCCAGATCCTTCTACTCCAAGCAGTTTTCTAGACAGACTTCTCCCAGTCTGTAGCTCTGCATAGGGTTGTTGTGCCCCAAGTGCAGGACCCGGTATTTGGCCGTGTTAAACCTCATGCCACTGGACTCAGCCCAGAGGTCCAGCCTGTTCAGATTCCTTTACAGAGCCTCCCTACCCTCCAGCAGATCGACACCTCCACCCAGCTTAGTGTTATCTGCAAACTTGCTAAGGGTGCACTCAATGCCTTCATCCAGGTCACTGATCTTTATATGAAATTATTTGTTACTGCATCACTACAAGAGAGCTGGATGTGGAGCTTCTTTTCAGAATTATGTTGTGACTTGTGAATGATGAGCTGGGACATATCAGTTGAGCTCATCCATCATTAAACACTTGAGAGACAGGGAAGGTTTTACAGTAAATCACACAGTTACTTTAAATAAACACAGAGGATGAAGGCTGTCAAGAGCTCCTTTACTACATTACAAGCATCTTCCTATCTTGTATGAATAAACAAACTTAAAGACATAAAGCACAATGTTTATGAGCCACACCTTCAATGCTCCAACATCCACTGAGACAACAGAAGTCTGTGGGGAGACCCTACAGCAGCCCTCCACTACTTTAAAGGTGGCCTACAGGAAAGATGGAGATGGACTTTTTAGCAAGATCTGTTGTGACTGGACAAGGAGTAACGGTTTTGAACTAAGAGAGGGTAGATTTAGGTTGGATATTATGAAGAATTTCTTTACAGTGAGAGTGATGAAACACTGGCACAGGTTGCCCAGGGAGGTAGTAGAGGCCCCAACCCTGGAAACATTCAAGGTCAGGCTGGATGGGGCTCTAAGCAACCTGATCTAGTTGAAGATGTCCTTGATTCTGCAGAGGGGTTGGACTGGATGACCTGTAAAAGTCCCTTCCAACCAAAAGCATTTTATGACACTATGATTTTAATCAATTCATTCAGTGGAGACTATGAACAGAAACAAGGGAAACTGCAGCCAGGAGAAGTGATATGAGTGTATACCCAGGGACTTTAGGGGCTTGCACAATTCACAGTCCCTCTGTCCTTGGAGTAATCACTTTGTCTCCAGTCTACAGTTTCCTATGGTGTATTAAAAAAAAAAAGTTATGGAAACAATTCATTTGAAATGATGACTTTGGCAGAGAAATCCTGTTTACAAATATTTTTCCTTCAGTTGTAAAAACTGCACATTTCTGAACCAGAAAGACAGTTTTTTATGCTCTATAGCCACTGTTAACCAACTGTCATAAACATGTCCCAAGATTACTAAAAACACAGTGATTGTTACTGCCAGCATTACTTTGACCTCAGTCCTTTCAAGGTCAACTTTGCCTTTAATAACTCAAAATCAGATTAAGGCCTGCCTTCTGATTTGATTTTACAGGTCAGTAGAAGAAATAAAAAAGGGGCCTTTTAGCCAACCTCTGTTACATGCCTACAATTAGGGAGCCTTTCCATGTATGAGTCAGAGGACAGACTGAAATGCTTTCTTGAGAAGGTCCTATTTTCACTGATAGAAAAGGGTGATCTTCCTAACATCTAGGTATTATAAACAAAATCCTAAATCAAAATTACATTGAAAATGGCTTACCTTGCAAAAGACACAGAATCATAGAATGATTTGGCTGGAAAGAGACCTTAAAGTCCATCCAATTCTATCCCCCTGCCACAGGCAGGGACGCCTCATTGGACCAGGCTGTTCAAAGCCCCATCTAACCTGGCCTTGGACACTTCCAGCGAGGGGGCAGCCACAGCTTCCCTGGGCAACCTGTATCTCACCAACCTCGTTGTGAAGAATTTCTTTTTATCTAAATCTTCCCCCTTCCAATTTAAAGCCATTACCCCTTGTCCTATCACTACAAATCCTTGTACAAATCCCTTCCCCAGCTTTCCTGCAGCCCCTTCAAGTATTAGAAGGCTGCTATGAGGTCTCTCCGCAGTCTTCTCTAGGCTGAACATTCCCAACTCCCTCAGCCTGTCATCATATGGACCAGTTCCAACAGTACCATGTCCTTCTTATGCTGAGAATTCTAGAAATGGACCCAGTCAGTACACCAGGTGAGATCTCATGAAAGAGAAGCAGAGGGGAACAATTCCCTCCCTCAACCTGCTGCCCACAATTTTTTTGATGCAGCCCAGGACATGGTTGGCCTTCCAGCCTATGAGCATAGTTTGCCAGCTGATGTCGAGCTTCTCATCAATCACCACTCCCAAGTTGCTCTCCGCAGGCCTGCTCTCAATCACATCATCCCTCAGCCTGTACTGAAACCCCAAATCGCCCTGACCTAGGTACAGGATCTTGCACTTGGCCTTGCTCAGGTTCACTCAGGCCAACTTCTCCAGCTTGTCCAGATCCCTCTAGAAGATTTCCTGTCCTTCTGGCCTGACCAATACGCCACTCAGCTTGGTGTCATCTGCAAACTTGCTGAGGGTGCAGTCCATCTTGTTGTCAATACCATCATCAAATATTAAACCGTACTGGTTCTAGTATAGACCTCTGAGGGACACCACTTGTCATGGATCTTCATATGGGCATCAAGCTGTTGATCACTACTCTCTGAATGTGACCATCCAACCAAATCCTTATCCACCAAACAGTCCAACCATCAAATCCATATCTCTTAATGAAATATGAATCTCAGTGATTTCAGAATGGACATAAGGATGTAGCTCTTACTGAAGGGTAAAATGGACACTTAAAAACCCAAGAAAGTTATGTTTGGAAATCCTTCTTTAGACAAGCCACTTTGGGTTTGTTTTTTTTTAAACTACCAAAATATCTATTTTTAGAGAGGTCATGATAAAAAAACCACACCAGAATGAAAAGTTCCATGCTAAGAAAAATGGACGAACTTCTAAAAAGCTTGCAGTGCTCTTCCAAGTAAGCAGGAAAGGGACAACCTTCAAGTGCAACACCAGCAGTTCCTACAGGTGTAATGGTATGAACCTCCAACATGAGCACAATCTTTTTTTCTCTTGCTAGAGAAGTCCTGCTATAGGACTACTTCCATAACTTAAGTGGCAGGGCTCTTACAAATTGCATTCCAAGCATAAGCTGCTAGTTTATAAAATCATCATGTGTGTTTTATATACAGTTATGCAGAATTAAAAATAGTTGTCACTTATTAAGTGAAGTGTATGTCATTTCTTCACTGTAAGTATGGAAACAGGGATATTGTCACATGAGAATTTAGTTGCTTACTCAAGTGGAAAACTATTGAGTGAGGTTAGAGAAGATTGCTGGTGGGATGGTGGTCCATCTGCAAACTAAATTAAAACAGCATGGGAAATATTAACTTGTTGGTGAGAAAATTTCCTCCTGAACCTGTCTGATGGGCAGCAAACTCCTTAACTGAATATTGTATGAGCAGGCAAACAAAGCAACTATTTTAGTAATGGGTAGTATAATTATTTACCCAGAGCTTCCTTCTGCATTTGCTTTCTGTATCTTAAAGGTGTTACTCATAAGCTACAGTGTACCCAGCAAACCAAAGCTCTGTGAGGCAACAGTTCTAGTGCCTACAAGAGCCTTCTCTCTATGTACACAGCTAGTTGCTACCTCTGATGTCTGCACTCAGTAATACTGCTGGGCAGTCAGACTCTCATAAGCTCAGTGCCATGTTCTAGCATAAGTTGGTCAGTGAAAGAGCTTTCTCAGGCACTGAGTGATACCTCCACTGTCCTATGAAGCAATATTTCAAAACATACTTTGTAATGTTTTTAAAAATCATGCTTCATACTGGCAGAGCCTAAAGGATGTTCATGTCAGCAGTAGGTTTGTTTTAGTAATAGACCTTTCCATACAAATGAGAACGTTCCAGAGAAACAAAATGAACTCCAACCCCCAAATACTTTTCTTCCCTTAAAAGGGATTGTTCTGATTTTAGTATCTTAAATGTCTGCATACATGACGTGCATATGTAGGATGGTGTGCATGATTTGGCAATAGAAACAAAATAAATAATACTGAAAACTGAAATAGTTAACAGAGAGTGTGTATACATGAGTGTATATATATAAAATATAAGCCTTTCAGATGTCCATAGCATCACAGAATCAAAGTTGGAAAAGACCTCTGAGATCATCAAGTCCAACTGTCAGCCCTACCACCACTGTGCCTACGAAACCATGTTCTGAAGTGCCATGTCTTCATGTCTTTTGAACACCTCCATGGATGGAGACTCCACCACTTCTCTGGGCATGCTCTTCCAATGCTTCACCACTCTTCCAGTGAAGACATTTTTCCTAATATCCAATCTAAATCTCCCATGGTGCAACTTAGAGGCCATTTTGTCTCATCCTATCACTTGTTACTTGGGAGAAGGGACCAACACCCACCTACCTCACTACAACCCCTTTCCAAGGAGGTGTTGAGAGCGGTAAGGTCTGCTCTTGGTCTCCTTTTCTCTAGATTAAACAACCCCAGTCCCCAGAGCCACTCTTTGTAACACTTGTGCTCCAGCCTCTTCCCTGGTTTCATTGCCCTTCTCTGGACATGCTCCAGCACCTGAATGGGGTTTTTTTGTGGTGAGCGGCCTAAAACTGAACACAGGACTGAAGGTACAGCCTCACCAGCACCATCTACAAGGGGACAAACTGTTCCCTACTTCTGCTGGCCACATCATTTCTGATACAAGCCAGGATGCTGTTGGTCACCTGGGCTTGCTGCTGGCTCATTTTCAGCTGGCTGTTAACTAACACCCCGAGGTCCTTTTCTAATGGACAGTTTTCCAGCAATTCACCCTCAAGCCTGCAATGTTGCATGAGGTTGTTGTGACCCAAGTGTGGGATCCAACACTTCACCTTGTTAAATCTCATACAATTTACCTCAGCCCATTGATGTAGCCTGTCCAGATCCCTCTGTGGAGTCTTCCTACCCTCAAGCAGATAGACGCTCCTGCCACAGAATCACAGAACAACCAGGTTGGAAGGGACCCATCGGATCTTCTAGTCCAACCATTCCTATCTAACACTAAACCAAGTCCCTCAAGACCTCATCCACCCATGCCTTAAACACCTCCAGGGAAGGTGAATCAACCATCTCCCTGGGCAGCCTGTTCCAATGCCCAATGACCCTTTCTGTGAAAAACCTCCTCCTAATCCCCAGGCTAAATCTACCCTGGTGGAGCTTGAGGCCATTCCCTCTTGTCCTGTCCCCTGGCACTTGGGAGAAGAGGCCAACTCCCTCCTCTCTACAACCTCCTTTCAGGTAGTTGGAGAGAGTAATGAGGTCTCCTCTCAGCCTCCTCTTCTCCAGGTTAAACAACCCCAGCTCTCTCAGCCGCTCCTCATAGGGTCTGTTCTCCAGCCCCTTCACCAGCCTCGTCGCTCTTCTCTGGACTTGCTCCAGAGCCTCAACATCCTTCTTGTGGTGAGGGGCCCAGAACTGGACACAGGATTCAAGGAGCAGCCTCACCAGTGCTGAGTACAGAGGGAGAATCACCTCCCTGGACCTGCTGCTGCTCAAGAGGTCACTGAAGGCAGGAGAAGAAGACAGTAAGCAGATACAAAAAGATAATGTGAATACTTTCGACACCAAGAAGTTCCTTCTGCTACCCTCACCTAGTGGCAAGAACTCAGACGCAGCATGTATTTTAAATAAACTTGGCTATGGTGATGTGCCCAGACAGCAGCCCTGCAGCATCCTGACCCTGATGTGCAGAGCAGATGTACGGTTGCTGGCTTTGACTGGATTTCAAGGCTGTACCACACAGCAAGCTTCTCATCCATGACTGCCTCACCACAACCTCTTACAGCCAAATGTAACCAACCACTGAGAGCTGCTCTACACACCTGAAAGAGGTTGTAACTAGGCTGGGACTGATTTGGTATGGCCAAGAGAAGTAGTGCACAACAAATATTTTACCAGAGGCTGCTGACACTCATATGTGGACTCGAAGGTCAAAGCAGCTGCATCCCATTACCAGTTCAATGCTGTTTCTTTATTTTGTCTGTAATTTTCTACTGCTGTACTTGCTTTGCAAGGTGGCAGCTAGAAGAGTCAATAGCCCTCTGCCAACTTGGAGAAGTAACCTGGTGGCCTCTTAGTGGAGAAATAATCACAGGGGGATTATTTAGCTTTTTACTGACAGCTAATCTGAGGAAACACCAAGGAGGAAAAAAACATACTGGATAAACAAGGTTAGTATTTGTGCTGTGAACTGAATCTGAAGCAGGTCACAAGGCAGACTGAGAAGTCTCATACAAATCAGTGAGAAAAAGAGCAAAACACAACAACAGCTTCTGTTAGCAGCGACGACAACCACTGAGACCCTTGTAATATGGCATTTCCCAGCCGGCTACAAACAAACAGGACACTGGCTTCTAGTAAATAAGGGTTTGTTTTTTCCCAGACAAAAAAAAGTACCCAACAATAGTGGGACCAGCACTGCTCACGGTTCACAGGAAATGCTCACTGTGTCACCATCAGCTGAAGGGCTGCGTGAGGTCACGAGTTACATGGAAGAAAGATTAAGTCACATGCAGCAGTTTCTATTCAAAACTTCTTTTTGATAAGTTCTATTGGGGGAAAAATAGTTCTTTATAAGCTTAACAATAAGATCTGATATGGGAATAGGATGCTAAGCTCCTATTTTCATTTGTCAGAAATCATCACCTAGAGACTTGTTTATACTATTAGAATAAACACCATACAAAGTTTTAACAGAAGAAGCTTTTGTGCCCAGCAAATACTTTGTATTCTGCAAATTAATCTCTGTATAAAATACTGTGTGCTGCTAAAAATACTTTCCACTGATAGAAACTGCTTTGTTTGTATTTTAAAGAGCAGAGCAAGCAAATCCAAAGCTTGTCAAAAAGCTGTGAAAAAGTCGGAACCCAAGTACCTGCCCTTGATCTTGTTACAACAGTCATAGAAACCACCGTAAAGTATAGCATTTCAGTTTTGGAGCATCTGAGGAGCAGGAATTTCATAACGCAGCTGCGATTTCATAAATGCACCCTGGTATCCACTCCCCGATATTTTGACATCTGGATCACCGTGAAATCTCAACCACAAATCCTTTTGCTTCTTGCCACCTCCTCTCAGATTTCAGGGCTTCCAATGGCTTAGAGCTCTTGGGGGACTCTAAGCTGCCAAAACCCTCCAAAGCTGAGCCAAACGTGAAGCTGAAGGCTTGGCTGGTGAGCCGAGTACTATATAGAACCACAGAATTGCTTGGTTGGAAAAGGCTTTTGAGATCATTAAGTCCAACCGCATCTATCCACTACTAAACAATATCCCTGAGCACCTCATCTACCTGTCTTTTAAATACCTCCAGGGATGGTGACTCAACCACCTCCCTGGGCAGCCTCTTCCAGTGCCTGATAACCCTTTTGGTGAAGAAATATTTCCAGACAGGTTACTCCCTCTTGTCCTACCACACGTCATGTGGGAGAAGAGACCAACACCCACCTTGCTACAACCTCTTTTCAGGTCTCCCCTGAGGTCTCCCCTCAGCCTCATATACTGCAGTAGTGAGCACTCACACTTTAAGTTTACTGCACCCATAAACCATACTTCTGGAGGAGGGCCACAAAGCTGTTGAAGGGGCTGAAGTCCCTTGGTCGGTTCAACCTGAAGAAGAGGACACTGACGGGAGACCTCATAGCAGTTTATTGCTTCTACACAAGGGAAGGAGGAATTGCAGGCGCTGAACTCTTCTTTCTGGTGAACAACAATGGGACCCGAGGGAATGGCAGGAACATGTGCCAGGGTTTAGGTAGGATATTAGGAAAAGTTTCTTCACTGAGTAGGTTGTGCAGCACTAGAACAGACTCGCTGGGAAGCAGTCATAGTGCCAAGCCTGACAATATTCAAGAAGCATTTAGACAACATCCTCAGACACATAGCGTGAACGTTGGGGGTTGTCCTATGCAGTGACAGGAGTTGGAATGACCAACTCAGGTCATTCTATGATTCTGTGGACTGAAATACAAATTCTAACCAACAAGGAAGGTATATAAAAAAAGTACAGTAATTTGTCCTGGCACCCATTACCATGATCTGAGCAGCAGTGAGAGTACGAGATTTTATGAAGGAAATAATTGTACTAAGTGAAATCAAGAGTCTGATATCATATGATATGAGAGCCTTTGATTTACACCACTAGTGCTGATGTGAGAAGCAATGAAGCCCAATATTGGACTTCATCTTACATGAAAATTTTCCTAATCATATTATGCCTGCCCAGCCTCTTGATGACACTTGCTCAAGCCAAGCACTTGTTCAGAAACCACTCTGAACAATGGGCAAACAGCAGAACAGCGCTGGAGAAAACTTACACTGACCAATACCTGTGAACACAAGACTCTTGCAGATAAAGCAAGAGCGCAGGTGGAAAAACTCAGACCAAAAGCAGTGCTGTGAGGTTTCAGTTGCTGCTAGCTTTCTACATAAAAATGATAGCCTATCAAGCTGTCAGGCAGCTTTATTCGCTTAGCATCTCAGAAATGACCTATTGCAATAAACACCACATAAAATAAGAGCAACATCAAGACTGTGGTTTCAACTTTCTCACTGGTAAAATTCACATCCTGAAATTCTTCTTGTGCCTGTCAAGAGCCAGCTCTTCTGCTTAGCCTGCAACATTCACAAGCTGTCAGTACATTATATACATCTTATAGCCAGGAGTACATGCACTCTGCAATCTGAACATACTTTTCTGGAACACAAACTATCACCCAGTCACAAGAAGTCTATCCTCTCCTTCCTCCTCCTGTTTAGCTCTTGTCAGCAAGGATATCTGCACAACAGCTGGGAGTGCTGGACTCTCAGCGTGAATGAGGAACTTGTAGGACATAAGAGTGTAGGCATAAAGCACAACTCCCCATTTGGATGGGGTTATTAGCATTGAGCGATAATCAAGAGAATGAATAATTAACAGGAATATTACAAGGACATAAAAAGCATGGTAGCTGAAAGGACTGAGATCCAAGAGCAAAATGAAGAAAACTGACAGGCTGAGAGAGTTAGGGTTGTTCGGCCTGAGGAAGAGAAGGCCCTGGGGAGACCTCATGAGCAGCCTTTTAGTACCTGAAGGGACTACAGGAAAGCTGGAGAGGAGCTCTTTATAAGGGAGTACAGGGACAGGGTGAGGGGGAATGGTCTTAAGCCAGAAGAGAAATTCTTTACTGTGAAGGTGGTAAGGCACTGGCATGGGTTGCCCAGAAAAGTTGTGGATGCCCCCTCCCTGGAGGTGTTCAAAGCCAGGTTGCATGGGGCTTTGAGCAACCTGATGCAGTGGAAGGTGTGCCTGCCCATGACAGGTGGGTTGTAACTGGATGATCTTTAAGATTCCTTCCAAGCCATTCCATTTCATGATTCTAGGAAAATGTTTTTCCAAAGCTACTAGCAAAAGTCAGCTGCCAGTCACTTTTACAACAGATTCATGCCCTTTAAATGTACCCACAGTTCTGCTTTAGTCACTTGGAATGTTGGTTGATAGCCAACTGAACAAAAGCCAGCAGTGTGCCCAGGTGGCCAAAGAAGGTCAATGGCATCCTGGCTTGTATCAGAAACAGTGTGACCACCAGGTCCAGGGAGGTTATTATCCCTCTGTATTCAGCACTGGTGAGACTGCTCCTTGAATACTGTGTTCAGTTCTGGGCCCCTGACCACAAGAAGGAAGTTGAGGCTCTGGAGCGAGTTCAGAGAAGAGCAACGAAGCTGGGGAAGGGGCTGGAGACCAGGCCTTATGAGGAATGGCTGAGAGAGCTGGGGTCGTTTATCCTGGAGAAGAGGAGGATGAGGGGAGACCTCATTGCTCTCTACAACTACCTGAAGAGAGGTTGTGGAGAGTAGGGAGCTGGCCTCTTCTCCCAAGCGACGGGACAAGAGGGAATGGCCTCAAGCTCCCCCAGGGGAGGTTCAGGCTCGACATAAGGAAAAAATTCTTCACATAAAGGGTCATTAGGCAATGGAACAGGCTACCCAGGGCAGTGGTTGACTCACTTTCTCTGGAGGTGTTTAAGGTGTGGGTGGATGAGGTACTGAGGGGCATGGTTTAGAGACTGGTGGGAACGGTTGTACTTGATCCAGTGGGTCTCTTCCAACCTGGTGATTCTATGGTTCTATGACTCACAGTCTTAAGGACAAGATTATAGATGAAAGTTGGATCTAGATTTGATATATGTGAACAAACAATTAATATTAATACAGTGAAGTAGTGTGGTGTTTCATGTGCAGAATCCTGGAGGTGTTTTTAAGCTGCAGAAAAGCAATACCCCCTTCTGGCAAAGCTGTCCTGTTTTTAGGTACAGCAATTGCTTTTGAAATTACCCGTGCAATAGCACATCAGCAATAACCATGGTGGGTTAAATAACACTTCTGAAAAATGGAATTAAGGAAAGAAGTGACAAGCCTCTTAAAGGATTTCATCAGCCAGTTTTCCCATTTTCTGTCTCAGCTCAATTATTGCTCCTCAGCCTCCCACAACTGTCCTCCTCTTCTCATATTTGGCAACTGTGGGAGTCATCAGTGTTTCATTATAGCTCTGCTGCTACACTGCCATTCTGCCAAAGTTGCAGAAAGGTTTATGCAGCTTCCCTGACAATTCCTATTTTATAACCCATTTTTATGGTGCTGGGTCAGGAAAGAGAAGCATATGTTAAGCACAGTGAGCCAAAGGTAGGTGTGGAAGAGGGAGAGAGAAAGCAAAAGCCTAAGAACAGCTGAAGTCTGAGGCACTGGCGAGTGAACACATGCACCAATCTGCAGGCAGCAAATATGGTTTTTCCTTCCAGCATGATAACAAATGCTGTCAAGTAAAGCTTTTAAAGCTTTAATGAGTTAAACTTTCTAACCCTCCTAGTACCCTGCTTCCACAGGAGTAACATGTAAAAGATGATCTCTAGCTTACTGCCCTTATAAAATTCCAGTTTTCTAATTCTTTATCCAATATAGAAAGCAACTGCAAAGGGATATCTATTCCCATACCAGCTACTCCTGCTGCTGCTGAAGAGGAGGAATCAAAGGCAACACATATGACATGTGCTGTGCAGGGAAAGACCAAAGAATCATATAATAACAGAATGGTTTGAGTTGGGAGGAACCTTAAAGATCATTCAGTTTCATACCCCCTGCCACAGGCAGAGACAAACAATTGCTGTTGTAGATTTATTTTAATAAAACTGCTTAGCAATTCCTCTATGTTGTGCAGAATCATCAGACCAGTGAAAAATGCCAGGTTTACTTAAGCCAGAAGCTGAACCTTTTACACTCAAACACTGAGAGTGCCAATCAGCTGTGTTCATGCTGCAGGAGGTAGCAAAGCTCCAGAGAGGGCAAGGAAAACACAACACTGCCAAGAGCTCATACAGACTGCTGCAACTTGATTCACTGGTGGTTCCTAGATTATCTCTGCCATCCTGTTCCTCTGGGGAAACCTGTTTTTAACTTTTCTTAAACAGCAGTAATTAAAAATATTACTTTTAATCTCCACTAAGGAGCAGTTTTTGGGAGACAACAAAGGTGTTTACATCACAGGACTTTGAACAGCCTGATCTAGTGGGAGGTGTTCCTGCCTATGGCACAGAAGTGGAACTGGATGATCTTTAAGGTCCCTCGTCCAACATAAAGCATTTTAGGATTCTATGAAATAAAAAGCTGAGACCTTTCTTCATGGTCCCAGGAAACCACATCTATATATGGATAGCATTCTGCTATCCATATATATCAGTACACACACCCAAGGCCAACAAAACAGCAGATACAGAAGCATTCAAAAGGCACACACAACTACACCAGCACCCATTTCCCATCACTCATGAGGGTCTTAATGTAAGCAGGCACGTATATGAATGCAGCAATCAATACATTGTTTTGCCACACTAATCCTTCCCTCTCCTTTACGGGCTGTAATTAAAATGCATCAGCAGTACGTGATGCCCCACTTCAGCTCCGCACGCATTACGTAACGCTGCAGCACTTCACCGCTTCGTCTCGCTACAAGATCAGACATCAATTACAGTGACATGTATTGCCTGAAGATATGCAGCATCCCAGTTTATCCAGAGCTCAATAGAGTTTTTCGTCACTGCTTCTAGAATATTGGCAAATTTATAAACAAAGGCATTTCAGCTCAAACGCACTTGAAAATTCCCAAACTTGAGAGACTCGTACATTTACAACAGAAAAATCTTTGAGCACCAACTCGCAAGCCTATTCTGTTAATCAACAGTGGAGCTTTTGTTGCAGTGATTAACACATTAATACCATAGAATATGACCACTTACATACACAGCTGAACCAAATCTTAACCAAAACCTGCTATTAACACCTATTCTTCTTCCAAGTACAGCCAAACCCAATCTGTTCACTCTGGGTTTTCAACATAGATTTTCAACTGACCCTCTGCCATTATCTAAAAAAAACTGGTTAATGAACAACTTCTCTGCTCTGCTTAAGAACAACTTTTCAGTTAAAATCATACTTGCTTAATGGTGACCTATTCAACACAGGGCTGCTCATAGCTTTGAGGGGGATGGCCAGGAGCATCACGAAGCAGCAGTATAGACTCATAGAATTCTTTGGGATGGAAGGGACCTTTACAGGGCCTCCAGTCCAACTCCCCGTAAGAGCAGGCACATCTTCAGCCAGATCAGGTCACTCAAAGCCCCATCCAAGCAGATTTTGATTGATTCAAGGGACAGGGCCTCCACCACCTCCCTGGGGAACCTGTGCCATTGTTTCACCACTCTCATTGTAAAGAATTCCTTCCTAATATCCAGTCTTAATCAACATTCCCTTAATTTAAAAACATTACTCCTTGTCCTGTCACAACATCTGTCCCCATCTGTCCTGCAGAACCCATTAAGTACCACAAGACTGCTTATAAGGTCTCCCCAAAGCATTCTCTTCTCAAGGCTGAACAACCCCAACTCTCTCAGCCAGTCCTTGTATGGGAGGTGCTCCAGCCCTCTGATCATCTTCATGCCCTCCTCTGGACTTGCTCTAACATATCCATGTCCTTCCTGCACTCAGGGCCCCAGAGCTGGATGCAATGCTCCAGGTAAGGTCTCACCAGAGCAGAGGGCAGAATTGCCTCCCTTGTCCTGCTGGCTACACTTCTTTTGATGCAGCCTGGAATACAGTTGGCTTTCTGGGTGCAGCCTGAGTCCTTGCTTGGGTGCTTTGGTCCTGTGCTGCTCTGCGGTGCAAGGACTGTGTGTCTAACCATTCTGCACTACTCTAGCCAGACCTCAAGGGAAGGTAGAAGCATGATTTATGTAGCTACTCAAGGGCAAGATGAAAAGCATGGCTAAGACATCTATAATTTTATGAGACTCGCTCAGAGTTAAGACTTGTAAAATACCATTCTAGAAAAGGGAACGCTGAGCTAGAAGGCATCACCTCAATACTAAACTCTCATTCACTGCTGTATAAGGTTACTCGGTAAGTGTCCTTTCTACCCCACCAACCCCCAGGCCCCAGGAAACCATATCTGTCTATCCAGGCACAGAACGTCAAAAAGGAAGGTAGACAGACTTGTAGATAGCCAAAAAAGTATTCTTTGTCAAGCAGGCAGCCATGCAGGGTATGGTCAGCACAATAGTTGTGCCTCTGAATTGGAAGCCGCAAAGAAAACTGTTCATTTCCAGCCTCAAGTTGAGTGTATTGAAAATACAGCAAGTATACAGCAGAGTAAAATTCAAGGAGCACAATGATATAGAACACTGTCTTTTCCCCCTACTTAGAGACTTGACTACATGTTTGGAAACCAAGTGAAAACAGTGACTCAAAAAGATGTTTTTGGCCAATGTACCTGTGCAGATACCATCTGAGAACCTTCATGTTCCTGAGGATTACTGACCTGAGAGATGATCTTTACATTTCAGCCAGGATCACATTTGCATAGTCCTTTAAAGGATCACACGCTGGTGCAGGCAGCTCCGGCTATAATTACTCTACCTGACCTCAAGCAAAACAAATATAATGGCTAATAAACATAGGTATCTTGCAAAAACTTCATTTCTAAAAAGGCATTTTCCCAGCTAGAAACACCTAACCAATTCAGAGGGCAGAAGGAGCTGAATTGATCCTACTTATACTCCTCAGACCATTCATGTCACACAGTCTCAAAGTGCTTTACTCCCTTTCTTTTCAAAACTCAAAGCCTCCCAAGAAGCCACAATTCCCATCACAGGTTTACAAAAAGTGTATTGTTAATTGTTACTGTGCTGCAAAATCAACCTTCTGGCCTTTCTAAAGTCTTCAGGGGTATAGGTTTGTTTATGATAGGAATAAACACTCCATCTGTAATCGTTTCTTGTTGCAACTGTGCTACTAGGAAGCCTTACCAGCTAAAAGTCAGCAAAGAACAGTAAAATGGCATTCACTTTTCAATTATTTGCTATTTAAAAAGTGTTGTTGAATTACACATCAATAAATGCACTGATTCTTCTCATTATTCACTGTATACTTAAAAAAAAAAGAGAGGAATTTTGAAAATAAACCATACTAATCTCCTGAAGAGAAGCAGCATTCCTCTGCATAGTTGCCTTTATTGAGGTTAATTCCTCATGTGGCTCTATCAAGCGAAACATAAATCCTATTAGTGTTTTTCTTATTTGCTTCAACAGATGAATTCAGGTTGTAGTTTCCAGGCACGGTTTTCCATTTAGACCATTGTTCCAGGAAAAACACTGCAGTTCACCAGTTGTTTTAACCATCTCTAGACATACCAATGCTGGTAACGGGTCTACCATACAGAGAATTCTAATCGGTTGAGGGTTCACTCCCTCAAAATGGTCTTCCTCTACAGGTGTTCATGCCACCAACTGCTTGCCTTATGGATAAAGCGTTCTGGAATCATAGGAAAGTCTGGTTTGGAAGGGACCTTAAAAGTTCATCCATTTCCACTACCCCTGTCATGGGCAAGGACACCTCCCACTGGATCAGGTTGCTCAAAGCCCCATGCAAGATCCAGGGATGAGGCTTCCACAACTTCTCTGGGCAACCTGTGTCAGTGCCTCATCACCCTCATCATAAAGAATTTCTTTCAAATATCTCATCTAAATCTCCCCTCCCTCAGCTTAAAACCGTTCCCCCTCGGCCTATCCCTGCACTCTCTGATAAAGAGCTCCTCCTCAGTTTTCTTGTGGCCCCCTGTTAAGTACTGGAAAGCAGCCAGTAGGCCTCCCTGGAGCCTTCTCTTCTCTAGGCTGAACAACTCCAACTCTCTCAGCCTGTTCTCACTTTCAATCTTTCCTAAATGCTGCCTTTTTCAAACTTGTAAGTTTTGGTTTGAACATTAACTTACATGAAACACTTTCTACATGTGTACTGCTGACACAGAAAAGCAGAATCCCTTTCACACTGAAATCCTCTAAACTCTAGCTACATAAAAATATTCCTCTAAGTATGTTGCACTTTTGGGGTCATACTACAAAGTTGCACATACAGGAAATTTTGGTAACTAGAGCAAGAAAGTAACCCCATGTCTCAGCCAGCAACCAAATAACACACTTACCTAGATGACTGCCCTTGTCCTAGATGACTGGCTTGCCCACTCTTATTGAGCTGTTTAAAAATTACACTACTTGTATTTCTACACAAAGGATAATGAGATCCATGGAATCACTTTGCACCAAATAACTGGAATCGATAATTTGGAATAAAATGTAATAACACGAGATGGAAAAAGATGTCTTTTTTTATACACAATCTTTACTCGCACATGTTCCGTTTCACAATCAGTGAGACTGCACAGAAGGATATATTTGCCAATAAAATCCAAAGTTGAACAAGCAGAGCACATCAGAAAAAAAAGAGAGCAAATATTTCCAGCGTGCAAATGATGAGAATTAGGCCTCATGGTGACAAAATTACAGAATCACAGATTCACAGAATGGTTTGGGTTGGAAGGCACTTTAAACATCATCCAGTTCAAACCCCCCTGCCACAGGTAGGGACACCTCACCTTACCGTGCTGCTCAAGGCCCCATCCAACCTGGCCTTGAACACCTCCAGGGATGAGACATCCACAACTAAATAATGCATCTAACAACTGTCTTGATTCTCAATCAAGGCCTCCAGGGAGGTATTCAAACAGAACGGAATTCTCATCCAAAACAACTAAACAACTATTTTTATAATATTGTGAAAAGCAGTTTTACTTTACATCACTCCATTTGTAACATTTTTGTTGTCGTTTGAACATACAAACAAATAGAATGTGTGATATATATGAACTACAGGTTTAGCCAGCAACACAGCATGATTCAGTCATCCAACAAAGGAAGAGTAAGTAATTTTTAAAACTGAAACATAACTAACTTTCAACATTGAATTTGGCAATCCTTTCATATCAGATGGAGAGAAAGTTGTACCAAACCTCTCCCACGAAAATTACAGCATAAAATCATATGAAAACTTATTTTAAACACTTTTTCCATATCAGTGGAGTAGAAAATGTATAATGTAGAGACGTAACCTCCCTTAGACCAGCCTTCCAATATCTGAAGATGACTACAGGAAAGCTGTGGAGGGACTTTTTACACAGGCGTTAAATGACAGAATGAGGCGTAATGGCTTTAAATTTGAAGGGGAAGATTTAAATTAGACATTAGAAAGAAATTATAAACAATGAGGGTGGCGAGGCAGTGACACAGGTTGCCCAGGGAAGTTGTGGATAACCCATCCCTGAAAGTGTTCAAAGCCATGCTGGACAGGGCCTTGGGCAGCCCAGTCTGGTGAGAGGTGCCCCAGCCCATGGCAGGGGGGTTGGATCTGGATGATCTTTAAGGTCAATTCCAACTGAAATCATTCTATGATTCTATGGTAACCTTCCCCTTCATTTACCTCCCTAACCTCTAGCACACACTGTCTCCAACCTCCCTGGCACAAGATTTATGACCCGTGACTTTGACTACCTCAGAGAAGGAGAGAGCACTTAATTAAATTACAGAGAAAGAGCCACCTTCAGCTTTTTAACTGTTTATATCACCTCATTTTTTCAATCCATCCCTAAATGCCCTGAAAGCTTGCCTATGGGCCTCTTCAGTTTCTCTGCTGTTGCATAGTCTGTTTGGATGTGGGGGGGACCCAGCAAATTTCTACAGAATGGGTATCAATACTGCTGGTCACCACAGGTCACTAGCAATGACCTCCAAGATGCTAATCAGTTCAGGTTTGTAAACCATGATTCTTACATCCTGCTATTTGTTGAACCAAAAAGGAAAGAAAAAGTGCTAAATTGGATTTTCATTCCAGATACATCACAAAGTTTCCTTCTTCTCTCATTTAAAGTCAGTACAAAGTAAGTATCATTCAATTTATGTTACAAAAACATTAATATTAGGAATATATCCCTTAGTGATAAAATCCAAACCCTTCAAATAAGCCATTTTGGTACAAAAGCAGACATAGCACAGAACTACAACAGAGGTGATAAAGTGACCCCAAGGTCCAGCAGAAGAGAAACTTATTTTTCAAACTTTTATGTAATAATCGTACAATTGTTTGGTTGGAAAAGACCTTTGATATAATAGAGTCCAACCATACCTGTCCACTACTAAACAACATCCCCGAGAACCTCATCTACCCGTTGTTTAAATACCTCCAGGGATGGGGACTCAGCCACCTGCCTGGGCAGCTTCTTCCAGTGCCTGAGAACCTTTTCAGTGAAGAAGTTTCTCCTGACGTCTAATCTGAAACTTCCCTGTTTCAACTTGAGACCATTTGCTCTTGTCCTACTGCCAGTCACTTAGGAGAAGAGATGAACACCCACTTTGATACAACCTTCTTTCAGGTAGTTATAGATACAAGTGGAGAAAGTAACAGCACAGTGCAGTGCATGTGTTCTTTGTTTCTGTTGCAGCTCAGAACAAAACACCAGATCAGATGTTTCTGAGTCTGCAGCAGCATCCCATTACTACAGAAATTGTCTACTTTGCATCACAGTACGAAAAACAATTATTTCTAAGTCACCTGATGGAGTCCATGTAAGACAGTAGGTATGCCTGTAATGACTTGTCCTCGCCAGAAAATGTCTGGCATGGTCAGACACGATGCCTGACTTTCCAAATCAGGCAAGGAAAACAGTGAATGCTGCAACAGTATCCACTACAACTAATCTTCCCTGATAAACAATCATTTATCTGAATACTCCAGGCATTTTGTTGGATTTAGACTTGTTAAGATTCTTCCTAGAGCGTCAACGTTTAATATTAATTTTAGAATATATAAGTTAATGTTCATTTTCCTGCTACCTATATGAACTCCAATGTGTGTGAACTCAATCTCTATTCTCCAAAGAAATGCTTTAATTTTCAGGAGTGTCCAGATACAACATTCATACATAACATTAAACACCTCGAGATAAAGAGCTTATTTAAAGCCAGACGGATATCTTTGGAATTTGCTAATTATCCCGGGGGGCCTCAAGGTTCATAGACTGAATTATTGGAAGCGCATTGTTTACAACTGATAAAAGGAGGAAATTCATGTTTGTAAACAGTCTAGACATAAGACCACGTAGAAAATGATCTGGCTCACTTTATCACTTGAGACAGAGAACGTAAATAGGGAACCAGAGGAGGACAGAAATTCAAGGTTAGGATGATCTGAATACAAGCTACACAAAATTTATCAGCGTATTAAAAGGGATTGCACTGCCTCATAGTAGGAAACTTGCCAGATACAAAGCTGACAGTGAGGATAGATTAGGCTGCTGTAGGGACAGATCCTTTCTATTCACTGTTCTCCATATCAGCACTTTTGTGGGGAAAAGTAGTCATGCTCTGGGAGTGTGTTTAGGCTTCTTGAGTTGAATGTGGAAAATGTTTCTGAAGACTGTTGGTCACAGGACATCTCTGCTTGTTATTATTTCCTGGCCATCATCCTGGCTTTCAGGTAATTGAGTCTGCTAATGCCACATGGACACAGGGCATTTCCAGGCTGAAACAACTTCATAAAACACCTACTTTACAAAGGGGTTCAATATAAATAGGGACAGCCGAGACAGATAATACAGTGACAGCAGAGTTATTTAGAAGACCTGTTTTCATCAACTTTTATCACAGAATCATAGAAGAGAGCCATAGAATCATTAAGATTGGAAAAAGACTCTAAGACCATCATGCTCAATTATCATCCCAAAACCATCATGCCTGCTCAACTATGTCCCAAACTGCCCCATCTACAGGTTTTTTTGAGACCCTCCAGGGATGGAGACTCCTCACTTACCCAGATGGCTTGTTCCAATACTTCACCGCTCTTTCAGTAAAAAAAAATTTCCTAATATCCAATATAAACCTCCTCTGGCACATATTGAGGCTATTTCCTCTCAGCCTATCACGTGTTACTTGAGAGAAGAGACCAGCACCCACCTTGCTACAAGTCCCTTTCAGGGAGTTGTAGACAGTGATAAGGTCTCTCTTCAGGCTCCTTTTCTCCACGCTAAACAACTGCAATTCTCTCTGCTCCTCAAAGCATGTGTGCTCCAGACCCTTCACCAGCTGCACTGCCCTTCTCTGGACACACTCCAGCACATGAATGGCCTTCTAGTACTGAGGGACCCAAAACTGAACACGGTATTTGAGGCACAACCTCACCAGTGCTGAGTACAGGGGAACAATCACTTCCCTTCTTGTGCTGGCCACGCCATTTCTGGGACAGTAGAAAAATCTGCATATGTAATGCTTTGTAGACACTGTTACTTGAGACTTCAGAGGGAGGAATATGTTTAAGGAATGACAGGAGGTATCGAGGATTTATCTGAACCAATGTAAATAAAATCTGTGACCTATTTTTTCCCTGTTAATTGGATTTGTATTAAATTTTATCAAACTGAATCAGCAGTTCAAAACTTTTCCAATAATTTCTTGCAAAACAGCCTGCAGGAAGCACATCTGAAACCTTCTCAGCTGTTGTTTGGTTAAAAGAAGATGATTAAAATGGAGTCCCAGAGGGTGCATCAAAACAGAAATACTGCTGCAAGAAGCACACAGGAGACTCGGAGGAGAATAGAGCTTAAGGGGCTGCAGCTTTGACAATCCTCTTGAAGCAAGCTTTATTAAAGCATTACGTGATTTGGCAACAGCCTATTGACATTCCTTTCATTTCAAAAGTGGCCTTAATTTTATTTCCTTGAAAAGTAAGACTCCTGTTCATTAAGGCATTCTCAGCCATTCCCTTTTCATAACCCGTTTCACAATCCATGTTCAATAGCAAACCAGTGATTTAAGTCTTGCTGTTGCAGGTTTCAAAAGCTGGGTGCCTGAATCTCGGTTCTGCACCTGCAAGTCTGTGCCACCAGAACCCCAACCAAAGAGCAGAAAGGTGGGGTTTTTTTGCAGTAAACAACAGGCAATTGCCTGCTGGAAAATTGCCCTAGTGGCAATTACTTTGTAACAAAGAACATGGAAGCAATATCATGTTCCATCTGTTATCACTACAGCAAAATTACCTCTCGGTCAGAGGCAAGGGTCAAACTCAAATTCTGAACAGAAAAATGAAACTCAGATGGTTGTTGTGCATGCAGGTTCACCTGATGTCTTGCTCTCCTAGGGGTTGTTTAGACAAAAGTATAAAAAGATGTGGGCTTTGTAAATTTGGCTGAGAGTGTACGTGGGTGGAAAGCAGATTAAGAGGAAGGTTTTAGGCTAGGAAAGAGATTGCGTAAAGGTGCGTGTTTAAAACCACTTTATTTCAGCACATTTGCTGGAGGCCAAAATCTGCTCTTACTTCTCCCATCCTTTCCCCCCGACCCACAGGAAATCTTAGTAAGCCAGCACTGAAAATATAGGGGTCTTGCAGTTCCTTAAGTCCTGTATGAGCCCCTTTCTAGTCCAAAGCTGCCCTTGAAAGCACAAGAAGACCTCAAGGCTTGTCTTGATGACAGCAACAAGGCAGGTCCAATATGTGTGGGAGGGAAGAACTGCAAGACAATTCAGTGACCCAACGTAAAAGGGAAATAAAAACCACATTTACAAAAGACTGAAAGAAAATTTTTAAACTATTGGCTGATATGCAAACTGGAAACAACAAAAAAATGCTCCTTGTAATCTAATGTAGTCCATTAATCAGTTCAGTGCTGCTAGCCTGTAGCAGTGTTACTAACTGGTCCTTATTTCTACTGATTTGCTAAATCTCCTTGAGGCAGGAAAGAAGAGATTTGGCAAGTGAAGGGGGAATCAAAGAACTCTTAAGTCATTCAGAAAACTTTAGTCTTGCTTAAAATTTGGACACAAGATAAAAATGATGGACAAGGAAAATTTACTGGTAGAAAGAAGCATCTACATAAGGGTAGAGATACCCCTTTCCTTCTTAGAGAGTGTTTATTTTTGGAGGCCTCAAGTTCCTTCCACAAATCACAGACCAAAATGTATATCACTGCAGAAAAAAATGGATATGAAGAACAGAGAGAGGAAGATGAAATTACAAATTACTTTTAATCTCCACCCTGACATAAAAGCTGACAGTCTGCATTTTTATACGGTTTACTTTGCCTTGCAGGGTGCTTTTTCTATTGGCCCACAGTTCTCAGACCTCTTGGCTTTTCTTGCATGCTATGGAAGCTTTACTGACTTGCTTGCTGGTTCAACAAAGTATGTTAAAGCTAGTCTTACACAACCCCTTAACAGGCATAAAATCAGCAAATAAGTAAAAAATGATGGGTGGGGAGGTTTTATAGGGCAATTAACATGTGCCTCAGGCACGGTATTTGTAGTTCTATACATTCCAACACTTGAGATCTGAATACAAATTTTACATGATCTTGAAGACTAACTTCAAAGCTAACAAGGCTGGAAAATGAATTTAATTAAGTGATTATTATACTCGGTTTTCTGGATCCACTGTAAATTCAATTCTTGTCCTTAGGTCAGCTGTGTTACAGACTCCTCTTGGGCAGGTCAACTCTTAAGCCATTAATTCTTCCAAGGAGGAATTCAGGTCCTGCAGTTCACTCCCAGCATCAAATGCAGCTATGTCTGGGGAGCCCAGCTGCAGCTGTGGACTGTATAAGAGTTTAACTTTGAGAGTTGCAGAGCAGGTTACAACAACTCAAACAATTTCTTTCTTGTAGGGTAAGGCATGGCTTAAACATCATAGAATGGTTTCAGTTAGAAAAGACCCCTAAGATCATTGAGTCCAATGATCAATCTAACTCTGCTAAGTTGGCCACTAGATCATGTCCCCATAATCTACTGACATTTACTAGTCTTTCAAACACCTCCAGGGACGGTGACTCAACCACCTCCCTTGGGCAGTCGGTTTCAGTGCTTTGCAACCCTTTCAGTTTGAAATTCCTCCTAATATCAAACCTACATTTCCCCTGGCACATCGTGAGGCTGAGAGCTAGACACAACTTTGTATAAAGGCAGCTATAAATACACATAACCTTAATATAAATGTAACCTTTGGCAGAGATAAGGAATAAACCTGACTACTTAAGCTGAGCTGAAATAATGAGGCGAGACCTCTCTCCACCTGCAAGAATTCTTCCAGCCAGGCAGCCTTTATTTCACTTGAATTATAGGCAGCCTCTAAAAGCTCATCCAATTTCTTTGTTCCCTTCTCCCCCAACAGATCTTTAAGGTTTTTAATTTCCTTTGATACCAGGCTTAGCCTTAGGAAGAGTATCCCCTTCCACATCAAATTGAGTCAGCAACTGATACCTTAATTCCTTTGAAAAAAACATACCTAAGAGCTAACTTATCTGCAATGTTTCATGCTTGGTTTCTAAATACAATTCCATAATCTCCTCTTTACTCACATGGATTCTTTTCAGACAGGTATCAACACTAAATTTCAATGGGGAGATTCACTGTTTCATACTAAAAGTTCACTCTATAATATTAAAGATCTCTTCAGCATAATGACTGCTCAGCTATCACTTTGAGATTTCTCAGAATCAGCAACTTGAAATATTGCTTTTTTCTATACTGGCAGTTTCTTATGAACTAGATTTCAAGTCCCTTTATGCATGGTCTGCTGAGCTCCAGGCTGGAAGAATTCTGAATGTTAGGTAATTTCTTTCTCAGAGATATTATGTCTAAATGCTTTAACTGAGAAATTACAGTCCAACTCCTAAACAGCTTTTTGACGTGTATGAGACGAAGGAAATTTCACCAATTTAAAAGCACAGAACGAGAGAAATAATCATAGATTCATAAAATAGTTTGGGTTGGAGGAAACCTAAGGATCATCCAGTTCCAATCCGCTTGCTGTGAGGAGGGTCACCTCCCACTGGATCAGGTTGCTCAAAGACTCATCCAGCCTGGCCTTTAACACCTCCAGGGATGGTGGCAGCCATGACTTCTCTGGGCAACCTGTGCCACTGCCTCACCACCCAGTAAAAAAATTTCATCCTAATCTCCTATGGTATTCCACTCTGCTTAGCTCAGCCTTTCTCTTTATTAAAATCTATTAATTAGCACTGATATGCAGTTTCCAGAAATGGTATTCCTTAGAATTATTGCTTAAAAAGAATGTCATGCTCAGGGTTAAGCTTAAATCGACCAACTTCAATATTTACAACCAGACCAGCTAATGTTTACTACAAGAATCCATTAACTCTCACATCAAAACAAAGCAATGCCATCACAGATAGGAACTCAGTTAGGAAATGCATAAAATTCAAGGCTTTTTCTGTACAACTACAGAGAAGAAGCCTTAAATTTTAGAGAGTTAAAGGTAAGCAATACATATAAACTGCTCATGGTTTTACTTTTGTAAATGTATACAGTTTCTTTTTAAAAGTACCAGTGCAATAAATTGTATTTTTGCAGGGGAGTGAGGAACAGTTCTGGTGCCGACAGTCACTTCTATGCTTATTAACTATTCATAAAACACTTAATATCATTGGAAAGAGCCTTTGAAGCAACAGTAAAGGCTTGACAAAGCTTTTATCATATTAGATATAAAGTGTGAGACTTCATGTTTACAGCATGACTACTCATTAGTCAGACAGCAACTTTTTAATGCAGAAAGCAGTAGCCACCCCAAGTCAAAGGTTTTTTTCCCTTCCACAGCCCTCAAGAAACAGGGATGTGGATCCCACCTTTCAGAAGAACTAAAAGGGCCATGAAGATGATCAGAGGGCTGGAACACCTCTGCTATGATGACAGGCTGAAAGAGTTTGGATTCTTCAGCCTGCAGAAGTAAAGACTGTGGGGAAACCTTAATAGCAGCCTTCCAGTATTTGGAGGGGCTACAGGAAAGCTGGGGAGGGGCTTTTTACAAGGGCATGGAGTGATAGGATGAGGGGAAATGGCTTTAAATTGAAGAGGGGAATATTTAGACTAGACATTAGGAAGAAATTCTTCACAATGTGGGTGCTGAGGTCATCCAGGGAAGTTGTGGCTACCTCCTCACTCAAAGTGTACAAGGCCAGGTTGGATGGAGCCTTGAGCCCTGATCTAGTAGGAGCGGACCCTGCCTGGGGTTGGGGGGGGGATGGAAATAGATTATCTTTAAGGGCCCTTCCAACACAAACCATTCCGTGATTCTATCATTTACTGGCTGCATTAAAACCCAAATTGTGCTTAAATAACAACTGAAATAATATAAAATCACAAATTTATTAACGGTTTAAAGTTGTTAACAGGAGCCACATACTGTGATTCCACTGAATGAGTTTTTTCCAAAAGCCAACAGTTTCTGTAAGTTTACAGTACATATCAGTTTCTCTTCACTTTCACTCACTCCAAATCCCTGGCAAAATAATTTTTAAAACGTATCCAATTTTTCCATGAACCATTATGAACTCGAAGTACTTTTAGTGATTTCATTGTTAGAAGCCAAGTTTAATACAGTGCCATTTATAAACAATAGCAGGGATTGCAATTCCCTCTCACAGATAAGCAGCATTAAGTACCAGATGTTTCAGAAGACAAAGGCCTCATCCTGCTCCTACAGTTTATAATACATGGCTGAGATGTGACAGGTGAAGCAAACAGCAGTGCTAATGCACAGAACATTCTCAAGAGTAACAAAAAATCGCTCAGTTTCTCAAAAACCTTGGGCTGATGAACAAGTAAACCTAGAGTACTGAAGGTGCTGACAGTCTTCTTTGTAGAAAAGCTTTAATGCTTGCTGGGAGGAACGAGTGACTGGGTCTCTAGAAAAGGTTAATGAAGATTTCTAGGGATCAAAACTTATAAAAGTGGGAACTAATACAATCTCGTCAGGAGCCAGTCTGCCTCTTCTCATATTTAGCATACTTTTATGTTCTCTGTACTAAACAAGTTAGCTGCTTCATTTTGAATTCTTAAGCTGCAGACAGGAAGAAATCAAAGCAAGTTAGGAAAAAACTCTCCATAATATATACTCGGCCTATTCTTGTTGTCAAGCTACTAAAGCCCAGTTATGACTACAAGGCTGTTACAGATTTGTAGCTGCATTTGTGACATGGCAATATAAAATCAGTGCAAGAAGAAAAATAAAGATAATAATGGAATGGTATCAGTTAGAAAAGACTTTTAAGATTATCGAGTCCAGCTATTGATCCAGCCCTGCTAAGTCCACCACTAGACCATCTCCCCAAGTATGGCATCTACTCCTCTTTAAACACCTCCAGGGATGGTGACTCAACCACCCCCCCAGGCAGCCTGTTCCAGTGGCTGATATCCCTTCTGGTGAAGAAATTATTCCTGCTGCCTAATTGGAACCTCCCCTGGTAAAACTGGGTGCCATTTGATGGTGGTATCTGATAAGAATCTCAGGTGATTTCAGTGACCAAAGGTATAGAGGGGTGTGTGTGTGTGTGTATATATAGATAGATAGAGAGAGGGAGAGAGAGGTATAGAACACAAACACATACTGCAAAGCTTAATTGTTAACATTCAACACAGATCTGTAAGGCAGAGTCTTTTCTGCATGCTCAAAAGGCTTCTGGGTCTTCAATTTACTAAAAGCCAAGTTAGCTAGTTGAGTCACTACACCTCCCCAGGTGTCACTTCTCAAGAAATAGTTTCTCCAGCCAATTTAACCTCACAGAAAACAAACAAATGTTGCTTTTACCAAAACAAGAAGCAAAGGGAATATTACAGCAGTTTGACAGCCGTACGCAACCCCCCTCCAGTGAGGAATAAATATAGCTCCCGTTGAGGCAGACAGATGTTGAGATTGATAAAGGTAAACAGAACCATGTAAGAGGTAATTACTGAACAGGCTAGATAAGTCACCCGTGAATAACTTAACCCTTCACTCAATTCAACACTGTTTATCCCCCTGCTGAGGGAACATGAGCCAGAGCACGGAAGGATTTCAGTGAGTTCCCAAAGCACTCACATTTGTAACCAGCTCCCTTCATTTCTTATCTCTGTGGCATGTAATATCACCACTGCATCCCCGCAGCCTTTTGCACTGCTTTGTCCATTTGCCAGCTTTTAGAAGTGAGAGGTCTTTTCTTCCCTTCCCACAAATCACAGTGATATTTTGATCACTGGGATTGGGGAAGGAAGGGAAGAGGTATTTCTCAATTATCTGGAGGAAACAGATCTGCTAGAAGAGCTCACAGAATAAACGAGTAGACTGGTCAGTAATTAAGAGGAAGGTTTATTGACACTGTCTGACCTTACTCTATGGTAAAGGCAGCCTTGCCAGCTATATATTTTAAACATCCACGTGCCAGCACAAACAAGAAGGGGAACAAGAAAGCACCGTTCATTTCCAAAACTAAGGGTTTTCTCCATGCAAAGCAGGATGTGAGTTTTTGCATTCATGGTAGTCAGTAATTGAACCAAAGCTGATAGTACAAAGGAGTGAAGCGTCTAAATCTCAACTTTCCCAAAAGACAAACCCCTGAAACAAATTACAGACATTATAAACTTTTCTAGATGAAGCTGCATCTGTTTTATTCAGCAAGTCAGGTTCATCAGATATCTTCTATTTGGGGAACACTTACAATCTATTGTAACTATGCCCCGTAGATCCAAAAATGGAATTTGATGAGCTCTGACAATGAAACTTCCCAGGAAAACCCACTGGTATCGCTCATGGCACTAACTGCACTCACTGACTATTGACCCCACTATTGATTCAAAATAAACTGACTAGTAACTTCATACAAACCCACATTTTATCTGCAGGAAAACTGCCCAGAATAATTCGTATAAATTCAGTCTCAACCTTTGCTGAATCAAATATGAAAAAGCAGATGTTTCATTTGAGATGCTAACCTTAACAATTTTAAACAATGCTGTAAATAGCATCCAATGAACGTTATCCTAGAGAGCTGGTTGAGCGCTTCTCTCTGGCTGCAGCTGAGCATGATCTAAAGTACAACTGCACGCAGAAACCCAAAGCAAACCTATAATATGCATATATTATAAATACACACATCCTTGATTTATTCACTCACGGAGGCAGGTTCAACCTGGTACTTCCATTCAGTTTCATGTAATGTTTCCTGATATCTGATCAAGAACAAGATTTTCTAGATTTGATAAAGGTAATACCAGACACTCTTAATACTGTAAGCAGTTTATTGGAAACCTAATTACAGTACTTACCATGAAACTTAACACTGTCTACTCCTATTCTAATCCCCATTTCCCCACCGCTATTATCTCAAGCTATAGGTATCATTGTTTATTCAAGTATTCATGTACTATAAAATAAACTAGACAAATTGATCACATTAAACCAAGACTCATTAGTGGTCTGAAGTAAACGTAACATTTCACTAGTAGTTTGAAAAGCCATTTTATCAAATTGTTTATTCTGAAGTACTGTAATGTGATGCATTTCTCCATAAAAAAGAGCTTCATTGCAATTCTTTTTAGTCAATGTTGCTTCTGATTTCTAGGTCACTTAACTTTTAATAAAGAATTTTAGAAGCTTTTGAGGTTGCAAGCTTTTACATGGGAACTCAAAACAAATTACATTAAAATTTTTACAGATGGAAGCAATATTGGATAGAAGATGAATGCAAGTAGAAATACTCCCCACTTGAACAGTCACACAGCTGAATCTATGGCACAAGCAAGAACAAAACCAGAGAATCCATTTTACCTTGTGGATTTTTACTTGGCAGATCCCACTTCTCTCCTTCTCTGATTTCAACCAATGCAAAAAGATCAAAGTTTTGTTTCACAGAAATGAGAATTACTTACCAATTTGTAACAATACGGGTGTTACCAAAGCTGTCTCCATGGCGTAACAAAATTCCCTGCCAAACATTACTGCACCATGCATCACCCACAGGCGTATTGGTATCCGGTCTATGGATCCTTCGCTAATGGTCTCCTCCCTACTTTCATTCTCCTTGTTTTCTGGTTTCTGAAGCTGTGCCACAGGTAGATCTTGAACTTGCATAGATTCCGAGTCAGCATTCTGGGGAGCCATTTTCATTACCATAAAAAATATATATATTTGTTATATCTATATAAATAATACTACCATAACTCCACAAACACGTTAGGGTGCCTTCTCTTTCAGCTTCTGTTCCTCAGGCAAGTAATGCTTATATTCCTCTTGCACAAACAGGTATCTTGCAACTTCTTGTATAGGTAAGAGACTTTCAGAACAAAAAGCTATTTGGTAGGAATTTCAACATATGGCTTGCTGGTTTACTGTGAGTTAGAGTTAAAAATCCATAATTGCCATTCAGTTAATACCAGTTTCATAATTATTATTGAAGAAGTGCTGAAATTGTTATTCTTGCTACAGAGAGGTGGAAAGGCGACACAAAGAGGTGCTCCACTGTTAATCCCCATCGAGTGGCTGATTAATCTGCAACAAAAAGCAAGTATTTCAGAATTTCAATAGCATTTCTCAGGATACTGTGCCCACCCTGCCCCCCCCCTTAACCATATACCCAATTTCCTGCTTAACGCTCTCCATTGTCCTTGCCTACTGTAGGATATTTTATTCTACGTTCCCTCCTACCCCTGCACTTTCCATTGAAATGCAGTTACTCCTCCTATTTAAATGATGTTGTACTCTTAATTTTCCTCACATTTGTAGTTCTACATGAAGTCACAGACAGTCCATTTGTTGGAGAACCTCAGAACATGAAGCACAAGAATAACAAATTTTAGGAGATTTAATACAGCTTCCATTTCAGAAACAAGGTGTAGGATATTCCAGTACTATGTCAGGAAGATGATTCATCAATTACCACTTACTTACAGGCCACGTAGACATCTCCATTTAGAGTTTTAGAAGCTGCCAGTTACTTTGCAGTATCAATCACACCATCCTATAACAAAGAGATTCCTCGAGCAACCATGAGCAAAAATAAGTGATGGAATAAAGTCACCTTAAGGACTGATACTTAAACCTCTAATAAGACAGAGCATATGCATCCACCTTCACTTTCTGCACACAAGACAAGAACATTTTACTCTTACATCCTATGAGGATTCTCAAGACCATGAATGGTACAATATCAGAGAAACACAGAGTGACCTAAGGTGGAAGGGTCCTGCATGCATCATTGAGTCCAACTCCTGTCCCTGCAAAGGACAACCCCAACAGTCACACCATGTGTCTGAGGGTGTTGTCCAAAGGCTTCTGGAATACTGTCAGGCTTGGTGCTATTACTGCTTCCCTGGGGAGCTGTTCCACTGCTCCACCACCCTCTGAGTGGGGAACCTTTTCCTAATATCCAACCTAAACTTCCCCTGGCATATCTTCCTGCCATTCCCTTGGGTCCTATCATTGGTCTCAAGGGAGAAGAGATCAGCACCTGCTCCGCTTCCTTCCCTTGTTGAGGAAGCAGTAAACTGCTATGAGGTCTCCCCTCATTCTCCTTCAGGTTGACCAGATCAAGTGACTTCTGATGCTCCTCATACAACTTCCCCTCTAAACCCTTCACCAACTTTGTGGTCTCCTCTGAACACTCTCCAGTTGCTGGATATCCTTTATATCTTCCATCATGCACTGAAATTATTGAAATACATCCCAACCAGGTAAGACAAGTGTCTCCTGTATTTCCCCATCCTTCATTCTACAAAGTGCCATATATTGCACCACAACAATCAAAATGTATTTAAGCACTTAGGAGGAAAGAAAGCATTATATAAAAAGTTAGATTACATAATGTTTGTACTGGAAGGAAGCAGATTCACATCCATGCACACAGTGTGGCTGAGCCAATATCCCAGGACAAAACCTCTTGGGGGCACAGATGCTGGCTTTGGCAGAGAAGCTGGGCTAAGAGGTCCCCCTACTGCAGTTCACTGCTCCTTCAGCTATGACTACAAAAATTCACTGTGGGCTAGAGCATAAACCAAATAATTAAGCAGTGAACCTAAAATGAGCCTTAAGAAACATATGACGCATTTGGTGTTTAAAGCACATCACAATAGCAACTCTCTTTCAGTGTAACCCAACATAAGTGCAGCAGGGAACATCATAGAATCATAGTATGGTTTGAGTTGGAAGGGACCTTAAATATCATCCAATTCCACCCCCCCGTGAAGAATTTCCTCCTAATGTCTAGTCTAAATCTTCCCCTTCCAATTTAAAGCCATTCCCCCTCATCCTATCACTCTATGCCTTTGTAAAAAGTCCCTCCCCAGCTTTCTTGTACACCCTCATCTTGAGCTATACATCCTCCTTCAAGCCATACCCTCAGTGGGTTTATTGCACGTATTTTTTTCTTCTGTTCAAAGGCAGCTTTTTGGTCTGGGCTTTTTCTCCACCCAAGATTACTGGAGTTCTCAGATTGATCACCTCAGTAACTTAACACTATAATTTGCTTTTGAGCTAGTCAAACCTTTAAATCACATGAGAGAATTTAATAAACTTACTGAATAGCTGAGCTTTAAGTTCCAATTTTTAAACTATAATCATTATATTGCTCAGAACAAAAAGGACTTAAAAAAGCATTCTCCCAGGGCTTGGAATTAACAGGAGGAGCTGCGATGCAGTGCCTAGGGATACAGACAAGTAAGCATTCACTCGAGTTCTTCATAAGCACCTTGTTTTTATAAAGGTTCTTCCTTCCCTCAGTCAGGGTTTGGATTTGCTAAGCTCCTGCACGTGGTAGAGTACATTTGCTTCCTTCCAGTAGTTAATACAGCGTTGAACTTGCATCAGAAGGAGAAGGGATGCAATTCTCTTCCCTGGCTTTAGAGTCTGAGGTTTGAACTCACCCTGTGAAGGGCTATTAATTTATCAGAAATACAGAGTATTAGAAAAACACACATCCACTTTTTGTAACGCAAGTTCCGGGTGATTAAAACCTACTGATAGCAGAGTAGGAACAATTATTTTAATTACAGGCTAGTAATAAAATGTTTAATTGCTGGCAGACTCAGGCAAAACTGCATTCAGTAAAATTTAAGAGCTTACCTATCAGCTCTTACGGTTCAGAAATTACTCACAACATGTATTGCATTAAAGACTAAGGGTCACGAGTAATGCTCCTGTACAGGATGGCTTTCCACTCCTGTCACTGCCTATGAAGTATTTAAATTTAATTTCCCTAAACACCTCATTTAATAGGCAGAATGAGCTAGTTCACCACACCAGAATGCCTTAAAATGCACCGGGGCAGCCTGCGTAGCCTGCCTACGCAAGCGGAATGGCACCAGGCTGGGAGCGTTTGTCTCTGGAAAGGTAATGAGGCAGGACAAAAGGGGATAGCTGAGATTTAACCCATTGGAGCAAAGACTCTTTAAGATTGGCTGAAATAGTTATTCTTGAAGTGGGAGATGATGGGGAGCAATCAGGTAATTTAAGAGACCGGAATAATGGATGACAGATGGAGGTAGACTTTGAAGCTGTAATTGACACAGATAAAAAGAACCGTTTATTTTAAACATCCCAGAAAAAAAAAAAAGCAGTTACAGCATTCAAGTGCAATAGCAAGAGGCACAATGGGCAGGTTTTACCTAGAGAAACAGAATTACTGTTCCATCATGCCAATTTCGTGGTAAGCATAACATTAGCCTTACTGGAGGACTTTCATCTGACTCCAACTGCGTGTCTGATATGAGAGCCAGAGAATAACAAAAGCCCCTCAAAAAGACCTTCCAGTTCTTTCCTGAGTCCTGTTCAGTTGTGTCTGCATTTATTTTAGACCGAGTCAGATTCTGCTGCTGCTTTTTCCAAGTTCATTTTGAATTTGACAAGTTTGAATAGTGGCATTCTTCTTTATTGAGAAGGGAAACAAATTCATTTACCTGCTCGCAGTAAATATTACAGAAGCTCTTACGCAGCAAAGAACTCCAAAGTAAATAGCATCTAAGGAGGAGCTGAATTAAAATACTGGAGAGCGCAAGCTCCCATGACTGCTTCTGCCATAATGGCTGCTTCTGCCATAATGCCTTTTGTTTGCTGGCTAGCAAATCCAAACTTTAATTGACAATTATTTCTTAAAATTGTAGGATTGAATATTCATGGTAATTTCCATTACAGTCGCCTTACTCATGTGGTTCAAAGGGTTTATTGCATGGAGTTCAGCTAAGAAATATGTCAGCATTATTACTTATTTTTTAAGGAAGTGATGAATTAGGCTTTCATTTAATTGAATCACGCAATGGTTTGTGTTGGAAGGGACCTTAAAGATCATCCACTTGCAACTTCCCTGCCATGGGTAGAGACACCTTTCACTGGATCAAGTTGCTCAGAGCCTCATCCAACCTGGCCTTGAACACCTCCAGGGATGGGACATCCACAATTTCTCTGGGTAACCTGTGCCAGTGACCCTCACAGAAAGCAATTTCTTACTAATATCTACTCTAAATCTACCAGCTTTTAGCTTAAAACCATTACCTCTTGCCCTATCACTGCATTACCTGATAAAAGCCCCTACTCAGATTTCCTGTAGGTCCTTTTTAAGTACTGGAAGGCTGCTATAAGGTCTTCCTGGAGCCTTCCCTTCTCTAGGCTAAACAGACCAAACTCTCTCAGCCTGTCCTCACTTGGGAGATGCTCCAGCCCTCTGGGTCTTGCTCTAACAGATCCATATTGTTTCTATGCTGAGAACTACAGAACTAAACACAGGACTCCATGTGAGGCCTCATGAGAGGAAAGTAGAGGGGGAGAATCACCTCCTTTGACCTGCTCATTACACTTCTGATGCAGCCCAGGATATGGCTGGCTTTCTGGGCTGTAAGCAACATTGCTGGCTCATGTTGAGCTTTTCACCCACCAGCACTTCCAAGTCCTGCTCTTAAAGGCTGCTCTCAATCCATTCTCTGCCCAGGCTATGTCTGTGCTTGGGGCTGTCCTGACTCAGGTAGAGGACCTTGCACTTGGTCTACTTGAACCTCATGATATTACCTGTCATTCAAGCAGAATAGGTACTAAGAGAGGTGGCATCCCTTCCTCAAACAGATCCTGAGAGGCATGGAGGCAAAAGTTTTCAGAAAATCAGCTTCCCTTCTACCTGCACCTTTCTGAACACCTAGCCACAGAGCAGCTAAGCTAATTTAAAAATAGAAACTAGCACAAGACAGTACTTATCTCAGAAAGCTGAGACCATGTTCCCCATTCTGCCATGAACTCTCACTATAATTCCCATAAAGTTTTAAAAGGCATTTTCATAACTCACAAGGAATAAGGAAGTAGAGTAAAAGAATTTCATCCATGGAAAGGGGCTCATGTTGGCTGTTGTACAGAGGCTGGGTAGGAAGAGAAGTTTAGATACAGAAATAGTGTTATCTTGCAAAGTATATATGAGAGGAGGGGACTGATTACGCTCCTGTACAACCTAATTGCACAGGTTTCGCTTTGACCTTTGGCCATAGTGTGACAATGCCAATACCTTTAAAGCAGTAGTTAATATTTCAACAAAATAGGCAAGTAATGTATTCTGAAAATTATTCTGCAAGCAAAATGTTATAAAAGCAGCTCAAATTGCTTGCAATCTTATCTGTTACACTTTTACTACCTATCTTCTATCTAGGCATAAGTCACAACATGACTACGTGAAGCACAAAACAACTCATTACAGGCTTGACAAGGCTGTATCATAATAATCCTGTGCCTAAAATAGGTAGTGTTCACAGAAAGCACATGAATCATCAAAGAACCAGAGGAAAATTACTGCCTTTCTTTAGGGTTTTCTGAAGAAGAGTTACATAGTTCACACTTGTGGTTCAAAAAATTCAGTAGTTTTCTTTTCCTAGCTAGCACTAAGATACGAGAGGTGCAAAAAAACTCATGCAAGACAATTATGCAACACAATGCCTTGGGCAAATTACTTCGATCACACTTCTCAGCATGTTTTGTAAGTTTAAGACTTAGAGGTCAACAAGCAGGGGTTTTGCATTTGTTATACCATCACCTGGAGGTCAGAAAGCTGGTAGCACACCTATCAATCGCAAAATAAATGGTTCTAGCAGTGATCCTGCCTCAGTTTTTAAAACTGAACTATTTTAAATGCGTGTTTCCAGCTATCTCTTTCTAACAAGGAATAGGAATGCAATGTTTGACAAGCAATTAGATTTTCTGAACCCGTGCCAGAGCATATGACTTGAATTGAGCTGTGGAGCATGCAGCAAGTTCCAGGTAATCACACACGTACTTTATATTAAGGACTAATAAAGCCTGGCAAGTAGAAACAGTTAAATGGGCCTGACTGGATACCATGAGAAAATTTCAGCTCTTTAGGAGTTTGTCCTCTTTCTCCGAAGCTGTTAGGCAATATTTAAGCCATTTATTGGTGTAAGAAATAATTCTTTCCAGAAGCGTAGGTGTGCACTAGTTACAAAATCCTAAGTCCTGAAGGGAAAAATTAAGTATAGCCTAAGAGAAACTGGTGTGAACAAACTGAAAAGGATGGAACCAGTTCTGTCCAAACATTATTGAGTATCTAAGGGAATGAGTAGAGGCAAACTACTCCCTTCTCTCCTCCTCGTCTTTAAAGTGTATTGCTTTAACTCCCAATCACTTATCCAGCCATTTCATCTTCAAGATCTGCCTCTGGCATCCTCATAACTTTCTTTCACAAGAAAGTACACAGGTTGATCAAATGTTCTCAAATCACAGTGAAGAGCTGCATTCAGTTGTGCTCATAGGAATTGTTTTCTACTCATGGAGGAAATACCTGCACTCAAACAAAGATTCTACAGTTTGAAAGATATTCTGTGCTTCTGATGCTGAAAGGAAAAATCATAAAATTACAGAATGGTTTGGGTTGGAAGGGATGTAGAGGGCAAGAACCCCTTCCCTTGCTCTGCTGGCCACACTTCTTTTGATACAGTTGGCTTTCTGGCCTGCGAGTGCATGTTGTTGGCTCATGTCAAGCTTCTCATCAATCAGCATCCCAAGTCCTTTTCCATGGGGCTACATTCAATCACATTATCCCATGTCTTGTATTGAAACTGGGGACTGCCCTGACCCAGGTGTAGGACCTTGCATTTGGTCTTGTTGAACTTCAACAAGGATGAAGAGATACCTTGAGCCACCATTGCATACAAACATCTTTTAATTATTAACCACAAACTTCAAAAGGCAAAATAGCTAAGAAGCAATTCTTACAGAATTTAACTGGGCATTGATGATTCTGGTCGCAGTTGTCATTGGCTCAGTAACAGTTCCCAATGTGACATTCTGCACAACATATCAAGAAACCAATAAACAACAAAATAAGGTAGGTGTACTCTTACTTCACGAAACAGTCAAATGTTTGACTGAGAGAAAGAAATCTAAGAGTCCAGAAGCCTTACACCTTAACCTCCTGCAGTTCTTCAATGAGTACATTCCTCAGACACATACTCTAGTAACCATATTCTCATGTTTCACCTGTGAATCATGGTAGACTGGCAAGCCTATAATTGCCCAGTCATTCCATTTATTTGTCAAATACTTGACTTTTCTGCCAAGTTGGCTGATGCTAAGATTTTCATGTCATCTGGGCAACCCCTTGAAAAGTTATCTAGATTTAATTACAGCTTTAATATTAGCACTGGAAAGAAAGGCATTCTGAGTCTATCTGTCTTTTCCTCAGACTAAATAAATGTTTGGCTGAACACTCTTACTGCTATGATGTAGAAAACTTCACTTACTATTCCTTATATTAAAAGATGAACACTGGGTTCTGCTACAGCACCTGACTGGCTTGCAATATGACACCTCAGTTGGGCTGTGCCTTTTAAAGAGTAAAATGGCATTCGTCCAAGGAAAACTACTAATGTTTTGAGTTCATATCCTCTGGTGCTCCACCTTGCCAACAGACAAATAGCACGTTGCAGTGAAAGAACTGCTTTTAAAGGCTAGGTAAGGTTGACGTTTCCCCCTCTGCAACCACTCTGCAAAAACTTGTAAAGTCTAAAAATAAGTTAAAAACATATCCATAAGATCACAAAATAACAAAATACTTCGGGTTGTAGGTGACCTTAAGGATCCATCCGGTTCCAACACCCCTGATATGTGCAGGGACATCTACTAGATCAGGCTGCTTAATGCCCCATCTAACCTGGCTTTGAACTTCTCCAGGGAGACGGCATCCACAACTTCCCTGCAAAACCTATGCCAGTGTCTCATCACCCTCCTCATGAAGAATTTCTTCCTCACGTCTAATCTAAATCTTCCCCATTCCAACTTAAAGCCATTCTCTCTTCATTCACTACATGCCCTTTATTAAAAGTTCCTCCCCAGCTTTCTTGTAGCCCCCTTCAGGTCCTGGAAGGTCACTATAAAGTCTTCCCTTCTCTGGGTTGAACAACACCAACTCTCTAAGCCTGTCCTCATATGGAAGGTGCTCTACCCCTCTGATCTTCTTTGTAGCCTTCTTTTGGACCCATTCCAACAGTTCCATATCCTTCCTGTGTTGGGGATTCCACAACTGGATGCAGGACTACAGCTGAGATCTCACTACATATGAGCAGAATGGCAGAATCGCCTCCCTCAATTTGCTGGCCACACTTCTTTTTTAGCAGCCCAGAATACAGTTGGCTTTCTGGGCTGCGAGTGTGCATTACCAGTTCACGCCCAGCTACTCATCAAAAAACATCCCCAAATTCTTCTCTGCAGGGCTGCTCTCAATCACATCATCCCCCAGTGTGTATTGAAATTGTGGATTGCCCCAACCTAGGTGTACGACCTTGCTCTTGGCCTTGTTGAACCTTATGAGGTTCACACAGGTCCACTTTTTCAGCTTGTCCAGGTTCCACTGGATGACATCAGCTCCTTCTGGTGTGACAACTGCACCACTCAGCTTGGTGTCACCTGCAAATCTACTGAGGCTGTATTTGATTTCACTGCCTATATCATCAATGAAAATATCAAACAGCACTGGTCCAAGTACAGAGCCTTGGAGGTCACCACTTCTCATGTATGCCAATCCAACCAATTTTGTGCATATGATTCCCCCACAATTAGGTTTGTTCTACAGATCTGCAATAGGGGTAGCAGCAGCCAAACCAGATAAGATATTCCTTGCAGTACAAACCCAATCACTGCTTCGCATTATAAAAGCAAACTACAGTTTTTCTGGGACAGCCAATTTTGCTAGCAAGGGTAATTTTGGTTTACAGTTAGAAGCTCGCACAAGAGTATTACAAAAGTTACGTTACCAGGCTATACTTCTTAGACCACAGGTTTCTCAATCACTTTCAGCTGGCATAAACAAGTATTTCCTCTAAAAGCAGCAGTCTTTTCTTCCTTTGCTTGGCTCCACGTTCCTTACTCCCACCCCTTCCTGCACAGCCCCACAAGCGCCTAAACAGTATAACTGATCTAGGTTGAAAACTAACCAGACAAATACGTCCAAGAAGCTAAAAAAAATCCTTCAGAAGTCAAGTTGGTTTTACTGCAGTCCAGAAAGGCCAACTGAATCCTGGGCTGCATCCAAGGAAGTGTGGCCAGGAGGGTGAGGGAGGGGATTCTTCTCTCACGAGACCCCCACCTGGAGTCCTGTGTCCAGTTCTGGAATCCCCAACATAAGAGGGAGATAAAACTCCTGGAATGGGTCCAGAGGAAGCCACAAAAATGATCCAAGGGCTGGAGCACCTCTGCTATGAGGACAGGCTGAGAGGGTTTTTCAGCCTGAGGAAGAGAAAGCTGCAGGGAGTTCTTAGCAGGGCCTTGCAGTATCTGAAGAAGGCCTTCAAAAAGCTGGAGAGGGACATTTTACAAGGGCATGTAGTTATAGGATGAGGAGGAATTGATTTAAATTGGAAGGTGAAGATTCAGATTAGACATTAGGAAAAAATTCTTCACAATGCGGTTGGTGAGAGACTGGCACTGGTTGTACAGGGAAGTTGTGGATGCCCCATTCCTGGAAGGGTTCAAGGCCAGGCTGGATGGGACCTTGAACAGCTAGATCCAGTGGGAGGTGTCCCTGCCCATTATAGGGGGTTGGAAGTGGATGATCATTAAGGCCATCTAACCCAAACCACCCTATGATTCTATCTGATCGCACGGCAGCATGAATACATACCAACATAAAGGGCACAGGAGGAACAGGGGCAGCTGGAAGTATTAGCTTAGGTTGCACTATCTGAAGTGTGTGTGAAATAGCAGCTCACAGAGAAAAGAAAATTGTTGGTGGATCCCTGTAGCTATAAGGTGAAAAAGCAGACTCACGTGCTCAGCTCAAGAGGCCTCCTTTACAGCAGGATCTTTAGTCATGCTGTGAGGGCTATCACATATTCTGCCTCCTACTACTTGCCAGATACAAGGCAGAACAACACTTGCTTAGCCAAGAGGCAGCTATATTCTCCCTGGTTGTTTTGTGGCTCTGTTGCTAATTATTAGCAGCTGTTTATAGTAACAGAACAGGCCACAGGGGAAGTGTCTCTGGCCCATGTCACAACTCCAGTGTTCAGCCACTGCTGGTGAGGGGTCTGGAGCACAAGTCTTATCAGGAGCAGCTGTGGGAGCTGGGGTTGTTTAGTCTGGAGACACAGAGACTAAGGGGAGACCTTTTTGCTCTCTACAACTGCGTGAAAATAAACTGTAGTGAGGCAGGTGTTGGTCTCTCCTCCCTGGTTACCAGTGACAGGACAAGGGGAAATGGCTTCAAGATGCACAAGGGGAGATTTATGTTGGATATTAGGAGGAATTTCTCAACTCATAGGATTGTCAAGCATTGGAATAGGCTGCCCAGGGAGGTGGTTGTGACTACCCCTGGAGGTGTTTAAAAGATGCGTAGATGTCATACTTGGGGAATATGGTACAGTAGCAGACTTAGAAGATCTGGATTGATTGTTGGACTCAATGATCTTAAAAGTCTTTTCCAACTGTAAACATTCTGTGATTCTATGCAAAGATGCTATGGCTAAGCAACCCTATGACTGACACCAAAGAACAGCTAAGATTTTAACACATTCATCTTGAAACATAATATTTAAAACAAAAAAAAAGCCACTTGAAACAGCACAGTGCTTTTGCATCATGACCTGCTTTTGAGGCTACCATGAAATTTAGGCCATCAAAGCAAGGTCTGGGAGAGGGGAAAATCATTCTGCAACACATTGGGAATGAAGACACTACGGAACAGTTCACCCCACATGGAGAAAGAGCATTTTGTTTCCACTTCTTGCAATGCAAATGTTTACCTGCCCTTGGCACTCTTTGCATGCTGTAATCCAGTTGATGCCTTTCACAATGTCTGCCCTGCTGTTGCCTAAGCTAGGGCATAACATTTGAAAAACATATTCATCTAAGAGAAATAAATGATTCTGGCAGCTTTTCTACTATTAAGGCTGAAGGGCTGGCATCCTTGACTCCCTCAGTGAATCCATAACAGTGTCCAACACATAATCCCTCCCCAACATAAGAATGTGTGCTGCTTCATTTTGAAAGGGTTAAAGAAGACTTATTGTGCCCTTTCCTTGGTATGTATACAAAATTCCAGAAATTATTAAAACCTGATGTAAATAGGCTTCCAGCTGCAGCCCTGCTGACATTAAATCTTCCATCAGGTATCCAGCCTACTTCTCTCTGTACAGCATGGCCTCGACTAGAAGCTCACTTACTTTCTTGGAACTGTCTTTCCATCCCCTTCCAGCTTACTCTGAAAACAATCAAGAATAAGATTCTAGCTCATATTAGAAGATGTGGTGATGCAGTCACAGATGGCAACCTGTTCATGACAAACCCCCATAGATGGGCTTTATCTTGCTCAAGCACACAGGTAGGAACAGAAAGTTAAGACCTAAGGCAGAAAGATGACAGTCCTCATGACAGAGAATCATAGAATGGTTTGCGCTGGAAGAAACCTTAAAGATCATCCAGTTGTAACTCTGTTGCCATGCGCATGGGCACCTCCCACTACACCAGGCTGCTCAAGGCCCCATCCAACTTGCCCTTGAACACCTCCAGAGAGGTGTAGCTTCCCTGGGCAACCTGTGCCAGTGCCTCACCACCCTAAGCATGAAGAATTTCTTTCTAATGTCTAATCTAAATCTTTCCCATACAATTTAAAGCCATCCTATCACTACCTGCCCCTGGAAAAAGTCCCTCCCGAGCTTTCTTGTAGGCCTCCTTTCAAATACTGGAAGGCTGCCATAAGGTCTCCCTGCAGCCTTCTCTTCCGCTGGCTGAACAACAATGCTCTCAACTTGTCCTCATAGCAAAGGTGCTCCAACCCTCTAGTAATCTTCCTGGCCTCCTCTGGACCTGTTTCAACACTTCCACATCCTTCCTTCTACTGGGGATTTGAGAACTGGACACAGGACTCCAGGTAGGCTCTCACGAGAATGGTGTAGAACAACCTCCCTAGCCCTGCTGGCCATTGTTCTTTGGATGCAGCCCAGGATGCAGTTGGCCTTCTGGGCTGCAAGCACACATTGCACATCAGGGAGAACATCTTTCTAAGACAGCTATTATTCCTCATTCTTTATATTTTGGGGGGCAATGTAATTTCCACAGACTGATTATATTACAGGGAAAAAGACATAGGAAACCATGGTTCTTTATGAAATTACTGAAACAATTCTGGGAAGCCATCTTTTTAAAAGAGATACAGAATTTAATGTAAGACAGACTTTATTCAGTGGATTGGATATTATACTGCTCCCTAAAGGCATGGGCTGTTACTAATATTAGATCAGATTACATTGTTAAATCACTGCTGCTGCTGTTATTAGTAGGAAATACTTCATTTTTTTAAAGTAGGGAGGTAGCATTATCTGATTAAACTTATTTTTTGTTCTACTACTAGGTAAGAAGCTTCATATATGCTTCCTCATGCTTAGCAGAAACATTAGCTTCTTCATGCTAGCAGAAAATGTAACACCTGGGACAGGTGGTGTGGGTAAAACAGACACTAAGACGCAGTTCCACACTACAGCAAAGACACAAGAATGCCTTATTTGTGACAGTTGGATCGAAGCAGCAGGTTCTACCCACAGAATTAGAGCACGATAAGAGCAAGATAGCAAGCACTAACAGCAAAGTACTTTCAAAACAAAAAAAAATAACAACCTAGTCACCACATAAAGAACTCTAAAGCTCACGGGGATGAAGATCACTCAGGCCAGTCTGCAGATACATTGTCATGGTCTGATGCTGCTGCAGATAACCTTAGGTAAGAAGATGCTCTTACTTGGTCAGATAGGCCCAGGAAAACATCAGTCTGGCACAACCTCAGTGTGGTGCAGCTTAGGCAAGCCCTAGTAAAGATCCTCAAATTTTAAAATCACATTGAACACAAGTGTCATCTCCCATCAGAATTACATTGATTTATTCCCTCTGTCTCAATGAGGACAACAGAGGAGAACAAAATTAAGACTATCATCAAGGAACATGTTAGTACATTACCAAGTGGATTAACTGGAATGATCTTACCCTCCTACAGCAGCATGGACAATGTCTTACCCAGCGGGGCTGGTGGTGCAAGAGTAAACCTATCAGCACATTGTTGCCACTAGCATTTTTTTTTTTTTGCAAGTTCTTTTACTGAGGTAGGAAATGCAGTAATACCAGCACAACTATTTGCATATTACTCTCAAGAATGAGCAACGCTTTCCAAAATAGGTTGAGACCAGTGATTTGTATGCTACCATATGCCAACTGCACCCTGGGTTGCATCCAAAGAAGCGTGGCCAGCAGGCTGAGGAAGGGGACACTCCCGCTCTACACTGCTCTCATAAGACCCCACCTGGAGTACAGTGTCCAGTTCTGGAATCCCCAGCATTAAGAATGATATGGAAGTCTTGGAACGGGCCCAGAGGAGTGCCACAAAGATCATCAGAGGGCTGGAATACCTCAGTTATGAGAACAGACTGAGAGATTTGGGATTGGTCAGACTGGAGAAGAGGAGGCTCCAGAGAGACAATATAGCAGCCTTCCAGGACCTGAAGGAGGCAACAGGAAAGCTGGGGATGGACTACACACAAAGGCAGGTACAAGTAGTGACAGGATGAGGTAGAATGGCTTTAAATTGGAAGAGAGAAGATTTAGATTAGGCATTAGAAATTCTTCATGATACTGGTAGTGAGGCACTGGCACAGGTTACCCAGGGAATTTGCCAATGTTCCCTTCCAGGAAGTGTTCAAGGCCAGGCTGAATGGGGCCTTGAGCAGTCTGATCTAGTGGGATGTGTCCCTGCCCGCAGCAGGAGGGTTGAAACTGGATGATCTTTAAACTCCCTTCTGGACCAAACCATTCTATGATTCTATGAAAAAACAGTCAAGCCAGGACCAATTATTTAATTGGCATATACAAAGTTAGACATTCCTTCCAGATGTTACTGTACCTACGATGAAGGGTGTAATACTTCATTTTCATATACTGGCATTTATAGTCACTGCTCAGAAAAATCTGCAGGGTGATTTTTCAGGCTGTAAATGCTTAAGAAACCCAAATATTGCCAGAATATGTATTAGACAATTACAGATGCTATTCAGAAGATCAAGACATAAAAGAACAGGCATAGATCTTCATAAGCTGACATCGTCTAGCATATCATTAGCATCTGCAAAGTCTAATTCATTGACATTATTCCCAATTACCAGCTCCTAAATGCATTACCATCATACAGACTCTGAAAACCCTGTGAAAGTAGCTTTTGAAAGCACTCATAGAACTTCGTTCACCCTCCATCAAAGATGTTAGGTTTTGGCTGGATTTTACTAACTCTGAGGAAAGGTTCTTCTTCCAGGTTCTTCACTCAGAGGGTGGTGGATCATGGGAACTGGGTCACCAGGGAAGCAGTAATGGTGCCAAGCCTGAAAATATTCAAGAAGCATTTGGACAATGCTTTCAGACACATGATGTGAATGCTGGGTTTGTCCGGGGACAGGAATTGTACTTGGTAATCCTTGGGGATCCCTTCAAACTGAGGTCATCCTACGATTCTATGAAAGAATTACTCTCTCAGAAGGAAACTGAAACAACACAGAAGAGGGTTTCTCACATTTCAGATCCTCTGAAGGGTTTGTAAACAACTATATATAACTGGTCACATCACACCACACTGATTTTTTGCCTTCTTTGAGTGGACTCACAAATCTACTGGTACATTACCACTGTGACAGCTTGGTAATAAGAAAGTGTTTAAAGCCTAACCTGTGCAGTTCCAGCCTGCACTGAACCAGCATGACTGCTTGAAGTGGTCTCTTATAGGCGTAAAGGGAGAGATCTTTTTCATTCCACCTCTTCCCCACCCTGGCTTTACATAGCTTCCCTCTGCCTGGGCCAAGTAAAATATTCTAACATCACCTGATGAGGTGTTAGATGGAGTACTGAAAGAAAGGAATAAGTGTGTTCAGAGATAAGATTTTATTTCTTTCTTACTTCCTCCCTGGCATCCAAGAAAGCCTGCTTCCCCATAACACAACCACACTGCAAAGGGTGTGGTAATAGACCTACGGCCTTCAGCCTGTGACACATTAAGCGGTGTGAGCAGAGGAAACAGCTACAGATTGGAGCAGAGTTGTTGTGGTGCATCACAAGCCTACGGTGAACATGATCACTGTCTCCCTTTTGAAGCAGGAACGATTACAAACAAGCAATAAGAAAGCACACACTGTCAAAATGACAGCTATAGCACTTGAGCAGATCCCTGCTCCAGTTTTTCAGGTTGTCCCAAATACCAGCATGCCAAACAAATTTATGTTCATTGCCATGAAACAGAATTATTTCATTCCTCTATTTAAAGAAACACTTAAACTGGCCTACCATGGTGTCCAGTTCTGGAATGCTCAATATAAGAAGGATATGGAATTGTTGGAACAGGTCCGAGGAGGGAGGCACAAAGATTATCAGAGGGCTGAAGCACCTTTCCTATGAGGGACAGGCTGAGAGAGTTGGGGTTGTTCAGTCTGAACAAGAGAAGGCTGCAGGGAGACCTCATAGCAGCCTTCCAGTACCCGAAGGGGGCCTACAGGAAAGCTGGGGAGGGACCTTTTCCACTGGCATGGAGTGATAGGGCAAGGGAAAATGGCTTTTAAATTGAAAGAGATTTAGGTTAGACATAAGGAAGAAATTCTTCACAATGAGGGTAGTGGGATACTGGCAAAGGTTGCCCAGGGAAGTTGTGGATGCCTCTCCCTGGAATTGGTCAAAGCCATGTTGGATGAGGCCTTGAGCAGCCTGGTCCAGTGGGAGATGTCCCTGCCTGTGGCAAGGGGGTTGGCAACTGGATGATCTTTAAGGACCATTCCAAGCCAAACAATTCTATGATTCTGTATTTTAAGTGAGGTGTAAAATAAAGAATCAAAATCAATAATCCTCTCTTAACACCAATAATTAATTAAGTAAATAAATCTTAAGGGTAGCAGAGAACTACTGTTTGGCCCATACTATGGATAGACCTGTGCTTAGAAGGTTTGCACCACCATGTTGATTTCAGACCATGCCTACAGCACATGGGAACGCAGTAAGAACTTCCACAAGCAGTACTTCAAGCAAAGTAGGTGAAACACAGCATTGAAGAGTTACAACTCATAGGATAAAGGTATACAGGGAATGAACAGTTGACACTTCGAGCCAATATGGTGTTTTTACAAACCATCTTTGTAGAGAAAGTTAGAGCAAGGAATGGCATTCAGACAGCTGGTTTATAAGCAGCCCTGTAGAAAAGTGGTGGCCATGTTTAAGAACAACATAAGACATATTTTGATTTTAGACTATGAACAAATGCTATTTCAGTAATGTGTTTTGTTAAGCTGTAACTCTGTTAGAACTGGCAGGATAAGATATTTACTAACACACACGCTAAAATAATAAAAGGCTACAACTGCTTGGCAGCTGGGTGCGATATGTGAAGACCTGCTAGCAGGGAAATATTTAGAGGACACAGACCTCTTCCACTTGTGACTTTGCAGAACTACAACACACTTGGCAGAGGCTTGTCAGAATTTCGCATTTTTACCTAATTTGGGAATGACTGTCAGTCACTCTCCTCTTGTAGGATGCAGAAGCTGCAGCATCAATGCCACTTTAACAGCGTACATCTGGACCACTACAGGATGAGACTTCAGGCAGTTCTGTGCCAGAGCTGAAGTGATTTTATAACCTGCTGTCATAGCAGTGCAATCACTACAGCAGTTCTTAATAGATGACAGGCATCTCTGGCAGGTGAAACTGAAGGCAAACGCATCTCAAGACTCCAAGTTTAGGCCTGTCATTGTTCAGACAATTTGATCAAGCTCTGTCAGACCATCAACTTTTGCTTGCTACATAAGCTGTCATCCTTCATGGGAAGTTTTAGAGATGACCTAAGGACTCCTTTAGGAAAAAAGCTCCACTGGGAGATGGGGACAGATCTCACCCATGCAACTGTAAGTGTTATTATAGGATCTCAAGTGTTGATCTTGCATCCCTTTAACAGAGACATTTTCCAGGGTCAGAGTAGTTAAAAGGAATCAGCATAATGGTCTCATCAGTTGCACTACAACTATTTTGTTATAAGCCAGCAAGGGATACCACAAGCAGGCCATGTAGGCAGTAGAGATGCTAACCTACCTTTAGCGAGCCGGAATACTGGTTGACCATATAAACTACTCAATTATCTCCTCCCTCAAACACCCAAACCCACAGTAAATGCTATTTGGAAAGCATCTAGTCTCTCACAAACATTTTCTGTTGGAGGTTACTATCAGATATGCAGCTTTAAATTATGTAAGACATCCTCTGTGAAACAGTCTTACACTCGCTAAAGCAGCTTTTCTTGAATGTCCATAAGGGCAAAATATTGCTGCAATAGTTTCTACTGAACTAGACTAGGCAGGTTGCTTCTATTAGGAAGAGAGTTTCTTTGCATAAAAGGGGTATTTGAAGTCAACAACTTGGGCTGTATCAAAAGAAGCATGGCCAGCAGGTCCAGGAAAGTGATTCTTCCACTCCTCTCTGCTCTCGTGACACCCCATCTGGAGCACTGCATCCAGTTCTGGAATGCTCAACAGAAGAAAGATATGGAAATACTGGAATGGGTCCTGAGAGTGGGACACAAAGATGATTTGAGGGCTGAAACACCTCCGCTATAAGGACAGGTTAAGAGAGTTGGGGTTGCTCAGTCTAGAAGAGAGAAGGCTCCAGGAAGACCTTCTTTAAGGGGGATACAGGAAAGCTGAGGAAGGACTTTTTACAAGAGTATGGAGTGATAGGACGGGGACGAATGGCTTTAAATAGGCACAGGGAAGATTTAGATTAGACACTAGGAAGAAATTCTTCATGATGGGGGTGGTGAGACACTGGTTGCTCAGGAAAGCTGTGCATGTCCTCTCCCTGCACGTGTGCAAGAAGAGGTTGGCCTTGAGCAGCTTGGTCTGGTGGGAAATGTTCCTGCCTATGGCAGGGAGGCTGGAACTGGATCATAGTTAAGGTTGCTTCTAACCCAAATCACTCTGAGAGCTACAAGGATGATCAGAAGGCTGGACAGGCTGAGAGAGCTGGAGTTGTTCAGCCTGGAGAAGAGAAGGCTCCAAGGAGACCTTATAGCAACCTTCCAGTGCCTGAAGGGGGCCTACAAGAAACCCGGGGAATGACATTTTACAAAGGTATGTAATGACAGGACTAGGAGGAATGGTTGTAAGTTGGAGAGAGGCAGAGTTAGAACAGACATAAGGAGGAATTCCTTCACAATGAGAGTGCTGAGCCACTAGAATAGGTTGTCCCATCCCTGGAAATGTTCAGGGCCAAGCTGGACGGGGTATTGGGCAGCCTGATTCAGTGGAAGCTACCCCTGCTCACCACAGGAGGGTTAGAATTAGATGACCTCTAAGGTACCTTCAACACAACCCAGTCTATGAATCTATGATCCTTATGGGCCCCTTCCAACTGAGGTCATTCTATGAATCTACCTAACCTCAAGTTGTCAGAAGAGTTGTAGACCTTCAGACTATTTCTTTAAAGAACTGCTCTACTTTTAACTGAATACTTCTTCTTTTCAGTTTATTCTGGTACAAGATAGCGGCTTGGCTTCCAGCTCTGTTCCCATGAAAATAGTTAACACTAACAGGATTCCATTCTCAACAGAACTGGTTGCATCCATTCATCACATGTGACTGTGATAAGGGATAGCACATTTTCCCTTGAACTATTTTGCTGCTTTGGACTGGTTTCCTCACTGTTTGCAAGGTGTTTATAGACAACAACTTGGAATCAAGCAATTTGTTCTTTATGTTAAGAAATAACTTCACCAAGTACTCAGCAAAGTCCTTGAAGCACAGGCAAAGGTTGTTACCTTGATATAGTAATGTCCATATTAGCCTAAAGTGCTTTAAGTGTTACACTTGCTTAAAGCTCTTGGCTGTCAGGATCATGCAAACAATAAATACCAAAGTGAGTGCAGCTTTGAGCAACTGGCAGTTGTCCAGGTTAAGCTGTGGTGACATTAATTTTCCCTCAAGTTTCTAAAAAGTCTGTTGTAAGCAACTTGAGAGATCAGGTGGTTTGTTACAGGCCTTCACTGGTTTCAGTTAGTCACTCTTCAAATCACAGAATGGTTTGAGTTGAAAGGGACCCTAAAGATAATCCAGTTACAGACACCCTTACCATGGGTGGGGACACTTTCCCATGAATCAATTCTTCCACAAAAAACCGAAATAAAACAACCTACTCGGCCATATGAAGATTTTAATAAATTAGCAGTTAGGTAGGATTTCACAGATCTTTATTAATAAGCAGTAGTAGGTGCCATGCATCCCTACATTAAAGGTCAGGAGACATTATATGAAACTGCTGGGAAAAAAAAAAGGCAGGACATTCAGATGGACTTAGAGAATACTGTGGCTTCCAGAACTGCTGCACCTGACTCACTTTTCCTAAGCAGGGTTTCAGCTTTCTAGTGTTGGTCCAGAAGGATCATCAGCTCACTCAGAGCACACTTACTGAACAGAGTTCTGTAAAGACTGCAAAGGAGAGTCCAAAATAAAACCAAAACAACCCAACAAATATATATTCAAACACTGCTCCTGCTAGCAGGTCAGCTAGAGAAGGAACTGCTCATCTTTCAGGAAGACCTGGGGATTAGAGTAGAGAAGCTGAACCCAAGTCAGAACCCTGCTGAAAAGAGATATTCTTGTTTCTGTTCTGGTGTTATAGGAGAGGTGAAGATCACCTCACATGACTAATGATTTCTCATCAAGCGCAACAACATTCAACTGAACGCTTCAGCAAGCAAAGCATACTGCATGTAAACAGAATGAGCCAAATAGATAAAGCTGAATGAGAAAGAATAGAAACTGAAAGAGCCATAAGACAACTACAAGTCTGAAAAGCTCAAGCTTATTCTACTTAAAGGGTTGACAGTAGGTTTCAAATGTTGAAAGGACAACATAAAGCAATCTCTCCTTCAGAGAAGTAGTGACTGGCCTGAGTTACAATTGGGATTACAGTACATTCTCTATGTGCTCTCAGGAACAGAAGTGCTATTATCCATCATGACAAGGAAAAAAAGCAGGTTCACTCTTTCCTTGCCACACTCCTTGTAGCTTTCTCACAGCTCTACAAGCTAAGGTTGCTTCAATTCTTACATCTTCAGCTGTAAGCACATGCACATTTGCGTGGCTACCAGATTCCACAAAGGCACACGTTCACACATCCTACATGTCTAGTTTTGTGCTGTCACAATAAGACAGGAAGCTGGGAAGGAAAACTATTTGGTTCTCATAGTATGTGATCAAGAAAATACATTCAGTACTTTTCTTATTTTGGCAGCTTTACTGAGAATGCTGTGCTTAGTCATTTTACTTTTCCAGTTACAGTACTAGCTTACGCAATAATGTAATGTGCTTACTGTTTGAACAACCACCTGCCAGATTTTTGGTAGGAATAAGATTTGATTAAAGCAGTGAAACATAACATACACTTAAATGTTTTAGGTTTCAAGAACCTAAATACACTTGAAATACCTTAATGATGCTTTGTGCAGCAGTCAAAATTTAATAGACAAAACAGGGACACCACATCCCTGTTATCTTATTTAAGTGAAATGTGTTTATTATCCTGCAGATTTTTTTTGTTGTTCTTCCAGTAGCATATTTGTAAGTTCAATGTATTTCCTCTATAAAAATATCTGCAAAATGAATGGGCAGACTTGTGACTCATGACCTTTCCTGGAGAATACAGATCCCCATGTAAGTTAAACAGCCATAGTTCAAGAGTTCACCTCTGCTTTGTTTTAAACCTTTATTTTATCGAAAAGATACTTAAATTTCAAATTTGCAGTTTCACATTAAAATAGCCATTATCTGACACATTGCTATCCTTTCCTTGCATTCTGGTTTTAAACCAAGTTGCAGTGAATTTAAGTTAACTTCATTGGGGTAGACTGCTAGAGAACAAACTGATTTACAAGGAAAAAATGAAACCTGCAGGAAAAGAATTCATGTGGTGTCTGTAAATATTTTCCTGCTTATACACACTGCAGTTTGTACTGACTGCAGATAGCACCAGAATTTTGCCTAGAAACACTTTCTCAACTTAAATTCCTTTCAGTACTTAGTATGCCCTTGGTCACCACTCATCATACACAGTTTGGAGTAACAGGATGATATAAAAAAAAAATCACAGAATCACTTCGGCTGGAAAAGAATCTTAACATCAATTCCAGCCCTCAACACTGCAACTCCACCACTAAATCACATCTTTAAGCACATCAACACGTCTTTTAAATACTATCAGGGATGGAAACTCCTCTGCGTCCACAGGCAGCCTGTCTGATGCTTAACAACCCTTTCAGTGAAAAAAAAAATATTCCTAACATCCAGTCTAAACCTCCCTTAGTACAACTTGAAGCCATTTCTTCTTGTTCCACTGCTTGTTAATTGGGAGAAGGGACTGACACCTACCTTGTTGCAACATCCTTTCTATGTGTATGCAAAGCTGATGATACCATTGATATGAATTTACTGGGGTGAAGATGTAATTTCACATGTAATTATAAGGTCATGTGCAACAAAACAGTCCAAAAGACATCATACATTTGCAGCTGTCATCTAGGTTGAGAAGGACTAGAAAATAAAAAAATTACAGAATACTCCATAAAATAGTGATTTATAGAGTTGTAGAATGGTTTAGGTTGGTAGAGACCCTAAAGATCATCTAGTACCAAGTCCCCTGCCATGGGCAGGGGCAGCTTCTACCAGGTCAGGCTGCCCAAAGCCCCATCCAACCTGGCCCAAACACCTCCATAGATGGGGCATCCACACAATTACATCCTTTATTTTCCCTGATGAAAGAATACATACTCTGTATTCAACCAGGCTTAACCCTTCACTGGCCTGGAGTGCAAACTCCTGCAAATAAAGCACTACTAACCCTCAAGACATAAGATTGAAATTAGTACAAACACAAGTTTCCCTGATTCGGTGTGAAATGTTAATTCTTATCAAAGAAAACAATGCCATCAAACCAGGCTCCAGTTTACTTTAGGACACACATAGGGTAACATACCCAGACATCTGAGTAGGATCTTGAGCGGCCTGATCCCAGATGTCTTTGCTGGTTGGTAAATAAACTGAACACATGTATGTGCCTTCTCACATGCTTTCTATTAAAGACTTCCTACCCTGAGGAGCAGGTGTGACTGCCATTTGCTGTAATTAAGATAGTTTCAGAAGTGTTGGCAGATACACACTCAAATCATACTCCAAATCCCATTAGATCACAGTGATACTTGTCTGTCACATTGGATACATCCTCCCCATGTATGCTGGGAGAGAAACAGCACACCTAACTGATGAGAAAAGCTACCCAGACTTTCAAGCTTTCCCTGCACAATCTGCAGTTTCAGTTTGCACATATCCTTCTACCTAGCAGTCTGGGGAACATAGATAAAATAGTAAACTACAAGCCTAGATATAAACAACCCAAGATGTATCCACTGGTCATGTAAGCCACCTATATTTTTATTCTTTCTTGCAAGGTTGGAAGACTCACAGGATCACTTGGTTGGAAAAGACCTTTGAGATCAAGTCCAACTGTATCTGCCCACTATTAAACCATGTCCCTGAACACTCCACCTACCCATGTTTTAAATACCTCTTGGTATGGTGACTCAGCCTCTTCCAGTGAAGAAATTTTTCCAAATGTCTAATCTGAACCTCCCCTGGTGCAATTTCAGGCCATTTCCTCTCATCCCGTCACTTGGGAGAAAAGACCAACACCCATCTCATTACAACATCCTTTCAGGGAGCTATAGAGAGTGATAAGGTCCCTCAGCCTCCTATTCTCTAGGCTAAACAACCCCAGGTCCCTCAGCTGCTCCTCCTAAGAATTATTCTCCAGCCCCTTCACCAGCTTCATTGCTCTTCTCTGGATCCATTCCAGCACCTCAATGTCTTTCTTGTTGCGAGGGGCCCAAAAGAGAACACAGTATTCAAGGCATAGCTTCACCAACGCTGAGTACAGGCAGACAATCATTTCCCTGGTCCTCCTGGCCACAGACTTTCTAATACAGGCCAAGATGCCAAGAGCAGAGTTATTACAACTTAGAAGCTACAGTTTGTCCTTTAAGGGTAACAAATTAATGAAGGAAAACTCTAGGCTCCTGCTTGCTTTATCACATGAAAGAGCCAAGGTGTCTCCAGCCTTGGCTTCCTGGTTCACCCTCAGTCTAGTCCAATGTTTTAAAAATTTCTTCAGTGCAAACCAAGAACAGGCTAATGTTCTTATTGCTATTTGAAAAATGTTCCAGAGAACTAAAAAGGATTAATTTAATCACTTCCTCAGTGTGCAAGAAAATGAAACCTCATCAGCAATAGCATCATGTGAGTATGAATTCAGAAGGAGGCTGGACAGTCACTGAAACAAAAACAAGAAACCCATTTTCAGTTAATATTTGTCATTGGCTTCCACTCATTTTCCAAGTTACAAGTCAATAGAACATTAGTGAAATTAATCTCCTAATGGGGACAAGCATTGTTTTCATTTGCACAGTACCTGTACCCAGACCACACTAATTTAGAGTCAAGATGGACAGTATATTGCACAGTGAAATGTTATAAACAGAACTGAGAGCAGCGCTGCACAGAACCACTTGGAGGTGCTGGCTGATGAGAAACTCAATATGAGCCAGTAATGTGTGCTGGTAGCCCAGATAGTCAACTGTATCCTGGGCTGCATCAAAAGTGTGGCCAGCAGGGCAAGGAAGGAGATTGTGAGGAATGCTACAATTTCTGCATGTAATACTGAAGTCTTATTCCCTACTTAAAAAATTTTTGTAAGCCATAGGGCATACATTCAGTCTTAATACAGTAATTGCCATGTAGGGACTTAAAGTTTCCTCTAGCAGGGATGTCCGATTGCCCACTTACCAGCCGGTGGCTTTGTCAATGAGAAAGCCCCTAAAACTTTAAATACCTCTGAATGCAATCATGTACACCAATTACTATGTTCCCAGAAGGCAGAATGAGGTTGTGATTCACAATCAAGGCAACTTGTTGTGAAGTTCATTGAAGAATCCTTCAAGTAAGATACTTGGAAATACCTAAACAGACTACTTAGAGCCACCCAGAGAGCAGCTCTCAGTAGATTTTGGTTAACAAAAACACTGAAGTTAACAATGCAGCTATTATGATACCAACAATAAATTTAGACATTCATTTGAACAAATTATTCAATAACCATGCTTAACACAGAACTGGAACTGATCTCTTGGAAAGAGGGTTCATTTCAGATCATAGTTAAATGAGAAAGAGAAAGCTGTTAAGTAGAGCTCAGGGAAATACCATGCAACTTTGGGCTGCTGCAATGAATCACAGAACAGTTTGGGTTGGAAGAGACCTTGAAGATCATCCAGTTCTATACCCCCTGCCATGGGCAGGGACACCTCCTACTACACCGGCCCCATCAAATCTGACCTCGAATGCTTCCAGGGAGGGGGCATCCACAACTTCCCTTGGCAACTCATGCCAGTGTCTCCTCATCCTCACTCAGAATATCTTCATCCTAACATATAATCTAAATCTTTCCTCTTCCAATTTAAAGCCATCTCCTCTCATCCAATCACTATCCCTGTGTAAAGTCCCTCCCCAGCTTTACTGTAGCTCCCCCTCATGTACTGGAAGGCTGCTATAGTCCCCAGTGAGCTGGAAGTTTGTATTCCGATAAACACAGATCTTAAATAGCTTGCAGTTACTGAATAATTTTGCAAAGAGTGTAGGTTACCATGAATGACTTCTGCAGAGGTCTGAAGGCGCAAAAAAACTGTTTAAAGATTACGGAGTCAAATTTCTACTGAACATATCTGAGACACATTAGGTTTTACATAGACAAAATAACAATTAGATCTAGCCATGAACAGGCTAAGAACACCCTGAGACAAAGTAGGAAAGCTTTATCTTAAATCATCATGCCAAAGACTATTACTAGCCCACAAGTATATCCCACTGTTTCTAAGAAGTAAAATTATTAGCTATTTCATATCAAAACCACTAGATGAACAGTCATCTCTGGAAGATGCCAGCACAATACTCACTAGATGGGAACCCACATAGTTCAGCTGGGAGCTACTACATAGTTGAAAGGCTGTGGTAGATATATTTTTACCTTGCCTTCCAATCCAGCTCATATGCATACAAAGATTAGAGATCCCAGTAGTACTATAGGATCAAAAGGCTTATTCACAACTGGCATCTTGATTGGTCATATAAACAACCTCAGAGTAACTGTTTGGAAGAGGACACATTATCTGGTTTGATGTCACTTCTCCACTGGACATAGATCTACCGTGCAGCTGCATACTGAGAGCTTTGAACAGATCATACCTGGAAAAGGGCAAATTGGAAAGGTAATTGGAAAAGCAGCAGAAAAAGCTCCATTGTAGGGCAAGCAATAACAGTAGGAACACGAAGGGTACAGGGAACTGTGAAGTCACTCCCCTTTCCAGTCCACTGGAGAGGCTAAACATTTTGACCTCTAGGCTGTGACAACCAATGCAAATGACAGCTAGAGCCACATAAATGCTACAATGTTCAAAACAAACACCATAACTTCTGTACCAAGAAATGCAAGCCTTTTCCCTCTCTACATTGAAGTTGGAAGAGGAACACGAGCCAAGAAAAAGAACAAGAATAAGCCTACATCACGAGCTGATTCCCCCAAATACATTTCAGACAGCAAACAGGACATGTGCAGTAGATGTGTTAGTGTTAAAGTTCTGCATTTGTTTTGGGTTATTTTTTGAACTCTTGGGAATTAGCTGGCCAGCCACACATCTCTAAAGAGCAATAGTTCAGACTGTCAAATCATTCCTCTGGGAGTACCCAGCGCCAGACTGCACAGGCCAGTGTACTTGCTCAGGTATTCTCTTCATAAAAAGGGCGGAGAATTTTTACCCAGCATTTGTGCTTTCTCCCTTGCCACCGAAAAAAAAAAAAACACGACTACCCACCCCAAAGCCTAGCATCAACACCACTTTAACAGTTGACTCCTGTTCCTCCTATTCGTATTCCCATATAATTGATGAGCAAATTGTAGATTAAACACCACTCACATTAAATGTATTTCAGATAGGAAATTAAGTGGCACAGAAATCTGACTGTCATAGTCATCACTTGTTGGGTTGAGCCACTGGTTTCTGGATGTTGTCCAGGAAGACTGATCATATATTCAAGAGCAGAAATGAAGGGAAGTGTGACATGCAATTGTGCTTTTATAGAGCTCTCACTTAAAACAAGATGAGGAAACCAGGTTCTTTCTCCATTCTGCTATAAAAGCACCAGTACTGCTCTCCTCAAAACACTGATAAAATCCACTTGGACATCATTTAGCAAATCAACTCAGGGCAACGCTTTTAAAAGCATCTTCAGCCTGTTCCTCATCACCAAATTTTGTTTATCTCCTACACTTTTACACCTTGCCATATGAGTAGCAGCTATTGACCACAGATTTGAGTTTTGCAAGGGAAGTAGGTCTCTGCCCACTCCCACAAAACCTCAGGCCTCCAGATTAGTCAGTCTTCAGGCTTGACTTTTCCAGTGTTAAATGAAGTTGTCAAGCCAGCCACACATCCTAAAGCTAAACAGACTAAATATTGCATCATTTAGATGAGAGCCTTGGAAAGTAAGTCTTCCTCAACTCTAACTGGGTTTTAAGGGCATTATTAACTGACCACGTTGTGGAGATCAGTTTCCCAACACCTATATATAAAGATTCCTGTCTGAGCAGACCACATGCTAGTAAGAACAAAATCAAGGTCAGAAGCAGCATCTAAGCCAAACCAAATCATTACCCAATGAAAGCTTTGCATCCCGATGCTTGTCAGAGTCACTCACCAAGAGCAAGTTCGAAGAGAAAACCTGGCTGCTTCTCCCAAGTTGATATAACATAGCATGCCAGTTGCAGTCAAAACAACTTTACTACACTTGTTAGAGATACCAGTGCTAAGGGGCTTTAGTGAAGCTACTGTGTGCCAGCTTCTCTAAGATGGCAGTTCACAGCACACAAACCACTCTGACTCAGACACTGCAGTACTGCAATTCATTTTCGAGACACCTAAAGTTCAGCTTTTAGCTTGATGCAAATTCAGTCTCTGGCAACTCTATCGGAGGCCCAGACTTAATAACACGAAATCAGCTCTTTTCCATGCATAGTAACTTATTCCACTCTGAGAAGAATGAAATGTGATACAAAAGCAGAGCAGAAAAAACAGTTTGTTCAAGACAGGAAAAACTATTTAGTGCTAGAATTCAAGAGACCCTCAGTCCCAGCTGGAGGACATATCCTTTACCAGTGGAAGTTTTGGGCGGTTACTCCAAATAGGGCTGTAACCCAGATGCAAGACATGTAGGCAACTGATAAGCTGCTGACCATAAAACAGTCACCTGACAAGCAGCAGCTTACCAAAAGCATGTAACATGTTCAGTTCACAGCACAGAGCTCCACAGCTTAACAGCATCTGCTTCCAGGCTTGGTTTCTGGGCTGTCCAGGATCTCCCATCTGGAAGGTGACTCTTGAACTGAAACACAAGTTATCTGTCACCCTATGCATGGTGTCACTCATGCTGACAGCAATACAACCCATTTTGGCTTTCTGGCAACCAGATTTCCCAGGATAATTTGCATTTTCAGTTTCTGAAGGGCAACTTAACTACATAGCTCTGCTAGAAAGATGATTGAACTTGTTAAAGCAGTTACTAGGAGTAACACTCTGCTTAGGAAAAGTATTGTTTCAAACACTCATAGCTTAATATTGCAGTGCTAAACTGATAAGACAATTGCCACATTCACTATGCCCCAAATTAACCACATTTTTTTTAATGGATCATTTAGTAAAGCCTGACTTTCAGGGAGGGAGCATCCACAACTTCCCTGGGCAACCTCTGCCAGTGCCTCACCACCCTTACTGTGAAAAATTTCTTCCTAATGTCTAATCTAAATCTTCCCCTCTCCAATTTAAAGCCATTCCCCCTAAACCTATCACTACATGCCCTTGGAAAAAAGGTTCTCTCCAGCTTTTCTGTGGCTCCCATCAAGTATTGGAAGGCTGCTATAAAGGTCCCCATGGAGCCTTCGCATCTCCAGGCTGAAGAAGCCCAAGTATCTCAGGCTGTCTTCACAGCAGAGGTGCTCTAGCCCTCTAATCATCCTCTGACCCTCCTCTGGACTTGTTCCAACAACTCCATATCCTTACGTTGAGAGATTCCAGGACTGGACACAGTACTTCAGGTGTGGTCTCACAAGACAGAACTAGAAGGGGAGAATCCCTCCTCTGACCCACTGGCCTTTGACACGGCCCAGGATATGGTTGGCCTTCTGAGTTTCGAGTGCACACTGCTGGCATTCAACCAAGAACTACAGCCGTACATCAGAGGCAGAGTTTATGGATTAAGCTAAGCAAGATCAAAAGCTGGCGTCAAAAGGAACTGCTTCTTGCTTAAATTGGTGTCTGCTGGAAGTATAGAAGCATCACATGCAATTGTATTCATAACTGTAGCCATTACCTAGGAGCCTGTAGGTTAGTTCAGTCATCAGCTTCCCATCTAGGCATCTATAAGATGCCTCACAAAACTTAAGAATCTTTTCTATGCTATTCAGCTGGCAACACATTTTGACTTAAAGGTTTTTAGACAGTTCTCCCATGAAACTGCACCCAGTACTCTGCAGGTACCATCCAATACTAGCATTCTCAGTTTTTTTAAATAACCCATTTAAAACAAGTTTATACAGGGATAGAGGCAGAGTCCAAATATTCCAGACTTGGCAAACAAGTAAAGTAACATTAATTTATCAAGACCTAACTTTTTAGCTGTCAGTGAATCCAGGACTGGAGGGGGTTTAAAGGTAATTAACCTCCAAGGTCACAGCCTTGTGAGATGTGTCCAAATTCAGCCTGCTTTCTCTAAGCTCCACAGAGCCTGTATTTCCACGTGGCAGAAAAGACTTCAAAAATCTCCTCAAAGAGGCTACACATTCACTTCAGTTTGAAAAGTTTAGGTCACATGTAAACATACACATGAATATTGTTTTGGACTTACACCACACTTCCTTGTAAGCCGTACAAATATTTCACTTGTGTTGCCCCATGAACCAAGCTGCACCTCATTAATTTTGTCATAACAGGACACACAGCACAGTGAGTTCACCAGCTTTGTCAGCCTTCCAGCCACCTTCTCACCACTAATGAAGGACACCTCTAACAGAAGTCACCTCACCATGTCAGTTAAAGGCAGTATGACAAGTCTTTAAACCAGCCTGAGTTGTTAAGACATTTCAGCTTTGAGTGAGAGGACTGCTTTCATTTGTAGGCAAGTCCGCATAGCCTCCAAACAAGATCCTGTCAGCAGATAGTGCTCATTCCTTTCTCAATGACAAACTCCCAGAGAGCAGCAGGTTCCTGCTGAAGTCAACACACGTTATGCAAGAGGGTTATCTATAGAACCATAAGTTTTCAGTTTTACTGAAGATGCCTCAGTCATACGAAACTGTGTGCAGAAAGTGCTATCGCTTACTTGCTCAGAGAGGCACAAGCCAATTTATGTAAATTACTCTCTGACATCACTAACAGCTTACCAAAATAGAAGTTGTTTCATTGACCCCATCCATTTCATCACTGACATTGTTATTTTGTCATAAGAACTCCCTTAAACACTCAGTTTAATCCCATTAACACAGGAACAAAGGTCTTGCTTCCAAGACAGCAGTTGCCACCACTTTTGACAGACACAGGAACTCATAGATGTTTTCACATGCCTGAGACTACTGGATGCAGTTTTAGGAGCTTAAGTTAGTGACAGCTTTTCAACCTTAGAGCAGAAAGGACTTGTGGAAACATTTATAGCCAGAGTGTCAACTAAATACTTTAATCTCTTATCTCAAGACCCCTTCCTCATTTTGGTAGGGAAAAATTAAGCCTGCTGAGCATTTCATCAATCATTAAACAAACCAAGCAGGGCAGACCTTATCTTTTGCAATACCCCTGTGGGGGAAGACAGACACAAGCTGTGTCAGTGCAGTCACATCAGCAACCACTTCTGCCAGATAGTAATGAAAAAGCCTGACTTCTAGAGGGAAACGAAGTATTCACCAGCTCCTTCTTTCTTGGTGCTCCAGTGGCCGCCCAAGCCTATTTCATGAAATATTTTAGTAGCACTGTCCAATCAAGGCAGTGGAACATTACACAGATCATACTGGAGCCATTTATACAAAGCAGGATCCATGCTGCAACAATGCAGTTTCCTCTCATGAATACCCATGACACTAAGGTTACCAGTGTGTTCTCTGCTTTTACAGAGCTGCTTCTCCCTGTAGGTCTACTTCTAAGATCTTTCTTGAAAGAGAGAAATCACCTCCTCCGTCTGACACTCAACATCCTGCAACAGCTTTCCTGGCCTTTCCCATTTCTAACTCACTGCATTAGCTAAGCTCTAGCAACACCAACTCACTCACTGCATCCAGCACCAAGTCAAAGCCTTGGCTACGTCTTTTCCTCCCCTCTTTTTTGCCTCTATACATAGAGAATATTGGAGGCCAATCACTACAACCAATAACTGCCCCACAGGGAAGGTATTTTTTCAAGGTCAAACAGTTTCTGCACCTGCTAAAGGTGCTAAATCAAGGCATATTAGAGGTGCAAACCAACAAGGAGATGATCTTAAGGAAAACTGCAACTTTCCTAGGATATGAGAGTTAAGGGCCCAGAATTTTTTTCCCCCCAGTACTCTTCCATCATAATGCCAGCCTAAGCAAGGTGAGACTCAACCAGTTTATGGTAAAGCACTGAGATCAGGCTACAGATTAAGTGTGGAATTACCCAACTAGCAGGCTAGTAGGTTCATAGTGTGAAAAGCTACATTCATTTCCACCTTTGGCCCCGTTGTCAAGGGACAGCATATTCAGCACCCAACATAATTCCAAAGGGATACTTGGTCACCCCTTTCTCATCACATCTTCACCTCATTAGGACTCAGTGACCCAAACAGGGCAATCAAACCTCCCCATCTTAAACATCCCATCACTCCTTATCCCTTCCCATCATCTGCAGCCCAACATATCCTTCAGCCCCACTGCCTAGCATAGAGCTCATACCATTCCAACTACCTCCTCTTCAGCCCTGTCTTCCTTACCTCACCCTTTTCTCATTTCTCATCTCTTTCCCCTTTCTGCATACCCACATCTCCCTCATACCAAAGCTCCTCACACCCTTCCCATCTTCAGTTGCACATACACCTTACCTCTTCATCCCTTCCCCCCTTCTGCAGCATTATAACTCTTTCACTCAAACGATTCTCAGCCCTTCCTTACCTTCCAACCTTTCATCAGCACCTCACCTCCCAAACTCCACCTCCCTTTTGTCAGCCCCTCCACTACCCTCACATTTGCATCCCCTTGCCTCCACCACTCCAAACCCCTCCTTACCTCCACAGCTCCCACTTCCCTCCCACAAACCCTTTTTCACCTTCAGTCCCAAACCTCTGCAACCCCAAACACTTCCTAACCTTTCATCCCTCCTCTCCTGCACCCAAGATCCTTCCTCACCATCCAATCCCAACCCTTTGTCATTTTCTCCTCCCTCACCCTAAACTTTCCTCCTCCTTGGTCACCCTCATGTCAAACCCTTCCTTCCCTTCACCACCCCTTCTCCCTCACCTCAAACCAGTCCTCACCAGCCCCTTGTGTCCCTCACCACAAACTCTTCCTCACCTCCACCAGCTCTTTGCCTGAAACTCCTCACCTTCACATCCCTCACCCAAAACTCTTCCTTCCCTTCACCATCCCCTTTATTCCTTCACCCAAACCCTTCACAAACCCTTGCCCCAAATCCTTAGTCACCAGCACCTCGTGTCCCTCACCCCAAAACCTCCAGTCCCTCCACTGCTTCGCCCCAAACCCCTTCCTTGCCTCCAGTCCCTCCACTGCCTCACCCCCAAACCCCTTCCTCACCTCCAGTCCCTCCATTGCCTCACCTTCAATTTCCCAACTCTAAACCCTTCATCACCATCATCAACCCCTCACATCCACCAGCCCTTTACCCCAAACCCTTCCTCCCCTACATTAAACCCTCCTCTCCCTCACCTCAAATCCTTCGCCACAAGCCCTTCCGCCCTTACAACCTCCTCACCCCCAAATCTTTTTCATATTCAGTCCCTCACCTTTGTCACCTTCCCTCACCCCCAAGCCCTCCCTCACCTTCCACCCTTCCCTCACCTCTGCGCCCCAAGCCCTTCCTCCCCTCCATCAGACCCTCTTCTCCCTCACCTCACACCCTTCCTCCCCTCCGCCGGCCCTCTTCTGCCTCACCCTGCACCTCCCCAGCCACCGCTCACCTTCCCCCCGCTATTCCCCCTTACCTGCCCCCGGGTCTCCCCCAGCCCCCGCGTCCCGCTCCAGGCGGCGGGGGAGGCGGCGCTGCTAGTTGGAGCCCGCGGAGGGGATGGGGGAAGGGAGAGGTGGAAGAAGAGGATGAGGAGAAGGGGGAGGGGGTGGCGAGGTCACTCACGGCAGCTCGAGCGCGGCGGCGGCGGCTCCGGCACCAGCGGCCGCTTTATACTGGGCTCCTCGGAAACCGGGTCCTGCTTCCGCTTCCGCCCCCTCCCCAGGGGGCTCATGAATATGCAACGAAGGGGGCGTGGCCTGGGGGGGGTGCCCGCTGGGGGCGTGGGGGCGATACGGGGGCGCCCGGGCATCCCCCCAGGGGCGGGGGCATCGATGATTCGGACGGTGCTCAAAGGGAGGTTAAAGCTCTTGCAGTTCCAGCCCTTCTGCCAAGGGCAGGGACACCTCCCACCAGATCAGGTTGATCAAAGCATCATCCAACCTGGCCTTGAATGCCTCCACGGAGGGGCAGCTACAGCTAGATGGAGAGCTGGAGAACTTCTGCTACCAGGCAAGCTGAGAGAGTTGGGGCTTCCTTCCATCTGGAGAAGAGAAGGCTCTCGGGAGACCTTAGAGCAGCTTTACAGTGCCTGAACGGACTACAGGAAAGCTGGAGGGGGCTTTTTATGAGGACATGGGGTGGCTTTACGAGGACAGGGGAAATGGCTTTAAATTGGAATGGGAAAGATTTGGATTAGGGGCAAAGAAGAAATTCTTCACAATGAGGGTGTTGAGGCACTGGAACAGGTTGCCCAGGAAAGCTTTATCTAATGCGAGGTGTCCCTGCTTGTGGCATGGCCTTGGAACTGGATGAGCTTTAAGGTCTCTTCCAACTTAGACTATTCTACGATTCTGTGACTTCCCTGGGCAACCAACGCCAATGTCCCACCAACCTCATTGTGAGGAATTTCTTCCTAATGTCTAATCTAAATCTTTATCCTTCCAATTTAAAGCCATTCCACCTCATACTATCACTATGTGCCTTATTGAAAATGTCCCTCCCCTGCTTTCTGGCAGCCCTTTCAGGGACTGGAAGGTCACTATAAGATCTACCTCGGAGCCTTCTCTTTTCTAGGTTGAATAATGACAACTCTCTCAGGTGCTCCAGCCCTCCTCTGGACACATTCCAAAAGTTCTGTGTCCTTATGTTGAGATGTCACAGTCAAGGCAATCCACAACACACAGAAGTTGTGGGCCAAAAGACCATTTATACCCCTTCCCAGCTGTGTGTCCATGCACGATTGGGTAAAGACCAACAGTTCATAATTGGATGACTTCTTCCAGCTGTGTCTTCATAATTGGGTGTTCCTTCTCAGCTGTAACTTCATAATTGGGTGATTCCACCTGGGCCCTGACAGCTTCCTAATCTTGCTTACTCGGGCATCTATTCAAGGCCAATGTTTAAGTTCACACACTCTAACTCCTTGGACCAGGTTTCCAGAATGGACTCAAGACTCCAGATGGGGTCTCATAAGAGAGGGGTAGACAGAGAGAATCACCTCCCTTGCCCTACTGGCCACACTTCTATTGATGCAGCCCAGGACACGGTTGGCTTTCTGGGCTGTGAGCACACAATACCAGCTCATGTCAAGCTTCTGGCCAACCAACAACCCCAAGTCCTTCTCCCCATGGCCCTCCTCCATTCCAAGATCTCTGCAGGGGTAGAGGTGTGTGCACAGCACTGGCACCTGAGGGAAGGTGGGAGGGCAGCAGGTGGGTCAGGTATTGCTGCCGTTCCCACTGCAGGGGAGGGAATGATGAGCACACTGGCACGTCTCTCAGGGCTAAAAGGGAATCCTGGCTGGAAAAGGGAGCCCATTGAGAGACACAAGGGTAGTTGGGGGCTTCCATCTCATCTGTCCACGCTGAGATAATGTGCATTTTCCACAGAGACTCTGAGTGACATAGGATCATAGAATCATCTTGTTGGAAAAGACCTTTGAGATCATTGTGTCCAATTGTACCTGTCCACTACTAAAGTATATCCCTGAGCACCTCATCTACCCATATTTTTAATACCTCCAGGGATAGTGACTCAACCACCTCTCTGGGTAGCCACTTCCGGTGCCAAATAACCCTTTCAGTTAAGAAATTATTCCTGAATCTGAACCTCCCCTGGTTTCACTTGAGGCCGTTCCCTCTTGTGCAACAGCCCAGACATGGCCAGGAGCCCCTCTACCCTCAGATAGAGTTGTGGCAAGTAGAGCTCCAAATGAAACAACTGGAGTAGATGCTCTTCCCTACCTCAAAGTGTCCAAAATGTCTAAGTTTTCTTCCATCAGGAAGAAAAATAACACGTTTTCTTCAGGTTTTGGCAAAGGTGACGTGCCATTGCATTTTCCCTCCTCACCTTTGCTGCCAGCCTGCTTGCCAACCACGTGTCCCAGTGCTTTAAGAAGTGTGCAGCCCTCTCCCACTCTCTGCAAGGGAGCCACTGATACTCATAATGGGTATGGTAGACATCGCTCAATGTAGCAGCCTTCCAGTACTGAAAGGGAGCCAACAGGAAAGCTGGGGAAGGCTCTTTATCAGGGAGTGCAGGGATAGAATGAGGGGCAACAGTTTTAAGCTGAAAGAGGAGAGATTGAGACGAGATATTGGGAAGAAATTCTTTCCTGTGACATTGGTGAGGCACTGGCACAGGTTGCCCAGAGAAGTCACAGAAGCCCCATCCCTTGAGGTGTTTGAGACCATGTTGGATGAGGCTATGAGCAACCTGATGCAGTTGATAGTGTTTCTGCCTATGGCAGGGGGTTGGAACAGGATGATCTTTAAGCTCCCTTCCAACCCAAACTATTCTATGATGCTATGAAACAACTGCCAATAAGAGACTGCATTTTTCTAGTGCAGGCATGTGTTCTTTTATTCTCAATTACTTATGTCTCTTACCCTTAATTTTGCTCACTGCATCGGGCAGGGCAGCCTAATATTTAATATTCATTACTTACATAAACTGGGGGTGCATAAAGTAGCGTGTGAGTGCCATGTAAAAATGCACATTACGTTGTATATGTATAATTGTTTTCTGTTTCTTGACACACTGTTAACTATATTTCCCAAACCAATTTTATTTTTTTATTGCAATCTTCTTTCTCTGCACCTCATGAATAATAAACCACGAAGCATACCAGGCTCAAGAAAAAGTAAAACCACAGAAGGCAAAATGGTAGAACACATCTACACACTATAAAAAAGCAAGAATAATCTTGAGTCTAACAAAAATGCCATGATTGCAAGCCCTAGAGATACAAACCCCTTTTATTTCAGAATGCTATTATGGAGATGTATTTATTTTTGGGCTAGTTCAGACCAAAGACTGAAAAGCATGTGTGACCACAATCACGCATGACTCACAGTCTTCTGGTGACTATTCCCAAAGTCTATTTAAAAAAAAAAAAAGTTTGTTCTCATACTACTGGTGTTTATAAACACTGTAATGACATTGCTGGCTTTTAGGAAAAATAGAGCAAACTAATTCTCTTAATTAGGCAAATGGTGGAGATAAAGCTACCACACCTACTGCAGCCCAAGGGTAACACCTACTCTTGACGGTAAAACAACATCCATTATATCATAGCTGAATGTACATAATATAGCTTAATAAAACATTAAATTTTATTCCACAGAAGAAACAAAATATACCTATATTTATAGTAACAGAAATGTCTAATGGCTTATAGTAAGAGAAAAGGCTTTAATGGAAATTGTATGAGATCCTAACACAGCTGAATTCACTGAGTAGGGATCTCAAGGTGTGGGTATAGTTACAACTTCTAAAATGTGCTTCTTGTTACCCATGAATTTGTGGCTGCCTGGGCTACCTGATACGTTGGCACTTCCCTTGAAAATACCTGAAAATACTCCTGGTTTTGATCCTTCTCTTGCCTGCTGTTGTGGTGAAGTGTGGTCCTTACCTCACCCTGACATTTTAGACCTGTTCTGGCAATGTCCAGGCATGTCCAGATATTTCTCCATTTTATTTCCTCACGTGATTTTTTTGCATGAGAGTTGTTAACTTCCAGCCTTTAGCTGAGCCGCGTCAGAAAGGGTAATTTTCCATAAAACAAACAGTTTTAACTTTTTATAAAGAGAGTGAGCGGGTGGATTAAAAAAAAAAATCCAAGGAAGCAGACCCACCTTTTCCCTCTGAGGTTTTTGCTCAACTCTAAATATGTAACCCATAATAAATAAATGCATCCTCAAGTCTTGGCAGAGAGCAATGAGTGTCAGTCAAGAGACTGATGTGATGTCCAGACATGTGCTACGTTTATCCAGGAGAGGGGATGATGTTTGTGGGACTGAGAGAAAAGCCCCTAAATGGTGGTTGAGAGCAAAGCTGGAGCCACGCTGTCCTTCTCGGTGTTTGTGAGGGTCTGCCTTTAGCAAGTCTTTCCTTAGCAGGGTGGTGTTTGTGAGTCCTGTTGTCTTGACCATAGGCAATGTGTGGAGCAGAGGCACTTCAGTTACAGCTTTCCCTAAAGACACCATCCAGAAGTCCTCTTGGAGTCTCTCTGGCTATAACTGTACATGTTTCCATTTTGTGAATCGTGTACTTGGAGAAACCCCTCGTGTACTGATCCCTCACTTCTTGCTTCCATTGGTTTGTTTGGCATGCAGTACTCAAGGACCTTTGCCCGCTGGAGAGCAACGTCCTGATCTAAAAACCTCGCCCTCTGTCTTGGCTCAGAAATTTGAGCAAGGGGTCTTCCCTGTTTGATGAGATATGTTAATTAACCAGATGGCAGGATCATCAACAAGCTGCTGTGAGTTCTCTTTACTCAGTTTCACAGGTACTTGGCTTATAAAATTGTTATGAAAATTTACAATCCAGCCAAGCCAAACAAACAACACCCCCACTATTATTTTACATGTGTGTCAAAAGAAATAACTTGCCGCAGGCAAAGCGGGTGAAGGAATTTTACGAGGCTGTGTCTGATCCTCCCTCTCCCCTCTCTCAGACTGTTAAAGAAATGTTTGTATGATGAAAGGGGTAAGGGAGCAGAGGACAGCTGGTTAGGAATTAATGAAATGTTTGAGCATTATCATGCGATAATGGATTTAGCTGACTGTTTGCCAGTGTTCAGATCCAGGGTGAATTGCTTTATATGAAATGTGGGGATTCCTAGATTATTCAGACATCATGAGGCTTCTGTTGCTCCTAAACCCTTGAAGGCTGTGACTTTAAAAAAAAAAGGCAATTTTTCATCTAGATGGACAAAAGCCCATGGGATTGTTCTGACTTGCTTTCATGCTTAATGACATTTGACACAACTGACTCTCAGAAGCGTCTCCTAATTGGGAGTGGTCATAGGTTTGGGAAGCCTGAGGTGAGAGTTGAGGCAAATCTAAGCCTAGGTGAGGTCTCCCAGCCATGAAACTTGTAAACAGGACATGAAAAATGTGTCTCAACTTTTACACGTTTGGCCTGTAACTTATCCCCAGTGTATTTCTCACAAAGGGAGAGATATCTGATGGGAAACCTCTGCTCTGGGCTTGAAACTGCTGTTTATCCTTCTTCCAACCCTCCTCCAACACATGCTGTCATTAAGCTGGAACTTAAATGGCTGTGTGAAATGGTCATGTCCCTTGATGATTTTCTTTCCTTTTTTTTTCCCCTAAAAGTATTGTGATGCTTCTGGTTTCTGCCTCTTGGATGAAGGCTGTAGGCTTGTGACAAAGCAACCAAAGATGTTTTGTCTGGACATAGACAAGTCCGAAGAGGGTCTTACGGACAGCAGGAGACTACCTGTGATTTAGTGACTAGGACCCAAACAGGCAGATTTCCTGACCAACTTAGGGTGCCTGTGGTAGCCAAAATCGACTTGTGATTTTGAGAGGCAAATGACTTCAGAGAGGACCTGCAAATACATAGCATGACCCGGCCCTTTGCCTTGTCTCATGCCCAAGGTTTACCCATCTGGAGCCAGCTGGCTCATGTCACCCTAAAGCAATGTCAACAGTCCTAAGCAAACAGGCTGGTGCTGGTGTAGGTTCTCTTTACCTTCCTCTTGAGCTGAAACCCAGAGTAAAAGCTACACATTCCCATAGCATCCCTATATGGAAAATAAATGGCTCCTGGTGGAGACTCAAGCTGAAAGTAATTAGGTTGGCAAAATGCTAATACAAGCCATAAGATGCACTTGTTGCTGCTACCACTTGTGAGGTCTCATCATGAGTTCATGCCTTGAAGAATGAGAGTTCCCTGTCATTATTTTCCTGGTTTGCACAGCTAAAATTGATATTGATAGCTGCAAAATTATTGTGCCTCTTCATTTTAAGTGGTCTATAATTATCTTCACAATAAAACTGTGAGGAATTAAGCTCCTGTGCAGTTTATAGTTGACAAAGGATGACTTGAAAGGCCTTCCGGAACAGTCATTTTCAGTTCTCACTTAGATGCCAAGAGCAGTTAAAATGCTTCTAGACAGTATCTGAGAACTGCAGGGCTTGTTCAGTTCTTTCATTTCTTCCCTTGCAATGGAGGGACCAGAACCTCTTCTTTCTATGCTATTTACTCGTCCTGTTTCTCTCCCCTTGGGCAATGAGTTAAGATCAGTCTTTTTTCCTTCTGAGCTGCCTCATATTAAACCATGACTATGATATATATGAGGTTTCCATTGCTGCACAGGGATATTTGCACTGTGGTGTCTATATTCTGACACAATACCAAACTGAAAAACAGATATGTTTTCATCATATTGGATTTGCAAAGAACGAAAACCCTGAACTAAAATGTGAACTATGGGAGGCAGTTTAAGTCTGAGAAGATTTTTAAGTGACTTCATTCACATTAGCCTTATCCCAGTGAATGTTTGTCAGTCCTATCGTCAGTTTATGTTGGTGAACACAGGAAAAAGACCAGTTATTTCACTGGCTGCACAGGCTCCTGCAACCTGCAGGAAAGCCAGCTTTACTAAAGTTTCACCTGAGAGATTTTGGTTTCTTAATGCTTTCTCATAACAACTCAGTATTTCAGGTATCAAATTACTTATAGATGATAGTCAGCTGGACCAGTCCAGTGCAGAGGAAAGTAACTTTACTTTATCTAGTCACAGTAGATAAAGTGACTATGGAAGGGGGGTTGGAACTGGATGATCTTTAACATCCCTTCCAAGCTAAACCATTCTATGATTCTTTCATTCTAACTAAAGAACATGTTTTAGTGTCTGGATCTACACAATCATAGAACAATGGAATGGTTTGGGTTGGAAGGGACCTTAAAAATCATGCAGTTCCAACCCCCGTGTCATGGTCAGGGACACCTCTCACTGGATCAGGCTGCTCAAGGCCCCATCCAACCTGACCTTGAACATTTCTAGGGATGGGGCATCCACAGCTTCCCTGGGTAACCTGTGCCAGTGCCTTACCACCCTCAGCATAAAGAAATTCCTCCTTATGTCTAGTCTAAATCTCCTCCCTTCCAATTTAAAGCTATTCGCCTTCATCCTGTCATTACTTGCCCTTGTGAAAAGTCCCTCCTCAGATTTCCTGTAAGCCCCCTTCAGGTACTGAAAGGCTGCTATGAGGTCTCCGTGGAGCCTTCTCTTCTCCATCCTGAACCCCAACTCTCTCAGCTTGTCCTCATAGCAGAGGTGCTCCAGCCAACTGAGCATTTATCTCTATTCGTTCTGTTTTGCAGCCCTTTAGCTACTATGCTAAATTTAAACCTTGCAGGTGTCGTTTGGTACGTCTGTTTTGATCTTCCAGGTGAGACCTGAAGCCTCTGCAGCCTTCCTGGAGGCCTTGCTTTACTCTTTGCTCTGCTAAGGCCTGTTACAACCATGTGCTGTGATTTATCTCATCTCTCTCCTTGCCTAATCGGTCACGTACCTAATTGGTGTTTGCAGTATTCTGTGTCCCGGCAAAGACAGGATTTCAGATTGTTTACCCCTGTGTCATCACAACTGCATCTGGAAAACAGGTGGCATTCTCTGTGTATTTGGAAAACCCTAGAAAAAAATCAGGAGCTGCACCTAAGGTAGTGACTTCTGCAGCTGTGACTCAGTGTTCGCTGAGGTCCGCGAGCACTTGAAAAAATAGACACCCTTGTGCTGACTGCATTCAGGGTTTGTTTTTCTATTCTGCTGAAAACATGAGTAACACTCACCTGGGTGATGGAAAAGCAAGTTGGATTGGCACTGGTTGGCAACGGGTTGGAAAATTAGCATGTAAAGAACCTAGTGATTAAGATAATAAAAACAATGTTAAGAGTCTTGGGTGAAGCCAAGTTTTATAGCCCTCGAGCTTTTAATTGTGAAATTGTTGGCTCTCATTTTGTTTCTGAAATAGAAATCTATTTAAATGACTTAAGTGAACAAAGTTTCAAGAATAACCCTGAGCAGCCTGTTTTTGTAGATGTGACTGACAAACTGAAATTAATAGGCAGAAGACTTTTTATTCTAATTGCTTGAATTTCCAAACACAACCCAACAACTGCAGACCCAAGAGTATTTCATGGGAAAACAATTTTAAACTTTAAGGAAAAAACCTAAAATGCAGTTCCAAAATCCAGAAGTATTTGGAATGGAAATTAAAACCCCCAGCAAAATAAGGATTCTTTTTAGGGTTATTTTAATCATATTCTTCTCCTAAAAGCTGGATGAAGGCAGAAAAAAATCACAGTTTCTGGAATTAATTCAAAATAGTTGTGTACAACACTTTCCCCCTTTTTCCTAGAACTGAAGTTCATTGATTTTCATGCAATGTTTGGTTTGGGGAGGTCCAAAAGGACCAAATTATGCCAAAAGGAATAATTTTTCTGCTGGATAAACCATGAATAGTGACTCATGTGACAGTCCTAAACTTTGTTTGAGCTCATGGAGACTGGTAGATAATGGTCAGGCCCTTTCATGTAATATTGGCTCTCCTGGGGTCAGTCACTCTCCACTTCACACTTCTGACCCCTATGAGAACAGCTGGACTTTCCAGTTCTCAAGTGATTTCATAATCTTTGTCAAGCACTTCCTGGTGCTATAACACAACCTGATGGAGGGGGATCTGGAGGTTCACACTGCCGTTTTGTAAACGTGTGTATGAACACTCTGTCAACTACAAAGAAACCAGGAAGGTAATAGAATCACAGAATGGTTTGGGTTGTAAAAGACCTTTAAGATCATTGAGTCCAACCGCAGATCCAGCCCTGCTAAGTCCTCCACTAGACCATGTCACCAAGTATGACATCTACTCATCTTTTAAATACCTCCAGGAATGGTGACTCAACCAGCCCCCTGGGCAACCTGTTCCACTGCTTGACAATCCTTTGAGTAAAGAAATTCCTCCTAATATCCAACATAAATCCCCCCTGGTACATCTTGAAGCTATTTCCCCATGTCCTGTCACTGGTTACCAGGGAGGTGAGACCAACTGCCACCTAACTACAACCTCCTTTCAGGGACTTGTAGAGAGTGATAAGGTCTCCCCTCAGTCTCCTTTTCTGCAGACTGAACAACCCCAGCTCCCTCAGCTGTTCCTCATAACCTCTGTGCTCCAGACCCCTCAGCAACTTTCTCGCCCTTCTCCAGCATCATGATGTCCTTCTTGGAATGAGGGGCCCAAAACTGAACACAGGATTTGAGGTGCAGCCTCACCAGTGCTGAGTACAGGGGAAGGATCACTTCCCTAATCCTACTGCCACACTATTCCTGCTGGAGGCCAGGATGCTGTTGACCTTCTCAGCCATGTGGGCACACTGCTGGCTCATATTCAGCCAACTGTTAATCAACACTCGCAGGTCCTTCTCCAGGCAGCTCTGCTGACACTCCTCTCCACGCCTGGAGTGCTGCATGGGATTGTCGTGACCCAAGTGCAGGATTCTGTCGTTCTTCTTACTTGTACAATCTTATCAGTTCATCGGCTTCTTTCCTTATTTTTAAAGGGAGCCTAGTGCCTGAGCCCTTATCTTAAGTTCCTGAAAGACCCAGGACTGCATTGGTAGGACCAACATTTTGTATTCTTGTTGTTTTGTTTCTTTTTTTTTCCCCAAATCCTATTATTAATGAATAAAATGCATCAGGGAAAATTTTCTGTATATGTCAGAATAAGAATAAAGAACCTTTCTGCTTGAATTGATCTCAGCCTGTTTTTGTGGGTTGGCAAAGCATTTACACTAGGTGCAGATGGATACTCTCCAGAAGGGTGTCTCAGCACTCACTTTTGCCATAGCATAGAAAGATGATGGATGATCAGAAGGCAACTAGTTGAATGGGAATTATTTTCAACCTTAAAAGCAGACTCGAGAAGTTACAGCTTAAGATAAAATTAAATAAAACTGAGAGGAGAGAAAGTTCCTAGCACTGAAGTTATTTGAGAGGCTTAACAAGCTCCCCAGGGAAGCGCTGTTGCTGCAAAGAACATTGAGAAGAGACCAGAAGAAATGTTTTTGAGTAGGTCGGATTTTTCCTGTCAAGTACTCAGTTGTATATCTGCAAAATAAGGCCTTTCCCAGTCCCAGTTAAACAAGAACTGGCCTGAATGTATTGCTCCAGATTTGAAGGAAATATTTTCTCTTCCAGCTGGCAAAAGTTTTGAGTATTTTCCTCATTTTTTTTTTCCACTGTTGGTGGCTTTGGTCAGACTAGAAGTGTACATTGCAGAATCTGCTAGGAAAAAAGTGTCTTCACAATTGATGCTTTCTTAAATGCCTTTTAAAAATTGTCAGTCAGTGACCTTGGAGACAAAAATAATCTCTTCAATGGTACATCTGGTGCAGAGCAGACACCAGACAGCTCTCATTTTTCCTTATCATCTGTCAGACCCTAACTGGAGACCTGCTGGTGCTGGCTCCATACTTCACTCCATCTTTCTCCTCCCATTTTAAGATGACCAGCAAGCCCATTACATTGCCCTTAGAAGTTTATTTTTCGACTTCTGATGAGCAACATTGTTCTCCATGAACTCTCAGTGTGGTCTGGTGAGGCTGGCCACACTCCAGCATGACCAGAGAAATCCAGAGGAGCATTCAGGGACTATGGGGCATTGAACAGAGCTGAAATTTGTTTCATTTCCTCCTAATAGATAGTCCTGAAAACAACCTGTCAGATAGCCAGCCTGGTCCTTTCATACAGATCTTCAGTCACCTTGCTGCAGAAACTCTTCTTCTTCTGAGAGGAATGAATGTAAGTAATGTCAGCTTTAAGTCATTCCTTCTTTGGAATGGTTTATTTTGAACTTCACCTTCCAGAAATGAGCAATACTGCCTACAGCTTCCCTTTTGCTCCCTTCCCATTTCCCTGCTCTGCTTACTGCTAACCAAGTCTTCCCCCAAACCATTTTTTCCTGCAGGTCTGTGCCTTGCTGTTGGCTGCAAACATCAACCAGAATTCTTCCTGTGGGTTAGGCAGATACAAGGGCTCTTCACCATGTGCATTTACTCATATTGAATGCCATAAGAAACCACAAGAGGAGCACCTGTATGAGAACAAGCTGAGAGAGTTGGAGTTGTTCAGCCCAGAGCTCCGGGGAGACCTTATGATAGCAGTCTTCGAGTACCTGAAAGGGGGCTACAGGAAAGCTGGAAAGGGCCTTTTCAGAAGGGCATGTCATGATGGGAGGAAGGGAAATGGCTTTAGAATTAGAAGGGGGAAGATTTAGATTAGATACGTGGAAGGAAGTCTTCACAATGAGGGTGGTGAGGCACTAGCACAAGTTGGCTAGGGAAGCTGTGGATGCCCCATCCCTGGAAGTGTTTAAGGCCAGGTTGAATGGGGCCTGGTCTAGTGAGGATGGAGCTGGGTGACCTTTAAGGTCCCTTCCAACCTAAAGCATTCAATGTTTCCATGATTCTATGAAAATCCATGTGAGCCGCTTGCTCTTCTGAGCAGTTATTTAAACAAAGTCACAGACTTTCATCCACACTGTGATTTTGATCTGCCTGTGAAATGCAGCTGAAGCCAAGATGTTTAAAATTGTCAGGAAAGGGGACCAACCTCACATATTTGAAAACTGGACTAAAATTCAGTGACTGGGAATAGCCTGTAAATCAGAGTCCCCAGTATTTCCAGGGTTTGGAGGCAGTGGTTGCATTTGCACACCTGAAGCTGTGTTTTGCCCAACACTCAGAACTCTATCTGGATTTAGCACTTGAAGGTGGTCTCAAGAAAACTTACAGTTGTTCAGATATTTGCTTTCGATATGCACGTGACCAAAAATTCAGAATTGTTTGTTGCAGACCTCTGACCACCCTGCTTTTAATGACAGGAAGAAAGCGAATCTGTTCAGCTGATCCCTGGACATTTCCAACTGAGCTCATGATGCATTATTTGAACTGTAAAAAGGTGCAAAATGGTCTAACATACTGCAGGGTTGGATATTTCATCACCTGCCTCAGTGGTTGTTTGCATGATTTACCTTTTTATAGATCAAAAATAGCATGCAAGTACAGAAATTCCTGTTATTTTCTGAGTCCAAGATACTTTCTCTGTGTGTCTCTGTGTGTGTTGCCTTCATTGGCTTTACTTTCTCTCTAATGACCTATGAGTATCTCTTGTCTCATGGAATTGAGTGTTGTTTGCTTGTTCACAGTTTCCTTTCCTTCCGTTATCCAGCAAAGAAAGTTTGCTTAAGTGGCTTTTGTGAACTCTTTCAAGATCCCCAGAAGGATGATACAGGAAACACAGAGTTTCCTTTCTATACAAACTTCTAGGGTGTTCCCATAATAGCCTGAAATTTATCTGCGCTCAACAGCCTGTAATTGGAGAAGAAATTAATGAACTGCCAAGGAATCAGGCAAAACATAACATATCAGCAAGAGGAGAGCTTGCAACAGAAAAGAATCCTCCACTTACATACTACCTTTTATCCCACGTTGCCGAACACTTTCCTTTCTATGTTTCCAGTTACTTTACAAGTTGGCTGTGCTTTAACCATTCAGCCTGAAATTTTCCATAATTGCTCCCTGCCTCAAGTTGAATTTATTTTTCAGAGAGGAATGAAGGGGGAAAAGTTACACAGAAAAAAAAAAAAACCCTGTAAAAAACTGCAGTCATATTCACTGAGATGAAAACTAAAGAGTTCGTTTTATGAATGTTTAAGCTTTCTGCCTCTTTATTTTCAAGAGCACTTTTGCGCTGCAGGAGGCTGGAACAGAAATGAGACACTTGGCTGAGAAGCAGTGCTAGGGATCCCAGTCTGTCTCCATCTCTGTGAAAATGCATCTGGATTTGTCCAAATAATAAACCGCAGGCAGACTTCTCTTTGAATCTATTAGAAGCTGGCTTGCACCTCATTTGTTATGCCTTCTGACTGCCGTGCCCATAGTCACTGCAGCCCCCTAAAAGCAGCCCCTGCAAGCAGAACATCTGGAGAGGGTGCTGACAAAATGGTCTCTCTCCTGTTTTTTACTATTTCACCTTGGGTGACCTGGCACAGTGGGTGAGATCTGGGAGGATTGTAGCACTGGGAGGGAGGGCAGGGCCTTTGCTGAAAGCTGACAAGGTAGAAGTGTGAGTCATTAAAAAGCAAAGACCAAACTGTAAAGAAACAATTACTTACATATTTAAAAAAAAAAGAGAAATCAGATCTGGAAGGCACATTCGCCCCGTGGTTGACACTCCCTACAAAAGCACCATGTTATTCCAAAAGTCTCTCATGAGATGAATAAACCTTGCCAGGAATAATCGTAGATCTGGAATTGTGTAATTGCTCAACTAAACGCAGGCTGAAAACAGGGAACCTGTGCTTTTCTTTTCCTGCCCACTTCCTTGATTTCAGGGCTGTGCCATGCTCAGGAGCGCTGTGGCTTCCATTGGCTGGAGTGGTTAGGACACCAGTGAAAAAAAGCTTCTTAGCAACAGCTTCACTGCTGTTGTTTTAAACTCCATTCATAAAAGTGGTTATAGCAGGCTGGTGCACTTAGCATAATCATGTCTGTGACTGGCAAAAAGCTCTAGACTTGCTTCGAGCCGAATGCCGGCAGATTTCATATTCTCCAAGCACTAATCCAGCAATAAAGAAAATGGCTTTAAGCCACTTCAAACTCTGGCACTCCCATTAGTATTCTCCAGCTATGTATATTAAAGGACTCCTGGGCTGCATCAGAAGAAGCATGGCCAGCAGGTTGAGGGAGGTGATTCTTTCATCTACTCTGCTCTTGCGAGAACCTACCTGGGGTCCTGTGTCCAGTTTTGGAATTAAGGAAATAGAAGGGTCCACATAAGAAGGAAATAGAAATGGGTCCACAGGAGTCCACACAGATGATCTGAGGCTAGAGAACCTCTGCTATGAAGACAGGCTGAAAGAGTTGATCAGCCAGGCTACAGGAAAGCTGGGGAGGACTTTTTACTACATTAGATAATGATAGGATGAGGGGGAATGGCTTTCACTTGGTTGGGGGATGATTTAGATTAGACTTTAGGAAGAAATTCTTCATGCTTATGATGGTGAGGCACTGGCACAGGCTGGCCAGGGAAGTTGTGGGTGCCCCCTTCCCTGGAAGTGTTCAAAACCAGGTTGGATGGGGTCTTGAGCAGCCTGGTCTAGTGTGAGGTGACCCTGCCCATGGCAGGGGGAGAATTAGATGACCTTTAAGGTCCCTTCCAACCCAAACCATTCTATGATTCTATGATTCCACAGTTCCAAAGGGCAGTGCAGAGAGGGGAATAAGGAGATACAAGCAGCTACTTTGCCTCCCTTCTTAGGGGGTTTTGGTCCATTGTTTTCAAGCAACAGAGACCAGGTTTGGGGAGCAGATGCTGCAGCAGCATGGCTTGGAGGCACTCCAGTGTCATGGGAGTCTGGGTGTTGCATCAGGCAGCGTTAACGGCTGGGCTGTGGTGCCTTTATTTTATTGATAATTCATGGCTAACTGAAAATTAGATACTTGTTCTGCTGTGGCCTGGAATGACAAGTCCCTGTGCAGAATGACCCATATCTGCATGGCCACAGGCAGGGATAGATGTAAAGATGGTTTGGGTAATAGCAATTAGCACAGCACAGCAATACTCTTAATTAATTTTCTAAAACAGCTTGGGCAAAATAAACTTTTTTTTTAATAAATGAAGAAAATAGTTGTCACTTTTACAGTCAAAAGCCTCATGTGTACTGAGAAAGGGCTGTCTTTAGTGATGACAGCCAAGAATCTCTGTGAAACAGTCATATTTGAAATAATCTCTGAGAAAAAGTAAACCTCATAATGCAGAGAAAGAAACTGAGAAGGATGGTTGATCTGGCTCTTCACATGCCAGGAAGATTTGGAAACAAGAGTGTGGTGGAGCTCTGGTGTGTTTGCAGGAGGGAAGATTAAAAGGGATTTGGTTGGTTTCCATAAATATCTGTATAGAAGAAGATGCTGGGTTTGAGCAGGCTCTCTGGTCTATTAGGCAAAGCACTACAAAAGCCACATGCTGGAGACAGAAACAAAAGATGTTCCCACTGGAAATAAGGATCAGAGGCTAATTAGATATAGGCATATCCTACCACAGAAACCATTCTGTGAATTCCTACCTGACAGCTCAAGGCCATCGCTATTTGATGTTTTAGGTGTCCCACTAAGCTGCTCAGCATGTTGTCGCGGAGATAACCTGCTTTTCTGCTGATTCCAGAGGGATTCCAGGTGCCCAAATCTCTGGGCTGCAAATACCTTGCAGGTGCCTGCTGGAGGACTCTGCTCTGCTTCTTTGGTTCTCGGTGAAAGAACAACCACAAAAAGGAAAACACGAATGAATTTGTGCACTTCTACTACTACTCTGTTTTCATATGCAGCCAAATTCAGTCATACTTTCAGTGTCTATTTTAAAACTTTTATTTACTCCCCACTGTCCTGTTTCCATGCTGGGCTGCACGTTCCTTTTTTCCCCACCCCCCTCCTTCTTTTAATAACAGCTTTGCAGTTGTTTCACAGTCCACCTGACTCATCACTCCAGACATCACAGGACCAAGCTGAGCAGAGTTTACGTGCAAACACTGCAAGGTGAAGTTTTGAAGCCTCCCTTGTGCCAAGAAGGGCAGAAGACTGTGACAGACTCTCCTTGGCTGTGATACTGTGGCCCCACCTGTAACTGGTGGCTATGGAAAATTAATGGCTCTGTTTCCGAGGAATAGTCAGCAAGGTCACGGTTTTGGGGCTGTAAGGGCACAGCCTTTTCCTACTTGCAACCAGTACGCATAGCAGCTTTGCTCGTGTCTCCTCTTCAGTTGTCACCAGACCGCTGTCACATGAGTGCACTGTGGGTGGGGGAATGCCCTGGCTGCTCAGAGCGTGGTGCCATTGGTTGCCCAGTCTGTTTTCTTGCACAAGGAAATCTATGAATACAGCCTGACGATTGCTCGAGGTGTAACTTAAACCTGCTCTTCGGAGATGCAGCTCCTGGCTGAACTCTCCTTGTGCCCTGCAAGGCTGAGCAAAGGAGTTTGTATAAACCAGCGGTGTGCAGGGAGGTGCATGGGGCTGGGTCACTGCTGAGGCTATCAGCTTCTTTAGCTGCCCTTCTGCATCTGCTTGGCCATCAGCCCAGCTGAACCGAGACAATCTAGATGCAAAGAAATGAAATTTTCCCAGGCACAGAAGCTAGAGATGATTCTTTTTGGACTTGGAGAACCTGGGCTTGGCATACATTGAGCCCTGTCTCTGGGCAGTTTAATCTCACCAGTCAGAAACCTGTATAGATTTATGCTTCCATACGCAAGTGTTTGATAATCACGTTGCCATGGCTACATTTGAATCTTGCAATAAATGTGTAATTTCACACATTTACATCAAAAGGAACCCCAGGACATAAAACTGTGTAACAAAGCAAGCTGATCTCTCTCCATAAGTACTTTCCATTTTTAACACAATATTAGTGTGCTTATTGAAGCTTTTTTGGGGGGAGGTGAAGGCTATGGGCTGGGTTTGACAGACTGGAGGTCAAGTTAGAATCATAGAGTAGTTTAGGTGGGAAGGGACCTTAAAAATCATCCAGTTCCAACCCCCTGCCACATGCAGGGACATCTCCCAACAGAGCAGGCTGCTCAAGGTCTCTTCCAACCTGGCCTTGAACATTTCAAGGCATTCACAGCTTCCCCAGCCAACCTGTGCCACTGCCTCACCACCCTCATTGTGAAGATTTCCTTATATCTAGTCTAAATCTTGCCCCTTCCAATATAAAGCCATTCCTCCTTATCCTATCACTCCATGCCCTTGGAAACCCCCCCCCCCCCAGCTTTCTTGTAAGCCCCCTACAGGTACTAGAAGGCTGCTATAAGGTCTCCTTGCAGCCTTCTCTTCTCCAGCTTGAACAATCCCAACTTTCTCAGCTTGTCCTCATAACAAAGGTGCTCCAGCCTTCTAAACATCTTTGTGGCCCTCCTCTGGACCTTTCCTCTGGTTCTTGAAGTCTTGTCTACATTAAGCCTTCCCCAACACTGGCATTAAGCCATTTGCCCTGCTGGTGTCTAAGCAACCATTTCCAGGGCAGCATGGGTTTGGTAGCCACTCCTGCTGCCAGTTTGCCTGGGAGGTGCAGGGTGCTGAGATCTTTTGCAATTTTAAAAAAAAAGACAAAGATGAACACATGATCCTGGTGCGCCTAAAATGCAGGGAGAGGATGGAGGAGGATGGTGGGGTATGAGGGTTTACTTATGGATCTGATGCCCACCTCTTTTCCCAGTCTGATCCCACTGATCCCTTTTCAGCCCAGTTCTCCTATACTGGCTCCTTGTCTCCTTTGTTCCACCCTTTTCTATGAGGAGTGCTCCTCATTTCATCAGCCACCTTGTCCAAATCTCTTTGCTCCACTAGCCTGCAGGCTTCCTTCCCTCATGTCTCTTCTCCCAAGTGCTCTCCTACTTCTGAGAAAAGGAGCACAAACACCATCTCTTAACCCCATGGGTAGCTCTTGTCTTAGTCCATGCCTCCTCCTCTGCCTTCAAGCAGCTGTGGGCAAGTAAGGGTTATTTAGAGATGGGTAGGTAGCAGAGGTAGCAAAGAAAAGGCTTTCCCCAGGGTACAGCTTCACCAAGCAGCAGCTGACTGCAGTGGTGGATGGCAGAGAAGCACCCACCAAGCATCAGATATGGAAAGAAATTTGCATCTGGATTCTATCCCTGCTGATTTAAACAGATTTTTCAGGAACTTGAAACTTGGACAGTTCTGCTTTTGGGTTTTTTTCCTGTAGCAACAGCGGCTGGAAGAGTGTCAGCACCAAGGCAGCAGCTGGGCTACTCCTTGCTCAGAAGCAAAGACGTGCTGGAGAGCCTTTAGCACTAACAGGATACAAGCAAAACAAATGTTTCACCTCACTCTATGAATTTACTCTGTATAGAGAGGAACTTTGGCTAGACAAGTGCCCAGTACTGACAGTTTCTGTGTGAGAAACTGGAAACATAAAAAATATTGGAAAAGCTTAAGACCTTTTTTTCCCCCAGTTGTTTATACAATTCAAAAAGTTAAGTAAGCCTAATTATTGAGGTTATTGGGTTTAATGAGTCACTACCTTGCTATTATTATTCCTAGTTTCCGTTGCCATAGGACAAGAAGCTGCAGCTGGGCTAAGCTGTGCTACGCAACAAACCTTTACATTTGGTATTCCAAGATTGAGACATGGATGGGCTCAGCCAAATGGGAACATGGGCAAAGAAAGCGATGTTTGTCAGTATGTTGTGTGGCAACCTCAGCATTGTGTACATACTCGAGCAAAGATGGGAATGGGTGTTGATTTTTGGATGTTCCTGAGGAGCCCTTCCAAAGACGCGTGGTAGAAGGTACATGGAGGTTGGCCACAGAGTTTGCCATCGTGGGCTGATTGTTGGTGGGAATCAGCATAGTGAGGGCTTTGACAGTGAAGACCTGAATTTGATGCTATGGGAAGGGAGAAGCCAGCAGAGGGATACAGACTGAGAAGTAGACCAAAAAAGAGAGGTTAAGAGAACAATCTCCATGGTAGTATCCTGAACCAATAAGAGTGAGGCATGATCAGGGCCCATGGAAGGTACTTTGGTAACAAAGGCAGGAAGAGGTATACAAAAGATTTACCTGCGGGACCAGAGAAGCTGGGCTTGAAAAGATCCCACAAGATTTAACTGCTGCCTAAATTCATGGGCCTTGAAAGAGAGGTGTGAGGTGGCATTCAGGAGCCATGTCTGCATGGCAGATAACACATTGTGATGGTCACTGTGTTGTTAGAAGATTTAGGGAGAAGGCTTAAGAAGGCAAGAGATGTTGAAAACTCTGTCTTAACCAGACTGAGCCTTAGATAATATTCAGACAACTGTGAGATGTCTGGTCACCTGGGATGGTTGCTTTGAACTCACTTTTCCTTACTGAGAGCCAAAACAAGGTAGAAGGAGGAGTCGGGATCTTGCTGGAGAGGAGTGTATTTGTGTGTTAGCACCTGTGCTAACCCTGCTCTGTTGTTCAGATCAGGCAGCAGCATGAGCCCCTGGGGTGGAGGCAGGAACAGGTTAACACACAGTGTTTCATTGATTGGTTTCAATTGATCAATTGTGTAGAAACAAAGCAAATGAAGTTGCCAGTCTCTCAGGTGTTGCAGAGGGTGTCAGATTCACTTACAGCAAGTTGTTCTTTTTCAGCTGATCCTGCACTTTCAGTTCTCTCTCTGGTATGGCAGAGAGAAGTCTTTTTCAAGACAGGCAGTTTGCCTCAGAAGCAGAAAGGAAGATCTGCCTGAATCATAGAATCATAGAATAACCAGATTAGAAGAGACCCACAGGATCATCGAGTCCAACCATTCCTGTCAAACACTAAACACTAAACCATGCCCCTCAGCACCTCATACACCTGTGCCTTAAACACCTCCAGGGAAGGTGAATCAACCACCTCCCTGGGAAGCCTGTTCCAGTGCCCAATGACCCTTTCTGTGAAAATTTTTTTCCTAATGTTTAGCCTAAACCTCCCCTGGTGGATTTTGAGGCCATTTCCTCTTGTCCTGTCCCCTGGGAGAAAAGACCGTTACCCTGCTCTCCACAACCTCCTTTCAGGTAGTTGTAGAGAGCAATGAGGTCTCCCCTCAGCCTCCTCTTCTCCAGGCTAAACAAGTCCAGCCCTCTCAGCCATTCCTCATAAGGCCTGTCGAAATGGACTGCCAGATGGATATTCTTGCCCTCTCAAATGCATACAATGGCACCTACTAAAAATGCTGTGGGAGCAAGAATAGGAGGGGTGTGCACAGAAGTGAGCTGCTCCTTGAGTGTGAAAGTTATCCTTGAGCTCTTGTGTTTTCTCCAGTGCAGTCCCTTCGTGTTAGGCCAACTAGAAGAGTGGAACAGCCTTTTGTTTTCCAGTCTGCCAACCAATGCACCATTGTATCCCAAGCCTGGGAGCAGAGGGAAGACGTCACCTTACTCTCTATGGCACAAGTAAACTGTGCCTCTCCTTTTCATACCTACCAAAATCTAGTCTTTCCTGCTCAATTATCCATTTCCTAAATCTTCCCAGAGCTTGAATGCTGAACTCCACCAAGGCTACAGAGAGAGATTAGCGTGGACTTAGTTGCGCATGATTTTCATTCTCTTTTGCATTTCTTTCTTCTACAGGAGAAGGAAGGGGTGGATGAGCTACAGCTAAATCCTGTTCCTGGATCTCCCTTTAGCCAGTGAAGAATGAGCTACATGCCTAGGTGAACCCAAAGGGCAGCATGGTGTGAGGCACATCACATCCAAGCAGGACGTGGTGGCCTCTTCCCAAGTGTCTGGGTTGCCACACGCTCTGGCCATGCTTTAGCAGGCAGCACACCCCAGGGACACTGGAGACAGAGGCAGAGCTCCTGCCAAGGCCCTGAGCTCCCCTCTGGGCAACTGAAGGTGGCAAACCTGCAAGCTGTGAATGCTGTCTGGAGTGAGTGACCTGGATGTGTCTGCCCAGACTTCATACAAAGAGGCAACGTGGTCACAGCTTTGTTGCTCACAAGAATTTGTTTCGAAGGCTGAAGCGGATACAGCACAATGTGTGGAGAGCCACAGCTCTTGCCTGATTGCAGAAGAGGCCACTGTTCTCCTTGGTACCCAGTGTGGCCCTGCAGACCAGTCTGCATAATAGACTTGTCGAAGTGGATGCCAAGAGCATCCAGCCTCTCCACCATTTCTGCCAAACCTTTCAGATAGCAGGTTGTTCTGCAGCCTAATGCAGTTCACTGAGGGGGAAATTCAGTTGTTCAGGATGTTCAGACAAGAACTGCATAATATATTAGCAGTTGTCAATGTTTTTTCACTCCCTCGGCCACTTAATCTTGGATTTAAGTGTGCAAATCCTGCTTGTGCAGCACTGCTGCTGTGGTTTTGATAGGTCGCTAAGGCACAGTTAAGCCGTGTTTTTCTTTGTGTGTTTATCATTGTTTTCTCTGTTGGCTTGTGCGTGGGAGAATTGTTATCTGAAACTCCCTCTCCTCCCTGCCAAAGCAGAGTGAATCCTCTGGCAGTGATGAGTAGCCCACAGATAAACTGAGAAAGATTCAGCTCATCTTCTCTCTCTCCTAACAGGTATTTGCTCGATGTTCATGAACACTGCAGTCTAACACAGGAGTCCCAGCTATTGACACTGTCATGACCCCAGCCAGAAGCTGCTCCTTTTCCTGATGTGTAGAGTCACAACTTCCCTGGGCAACCTGTGCAAGTGTCTCACCACCCTCATTGTGAAGAAGTTGTTACTAATGTCTAATATAAATCTTCTCTCTTCCCATTTAAAACCATTCCCCCTTGTCCTATCATTACATGCTTTTGGAATAGTCCCTCCCTAGCTTTCTTTCAGGCCCATTTTAGGTATTGTAAGGCCGCTATAAGATCTCCCCACAGCATTCTCTTCTCCAGGCTGAACAACCCCAACCGTCTCAGCCTGTCATCACAGTAGAGGTGCTTCAACCCTCTGATCATCTTCATGGCTCTCTCTTTCCAACAGTTCCATATCCTTTTTATGTTGGGGATTCCACAACTGTACACAGGACTCCAGGTGGGATCTCATGAGAGAGGAGTAGAGCGGCAGAATCCCCTCCCTTGACCTGCTGGTCACACTTATTTTGGTGCAGTCCAGGATATAGTTGTCTTTCTGGACTGTGGGTGAGCATTGCTGGTTCGTATTGAGCTTCTCGTCAATTAGCACCCCCAATTTCTTCTGTCAATCACATCATCTGCCATTCTGTATTGAAACAGTGAGTTGCCCCAACTCAGGTGTAGGACCTTGCATGTGGCCTTGTTGAACCTTGTGATGTTCACATAGGCCCACTAATCCTGCTTGTACAGGTCCTTCTGGATGACATCCTGTCCTTCTGGTATGACAACTGCACCACTCAGTTTGGTGTCATGAAGAATTATTATCTAAGAATTATGTCAGATACCCTGAAATAGGTCTGCCAGGACGAGTACAGAAGACCTAGCAGGTTACTCAGTCTGCCTCCAGCATTGCACAGGAACAGGGCCCAATCCACCTTTGCATGACTGTAGGATTTGCTTGTTCTGTCCCTTGTAAAACTATGTGATGAAACAGTTTAGTTTTCTCTTGGTATTTTCCTATTCTGAGCATTAGTGTGTAGCCTGGCAAATAAAGGAAAATACTGAATTCATACAAAATTGAGATTGAAGTTTCATATCCTTCAGTCTTTTTTTTTGGGTTAAAATTAATGGACTTTTCAGGGAAGAACTGAAACACTTGTTTTCTACTGAATAAGCAAACACTGGAAATTTTTGTTAGATTGCCTGGAATAAATACAATTTCTCTGCTGCTCTTCACATCAAGCCAATGTATGGGGGTCCCAAAGGGCAGACTAGGAGGAGAGGCAGTACTACTTTCACTTCCCCCTCCTACATGAAGACATCATAGAATGGTTTCGTTTGGAAGAGAGCATGAAGATCATCCAATTCTATTCCCTTCCAAGGTCAGGGACACTTTACACTAGATCAAGTTGCTAATAGTCTCACCCAACAGCAAATGATAACTGAGTTTCTGATCCCTGTGAGGCAAAACAGTGACCATGCTTCAGAGGTGGATCAAGGGATTCCTGGAGATCCAGGTAATGAATCAGCATTAGGTGCTGGAGGAGATAAATGATAGGTATGTCCTGTTGTTAGATGGAGCCTCCTTCCAATCTCTGCATAACAAACCACCGCAGAATCATGGAATAATTAAGGTTGGAAAAGACTTTCAGGATTATCTAGCCCAACTGTCAGCCCAGTCTGACTGTGCCTACTAAACCATGTCTTGAAGTGACACATCAACATGCTTTTTGGGCACCTTAAAGATGGTGACTCCACCACTTCCCTGGTCAGCTTGTTCCAATGCTTCACCACTCTTTCGGTAAAGATTTTTTTCTAATATGCAATGTAAACCTCCTCTGGTGCAACTTGAGGCCATTTCTTCTCATCCTTTCACCTGTTGCTTGGAAAAAGAGACCAGCACTCACCTTGTTACCAACTTCTTTCAGGGAGTTGTAGAGAGTGATAAAGGCTCCCCTCAGTCTCCTTTTCTCCAGACTAAACAACCACATTTCCCTCTGCCACTCCTCGTAAGATTGGTGCTTCAGACCCTTCAGTAGCTTTATTGCCCTTCTCTGGACATGCTCCAGAAATTTGATGTCCTTGTAGTTAGGGGCCCCAAACTGAACACAGCATTCAAGGTGTGGCCTCACTAGCACTGAGTATAGGGGCACAATCACTTCTTTACTCCTGCTGGCCACATAAATTTTGATACTAGTCAGGATGCTGTTTGCCTTCTTGGCCACCTAGGCCACTGCTGCCTCATGTTCAACTGCCTGTCAGCCAGCACCTGTAGGTCCTTTTCCATGGGGCAGCTTTCCAGCCACACTTCCCCAAGCCTGTAGCATTGCGTGGGGTTGCTGTGACCGAAGTTCAGGACCCAGCACTTGGCCTTGTTGAATCATATACAGTTGGCCTCAGCCCATCAATCCAGCTGTCAACAAGAGACAGCCCTCACAACTTTTCTGCCTTAGGTGAAGGCTGAAGGTCTCCTGCAAGCCAGAGAGCTGTAAGCCTTCCCTGCTGCACTGCTCCTGCTCTTCTACCACCACTCGAGGCTTTCTGACAATAGTGATGTTGTTCTGTGCTCAGTTCCTGCAGTCTTCAAGGCTAGAAACATCAGCACAACTGCCACTGAAGCCTGCAGCAATCACCCCTGTAGTTTCACAGGGTGAGGTTTTACAGGCACGTTTTAATAGGGTTGCTTGGTACAGAGGGCCCTTTGTCCTCATCAGCATTTAACAAAATAGACCCTAAATTTAGTGCAAAAACTGTAGTGAAAGAAAATGAAGTAGCAATCTGCAGAAGACTCTTATTTCTGCAGAGGAGGTGCCCTTGCGCTGCTGAATAGTTTGGTTATGATCAGTCCTGAAGCAGCCAGTGTGCATTAGACCAGAGTAAAGGTCGCCAGGAGGAAGGTTGGGCTTTAGGTCCCTTATGCTATAGCTTTTTAAAAAAACCCAGCCTTCACAGCAACTATTTTCTCTCTGGATGAAGGACTAAAACAGAGTTTGCAATGCAAAGTTTAATAGATAAGTAGGGGATGAGCAAAAGTCCTTTTTCTTGCAAGCATAGGAGCTCTCTCATTTGTGGCTTGTGTGCTGGCTGGTGAGCAGACATCAATGAATTAGTGTGGGGAGTGGTCCCTGCATGTGTACTCACACCCAGGAACTATCCTAGCACACACATATCCCATCTCTTCCTTTTGGTCCCTTGTCACCTCCTCTCCAGGAGGATTCACTAATATTTATCCTCGTTTTCATTCTCTAGTCTGTCCAAATCAACGCTACCAACTCGCCTTCCTTGGCATTTTCACTATGTCATCCCAGCTGGAGCTGCACATCAGCTGAGTTCTTGCATCCTTGCTGCATCCACGCAGGAGGTCACTGGGCAGCACTGGGCATTTGACACCAGCTTTTGAGAAACGGACACTAAAAAAACAATGAATGCCCAAGACTATGAGCACTGAAAGCACCAGGAATGATCAGCACATTAAAACCAGCTGGGACTCTCCTGTTAGAATCACAGCCTTGCGTAATACCCATCGTCTACTGTAATACCTTGTCTGTAAAGTCGGGCTCAGTGTACAACAGTTCATGCCTCCTCTCCCCAAACACATGTACCCACGTGCAAAACCAGGGCATGAAAAAAACTCCCCTGCAACTGAGTGTTTTCTCTGAGAGCTGTTTTGAGTGCACAAACAGCATTTTTGGAAAGGCCTGGCACACAAACAGCAGGCAAGTCAGCTGGTTTCAGCAATGAAATCGTGGTGTCTGGGCTTTGCCAAACAGGCTAATGTCTCTCCACTCCTGACTGTCTCAGAAGGTAAAACATATTGAATCGCATTTCAGTACCTTGAGATTATTATACCATTTCCAAACACTGGCCTGGTCTGGTAATTCTACATCATAACCAGCTTCCTTTAGCTGCCAGCAAACATCCTCTTTCCAAATTAAGCTGACCAAAATGAGCTGCAACAGAATCCACATTATTGCTCTTCTTGCTCCAAACAGCATGATTTACAAAGGGGACATTTCCTGCAGCAGCCAGACCTGCAATATTCATTATTCTTAAACTCAGAGTTGCTGCCGTAGCCTTATTCTCAGGTACCACCTTTAATCTCAGATACTGCCTTTAGCAGCATCCTCCAGCTGCAGCAATCCCACAACATTCCCTCTTTCCATCCTCTCCCAGGTGAGCAAGGCAAGAGGCTCCAGAGGGAGCCGAGAGAACAGGGGTGTTTGTCGTCAGTCACCCGGCAAGACCTGCATTCCCCCTTGGAGACAGGCATGCAACTTCCACCTGCACTGGCAGGCGCGGAGCACTCACGTTGGCGGCAGCGCGGATCCCTTTGAACAGCTTAGCTGTGGTTCATTTTTAACTCCGGCCAGCGAATCTAAGCTGCTCTCCCCAGGGCTGAAACGGAGGTGCCTGCATGACACCAAGGCATCCAGACGCCGACTTGCCAGTTGATATGTCAAAGCAATGTCGTAGTTAGCAAATACATCAACAAACCGATCGGCTGAGCAGCCCACACATCAGTGTGAACAACTCGCTCTGCGGTGTGTGGGTTCCCTGCTATATAGGTAGGCAGCTCATGCCTCTGTCACTGCTCTTGGCTTTATGCAGCCCAGTCAAATTCAGTGTTGCTAGCTAGCGTTTTCTGCCGATGTTTAAAATAGCATCAGGAACGTTCCCTGTTGATTTCCCCAGCAGAGCTTGCTGAGCTGTGTTGGGTACCACAGCTCCTGCAACCTACCTCCGTGCAGCATGTTAAAAACATTTCCTTGCTTTCCCTTTCCAGGAGAGGTGGAGGTGGGGCATGTAGCCCTGCAGACGTTTCTTACCCAGTTACAGCAAATCCCAACCTGAGATAATTCTGCCATGGCTGAAAGCAAAGGCTGTTTGCAGTGCATGAAGCTGATTTGCTGACTTACCCTTCATCTCCTCTCAAGAATGCCAGGTGAAGAAGCAGCCAGCCTCTCGTTCAAAAAATAAATCACAAGAAGCCCGGCAGCAGCCACTGCAGAGCTTGCTCAGAAGTTCGCTCCCTCTGTCACAGTGTATGCAGCTTGCCAGGTATAGCCTGGATGAGAACATCCCGTGCTTTTCCCAAGATGAATGAGATCAGCATATATTCAGGCAAGGGAAAAAAAGTAAAAATTCCCTCCTAATATATAGGATGCTTTTGGACCCTAGGGTAAAGTGTTGGTCTACAACTTCCTCTGCTTTATGACTGAAGACTTCTAGGGTACATTTCACAGGGAGAGGAAGCTCCTCTTCTGCCTTCGGTGATGTTTGATGCATGTTAAAAAGCAAGCAAATAGTAGATCCTCAGGGTGGGCAGGTACCCCGTCCTCAGTAGCATGAGATGGAGAGCACATGAAGGGTATCAGTATGAGCAGCAGAGGTGCCTTTATTATGTGCATGCTGATGCTTTTTGACTCAAGCCAGGAGATTGTGGTTAAGGACTCCAAATGAATTGAGCAGATTCTGACTGCTGGTCCTGGCTTTTCTGAGCAAGGCTGTTCAGATTAAGCTTTCTTCAGTCTGGTGGCTTCACAACTCCCCAGGTGGACAAAATACCTTTCTGCTGCCAGGTCCTCTGCTGCAAGCATTCTGTGTCACCTGGCTGTCAGGGAGAGATGGGTGTCACTGTGCTGAGGCCCTTGAGTGGTAGGAAGGCAGGGAACGGGAATTAGCTGCTCAGAGGACTTAGATCATAGAATGATAGAATAACCTGAGTTGGAAGAGACCTACAAGGATCAAATCCATCAAATCCAACTTCTGCCCCTGCACAGGACAACTCCAACATTCACACTGTGTTTCTGAGGGTGTTGTACAAATGCTACTTGAATATTGTCAGGCTTGGCACCATGACTGCCTCCCTGGGGAGACTGTTCCAGTGCTCCACCACTGGAAGAAGGGAAGAACCTTTTCCTAATATCCAACCTAACCCTCCGTCTGGCACATGTTCCTGCCATTCCTTTGGGTCCTATCATTGGTTACTGGAGAGAAGAGATCAGCACCTGTTCAACCTCCTCCCCTTGTGAAGAAGCAGTAAATTGTGATGAGGTCTCCCCTCAGTCTCCTCCAGGCTGACCAGATCAAGTGACTTCTGATACTCCTCATACAACTTCCCCTCTAAACCCTTCACCAACTTTGTGGCCTCCTCTGGACACCCTTCAGTAGCCTGATATCCTTTTTATCCTGCGGTGCTCAAAACTGCACACAGCACTCAAGGTGGAGCAGAGTGGGACAATCACCTCCCATGAAGGGTCAGCAATGCCGTGCTGTATGCGGCCCAGGACATTGTTGGCCCTCATGGCCATCAGGGCACACTGCTGGCTCATGTTCATCTTGCTGTTGAGCAGAACCCCCAGGTGCCTTTCCACAAGGCTAAAACCTTTCAGTAGCAGGCAGTCAAACTGTGTCATGTACCTCAGGGGTCTCTGTCCTTGTGCTGGGGGAATCCTGTACTCTTTAATGCAAGAGGACTGTGGCATGGGCAGGGATTTTAATGCCTGCTGTGTCCTTAGCTAACAGTTGAGAACTTGCATGGCACAAGGATGTGGTGTTTTCCTTTAGTCTTGACTAGGTGAAAAGTGACTGCATTGGAGGAAAAAGGGAAAAGTTAGATGATTTGTTCGGGTTTGAGCTCCAAGGACTGTGGGGCTGGGAATGAAGCTCATCTTTCTGAGTTTCTACACACAGCTTTAGCTATGGCAGATCTCCTCCTTTACCCTCTCCTGAATCCCAGGGCTGGGAGTCATCTAGGTACTCACTCTGCATAACCTTGGGTGCATCCCTGCATCTCCCCAGCATGCTCATCTGCAAAAAGCTCCTGTGCAGCTCATCCACACAAGGGGTGGGTTCCCTGCCACCCACGCCTGGCCTCGTTCCCTGCTGACAGCCGCGACTGGGATGTGGGTTTTGATGTGGCTGAGGCAGCCTGTATGAACAGGCTTAGTACAGAGGGAAAGCCTGGCTCCCTCTGGGTGGGATGCATGCTGTGCTCTCCTGTCACTGTCCTGAAGCCAGGTTTGTTCTTCTGTATTGGCCGGGCTCATGGCTGGCTGCCAGTAGGACCCCAGGGGAAGGTTTTTCCCACCTGCACTCAAGGTCTGTTGGAGCCTCAGGCAACTCCTTGCTTGTCTAGGCAAGTTGGCTTCAGCTGTTGGATGTGCAAGGTACCCTGCTGGTGGTGGGAGAGCCAGGGAGTGAAGCAACCATGCAGGGCCAGAGAAGATGCAGGAGAAAAGCCCGTTCAAGGGCAAGCTTTGCAAGAGTCCCAGGCTAGGGTAATCATCCCCTGGGGCCAGTGACCTCTGAAGTGGTAATGGGTCCTACGGTGCAGAGGGGCAGTGCTACACAGGCCCCTTGGTGGTATGGGCAATGGGGATGGTAGACCTCCTATCACTTCTACAGACCTGCCTCTGCCTTCAACCTTTAAGGCAGCCATGGGCATGTTTGGAAGCTACACGCAAGACTGAACTAACCTACCTCAGGTAGCGCTTGGATTAATTAGTCAATACATGCTAAGTGCTGCAAAGATTTAAGGCTCTGCTTAATTGTTAAGTAACTCAATCATCAGTGGCTGCGTGGGTTGCCTGAGGCAGAGAGTGGATGAATCAGCCAGTCTCTGGCAAGTGCATGGTAAGGAAAGAGAAAACTTTCCAAGGCTGAGTGACAGGATGATAGGTTGGTTAGGGGACAGCAGCAATTACTGAGGTCACTGGGACTAGAAGCATTTAGAAATACCTAAAAGAGAGGTCAGATCCTGTGCAGAGCAGTCTGGTCTTAAGGGAGCAGGGCTCTCATAGGCTGTGGAGGGAAAGACAATGAAATCATAGCAGAAAAAGCTGAAAAGACCAGGAGGAACTTCTTTGAGCTTTTCAGGATTGTTATGGCTAGGCCATTCTGGAAAAGGTGGGCCTGGGGCTGAACTGAAATGCTCTGGGGGATGTGAGTCTGATTTGGGTTTGAAGGGGAACACTTACATGCCATGGACTCAACATTCCTCCCCGCTGAGACCTGCCCCACGTTATAGGCTTGGGTGAGCCATTAGGCTGCTGCTGAAGGACCAACTTACGTCCTGGAGGTCAGTTCTCTGTGCAAAGAGAGAAGCCAAGAGGCCAAGGCTTCCAAGCATGAATATTGGTGCAGAAGAGTCAATCCACCAGCCTGAGACATCTCTTCTGCCCTCACACAGTGCATCCCATCCCTCAGGGGCAGCTTTCAGACCCAAACCCGTATCGTCATTTCTGTGCTAGCAGACTCTATTTTTCACAGTGCCTCTGTTTGCCTCTACCCTTCCTGATGAGCTGCTGATGTCATTTGTGTCTCTCCAAGTGGGAACTATCCATGTGTGCCATCAACTCTGCTCCCAGAGATGTCTGTGCAGGGGAAGAATGACCCTCTCAGAGTCAGCTAAGCCTTTCTCCACCTTTCTCTGAACAAGTCACTCCTTTGAAGGTGAAACTTGCTGATATTAAGGCTTTAACCCCTGTGTGGAGATGACTTCAAGCTGTTTATGCCCGTTGCTCCTCCAGCCAGGTAAGATGGGAGACTCCTTGCCACTGTGCCTCATCCACAAACTTGTTCCCAGGGCTTTCTCGGAGGCTGGATCTGGCCAGAACCAACCTGCCTGCCAGCTGACTGCCTGGAAAAAGCCTCTAAGCTCTGCCCTGGTGAAACATACGTATTTTGGGAAATGGCCGGTGGCTCTGTTACAACGGAGCTGCTTGCCTGAGGCGAACCTCACTGCCAGGGCTGGAACAGTTGCATGGGGCTCACACAGGATAAATGTGTGAGCTCTGGGAGGAGACACAGCCCAACACTGGCCCTAGGAAGCTGCAGCAGAGCAGCCTAGAGACCTCAGAGGAATGTCGTAATCATTGCTCACTCTCTTACCAGCAGTATAAATGTTTCCCTACAGGGTCCTCTAGCCTGATCCCGTCCTTGTCCTGCAGCTCTCCTTATGGAGAAGCACTACAAGAGGCAAGCAGCCCAGATAGGTTCCCCAAGTCTCAGATTAGACCCACCTTAGTCTTGGAGAAGCTGGCATCACCAGCAGACAGCCCACTGTCCCCGCACCAGCCGCAGAGCTTGGCGTAGGTTTGCAAGGCACCCCCTGACCTCAGCCATTGCCCACGTCCTTACAGCCTACTTTAATCCTTTTTTAATTAAATGTGGAAGGCTGTGATGGTATCAGGAGGGTGGTGGCCTGGGGTGTTTTGGGCTTGGTGTGTGTGCCAACCAGCTGGGTTTGTTATGAGCCTGTCAGATCTCACACGCTAGTTTTCCCTCTCTTGCTTCTCTCGACAACCAGCTGCAGCTCAGGCATTATGTAGATCATTCCTAGGGCTATTCCATTGCTCAAGGATCCTGTGGAGTCCCACCTGGCAGGAGCTGGCGTATTGAAGATGTCCACAAAATTGTTGGCTTAAAGGTAAAGTGGCTTTTCTGACAACAGAGAACACTGGGGAGGAGGTTTGATTTAGATAAGAAAACATCATTGGTGAGATAATCAGAGCAGAGATTAAATGGTCACAGAGATGTGTGAGATGGAAAGTGGGGGTAAGGTCTGCAGCTGTTAGGTCACTGAGGTCATCTGTGAAGCTTTTAATGGGTTTTGAGTTTACCAGGGCTGGTGGAGGGTTATCACAGGGATTCAACAATCTGCTTGCCTGGATTTGGACTTGGGGACAAGGAAGAACTTGACTTTCCCTCCCACCATGCAACTCCAGCAGAGGGAAGTGCCACTGTCCGTAATGTCTCCAGGGTTCTGATGCTGCTGGAGAGAACAAACGGCACACTGTACCTGAATCCAATGAGAGTGTTTGTCTCCAGGCTGAAAGCAGTCTCTCGCTAGAATCATAGAATCATAGAACAACCAGGTTGGAAGAGACCCACCGGATCAAACACAAAACCATGTCCCTCAGCACCTCCTTCACCAGTGCCTTAAACACCTCCAGGGAAGGTGAATCAACCACCTCCCTGGGCAGCCTATTCCAATGTCCAATGAACCTTTCTGTGAAAAATTTTTTCCTAATGTCCAGCCTAAATGTCCCTTGGTGGAGCTTGAGTCCATTCCATCTTGTCCTGTTCCCTGTCACTTGGGAGAAGAGGCCAGCTCCCTCCTCTCTACAACCTGCTTTCAGGTAGTTGTAGAGAGCAATGAGGTCTCCTCTCAACCTCCTCTTCTCAAGGCTAAATACCCCCAGCTATCTCAGATGTTCCTCATAAGGCCTGTTCTCCAGCCCCTTCACCAGCTTTGTCGCTCTTCTCTGGACTCGCTCCAGAGCCTCAACATCCTTCTTGTGGTGAGGGGCCCAGAACTGAACAGGGAGTATTCAAGGAGCGTTCTCACCAGTGCTGAGTACAGAGGGAGAATAACCTCCCTGGACCTGCTGGTCACACCATTTCTGATACAAGCCAAGATGCCATTGGCCTTCTTGGCCACCTGGGCACACTGCTGGCTCATGTTCAGTCGGCTGTCGACCAACACCCCCAGGTCCCTCTCCTCCAGGCAGCTGTCTAGACAGACTTCTCCTAGTCTATAGCTCTGCATAGGGTTGTTGTACCCCAAGTGCAGAACCCAGCATTTGGCCGTGTTAAACCTCATGCCATTGGACTCAGCCCAGCGGTCCAGCCTGTTTAGATCCCTTTGCAGAACCTCCCTACCCTCCAGCAGATCGACACTTCCACCCAGCTTAGTGTCATCTGCAAACTTCCTAAGGCTATCCTCAATGCCTTCATCCAGGTCATTGATGAAGACATTGAACAGGGCTGGACCCAGCACTGAGCCCTGGGGAACCCCACTTGTCACTGGCCTCCAGTTGGACTTAACACCATTTCCCACCGCTCTCTGGGCCTGGCCATCCATCCAGTTTTCTACCCAGGAGAGTGTGCGCCTGTCCAGGCCAGAGGCTGACAGTTTCCGCAGCAGAATGCTGTGAGAAACTGTGTCAAAGGCTTTGCTGAAGTCCAGGAAGACCACATTCACAGCCTTTCCGTCACCCCGTAAGAGGGTCACTTTGTCATAGAAGGCGACCAGGTTAGTTTGGCAAGACCTGCCTTTTGTAAACCCATGTTGACTGGGCCTGATCACCCAGTTCTCTTGCAAGTGCTTCATGATAGCACTCAAGATCACCTGATCCATGACTTTCCCTGGCACTGAGGTCAGACTAACAGGCCTGTAGTTCCCCAGATCCTCTCTGTGACCCTTCTTGTAGATGGGCACTACATCAGCCAGCCTCCAGTCCAGAGGTACCTCCCCAGTCTTCAAGGACTATTGGAAGATGATGGAAAGGGGTTTTGCCAGCACATCCACCAACTCCCTCAATACCCTAGGGTGAATCCCATCCAGCTCCATAGACTTGTGGGTATCTAGTCGGGCTAGCAAGGCTCTGACCACCTCCTCTTGGACCATGGGAGCCTCATTTTGCTTCTCGAGTTTCGGGGTTTGTACACAGAGGGAACAACTATCTTTACAAAGACTGAGGCAAAGAAGGCATTAAGTACCTCAGCTTTCTCCTCATCCCCTATCACTGTTGTTCCTTCTGCGTCCAATAGGTACTGTATGGTCTCCCTAGTCCTCCTTTTATTATTTATATATTTATAGAAAGATTTTTTTTGTTATCTTTCGCAGACTTTCCCAATCTGATTTCTAGTTCAGCCTTAACCCCTCTGATTTTTTCTCTACACAATCTCACTTCCCTCCTATAGTCCACCCAAGAGGCCTGTCCCCTCTTCGAGAGCCCATAAACATTCCTCCTCTTCTTGATATCACTCAAGATCTCTCTGTTCAACCAAGCTGTTTTTTTCCCCTCCTGGCTTTTTTTCCGGAACACGGGGATGGCTTTCTCCTGAGCTGCTAGGATCTCCTTTTTGAAGAGCTCCCGGCCCTCGTGGACCCCCTTGCCCATGAGTACTGTCTCCCATGAGAATTTACCAACCAGCCTTCTGAAGAGTTCAAAGTCTGCCCTCTGGAAATTTAATACTACTGTCCTGCTAAGCACCCTCTTCACTTCACCTAGAAAAAAAAATCCTAGAAGAATGAGATGCTCTGGGGACACAATATCAGCCTCTACCCAGGGGCCAGCAGGAAGGCAGGCTGGCTGAAACTGAGGTCCCAAGCTGCTGACATTACCAGAATCACCAAAAACATGCACTTGGAGTCACTGCAGGCTCTGACAGCACATGATATTGAGTTTTAATAGAAGTACACTCAGATATTAGCACACAGGACCTGTATGTCCATCCTGCAACCCCACTATGATTTCCTCTAGAGAAACCTGCCTGGCAGAGGTAGGATGCTGGCTTAGCCTTTCCCAGCCTTCGAGTTGCTCTTCTGTTGTTTGAACATCTGAGAAGATCTTGTATAACATATAGCCTTGAGGGAAAGCAAGGGGATCAGGGCAGGGAACTAGAGCACAGCCCTTCTTAGCCACTGGGGATGAGCAGACAGCTGTGCCCAAAACAGTGGTGAACTGCAGAAGCAAAGGAGCTGATCTGGGTGAGGTTGATGCAGAGATGTCAAGAAGTGAACAACACTCCAGCCACATAGGGAAAACCAAACTGTGTCCAGTGATCTGGAGCAGAGGCCAGATATGTTCAGATTCAATCAGATGTCCTTCTGTTTTCAACTAGTGGAAGCTCTGAAGCACTGTGACCAGCCATCTGAGGTAGCTGGTGAACAGTAGGTTCTCCCATGCTGGAAATCTCCAAATCAACACAGCAAAATTATCACTCAAAGGGAAATTGTGGGCTTAGCAGAGGTGATCAGTGCTGGGTTTTGCAAGAGGGTGGATTACTTAGCACTGTACACCCCGTGTGCCTTAAACCCTGTGACTCCATGAAACAGCAGCTGGTCACTGATCCCTCTTAGCAAAAGTTGTTTGAGAAGCTTTGTGGTACGCTATACGGAGAGTGAGGTGTTCAGCAGCATTGCTTACAAAATCTCTGCTTCCTGTGCAAATAAATGTGGGGAAAACTTGATACAGAGATGAAGGATCTGTCCTTATGCCTTGACCATATCCTAGGCTGCATTCTAAGGAGTGTGACCAGTGGGTTAAGGGAGGTGATTCTGCCCTTTACCTCCACTGTTGTGAGGCCTCACCTGGAGCCCTGCATTCAGTTCTGGAGTCCTCAGTGCAGGAACGACATAGATCTGTTAGAGTGAGTCCAGAGAAGGCCACAGAGATGATCTGAGGACTGGAGAACCTCCCGTATGAGGACAGGCTGAGACAGTTGGGGTTGTTCAGAGTGAAGAACACAGGGCTCCATGGAGACCTTACAGAAGTCTTCTAGTAGTTAAAGGCGGTTAGAAGAAAGCTGGGGAGCGGCTCTTTATGATGGAGTGCATGGATAGGATGAATGGGAATGGTTTTAAGCTAAAAGAGGGGAGATTTGGATTAGATATTAGGAGCAAAGTTTTTCCTCTGAGGGTGGTGAGGCAGCAGCACAGATTACTAGAAGTAATGGATGCCCCATACCTGGAAGTGTTCAAGGCTAGGTTGGATGAGGTCTTGAGCAACCTGATCCAGTGGGAGGTGTCCCTGCCCATGGCAGAGGTGTTGGAACTGGATGATCTTTAAGGTCTCTTCCAACCCAAACCATGATTGTGTGACTTTGAGCTGACCACAAACTGCTGAACAAAAGAAACGTTTGAAACGAGGGAGACGTGTAGACATGCAGTGTCTCTGTTTGCAGCTCACCTGTTTCCCTGCGAGAAGAGCTTGCAGGGTTACTGGGCTTTAGCTATGTTTCCTAAACACCTTCCTGAGCTGCTCCTTTTCACTTGGTTGTGCACATGCAAAACAGAGCAAGGCCTGGAAGAAATGCCAGAGGTGTGTTTAGTGAGGGGAAACTGGTCTATGGGAAGCCAATGCTTAATCCTAATCAACTCAGATACTTCCCTACTTTGCAATGTCATGGCAACTGCTCCCATGCTAACTAGTAAGCTGTGGCCAGGCACCACAGTGCACTGCAGAAACTCTTTTCCTCTTAAAAGAAGGAGCCAGATTTACTGCTTGACTCAGTGGTGTGACTAGTCTGCAGGGCTTTTCTTGGTGGACAATCTTGAGTTGTGATTCCTAGAGGCAGTTTTCTGTTCATGAATGTGCACTTGCAGTCCAGAAGGCAAACTGTGCCCTGGGCTGCATTTAAAGAAGTATGGCCAGCAGGCCAAGGGAGGTGATTCTCCCCCTCTAGTCCTCTCTGGAGTCCTGTGTCCAGTTCTGGAATCCCCAGCATAAGAAGGATATGGAACTGGTCCAGTGGAAGCCACAAAGATGATCAGAGGGCTGGAGCACCTATGAGGACAGGCTGGGAGAGTTGAGGTTGTTCAGCCTGGAAAAGAGAAGGCTTCAGGGAGACCTTACAACCACCTTCCCATACCAGAAGGGGGCCTACAGGAAAGCTGGGGAGGGACTTTTTACAAAGACACGTAGAGATAGGACAAGGAGGAATGGTTTTAAGTTGGAGAGGGAGAGATTTTGACTAGACATTAGGAGGAAATTCTTCACAATGAACATGGCGAGACAGTGGCACAGATTGGCCAGGGAAGCCTGGTGTAGTGGGAGGTGTCCCTGGCTATGGCAGGGGTGTTGGAACTGGATGATCTTTAAGGTCCCTTCCAACCGTTCTATGATTCTATGGTAAATTAATTCTCCTTGATGCTTCCTACTGTTGCCCTCTGTGAAAGCTGGGAAGTTTGGCAACAGCAGAAGCCTCAGCAGAGGCTCCATGGTGGAGACAGGCTGCTCACGGTGGGGTCACCCTAGAAGCTACCTCATGGGAAAGGTTTCAGGACTGCTTGATAGCTTGGCATAATGAAGGTTCCCTCAGCTGCTGAGATTCCTGTCTCTTGGCCCCCCTTTTTATGGTGACTTCAAAGCATAAGGTTTAAACAATCCTGTGGGTCAAGGTCTCATGAAACTTCCCCTGTGACTATGGGAATGCTTCACTTTGGGCTTTTGTGTTTGGGTTGCTTTTTTTTTCCAGCAACATCTACCTGTTCTGGTGTTGGCATCAAGTCAAACACTGTTCATTGAAGTCAGCTTTTAGCTGGAACTGAGTGCATATCTTCATTCCCTCTCTCCTGCTGCAGCCCACTGTATGTTGCTCTCCTGAAATGCTGCTGTTTTCATATCCCTGCCCCCCCTCACTGTGTTTGGGGTGCCCTTGTCCCACATCTGCACTGGTTTGTAACCCAGAAGATGTTCAGAGATGGGCTTGGCACTCAGCATTGGCTGGTTCAGCTGGTTAACTGTGTGGATTTTTGCAATCACTGGGCTGTGTGAGAGAGTGGAGCTGGTTCAAAGCTCACCCACCTCTCAGTCCTGGAGACAAATCCATCACAATGCATATGTTTTAGGCAGTGAAGAGGGAATGGAGCAGGGCAAATGTAGGGTCACACGAAACAGGATGTCTTTCTTAATTCCTCAAATAGCAGATGAGCTGTGCAGACCTGAGATGCTGCTTGGCTGCTGCTTTTCTGCATTCATGGTGGTTACTGCCCACGGGACTCATTAAAACCATGGTGTTTGCTACTGTGACAGTGTTGGCTTGGAAATATGGTCATAGCTCTCTTGAGAGGCAGTACAGAGCAGAGCAGCACATTCTTTTTGGGCTGTGGCTAGGGAAAGGGATAGAGAAAAGAGAAATGTGAAGGATTGTCAGCTGGGAAGGAGGTGAGGACATGGTGGGAAGAAATGAAGGGCTGCCTAGCATAGGACATGGCCACAAAACCAGAACTCCTGACATACCCAGCCTCATAGGGCTGCAGGATTGACCAGCCTGGCCATGCTTGGCTTGTCCTAATGCTTCCTACAAGCTATGCATATGTTGTACCCTGATCTATGCCCAGATAGAGGAAGGGACCTGCAGGAAACAGCAGCCCAGCTGCAGACTGTCTGGCAACTCAGACTGGACTTGGAGGCATCAGGAGGTGCTCAGTGAATGTGGTTAATCCTCTGTATGGACAATAAACCCCAGCAGGACCAGAACTGGAGTGAATGGGATGTCCCTGCCAGAGGCAGGTCCTGGCTTGGCTTTGTGCTTTTGAACCAGTGTAGCTCTTGGCTGGCCACCCGCAGAAGAAAGCCTGCTGCATTGCGGAACGTGCAAAGTGTGTGGCAGCCAGGCTGAATTCATCCTGTTGCAGTGGCACCACGGTGTGTATCACCTCTGTGGTGGTATGTCACAACCTTTGGTTCCCCCTCTTCCTCACCTCAGGCAAAGTGACATTGTGCCACTTACTTCACCTCAAGTGCAGTCTGAGGAAGGAAGCATGAACTGAAAAGGGGCTGTTTTGATGCCCCAGGGCTGATGGTCAAGTCAGCTTCAGAGACAAGGACATTTCCCAGCTTGTCCAGAGTGAAGTTGAAGGGCACAAAAGCAAGGTGTGAGAAAGAAGATTTTTTTAAGAGCCCTGATTTTTCCCATGAGAAGGTTCCTGCTGTGTTGGGTGGAGAGATTGTGCTCTGGGGCCTTGGTCTGCAAGGGCCACCAGAGGGTAAGAGGCAAAGTCAAGTATAGGGATCCTGGCAGGGCATGAAAACATCATGAGAGAATTACATTTGCTCAGTGAGAAGGAAGAGCTGGCAGGGGACCTTTCCCCTCTCCTTGCATCTGTTCAGTGCTGAGCAAACATCAACTAATCTTCCTGACACTTCCATAAGGCAAGGAAGCATTACAGTGCTGTAATGGTAGGAGCAGTGGAAACCACAGCTGCAGTGACGCATGCTGCATAAAACCATCGCTCAGACAGACTCGGCCTCGACATCTGCAAATGTGGCCTGTCAGGAGCAGGGATGGGCTGTGTTTCCCACAGCAGGTCAGGAATAGACTTCAGAAGGGAACCCAGACATCCTGTCTTGCAGGCTCTTACTCTGGCTTCTGGACCACGACGTGCTCAATCAGCCTGGGCAATAACTTACCAGTGGAGGCTGTAGGGGTGAGGAAATAATTAAAAGCTGATCTGGGCTCCTGCTTTGAAACAAGAGAAAAAACCCACCCACCATATTTTCTTAATGATTTAAAAGCACTCTTTCATCTCCAAACCAGCAGGAACCTTCTATTGTTCCTTTCTCTTAGTTTGCCCTAATCAGGTTTTGCTCAGCAGACATAAAGGCCCGGGAGCCAATTTATGAGGCAGAGTGGAGTAAACACACAAACGGAATGGTGAACATGAGTTTGCATCAGCAAATACTTAAAGATTTTCTGCCAAAGGTACAAGAGCTTGTTCTTACTGCTCATGCAGCCAGATATCTGGCAAGTAAAAAGTAATGGCTCATTCTCAGATGAGCTTTCTGAAGACATGGTGCAGAGAGGGACTATCAGGCTCTTCTGAGGTGACTTTGATTCACCCATTACTGAATTTAATGGGAATCAGCATCCTCCTGCCATGAGTGTGTGTGCATGCCTTGCATGGTCATTGCATAGCCAGCAGGTTGAGAGAAGTGATGATTCCCTTCTGTTTGGAGCACTGTTCAATGTTGGGTCCACCGATATAAGGGAGAGGCCAACAAACTGGACCAGGTCCAGTGGAGAGAACAAAACTGATGAGAAAAGGCTGAATGAGCTGGGTTTGACCAGCCTTGGAAAGAAGCTCAAGGGAATGTAATGGCTGTCTTCTGCTGCTTAAGGAAAGGTTATGGAGATGGCAGTCAGTCTCTTCTGTGAGGTGCACCATGAAAGGATAAGGAAACAAATATAAGTTGTGGCTGTAGGAAATGACATTTGTACAATGAAATAATGCATGACTCTTACAGAAACCAATCCAGGAGACCTTGGGGGGAGGAGGAAGTTGATTAAGTTTTAAATCAAAACCAAAACAAAACCTCCTGTTATTCGTTGCATTCAGACCTTCATGGCCACAAGCACCAAAAAGCATGCAATTTGGCACCAAAACATTTGTGTCCAAGTGGTCTGTCCAGGATACCCTGCAAAGCCAGGGAGGACAAAGAATGCCACCTGTTGAAACTCTCCATCCCATCCCATGTCTGTGGGTCACCAGAGTTTTCTCACTGGTCTCTTGTGTCTGGTGACCTGAAATCATGTATGGAGAACTGCTGGGATCTTGCTGATTTGTCCTGCTAGGTGTCATCAGCATGTGCCTTTCTCCCACCATTTGTTCCTTCTGGTATGTCCATGTAAAACATCCCCATCCACACCACTCTGAACATTCCTGCATTCCTGTTATAGTGCCCTGCAGAGCAAAGGAAACACCTTTAGTTCTGAGAACGTGTGAGTGCTGGGACAGGTGCACAGGGACACTGAGCCATCTCCACACCTGGAGATACTCAGCAGTCACTTAGGTAAGATCCTGATAAAACTTGGAATATAACCCTTCTTAGAGCAGGATATTGGACTGGAGACTCACAAAGGTCTTTTCTGACCAGAATTATTCTGTAGCGCTTGGATAGCACAGGAAAGAGACGATTTTTGTTTTGATGAGGAAAGGAAAGAGAAGGGGGAAGCAATGACTTCAATGTCCTTCATTAACCCCACTGATACACTCTGAATCATCATCAGCTGATTTATGCAGCCACTAAGTGGTGGCTGCAGGAGAAACCATGCGCTTTCCCTTTTCAAGCCTCACAGGGATAGACTTGTGATGGCTAACATGCATACCCTGCCTCCTTCAGAGAATTTCAGAGTCCAACATGGAGATAGATCTGTATCCTAGTTTTTGCCAGAACTGGAGGCATAAGAGAATGGGCAGCTTTCCTAGCTCTGCAGTGATGCACTAGCAGAAGTCAGACTCTTGTCTCTCAGCCTTCCTTGTCTCCAGCCATTTTATCTCTTATGATAATTCTGTGTCAGACCACAGAGGTGGTACTCTCTCAAGTCTTCCTCTGTGCCCAGCCTCAGTATGTTCACCAGGTTCACTGAGCAGATCCAGCCCTGGCTGCTGATGAGCAGAGATGGTCTCCACCAGATGGGAATGCTCTCCAGTTCCCATACATTTCCACAATCTGATGCATGTTTGAGGGTGGGCATCCTACAGCTTTTTCTATAGTCTGGTCCTCTCCCCTGGTATTATGGAAGGGGTAGAGGGAAAGCCCATGATGCTTTCCTCAAAGCCTTTGATTCCAAACACCTCACTCGCCTCACCAACCCGTTTTCACAGCATTGTAGAGAGAAAAACCTTTCTTTGGACTGGTGAAAGCCCTGAACTGTTGGGGTAAAAATTGTTGGGCAGAGGGAGAGTTGTCTTAAGGAGATTTCCTAGTCACTTAGGAAACCTGGCTGAAAAATGAAACCAAGCAAAAAAAAAAAAAAAATTCTTGAAATCAGCTTCCTCAAAGAGCTCGAAGATGTGCTGGACAGGATGGACCTTGCTCAGCCACCCAGGTTTCCTCAGATGCCCTCCCAGCCTTCCCTACAGTCTCAGCCAAGCTTTTGCAGCAGAGATTTATCCCCCACCTGCCTCAGAAGGTGTTAGTCATCACCCAGCTGCTGAATAACCCTCTTGTCTGAATTCCCCTGAAAGCCCAGAAAGAATCTTTCCTTATCTAATGCTCATTTGACTGCATAATTTGAAGCCAGTTTGCAAACTCTGTAGAAGTGACCTGCTTTAAGTCAGTTCAGCTTTTCAATCCCCTTGGCTGCAACATAAGCAGTTTTCCATGTATTTTTTTCTTCTGCCTGGTGCAGCCTCTGACATTTCTCCTGTCCCAGCATTATGTGTACCCTGCTGAGACTCAGAGAATGGAAAAATGCACCTGGTTCCCGCCAAAACCTATGTTACCTTCCTCAGACCCATGGAAACTCGATCGCAGGGGATTATTCACTAATTGATCTTAAAAGCCTTTTTTCCTCTCATCCCAGAGTATTTGAAAGTGGCTTCCTAGAGCACATCTGTCCTCTGAGTACAATATTAACAGCTTGTTCCTGCACTTTCTCTTCTTTGAGTGCTATTGATTAATCCCACTGCTGTTTTCTGTTTTGCTGGCAGTGTTGTGTTGCTTTCTCGCTGCTGGGAGCTAAGCTACAGCATTCCCATGGGCAGAGCACAACAGGTATTTAGTTCCAGTGCTAATGCTTTTCGCAAAACCTTTGTTTTCTGCACCCAGTCTCATGCCTGGTGTTGCAACACACTTTCAATGAGTCAATTCACTGCACAATCGCCCGCGTGAACGTATGTCAAAAATTAGTCAGACAATTGGCTTGTGTTTACTCTCCTCCTCTTAGTGTGCACCCTGCTTTTCCTGAAAACACTAACTGGAAGTTATAAAGCCATCTTGAACCTCTGAAATGACTGAGCCAGCTTCTGAGAGCTTTTCAAGGCCAGATCCTGCAATAATGGATATCACAGTCAATAGCTAAGGATGTTGTTTTCTGATGTACCAGAGATAAAAAGTTAATACTGCCTTGCTTTCTTTTGATGTGCTTTTCCCACCTCCATTCTTCCATACCTTTGAATCCCTCACCCATTTCAGCCAGGTCTAGTGAAGCACCAAAGATCATAGACATCCAAATTCCTACCATTATTGCAAATGTCGGCTGCTGCAGAAAGGAAAAGTCTCTTTCAGTGCTTCCACTAATGGAAACACAACGCTGTGAGTACACTATGTTTTACCCCAGAGCAAGTCTCTGAAAAATCTCCAAAACTCCCCTCTAAAGCCCTCTATGATCTCTAGCAAAACAGGTTTAATTGTTCCTTTTCTGCAAGAACAGCTTGTCCATTGTAGTGAATGATTTCCAAGGGTTTGCTAGGTCTTCAAGTTTGCTAGGTCCTCTCCCATGTCTTCTTGGGCTTGTAGTTCTCCACCCTGTAAGTCCTGGATTGGGTGAGCTAGTGTAGTACTGAAATTGTGCCACTACAAGAGATGTCTTTGTGGCCTGGGTCATACTGGTGACAGGAGGGAGGAGCAAAGCAGTATCCTCCAGCCTTGGTATGAGTGTCTGTGCTGGTTCCATCAACACCTTTTGACACTCATGAGAACCAGTTGCAGCATCAGAAGCAGGTATTTAATTGCTGGAGGAAAATACTGAAGTTGGATGGGTTGTGGTGAGGGACGTTGCATTGAAACCTAAGGGATCTGAATTGAAGCCAGAGAAATGGCAGTGAAAGATAACATGGGGTTTTTAGGTGACATGTGGATCAGCCTGAATTTGAGGTGGAGTCTTATCAGAAATAAAGATTTGAGCAAAATCCATCTGGTTTCACATTTTTGCTCTTTAAGGAAGATGATTCCTTTAGGAGGTCCAGACACACTAGCAGGTTACAGCTACGTTGTATGTCAAAACTTCTCCAGTTCTGCTCCTGGTGGGAACCCTCTGGGAATATCCACCTCCTGCCCCCTCCTTTCTTGCCCCATTTCTTCTATGGTCCATCTGTTCCTCCTTATACTCTTTTCCCTTTCCAGCTCATGACTGTCCTGAGCTTTCTCGCAGATTCTGACCTCCCCTCTAGCGACCTTGCAGCCGTGGCCTCCTTCTCTTTGCTTCCCGTTTGCCTTCATCCAATTATCATGTTACCTTCTGCTCTCTCAGAGGAACTCTGCCAAAAATCCCCCCTCTGTGCTGTTTGCTTGCCAGGTCTGAGCAGGAAAATACTGTTTCCTGCCATTTCATTAGCAGCAGTCAGGAAGGTCTCTCCTGCTGAGGGAAGGCACTTCAGTGAATTACATCCCCCACTCAGCTACCTTAGAGGAGATCATGTGTATTAAATCCGGTCCTTTCTGTCCCTTCTTTTCCCCTTGCAGATGTACCTTCAGAGGCAGTAAGAACAGAGACATGAGGCCCATCCGAAACTCAGATGAGTATCCTCAGGGCCTCTGTACAATTTGACCTTATGTCTCTTGAGGAGTGGCTGAGAGAGCTGGTGTTGTTTAGCCTGGAGAAGAGGAGGCTGAAGGGAGACCTCATTGCTCTCTACAACTACCTAAAAGGAGGTTGTAGAGAGGAGGGAGCTGGCCTCTTCTCCCAAGTGCCAGGGGACAGGACAAGAGGGAATGGCCTCAAGCTCCACCAGGGGACATTTAGGCTGGACATCAGGAGGAAGGGTTATTGGGCATTGGAACAGTCTGCCCAGGGAGGTGGTTGATTCACCTTCCCTGGAGGTGTTTAAGGCATGGGCGGAGAAGGTCCTGAGGGACATGGTTTAGTGTTTGACAGGAATGGTTGGACTCAATGATCCGGTGGGTCTCTTCCAACCTGGTGATTCTATGATTCTATGACATTCTGGCAGAGGGAGCAGGATAACTGCTAGTCCTTAAGAGAGCTTGGCTGAGAAGGATGGTGCTTTAGTTCTTCAAAATTTTAATAACCGTCAGGTGAGGTTTCCTTGGCAGTCCTGCACGTGCAGGTCTTTCAACCTGAGCCTTGCTCACCCCTTCTCCTTTGCAGGTACAATATTTGTCTTTTATAAAGAAGGATTGTGCAACTCTGTAAGCACAGTGCCTTGCATGTTGGGGACCATGATTCATCAATCAGAGTCTTGGTGCACTCCTTCAAATACCTTCACAGAACTGGAGAGAAGTCCTATGGAGAAGGACTTGGGGTGCTAGTTGGTGAGAGGCTCTGCATGAGGCAGCAATCTGTGCTCACAGCCCAGAAGGACAGCTGTATCCTAGGCTGCATCAAAAGGAGCATGGTCAGCAGGGTGAGGGAGGGTGTTCTCCCCCTCTTCAATGCTCTCACAAGGTCCCACATGTAGTATTGTGTCCAATTCTGGAATCCTCAACAGAAGAAGCAGATGACACTGTTGGAATAGGTGCAGAGGAGGGCTACAAAGATGATCAGGGGACTGGAGCATCTGTGCTATAAGGACAGGCTGAGAGAATTGGGGCTGCTCAGCCAGGAGAAGAGAAGGATTCAGGGTGACCTTATAGAAACCTTCCAGTACCTGAAGAGGTCCTGCAAGCATGCTGGGGAGGACTTTTTACAAGGTTATGTAGTGATAGGATGAGGGGGAGTGGCTTTACATTGAAAGGGGGAAAATTTGGATGAGACATTAGGAAGAAATTCTTGATGCTGAAAGTAGTGAGACAGTGGCACAGGTTGGCCAGGGAAGCTGTGGATGCCTCCTCCCTGGAGGTGTTCAAGGCTAGGTTGGATGGGGCCTTGAGCAGCCTGATCCAGTGGGAGGTGCCCCTGCCTATGGCAGAGTGTTGGTACTGGATGGGCTTTAAGGTCCCTTCCAACCCAAACCCTTCTGTGATTCTGTGAAAATAACAAGCAGGAAAGAGTTATTAAACTGCTAAAGTCACCCTTCCAGGTTAATCAGGCAATGCAATCCAGATACTTTTCTCTCCTTCCCATTTGATATGCACTTGTGCGCTTTCACCAGAGCATTCTGTTTAATGAAAAGGATTGCTTTTGATAGATGAAGGCTCCTGATTATGTAATTGGCCTTGTAAGGAAGCACAGAGGAGAATTTTTAGCAATATTGCTGGCTCTTATGCAAGTCTGTTGCCAGTGTTTGCTCTGCATAGATGTGAATCTCCTCGATCATTTGGGCAGAAAATGATGCCTTAATCTTTTAAGGCATTTATGAAACATTGGATTATACTGGGATCAGTGTGCTATCATCTGTAAGAAATTTCCTGGCTGATTGGATTGCACAGAACTTTTCAAGGCAGGTTTTATATTTAAACTTTGCATTTCCGTGCCGGAAGAATAGCAGATATCAAGCTCTTAAGAGCCTTGGATAAATCATGAGGTCCTATTTTCCAGCAATTACTATCAATGGAAAACTGGGCTTGTGCATCTGTCAGGAACAGAAGCTGTATGGCTGATCAGTGGTCTTCTAGATACATTTTCATCATATTTCTCAGCTAATGAGAATTAAACAGAGTTAAATTGCACAGTAAGGCCAAGAGGCCATCCTGAGTCTTAACTGTTCCTGGAGGGCTGTGAGATGATTTAATGACATAAGTTTAGTGTTCTAAGAAGAAACTGGAGCAGTGACTTCAGAGCTAAATTAGGAAAGTGATAAGGTATAGGACACCAAACCAAGTTCAGTGAAGTTTGCTCTGATCCTCTGGCAACTGACAAAACTATCATCCGGATTTGAGAAACAAATCCTATTTGTCTTTGCTTTTTTCCCTGCTTGGCAAACTGGAGTCACTGGAGCTTTCTGGGATGTGTGTTTGAATGCTTGTTGCAGTGCAGAAGAGTATCCTGCCTACAGGGAAGATGATGTAGTGATAGGACAAGAGGTAATGGTTTTAAGCTGAAAGAGGGAAGATTTAGATTGATATTAGGAAGAAAGTTTTTACTGTGATGGTAGTGAGGCACTGGAACAGGCTGTCCTGAGAAATCAGGGATGCCCTGTCCCTGGAAGTGTTCAAGGCCAGGCTGGATGGGGCTTTGAGCAACCTGATTCAGTGGGAGGTGTCCCTGCCTATGGCAGGGTGGTTGGAACTGGATGATCTTTAAGGTTACTTCAATCCAAACCCTTCTAGGCTATTCTAGGGACTGGGCTTAAAATCCTGGTTTTCAGCCTCATTTTGGTTTTAGATCCCCATGTTTTCCAGTGGAGGTGCAACCCATCAGACAGTGATTTTAGCCAACTGAAACAAGCCTGTGCCTCTGAGTGAGCCTCAGAACCCAATGGACTCTGTGAAACACAGCCTGTGTTGTAGCCTTCACCACCTCCTGTCAAACAGGCTCTCTTCTTGCTTTTAGTCACATCTAACATGCTCATTAAGGCAATGGCTGCAGCTGACAGGTCCTACTGGTGAGATGGTGTCCATTTCCTTGTCTATCACATGGCTGGGTAGGAATGGTAGCTGTGGGAAGCAAGGTAAATGCTTGATTGCACAAGGATAAAACATAATGTTTAATAGGGATCACTGGAGAATCACATCAAGAACCCATATATCCTGGGCATATCCTGCAATATCTCTCTGCAGTGGTCAGAAGGTGTTCGTAAACATCCAAAAGGCTCTTTGAGATGCCTACTGGACACAGTCTGAGGCCTGCCTTGGTGCAGTATGAAGATTTGTGACCAAATTTATGGCACGATTTTGCACAGGATTGAAAATTATTGATTTAGGGAAAGTGTTGATTGATCTTGACCAGAGACATGGAACCACATTAACCAGCTTTGCAGACCCAGGATGTTTTCTGAAGCAATAGAGTTCAAGCTTGAGTGTATCACAATTAGGGCCATAAAAATACTGCCCTTTTTAAACCACTTTTCTGAGTGTATTTGTAACCAGGTGCTCATGCCAGTGTCAGGTACACGCAGTATTGAACATAATAATCTTCTTGCCACTCTCCTTACTGAAGTAGGATGCTCGCCTAATCTACCAAACATTGACCTTTTTCTCAGAAGTCCAGTCCTGTGGTTCCCACACTATTCCACACTCAATGACATAAAAATCAAAGCTTGCTACAAACCACAGTTAAAAGGAGATAGCAGGTATCCCTTAGAAATCTGGTTGTAGTCCCTGCACTGGGAACTCTTCTGCAAGGTAAATGGTTATCATAGTATCACAGAATGGTTTCTGTTGGAAAAGACCTTTAAGATCATTGAGTCCACCCATTGATCCAACCCTGCTAAGTCTGCCGCTAGACCATGTCCCCACGTACATCTATGTCTTTTAAACACCTCCAGGGATGGTGATTCAGCCACCTTCCTGGGCAGCCTGTTCCAATGCTTGACAACTCTGCTAATAGTCAATGTAAATCCCTGGTGCACCCTGAGACCATTTCACTTTGTCATGCCACTGGCTACCAGGAATAAGAGACCAGTCCCACCTCTTTGCAACCTCTTTTTAGACAGTTGTAGAGAGTGATAAGGTATCCTCTCAATCTCCTTTTCTCAAGACTAAACAACCACAATACCCTCATCCCTTCCTCACAAGGCTTGTGCTGTAAACCTTACACCAGCTTTTTTGCCTTTATCTTATGCTTGGAGCACAAGAAGAATCAAACATGCATGTGTGCACACCTACATCATCTTGCATAAGGCACTGACGGCACTTTGTAGCTGTATCAAACTCACAGCAGCAGTTGTAAACACCCATACACACACACTACTCCATGCTTATTTCTTGCTTTTCACCATATATTTCCAAATCATCAACCAAAACTTTCCTTCCTCTCCAACAACCCAGCAATAGATTCATTTGTTTTGGTTATTCCTCCTTTACTGGTAGGGAAACTGAGGCAGGGACAGGTGTTGTAGACGTGAATGTTCCAAGGGCAGGTTAATCTGGGAGCTCTCAGGACTGGTTCAGGCATGTTTGATCTTGCCTTGAGGCAGAGGGAAGGACGAGGTCACCTTTTCATGTCCTTCCCAATTGTGCTGTCAGTGGTTTGAAGATCCACCCAGTTAATTTGGAAACAAGGCCTTCCCATAGGTGACACACAAATTTCTCTTAGTCTGACTGTTTATGTCTTACTGATGTTCTTGTTCCCACAGTGTTTACAGTGCTTGGGGCTCTGGACTGTGAGTGGACTATTAAGTGATGACATGCACAGAGCTCCTTGAACTGCATCATCGATTTGTGTTGCAAAGAGATCTCTAGATGGAGCCTTGCTGCTGGTTCTTGCTTCTGCACAAAATACTGATGGGTTAATGTTGCATCAGCTCTCTGCCATATTAGGTGTTTGTTCTTGCATGCTGTGCTCTTCGCTATGCTGAGTACTATCTCTCCTCCTGCAAAGCTTTCATAATAGCACAAAGGCAGTGGCTCACCCAGCAGAAATATGAATACCCTCAATGTATGGCACTGGGGATGGAGAATGCAGAGGTGCTCCTGATCCCAGGGGAGGCACCAGGGTGTCCACTGGTACCTTTTGGGGCTCAGATAGTGTCAGAATTATGGTATGGAGATTGTGATAGCAGGTCACCAGGTAATGGCCAGGGCTCCCTGGGTGTGACAGGGGTGAGAAGGAGTTTATTTCTTCCTGGGTGAGGAGGACAAGGAACTGGGTGTGGGTCAAGTAAGCACGTAGCTAAGGCACAGGAATGTCATTGCTTGGGAGATCTGTGGCTGGATGTGGCCATAACAGGGGTTTGAAACCACTTCCAAATAACCCAGCTTTCCAGGAGGACTCTGCCACAGTTGGGGGTGAGTCCCTGGGTCAGCCTGGTGTGTGGCTGCAGAAGCAGGATGGGTAGGCTGGGAGTCCTGCCAGTGTGACACCTCCCAGAGCACTGAGGTCCAGGGAACACGATGTCTGTTCCACCTTCACTTTGCCCTGGTGTAAATGATTAAACAGGGCACTGATTAAAAGAGAATCCTTCCCGTGGCCCTGGGCCAAGAGGAAGAAACCATGAACTCCATCTGACAAACATCAACAATGCTAATAGGGAAGAGCTTTAGTTTTTATACTTCTCGCACACCACTCATGGTCCTGTGGAAAGATGTGTCTGTCTGTGGTGTAAGCAGATCATCTGGCCAGAGGGAGATCATTTTATGAGATAATGGTGAGTGGAGAAGCTGGATCCAGAAAAAGCCAAAGTATCCTTGTATTGGGAGTCAGAGTGGTTGTGTAGCCATAGCTCAGGGCTCAAAGTCACCATTCTCATGAAGTACATGAGGAAAGGTGGCTGTAATAGCAGTGAGTTTGCTGCCATTACCTGACTGGCTCAAAAATAACACCGATCATGTGTTTTGTTGGCAGAAGCCCAGTTCAGAACTGGGAAGGTCAATCACCTTCTGGAGAGCGGCCAATGATGATGTTCTGGGCCTGCTGTGTGGCTGCTTAGAGTTGGACTGAGGTAGTGGTGTGCCCTAGCCACCCTGTCTTGGCAGGTTTTCCATGGCCAAGTGTGCCCACGCCAACCCAGGGTTTGTTGTCAGGGCAGAACACTCCAGACCTCCTGGCACAGAGTAGATGTGAGCAAAGGACAAATGGCACAAATGCCGTTATTTTGAAATTAAAAAACCTGCTCCTAAAGTGCCTTTCCTGACATGAGCCAATGCTGGTGGGCACAATGTTCACATGGGCGCATCCATGTTTTGTTGCAGGAGCCTAAGACTATAGGATAAATCAAGTGGGAGTAGACCCTGTCAGGGCTGGGTTCTATAGTACAACCAGCTGCACACCTGGGCAGAGGACAAGGAGTCCCCTTTACTCATGTGTCACTCCTGGAGAGCAAAGAGTGGCCTGCAGGACCAACACCAGATTCCGCAAATTTCCTGACTGGTAGAGAGCATATTACTGTCAGAGATGTGGTCAGCACAAGGAGATGGAATGTCATCTCATCCACAGATGTCATAGACTTCCATGATGGGCGGAAAAGTGCAAATATATGCAAAGTATACATGTAGAGTTTGGCTCATCTTGAGGTCTTGTATCCAGATGCAAGATTCTTATAGGAGCCCAGTGAAATGAGCATTGTGGCTTTACCACAGAACAAAACTCTTACGTTGTTAGTGATATAATTGATGTCTATTAGTCAGGTGCACAGTTCTGGACTTCTCTTATCAAGGAGGATGGCATGTTGAAACACGAAGTTGTAAAGGACTGAGATGTAACATCTCCATACAATTGGTGGGGAACTGGTCCATGAAGACCGTAAATGTGTTTCATCCAGAAGTACATCTGAGCACCTCAATTAATGTGTGGTGCTCATGTTTAGTCAAGTGGGTTAGCTTTACATTCAATTAAATTGCCTATTAGCCTCCACTGACAGTGCTGATTAGCTTCTCTCTGGCTGCAATGTGAGATCAGGCATCCAAAGCCTTTGGAGACACCTACAATTAAGCACTATAACCTGCAGCTGCCTCCTGTCCCAAGTGGCTTTCCAAATGCCTGCTTAGATGTCATATAGGAAGGTTGTGGTGGGGACATGGAATGCCTCTGGATCTCCTGACTACCCAAACTGCACTCTAGCATCCGTTTTCTTCTGTCAGGCTGTGACACAGACATCTTGTGTCCCCATCTCCATTTCAGCATCTCCCCAAGATGCCTCTTGGCTTGTTCTTTGAGGTTGGACCACCATGGCTTGGCTCGTAGAAAGCCTGGAAGAGGGGTGTCCTCACTCATGACCAACACTCTGAGGTGCTTTGGGGTTACAGCTTTACTGACAACAGTGTATAATAACAGCAATAACACTATTACCCTTCTAATTGCTAGAGGACTAACAACAATTAGTATTATTAATATTAATGACAATGGCAGTAAAAATAGGCGTTAATACCTACTGGTAATTACTGTTACTGCTCCATCATCTTAATTATCATCTCTGCTATTAGTCCCCTTGAAATTGGAGGGGACTATTCAACACTGTAAGATTTTACTTTCAAAAAGCCACAAAGAAAAGGCTCAGCCTGTGTCAGACCATAGAAAAAGAGATAGGAGTGATGTGCTGCACATCTGTCTCTGAAGATCAGGATGAGAGGGAATGGCCTCAAGTTGTGCCAGGGGTGGATTAGATTGGATATTAGGAAAAAAATCCTTTACCAAAAGAGTAGTGATCCACTGGAAGAATGGTGGGGTCTGCTTCCTTGGAGGTGTTTAAAAAATGTGTTAACGTGGCACTTCAGGGTATAGTTTAGTAGGTACAGTGGTATTGGGCTGATGGTTGGGCTAGATGATCTTAAGTTTCTTTTCCAACTTAAATGATTCTATTACTTTATGATTCTATGATTATTCCAGAGAGGATTTAAAAAAAATCACAGAATATTTAAATTCTAGCTGTGGAAGACAGACACAAATATGTAATTTCCAGGGTTAGGAATCACAGCAGGAATATGAGGTATATTTGGAGAACAGAGGAGTTGGTGGTATAGAGGTGGTGGTCAAGGGTCAGCTTCTGGCAGTATGTCAGAGGGTAACTGCTCAGAACTGCAAGGGTGGCAATTGCCATGTTTATCCTGAGTGTTTTCCACCTGAATTGGCATGGTTTAGTGCTTGATAATAATGGTTGGACTTGATGATCCGGTGAGTCTCTTCCAACCTGGTTATTCTATGATTCTACGATTCAATGAATTTCCAACTCTGTGTTTGGATGCCAGCTTTGTGTGCATGGCTGCCTGTAGCCACAGGTCATCCTGATCATATGCACAGATACATGTAAAGGTAGGAGGATGTTCCTCTGGGACATCAATATGCCTCCTCAGCAGTGAGCTGTTTCTGAAGCTGGGGGGATTTCACCCACTTCCTAATGACAGAGAAAAGCTAAGGTTTGGTATTTTTGAATAATTATTTCTTGAATCTCTACCTTCAGAAGTCTGTTTCCAGCTTGTGAAAGAGTGCTATAGCACAAAGTCAGCACCTCAAAACTGGAACCCAGTTACAAAAAAAGAAATCCCCCTTCCATCGTCCTCTTTATCACCTGCCACATAATTTTATTCTGGGGGAAAAAAACCCCAAACCTTTTGGAATATTGTTTTAATGTGGAACAAAGCCAGATTTTGAAACCAAAAACTTGGGAACAACAGCAGCTTCCACAGTCCACGTGGCTTTCAAGGACTGCAGGAATAGTCTGACCCAGCTCTCTGTATTCCCACAGTATGCATGGCAATCATAGAATATGGAATCATAGGATACTTTGAATGGAAAGGATATTAAATATCATCTAATTCCACCCCCCCTGTAATGGGCAGGGGGGCCTCCCATTAGACCAGGCTGTTCGAGGCACCATCTAACCTGGCCTTGAACACCTCCAGCAATGGGGCAGCCACAACTTCCCTTAGCAACCTCTGCCAGTGCCTCACCATACTCACTGTGAAGAATTTATTCCTAACATCTAACTTAAATCTTCCCCTCTCCAATTCAAAGTCATCCCCTCCTTGTCCCATCACTCCATACCCTTGTAAAAAGTCCCTCCCCAGGTTTCATGTAGGCCCTCTTCAGGTACTGGAAGTTTGCTATAAGGTGTCCTCAGAGCCTTCTCTTCTCCAGGCTGAACAACCTCAATTCTCTCAGACTGTCCTCATATGGGAGGTGCTCCAGCACCTCCTGATCATTTTCATAACCTCCTCTGGAGCCATTCCAATGGTTCTATCTCCTTCTTATGCTGGGGATTCCAGAACTGGACACAATACTCCAGGTCTCATAACAGAGAAATAGAGGCACAGAATTGCCTCCCTCGACCTGCTGGCCACTCTTTTTTTGATGCAGCTCAGGATATAGTTGACTTGTTTTGTGGAATCATAGAATCATAGAATCACCAGGTTGGAAGAGACCCATTGGATCATCGAGTCCAACCACTCCTATCAAACACTAAACCATGTTCCTCGGGACCTCATCCACCCGTGCCTTAAACACCTCCAGGGAAGGTGAATCAACCACCTCCCTGGGCAGCCTGTTCCAATGCCCAGAAGTGGAGGCAGAGCTGGAGAGATAGAAGGGATGTGGTAAAAGGGGCGGCTTTACCCACAGGGGACAACAAGGGCTCTCTAAGTCTTTATTAGCAGTTGGGTCGTGCAGGTGCAGGGAAGTCTGTGGCTATACAGCACCTTGCTTGATATTCTGCCACCAGCAGTTCATATCCTGTATTCTTTGTAAACTGAGCACTCAAGATCCATTTTTAATTGTTTGGGGATCATGTTAGTCTTGGGATTGCAGTTTGCAAGCTGCTCTACTGACATCTGCCGCTTGCTGCTTTATTTCCTGAGTGAGCTTTGGCTAGCAGTGTGGGGAGGACTGAATGTGACGGGGAAAAGCCTCAATTCTGATTAGCATGATGGTGCTTGAGCACTTATTGGTGAGTTGGCTGCTTGCTATTGCTGAAGGATCACTCAGAGCCTGAGGATGCTCTTACCATGCCTCTGCTGTACAAGCTTACCTTGGCAAACTGAAGCAGTAATACCACGTGCTGTGAAACTGATGGATGGGCTGTCTCCTCTGAGGTGGCACACAAGAGGCCAATATGATGGTGAAACTCTGATGGTGAAACACAGAAACTTGTTTCCAAAAGGAACACAAGGTACTTGGGCTTTTGAACAGATCAGCTACATGTCGCTGCAGATCTGACAAGAAGAGACGGTGTGTCACATACTACCAAAGATGGGACAGAGATAGCTCATGCTCTGCTGAATGGTGCTGGAGGGGAGAAAGGGAGAGTTTCTGTTGTTTTGCCCTCCCTGAGGAAAATCCACACTAATGCACTGCCAACATAGAGAAATTATAGAATCTCTAGGTTGGAAAAGACCTCTTGGCTCATCAAGTCCAACCATTCCCATCTGTCACTAAACCATGTCCCTGAGCACCTCATCCAACTGTCTTTTAAACACCTCCAGGGAAGGTAATTCAACCACATCCCTGGGCAGCCTGTTCCGGCGTCCAATGACCCTTTCTGTGAAAAATGTCTTTCTGACATCTAGACTGAACCTCCCCTGGTGCAGATTGAGGCCATTCCCCTTTGTCCTGTTCCCTGTCACTTGGGAGAAGAAGCCAGCAGCCTCCTCTCTATAACCTCCTTTCAGGTAGTTGTAGAGAGCAATAAGGTCCCCCCTCAGCCTCCCCTTCTCAACGTTAACAATCCCAGTTCTCTCAGCCGCTCCTTGTAAGACTTGTTCTCCAGCCCCTTCACCAGCTTTATAGCTCTTCTCTGGACTTGCTCCAGAGCCTCAACATCCTTCTTGTGCTGAGGGACCCAGAACTGAACAAAGTATTCAACGTGCAGTCTTACCAGTTCAGGGGCAGAATAACCTCCCTGGACCTGCTGGCCATGCTGATTCTGATACAGGTCAGGATGCCATTGGCCTTCGTGGCCACCTGGGCACACTGCTGGCTCATGTTCAGTCACTGTCAACCAACACCCCCAGGTTCCTCTCCTCCAGGCAGCTGTCCAGACAGACTTCTCCCAGTCTGAAGCACTGCATAGGGTTGTTGTGCCCCAAGTGCAGGACCCGGCATTTGGCCTTGTTGAACCTCATGTCATTGGACCCAGCCCAGTGGTCCAGCCTGTTCAGATTCCTTTACAGAGCCTCCCTACCCTCCAGCAGATCGACACTTCCACCCAGTTTAGTGTTGTCTGCAAACTTGCTAAGGGTGCACTTGATGCCTTCATCCAGGTCATTGATGAAGACACTGAACAGGGCTGGACCCAGCACTGAGCCCTGGGGGACCCCACTTGTGACCAGCCTCCAGCCGGAGTTAACTCCATTTACCACCACTCTTTGGGCCTGGCCATTCAGCCAGAGGCTGACAGTTTCCGTAGCAGAATGCTGTGAGAAACTGTGTCAAAGGCTTTGCTGAAGTCCAGGAAGACCACATTCACAGCCTTTCCCTCATCCAGTAAGCGGGTCACTTTGTCATAGAAGGCAATCAGGTTAGTTTGGCAAGACCTGCCTTTTGTAAACCCGTGTTGACTGGGCCTGATCACCCGGTTCTCTTGCATGCGCTTCATGATAGCACTCAAGATCACCTGTTCCATGACCTTCCCCAGCAATGAGGTTAGACTGACAGGCCTGTAGTTTCCTGGATCCTCCCTCCAACCCTTCTTGTAGATGGGTATAACATCAGCCAGCCTCCAGTCAAGTGGTACTTCCCCTGTCTTCCAGGACTGCTGGAAGATGATGGAAAGGGGTTTGGCAAGCACATCTGCCAACTCCCTCAATACCCTCAGGTGGATCCCATCCAGCCTCATATACTTGTGAGTGTGTAATTGGACAAGAAAGTCTCTAACCACCTCCACTTGGATCATGGGATCTTTGTTCTGCTTCTGTAACTCCTATGGATGCGCAAACACGGAACAACTTTCCTTACTATTAAAGGGTGAGGCAAAGAAGGCATTAAGTACATCCCCTAGAGATAGTCTGGTCTCCTAGAGACAGCTTGGGGTGAACATATAACCCTGACTCAGGGTATGATAGAATCATAAAATATCCTGAGCTGGAGGGGACCCACAAGGATCATTGAGTCCAGCTCCTGTCCCTGTATAGGACAACCCCAACATTAACACCAAGGTCCAAATGCTTCTGGAATATTGTCAGGCTTGGTGCCATGACTGCTTCCCTAGGTAGACTGTTCCAGTGCTCCACAGCCCTCTAAGTGAACAAACTCTTCTTAATATCCAACCTAAACCTCCTCTCTCACATCTTACTGCCATTCCCTTGGATAATATCATTGGTTGCCTGAGTCAACATCAGCACCTGCTCCTCCTCCTCCCCTTGTGAGGAGGCAGTAAACTGTGATGAGGTCTACCCCCAGTCTCCTCTTCAGGCTAAACAGGCCAAGTGACTTCAGCCACTCCTCATATGGCTTCCTCTGTAAACCCTTCACTGATTTCATGATCCCACTCTGGACAATCTCCATGGCTTTATATCCTTTTTATCCTGTGGTGCCTAAAACTGCACGCAGTACTCAAGTATATTGTTTGACCATTTACACCACAGTGGCTAAATCTTTACAGCTGCTTCTAGCAAAGGGATTTGAAGAGCAATAGCCTAAATTTGCTGATTCTCCAATCTTTCCCAGATGACAGGGGGCTTGGAACTTTATGATCTCTAAAGTCCTTTCCAACCCAAATGTTCTATGATTCTATAATTTTATGACAGTATGGAGAGACCCATTACCAGCAGCTTCTCCAAGGAAAAGAAGGGTACATCCAAACCCAGCCCACTCTAACCAACCTGGGAGAAACCCAGGAATTGCGCTAAGGACTTGGGAGTCCTCTGCCTGGAGCAGAGAAAGGCTGAAGGGCAATGGACTGCCCACAGTTCAAGATGCAACATTCAACAACATCCCAAGAGGATGCTGTGGTGGGAATAAGTCTCTTTTGTTCATATTTCTGTAACTAGTGGAAAGCTATCCTTGGATATAAAATTGGACATGAAATTGCTTTTACCTCTGAGTCATTCCTGAAATCTCTCCCATTGCTATTTGTCAAACAAAATCATTCCACAAATAGCAAGCAGTGGCAGAAGCAGCAGCTGTGGCCCAGAGAATACACTGTAGACTTCAGGAAAGTGGTGTCTGTAATGTGCCCAACTGATGCAGAATTAATCAGGTTTGAAAAAAGAACACAGCTCTTGCACCCTGGGGGACTGTAGCTAAAAATTCCTGCCTATGCGGATCTTCCTGTCGTGCTCCTTGACATAACTTCTAAGAGAAATAAATGAGTTTATCTCCCGCATTGCCCGCAGACCTTTCACATGGAAATAGTGGGATTAAGGAGATTAAGATTTAGCTTCAACTTGGATAAAGAACAACAAAGAGGAATGATTAACACTTGAAATGGTTCCCAGTCATTAGATCTGAAGTCCAGTCTCTGTACATTGCATTCAGTGAGAGCTTTTCTGTTGTGTTCATTGCTGTCACATCTGATCCCATAAGGAAGCAGGAGTAAACCAAATGGTTCCCTACACAGGGGTGGACTCTAAAGCATCAATGGTTTGGGCCTTGGAGGATGTAGAAGAGAAAAAAGAGGCTGGTGAGGATTATGGGGTGGACGTAGGAAAGATTTTTTTTGAAGAGGACAGACAGTCAGGGAGAACAGGATCAAGGAAGTGGAGAGCAGAATCTAAGGGCTGGGAACTTGGTTTGAGGTGAGCAGGAAGAAGAAGAAGGTAGGAGGCCACAGGCTTGGAGGAGATCTGGCTTGGGATGGAGGACAAGACCATAGGAGAAGTTTGGTGTGAAGTCACTTGCATCTCGGTATTGATGGTCAATACACAGGGGTGAGAAGCGGCCATAGATTATGTGCCCTGTTGTGGATCTATCCCAGACAGCTGATGAGGTTGGTTTTAAGGAAAACAAGGACATAGGTCTGCAGTGATGCAGATGAGAGAGTATATGTTGGGAGAGACAGTGGTGCAAGGTTCAGAATACTACCTGAGACTTTAAGCAATGGTTGTATGTCTGGCTGGGAGGAAGAGAAGGAAGGAAGGAGATTTCTCCATGTCCCTGATTCTTGTTCAAGCTCTTTTATCTTGGTTGTGATATCAGCGGTGCTTTGGAACATCCAAATTTGATTCAGAGGAAGCAGTAACTCCTTTGAACAATTCCTATTCTCACTGAAACTGAATGAGGGATTTTGCAGTGATATCTGAGACGTTTGGGTCATTTTCTCTGGCCACTTTCACCACACATGGCCAGGTACTTGGACATCCAATATGAAGACTCCAAAGTAAGGTTTTCAGCAACAGCAGCTGAAAGTCAAAGCTGAAGTGCTCTACGGGGTTTTTGGAAGTCCTTAGGTTCCCTGGGTCCATGAGTCTCATTACCAAACCCAGCCCAACCTCCAGCAATCTGGGGAGCTTTCAGCTTTTCTCACTTGGAACACTCAACAGAAATTGGACCTTACTAGTGCTAGAGGAGACAACGTCATGAAGTTCACTAGAAAGATGTTTCTTTCCCCCTCAGTGTCCATCAAACTGCCTGAGGGAGACCCTTGGCTATGTTTTGGCTGTGTGTATCCATGTTGACCTGCAAGTGAAGGACACAAGGCACCATGTGACACCTGTGTGTGAAAGCAGAAGTGTCCAGCCCCACAAAAAGTCAAATGTTGCAACCAGAAAGTGATTTCCCCTTTAGTCCAGGTTGTTTCATTCCCAGCAGCAGTATCTGAGACAGCCTACCAGATGTCTTTGAAGGTTGCAGCAATTCATTGCCACCAATATCCTTCTGTTGCTGGTTTGGAGGCACCTTTTGAAGCTGGAATTTCTGCTCTGGAATTATCCTTCCCTCAAGGCCTGGATCATGTATCTAAGCCATCAAGAGATGACATCCCTTGGAGTGGAAGTTCTCATTTCATCTGCAGTGTTGTGTCTCTGACTGGCTGACTCAAGGGCAGGGAGACAAGCAGGGTATTAGAGCTCTTGGAGCAGCAGGAGACAGGTTGGCAATGAGCAGAGGCAGCAAGTACCACACTGGTCTGTTTTAGCAGGTTCAGTGCTGGACTTTTAGCACTATACAAAGTTTGATTTTCCCACGTACACAGGGATGTGTCAGTCTTCCTTGGTCCTGGAGGTGTTACAGGCTCACATCCAGTGGATGTGTAGGTTCAGTGTTCAACAGAGTAGGGCTATCCCCAACTTCATTACCTGGACTGATGGGTGGAAGGAGGCAGGGGTTTGCTCAGTGGGATCTCCAGATCAGATCTTTGCCTGCATGAACAGGACAGGGCAAGGTTGTGCAGTCTCCATCCTTTGAGGTTTTCAAGATGAGGCTGAGTAAATCCTGGAAGAATCTGGTCTGATGCCTATAGTAGACCTTGCATTGAATTGGAGGTTGGGTAACATTCTGGTGAGAATACAGCAGGATACTTCTAGGCTAAGTCTTCCCAACAGATACCAGTCATTGACAGTGGTGACACTAGTGAGCAGAAGCCAGCTGGCCTCCTAGGCTGTTGGAAAACCAGGGCTCTAATCAGAGGTACCCAGATGCTAAATAGCCATGGTTAGCCTGATATCCAGGCTCCCAGACTCCAAAGTAGCTCAACTATACCCCAGCACGGCATTTTTCAGTTAGCTGGATTATAACTGACTCCAGTTTCCAGGTTCACCCATAAAGTTGGTGTGACCGGAAACATGTTGGAGGCTGGGGGCTCATGGCCAGCACATGATGGCTGGATTGTTCTAAATTGCACTCCATGGGGCAACTAGGCAAGCCATGTCCCAGGGCGAATTAAGTCCCCACTACCAACAGTGCCTTTTTGAGCCTTATAACGCACATCATCACTTAGCTCTAAGGACATGAGCAAGATCTCAGTTGGCTACAGTAACATTCTGCTCACTCTGCTTTCTCCATCTGAGAGAGCAAACAAACCGCTGTGAATAAATTCAGCAGGTGCCACTGCCGGTTCTCCTGACTGGTTGAATATAGAAGGCCTTCTTGCTGGCAGAATTAGCATGCGGATCTTCTTGGACTCCTTGCAGTCTTGGTTCAGTGACTGTTTAGACTTGAATTTTTCAGAGGAGATCTTACTCCTGCCCTGCAGGATTCCATCTTCCTTATTGAGTCCAGGCTTGCTTCCGGAGCAGCTGGCTGCTCACAAGTTGTAGTACTCAGTATCTCTGACTTGGATCCAGCAAATAAAGTCGCAAAAGGGCATGTATTCTCTGCTCCAGGTCTTTCATACATTTTAATGGTACTCTACAGACTGCAGAGCAGTGCAAACCAGCTTGAAGCCTTCCGCCCCTTGGCCTGCTCGGCAGGTCATTGATGGTTTTTTTACAGAATAACTTGGTCCGTTTTTGTGCTGCACTACATGTTAGATGAGACACAGATGTTTGCTCTTACAATGAGTCATTACCACAGCTGTAGCTGTTAAGAAAGCTGGTGGGTTTTGCAGCTGGATCAGGGAGAGTCAGAGCCTTTAGCATACTTAAAACCACAGAGGTTCACATGCTTTTTTAGGAGTCTGGAGTCCCAGCAAAGGAATTCCTCTCTGTGGCCAGTGCCTGATTATCCTTTGGTTTTAGGCTGAAAGAAGATAGATTTAAGTTAGATAATAGGAAGAAATCATTTATTGTGAGGGTGGTGAGGCATTGGCACAGGTTGCCCTTAGAAGTTGTGGATGCTCCATGTTCAAGGCCAGGTTGGATGAGGCTTTGAGCAACCTTATCCAGAGGAAGGTGTCCCTGCTGATGGCAGGAGATTAGAACTGGATGATCTTTAAGGTCCCTTCCAACCCAAATAATTCTATATTTCTATGATTCTCTGTGTCTCCATATCACAGCACAATCACAGAATCACAGAATCACAGAACAACCAGGTTGGAAGGGACCCATCTGATCTTCTAGTCCAACCATTCCTATCTAACACTAAACCAAGTCCCTCAAGACCTCATCCACCCGTGTCTTAAACACCTCCAGGGAAGGTGACTCAACCACCTCCCTGGGCAGCCTATTCCAATGCCCAATGACCCTCTGCGTGAAAAACCTCCTCCTAATCTCCAGCCTAAATCTACCCTGGCAGAGCTTGAGGCCATTCCCTCTCGTCCTGTCCCCTGTCACTTGGGAGAAGAGGCCAGCTCCCTCCTCTCCACAACCACCTTTCAGGTACTTGTAGAGAGTAATGAGGTCTCCTCTCAACCTCCTCTTCTCCAGGCTAAACAACCCCAGCTCTCTCAGCCGTTCCTCGTAGGGTCTGTTCTCCAGCCCCTTCACCAGCCTCGTTGCTCTTCTCTGGACTTGCTCCAGAGCCTCAACATCCTTCTTGTGCGGAGGGGCCCACAACTGGACACAATATTCAAGGAGCGGCCTCACCAGTGCTGAATACAGAGGGAGAATCACCTCCCTGGACCTGCTGGTCACACCGTTTCTGATACAAGCCAGAATGCCATTGGCCTTCTTGGCCACCTGGGCACACTGCTGGCTCATGTTCAGTCGGCTGTCGACCAACACCCCCAGGTCCCTCTCCTCCTGGCAGTTTTCCAGCCAGGCTTCTCCCAGTCTGTAGCTCTGCATAGGGTTGTTGTGCCCCAAGTGCAGGACCCGGCATTTGGCCGTGTTAAACCTCATGCCGTTGGACACTGCCCAGCGGTCCAGCCTGTCCAGGTCCCTTTGCAAAGCCTCCCTACCCTCCAGCAGATCGACACTTGCACACAGCTTTGTGTCATCTGCAAACTTGCTAAGGGTACCCTCAATGCCCTCATCCAGGTCATTGATGAAGACATTGAACAGGACTGGACCTAGCACTGAGCCCTGGGGGACATCACTTGTCACTGGCCTCCAGCTGGACTTAACACCATTTCCCACCACTCTCTGGGCCCGGCCATCCAGCCAGTTTCCTACCCAGGAGAGTGTGTGTCTGTCCAGGCCAGAGGCTGACAGTTTCCGCAGCAGAATGCTGTGAGAAACTGTGTCAAAGGCTTTACTGAAGTCCAGAAAGACCACATCCACAGCCTTTCCTTCATCCAGCAGCCGAGTGACTTTGTCATAGAAGGCGATCAGGTTGGTTTGGCAGGACCTGCCTCTGGTAAACCCATGTTGACTGGGCCTGATCACCCGGTTCTCTTGTAAGTGTTTCATGATAGCACTCAACATCACCTGTTCCATGACTTTCCCTGGCACTGAGGTCAGACTGACTGGCCTGGAGTTCCCCGGATCCTCCCTGCTACCCTTCTTGTAAATGGGAACTACGTCAGCCAGTCTCCAGTCCAGAGGTACCTCCCCAGTCTTCCAGGACTGCTGGAAGATGATGGAAAGGGGGCCTTGCTGGTTTTTAAGGTCTCCAGCTCCCACTGCAATAGCAGTTCTGGGTTCCCCCTTGTGTTTTGAGTTGTATTTTCACATACATAGAGGGAAAGGGAGTGAGATTCTCCCTAGAAAAACAATTTGTGCTAATGGCTTTTATGACATGGTGGCTTATCTGCAGGATTTGACCTTCATGCTGGTTGTTGGATACAGTTCTTGCTCACTCTCAAACCAGCTGGATTATCATTTCCTGTTTCTATGTCTTCTTGACACTCACTGGTGTTCTGGAGTTTACAACTGTATGTCAAAATAGTAATGTTTGTGGACAATCAAAGATAATTCATGAGCTTTTAAGCAGAGTAGTCTCTGCCAGCGCAGAGAGACATTCTCTGCCTTTGTAACACGGAGCTAGGCAAAGGCAGTGGCAGACAGCATGGGATGAAATGGGAAAAATGGCAGGAAGAAGCAAAAAAATCTGGATCACTTTAGCAGAAGTAAATTTCCTGGTCTATTGCTGCTGTGCTGTCTAGCAGTTCCAGATGTGGTTGCTCTTAGGGAAGGAATGGAGCTCCTGGAACACTTTCTCCTGGAGCACTTTCTCCTCTTGCCCTGAAAACAAACAGAAAAATGCTCTGGAACTTTCACAGGGATATTGTGTTTGTCATTTACAGGAACAATAGAGGAGACAAGCAACGTTGCTCCTCTCTCCTACGAGCATGCACTGAGAACTCATGCTCTCGTACAAGTATTATGAGCCCTATAGTAAGGTGAGGATCTAGAGAAAAACATTTGAACATAAGCCAACAGGGTGCCCTGGCAGCCAGGAGGGCCAACCATGTCCTGAAGTGCATCAAGCACAGCATTGCTCACCAGTCAAGGGAAGTGATTTCCTGCTCTCCTCCACAATGGTGTGGCCCTGCCTTGGGTACTGCATGCAGTTTTGGGCACCACAGTAGAAAAAGTATATCAAGCTACTGGAGTGTCCAGAGGAGGCCACAAAGTTGGTGAAGACTTTAGAGAAGCTGTATGAGGAGTGACTAAAGTCCCTTAAATTGTTTGGCCAGCCTGGAGAAGATGAGACTGAGGAGGGGACCTCATTGCAGTCTCCAGCCTCTTCACAAGGGAAGGAGAAGGAGCTGGCACCGATCTCTTCTCTCAGGTGACCAGTGATAGGACCTGATGGAATGGCAGGAAGATGTGCCAGGGAGATTTAGGTAGGATAGTAGAAAAAGGTTCTTCACTCAGGGAGTGGTTAAGCATTGGAACAGGTTCCCTAGGGTAACAGTCCTGGTGCCAAGACTGACAATATTCAAGAAGCATTTGGACAGCACCCTCAGAAACATGATGTCAATGTTGAGGTTGTCCTATGCAGGGGCAGAAGTTGGACTCTTATGATCCTTGTGATCCTTTTTCATAATTTTTATGAAAAAGAAAGACAGGTAGAAGTATTGAGTTAAACTTTTGTATGTCATGGTAGAAAACAGAGAAAGTGCCCTTGTAAGGACAGTAAAGAGATCTCCAGGGTGAAATCACTTCTGCAGAGCACAGAGGAAAACAGCACATACCCCCAAGGGAAGTTGTGTTCAGCTCTCCTGGAGAAATAACCACCATAAACCTAAAGAAGGGAAGTTATTCATAACCTAGAAAATAGAGGGAAATATTTTCCGTGCTGCTCTGGGACACCAGGAAGTTATTTTTGGTTTCTGTAGAGCAGTGAGTGTCACCAGGATCATAAGCAACAACATAGTTTTCAGCAGCTCCCATTGTATTTGCTCCTATTGACTTTATCACTAATAAAAGCAGGATGTGAATTATAACGGCAAAGATGTAATCGGAGAGGCCTGGAGACAGCTCGTCTGCTAGGGATGAGCAGTTGCCATGACAGAGGCTCTCACATTGCCTCTTTTCACGTGGAACGTCAGGTAAAACAAGGACTCTGCCGCTACTCTTGACTTCAGTATAATTTAGTATAATTTAATTCACTGTTTCCCTGGATGTGGGAGGTGAGGACATTTTTATAATTATGAAGGATACAGAAAGTCTTGTTATTGCACTTCTGGTGAAATACTTTCATATTCTGTACAGCACTCAGACTGGGAGACTATGTGTTATTTTCAGCTATTGCTTAATTAATCACAAGACATTAAGGGATGCATCAGAGGCAAAGGATCCAGATCCTTCCTGATTTACAGTAGCTTAAACAACTTTGATGGTGCTATAACCATTTATAGCACATCTGAGTCACCTTTCCATGAGGTGTAGCACCAAGAGTTTAAACCTTAGAGATATTATTTCAGATGATATAGAATCATCAGAATGGTTTGAGTTGGAAGAGACCTTAAAGACCATCGTGTTCCAACAACTCTGCCATGGGCAGGGACAGCTCCCACAAGACCAGGCTGCTCAAGGCCCCATCCAGCCTGGCCCTGAACACTGAGAGGGGTGGGGCATCCACAACTTCCCTGGGCAAGCTGTTCCAGTGTCTCACTACCCTCATTGTGAAGAATTTACTCATTATATCTGGTCTAAATCTGCCCCTCTCCAATTTACAGACATTCCTCCTAGTCCTATCACTACATACCTTTATAAAAATTCCGTCCCCAGCTTTCTTGTAGCCCCCTTCAGATACTGGAAGGTTGCTATGAGGTCTCCTCGGAGATTTCTGTTCTCTAGGCTGAACGACCCCAGCTCTCTTAGGCTGTGTTTATATGGGAGTTGCTCCTGATTGTCATTGTTAGCCCCCCTCTGGACCCACTCCAACAGTTTTATGTCCTTCTTACATTGAGGATTCCAGAACTGGACACAATACTTCAGATGAGGTCTCAGAAGAGAGGAATAATGGGGCAGAATCACCTCCCTTGCCCTGCTGGCCATGATTCTTTTGATGAAGCCCAGGATACAGTCGGCTTTCTGGGCTGTGAGATATGATCACACTGGTTTTGTAGGCGTAAACCAAAAAGCATATATGAGTAGCGGTACAAACCCTGCGTTTTTCCTGTGCCACCTGGCCTGCCAAGGTGGAATGGAAGAGCTTGGCCAGGTGCAGTTGGTGCAGAGGGCTTCTGAAGGGCTTGGAGACATTCAGGTCTTCCAGATTCCTCTGCCTGACTTATGCTGGCTGTAAGTTTTTTGGTCTGGGAAGGTCAGAGAAAGTAGTCTCTGGAAGTTTCTATGAGTGTGTCTTTTTCTTCCATCTTCCTGTTTTGTCTCTACTGTGAAATCATCTTTGAAACAACAGGGACTGCCACTGCCTGTGGGGACATACAGCAGGCTAAGGGGAAAAGCTCTGGCTGGTGGCAGTCTCTGATCTCTAGAGACAGCTGGTCTGAAATGGAGCAGTAGCGATGGGTATAGTAATTGTTCTAGGTTGTAATGGCTTGAGAAGAAAAATGTGGAAAACATACCTTGTAATGATACATGTGGGTAACAAACTGGGTTTTTTTGGGAGGATACATCATAAAATAGGAAAGTAGCATTACAGTCTGCAAGTGTCTGTGTGTCCAGGACAGTGGGAAAAGGGAGCAACTAAAGAGGTATAGGACCAGCAGGCAGAAATAGCCTTATTGTCAAATGTATCAATAACAATAAATCTTGTTTTAAAAACAATGGATGCATTGTCATTTTAAGATTTTATTTCTTGTCAGTACCTGATTCACAGCACCCGAATCCAAGAGGCCAGACTTTCACATGGACGTGAGAATGAGCACAAAGGAGATTTTTCCCAAAATACTAAAGAAACAGAAATGATGAAGGGAACTGAGGATTTCAGACCTTGTGCATTTGAAAAAAAAACCCACCTGTAACCTCTCATTTTGACCTGAGAAATGCAGTTCAACTACCAGATGAGTGGACCAGGTAAGCAAATTGCAGGCAACTTCCTGTGTCTTTGCCAAGACCCCACAGTATTTCACAAACATCACAAGATCTTGAGGTGGACCTGACTGCTGTTTTGTAAAGGGAGAGACAAAAGAAGATTTTGTCTGGCTCCTGGTCTAAGACATCTGCTACAACTCAGCCTGTGCTCTCCTTTAAGCCAGATTTCTGTCACCTCCTCCAGCCACCAGTCAGTTTGTATTACTTTCATGGACTACTAAAATTTGCACAATGGGTATTATCCCCAAAAGAGTAGAAAGATCACTAGTGTCTCTCAGCAGAACTTGTTCTCCATGTAAACAACCTTCCACTTTTGGCCTGTGTCTGGGTTCCTATAGCCAGATCGGAAGAGGCTTTGCCATTTTTTCAAGTTTTGTAACACACCATTGGTAACAGTAAGGCTGTGCTTCTGTGGAGCTTTGTGAGGTGAAGCACAGCATGTTGTGTAGAACAACAAAGCAAAGTTCTGGAGATATAGAAAGGCACAGGGTATGAGTTTGTCTCTGATTGCAGTACAGCTCTGTGGTTTTCCCTGTGTGTTTTCTTACATGTGCTCATCTGAGCAAAGTATTGCTCCCTGGCTTAGGGCACTAAGGAAGCAGATTTAACCATGATACACATATACCTCTCTTTTGCAAGAATGAAGAGTTTTTGATGTTGCTATTTAGGGTGTAGGACAACTCTCCATGGCCGACTCTCCATGGGCCAACTCTACATGGTTAGCTCTCTTTGGGGACAACTCTCTGGGGGAAGCCCCTAAACCTCCCTACATAGTGTTGTCCCTGCAGGGTCAGCCATGTAGAGTTGTCCTGTGGAAAGTTGTTTGCTGTGCAGAGTTGGCTGTGGAGAGTTGTCCCTTTCCCTGAACGTATTAATTTTTTTATTTGCATGATATGCCCTCCCCAATTCAGCCAATACCAGAATAACTGCCAGGCCAATGTTTGTGTTGCTGGATCAAGCTGCTTTATGATTTGTGCTAACAGGATGGTTCACGGCCTGTGGAATGCAGAAGGCCTTATCACAGTAAATTAATGAGCACAAGGATGGATAGGTTCTTGTGTCATTCCCTGTTTTGCCCGAGAAGCGATGCTCCTTCACAGCCACAGTGAAGAATGAATTCATGGACTTTAGCAGTGGAAACAGGCAATCTTTTTGCTTTAGTGAGGGCAGAGTCCATAGAGCAAACTCTAGTGACCTTCAGCAGACCTCTATCTTTTGCAGGATAAAACAAGAATTATTCTGTGCTTGGGCTGGTCTTAGCTGTCTCCTTTGACCTCCTGCTGGGTCCGGTTGTGCAACAGAGGGTGGGGTTTACACATCCTAACACAATGGCTAAGCTCCACATAGAGCCTAACTCACGTTCAAGCACCAAAAAAACCCTTAAAATGACTCATATTGCTCTGGAAAAAACTCAAGGTCTTTGAAAACCTCAGTGTCTGAGATCTGATACAGTAGTTTGCATGCATTATCAGACTCTCCTCAACAACATGGTGCAACAGGAGAAAATCCCAGAAGGAAAGTTCATATAAACAAGCTGCATTGCCAATTCCTGGCACCGGATGCAATGAACCAAACTCCCAGGCTATCTAGAACACCAGTGAATTTTCCACCTCTCTGCCTCTCCCAGAGGGGAAGGCAATGGGACTCAGTGGTTGAAGCTAGATCCAGAAATGCAGCCTATCATGACATCTGTCCCTCAAACTGCTGGGAATGGTGAGAGTGAAGGGGATAATTTGCAAGTATTTTAACTTTTCACCTATAGTAACCACTTGTCATGTGTGAATACAATCTCTATGCACATATAAGGTCTTGTGCAGTGGATGGAGGGGCTTGCAAACAGCATGATTTAATGTAGGCTTAATCTGAGCTTTGCTGGCACAGCAGCAAACTGATTTTTATTCCCATGGCATTAGTATTCTAGAAATGTTGTGCCTATATATTTTCACCACTTATGTTTTAAAAGGCTGTCAGAAACACTCCTCAGCAATTTCCATAGAATCATGGAATTATAGAATAATCAGATTGGAAGAGACCCACCGAATCATCGAGTCCAACCATTCCTATCAAACACTAAATCATGGCCCTCAGCGCCTCGTCCACCTGTCCCTCAAACACCTCCAGGGAAGGTGAATCAAGCACCTCCCTGGGCAGCCTGTTCCACTGCCCAGTGACCTTTTCTGTGAAAATTTTTTTCCTAATGTTCAGTCTAAATCTCCCTCTTGTATTGTCCCCTGTCACTTGGGAGAAGAGGCCAGCACCCCACTCTCTACAACTTCCCCTCAGATAGTTATAGAGAGGAATGAGGTCTCCTCTCAACCTCCTCTTCTCATGGATAAACACCAGCTCTCTCAGCCGTTCCTCATAGGGCCTATTCTCCAGCCCCTTCCCCAGCTTTATAGCTCTTCTCTGGACTCACTCCAGAGCCTCAACATCCTTCTTGTGGTGAGGGGCCAAGAACTTAACACAGTATTCAAAGAGCAGTCTCACTAGTGCTGAGTACAGAGGGAGAATAACCTCCCTGGACCTGCTGATCACACCGTTTCTGATACAAGCCAAGATGCTTTGGCCTTCTTGGCCACCTGGGCACACTGTTGGCTCATATTCAGTTGGCTGTCGACCAACACCCCCAGGTCCCTCTCCTCCAGGCAGCTTTCTAGCCAGACTTCTCCTGTCTGTGGAAATAGAAGGAAGGAAAGGAAGCTGATCGTAAATGCTCATGTGTCTGTTGTCTGGATGAACTTTATGAGCTAAAACTCAAATGCAAATTCATGGTGCTTGATCCAGTGCCAAGGGAAAGCTTGAGTTCAATTGCTTCAAGGCGCGTCTGTGTCGACATAGGCAATTTGAGGTTAACTGAGATGAAGCCACTGCTAATTTCACTTATTGGTTATAACCTTGGGCAGACTTGAACGTTCTCCAGAGCCAGAATGTCAGCTGAAACACAGTGGCTGCCTGTACTGCAGCTGAAGGGTGAACTCTCAGAGGAAATTTCCCCAGCTGGGGGGATTTCAGAAAAGTTAGTGGTTTCAGTGCACAAAGGCTTCCTTCAAATGATGAAGCACTTGCTTGATTTAATTACAACTAGGCTTTTAAGGAGATACAGATCAGCTTAGACATTCCTGAGAATGTAGTTTTCAATCTATGGGAAATCTGATCTAAATGTACAAGCAGAGGCACAATTTACACTTGAAAAACTACAATAACTCCTTCCTTCTTACTGGAGCTTCTCTTCACATGCTTGGTAGTCCTCCTGAAGCCATCCATCACATTCCCTGCTTTGGTAGTGTTCTACATGTAATATAGTCAAGCTTTGCTGTCTCCTGTACTGTCAACAAACAAGATTGTTTGGGTTGCAGCTGGACCTCTTCACAAAAGCTAGTGGTACATTTTCCTCTTCCTCGGCTGAGGTCCTCCTCTTCTAATGAGGTTGACTTTGATGTTGTCTCCTTTGGGAGTGAAGGAGTACCCCCTCCATCCTGTTTCTGTGTATACAAATTATAGGCTAGGAGTTTCAAATGAAGTCTGAGCTAGCCTGTTCAATGCTATTGCTGCCTGTGCCTTTAGCACTCTTCTCTTTTCAACTGCCATGGCCTGAGACTTGCCAACAAACCCACAGCCTCAGGGAGACATTCTGTCTACCTAACACTCCTGCCCCATTCATTCTGCTCCTGCCAGCTGGTGCCAGCTCTTCTCCCAGGATAGGTGCAGTTGTATTTGCCCTGCTCCACATGTCTCTCTGCTCTCCCATGCTATGGCTTTGGTATCACCTCAGATCTAAAGGGTTAGGCTCAGCTCACTAGATGGGCATGACTGAGAAGAGGAAGCAAGTGCAGGGGAGAATAAATACAGTCCACACTTACATTGAAATCTTCTCCATCTAGGAAGTAGATAGCACCCTGCAAGTACTAACCAGGTTAATCTCTCCTGCTGGGGTTTTCAGACCTTCCACCTCCAAAACCAGGACAAACTTAAGTGCAGAGAAGACTGTGCTGTGTAACAAAGAAGTAGCATGGAGCAGTTATAGGGGAACTCATCACTGCAGAGACTTCTGTGCAAGTTAAACTGGACTACCCAAAGGAGTGAATTTAAAAGTGTGCTCATTCAAGCAGGTCAAAGTGAATGAAGCTATGTAGAAATAAGATTACTTTAATTCTTGCATTGAAAACACAGAGCAAGAACATGTCAGTAGACTGAAAACCACTGAGGGTTTTTAAAACGGGAATATTTTAAGGTAGAGGGCATAAAGGGACTCAGGCCCTTGGTGAAGAACAGTGCCGAAGTGGTATCTTTTCTCCATATGGATATTTACCAAGATGTCACCTCTCAATTTCTTGTGATACAACACTGCTTTGCTAAAAGGGAAAAGGGGAAAGAGGGCAGTTCCTGGAGTTGCCTTGCTGCTGTGCACAACTGTTTTTGACTGTGATGTTTCATTGTATTTGTCTGCATTGACTTGTCACTCTGAGAGAGATCAAATCACCAGCCAGGTGAGTTCCTCACCTCAGTAGACTGGGTTGTAAAAGAGGCAGCTTATGTCAGAGCCTTGCTCTGTTTTGGGCTTGGGTGAATTGCTGTGTCACTGTTCCATTGTGGCTTTGTATTTTCAAACAGGCTCTGCAGCTGCCACTCCTTCTGTTTTATTTGGAGAGAGGTAGGGGAGAGTCATCATGGACCATTTTGAATGTTCTTCCTTTGTGACAGTTTGCCTGAGAATGAGATGAGTCACAGGCAGGTTACGTGCCCTGTCCGCGTGAGTTTAAATTAGAGGGAAGGCTACAGGATTACTGGTGATTGTCTCCCTGAGTCCACCAAATTGTGCATTTTACGGGGCTAGAGGCTGCGATGGCCTCCTAGTCCTTTGGGTCCTACTTAAAGGGGGATGAGCTATTCTTTTCTGCTTTGCCAGCTGGTAGCAAAACCTGTTAGGTCTGCCTGACCTGTCAAATTGTTAGGGTTCAAATGGATTAGGAAAGGAATGTCAAAAAATGTTCCCAGCACATGGATGCCTGATGGCCTTCCAGCAAGCTGTGTGTCTTGGGGAGAGGTATGTGCAATCAGGGATAGAAGGAAGATAAGAGAAATATTGGCTTCCTTGCTGCATTTTGAGCCATTGACATTTCTGTGCCTAGGGAAAACCAAGGAGGAATTAAGCACTAGGGTTTTCAGTCTAGTCTCCAGAGTGTTGCCCACAGCATCAGGGAGTTCAGACTGTTCTGGTCAGGGAAAGGAAGGATGTGAGAAAAGCATATGGATTGCTAGGACACCTGCAGGAATTCCAGTTGCACTGCCAGGGGCTGGGATCACAAAACCACCAGGTTGGAAAAGACCCACTGGATCATCGAGTCCAACCATTCCCATCAATCACTAACTCATGTCCCTCAGCACCTCATCTACTTGTCCCTTAAACTGCTTCAAGGATGGTGACTCCACCCCCTCCCTGGGCAGCCTGTTCTGGTGTCCAATGACCCTTTCTGTGAAATATTTTTTCCCTAATATCCAGCCTGACCCTCCCCTGGTGGAGCTTGAGGCCATTCCCTCTCGTCCTGTCCCCTGTCACCTGGGAGAAGAGCCCAGCTCCCTCCTCTCTACAACCTCCTCTCAGGCAGTTGCAGAGAGCAATGAGGTCTCCCCTCAGCCTCCTCTTCTCCAGGATAAACACCCCCAGCTCTCTCAGACGCTCCTCACAATCCTTGTTCTCCAGCCCCTTCACCAGCTTCGTCGCTCTTCTCTGGTTTCACTCCAGAACCTCAACATCCTTCTTGTGCTTAGGGGCCACAACTGACACCAGGATTTGAGGTTTGGTCTCCCCAGGGTCTACCTGATTGCTAGGACACTCTTTGTAAGCAAAGCAAAAGCAGTTTTGGGGCAGAAGTATTTATGTTAAATGTGTTGCAACAAAAGAAGTATTTATGTTAAAAGACATAAATAAAATCATAGAATTGTTAGGTTGGAAAAGACCTTTGAGATCATTGAGTCCAACTGTACCCATCCACTACTAAATCATATCCCTGAGCACCTTATCTCCCCCTCTTTTAAATACCTCCAGGGATGGTTGACTCAGCCACCTCCCTGGGCAGCCTTTTTCACTGCCTGATGGAGGATGAAATGGGAATAAACTGAACACAGGTGTCTTCAGCTTGAGAAGGAGCATAATATTTTTAAGCCTCAGAGCTGTTTTGGGAAACCCTTCCAAAGAAAGGGATCAAACCTGTTTCATTGTGCAACAAGTAAAATTGAGGAAGGGACTGTACAGGTGAGGTGCAAACATGTAGGTAGGGGTGAGAAAAGCCTGGCTGAGGATGTGGGATGTGTTGATATCCTCAGGAAGGCATTGGAAGGAGATGGCGATTGCTGTTCCCAGTTTGTTGCATGCTATTTTGACTGTTGTTAAATTATTCACATGTTTTGAGGATTCTGCTAGGAGGAGGAAACCTTTCCTCCTTGACCGGGAGCTGGCTGTGGATTTGATTTGTTTTGGGGGCTTTTTTTCCTCTTCTTTCCCACTTAGCACTGCACTTGCCCAATTAAAAAACAGTTAAGCGATGGAGTGGGGAAGATGAGGGGCAGACACTCCACTTGTGCTTTTAGAAGGAGAAAGTAATGTTTTGAGTGTCCATCTCATCGACACACCCAGAATTTATCCCAGAGTCAAACTTAACACCAGGGAGGAAGTGGGTTGGGTCCTTCCTTCTCTGTAATGCAGGAGGGGCATGTGACATCATTTGATATGGACCCATGACCTTGGCAGTGCATTTGTGGTCTCCTGGTTTTTTGCAACACCACATTGTCTCTGGAGGCTTTTAAGTCCTTTGTATTTGAAGTCTCTCCTTGTTTGTAAAATGCTTGGGATGCACATGGAGGGCAGTGGTTAAGCAAGGCTCTGAACAGGGCTTCCTGGGGGGATCTTTCAGACACGCAGCTAATGGCTCACAAAATGCATAAGGTGACTATACACGTCTGTTCTGGAGCTCTGCACTCCAACATAAGTGGTTCATGGGAGTGATGTGTGGTGACTTATTCCTGATGCAAGTCTTGCCTAACCAGGACCACTTTGTGTTTGGGAATGGAAGAGATAAGTCATAGGGTTTTTTCAGTTTTTCACCTCTGTTTTACTAGCAATTTGAGAAGATGACAAATAGAACACAGCATCAGACAGGAAACTGTTGTAGAGCCTAGTGCAATGTGGAACTGTTCAGGTTTGTACTGGAGCTGAAGTGTTTCCACACATGCTGACTGTGATATGACCAACCCAGAGCATTTCTGTTTCCTGGATCCAACAGGGCACCCAGGCCAACTGCTTCATTTGGAGGCCCGATCCTGGACCAGTTGTCTCCGAGGTGGATGAGCTGCAGACCAGTATAGCAGCTCTACGCAAGTGTTTCTAAGACACTGAATAGAGCCTGCCAAAAAGTCCAGACACAGACAGTGACCCTCTTCATGTATCTATAGGATGAAAAGGATCATTTAGATGTGACCTGGGCTACAGCATAGTGAGGAAGGACTTGAAGAAGGAAAGGTTATCCCAGGGTCACCAGTGCAACAGTATGCCAAGGCAAGACCAGGGGAACCCTTCTTGTAGAGATGCCAGGGACACCCAGAGACAAGCAGGGTCTGTAACAGGCTAGCATCCCTTCCATGTGCTTAGTTAGAGAAGATAACCCCGCACAGCACCATCTAAAGACAATTTCCAACGGTGAACTTATCCCATGCATGGCAGCTATTGGCTTGGGAGTATTTAGGCAGTTCAATACCCAAAGTGGCTGAGCAAATGGGGCCAAACCTCAGCTATGTTATGTGCCAGGACAGACAAAAGAGAGGACCATTTACCCTTTCCTCATTTGACAGACTGAGGGTTGTAGGGCATACCTGGAGCAATATCTAGGCTCCCTCCATTGCTGAACCTGAGTCCCTTACTGCAGCCATGGTCACAGAACTGTAGAATTATAGAATTGTTTAGGTTGGAAAAGACTCTTAGGACCATCAAGTCCAACTCTTAATATACAAGTGCTAACTCCATCACTAAATCATGTCCCTAAGCACCACATCTACAAGTGTTTTAAATACCCAGGGATGGTGACTCTACCACTTCCCTGGGCAGCCTGTTCCAATGATTGCCAACACTTTTGGTGAAGAAATTATTCCTAATATCCAGCTAGATATTTCCTAATCTTTAAACCTCTCTTGACACAGCTTGAGGCCATATCCTCTTATCCTATCATTTATTACTTGGGAGAAGAGAGCAACACCCACCTTGCTACAATCTTCTTTCAGGGAGTTGTATATAGTGATAAAGCCTCCCATCAGCCTCCTCTTCTCCAAGCTAAACAACCTCAGTACGCTGGGCCCTTTCCCAGCTTTGTGGCCCTTCTCTTTATATGCTCCAGCTTCTCAATGTCTTTCTTCTTGTGGAAGACCCAATAGAAAACATAGGATTCAAAGTGCAGCTTCACTATCACCATCTAGAGAGGAAGGATCTCTTCCCTACTCCTGCTAGCCACACCATGGCTGATACAAACCAGGATGCTGCTGGCCTTCTTGGACACATGGGCACAGTTCTGCCTCATGTCCAGACCAACACCCCGAGGTCCTTTTCCACTGGCCAATTTTCCAGCCACTCTTCCCAAACCTGTAGCATTGCAAGGGGTTGTTCGGGCTCAAGTGCAAGACATGACCTTGGCCTCAAGTTGTATGAGGGGATGTGGAGACTGGAAATTAGAAAAAAAATTCTCTTCACCAAAAGGACTGTTGGACACTAGAACAGATTTCCCAGAAAGGTGGTTGAGTCACCATCCCTGGAGGTATTTAAAAAATAGATAGATGAGGTGCTTAGGGATATGGTTTAGTAGCGGACAGGTACACTTGGGCTCGATGATCATGGTAGCATAGCATCATAGAATGGTTTTGGTTGGAAGGGATCTTAAAGATCATCCAGTTCCAATACCCCTGCCATGGGTAGGGACACCTCCCACTAGATTAGGCTGCTCAAGACCCCATCTCAAAAGTCTTTTCCAACCAAGCGATTCTAGGATTCTATGTCACTGAACCTTGTTGAACCCCATACTGTTGACCTCAGCCCATCCATCCAGCCTCTTCAAATCCCTGCTCCCAGTGGTCCTCCCCTTGCCCAGGGCAGTCAAAGGGGCAATGCCCAAAACCCTCCGGGATTATGGAAGACATGGAGCTGAGGGCCCAGCCTTTGAGGGGACGGTGTCTGAGCCCTGCCACTGAGGGACCAGGGTTTCTGTGACTGAAGGGATGCTGATGTCCACCCTCCTCCGTCCCCACCGCCTCGTGCCCCCCGGTCGCCATGGTAGCCTTCAGCCTTTCCCCGAGCGCCATCTAGCGGCGAGAGGCTCCTCTCCCCTCACCACTCTCCCTTCTCCCTTTTCCTCCCTCCCTCAGCCTCCCCCGGGTTCCCCCTGCAGCCAGAAATCAGATCTGAGCTGGCAACATGGGCAAAGGCGAGGGAGAACGATGAGGGAGACATGTTCAGCCCATGTTTGGGTCTCTGACAGCGATGCTGAGGAGCCCCAGGGGAGGACCCGCTGCCCTCTGTCTCTGTCCTCCTGCCTGATGAGGGTGAACATCAATTCCCCCTAACTCCTACAGCCTAGGTGCTGCCCTAAAGATGCTTTGCTGTTGAGCTCTGACACAATTTCTTCACAAAATCACAGACTGACTTGAGTTGGAAAGGACCCAGAAGGATCATTGAGTCAGCAGAGGGCAGTGCTTGGTTTGATCGCTTCTTGACTGGCGACATCAGACCTCTTAAAGCACTGTCATGGACGTGACTATTTGCTGAGCTCATTCTGCTGTCCAGTACCTGAAAGAGCTGTGGAAAGGGCTTGTGCAAGCAGATCCTCCCTGCCTTGCATCAGTGAAATGTAGAGTTAATGGTGAGGTCTTTTGGGGAAATTCAGCCAACCTCCCTCTTCCCACTCTGTGCCAGTTTACAGAATGAAAAGGAATTTCTGAAGAAAAAAATATGATTCCTTGAGCTGGTTTAAATCGGGTGATTTACAGCTTGTTTTCAAAACTACTGGAAATTTTTCATCTGCAAGTATTTAACTGAAATGCTAACACTAAGAAGACTACTACTACTGATAATAATAATAACAGCATTAATAATAATCCCTTAAACTTGCTGTATATGTTTATTAAAATTTCCCTAAACAGTATATGTAACCAATATTGCTCATGCGAGAGAAGAATGCCACACCTTATCTTACCATCTGGGCACCCTCTTCCTGTGGGAAGAGGAGATGTGGGAAAACAGAAAAATTCCCGCAACACAAGGATACCAGCCACCTGGCCAGAGAAATGGTGGCCTTGGAAAGTTACTTTTGCAGGGCAAAATTGGCATGGAGCTGCTCCATGCTGCTCCAGGAAGCCTGGGAAGGGAGTGCTGGGGTAAACTCCTGTTACAGTCCCTCCATGCAGCTGCTGACATACCAGATGTTGCTGTGGGAAGGAAGCCAAGGCCAAGAATTCCCAACTAACTGCTCTGTAAGGAGCTGATGACAGTCGTCATGACATAGAACTTGGTGCAGAGCAACCTTGGGGTTGCTGAAGTAGCCCTGACTTAGGATCCTGTCTTTGTGCTGGAAGAGTTGGATTCCAGTTCACTGCTGCTGGGTGCACTGGTGTGAGAAAGGGTGGATGAGAGGAGAGGGAAGAATGACTGTAACATAAGTATAAAGGCAGAGCAGAGCTTGTGAAGAATCAGACAGATTGGGAGGGCTGAGAATGAAGTTAAAAAATAAAATAAAATCAAGCACTTTGCCATAACCTGCCTGCCCAGCTTGGGTTCTTCATCTCACCATGTGGCTGCCATGGCCCTGTGCCCTTCCCCACATAGATGTATAGGTTTTGCAAACGTGAAACGTAGGTCGAAATCCTACTCCACATTCAGTGCTGACTTCTCTGTGACCAGGAAGAACCCAACAGGGTTACTCTCATGGTACAGAGTGGATATGTGCTGATGGCACGAGTGTCTCACTTTGGCTTACAGAAACAAGTCAGGGGATAGCAACTATTTGAGCAATTCTATCCATTAGCAGGATTGATCTTTGAAGAGAGGGATCAGGGCTAAAGAATGGCTCAGGAAAAATTATCTGTATATGCTAATTATAATTAATGTGATATATTTCATACATGTTCCAGCTGGGACATACTATGAAAACCTGGAAAGATGGAGTGCAACCAGTGCAAGTGGGAGACCCATTCTGGTGTTCTGCATAATTCTGGTGTAATGCCCGTCCTACCTGATGCTGAGCACACTCTGTTCCTGCTGCAGGCAAAATGGATGAGCCGCTTCCTAGGATGAGGCCCACGAATAAAAAGAACAGGTAGGATATTTATACTTGCATCACAGCAGCTTTGTCATCCTTCCAGTTGCTAGAAAGACCTCAGGCAGGCTGTTTACTGTGCTATTACATACCACTAGCTGGGCAAGGAGATCTCCCTGGAGAACCATTAAAACACATTTAATCTGTGAAGGTTTGTTGCTGATGGTGGAGGAAAACATTGTACCTTGCCATGTATGGGAAAGTAATTCTGTCTTTGAGGGGCCGGGAAAGACAATGAAAGATTCTCCTTACCCTTTGAGCTTGCATTGAAAAGCTAACCCCTCCCAAAAATTGTCTTGTGTTTTTGAACTGCTCATGTAGGCTGGTGGTTCCCATGCTTCTGGCTGCTCTCCTGTCACAAACATGGCTCATGGGAAGGGAAAACTTCACAGACCCCTTAAGATGACCCTTGTATGTGGTGTAGGTAATAAGCTCCTTACATCTTTCATTACAGACTACATGCAGAGATTGTGCCTCAGTCTGCCGCTTGCTTTTACCGCACACTGCCCTGCTGTGCTTATTCTCTTGTCTCCTTGTGTCTTTAAGGTTTCTACCTTCATGATAGGGGTCTGCAAGTCTTTTTCCCAGCCCCATAAAAATGTTCATTTCTCTCTTCACATGCACACATGCATGAACACATCGTTGCACAGACCTGTCCCTTTTGGGTCTATGGTGCATTTCCTTTCACTGCTTCTCAGGTTGTTTATGTCCTTGGGTGTTCAGCTGAGTGCTCAGCTCTCTCAGACCCCAGTGGCAGAGGATCAAGGGTGATTTTTCTTGCCATGAACTGATCATGAACTGCACCGCAGCACAGGAGCTGCAAGTGAGAAAGACTTCCAGGAACAGCCCAGAACCCAGACTCCTCCAGTGAAATCCTTCCTGGCTGCTAGTGGGTACTGGATTGGGGTTTGGGTGATGTTTGGTTTGCATCACGCAACAGGAATTTGCTGGTGTATTAAACAGTCCACAGGCTCCTGCTGCCTGCCATGGGTAAGAGGACTTCCCTGCCTGCAGCTGTCTCTGCCAGGCTCCTTGTCCTCTTTTTTTTCCATCACACAGTTATAATTGCAAACGCACACTGTGCTTTGCCAACCACACTTACTCCACGAGGCCTCTGTGCAGGTGTCCTACCCTGTTTAGTGCAGACTCTCCAGCTCCCTTGTTCAGTATTGCTGACAAATGACCCTCCAGGATACTCTTGGCAGAACCCATTGATTTTTCTTGCCCCCCAGGATCTTGCAGAACAAACAGCTGCTCTATTGATTGTGAACATAAAGTTGCAAATAACACATCCACATCCCCTGTACTGGCAGCTGTTGCTGCTGATATTAAACACAGCAGCTGTAAAGACAACATGCAGAGAACACACTCCCCCCCTTCCAATTCTCATGGGCTTGGAAGAGCTACACATATGCCTGCCAAATGCAGAGTTCATGGACTCTGTTAAGCAGGTCTGACCAGGTAGTGTAGGGGCTGAAAGGAAGCCAAAAATATTAAAGATACACATTTTTACTGGCGGACTTGGAGCTCTGGGTCGTGGATAGAGAGGCACCATGCTCACATGGTCCTTGAGAGTTAGCTGTGTCCCAGCGTCCATCTCTATCACACCCCATCTGCCCCAGTGTAAGGAAATGGTGGTTGGAAAGCTTGATATTAGCTGGCAATGTGTGCTTGCAGCCCAGAAAGACAGCTGGATCCTGGGCTGCAGCCAAAGAAGTGTGACCAGCAGGTCAAGGGAGGTGATTCTGTCCCTTTGCTCTGGTCTCATGAGGCCTCGCCTAGAGTCCTGGTTCAGTTCTGTTGTCCTCAGCAGAGGAAGGACATGGACCTGTTAGAGCTAGTCCAGAGAAGGTCATGGAGATGATCAGAGAGCTGACTCACTCCTCATAGGAGGACATAGTGAGAGAGTTGGGGTTGTTTAGCTTGGAGAAGAGAGGCTGTTGGGAGACCTAACAGCAGACTTCCAGTACATAAAGGGGGCCTACAGGAAAGCTGGGTAGTGTCTCTTTATTAGGGAATGCAGGAGTAGGAGGAGGGGGAATGGGTTTAGGCTGAAAGAAGGGACATTTAGATTAGATATTAGGAAGAAATATTTTCCTGTGAGGGTGGTGAGGCGCTGGCACAGGTTGCTCAGAAGAGCGGTGGATGCCCCATCTCTGAGGTGTTCAAGGCCAGGCTGGCTGGGGCTTTGAGCAAACAGATCTGATGGATGATGTCCCTGCTCATGGCAGGGTTTTTGGAATTGGATGATCTTTAAGGTCCCTTCCAACCCAAAAGGACAAGCCTATGATTAATTATATGATTAATTAAATAATGTTAAGAATTAAAACATTAAATCAACGGATAGACTAGTACTCCCCTGTCCCTGGTCTTTTGATGATGCCCCTACCTGGAAGAAGCAGTTGAAACATCTGAGGCAGCTCAGCAAATAAACACCAGAAAGTCTGACCTTGGGAATATGCTTTGTGAAAAAGAGACAGAGTAATTTCATTTTTTTCTGAGCACTGGAATGGAGTGTTGTTTACAAATACCTTTGCTAGGAACAAAAATATGTGGCATCTGGGGGCGTAGTAATCTGTTAGACAAAGACAGAGCAAATATCCATGGCTTGGAGCATAACTCTGCAAATACAAAGAAGGCTCTTTATATTCTAAACCTCAAAGAGACATTAGATCATAACTGCAGGCTTTTCTGAAAGAGGGGCTCCAGTTTAAATAGGTTGATGCTGGGATGACTGAGTGAAGCTTTCTCATTCATCTCTGTTATGCATGTAGTAACCTTAGGAAGAAATTCTGCTGGCTTCTGAGACCTTACAGCCTTGGGAGGAAGCAGGTTTGTTGAGCCTGGTTTGATATTGCATGGGTTAATATACCCTAAGGGGATTGCTGAAGCCTCTGCAGCCAGGTAAAATTCTAGCAGTGGCAGAACTGTTAGGATTGTATAGATAAACCATCCAATATTTTGCTTTAATTATGACAATACCAATCTGTTTGCTTTATGCAGTGTTTATCATAAGATGAAGCATGGTTGCCAAAATTATCATGTAGACTTCTCTGTATATAATAGTAGGCCAAGGGGTTAGAAGAGGAAGGGTTTCCGGGTTGGGTAGGAGGCACAAAGTAAAGCTACCAGATAAACAAGCCATAACTTCTGTCAAGAACCTATCAACAGATTCCCACCACATGCACTGCAAATGGGCAGCTATGTGGAGAAGTCCGTCTTGAGCAACACCACGTTTTCCAAGCAATGCTGGCAGGGTGGCATTTCCAACTCTAAATAATATCAATCAAGAGATGCCTCCCCTGGGAAGCCAGGATTTGGGCAGTCGTTGAGCTATCCAGACCATCAAGGGGTTGAATACTGAGCTTTGGTCTAAGCTTCTGTCTAATGAGTTTCAGAACTGAATTTATAGGGGTCCTTCTCTGGCTGGAGAGATGCTGCCTGTGAGATCAAAGGAAGGATGAGCCAATGGCTGGGCTCTGGCCCAAGGCTTTCATGCTGTACTCTACTCTGATACAGACTTCCCCTGGGCAAGTCTCTTGGGGGAATCTGTTTAACTAACCTAGAGCCATGTCTGCTTTTCTCCATCTGTAGAGACAAACAATCACTTCTAAGCATATTTTAGAGGCCTCTCTTGGAGGAGATGGAAGTAAAGCTGTTCTGAGTAAAATCTTGGCTGTTATTTTACTCCTGAGTGCTTGATCCACAGAGAGGGAATTCTGTTTGTTTGCTTTAAGGTTATGTTAGGAAAGTCCTGTTAGAGTCCACTGAAGGGAAAAAGAGAACTGGAGGGATTTTCTGCAAGGGTGAGACAAGGCCTCCAGGGTATCTTCAAGAATTTGGGGCTGGAGCTCAGCTCAGTTCTTACTCTTTGGCTGTTCCTTCTGAAAAAGTGAAGGTGAGGTGGTTGGAGAGGATACGTTTGGATTGGAGCTCTTGATTGAAATTTTGACAAAATAAAACATGTTGTGGCAGATCTACATGTTCATGGATCATTTCTTTTGACTGGGAGCCAGCTGATGTTCAAATGTATGTCCTTCCATGACCCATATGAGAGCCAAACTCTGGATCACATTTGCCCACTGAAGCATGGTGCTGCAGCCTGTTCTGACCTTTGCCCACAGTTATCTTTCAATGAGCAGCTTTAAGTCATGTCTCCAGAAAGCTCTGCTGAAGTGATCCCTTTCCCTCCTTACAAGATGTACCTCCTTACATGATGTACCACATCTATTCAATTGCATCTTCTAGTCGAGAGCAGAGCACTTGAGGAAAATCTGCTCTTCACATCCTGTTCAGCCCTTTTACAGCAGCTGCAGGTCAGATGTGCTCCCTGAGAGAATAAGATTCATTGGGTGGTGGGGCTGGCAGGAGGCAGATAGATTTTTTTTGCCCAGACCAAACTGAGTCAAAACGACATTAGATCAAGAGTGATGAAGGACATGTTTGTCCATGTTATCCCATTGTTTCATCTCTCCCTGTGGTCCTAAGCACACATAATTATTTCTGGTGGACCATTTTTTTGATGGTCTTATATTGTCATGTCTATGAAGAGAGCAGATGAGCAAGAGCTACTGGTTGTTTAATTTCCTGCTATTAACAGAGCTTAAATGAAACATCTATGGTAAACATTTCCCTTTGCTTTTCTGTGACCTGGTGTTGAAAAGTGATGGACAGTACTCTGCCCTCCCCAGTATGAAGCCTTGGGTTTATTAAGGCAAATACAAGAAGGAGAATGGAACTGGAAGAGGACAACTTCCCTTCTCATTGGGATAACAGCAGATCCTCTCTGTGAACTTTCACTGAGATTACCAGAAGGCTCTCCTATATGTAAGCTCAACTTTAATCTGGCAGGCTCTTCCTTGTTATATGGACAGCTGGAAAGGAGAACCTCAGTCCTGAGCTGGGCTGCTAGTTTGATGGGCAACCATGAAGGTAAAACAAAATCATTTGTGTTAAAACTCAAACCCTTACCTAGATGAATCTGATCTCTGATGCTACAGTCAAGCATCCTGAAGTAGAACAGTTTAATAAATTAAGATCTTGATATACTGCCAGCACTGGCAGGTTAAAAATCAGTTAGAGTATCTCACATCTCTGCCAGGGAAGTTCTGGTGCTTTCTGCAGTGTCTGCTGGGTATACAGGAGAGAGAGAACCAGGTCTAAGCAAAGCTAAATCTTTGCCCAGCATAAAGGGCTCTGTTGGTCCAAAGTCCTCTTCTCAGCTTGGTGTAGGACTGTTGTGTAGATGACTATATGGACAGTTGACAGTCAGCAGAGGAAAACATCATGTTACATGTCTCAGAAAACAGCTGACTCATGGCTACACATCCTGTGATGACGCCCTCCCTGCCCCCGACCTCCTTCCTGGATGGCAGGACTTGGTACTTCAGATAAGACCTGGAGACCTGGAAACATAGAGGGACAGAGTCTTGCAGCAAAGGGAGCAGGGATGGAACAAAGTGGGGACATGAGGAAAAGGAATTGCACATGGGAAAAAAGGGATCAGAGAGATGGCAAGTGGAGGTGTATGGCAGTGGGTATTCCCCTCTGCATCCCTATTAGATCCCAATGGCTGAAGAGTAACCACCACAAAGCACCGAAATAACGTAGTGAAATAATCTATCATTTCTTGTACCAGTCTGCCTGGGGTGCCCTGCTTAGCAGGGATGCGTGCTGAGATCACATCAGTTGGCACAAACTAGCACAAGCATCACCCATCACTTCCCGCGACAATCTTGCTTATAACATAGCCAACACACACAGTGGATGCTGCTCCTAGCCCCACCTGCACACTTTGCACTCCAAGAGTGGTTGGACGAAGCGCCTTTTCCTTTTTCCTAGCACACAAGACACCTCCCTGTCTTCTACCCCAAGACCACAAAAGCTCAGATGGCTGTGGGGAGATCACTCTTGTCCCTTTCCTGGGCCTCACCATGGAAAGGGGATAAAGTGTTCTACTTTTAGCCTTTTTCTTCCTAAAATGGGAGTCTTTCAGCTCTGATCCAAGCACTGGAACCCTCCCTAGAGCTCCTGTTTTGGGACTAATGAAGCCCAGAAGGGGAAAAGTTGTTTCCCTGTGTCATCCATTGCTGGATATCAGGTCCTTGTGTTCCCTGGCTGCTTTCCCATATATTAGCTTCCTCATCCTTGGTCTCACCAGCCCTCCCCTCTGTGGAGCTCCACTTGTTTAACCCATTGGCTCCTTCTCTTTTCTTTCCTCTGTTCTTACTTTACCTGGGGCTCTGGTTCCCCTGCAATGTCTTCCTCTTCTTCCCCTGCCCCAGAGCAACTGACAGCCCTAATGTGGACAATTCCACTTTCATTAGCCTTTCTGCAAGTCAACCCTACACTTGCTAACAGTGCTTATTAATGCTGATTAGGCTGACTAATGAGACTCGTGTGCACACATCTGAGGGACAGCAAAGCCCAGAGGGACGAGGAAGGAAGAAATTGCCTTTGTACATGGCTGTGTTGTTTCCTCTTTGCAGTTATTAGGATGGTTGTGAAGGGAGGGTAGCTTTGCTCAGAGTGCTGGAGGAAGGTAGTCTGGCAGACAAGCCCACATGTGGAGTCAGAGGCTTCTTTTTCTGATGCAGAATTGGGGATTTTCAGCTTTGCTTGATCGAGATATATTTGCAATATGACTGAGGACTGGCCGTTCTGCACCTCTGCTCATTATAGGAAACACCTTGCAAAGATAGAGGTGCTTTCATGGGCTGTGCTGGGTGCAACGCAGGTGGGACACAGCAAGGAGAGGAAGAAGCTACATTTTATTCCTGGATACCTGTCCCCTGGCATGCCAAAGGGAGATGCCTGCAAACATCTGTGTGTTGTGACTCAGGCAAGTGAGCTCATGGTTAGCAGAGGGTTCCTGTCACAGGAATGGCTGAGATCCCAAGAAATACATGTGGGATTTTTCACCCATCTTTTTTTGCTAGCCTCTGGGCAGCTGGTAGAAGATGATGTTTCTAATTTCCTTTACGGGATTTTAGATGCACAAGAGAACCACAGCACATCAAAGAGGAACGGATGCTGTAATCCCCCTGAAAGGTCGAGGCTTTTTACAGAGATTTCACTGCTGTTAAGCTCTTTAGGGAACGCTGCATTCTGTCTACTGCAGACTTGGTGGTGATAGCATTATATGCAATGTCCATCCATCACTGTTACTATTTCAGCCTCTGAGTAGTGATCCAGTTCCTCAAAAGCTGTTAAGTGCCTTATTTTTTTTTAAATCTGGGCATCTAAGTCTTTAAATATGCTACATAAAAGTCTGCCCTGAAAAAGCTGACTTGTATGTACTTTACCTTATCATTCTCTGCATGTATTTAATGATGTGTGGAGTTACTTGCACCACCCTTGGAGGTTTCCCTATTGTATTGTGTGTGTCTGTTCTCATTGAAGAAAGGGCAGGTTGGGTAGGAGCAGGAGTGCAATCCCTGTTGGTGATCACTAAGAAGCAATCCAAGGAGAGAGCCTGAACAGAGCAACAGTGCCAATTGAGGGGTGAGAGATCTTGCCTTGACCTCCAGAAACACAGAGAACTGACGGAGGCTTCAGCAGCTGTGAGAACTGGTAGGTGGTGTGTGCCCACCAAAACTGTGCCATTTGGAAGAGTATTTCTGATGACAGCAGAGTTTATGGTACTAATTTTCATTATTATGCCCTGAGCAGAAGTGGATAATTTTAAATAGGGCAGAAGCTTAGCAAGCGCTGCACCCTGAGGAAAAGTAAGATGTGCAAACAATATGGATTAAACAGAGAGCAGGAAAAAAAATCACTGAAAAATAGGCTGGTTTCTGAATGATATATTCTCTTTCCAATTTTTGGAGACTGTGTCCTAGAGAAGGGACCAGAAACTGCATTGGAGCTGGTGTAAAACAAAGAAGGGCAGTTTAAAGCTATGGATAAGGCAGTAGGCATTATCAAATAAAGAGAATTATCTAGTCTCAGGGCATCAGGCCCAGTCAGTATGGTTTTATGAACAGCAGGTCCTGCCAATTGTGCCTGATCTCCTTCTGACAAGGTGACCCACTTAACGGACAAGAGAAAGGCTGTGGATCTATTGTACCTGGACTTCAGTAAAGCCTTTGTCACCTATTCTCATAGTATTTGGCTTGACAAATGTGCTGCCACTGGTGCGGATAGGCACGCTCTCTGCTGGGTAAAAAAATGTCAGGGTAGATGGACCCAAACGCTTATGGTAAATCGAGTTCAAACCAGTTGGAGACCAGTCACAAGTGATGTTCCCAAGGACTCTGTGGTGGGTCCAGTTCCGTTCAATGTCTTTATCAATGACCTTGATGAGGGGATTGAGTGCTCCCTCTGTAAGTTTATGGATAACAATAAGCTCGGTAGGAGAGTCGATCTGCTTGAGGGTAGGGAGGATCTACAGAGGAATTTGAACAGGCTGGATTGATGGACTGAGGCCAATGGTGTGAGGTTCAACAAGGCCAAGTGCCAAATCCTGCACTTGAGATACAACCACCACCTGCAGCAGTCCAAACTTGGGAAAAGTGGCTGGAAAAATGCCTGGAAGAGAAGGATCTGTGTGTGCTGGGTGACAACAGCTGAATATGAGTCAGCAGTGTGCTCAGGTGGCCAAGAAGGCCAATGGCATCTTGGCCTATATCAGAAACTGTGTGGCCAGCAGGACCAGGGAAGTCATTCTTCCCCTGTGTTTGGTGATGCTAAGGCTGCATCTCAAATCCTGTGTTTGGCTTTGGGGCTCACTACAAGAAAGACATTGAGACACTGGAGCACATTAGGATAAGGGCAACAAAGCTGGAGCACAAGTCTTTTGAGGAATGGTTGAGGGAACTGGGGTTGTTTAGGCTGGAGAAAAGGAGGCTAAGGAGAGACATTATCACTGTCTACAAATCCCTGAAAGGAGGGATTCACTTCTCCCAAGTGACAGGTGACGGGATGAGAGGAAATGGTCTCAAGTTACACCAGGGAAGGTTTAGATTAGACATTAGGAATAAAATCTTCACCAAAACTATTCAGGCACTGGAAGAGGTTGCCCAGGTAGGTAGTGGAGTCCCCATCCCTAGAGTTATTTAAAAGACAGGTAAATGAGGTGCTCCGGGATGTGATTTAGTAATGGACAGGGGCAGTTGGACTCAATGATCTCAAAAGTCTTTTCCAACAAAGCAGTTCTATGACTCTATGACCTTTATGGGAATGAAAGATACATGGATAATAAAGGGAATTTACACTATTACACATTATAATTACAACAGAAAGACAGAGCTTCAACTGAAACACTGTTTAGGAACTTAAAATCCTAAGCAAATAATCTTTATAGATATTTTACTGACCTAAAATGAGGAACTGCACTAAAAACAATGTTAAGATGTGTCTGTGTGTGGCAAAAATCCTGTTGATGGGAAAAGAAAGGGAGGTGTGAAGCTGTAGCTTGTTGGAACAAATAAACTAAAATAAGTTATGCACTGAGCCTGCACTTCTCCTCCTGTTTTTCTGAAGTAGTTTTGGCAAAAGACAGCACTTTTAACAGCTCTGTATACACAACACACATTTTCATTACAAACAGCGTAGGTGGCATGGAAAGGTCTGAGAGTGTGTTATGGGCTGGTGGGCTGGAGTTTTTGGAGTTTGCAGGTAAGTTCAGACCTTTGAGGAGTAAGGTATTTTCTCCAAATAAGGGGCTGGTGGAAAACAATGAAGTGGTCAGCCCGATTGAGAAGTCAGAGCCTAATCCATGTGTACTGATGCATCATTTAACAGAGAGCTGTCAAGAAGATGTTATCAGCTATTAGGTGCCTATAACAATGAGGTGCAAATGAGTAAGGAAATGGATGAGGCAAAAGGGAAACACAGTACAACTGGGCCCTGGAAAGACTCACCATGTTCATGGTCATGTCTACGATTAGAAACAATGACCAAGATAACAGTCTTACATCCTGTGGGCTAGTGCCACGGTGTTGGTGGTCCTCATCACAAACTCTTGGAAGGAAAATCTTCTGCAAAGGAATAGAGCTCCCAGCAAAAGGGCACCGAGTCAGCCGTGCTCCTTGGGAAAGACTCAAAGAGGACACATATCCAGCAACAGCAGTCACTGTGCCTTAGGACAATTAAGCGAGTTAATTAATCAACTGCAGCTAACAGTGTGATGCTGACATTCTGGGTGAGACCTGCAGGCCCCTGCAGTAGCCAACTGAACAATGTCCATTTGTAGATCCCAGATATGTAATTTCATTTCAGGCACGAGGCCTCAGCTGCCTAAGCAGAATTGAATGCTATAGGATATGTGAGGGTAGGGCCATTGGGACAGAGCAGAACTTGCAGGAGAACCACAATATTGTGCAGTGGGGGCTAGAGGTGTGGTGGCAACCCATCATGCCTACTGTGGTGTTAGGCACTGGCCTGTTAGTAACCGAGTCCTTCCCTTGGCAAACTTTGATGCTGTATCAGGAGGCATGTATGAATATATCTCCATCTGTACTCGGCACTGGTGAGACTGCTCCTTGAATACTGTGTGCAGTTCTCGGCCCCTCACCACAAGAAGGATGTTGAGGCTCTGGAGCGAGTCCAGAGAAGAGCAACAAAGCTGATGAAGGGGCTGGAGAACAGGCCTTATGAGGAACAGCTGAGCGAGCTGGGGGTGTTTAGCCTGGAGAAGAGGAGGCTGAGGGGAGACCTCATTGCTTTCTATAACTACCTGAAAGGAGGTTGTAGAGAGGAGAGTGCTGGGCTTTTCTCCCAAGTGGCAGGGGACAGGACAAGAGGGAATGGCCTCAAGCTCCACCAGGGGAGATTTAGGCTGGACATTAGGAAAAAATTTTTCATAGAAAGGGTCATTGGGCACTGGAATAGGCTACCCAGGGAGGTGGTTGATTCACCTCCCTGAAGGTGTTTAAGGCACGGGTGTAGGAGGTGCTGAGGGGCATGGTTTAGTGTTTGATAGGAATGGTTGGACTCGATGGTGGGTCTCTTCTAACTTGGTTGTTCTATGATTCTATGTGCAGGTGGTGTCTGGGCTCCTTTTACAACCCTGGAGATCTAGGCAACATGGAAGCCAGGGACATTCAGCTGGGTGGACTCTAGTTCCATGAGCTGAATAACTCTCTATCCACTGCCCCAAACAGGAGCTGGGGTGCTCAGTGCTCCAAGAAACAACTATACTCATCCCTGGCTAGATCCTTGTATTGCACTGGTGTTGTCTGTTAGGTTTTTATTGCCACTGGATTGGTCAGGGAAACAGGTTGGGGGAAACGTGTGTTGCAAGAGGCAAACTCTTGCAAACTGAAATGGAAGAGGCAGTTTGAAGCACTGATTATGTTGTGTTCCTGTGAAATGGAGAAGGTTGTCCCATATTCAGACCCCAGGGAACTCACGGATGCACCAGCTTGGACCAGCCATAAAGCCTGAATGGTCACACCAGTGAGTACCAGGAAAAGCTGTTCACTAGGCTTGATGAAAATACAGTGACCTGCCAGCTGGAGGGGCAGTAGATGTATGAGTGAGGAGAAAGTTATTGCTGTTCATGCTGCAGATTTTGCTGTTTTCTAGGAAAACTGTATATGCATTACTTGGTACAATGTAATCTTAAACAGTTTACCCATTGCTGCAGACAGAAGTTTCTGGCATCCATAGCCTCACATACCTTTTAAACATGGCACTCAAATCATCCTAATAACTTTTATACTGGGGGGAATTTCAACCTGAGATGGATTCTTTTTCCATCCTTGGAAGCAGTAGCATTTAAGTGACTGAGTGGATGCACTGATAGTGGGAGAGAAAACCCTGATTTCTCAACACGCCAGGAAGGAAAGTCAAACAAGAATAATATAGCATCATAGTCTGGTTCTGCTTTTCATCTTGGCTGTTCTTCAGGAGACAGAGCAGAACAGCAGAATTTGCTGTTCATTTTCACAGCTTTTTTGTATGCTTGTCCACATTTCAGGGAATTTAGTGATCCAAATGAAGGTGGAACATATACTTAACATTTCCCCAAGCCCAGACAATGTGTATGAAAACATATGCACCTATATGCACTTTTTTTAATGGCTGAAATAGTGAAAAGAGCCTTTACTGCTTGATTCCATCTTCTGTTTCCTGAGAAGGCTCAGACGTTTTCAGAAACAGATTAGTAGTTAGTAGTGACAGGTAGGCTAGAATACTTTCCTTCCCACTCCATTGTCATGGAAAATCTCTTTAGTGGATACCTCTGGAAACGTCCCTCTTATCCTTTACTTTTATGTACATGCCCAAAGCTTTCATAGAAAATAAAGATTTCCTGCTTTCTAGGTAATTCTAGGATGGTCATGTTATGATGTTGAACACAAAAAGAAAACCACAGTAAAGAATATGCTAGCAAAATGTCTGTATTAACATACAAAGAAAACTTTCCTGTTGGGAACAGAAGTTTATAGATTCTCTTTTGTATTGATACTAACAGCATTGCAAGTTCCATTTCCTAAACAGACCACAATCTTCTAGAGAAATAAATTCCACCACTGTCATACTGACCATCAGTCTAAGAGACAAAAAGGTCAACGATCACAATACTGTGCATAGTAGTAGTATTCCAGCATCATTACATTGGGTTACTGCAGTGTGTCCTGTCAGATGTGGGTTACATCTGGATGCTGCTTGGTGATGGCAAGGTCACAGGGCTTCCTATTGTGTTTGAGAAAGCCATGATTGCATTGGGGCCCTTGGAATTCTTGTTCATACACTGGATGTCCACACTGGTTTGCTCTGGTTCGGTTTTCCTAAAGATGTTTTTCATGGTTGACTGGAAGTTATTGGTGACAAAGCAGTAGACAATGGGGTCCATGCAGCTGTTGAGGCTACTCAGAGTCACTGTCACATGGTAGACAAGGAGGCTGACATCATGGGGCATGTCTGGGTTGATGGAAATTGCGACCTGACGCACATGAAAAGGAGTGAAACAGATCATGAAGATGATGAGGACAGTGATAAGGAGTTGCACAGCCCTCATTCTCCTCTCCCGACTCTGGTGCATGAGGCTGGGCTTGGACAGAGCACACATAATCCTTGTGGTGAAGAAGATGATTATGATGAGGGGGAAGAAGTACTCACAGACCATCAGGACCAGAATCTTGGAAAGGCAGCACTCGGCAAACTGTATTGCCATAGTCAGGATAGAGAAAGTCACCACAGTTGCAAAGACCCAAATGAAGACGCAGATCCCTTTGGCACAGGTGGGATTCCTCCATTTACGTGAGGCCTCCACCTGTACGATTGCCAGATAGCGGTCAACACAGATGCATGTCAAGAAGAGGATGCTGCAGTACATGTTGACAAAGTAACCAAAGATATGAACCAAGGAACAATTCAGGCAGTCCCCTGCACTGTAGAACATGATGATCCGGACAGGCAAGGAAAAGCCCACCAAGAGATCAGTAATAATCAAATTGATGGTGTAAATAACAGAGGTGGTTTTTGTCTTGGTGCGGAAGCAGAAGACATAAAGGGCTAAGCTGTTCAGCACAACACCCACCAGGAAAATGATGGCATTGACTATCATAAGGGCAATCCACAAGCTGTAAAATTCTGTGTACAGTTCTTTGTCAGGGTGGATGAACTTGGAGAACAAGTAGGTGCTGGAATTGGGTTGCTTGGTGGAGTTGATAGAGTCAAGGGCTGGCACTTGGGTAGAGGAGGTCGTCATGGTCACTGATTTCCCAGAGATCTGGAAGAATAGAAAGAGAGGTATATTTATGGATATGTCAGTACTCCTTAGGGTTCAAAATGTTGTCACCTAGGAGCATTTTAACCAATGTATTTGTACATCTTCAGTAATTATGTACATTACAGTACTCTCCAAGTGTTTCATCTGTCTATACTGGATTACCAATAATTGCTAGGAGAATACCTGGGTTTATAATCACTGTCTTCCAGTGGTTCCAGATGCATGATTTTGAAAAGACACACAATCCCCACTTCATGTTTCTCTTCCCCTGACCTGTGCAAAAAGTGGTTTTAAGGTCTGAAGAACAGATATATAATCATAGAATCATAGAATCATAGCATCACAGAATCACCAGGTTGGAAGAGACCCACCGGATCATCGAGTCCAACCATTCCTATCAAACACTAAACCATGTCCCTCAGCACCTCATCTACCCATGCCTTAAACACCTCCAGGGAAGGTGAATCAACCACCTCTCTGGGCAACATGTTCCAATGCCCAATGACGCTTTCCGAGAAAACCTTCCTCCTGATGTCGAGCCTAAATCTCCCCTGGAGGAGATTGAGGCCATTCCCTCTTGTCCTGTCCCCTGTCACCTGGGAGAAGAGGCCAGCACCCCACTCTCCACAACCTCCTTTCAGGTAGTTGTAGACAGCAATGAGGTCTCCTCTCAGCCTCCTCTTCTCTAGGCTAAACACCCCCAACTCTCCTAGCTGTTCCTCGTAGGGCCTGTTCTCCAACCCCTTCACCAGCTTTGTTGCTCTTCTCTGGACTCCCTCCAGAGCCTCAACAACCTTCTTGTGGTGAGGGGCCCAGAACTGAACACAGTATTCAAGGATATGTAAACTATGCCAAGGGGAGCATAGTAGAACAGCAAACCAGGGGATGTATATGTAGTCATGTTTGACCCAGTCATGTCAAATGGTACAGAGAAATGGATGGAGCTGCATCCAAGCAGAGTTTGTTGATGCTCATGGCGGTTACATGCTGTGACAGAGATGATCAGTCCAATATGAGGCTCTTACTAAGTCTTATTTCCTGAACATGGTATTTATTCTTTTGAGTCTTTCCTCCAGTGGAGCAACTTCTTCCCAACTCAAGGCTCTTCCTGCTTTGCCATGGGAGCAGGATTGTGCAGGCAACTGGAAGACACTTGTCCAGCTCGTTGGCACAACCATAGTCTCAGCATCTGAATCCTAATATATCACATCCCTTCCTCTTGTCAAGTGATCCCATTAAATAGTTACATGCAGCAGCATTACAGGAACTGTAAGACTTTCCTGAAGTCAAAGGATAGCTGAATTTTATAGGAAAACACAAGCAGATTGTGCGGGGTCTTCTAGAGTTCTGCACTTTCAGCCACAGCAGCCGGAAGACTTCAAACCAAGGGCGTAAGCCACTACGCTTGCCAGGGCTTGACAGTTTAATTTGCAAATCATTCCTGACTTATACACTATTTTAAACTGATTTGTGTATTACAAAGATAAAAAAAGTCCAATATATACAGAGACTTGGCTGGTTTCAATAGAAATAAATGGTTGAAAAATGTCTGGAATATCTCAAAGCGGTGAAGCAGGACTTTGAGGTTAAAAAAATCAGCTTGAATCAGCAGAGAATGATGCTGAAAGGCTTGAGTTATGAGGGTTTCAAATCCCTGCTACCAAAGAGCCAGTGCAGAAGGGCTAGGAGACAAGGAGTTGCAAACACATCTTCTAGAGCTCCCAAGAACCACAGTGTACCTAGGCAGCATGCCTCAATAAAGAAGGCTTGAATTGCTAAGGGAGTCTAGATATTTCCTCCTCCAAACATGCCACATCCTCTGCCAGCTGGCTTTCTGCCTGCACTCATCCTTTTTGTTGCTTGAAGGGATTGAGATGATGGACAGAAGTTGTCACTTTTCCTGTGAGATGCTTTAAGCTCTTGGTAGCTATGTAGAAAAAGAGCAACGAAGCTGGTGAAGGGGCTGGAGAACAAGTCCTATGAGGAGGAGCTGAGAGAGCTGAGATTGTTTATCCTGGAGAAGAGGAGGTTGAGGGGAGACCTCATTGCTCTCTACAACTACCTGAAAGGAGATTGTGGAGGGGAGGGAGCTGAACTCTTCTCCCAAGTGACAGAGGACAGGACAAGAGGGAATGGCCTCAAGCTCTGCCAGGGGAGGTTCAGGCTTGACATCAGGAAAAAATATTTCATGGAAAGGGTCATTGGGCACTGGAACAGGCTGCCCAGGGAGGCGGTTAATTCACCATCCCTGGAGGTGTTTAAAAGACGGATGGATGAGGTGATGAGGGGCATAGTTTAGTGATTGATAGGAATGGTTGGACTCGATGATCTGGTGGGTCCTCTCCAACCTAGCGATTCTATGATTCTACATACAAGGCAGAGGAGGAAGCTACCTAGGTTGGAAGCCTTTCAGTGAAAAATTGATTCTCAGGAGAGGTCCTGCTGGCCAAAAGCAAATGTTTTGCAGGGACAGTCCTAACCGGGTCCAACGAGCATCACAGCAGCTTTGAGACTGCCTGACAGTCCAGAGAGCATTACTGCAGCTCTGAACCTGCCTGACAAATTCCAAAGCTTTTTCCTGCCCTGGGAGGCTGTTAGCTTTCTTTCTCACAAGGATGCACTACTGGCTTATGTGCAATTTGGCATCCCCTGGGACCTCCAAGTCCTCTACAAAGACCAGGTGGTTAGCCTCAGGCTGTACTGGTGCATTCCTAACATCCTGGTGAAGCCTCTGTTGGTTCCTTTCCTGTCTTTCAACGTTCCCTTGATCAACATGGTCTCAAACTAGACACTTCACTAGTGATGAATTAATGGAGATAATTATCCTCTTTCATCTGCTGACTAGGAACATCCTAATGTAGCACAGTATTTATTTGTCTTGTTTGCAGCAAGTGCACGCTGCTTGGTTGTCCTTTTTCAGCCTAAAATCCACCACAAAACCCATGTCCTTTTCAGTAATGCAGTTACCAGACTGCACTGGTGAGTGGGGTCATGAGATATGGCCAGGAAGACTTCTGTGGAGGACTGAGTGTAGGTGCTTTTTAGCTGCTTTCCAGTTTCACACAATCATAGAATGTTTTGGGTTGGATGGGACCTTAAAGATCACCCACTTCCAACCCTCCCTGCGAAAGGCAGGGACACCTTCCACTACACCAGGCTGCTCAAGGCCCCGTACAGCCTGGCCTTGAACACTTCCAAGGAGGAGGCATCCACATCTTCCCTGAGCAACCTGTTTAAGTGTTTCATCACCGTTATTGTGAAGAATTTCTTCCCAGTGTCTAATCTAAATCTTCCCCCTTCCAATTTAAAGCCATTCCACCTTTTCCTATCACTCCATGCCCTTGGAAAATATCCCTCACCAGCTTTCTTGCAGGCCCCCTTCAGATACTGGAAGGCTGCTCTAGGGTCTCTCTGGAGCCTTCTCTCCTCCAGGCTGAACAACATTAAGTCTCAATCTGTCCTCATAGCAGAGGTGCTCCAGCCCTCTGATCACCTTTGTTAGCTTCCTCTGGATGCATTAAAACAGTTCCATATCCTTCTTATGTTGGGGATTCTAGAACTGGCCACAATACTCAGGTGGGGTCCCTCAAGAGTGAGCAGGGTGAGAGTTGGGCTTGTTCAGCTTAGAGAAGAGAAGGCTTGAGGGAAACCATATAGCAGCCTTCCAGTGCTTAAAAGGGGCCTACAGGAAAGCTGTGGAAGGGCTCTGTAATAGAGTGCAGTGACAGAATGAGGGGGAACAATTTTAAGCTGAAGGAGAGGAGATTTAGATTAGACCTTAGGAAGCAATATTTTCCTGTGAGGGTGGCGAGGCACTGGTGCAGATTGCCCAAAGAAGTCATGGCTGCCTTATCACTGTAGGTGTTCAAGACCAAATTGCTTTGAGCAACGTGATTTGGTGGAAAGTATTGCTGATCCTGGAAGTGGGGTTGAAACGGGTTGATCTTTAAAGTCCCTTCCAACCCAAACCATTCTATGATAGCTGAGCAAGGGGAGAAGACAAAATCATCCTTAGCATGTGTATGTTGAGTTACATATGCATTTGTCCTATCACAACTCTAAGGCACTGGCTGTTTGATCTTTTTTTACATCTTGTTTGTAGCTTGCCTCCTCTGGGAGATTCTTCTTTACTCTGAAATCCTTTATCACAAACACCTAATACTCATATTACACTTCTCTTTTCCTGCTTCAGTGAAATCAATAACTCAAGATGCATTCAGATATTCCTCATTCTTGCAGTGCTGTTGAGGTATGTAGGTCACTTTACAGAATAATAGAAAAAGATCCACTATGAGTTCTGTCCATGCACAGGAATTAAAATTATCAACATGTATAGTATGCTGGTTTACAAAGCCACCACTTCCACTGAGCACTGTGTACAGTGAAATATAATCTAGATACTGTAAACTGCAAAAAAAAAAAAAAAAAGTAACATTGTGTTTGATGGACTGAATATGCAAAAGAGGAGCTGAATTAGAGTATGTGTCTTTGTCCCGTCTGAGCTCAAAATCCAAGCAGCGACACAAAAGAATTCTCAACAAATTTAATTGAGGGTCATTGGGCATTGGAATAGGCTGCCCAGGGAGGTGGTTGATTCCCCTTCCCTGGAGGTGTTTAAGGCACGGGTGGATGAGGTCTTGAGGGACTTGGTTTAGTGTTAGATAGGAATGGTTGGACTAGAAGATCCGATGGGTCCCTTCCAACCTGATTGTTCTGTGATTCTGTGATTCTGTGATTCTGAAGATTTCCTCACTGATAGGTTGTGGAAAAGTTGCCTCTTGGACTTCAGTGGGAAAAGTCTTCCAGTAATCAAATTGTTACTGATGGATGTTTGGGTGAATAGCCTTTTCCTTTCTTTCTGGGACTGCCCTCATCTCATGGGTCACAAGCAGAAGGGATGGAGAACTGGACTAGCAAAGCAGCAGCATTCTTCAGAGTGCTTTTAATGATATGGAACTGGACCAAACCCCTGGTTAAGAGCTACTAAGTATTTTTCCACTGTGGGACCCCAAGCCCTTGAGAAGGGTACGTTGCCCCATTTCGCAGCAAGCTGAACAAGACACAGAAAGGCAGCATGACCTCATGTCTAAGGAAAAGCTCTATTTCTGAAGATTTCCAGTACAATCTCCTAAGCCCGTCCAGTCCAAAAATTACCCCAACCAAGTCTCTCTGCTATCAGAAATACTCATACAGGTGTTAAAGTGAGTCAGTTCAGCTATCCATCACCAGGGAATGGTGGGGTATAGCAATCAGTGAGAGGCATGACTAAATACATGAGAAGCTTTCCAACCTCAGCAAACCTTTATTGTACTATGTTTTGCACTATTTGTTACTTGGAGCTGTGGCATGAGCTCATGCAGAGCTGCAGGAACCACGATCACCTTTGCTCACAAAGTAAATAGCCTTTGTGCTAACCCCCTTCCTAAAATCTCTGAAGAGTTTGGAACTCAACCTTCTTCATACCTAATTCAGCTCTTGATCCCCAGATTACCAAGCAATCTCTGTTTCTTTGGAGCTGGCATTCTACGAAGTCCAAGATGGGTAAACACACATCCTTCTGAGCGCTGTCTGACTGCGCCAATTGGTTTATTCTGTCATATTATACCTCTCAGGCTGCATTTTGTCTGTCTGGCTGTGAGACTGTGGGTAGCATTGCCTTAAAAGTACAGCAGACATCTGGGTAGAAATGGGATAAGGGGAGGGACGGAGAGTGGAGATTGACCTGGTTTCCCTCATTCTGGTAAAGGTCCCTGCTCAACACTGGGAGAGGGGGACTTGTTCTGAAATACTTTCTCATTGTTGCATGACACAACCGATTCCATCACACTTTGGCCAAATAGGAAACAGATGGTCACTGTGCTAAGACCAAGTCCTGCAGCGTCTTCCCTCACTTGCTGCTTGGAATCACACTTCTTCATTTAGCATGGGCGGCTCAGTGCTATGTCTGCCCCAGAAGGCTACCCTTGGCTATCCTGTAATTCAGGCTTTTTGCTTGGTATCAACCTTAAGCCTCACTTTCCACTTGCTGAAGTGAACAGGGGGTCACTCCCTTGACCAGGAGGACTTTTGGATCTGGCTCAGCAATTTGAGTAATGGGATACAAAAGAAAAAGCAGGTCAAGCAACTAAGCTTTGTCCTAACTGCTCTCCAAAAAGATTATTTATTGGTGTGTGCAGATAGAATCTCTGCATGCAGACCCAGAAACAGAAAACAAGAGAGCTGCGTACTAAGCTTGCAAAGATGAAAAAGACATTAACAAGTGAGAGTGAGTGTTATTTAGCATAAAACATTTCAGCTTTTGTCAACTCCCTGTCCTGAATCAGAACATCCGATACGGCAGCCTGGCTCCTCTATCAATCCCCCTGTCCCCTTCAGCCTCTCCTGCCTGCTGGCATTACTCTGCTACTTGGGATGGCAGGAGTACATGTTTAGTTTTGCAGCCTTTCAGTATTTAAAGTTCCTGGTGTGATTTATCATCATATTTATAAATGAAGGGTTAAACTCACTCTCTTTCAGTTTAAATTGTATGATTCTCCTTCTGGCAGGCTCTCGCTCAACTCTGGCTCAAACTGGCCAAATATGGTGTTTTTGTGCATGTTGAAGACCTTGTGCTATACGTGGTAGACCTTGTTCTGTGAGCCTCACACTCAGTCTAGGAGGGGTTGGATTTGCTCACAGGGGGAAGTGAAGGAGAAAGGGAGTGAAAGTCCCTGGTGACTGGAAGAAGGGTAATGTTGTGCTCATTTTTAAAAAGACAACCCTGGGAATTACCAATCTGTCAGCCTCACCTCTGTGCCTGGGAAGATCATAGAACAGGTCCTCCTAGAAGCTCTGCTAAAGCACATAGAGGACTTGGATGTGATTAATGGCAGACAGCATGGCTTTACCAGGGCAAATCCTTTGTGGTCAACTTAGTGGCTTTCTGTGACGGGGGCACTGCAGCAAAGGACACAGGTAAACTGACAGATGTGATCTATCTTCTGTAAAGCCTTTGACACAGTCCTCCACAACATCCTTTTCTCTAAATTGGAAAGATATGGATGGGTAGACAGTATGGTGAATAAGAAACTGGTTGGATGGTCGTATTCAAATAGTAGTGGTCAATGACTCAAAGTCTAGATGAAGATCAGTGACAAGTCATGTCCCTCAGGGGTCTGTACTGGGACTAGTGCTGCTTAATATCTTCATCAATGATATTGACAGTGAGACTGAATGCAACCTCAGCAAGTTTTCAGATGACACCAAACTGAGTGGTGCACTTGCCACATCGGAAGGATGGTATCTCATCCAGAAGTAGTACCTGGACGGGCTGGAGAAGTGGGCCTGTGAAAACCTCATGAGGTTCAACAAGGCCAAGTGTAAGGTCCTACACCTGGGTTGGGGCAATCCCTGATTTCAGTACAGAATGGGAGATGTCCTGGTTGAGAGCTGCCCTGCAGAGAAGGACTTGGGGGTGCCAGTCAATGAGAAGCTCAACATGAGCCATCAATATGCACTTACAGTCCAGAAGGCCAACTGTATCCTGGACTGCATCAAAGGAAACGTGACCAGGAGGTTAAGGGAGGTGATCCTGCCCCTCTTCTTTGCTCTTGTGAGACCTCATCTGGAGTATTGTGTCCAGTTCTGGAATCCTCAACATAGCAAGGATATGGAGCTGCTGGAACAGGTCCAGAGGAGGGCTACAAAAATGATCAGAGGGCTGGAGCATCTTCCATATGAGAACAGGCTGAGAGATTTGGGATTGTTCAGCCTGGAGAAGAGAAGGCTATGAGGAGATCTTACAGTGATCTTCCAGTACCTGAAAGGAGCCTACAAGAAAGGTGGAGAGGGGCTATTCATAAAGACTTGTGATGACAGGACGAGGGGGAATGTGTTTAAATTGGAGAGGGGCAGATTTAGACTTGATATAAAGAAGAATTTCTTTATGATGATAGTGAGGAAGACATTGGAACAGGTTGCCAAAAGAAGTTGTGGATACCCCATCCATGGAGGTGTTCACAGCCAGGTTGGTTGGGGCCTCGGGCAGCCTGATCTAGTGGGATGTCCCTGCCCATGGCAGGGTGGTTGGAGCTACATGACCTTTAAAGTTTCTTCCAACCATAACTATTCTATGATGCTAATGAATCCAGCTACTGAAGGGGAAAATCTTGTGCCAGTCTAGCTCCAAGGCTGTGAAAAGGGAGCTAATGTTGAGTGGAGAAAAATCCCACCCTGAAGTAGAAATGATACTATTCCTAGAGTGGAGAATTCCAATATTTGTAGGCATTAGGTCCCTGCTGTCACTGGATTCCTAGGCATTCATGTCTCCTAGAAGCCTGCAGGTCCAAGGGTGGCTGGGCAGAGTGTGAAAGATCCAGCTGCTGGGAACTTTTAATAGAGTTGGATTTTTCCTTCCTCGCTGATGCCTTGGAAACAAAAGGTGCTTTGGAGACACAAAAGACATAGTTCTATGAGTGTTGGATTAAATGACATTTCTTACTAATGGTTTCATGTCTTTCAGTGTCTTGTAGGGCTAGATGAATGTTTTGTCCTGGCTCAGATGCTTATTATAACTTTTTCCCATATGGACACTTAGTAGCCTTAATGAACAGTCATATTCCAGCTCTTCTCTTGGCTCTAACATTTGTTTGACTTTCTCCTCTCTTTGCTGCTTAACTTCCTGGAAATTGAGGTGATCTTTCTCTTCTGCCATTTTTCAGTTGAAATTAGCCAACAGGTTGAAAAACATTTGGAAGATGGTGGATATCAGAGCTGATAAACACACAAATAATAAGCACTAAGAGTGATCCTTATTTCCTCTAATATGAACCTGCAAGGCATTTTCGAGCACTCTGCACCACACATGCTTTCATTTAGGTCTTCTTCCCTGCAAATTCATAAGTGCTTTGGCATTGAAACACTGAAAAAAAGGCTGGACGGCTTCTTTGCAAAGAGAGAGTGTTGTCTGCCTCTCATTGTTTGCCTAAAGTGAAATAATTTCAGATTTACACAAAATCTTATCTTACGTATGGTAGAACCAACCTGACTAGGGTCAGATTATAGCTGGTTTGCCCATGTGGCTGAACCTAATGATCTTAGAGGTCTTTTCCAACCTTAATAATTCCATAATTCTATATGCAAATGAAGAATGTGAGGCCAGCAACTCCTACCTTGTATGATAGTTTGAATGGTCATGTGCTGAATTACAACCTTTGCTTGGAAAGGAGATCATGTGAAGTCCCTTAGCATAACAGCAAGAGGGATTAACATCCACCTACTGAGTTTTTGGATGTCCAGTTCCAGGCATGGCCCTTCAAGCTGTGCAAGGAATCATGGCCTGAGGATGTGTGGAAGCTAGTGCAACGTTGGTCAGTAGGCTGGTGTTGCTGATGGGTTGCTGAGCCATTTGCCTCCAGCCTGATTTGCCCAGTTAGCTTGCATGCAGTCCTTAATTTCCATAGTCTTGCTGTGGATGGGCAATTGGCATTGCCATGAGTTGTAATTTGAGTCCAATCCACACTGTGTGTCATTTGAGTCCAATCCAACTGTGTGTGCACAAAGGCAGACCCCACGATCCCCAGCAAGTCTAACACCAAAAGCAGATCCTCTATGAATGATGAACCCAGCTGCCTGGCTCAGCCTTGGACAAGCAATAGCCTATGGGTACCTAAGCAATGATTTAGTTTGACAGATAATCCTAGGCCCTGAGGGATCACAGACTGTTAAAAGAACACAACTTTCCAAACTGCATTCCTCTTCTTCACTGAGCAGAATGACCCAGATAGGAGGGAAACCTCAGTCTGACCCCTCCGCATCTGAGCTTGAACCTGCTGCTTAACACCATTTAACACCCATCTTGAGCATCTCAGAGACAATCTATTTAAACCCTGGAAGGATATGCATGGTCCTCCCCCAGCTCTGTCCTGAGCATGCATGGTAAACATGGAATGAAGCTGCCACAGATACACAGTGCAGGGAATTCATGCTCCGACAAATTTCTTATGAACTTATATCTCCTCTGTGCCCTTTTGCAGTAGTAATGCCTCAAACTCCAGAAGAAGGAGCCCAGATGCACATGTACAGTCAAGCAAAAAAAGACAAAAAAAGAAGTGGGATTGTACGTACACGTTGCATGTCTCCAGACCCACAAAAGTACACCCAGAGGTCCTTCAGTAAGTCTCTGATGAGGCTTGCTACTGCTGGTCACCTTAGAAATGCTAATAAAGGCTTTCACACCTCCACTTTCTTGTTTATACTACACTGTATAGAAAAGTCCCTCCTGAAACCTTTAGGTATCTACAATACCTTATGCATTTTTCACATTCCTCTTTTCTGCATGACCAGTTCTTGGCCTTGGAATGGCATAAGTGTTGAGTGTCTTGGTGAATGCTCTATAAATCATGCTGCTAGCATTTAAAAGACCAATATCTCATAGCCTGTCATAGCACCAAGCGCCATCTGTCATGAGGGAGCATGGAGTGACATTTCTGCGGTAGATGCTGTGCATTTCTAATTTTGATGCTTTAAGAGAAGTCAGAGCATGACTTCCTCAGCACATCCCTCTCTGCCCTTTGTGGACCAGGATGATATGAGGAGAAAGCATATATTTTAGAGAAATTTTTGTTACAAAAGGGTTTAAATTTTGTTAACGGCTAAATCTGGAAATAAATATGTGGATTTTGAGTTTTATGGTCCCAGTAAGTAAAGATGGATTTATGCCTCTCTTCTCGCGAGGTTGTAACAGTAAAAGAGAAAAGCATTTAATTTTATTGAGATTACAGTAGTCCATCTAACATTTCAAGGGTGCCTGGGACAAATGCCAGTTTGCTATACAAGTTATTGTGGCTGTGTACAAGGAGAACCCTGCAGTGCAAATTACTATACAGACACAAATGGGAACTTCATAGGCAAGTGCAAAAACATTGCAGGGGATAAACTGAGCAGCATCTGGCACACACATTGCTCCTTGCTCTTGAAAAGGAAACTTTTAATTGCAAATTTAGTCACCTTTGGGTGCTTTCCCTCTTTCTGCCTTTAGCTGCCTGCTTGCTCTGCCCCTTTGCAAGAAGCCTGAGAAAGAAGGGGGAAGAGGGAAGCTGTTGGGGAATATCTGGGATCCTGCATGGTCCAAGAACACAGGATAGAAGAAGCAATGCTCACACTCCACGAGTGGAGGTGACACAAATGCAGGTAGGGATGAAGGGGGAATGATGACTAACCTGCCATGGATGCAGCTGTGCAGACTCACAGAGTATGCTGCTCTCTTGGCTGCAGGGAGAAACTGAGGCATGGAGCCGCACCTGAGCTTGGCCTAGGGAATGCAGTGAGATGGGAGACTTGATCAGGGAGCAGACTTCTGTTTGAAGCATCCCAGGGTGGATAACCTCATCTTTACCCTTCGGAAGACTGGTTTCTGTGGTATCCTTCACTAGGCACTGTGCTCCCAGTGTTTTCAGGGATTTGAAAGTTTAGGATTTCCCAGGCTAACCTGGAAAAACTTCGAGCTATTGATGTGTGCATTGCTATGAATGCAGAGGGAATTTCTGAAGGAGCCTCGTTAAGGACCTCAGAAAAGATATTTCTTCTTAGATTGACCCAGCAAGCAGATTCAGAGAAAGAAAACAGCATCTTTCCTAGAGCTGATCTTGCACCCTGCTGCACGGGCAGAGGTAAAACATTCCCAGTTGACCCTGTGCCAGGCAGTGCACTGCCTCCTCTCCCAGCTCCAAAACCTACCTGAATGCATTTCCTAAAAATTTCATTATGCCTGAGAAGAGGCAGATATGAACAAGACATCATCCCACTCCTCACAAGCACAGTACTTTTCCATGAGAGAAATCCAGTACCTTCACACACTTTTCATTACCTCTGATCTCCTTGGGAAACAACCGAATTACTTGGCACTGCCCCAAATCCCAGAAGCAAAGAAGTTCACAGCGCAGAAAGCCCCTTGCATCCCCTTTCAGCTGCCAGTGCAGACTGGCACCTCTTGATGAACTTCCACACCTGTCACAAGAGCAGAGCCAAGGTCTCCTTGAACAGCTCATCCACATGTTCAGTGCAGAACTCTCTTCCCCATCGTCCCTGCCAGAGGTCCCTGCTGCAATAACCATGCTTTCCACTCCAGACTTGAGGTCTGGTCTCCAGTGGTCCCGTCACTACCACGCTTTTTTCTCTGACCAGTATCCCAAAGCAGTCACTGCAACGGTACCTTGCAGTGTATTCCTCCACAATGAGCTCACTTACCTCTGGCTCAATCTCGCTTCTATGTTAGAGTTGCTGCTGGTAAGATAAATTCCTTGTGGACCTGAATGCTATCAGTCCAGGAAAGGGACATCTGTTCCAACAAGAAGATCAACTGGAATGACTACAGAATATGAAGAAATTCCTAATCTCTCTCATGTGCGCGCGCTCTCTCTCTCCCTGGCTCTCTTCTAAATATAGCCTTGCAACTAATGGGAAAAAATACACACTACCAAAAAAAAAAATTTCCACTTGTCTTTAGTGTTCAGAATTTCTCCCTAAACATCTGGCTTCTTGCCCTAAATATCTCTGAAACTTATGAAGTGCTGGAAACACTAAAGAGGGCTCCAGCCTTCTTCACAGTGCTAATGCCTGAGCATCTCTTGTACACTAAAACTGCTGTTCTTCCCCCTCTGTTGTCCCCTCCCTTGTGCCTCTGTGGGAACAAAACCTCCTTGCTGAGAACTTGTTGGCTTAAGGCCATCGCAATGTCACCGCATGACACAAGAGGAAAATACCTTTCTTTTCATCTTCCTGATATGAACTGGGATTAGACAGAAATACTTCTGGCAGTTGTAGGAAGGTGCTGGACCAAATGTCGCAAAGCCTGTGACATGCTTCAAGTCAACCCAGCTGGCCACATCTTGAGAAGGAACCTGGCACAGGGGGACCAAAGGGTGACCCTGCACACTTTGGTGATGCTCTGGCTGCATTGGGATAGGGCCTAATAATACCTGTCCAAGGGCTGGGATGAAATACCCGAGTGTAGATTAGTCAAGGGTGAAAACAGAGAGTCTGATGTTCGAACAAGGAGCTGCCCAACATGTCTCTCCATTCTCACACATCCATTCCTACTGGTGGTAAAGTCACTGTGGGTGTTAGGTCTATCTCAGAGTGGGGATCTGAGTTTCCCTTCACCTTTGACTGTATGAGAAGAGATTGAGATTAGACAAAGCATAATGAACTATCACATTGTTGAAATAGGTTCAAACTGCATGACCAGATAGGCTTTCAAGACGTTTCTGCTGACCAGTGCTGTAAGGATCCAAATCTCCCAAATCCGCTGAAGTCCAAGTTCATAATGGGATAATTCCCGCTCTAAATTTGGTACCAAAAAAACCATCTTTTGTGGGGCATACAAAGATGTTCTCTTCAAGAGGGTTTACAGTAGCTTTCCTTTCCGGGAAAAAAATGCATAAAAAAATAAAGTGAGGATTTGCATCAAATTTAGTTGTTTAGAAGGACAGGGAGGATGGATGCTGTATTTTAGTATCAGTTCTTGACTAGTCTTTTCCCCTCATCCTTTAGATACAGATCACACTGGTGCCAGTGCAATAAACACGCGGAATATGGCCCATCACAACACAACAGGATCAACTGTGAGGCACTGAATTCCAGGTCAAGAGGCCAAATCCATAAATAGATGAGAGGTAAACTCCACACATGCATGTCTCATTGGAGCACAAACAGTAGCTATGGTTATTAGAGAAGGTTGACCTCATTTTCTGGAATTAGTTTTTCACCCTGGATCTTTCCCAGGAAGACTGAGCTGATGTTTTTTTGTCTGGTTATTTTATTTATTTTCTATTTTGAGTTTCCTCATATAGGGGGACAGATTCTTCCCGCAATTTCAGGAACACCCTCCTTAACTTTATGTGCCCCTGATTGAGGCATCCAGCTTTTCACAACTGACCTCCAGCTCAGACACATACCTGGGCTGCCATTTTCCTTTCACTTTATTATGACTCGGAAAGCAAGTGTGATTGGAAGGCCTCCATGAGTCCTGTCTGGACTCGTTGGAACTCCAATGTGAACTTGAGTTGAAGAGACGGTGACCACGTGGGAGCCAGACACCCCAAAGAATCTGTGGCCATAAGTCCACACCAAATCAAATACATCATGAAATGGCTGTGGCTGTGGTTAGGTCTATACTGCAGCAATCCCCTGAGAGGGTGGTGGTCCAGGGATAAATCCATGCTGGAGAAGGAGCACCTCAAAGTGACTGTGGCATTGGATAAGACTAGGCTGAAGCAGAGATACCCGTGAAGAGGATGTAGTTCATAGCTAAAGCTCTACTTGGAGCAGGTACACCCCTAAGGGACTGTAGTCTATGGATAAGTCCAAGGTAGAGCAGGGGCAAGGGGAGGAATTCATTGCAATGGTAAAACCTATAACCTGGCCCAAAGGGCCCAAAGGTGGAGATTTTAATGGAAAAACCTTTAAGATATTGTAACCCATGATTTGAGTTGCGTATTACAGGAATTACTGTGGCAGGAACCACCTGAGCCATGGAGGACAAGACTTACAAGAAGCAGCAAAAACATAGCAGTGACCCCAACCTGAGCTGGCTTTGGGGCCCAGTTACTCCACACAGTGCACCACCTCTCCTCTCCTGAGTGACCATCATAACAGATGGAACCTGAAATCACGGACTAAATTAAATCAATGGACATTTTATGAATGGAAGGAAAAAGGAACTTTTGGAGTTAGGGTGTTTTGTCTTCCTAAGTAACTGTTAGGCATGGTGGAGCCCTGCTTTTCTGGAGATGGCTGAACACCTGCCTGCCAATGGGAAGTAGTGAATTAATTCCTTGGTTTGCTTTGTTTGTATGCACAGCTTTTCCTTGAACTACTAAACTGCCCTTATCTCAACCCATGAGTTCATTCTTCACTTTTACCCTTCCAGTTCTCTGCCCCATCCCACCATGGGTTATTGAGTGAGTGGCTGTGGGGTTAAAAGACAATAGTAATAATCTTGCCTTAGTTTCCCTTCATCCTGAGAGTTGGACAGAGGGAAGAATGAAAGAGAAGAAACCAACCAATAGTTCAACATTGGGCAGGGTGGATGGACTTGGACCCTGTCATGTACGTTGTTTATGGTCACAAATGCCTAAGTTTTCTCCCATCTGTCAACAAAGCTTTTGTACTTTAAGAATCCCTCTCTGGAGAAACAAATACAGACTGAGAGAAAGAGGAGGCTTTTCTCCAGAACAAGATATTGGTACCAGCTCAGGGACTGCCTAACCTCTTCCTAAGCAAGGACTGGCTTGAGCCTGTGCTTCTACGTGATGCATGATAGCTTTGTTCCCATCACTGAGCATAGGATAAGTGCCTTGCACTCCCCCACTATCCTGACCTCTCCCTCCTTGCTGGATTTAGAGCTAGACTTGGAGTGGCAACAGCTGCAAAGTTTCAAGTTGTGCTGAGATAGTGCAGAGCATGCCATATTGGGAAGCAGATGCTGCTGTTAAGGTGGAGAAGGCACATTCGGGCTCAGGGCCATGCTTTGTCCCAGACGTAGTTCCCACACTCCACTTCAGGAGGAGTTGCAGCCATGGCTGATGAATGAAGAGCTTCTATCGTCTCTTGATTTTCAGTCATTTTTCACTCTCTCAGAGGGAGGAGGAAAGGAAGAAACAAGAAGTGAAGCTTTACCAAGTGGAAAATTTTCAAGCTTGTTCACCCATCTTTCAATGGTATTGAGTCTCACAGTGAATGTCTTGAGATTGTAGGTGGAAGAAAGTATTGACTTAGCTGAACTTAGTACGTGGGGGAAAGAAGAATGGTTATGATGAGGAAGGGTGCTATTTGCCCATAATAATTCCTACCAATCCCCTAACAATGCCACATAAAATAGGGATGGGACAGGGCTCCATTTAAATGTCTTCTGTGGCACAGAGCAGCAAAGCAGGAGGCAAGACAACTCTGAAGAAGGTTGTCAGAAGTCTGATAGCTCATACCACCCTGCAGACATGTCTTCTCAGTTTTGTCAGGAGAAGGGTGTACTTTTCCAGTCTTAATAAAAAAAATCACGTAAGAGTGGAGAAGTTGCTGCTCTGGACCACCCTCCAGGAGTTACTTTTTATAGAGGATAACTGCCAGGAAAGCACCACATGGCGTTTTATAGAATCATAGAAAAGTTTGGGTTGGAGGGGACCTTAAAGATCATCCAGTTCCACCTGTCATGGGCAAGGACAATTTCCACAGGATTAGGTTGCTCAAAGCCTCATCCAACCTAGCCTTGAATACCTTCAGGTTTTGGTTTGGATGGAAATCCACTGACACTGAGATTCTCCCCAAATGTGCAGGAATTTTCCTCCTTGCAAACGAGCTTGTGCTTCAATCCCATCACACTTCCTTATTGCTAACGAGCATTGCATACATTGCTTCTCCTAGAAGGAAAGGTTTGGACTGCAGTGTAGAAACATTGTCGAATGATGAGGAGTAAAACACTGGTTTCTCTCCCCACTCTGCTGCAAACCATAATGGAGCAGAGCAGGAATCTGGCAGATGCTGTAGGATTGATGAAATCATCTGCCCTAACTTTTACAGCCCCCTGCCAACACTGAGGAGAGGACAGAGAAGCTGATATTTGGTGGGAACAAGTTGTAGCTATTCTGATTTTGTGGGGCTGAGAAGGGCCAGGAAAAAACCCTGACTCCTTGTTCTACATCCAGCTTGAGTCCTGCTTGTGTCGGTGATGGCAATCTCCTTGCCAATGAGGCATGAGGGTGGGAGTCCTTATGAACAGGCGTGGAAAGGACCTCAAGGGCTGGATTTGACCCTGCAGAACTCCATTAACTTAAGTTGGCCCCTGCAGGAATGTTGAAATTCAGGTGCAGCAATCCTGTGACAGAGAGAGAGGTTTGGGTACCCACAACAAGGTCCACAGGGAAAAGGAATTTCACAGGGCAGCAGGGCTAGGGGTTGCTCCTTGTCCCTTATTCAGTCCTGCCTCACCACCAGAGCAGGAGGTACCTGCAGTTGCTGGGCTATAGAGAGGTCATTGTCCACTGTTCTCATAGTCATATAGGTGTGCCATGCTAGGACATCAGGGAGATCAGAAACTCTTTTGTGATCTGATCCCTGAAGCATTTGCGATGGCTACACCTAAGGTCATAGCTATAAGAGCTGTAAGGAAAGAACAGAGCCCTTTGTATTGAGCCTTAGAAAGAATCTGTGACCTCCTCCTGTGGTGCTAGGGCAGATACACCAAAAAGGCAAAGAAATAGGAGCTGCTTCTCCCTGGAGGAGGTCTTGGACCACTGCCCCTAGTTATGTTCAACACCACACTTTATTCAGCACAGGCAACAGAGGGTGTAGGAAGCCGTGAAAGATGGTCCATCTGCCTCTGTAACAGCATCTCAGCAGGGCCAAGAGGCAACTTCACCTACCTGACATAAGAAACTCAGCAGAGAGCAGTGTCCCCTGACAACTGCTCAAGACAACAGGCACTTCCCAGCACCCGCTGTTGCTCAGTGTCCTCAGAAGACTGCAAAGGGCAGAGGCCGCCATTGGCACTTGGCCTTGCTTCTGAGAAGGCTCCCCATCTGAGTACTTCTACAAGGAGGGAGATCAAACAGCTGCTGAGGACCTCTGCTGATGTGGTCCAGCAGCATTTTGCCTGTTTGATGAGGAACAGGGAAAGACAAGTGGTTCCCAAATGATGGTTGTGGGTCCTGTTGGATGAGTCACGCATGAGGGAGGGAGTACTTAAGAGTCAGTTTCCTCCCTTCCTGCCTGTTGTGTATTTGGGAATTGACTTTTCTGACCATTGCCTCCTTCTACATTTTTCTCCCAGGGCCATGGCATTTTTGCTGGTGGACTTGATGAATCAAAATTAAAATGAAGACGTCTGCAGGGAATGAAGAGCAAGCTGATCCTCTGGGTGACCTGAGGTCTCTCCTGGTTGACTGATTTGGAGCACTTTGGTCCTGCCTTTCTCCAGTTCTTGCATAACAAAGCATGTGAAGTTGGGCCCTGTCCTGGCACAAATGTACCCTGTGGGGGTGAATCTCTTTCTCCAACCCAGTCTGCCCAATTCACCACAGCTCTCACAGCAATGAGGTTTCTAACAAGGTTCCTCAGTCAAGGCACCAACAAAAGGAGCCACAGAGATTCTTTGGCCACCCAACATGGCATGGCATGTCTCAGTTGCCACTTGTGATCCAACCCATACTGGGTCCTACTCTGACTTTTCTGACTCCCCAACTCAGCTCTGGCCAGCAGCCACTTCATGTTCTTTATTTGATATCTTTTCAAAGATTCAGGAGTTAATTGCCAAGAACACAATGTCCAGTGTCACAACCTCACCACAGAGCTCTCTCCATTCCCAGCAAAGTATTTCCTGCAGGGTTTGTTTGTCACTGGACGCATAAAGGCACTGGTGCTTGGAGGGGGAAGCTCTGCAGGCAGCCAGGGCTTTGGCATCAGACATGTGCCCTGAGGAGGAGCCCTCTGGTTTGAGGTTTGCAAAGCAGGACACTTGGAATGGCTGCCCTTGTATGCAACTCGAGAACATTTCAGAGCTCCCAGGCAGCTCTCAGCACTTTGCTCAAGTGTGCGGAGGTGGAAAGCACAGCACAGCAAGGCTGAGCTGGAAAACCTTGAATACAAGGTGTGCTGTGCCCTGCAAGGCTGCAGAGGACATCCAGAAACACATGGCGAGGAAGTGATAGGGGCTCTAGGGGACCAGTCTGGTATCTCCACCTGCTCTGACTTAGCAGTGAACAAGCCTGTCAAGGGGCAGCAGGGTGCACCTAGGGCCATCTGTTCAGTGGCCAGGGTCCTGTGCTATGTGAACAAAGCCTGGGAGGAAGGACACCTGCAACTCAGAAAACCTGGTCTTTGAACACGTGTTCTTCAAATGGTTTTAGAGAAAGGCATCCTCTCCCTGCTCCTTCTCTGCAAACACACTAATCCTCTTCTCCCATCCTCTTTGTTCACCTGGTTTGCAGAGATTTTGAATGGCTTGGGGCAGAGCTGACTTTTGTTAGAGAGGCACAGAGCTCAGTGATGCTCTGATCTGGAACAGGGCAGCATAAATCTGATGGATTATCATAGGAAATGCCACAGTGATGAAAACCCTATAGGAGCAGGAAGAAAAGAAAGGGCCCCATTTGGGGAGGAAGAAAATCCAGAACCAACCTGCTGCTGCTGCTTGGTTACAAGTGATTCCTAAAATTGCTGCCTGTGGAAGAGGCTGGTACATTTGCTGTTGCGGTGGTTTTTTTTGTTTTGTTTTGTTTTGTTTTTTAAGCCTGTTATTTCGAAGAGGGTATTTTCCTTTGTGTTTTCAGCTGTCTGGAATTACAGCTCCTGTCTCTGCAGGCAATCCCTGCTCCTGTAGCGAGCTCTGTGCAAGGGGCCTCACTGGGGACAAAGAGGCACTTCCTAGGGAGCTGTTTCAGTTTCCTAATCATTGAAAAGACCCCTCTAAGCACAAGGTACAAATTTACCCTGGGAAGTTTTCAGGCAGGGAAAGAAGGAATCATATGTGTGATTTAATTGGGTTTCCTTATTGGAAATTGCAATGCCAGAATAATCAATTGTACTGTGAAAACAAACATGTGGACAGTAGAATTGAGCAGGCACTGCTTGTGGAGATGGTGGAGTTTGCTCTAGGATCACAAACCCCTTTGTCTGTCACTTGGGGCAAAGGGAACTTGCTGCGGACCTGAGTCAGCTGGAAACACCACAGTTCAGAAATCATGGGGGATATTTTCTCTGCCTGGCATGAGGTTGTAGCCAGGAATGGATTGTCATCACTTGTTATCAAGGAAGCCTTGAACTCATTGAGGACTGGGCAGTGGATTAGTATGATGGAGGTGAGACTAAGGCCCAATTTGTGTTTATGACTTCAAAACAAAGCTCAGTCTACCACTGCTGAATCATTCATTTTCAGAACTTCACAGCATTATAGAATGGTTTGGGTTGGAAAGGACATTAAAGACCACCCAGTTCCAACCACCGTACCCTGGACAGGGACATCTTCCACTGGATCAGGTTGCTCAAAGCCACCCTGGTTTTGAACACCTCCAGGGATGGGGCATCCATGACTCTTCTGGGTAACCAGTTCTAGTGCCTCACTATCCTAAAAGGAAAACTTATCTTCTTAATATCTAGTCTTTATGCACCCCCCTTTCAGCTTAAAACCATTCCCCCTTGTTCCGTCCCTGCACTCCCTCATAAAGAGCCGCTCCCCAGCTCTCCTGTTGGCCCCCTTCAAGTACTGGAAGGCTGCTACAAGGTCTCCATCAAGCCTTCTCTTCTCTGGGCTGAACAAGCCCAACTCTCTCAACTTGTCCTCCTATGGGCTCCAGCCCTCTGATCATCTCTGTGGCCTCTTCTGGATTTACTCTAACAGATCCATGTCCCTCCTGTGCTGAGGACTCCAGAACTGAACTTAATCTGGTTACCAGTAGCTTCAGTCTTTATTATGTTGGAAGGTACTGCAAGGTGCTATTCATCTTTCCCTTTGCATCATTTGAAGGGATTTTTTTTCTACAAAAGCACTGATGTACTAAATAACGTGAAATGGGCTGATAAAGGGGGCATGTGTGTCTCCCTTGGTAAAGGTCCATGCCAAATCAGTAGGAATGTCCTGAGGTCCAGAAGACTTGATGAGTAGAAGTGGTCTTGGTTTGTCTAAAGAAAAGATAACTGAAAGCAGACCTGATAACAGGCCCAGAGATGTCTGCAGTAGCTTCCCTGGGAATGATGCAAGGCAGGTTCATCTCTCAGGGCTTAGTTCATTCATAAAAGTCAGTATTAAATGACCAGCCCAGTTTTTGGTGGTCCCAGTGTAGAGGCCTCTTTTGGATAAGATGAATCCTATTGAATGTGTCTTCCAGGACAGGGATGTGCGACCAGCATCCTTGCCCTCTGTAATACAGAGTCAGAGCCACAGTAGTAGTCTGGGCAGCCAGAGGATCCCCCAACGGTGATGAAACCACCAGTTAATCCCATGGCTGTAACACAGTTGAACTGGCACCTTCTTTTGAGCAAATTTTGCTGGCTTCTTTAAAGCAAAAATCCAGTCTGCTGTGGTTGCTAAACTGGGCTCCACTTCTTTGGGTGTCTTTCCATTTTCCAAGAAAAATAAACCGCAGGCCCTGTATTTTTAGATATGCCATCTGATTACAGCTAGTCATATATCAGTTCCAATACTGTGAGTCAAGATGCTGAGCTCCACTGCTGAGCTCCCTAGGGCAAGAACTAGTGGCTTGATCCATCCTGAGTGTATTAATAAATCAGCGCTTTTAAAATAATCATCCACTTTCCTAGGTAAGCTGCCTACAAGGAATCATACTATAGGGATTTATTACTGCTAGTGTCTTAGTAGCTCTTATTCTCTGAGTGAATTAATACTGCCATGAGTGGGAGACAAGCAGCCCTGGTGAGAGACAGAAGTCATCTATACAGCAACCAGAGGCAGTACTACTCCTTCTTTTCACTCTTCTGCCAATGTCTTTGATGCCCGATATCTGTCCCTCACTATTTCTGTCCTGCGTATCCTCTGAGGCAGTTGTCAGTAACAGTGCACTTTGTGGTGGCTTCACATAACAGTGGGATGTGACAATCACCTCTCTTCTTGCTGCTGACCTGAATCTGAGATGGGTGGAAAATGCGTATGCACTACTCCCAAGATTGCCAAACACCTTTGAGGGTGGTGGCAGAAGGGGTAGCGTGGGGGCAGAATGTCTCCTTAGGCTGTACCTTATGCAACTGTATCCTGTGCAGCCCTGTTCCATCCATCTGTGCCCCATGCATCTGTGTCCCATGCAACCCTGCCCCATGCAACCTTGCCCCATGGCTCAGCACCTGGACCACTTTGGAAAGCACCTGTTCAACCTGCCTTGCATAACAATGCACAAATGTGAAGCTATTGTTGTATTATAAATCTCTGTCTCTCACTGGTTTGCCCCAGCCCTCACAAGTTTGTGTCTCTAACATCGCTGAAGGCTGGAAACAATTTTCTCTGTGTTTGAACAAAGCAGCAGGAAGCCTCAAGGCTAGTGTGTGAAAAATGGGCTGCCTTGTTCCTGAAAGTTTATTTGCTGAGCTGTTTCATCACTCTAGTGACAATCAATTTATCCACGTAATTGCTAACTGGAGACAGTCTAATACAGCTTGGCAGCCTGGATTTTTCTCTGAGATATATTGCTGGGCATATTCAACCAGGGCAAAAGGAGCCAGCCTGGCTGCTGGGAGACTGCAACTCTGAGTGCCAAGCAGATGAAACTCGTGACAACCAAATGCCTGACAACCCAGCTTTCTCCCCCTAATCCTTCCAGAAGAGGGCCCTCTGGGTAAGGATGAAATTGTACCCTGTTAAAGCACTGGCCTCCCTGCTGAGATGCATAATGACAAGTCAGGCTGTGCTGGTTATAGAGGAAGGCTTGCTCTGTGTGTTCAGTTTGCACTGACCATCAGCTGGCTTCTAGAGAGTGAGCAGACCAGTAAGATGGTGCTCGTGCACCTCACTGAGTGGAGGGGCTGGTTACACTACAGCGACTATGTCTGGTGGAGGGAGGTCTGTGCCCATGGCTCTGCCAACAAGCAATCTCCTGTCCTTTTCACTCAGATGCTAGAAAGTGCCTTAATAGAACCATAGAATCATAGAACCGTTCTTTTGGGCTGGAAGGGACCATAAAGATCATCCAGTTCCACCTCACCTGCCATAGGCAGGGACACCTTCCACTGTATCAGGTTGCTCAACATCTCAGTCAGCCTGGTCTTGAACATCTCCAGGGATGGGGCATCCACAGCTTCTCTGGGTTAACCTGTACTAGTGCCTCACCACCTTCACCAAAAAAAAAAAAAAAAAAAAAAAAAGAAATAAATTTCCTAATACCTAATCTAAATCTCCCTTCTTTCAGCTATAAAACCACTACCCCTCATCTTATCCCTGCACTCCCTGATAAAAAGCCCTTCTCCAGCTTTCCTGTAGGCCCTCTTTAAGTACTGAAAGGCTGCTGTGAAGTCTTCCTTGGTCTTCTCTTTTCCAGGCTGAACAAGACGAACTATCTCAGAATGTCCTGCTGTGGGAGGTGCTCCAGACCTCTGATCATCTTTGTGGCCTCCTCTGGATGTGCTCTAACAGATCTATGTGCTTCCTGTGCTGAGGACTCTAGATGAGGTCTCACGAGGGTAGAATAGAGGGGCAGAATCACCTTCCTTGACCTGCTGGCCACACTAGTTTTGATGCAGCCCAATGGTGCTATGACAGGACCCTGGTGGGTTATGAATATGAGCCATGCTCTCTGTGGGGGTATGTGTGCTCAGAGCCATTTCACCTTGCTACTGCTTACCTGGGGTGAATGAACTACTCTCATATAGGTCTTTACTGCTCTTTGTAGCCATGGATGAAACAGGTTTTCAGCAAACCTCCACAGCATAGAATCCTTTGAGTTGGAAGGGGCATTAGAGATCATCTAGTTCCAACCCCACTGCCAGGCAGCTTCCCAAAGAGATCCAGATCCATCTCTCTGGGTGTCCCTTAGAGAGTGTTCACAACCTCAGTGCATGCAAGAATGGGGAGTTGCGTGCTGGGTTGTGTGCTAAGTTGTGTGCTGCGTTAGAGTAGAAGCCACACACCATGTTTGTTAGCCTTAGCAAAATTTTCCAGAGCCCTATATTTTTGGCAGGCATTTGTAGAGAATGTTACTGGAGCCATGAAGAGGAAGGAACATTTGACAGTAAATCTTATGGCACCAAAGTGGAAAAAGTCATCCTTTCTGTTGTGTGATACCGTCACTAGTGGTGTTTCTGAGGCTGTAATAGATGAGATGCACATCTTTTTATGGATTGTAGAATAGAATCATAGAATAACCACCAGCTTGGAAAAGACCCACTGGATCACTGAGTCCAACCATTCCTATCAAACACTAAACCATGTCCCTCAGCACCTCATCCAACCATGCCTTAAACACCTCCAGGGAAAGTGACTCAACCACCTCCCTGGGCAACCTCTGCCAGTACCAAATCACCCTTTCCATGAAATTTTTTTCCAAATGTCCAGCCTGAACCTCCCTGGCAGAACTTGAGGCCATCCCCTCTCGTCCTGTCCCCTGCCACTTGGGAGAAGAGGCCAGCACCCTCCTCTCTACAATCTCCTTTCAGGTAGTTGTAGAGAGCAATGAGGTCTCCCCTCATCCTCCTCTTCTCCAGCCTAAACAATCCCAGCTCTCTCAGCCATTCCTCATAGGGCCTGTTCTCTAGCTCCCTCACCAGCTCTTCTCTGGACTCGCTCCAGAGCCTCAACATCCTTCTTGTGGTGATGGACCCAGAACCACACACAGGATTCAAGGAGCGGTCTCACCAGTGCCGAGTACAGAGGGAGAATAACCTCCCTGGACCTGCTGGTCATTTTACGCATAAAAGATAACGAAGAATTCAGTTCCTGTGTGTCTATACAGTAACGGTGTATTGATCCCACAAATATCACACTGACATTGAGCTGCAGCATCCCTAGCTAGTGTCATAGCTTCTTTGCATGTCACAGCCAGCTCAACCTAGTCCCATCTGACCCCCACAGCTTTACTGATCCACTTTGCTCTGGCCCTGAGCTTCACTCTTCTATTCAGCCGATTAACCCTTCACCTCAGCACAACTGCTTCTGTCTCTGGATTTCGTCATGCTTAGCTGGACTCTGCTGTGCCTCTCTAGGACTTACTGGATGGGAAATGTTTCTCTGCTAAGCTATTAAAAGCATTTGCTCAGCTATCTTTAACCAGTCATTGTGAGTGGGAGCAAAATTTACAACTAAAAGCTACAAATTTAAATGCAAGTATGAAAACTGGAGAAGAGGTATAAGAGAAAGCATGATGGGGTGGCAGTGTCCTTACAGTATTTGCAGATGAGCTTAGGAAGCAGCAGACATTCCTCAGAAGGGGCTATCAACTCTACCTTAGATGTCACAGGAGGTTTGCTAACATGCACATTTAATTAATATGTTGTCTCACCTCCCCCTAAACTTAGCAACTGGGCATTTATAGAAACCTGTTGTAACAGTCTGTGGTGTAAAGGAAAGTCCAAACAATGTGTGCTTTGTGTGTTTGTTAGAGTGTTACTCCCATGGGGGTTTTTGACTCTTGCTTTAAAAAGATCTCAGGAATTTGGTTGTGTCTGTTTTTAGGTATCAGGACTCACATCTCTTTAATGGGTAAGTTTTCCTCAAATGTGCTAAGCACCTGCCTGCTAAACATCCCTGTTTACAAGTCTCCAGCCTGTTAAAATACAGACAGACAAAATCCCACAGTCCTTTTGACAAGCTGAAGTGCAGGTTTTGGCCTCCCCACCCCCGAAAGGGGACATAGAGGCAGGACAACCCATATCCCTTCAGGAATCACGTCATCCCCAGGGCACGATGCACGTTATGGGGACCAGAGCTCTAGTGGAGATGTACGTGCACACAGTTGGATTTATTGCCCTGTTCAGCAACCTCCCCCATTCTACTTGCTCTGCCTCCAGGAGAACGTGCTGTGAGAGATGTTTCATGTACAATTCCTTCCTTGGCCTTTACCTCCTTCTTCAAAGCAGGGGAAGGAAGACTTGTAGGGTGATTTTTGGAGCCTTTATGCTCTACAGAGAGACAAGAAATTGCTCCCTGTCTCAACACACTGGGGAGAGGGGGAAGGAAGTTCGAGCATAGTTGAGCAAAATGTACTGAATTTGATAGATTTTTAAAGTAGCTACTTGATTACACTCTTAAGTTGCCATGTGTCCTTGTAAGAAAGGAGGGGGCAGAAGGGGATTTGCTTTCCAGTTGTGGGTTGGTAAAGATTTCTGTGTGCAAAGGAGAAAGCAAAATTCCTTAATAGAGAGGTTTTCATTGGCAGCAGGATTCTTCGCTTACTTGTGCCAATAGATGCTATAACATGCAGGTAGTGGGCATTTCTGCCTCCTTTTATCCATGACCACCCAGCTTTTCTCTGCCTCTCTTCAGCGAGGGATTCACAGAGCGAGCAGAGATGTGGCATTGTGTTTAATCATGGGCGACAGAAGCATTTGACCTGGTGTTTTTTTAATTGGGACTGTCATGCGCATGTAATAGGGATTAAACTTGTATGCCCACTCTCTTTTCTTTCTGAATGGGGGAGTTTTAGCTTTGCTAAAGAAGCTGCCTTTTCAGGAAAGGGGCTGGCTTTTTTGTTGAAGAGTTGAAATTGGCCCTGGCACGTGAGAAATGTTAGAAGAAAAGGCACATCATGTTACCAAAACACAGCTGAAATGAATCCGAAGAGCCACATTGTCAATTCATCACATCCTGCCCCTGAGTACAGTCTGTGTTAATGACAGGAGATGCTCTCTACGGGATGTAGTGCGGCTGGACACGTCTCAGCTGGCAGCAACTTGATGATGGAGTTGGCGAGGCCATTCATACCTCTCATGCACTCCAGCTCTGGCCCAGCTGCTTCCCCGTTCACACAGCACCCAAAGTGAGGATATTTTCATACTGTTTCCCTGGGAAATGTTTTCTGCTTCGTAGCCTTGTTTTATAAAGTTCATGTTGAGCCCTATCAGAACACTTCATGGCCTGAGTCTAAAAGCCTTGTTTCTAGCTCTGCATCTCTATATAGGGACTCTTGGAGGATGCATATGTAGCCTGAGATGACAGAGGTGGTCAATATATAGAGAACATCAGAAATACTCAAGTTTTCATGGAGAATCACTTTGACACCGTTGCCTTCTGCCTGTTTTTTACCCATAGACATTTGTGCGTCCTCACATGCACATCACTGACTGAACTAAGGAACCAGCACAGCTGTACTGTGGCATCAGGTCAGTATTTGGAAATGCCTACATCTCCCCTGATAAGACATTCTCTTCTTTTGCACTAGCATTAAACCAGTCAACCTTCCTCTATCCCTACAGCACCCAGCAGAGGAGACCCTATTCTCTACACTATTCCTACCTTCATGGAGCAAAACTGTATCCATGTGCTCTTGACCCTGCTTGTGAGGACTCCCATCCACATGCCTCCAAATTCTCAGCCCAGCCTGGACAGGAGCACACTGCCTTCCTGAGCTGCAGCTGGTGAATCTCCCTCCCTCTCCCCCCTCACTCCAGCCCGAAGCATGCCGCAGCCACTACTTACACAGCCTGAATAAGAAAACTCAGCTGCTGCTCCCTGAGCTTGCTCCTGGATTCCTCAACTGTGTACTCTCTCCACAGTGCTCAGCCCTGTGAAGTGATGATACAGGAACCAGACCTCTTTGGTTTATTTTTACATTGACGTCAGAGTCTTTCCTAGCCTCCACAGCTCATTTTGGTAAAAGGATGTCTTCAGGGGGGAGGGGAGGGGTCGGAAAGAGAAAGGAGTGAGGATGAGCAGGAGGTGACTGTGACGTGGGCAGCCAGTGGTGGGAGGCTTTAGGGGCTGGTGATGAAAGAAAGGGTGCTTAGATCATCACCTGGACTTGAGTACGTTAGAGGCCTGACCTTTACATCTACTCAGACAGCTGCTTTCTCACCTGCACCAGCACCCTGACTAGGATCATGAGCCCTTCCTTTCCCCACCTTTGGTGGCTGTTTGTACCTAGGTGCTGGTTCAAGCAGAGAGGGAAAGCTCAGGCACCAAGGGAGGTCTACTGCCCCTACACAATGGTACATAAACACAACTGCCTAGTTGTCCTGTCTTAGTGCCCAGGCCAGGGCTAATGTCTGTCTCCAAGGGAAGTGGGAGATGATCATAGTGGGAAAGTACCAAACTGTTATGTTAAGCTAACAGTAAATAGATGCAAGATCAGTGCATGATCTGTTAGTTGATTGGTTTATAGGTACACATTAGCAATTGTATTTGGCATAAATTTTAGAGTTACTGTATGATTTGTATTGAGGAGTCGGGCTGACAATAAAGCTGTCTCACTCTGCATCCCAGAACGAGTCTGTGCAATTACAAGATGCAACACAGCAATGCCCCTACCATGGCCAAGAAGGCTGATAGTATCCTCAGGTGCATTAAGAAGAGTGTGGTCAGCAGGTCAGGGCAGGTTCTTCTCCTCTACTCTGTCCTAGCGAGGATGCATCAGGAGTCCTGTGTCCAGCTCTGGACTCCCCGCTTCAAGAAAGACAAGGAACTACTGGAGACAGGCCTACAGAGGGCCATGAAGGCAATGAGGGGACCAAAGCAACTGTCTTAGGAAGAAATGCTGAGTGAGCTTAGTCTGTTTAGCCTGGAAACTGAACACAAGGACAATCTTCTTTCCTGTGAGGGTCATGAAGCACTGGAATGGGCTGCCCAGGGAGGTTGTGGAGTCTCCTTCTCTGGAAATTCAAAACCTATCTGGATGCATTCCTGTGATTTAGCAGGGTGTTGGACTGGATGATCTCCAGGGGTCCCTTCCATCCCCTACCATTCTGTGATTCTGTGATTCTGTGAATGTTGATGCTTGTGAGGGATTTGGAGAATATCAGAAAGAGGAAGCTGCAAGTGAAATCGTTAACAGTGAATTATTCTTAGCAGATTAATCACACCTGTGTTTAGAGCTTCTCTCGGGTTGCGAGCAAAGCCAGATTTCTTTGTGTGGCCAAACAACTGCTAGGAATCCCAACGTAAGTCTTTCATGCCCTAAAATGCTGGTAGTTTTCTATTAGGTTCATGAGTACTCATTTACTTGGGTAGAGTAATGCAAACAATTGATGTCAGAGCCTCACTTAAGGGCAAATATGGAGCTTTCTCCAGTGCTGTTGCACAACTGCAATTAAACCTGTGCTCTCTCTGTGTAATGGATCACATTTCTATATTGCATTTGTCCAGTTCTTAACACAACTGCTCTTGTCATCCGTTATTAGACAATCTGTGTAGCAACTTGATACAAGCCATCCTTTGTAAGCTATTTGGACCAAGCATTGAGATGTATTTATGTAAGAAGCCAGACACCAGCACTCATCAACAGCCCCAACCACCAGGTGACACTGATGTAATTGGGTTGGTTTAACCCTGGAAACTTCAGGGAGCGGGAATTATTGACAAGGAAGCATCACCTGGTACCACTAGAATGACTGGTCTGTACTGGTTGGTTTGAGAATCAGTAGTGAGAAAATAGGTTTTGATCTGAGTGAACCATCACTACAGGGAAGAGAAATAGGAAGGGAAAACTCAGTGTATCCATGGCAGAGTCAAGTAATAAGTCCAGCTTTTTGGCCATTGGACCACACACTCTCTGTCATAAATAATGCTAAAGTCTCAGAGATTCCCGGTGCCCCTGTCAGAACCAATACATTGTTCATGGCTGAAGAAAGACAGAGTCTTGTAAAAACCAGAAAACAAGATCCCTGTAAATCACCATGTCTATACTTAGCAATGTGTTAAACCTTCTAAGTTCCATTTCAGAGCACATAAATTTCTTTTTCCGAGTTGAAAAATCCACCCAAAGGTCAGTCAGAAACAGGAATAAAACTGTCTTTGAAATCTCAGGCTGCTGTAATAGCATTTTTGGCAGTGAATGATAAACTTGAACGTTGAGTTTTACATGGCAGGCAAAGCAAACATGTATTTGTCTATACATTTAATAACCCGCCGGGGGCCCTTTTTTCATTTCTTCTCCCAACCTACCAGACTATTTATAGATTTTTACTACAGATAGACCTCTTGGATAGAAAAGGATATACCAACTACTTCTGAAGAAACAGTCACTGTAGAGCTATGACCATAAGCCATCGTTTGTGGATGAGAGTCTCATTTTAATGATAACCTCCCAAGTAGCAGGAATATTAACTCTTCCTTTACCTGGCAGGGATTTTTAGACTTTCACAGCTTTTAGAAGTCATGAAGGGTTGTTCAGAGGGATCTAATGATCCTGAAGGTGTTGGATTGTGGCATATCCTGGCCAGGGCTCTCAGAGATGTCTGGGGAACGAGCTCCACTAGCCACTACAAAGTACACCTGACCAGAGGGACTTAAGAGCCATGTATTCAGAGATCTCAGTTTGAATGAAAAGCCTAAGCAGTCCTTGATGGATGGTGATGACACCCATGGATGGGAGAAATTTGAGGTCTCTTGTCTCTCATGTCTCATAGTCAAGATGTTCTTGATGACTTTTAACTCTGGAGGAGTATATTCAGGGTCTTTCTTTTTAAATATCATTACGTTCATTAAAGCAGGGACAGTTATGACATCTCTCCCATGACCCTGGATGTACAATATGCAGCTGTACAATAGCGTGCTATGTCTGGACAGAGAGACTGGAAGATGTTCTCCAGAGATGATTACTCAGATCTCATCCCTGGATGTTTTAACTTGGCAACTGACAGTCAAGTGATGTGTATTTTGAACCTCCCTGCCTGCAGGAAGGACTTTAACTGGGAATTTGCAGTGAGTAAAAGTTCTCTCCCAATTGTGAGTATGTTTCTGAACTATTGGATAAAAATATCTGAGCAACCACGTCTTCATCCATTGGTTGTTTTGCTAGAAATATTTACACTGAGGTGTCTCCTGGGCTGAGCTCCCTCAGATCTCAGCAAAGCTCAGTGCTGAGATGGGTCTGATGAGCAGACCTGATCTAAAAACACAGGTACTTCTAGGCTTAACCAGGTACCTTCAGGTTCCCAGTGTAAAAAAATTGATAAAAAAGACTCTAGATACACTGGGAACTTCAGGGTCCAGTGTAGCTGAAGGAGGAGAGGTTTAGGTCCACAGTCTTAGACATCTGTGCTTAAGATGGGAGCTAGGGAGGCTATAGGCTCTCAAACCTCCAAGAGGATGGGGTCTTAGAGGTCCTCTGCTAGGTGGCTGAAGCCTTCAGGATGTTTTCTTCTTCAATACTGAACAGCAGCTCTCCAGTCCCTACAGGGTGGACTTGGCTGCTCCATGCCTTTAGGATGTCCTTGTGTGTTCAGCTGCACATTGTATAGAGGAGCACAGAGCAGCTAAGACAGTGTAGGTTCTAGCTTAGAACATACCTGAGTAGCTTTCCAGGGTAGAAGACCCTATTCCTTGCACTTCCCATTGCTGAGGGTGAGAGTGGTGCTTGAAAGCTGCAGGAGCATGGCTCTGAGCTTTGACACAAACATCCAAGTTTTACTTGGGAAAGCACAACCTGAGTGGGATCCCCCTGCTCCAACAGTTGCTTCCAAAACACCTCTACAGGCAGATAAGTCAACATCACTCCACAAACGGCAGAGGGCCCTCAAAAGCAAACAAGCAGAGGTGGAGTCCTGCAAGGGTTGAGCACTTCATGCTTCAAAAAAACCCATCCTTGCCAAGCACAGGAGGACTCACCACTCTATGACACCTTGTGGGCACAGTGAGAGCTCTTTGCTACAGTAGCATTTGCAAACACCATCTCTTTCAAGATCATAGAATCATAGAATCACCAGGTTGGAAGAGAGCCACCAGATCATCGAGTCCAACCATTCCTACCAAATACTAAACCATGTCCCTCAGCACCTCGCCCACCCGTGCCTTAAACACCTCCAGGGAAGGTGAATCAACCACCTCCCTGGGCAGCCTGTTCCACTGCCCAGTGACCCTTTCCATGAAAAATCTTTTTCCTAATGCTTAGCCTAAACCTCCCCTGGTGGAGCTAAAGTCTATTTCCCAGTCACAAGCCTGGAGGGTCTCGAGTGTGTTGCCCACATTCAGATGCCATTTTAAAGGTGCTCACTGGGCCTCTGCTTGCTGTTCCTTTACTACATGGGTTCCCACAGGCTGTAACTGGGTGCCAAAGAACAACTCCAATGGCTCAAGGTCCTGCAAAGTGCACAACCAAATTGAACCCTAGCACCCTTTCCCAAGCCAGATTGCCAGTGATCTTGTCACTTGGTGAATTGATCAACTGAGGGATGAAACAGGTCATATTTCAGCCTCTTTCACCTTCATTTAGGCCCTTGAGCAATGGTTTAACTGTGAGATCAGTGGGATGTGTGCTGGTGGGAGACAAAGGAAGAGAAACTGTGAAAGGTAGCTGCAGTGCTACCCCAGTCATTAGCCCTATAGGCAAAACTCCACAGCAAAGTTTACATGCATAAGGGACCAAAATAGACACTGAGTGGATTTGTTCATGAAGGTGTTTTGACACTGTCCACACATCTTTCCAGGGTAAATAAGAACTGGGTTCTTACAATGTTCCCATGGTGTCATTGCCATGCAGGACCTTACTACTGTGTTTTCAAATGTGTTCTTCCCTTTTGCCTTGCAAAAACAACTTTTTGTGAATGAGGGCTGGTCCATCAATAATGGAAACAATGGCTCACCAAGTCATAATGCTTCATTTGGGGCCCTGCCAGGGGTTATTATTACACCCAGTGCACTTTTACTTGAGCCAAAGGTTGCATTCAAGGGCTGCATTTTCATTGCTTTGCCGCTCCCAGAATTCTGTAAAAGGGATTTAAGAGTGAGGAAGGTGGGATCTTGGTTTGAGCTCACTTTACTAGGCACTTTTCCTTCCCCTTCTTTCCCATTTTGTAGAAATTTAGATATCTGATCAGACCCAGGGAGATGTGAAGCCGTATCCAAGGTGTTTACTTAGAAAATAAGCGCATGGCAGCAGTTACCTGAACTTTCCCCCTCAGCTTTCTCAGTGACCAAGTGAATAAACAGATTATAGCTCCTTGCATCCTTACGTTTCCCCTCCTTAAACCTATAAGCCTGTGATGTGAGCAAATCTTCAAGTAACACGTGATAGAACAAGAGTAAATGGCCTCAAGTTGTGACATGAGATGTTTGGATTGGATATTAGGAAAAAATTCTTCACTGAAAGATTGATAAAACACTGGAAGAGGCTGCCAGGGAAGTGGTGGAGTCTCCATCCCTGGAAGTGTTTAAAAAACATGTAGATGTGGCACTCGTGTCATTGTTTAATAGACATGGAGGTGTTGGGCTGATGGTTGGGCTGGATAATCTTAGAGGTTTTTTCCAGCTTTAATAATTCTATGATTTATGAGTCTTTCATCTATACCTACAAAAACATCTGCTATATGGAGATCTAGGACTGCAATACTGGTACCTAAACAGCATATATGGTGGTAGCCTGGTCTCATGTGCTATCTGGCTGTATAATGGTGCATCTTCTGCTTCCTGTTGTGGAGGAATACATGTTCTTTCCCTTCTAGGCTCACTACAGTAAACAGAACCCTGAGAAATCACCCCTCTAACACCAATAAAATATGTTATTTTAAAATTTTTAAAGCAATCTGTTTTGGAGCTATTTCTGGGAGCTCAGTCCTGTGTAAAATTCCGTGCCCATTTCAAATACTCTTGCTACATTTCTTCCATCACCGTGCTCTCCCATTCTGACTAAAACTAAGATTAAAAATAAACCCCAGCAACATCCTGTACTGCCCAAAGTGCCTCAGACAGACTGGCAAAGCACAGCAATTTTAAGCGTCAGTGGATCACCCTTCAGAACCCTAAAGGCTTAACTTTCCATTAGTCAACAGGACAACTCATATAGGTCCTAGTTCAGAGAAGGGCAGAGACCAGAGAAGGTCAGAGAAGGTCCTAGCTCAGAGAAGGACACACATAACTAACTGCATGATTTGCCAGTGGCAGATCATCTGGTATTTGGGAATTTTCCATAGTTTAACCTTTGATGCAGGAGGTTGGGTTCTTGAAGGAGCCACCTGTTTCTGTGTGGTAGGCTGACCTTGGCTGGACACCAGGTGCCCACCAAGCTACTCTGCCACTCCCCTTCTCAGCAGGACAATGAGGAAGGAGAGAAAATAAGGAGGAAAAAAACCTTGTGGGTCAAGATAAAGGCAGTTTAATAAAGTAAAAGCAAAGGCTGTGCACAGAAGCAATGGGAAACAAAAGAATTATTCTCTGCTTCCCATCAGCAGGCAATGTCCAGCCACTTCACAGGTTGCCCGGAGATTGTTGTCCAGATTTGTGGTTGGAATGAGCTGTGATGTTTATAAAGAAAACAACACACTTGTTTTATGTGAAATAGTTCAGCCAGTGAAGGAATTGCCAGGGCTTTATTGGGTCAAATTCAGTCTGCTGGCATTGGGTAGACTCCTGAAAATGTCATCTTCTTGATGAGTAACGATGTAAACAATTTGAATTAGTGTAACAATTATTGTTACTACCAAAGGATTTAATCTTCTGTGGCTAATTCTACTCCTGTTGAAATCGATGAGGGTTCTGCCTTTGGGTTCTTCAGCTTCTAGTTGGGACTTTCAACATGATTTATGGCAGGCAGCATACCATGTACTGTGACATGAATACAGGACTTGTGATGCCTTTAAGCGTCTTTATGTGAGATGTAGTACCATTTCCTTGGCTTCTCCAGAACAGTCATTTGGGATAAAATATTTTCCCAAAACTGTCTGTGAAAAGGAAAACCAATAAATACCTGAGCTGGAGCCCAAATGCTTTTGGTTGTTCTTCTGCATAGCATCAGATGCTTGTGGCTGAATGCTCTCCTCCGATGACCAGGGATATGCATGTCTATAAAGTGGTCTTGTCTACATCCAGATCAGAGGGTGCCAAGATTCTGCTGTGGAAAGGAAGTTTTCTGAGTTGTCCCTGAACTAGTCTAAAAATTTCCTGTCAAGGTCTTAGAATCATAGAATCATAGAATCATTAAGGTCAGAAAAGATCTCTAAGATCATCAAGTCCAACTGTCTGCCCAATACCATCATGCCTACTAAGCCATGTCCATAAGGGCCACATCTACATGTTTTTGAAACTCCTCTAATGATGTTAACTCCACCACTTCCCTGGGTAGCCTGTTCCAATGCTTAACCCCTCTTTCAGTCAGGAATTTTTTTCAGGTATCCGATCTAAACCTCCCCTGGTAGAACTTCAGTCCATTTACACTTGTCCTGTCACTAGTTACTTGGGAGAATAATGTATGAACATGTCAAACCATTAACATGCTATATAGTATGTGCAAGTGATACGTTCTTAGGGACAAAGAGCTGGATTCTGAATCATGCAAAGTTTTCTCTGGTGATGCAAAGGAGTCTAAAAAAGGGTGCAAATATAGGGTTTTTTCATGTCCACTCTGGCATGGAGCAAATAAGGATATGAACAGAGAAGTAGTAGTGCCAAAGTTACCCCTCTCAGGTGATTGTTCTTCAGACTGGAGGACACATCCTCCAAAGAAAACCTGCCAGACCCCACATTTACTGGCTTTTGAGCTGAACTGCAGGACCTGGCACTGAAATGGTTGTGGCAGGTTGCTAGGAGAGACTGCTGTGTGGCAACACCTTGCAAGAGGGTGGTAGCAAACATCTACCCCTCTGAAATTGCCTCTCTTGTCTGTGGGTGAGCAGGCGTCATGCCTGAGGATAAGAAACTGTTGGTTTCCTCTGCTTTGGTTAGAGCTGCACGGTCATTGCACCTTCCTCTCCCATCCAGCTGCATATTTCTCCTGCTCTGTCTGCATAGGGCAGATCCTGAAGTTGCTTCCTGGGAACTGACTTAGAGAAATGATGTAAAAGGGTTTTGGAAAAATGAAACATTGCTTAATTCCATGTTGGGCCAGATCACTGACTAGTTTTTCTGCACAAAAGAACGTGAAAGTTTATGTGTGCCAGTGAGGTCATAGTGAGTGAAACAGGACTGGTCTTCACCGCAACAGCATTGATGAAGTGTTGGTGGAGATGATCACAGTGCTACGTGAAGTCGGTTGTTGGTAAGGACACAACCCCATGAGTCATCACCCTTCTGAGCTCAAAAAAATGCTTCTTTTTTTTTATGTGCACTTGGCCTCTAACATCACCATCTGTGCAGTTGTATCAGCCTGCTGTGTTGTGTAAGCTTGGCTGCTGCCTTTTACTTACATAACTGGTGGTACCCATCAAACTGCCTTCAGCTTCAAGCACATCAAGAAGAAGTATTAACACAAAAGGGAGCGATAAAATGTTTATTGAATAACTGGTTTAAGGAATAGCTGATATATTTTACAGTTTGTTAATTTTATAGCTTGTTATTTCACATTCTATGAAGTCTTTCTGTGTTCTTCAGCAATGAGGACAAGGTCTTTCTTTTGGCATTTTACTAGAAACAGACCCATGTTTCATTCCTGGAAGTGATTACAGTCCTGTTATTGATTTGTTCCTATTGATGGTTTTGGGACCTTTTGGCAAAGGACAGTGGAAGTGAAAATGGGTGGGAGGGAGGGGGGAAGGGGAAGAAGTAGATCTCAGTAACATATTGTTTTATTTCCATGCACCCAATGGTTGTGTGGGCCACAGACTAGTGGGAAAATGATGTTAATTATCTTTGGCTGCCAGCACAGCTCTGAGGCAAAGCCATATCAAGTACTGATGAACAAATGTGGGTCGTACAGCTGTTCTGTGCTGTTATCGGAAATGGCCTCAGGTTCTGAGGTCTTCCAAGGTTACTTCTGACCACTTTGTGTGGGACACGATGACATAAGCATGCCCTTGCACTTAGATTATATTTGCTATGACCTGCTTTTTGTGTCTTTGATCTAATTAGGACCATTCTAGAAAGAGTTGTTATTTGTGAGCGATGTTCTCATCTGCTTTGTTCTCAGTTTCAGTTTGTTACTCCAACAAAAAGACTCCTAAATCTCCTTCCAAGATATTCTTGGCCTTAAAATTGCTATAACTACACCTACAATAGTTATCTATGATAGTTTAGTAAATGCATCTGGCAAGCAAATCGGCTGATCCCCTTCAAACAGCTGCCTCCTTGGCAGCTCCTTGAGACATGACCACCTGAAGAGATGAAGAGATGCCAAGGGAGATGGTTGAATCACCTTCCCGGGAGGTGTTTAAAGGATGGATGGATGAGGTGCTGAGGGGCATGGTTTAGTGATTGATAGGAATGGTTGGACTCAATGATCCAGTGGGTCTTTTCCAACCTGGTGATTCTGTGATTCTGTGATCTTCTGTGGAAGATGTGGGCATTTGTGTGGGGATATGCATGGACTGGCATGTAATAATATATTGCTAAAGAGATGTGGGCTCTATCTAAATTCACCTTCACTCCTGAAGGGCAGACACTGGAAACAATTTCTTTTTGTTGTGAGATTTCTGTTCCTCTGAAGAGTCAACCAGCCTGTAGTGGGCAAGATACATGTGAATTCTGAGGCATCTTATCCCAGTCCTAGGCAGGAGAATGTGCACAGAGCTGAGCAACCTAGAAGCTCTTCAGAGAAAGGAAGATCTCTGGAGACCTTCATCTGAAACCAAGCTGGAAAGATCAAATGTGGATGTGCAGAATCTGAGCACCTGCCAGATTGCCTTTTGAACATGGACAGAAGACAGGAATGAGGAAGAACATTTTTCAGAGTGCCTGCTAGGGTAGATGTGGGCTCAGTCAAAGAAGAGATAGTCTAGAGGAATAATCATATGTGAAATTGCTGGATGTGTTTGCTGCAGAACCAGATCACACTAGTCCTTTCTATCCCTGCTGCTCTTCCCCTCTCCCTCCTACAGGTTCCTCGTAGTTATCAATCCTAACATCCATTTGAAAGTATGCAAATGAGGAACCTGCTTGCTCCAAGGGAGGATGGAAAGAAGCAATGACTACAAGTGGCTTGACGCTCTTCATCTCCTCTGCTGCCCTTGATGGTTCAACAGAGATAAAGAGTTCTCACTAAGATTTCACCAGAGCCTAGAAACCACGACCTTGGGAATATCTGTGGAAAGGTAAGGGTGATGTTCCCAGCTCTAGGCTGTGCTTGCAGTGGTCACGATGCTTCTTTGATTGGGTTTTTTGCTCTGGCCAACGTATTTACTGCAGAGTACTGCTGCAAGTGCAGCATATCAAGTGTTTGACTCACCACTTGTTTGCTTTTTATGGACCCCCCATTGAGTAGAGTTGGGGTGTTTGGCTAGCTTAAGATCATCTCTGGAGGCAATCAGATACTGTAGATAAGTGCCAAACCCCTTCATTTCACATGTGGAAAATGGATTTCTGTGTAGGGCAAACAACTAGCTAGTCCCAAATCACATGTCTCAGTCTGCCTCGGACAGGTGAGGTCCTCTTCTTTGAAGGAGACCAAGTGTGGTGCATGTTGCCTTCTCTCTCCAATCATCAGTCCTGCTCTAGCCTGAAAAAAGAAGACTGATAACTATTTCCAAAGTAATAAAGGGAAGAATCTGAATTGCTTGAGGATGAGTCAGGTTTAAATGGTTTCCCCACAGGCAGGTTTGGCAGCTGGCCGGGCACCCTTGCAAAAGGATTAACCAGTTCTATCTGATCACAGCTAGTGGATGAAGAGCTTTTCTCAGAATGGCTTGTGTTTCCAGACTGGAACCAACCATGTTTTGCACAGCTAAAGGTATCTGAGGAAGGCACACAAAGTGCCAAGTGCAATGTCCCTGGTAGTTTCACTCATGAATAGGGTCCATGTGCTTGAGGAGGAGGCTGGAGTGAAGGGGGCCATAATGGTGGCTTGGAGGACCTTTCAGTTTCTGTGATTTCCCTCCTCAGCACTTGTCTTTGCATTTTCCACTTCTGAGGGCTGTGACTTCTGACTGGAAGGCAAATACTAGATGTTCATATCAGTACTTGCTGACTGTAGTCCTTTTTTTTTTTGCTTAAGATCTTCCACCTTCTAAGGGAATTGAACCTTCAGGTATAGAGATGAACTCTTCAGGGAATGTGTCAAGAAGGTCCTGCAGCAAATCCAAGCTACATAATCTGCTTTTCCCCACTGAGATCTTGCTTTGTGATTTTCACAGTTCCAGTATCCATGAAACCCTTTGGCCATATAGGTGGGAACCCATCTCGCCAGTTCCAAAATAGATTCAGCTCTGGGCGGAGTATCAGACGCATAGGAGACTCCATGTATCCATGTATTCTAAGACTCTGAGATCCCATTATATCCTGTGGAGAACATGTTAACAGAGACAAGGCAGAAAGGTCTTGATTCAGTTGCAAATGTGGAGGCTGCTAGCACTGTGGCTTTCTAGCCTTTCACTTGATCTCCAACTGCTCACAGGGCATGGGTTCTCCAAAGCCCTGCTGTGGGTTGTCCTAAGCTTTCCATCTTTCTAAAGCATTCTCATTCCCAAGAAGCAGGAAAAAAAACCCGCATCAGGTCTCTCCAACTTTCCTTCAAGTCTAGGATGCAAAGTGACAGTACAACCTCATCCTCTTGTCCCTGCCTTTCTCTATCTCTTCCAAGGGAATGCCATGGCCTGTCCTTCTGCAGTGCTTTGTGACACCAACTTCTCTGAAGGCAGCACAACCGCAGGGCAGAGGCGAGGCACATTCCTGATAGGACCAAGATAGCTTTTTTCCCAGAGCTCCCAGGCAGTGGGAACAGGGAACTTTTTCAAAGGACTGCTGTGCTTAAAGTTAAAATAACAGGCACAACAGAGTGGGAGATCTAGGCTGGATTATAGTACTTGGGGCCTGATCCCTTCAAATTAAAATAGAAAAGATGACAAAAGGATGCACTTGGGGAGCTTCCAAAATACTTCTGTGACCACTTTGATATCTCTTCAGTCTCACAGCATCACAAAAAATTGTAAATACAATCTGAACTGCAGCTTTGTTTTTATTAACAAGGATTACCCAGGCCTGTGTTTTTGTTGTTGTTTCCGAAAGATTTCTCCTGCTGTTGGGGTAGCTGGGTCCCTCTTCCTAACCCCCTCCATGGAAGAACAATATTGACATAAGGTCTAAAATGCACTTAAAATCAGATGGACTGAGAGTTGTTTTACGGTTCTGAAACTCCAAGCTGTCTTTTTCCCTCTGTTTTTTTCCATGAGTTTACAAGGCATGGAAAATCTTGTCTGTTTTCAACTTACAAATCTCCATCAGCTGCAGAATTGCCTCTCATGAGAAAATAAATAGATCTGTGCTCTAGAGTCACTATGGTGTTGTAGGTGATAATCCTTGAAGCTTCCACTATGAAGCCCATGCTGCCTGTAAGAGGGAAAAAAAGGGAAAATTGCTCCTTAGTATTTCAAAACTATGTCTTGAAAAACAGGAATTCATGCCAGGACAGTTTATTTTGGTTAAAGCCAAGTTGTGCTGCAATTCCCCCGAGGCAAGACTGAACTTGAGGGCATGGAGCAGGAGGGAGACACGCTTGGAGGAAAACTGAGCTCTTAATTGATGCTGAGTGATCATCAATGCTTGGGAACAGGGTTGCATCGGGTGGAAAATGTTATCTTCTCCCTGCATGTCCAAACAGCTATAGGCAATGAGGATAGCTAGGAACTTCAGTTGTGGCTGAATTTGCCTTTTCCAACACCTTGATGGCACTGGAGCTGAGCCTTGGACTGTTTTAACTTCACCTGTCCCACAACGGCTACAGCTAGGAGGATGCGCAGGCTATGTTTACAGTGGTAAATCATTCAGGAACATCCCAGGAATGTGAATGTGATTTATACAATTAACTTAAATGCTCATATACAATTAACTTAAAAGCTCACAAGGTGTGATTTTGCTTTGGTCACACCAAAACTCTCTGTTGTGCTACTGTTGATTTAACCCATGGGGATAGACTTATCAACCGTCAAGGAAGCAATGGGTGAATCCAACCCAATTAAACACCAGATGACAGAGTGATGGGATAATTAAGGTTAAAAGGACCTCTGCAATTTCTAGTCCTGGCTCAAAGCAGTGTCAGGGACATTGGGGATGCTGGGTGTTTGTTTTGTTGTAAAGCAACTTATCACATGGACACCTTGGGGAACGGCAAGGCTGTTTGTTGTGTCCTGGCACATATATAATTACCTCTGGTCAAACTATTTCTCCCTAATAGCAGCTCCAGGGAAACAGTAATGCAAGTGGATGGAGATTTTCCTTTCACTCATCTTTACACTACTGGAGATGGACCTGTCTGAACTGGGAATCTATAGAAGGTACCAGTTGTCCCTGATCAGTGACTGGCTATTTTGAACAGCCTTTGTGTTCATCTGATTAAAATCACAGAAACGGGCATTTTCAGATTACTGTGTGCTACCCAAGTCAGGGTGGCTGGATATCTCCTCTGTGCTTCCAGGGGAATTGAAGCTTTATGGTCTGTATGTACATGTCCTGTAGAAGAACAGAGTAAATACAGATGGAGCATTTCCTCCAGGTACTCTCCCTGCCTCCCTTATTTGTGCATTAAAAGTCTTCCGAGCCGTATGTGTATTTTACTTTTTCAGCAGTCCTTTGTGTGACTTTCTTTGTGATCTACTATCCTGCTGTCTTTTAGCACCCACAAAATACTGTGGCAAAAATTTCCACAGTTTGTCCATGTTACACGAAGACCTGCCTTGCCTTTGTGTTTTATTGACGACCTAGATTTTACCTTAAAAGAGACCGTGAAAAAGCAGTCATTGTGTCCTTTCTGCGTCTGCAGAAACTGATTTTGTAGATCTCTGTCATTCCTCCTATTGCTCATCTTTTTTTCCAGTCTGTAAAATCCTGGCGTGCAATTCATTCCTAACTTGCAGCTTGCAGAAACTTGAGACAATGTTTTCATGGTGCTTCCCAACCAAGGTCTTGTTCCAGACATTATTTTAATCTGCATTTTGAAACATTACTTAAACCATTTCTGATCCTTCCCATACAGAACAAGCAGCACAGCTTGATAATTACAGCAGCTAAATCTTCCATACAGAGAGATGTGATCATTTTATGAAGAAACGGAAGTTATCTGAAATAATTGTTAGTGGAGAGATGTGGCTGTTAAATGTGAGCATCAAAAGCAATAATCACCCAAGCCCCATGAGAGTATGTGTCATCTCCTCCTTGTTCACTTGACAAGGACATGGAAAACAAAGCAGCAATGCAGGGAGGCGGCACAGACTGTCAGATCTGAAATCACAGCCAGGGTTTTGGAGCCACCTCTTCGAAACTGCAAACTCCACTCATCCATGTGAGATCTGCAAACAGGAATCACCCTTGCCAAACCTCCTCTTTCCTTCCAGGAACACGATTGTGCAGTCGGGCCCTGGGGACTTCTGCAGTATCTTCCATTCCTTTGCAGCCTCCTGGAGATTTGAACAAGCTGGCTTTGAATGGAGAGGGAGAAAGGCTCATCTTACTGGAAAGCAGCTGGGATAAACAGAGCTTAAAGCTGAGACAGGGCAGTAGAAAGTGTTGGAGGTGGCAAACCAGAAAGAGTTGGGTAAGAAATTGTAAAACTCCTTAGCTAATTTTACCCTTCAGATCAGGAGCAGCAGGGTCTACTTATCCCTCTTGCTCAGGGCGCTCTTTCTCTTTGCAATGTTTGCAATGGACTTCTGAAGAAGCTGCAACTGTGAGTGTTGTGTTTGCCCTCAAATGAGAGGGAAGGGATGGGGGACAATTGTTCAATGATCCCCATCCTGCTCTGTGCCACTTGCTGGATGCTCTTTTGTCTAATCCATTTAGAAAACACTGTTCCTTTTCCTCTTCCAGAATTTCTGACCATGTCATTCCTATATCACTCTTGTTTGTCCCTTCATGTTCCCTAGTTTTATGGTTATGTTCAGGAGAATCAGTTCTTTCGAGACAGATGGAGTATCTGAAGCTCTGAATCATCTGGTCTCTCCTCCACAGAGTTTTGTATCCCAGGAGAGTTTTCCTTTCAATGCTCTTCTCACCAGACAGAAGATTTTTTCTGGGAATTGCCTTCCTGACACTGCCATTCCCTTTTTGCCCCATCTGCAGTTTCCCTGCCTGCAAAAGGAACAATTTCAAACTGGCTGTTGTAGTCTGGCACAAACTTCTTGTGAAACTGCTAGAAAAAAAAAAAAAGGGCTGCTGAAAAGGCAGATTGTTGTTAAACATCAAAATCTTCCCATGAAGGACACTGACAGTAAAAAGCAAATTATTTAATAGCTCTGAGGTGTAGCTATCGCACTCCTTTCTGTATTTTATTTTATTTTATTTTATTTTATTTTATTATTTTATTTTTTCTTCCTAGATGAATCCTCAGCCTTTATTTTTTGGAAAAGGAGATCCTTACCTCCTAAAATACAAAGAAAATCTCACTTCTGATTCTACTGCAACTAGATGATGACGAACATCTTAATCAGGATTAAACAGCCACCGGGAGTGGTTGGTCCACTGGGGCAGAGTGGGAGAAAGAAAAGAAGATGGGGAAAGGCAAACTTTCTAACTGAAAACAAGGCAGTGATGTGAGAGGCAGGTCTCCCTGGACACCACTGCCAGGGCAGGAGCTGTCTAGAAGGATTTCAAAATGAGCAAGGATTGCATTTCCAAGGATGTGGTCCTGTTTGAGGATGTGAGTTTGAGATGGCTGGAGAATCAAGTTTAGTCCCTCTTGCCATGTATACGACTGCTGGATACATTTAATATTTAGCAGAACAAGGAGTCTGGGGAGATCAAGGTATATCCGATACTGAGAAGGGAGAGGAGAACTGAAGCAGATGGCAATCATCATAGAAAGCATCTCCCAGGGAAACAGAGAGAAATGAAAAAAATCAGTCACAAAATCTAGAGGCAGAAATTAACCATCAAGAAATAGCTGGAACTGATGCAAATCTTGCTCCATTTTGTTAAAATTAAGGAGATGCTCATTTTTTTCTGTGGCTTATATTGTCTGGGTACAAGAGCTTGAATTCCTAGGTGTTAGTTCCTGACATACATTTAGAAATGGGAACAGAAAGAGAAGGGGGAGGACACACCATCTCTATGGACCTTGTTGTGCACAGTGACAGCCTCTGCATCCATAAATGCCTGCTGTGAAGGGAAAGATTGCTGGTGGGAAGAGATGGGCAATCCCGTCGTGTGTGCCTGACATGAGGGAGCAGGGTGGTGGGGACAAACAGGAGCAACTTGCCTGGGAAGGAGCTGACGGGGGCTAAAAATAGTTTCTGTCGCAAATGCTTTCATAGAAGTGGTCCCATCTCGGCACAAAGGGATGGACCGGGTGCCTTCTCAAGGGCTGATCTTGCCCTATTTTTAGCCTGGTTTCATAAGGAAATGGGCGCCTGTCCATCTCCATGTTCCTCCCAGCTCTAACTTTTTAGTCTTTTGGACACCTGGAACAAAATGTGACTAAGCTGGGTGGAAGTGTCAATCTGCTGGAGGGTAGGGAGGCTCTGCAAAGGGATCTGAACAGGCTGGACTGCTGGGCAGAGGCCAACAGGATGAGGTTGCCTGGAGGAGAAGAACCTGGGGGTGTTGGTTGACAGCCAACTAAACATGAGCCAGCAGTGTGCACAGGTGGCCAAGAAGGCCAATGGCATCCTGGCTTGGATCAGAAACAGCGTGACCAGCAGGTCCAGGGGGGTTATTCTCCCTCTGTACTCCACACTGGTGAGACTGCTCCTTGAATTGTGTGTTCAGTTATGGGCCCCTTACCACAAGAAGGATGTTGAGGCTCTGGAGCAAGTCCAGAGAAGAGCAACAAAGCTGGTGAAGGGGCTGGAGAACAGGCCTTATGAGGAATGGCTGAGAGAGCTGGGGTTGTTTAGCCTGGAGAAGAGGAGGCTGAGAGAGGACCTCATTGCTCTCTATAACAACCTAAAAGGAAGTTGTGGAGAGGAGGGAGCTGGCCTCTTCTCCCAAGTGACAGGGGACAGGATGAGAGGGAATGACCTCAAGCTCTGCCAGGCGAGGTTTAGGCTAGACATTAGGAAAATATTTTTCACAGAAAGGGTAATTGGGCAGTGGAACAGGCTGACCAGGGAGGTGGTTGAGTCACCTTCCTTCGAGGTGTTTAAGGGATGGGTGGATGAGGTGCTGAGGGGCATGGTTTACTGTTTGATAGGAATGGTTGGACTCAATGATCCAGTGTGTCTTTTCCAACCTGGTGATTCTATAACAGATTGGAGACTTCAAAGAGAAAGGTGTGGTGGCAAGTTACTCAGCACTGAAGAGTGAATGCCCATAGTGAGAGAGGCTGATACATCATAGCCCCTTGCCCATGCTATGGTGGGCAGGGATGTATTGCCTGGTGAATCTGCTCTGCGGCAACTGTGCTGTAATCTGAGGATATAGGAAAGACCTGCTTGGGGAAGACGAGTGTGTCTATGATGTGAATGGAAATTGTGATGACTCAGGTGTTGAGGGATGGCATAGGATAGGAGCAAGGATTAACTGCTGTTGTGTGGGGACCACTATGGGGTATGTTGTGTCTGTGACTTGTCCCTGAGCAGAGGACTGGGGGAGAAAATAGGGCTGGTAGCAGAGCACATAAAAAGCTGCTTTTTGGCATTGGCTTTCCCAGTGCAGGAAATGAGAGGAAATGCTACGTTCCCATATAAGGAAGGGCAGGAGAGGAGCCATGAATCATGGCAAGGCAGTGAGCTGGAGAAGGGCACCCTTGCAAGAAGAACAGGGAGGAGCTGCAGCCATACAGGAATAGTATGATGTGCCTTTGCCTCCTGTGGCCTGAGTGAGACTAAGAGGATTGGGGACTGGGGGTGAGGGAAGGGCAAAAGCCCCTTACAACCCCTTAGGTGGGGCCATAGGCCTGCCTGCTTCGAGGAAGAGCTGGAGGAAGGCTGCTAGGCTCTGTCCAGATTCCACAAACATAGCCTTGCTCCTTTGTCCATCATTCCTGGGCTGCCTCCTCTGTTGTTGCTTTGCTTGGGGTGACTCTGGCATACCTGAACTGGTACATGGGACCTCACTCCAGCCCAGAAGAGGTGGATGATGAACAGGTTGCAATGCCAAGGAGATAGGTTGTCCCATCTCCACCCACGGAGATGAGGCTGGATTTATACCCTGGTCATTAAGGACAAGCATGTTGTGGTAGGTCCATTGCCACTGAGTGGACACCTCCTAGGTAAGTGCCAAGCAATGGACACAGTCTTTTACACTTTTTATTTCCATCCTGCTTTGTACACATGCATTGTCTTTGAGATCCCAGCTTGGTCAGCTCTGACCTCACAACACTGAATCCTCCATGTTTACTGTAGGGTCGCCACAAATGCCACTGTAAAAATGACTGGGTTTTCTTCTGTACTGGCCAGAGAATCTCTCTCTCACCCCTTTTGTCCCATCAAGACTAAAACCAGACTACAAACCTTCAGAGTTATAGGCCAATGTTTTTCTGATTTCAGCAGCCTCAGACTTTTGCATCATTGTTCAGTAGATTGCTCAAAAAAATTCTAGGAGGAATTATTAGGAAAAAAGATCCCATAGATGACAAATAATCAGCCATCACATGTAACTCTCTGGATGCTCTTATTCACAATCTGCGTTTACTCCAGATGTGCACAGATGGAAAAATATGTTTGAGAAACATCTACTGGCCTGGCAAAGTGAAGAAATTTCCCCAGAATTTCACTCTTTGGATTACTTGTTCCTATCCTTCTGGACACAGCTCCTCTTTCACTGAAGCTGTGGGATTGCAATTGAAGGTGAAGGGATGTGCTTGGCGGAACAGTGTTCATTAGCATTTTTTTTCTGTTCTTGGGTACAGCTGACTGGAAAAACCACTCTCACCACCTGGAGGGGAAGAGCTCGCGAGAGAGACTTGGCAGTCCCCATTGAGTGCAATAGAAGGTGCGACAGAGCTCTGCAATGTGGTATTGCATGGTGGACCATGCCTACACAGTATCTAAATCCGGCTCTGGATCTAGATTTGAGCATGAGACTCTCTCACCACACCAAGCCCTGGGACTACACAAGGTCTATGTCACTATCAGGTCAGTGTAAAGCAATTTTTGAGCCCAATAGTTTGCACTTGGGAGCACTGTGGATCCTCTGGCAGGGGCACTGCATGACCTGAAATGGATTCAGAGGAAATCAGCAGTTGCTGGCTCATGCTGGGACACAGCTTTAAAGGACATGATGAGTGCCATTTCAGGAGCATGGACTATTAGGGCTTTGGGTCTTCTCTGATCATGGCTGAGTTTTCTCTTGGCTGGCAACAGGACCAGAATGAAAAATGCTGAACGCTGACTGCACACAGGCTGCAAACCTTTATTTCTCCCTTGGTAAGAAGTACAAATCTTCCTGTATGTTCATGCTTTGCAGAAGAGGGTGGTTCAGAGACCGCATCTCACTCACTGTAAGTTGTGCTGGCTAGAAAAGCCTTTAATTCTGATTTGAAAGTGTCAAGAACTTGTGAATCCACCCCTTCCCATACTGGTCTGTTTTAGTGGTTTATTGTATGCGTTGTTAAAGCATGCACTTAATTTTTCTTGTGAATTTGTTTGGTTTCCTAAATAGGAATTTGAGCCATGCTGTCACACATGAGATCTCTCCTACAGACACTCTGAAGGTCTGTGCTGACCTTATCTCCCTTTTCCTTTTGCCAGTAGACAGCCAACCACTGGAGCAGAACAGCTGATTTATCCTGATGTAAATCAAAGCTCAGACATATCCCAAACCTATTTTTATGAGGCCAAAAGAGATTATTGCATACAGTTGTAATTACGTGAATGCAGTGGGTGATCCTTGTGAAATCTGGGCTGCTAAGAAGCACAGATAATCCTGTGTGATGCTGTTATGACTATCGTGATCACAAAATGACCTGTGTGGCAGCCGCAAACCCTGTGCAGGCACTGAAGAAGGCCAAGTGTGCAAATACACTTGGACGTAGAGAGCGCTGATATTCCCTGGTAGCTTTCTGTGCTGAACCTAGAAAAGGTCTGAGTGTGGAAGTGCCATTGCTGCCACGTTACCACATTCCTGCCTTTCTCTTTTGGACTTGCCCCTTGTGGCTTGTACTCTTCCCAGGTTCATGCAGTTGAGCCTTCTCCCTCAACAAGCCACATTGTATTTCTCAGCCTCCTCTTCACTCTCTGGGGAGCCAGGGCTCATCCTGACTAAATGCTAAGAACGTAACACTGTGCCAAACAACTGCCTCATGTAGGTGGATGCAATCCAGATTTGCCCTGTGTTAAAGCCTGACATTTTTTTAATACATTCAACACCCTCAGCTGAGACTTTGATTTTATTTTTTTTCCTAATTTTATTTATTGCTGTTTTGAAAACCTGAGAATACCCATGGATCTGCTGTTGTTTTCTACAACAGCACCTGCCATAGAGTGAGCTGTTTGCCAAGAAAAATGAAAATACTAATCCCTCAAAGCGTCTAGCTGTGCTGACTCTCAATTCTTACTCTGCTGTAGCAAACATCTACTCCATCACAGTGCAGAAGATATAGTTAAGAGGCAGAAGTCCCTGGTTCCCAGCTTTTGAGTAGCTTGTATGAAGCACTCTGAAAGCTTACTCTGCACCCACTCTTATCTAAACATGCCTAAGCCCCAGCCTGCTGCTTCTGCTGCGCTGGCTTTACACTTCAGGCTGTTTTGAAAGTGAATTTGTAAAGCTATTAACGTTATTTAAACAGTTTAGCCAGAGAATTACCCAGTGGTGAAGTCCAGCTGCCAGAAAAGAGACACAAGGCTCCTTTGCACTGTGGATCAGACAAAACTTGGCCAAAGCATGTGGGCTCTGGAAGATGCCAAAACAAGGGTTGACAGAGGGGAGTGAGACCTCTATGGCTTTCCACTTAGTACAAGTATTATCAAGTGTGGGTTTTGGGTTTGTTTTTTTTTTTTTTTTTTAAATCAGCTGGTTTAGGTCCAAATCATTCTAAACCTAGACTTTTCTCCCCCTCAAGTTCCCAGAGAACTGGAAGGAATCAGGCTCCTGAGTCTCCTGATGCAGTCAACTTCCCAGGGAACCCATTTCAGCTGGTGGCTCCAGAGTCCAGGTTAGGGGCACAGAGGGAATTCAGGACTTGCAGCCAGAGCTTTCCATGCTGTATATCTTGTCAAAACCCTCACATCAGCCCCTCTGAGGCAACATACCCAGTGCTCCTGGTTTCCTCCAGGCTGAGGCCAAGTTCTGTTACTGTGTAGGAGAAGATCAGGGGCAACATGAACTTCAGTTCAGGCTGAGAGGGTTGGGGTTGTTCAGCCTGGAGAAAAGAAGGTTCAAGGGAGATATAATAACAGCTTCCCAGTATTTAAAGGGAGTCTACGGCAAAGCTGGAGAGGGGTCCTTTATCAAGGACTGCAGTGATGGGATGAGGGGTAACAATTTTAATCTGAAAGAAGGGAGATTTGGATTAGACATTAAGAAGAGTTTTTTTTCCTGTGAGGGCGGGGAGGCACTGGCACAGGCTGCACAGAGAAGTCATGGATGCCCCGTCCCTAGCTGGTTCAAGGCCAGGTTGGATGGGGCTTTCAGCAACCTGATCCAGTGGGAGGTATCCCTGCCCAAGGCAGGTGAGTTGGAACTGGAAGATATTTGAGGTCCCTTCCAACCCAAAACATTCTATGACATAGAATCTGTGGAAAGACTGTGGAAATAGAGCTTTTTCAAGCAGTTGCAGGTGATCTATTGCTTCAAGCTGTACCAGTGACAGCGCTCATGTACACTGGGAAACCCTGTGCTGGGGGCTTTCTCCAACCACAACTGCAAGATATGCTCTCTGTCCTCAGGTAACTACTATAAATATGAACAAAGCATAGAGGAGTGGAGAAACTGTGCACAGACTCCTTAGAGGATGTGTCCAAGGCTTAGAGAAGGCTTCTAGCAAAAGGCAAACTATGCTCCTGCAGCCCCCGATGGTGCATGCTAGTCAAGGCTGAAACTTTCATGCTCTGATGACGAGGTGAAAGCAGCTGTCTAAAAACATGCCAAGGTCATTCTGAATCAGGATTTGTTCTTTTGGCTGGCATCTTTGGACAAATCCTGAAATCTGCCTTTATTCGGAATAAAATGTTATCTTAAGTACCAATATTCTTCCTTTTGAGTACAGTGCTTTAATTGGCTGTTTGATTGTATTCCTCTGAAATGTTCAGACATGCAGCTGGGAGAAACAATGGGTATTGTTTTATATTCAGAGTGAGCATTAAAAGCTGAAAGATGCAAAGAAACATAAGATGCTGGAAGGGCTTAGACCATCAGCTCCCTCTACTGACCTGCTCTGGAGAGAAGCAGAGTCGCCAAATTTTTAGGACTTTGTGGAGAAGTGTAGTCTGAAGGGATGTATGACAATATTACTGCTGAGCAGCACAGAAGAGAAGACTGGGGGATGACTCTTCACAATCTCTGCCAATACAGGAACTAGAGGATTCCAGAAGAAGCTGTGGGTAGACTAGTATAGATGGTTGTTCACACTATGTGTCATAAAACTGTGGAGCACCTTGCTACAGGAGGTTGTGGATCTGGAAAGATTATTTATGTTCCATGCCTGGAAAATTCCAGGAGAAAAATTCACTGAAGACAACTAAATGCAGAGATCCTTTTTCTTACCTGGGAAATTCCCAGCCCACCAGCTGCTGAATGCTGGGAAGTGTTCTAAGGAAATATTATTATATATTTTTTTCTAAGCTTACGTTCTCTCTTGGGCATCCACTGTTGGAGGCAGGATGCTGACTCACCCAGCTTGTTCTCCCATAGTCCCAGGGGATGATTGAAGGATCCAGAAGAGGTGGTATACATGTAGCTTGGGTTGCACTGGAGCTGTGGAATGAAAGCATTTTGGATGGAGTTAGAGAACTTCTTATTGTAGTGGGAAAGTGGATGTGATAGGATTTTGTTGCCTCAGTCTTCACACTGAAGGAACTGACAGTGTGGAGACATCTGATCAAATGGAGCTGTTGCAATAGCACTGAGTACATACCCACCTTGGCTTCAGATATAGCTAGTCAGACTGGTGACTTGGTCATTTTTAGTTCAATCCTTCTTTTTGAGCTAGTGTGGACATAGGTTGAGATTGATGACATTCAAATGTAGCCTTCTAGGACCAACAAATCCATATCAAATATGATGATAGTGATTTGTATGGAGGTTCTACCAATACTAGTGAAGACACCACCAATAATTAGATAAGAAATAGTGCCTAAATAGCAGGCAGACTAATATACAATGGATGTTTCTGAATGCTGGAGATTAAGGGGTTGTATTAACATAGCAAGGGGTTGAGCTGGAGAATGGTGATTCTTTTGAGATGTCTTCTCAAAGGGTTAATAGACTATCTGAGCTGCTTCAAAAAGACAGTCATAGGAACTGAAGACAATATAGGGACCCTTTTCTGGCTAAATAATGAATCTTTTCTAACCTGCAATATTAAATGAGCTTTGTGGAAATCTTCTCACTGTAGTTTGATATGTTTTGGATGTCTCTAGATGACAGAGATCAGAGCAGAAGGGATTAGAGGAAGGGATATCCAGAGTCTGAACAGATAGTGTCAGTCACAAGAAAATGTAGATCATTCCTGACGGCCAGTTTCTTGGGAGGGGGTTGAAGAGAAATGCTGATCTGACACCCTTGTAGGCCAAAGGCATGGGTTCCTGTCAAAGCCTGCGGAAAAGACTGCACTGGTGCCTAACACTATTTCCAAAGTTTGTGAAATTATTTAAATAAATAGGGAATTCATATTTCTGAGTACATATCTGGGTATCTGAATTGTCAATGACATTGAACCCCCATGAGGTAGGTGTGGATGGGATTAAATTGTTGAAACAATCCTTATTTGAAGTGGATCCTGTGTCTTAACTAACCAGACTCGTGTATGTCTTAGATAGTCTTCTGCATCTCAGATGATTCTAAGTGTCGTCTTGTAGGAAAATGAATCCATCCTCAAGCTGTGTTTCTACTGTAGTGTGGGCTGAATCAAGCTCCTAGCTCCATTGACTTGATCTTCAATGACCATGGTGGAACCCAAGATTTGATGTCCTAATCTGAAGGGAGTCTCATTACCTAATGGGTGACTCAGGAGGATGGCAGTGAGAATGTGACATGAATGCAAACTATTTAATCTTATTTTCATACCTCTCAGACAAATTCAGGAGGAGCAAATACAACATTTGTTTGTCATTCAGAATAATATCCCTATCCTCCCCTTGTGACCCCCATGGTCACACCCCATAGATTTCTTTTGTACCTTGCACTTTGCAAAGAGAGGGTTGGTAAGGGAGAGCTGGCTGCAAGTGCAGTTTTCTTGGGGCTTTTTTTGTCTGATTGAGGATATTGATGGTACTCTCATGACAATTTGGGTCAACAATTAGGACTCTGTGGGTTTTTTAAAATCTATTCTATGTTCCAAAGACCCTTCTGACTATTTGGACAGGATCTTGCTTTGATCTCAGAGCAGACAAGGTACCTCTTGGTATAACTTCTTAAGAAAGTATTTGCCGTTTTTATCATGGTTGGCCCCAGAGTTGATTTGTTTATCCATGGTGACATCAACTATGAGGATGGCTTAAAACAAGTTGTTGAACTCTGGGGCTACATTATTTTCCTTTGAAGAACACTCAAGAAAAATGTTAAATTCCCTGGGAGATAAAGCATTTACTTGATGGTTTAGACTTCTGTTTATAAAAGAATTGGAGATGAATGCCTGAGAAGCCAATGCCCTAATCCTTCTGACCGCTGCAGCTAAGAAAGATGAGAGCTCATGTTGCACCTGCCTCCCTCTTTCATCTTAAAAAGTATTTCTTCTTCTTTCCCCAAAAAGGTTGTCAAGGTTTCCCCATTTTACTAAATAAATACATAGATATATATCCAAGAAAATAAATGTATCTCCAAGTCTATCATGTGCTAAATTACTCTGTAGGACTTCCAAGAAAGAGATTTTACGAACAGACAAAGAAATAAGGCATTTATGCCCCACCAGCTTATGTGATGAGCCAGGCATATGCATAATTGTTACCTTTATGGTAGAAGTATAGTCCTGACCCTTCCATACCTTTGAGTATTGTATGGCACTGACTTGCCAGCAGACTCAGCTGGGTTGATAAAGCTCCTAGCCAAATACACTGTAATGCATATCTACTTGGTTCCTGCCATGTTGCTCTGCTGCTTAGTGTGGAGGCTGCTGAGCAGACCAGGCTTTCAATGGGCCTTCAGAGTGTTTCATCAAGTGAACTGCCCACAGCTTGGAGCCTGAGCTCTGATCCTTTTCCTGGATATAAAGAAATCCAGAGCAAAGCTGTATTTTGAAACAATACCCAGATGTCACCCTGCCAGTACTATAACTTTCCTTGCACAGGGTCAGCAGTGTGGTGTAATGATGACATACATGGTCTCTGAAATCACTAGAGAATGAGCAAACGTTGAAAGGTGATGGAGTGCGGCAGTGCTGGGAAGCTCCCAGCTTCACGCCTGAATTCCCTCATCTGTCTCCTTAGTCTGGCATGATGGATTGGCACAATGCATGTGTCTCTTTAGCACTACCTAACATGGGCAATCTCAGCACGTGGGACCTCCCATCTGAGTAAAGCAGAGTTCTGGTGCTCAGCAGCATGTTGATATACGTCTGCCCTACCATGAACGCTGCCTTGACCACCCACATACAGGCTGACCGCTTGTGGTGACGAAGATGAGGTTAGCTCACACAAAGGTTTTGAAGATAGAAAACTGATGTGCAAGCACGTTTATGGCAACTGTGAATTTGCTGCCCTTCTTCTTTGCCCTTTTTCCCAGAAGGCATTTTTCTGCTACAGCCGATATCACAATGTTTAGTTGTTGACTGAAATAGGGGCAAAGGATCTTCCTTTGAAAAGGTGTAGTTTCCATTCATGGCTCAGGCTGGTCCCAAAGCATGACTCTACCATACACAGATTAGCCCTAGTTCCCTCTTCTCTTCTCTTCTCTTCTCTTCTCTTCTCTTCTCTTCTCTTCTCTTCTCTTCTCTTCTCTTCTCTTCTCTTCTCTTCTCTTCTCTTCTCTTCTCTTCTCTTCTCTTCTCTTCTCTTCTCTTCTCTTCTCTTCTCTTCTCTTCTCTTCTCTTCTCTTCTCTTCTCTTCTCTTCTCTTCTTCTCTTCTCTCAGCAGTTCACTCTGGAATTAATTGCTAATTAACATTAGATTAACCAAGATATCTGTCCCAGGACTTTCTTGCTGGCTAGATTTAGTAAATGAAAAAATGGAAGTTTCTTGTGTAAACTCCCAGTTTGACAGAAAATGGCTGACTTCCTACAAGTAAGTAGTTTCCCACTGACAATTTTGAATAGCTGTAAAGTATTGTCAAATGCCTTTCCCACATTGGGAGGCACATATGAAAAAATCTGAAATCAAGTCTGAGAATGTAATTCAGTTAAATAACACATGCTAGGAATTTACCCTCCTTTTCTGTTTTCAATTTGTCCCTTAGGGAATGAAGGTCGTCTTGATTGTACACGTTATTGGATATTATTTTTCATCCAGTTGCAGTAAATATTTCTCAGTTAGTGACAGTTTCATGTCTGGTTAACTTTTCGTAGGGTACACAAATTACACAGAAATGTTCTTGATCTTTCGTGAGATTAATTATATTTAGGATGAGGGCTGTGTAATGAAAATTAACCCTCATGAAATATTTTTGAGCATTCACTTAATGTGTGCTCTTCACACCAACTTTCCAGCCAGAGAACTCATCCACTGGCATAGTTACTATAAACTCAGCAAGAGAGTAGACATGTGAGAAGAAGAATCATATTTTTCTTAGCACAAATATTTGCAAAATTAGGGTGTGCAATTTTTTTTTTTTTTTTTTTTTTACATCTTTGCCCATCTCTCTAGTGTTGGCACCTCAGATTTAACCAAGTCAGCCTACATTTCTGAGTCAGACTGCTGGGAAAAAAAGTGGAAGTGAAAGCAATCCATATACTGCTGGAAAAATCACATTGTTAAATGCCAAGAGGTTCTGACTGAAAGGACTGAGAAAGAGGCAAATACCAGTAATTGGCCCTGACACAAACTTATTTATAGTAAGCCTAAGTAGGGTGAAGTCTAGTCCACTGGGTTCACCTCTCAGGATCAGGCCCTGGGTCTCCTGGGATTTAATTTCTCAGAGAACTACAGGGATGGCAGATGGGAAAGACTTGTTAGGTCATCCTGTCCACATGCCCCAGTAGGAGCAGATTGAGATTGTGTCTTTGCTTCATTCTCAAGTGCCTTGTCTAGATTTAAACAACTACAGCAATAAGACTGTTATTGAAAAAAAAAAAAAAACCAAACCACTGCCTACATATACTTTTGCAAAAGTGCTTTTTTAAAGCTCTTGGTGTCCATTTGCTAATTTTGCTTAAATTGAATCACAAAGGAGAGAAATGAAAGTAACAAATGTGACCTTGGGCAGCTCAATCTATCTGATTACTTAAAAATAGAATTATAGCACTTACCATAATGAAATGGGTTTTGTGTGGACTTGGTACAGGGTAGTTAATATTTGTGGCTATTCTAACTGCATTTCTTTATATTAGCATGCTTGGACTTCTTTAATTTTCAAAGTGAATTCTGAATGTTTGTAATGCTTTCTTTTGGCACCTGTACCCTGTAACTTGCTTACCTTAAAATTGCTGATATGCTTTCAACCTTGTCTTCATCTGTGTTTAAGGTGTTTTTAATCTGCTGGTTTACCTCCTGTTTCCTGGTTATCTATGACATGAACTACTTTTCTTAGCTATGTGGTTATATTATGCATGCTTTACCCTTGCTTGGGTTGCACAGATATACATGTAAAATCAAGGATAGTCTAATGAAAGACCTTGTATAGCAATTGGAATTACTCTTTTTTTTTTTTTTTTTTTTTGCTAAAGTGAAAGTGCGTGAGAAAATACTAATTCAGGAACCACAAAACTCTTCATTTGAGAAAAAGCTTAGTTTTAATGTGAATTTACTGAGACCAAGATTAGGCTTCAGTGGAACCTGACCAGGAATATAGGCCAGGAACTTTTGAACCTGCTGGTTTTCCAGCCCTGAGTGAGTTCACATAGGGATTAAACCCAGGAGTGAGGGAATGTGGATGTTGCCTGAGGCAACACAGTGCAATTAGTATCAATTTCTATTTTGCTACTACTGGCTCTGGAACTGTAAAAATGCCAATTCTGTTATGTGTGCACCGTGTTTGGAAAACTTCCAGTTTCTAGAAAACTAAGAATTATACATATATATTGATTTCAATCCAGTTTGGACAGGAATTTTATTTCCTGTCAACTTGTAAACTGTACTTTCCTGGAAATTCGAGTCTCAATTGTGTCGTTTTGTCTGTGATACTCTCAGTCTCATTAATGCAAGTGAAAAAAAAAAACTGTGCAACTTTACTAGCTTTGTTTAGTTTGTAATATAAATGGAAATCTTATTCCTGGAGATTAGCTGCTGCACTACCCAGTTCTTTAGGAGCTGCTGTACCACATTCCCTTCCATGCTTATGAAAAAGTACTAATAAATTCTTTTTCAGTATAATTTTCAAAAGAAAAATATTAGTCTCTGAACCAAGTCTTACTTTCCCTGCAAGGAACTGCATTCTATGACAAATTCAGACCTTATTTACCCTAAGGGTGTTACAAGGCAGATGCGCATAGACTTAAAGGGCAACCTTGCATCTTCACAGGAAAGTGTTTTTGTTTGAAATAGTTAACGTCTGAAAAGACTGAGCCATAATAGGCATGGGATGATCCGTTTGGATACTAACTAGTGAAAGACCTTAATAATGCTTAATTGTTGGATGCCTGCAGTAAATTGAAATTAATTTTGTTCTCTGTTTTCTTGGAGCAGTTATGTCCTGTTGCTTTCTTTGGGGCAGTTGGCCTTCATTCTGTCAGAAAATGTCAATCTGCTGAAAGAGAAAGCTTTCAGATGAATCTGTGCCTCCGCAGCTGAGGCAGGCCCTGAGATCTCAGCATGGCAGATGGGATGCTTACTGTCCCCTTTGCAGCTGTAGGGCAGTGGCCCATGCACAATGGTGTTCTTCCATCCTAAGCTGCTCTCCTCTGGAACAGTGTGCTAGGCACCCATGATTTAATGCAGCTACAACCTCAGGGAGTGTTGCTCAAGGGAAGCCCTGCTGGCCCTCATGAGCTGCGAGGCGATGAGTGCTCAACCCTGCCTTGGAAAGGAAAAAGAAAGAGCTAAAACAGCAGCACATGTCTTTGTTTTGTGGAGAAGTGCCTGTCTGGGCACTGTCTGGGAACCAGTCAAAGGAAGATCTGTTATGGAAAGGTTAAAAGGAATATATTCTGGGGAGTATGAACAGAAAGAGGAGCAGACGGGGGAAGCACAGAAAGGCATGGGTTTAGGTGCGGTGCCTTGGCATTCTCGACATCAGGGCTGGGGTGTTGGCCTAGGTTATAAAAGCCAGTAGAGCAGCTTTGATCAAGGAGGACAAGCAGGGAGAAGGAGCTTTCTTGGAGACAGAGGCTAGCAGAGAGCAGATCTGCTGGTTCACTGCAGATGAGAATTTCTATGAAGATGAATTATGGTAGCATTTTGAGTAAGTAGACATGAACACTAGCAAAGCCCCCAGCTCTATGGTTTGAGTAATGCTCCAGCCAGAAGGGCAGAAGGTGCAATGCCAGCTCATCTGCACTTACCATCTATGTCTACAACAGTAAAATTGCCTATGTCAGGGAATTTTGTACTACCTCGAGCCAATGGGAATGAGCTAGGTGCATCTGTACTGCCAAACGCTTCTTATGTACAAAGCGAGATGGCTGCAGGGAAGCTGCTCAATGTGAAAAGCCCTGTGCTAACTCCTGATTTCTGTGCTGGGGAATGATTTAGGGCAGTGCTAGCTGTCCCTAGCTAAAGTCATGCCAAGTTCTCTGCCAACCGTTTACCAGTGAGAGATGACATTTCAGTGCTATCCCAGCAGAGTTTCCCTGCACAGGCAAGGTTAGTGGTGGAGAACTAGTGACTGCTGGGCTTGGCATAAGAGGACAAGCAGGGTCAACTCTGCTTGGCTGAGCTTCTGTGGTTTTTATGAACACCTGCAAAGGACAATTCCTTTCTAGTTATTCAATGGTGGTAGAAAACCAGTATTCATTGCTTAGAGTATACAGTTAGGGATTATTCTGATTTCTTTATTGCAAATCGTACAAGGTGTGGCAAGAAGCAACTAAGCCAAGAAGAACCATCTGCTTTTCCCATCTCTGGAGGTTTTCCTGTTCCTAATGAAACCCTGCTGGTATGGTGCTGTGGGGCAAGACCCTGCTGGCCTGCATTTGAAAACTTCTCCAAGGGATAGGTGAGTTTTCCTCTGGATTTAACTTCATGGCATGATGCCTTTTACAGTAGATGCCATGGACTGCCTGGGAGGGGGGCTGGTGGGTCTGATAGTTGGGTTGGAGCAGGGCAGAGCTCAGCTCTGATGGGAACAAGGTCTCACTGGGGAATTACAGAAGCATCTATTTGCTCCTAGCTCAGGCTGGGGTGGATTATGAGAGGCTTTCTAATGAAAACCCAGTTGCTCCTTATTCAGCAGAAGGGGACTTTAAAGAAGAACAGAGCAGCATTTCAATTAAAATAGTAAGTTACAAGGCACAGTTCTCTTCACCTTGCATATTATTAGCATCTGCCGTGTTCTATGCAGGTTCCCCTAAGCCCAGAGACCAGCTCATGAAACCTGGCCCTTGTTGTTATTTTTATCCCAGAAGAGCTGACAGTAAAAGCGACAAAAGAAGTGATGGGGGAAGTGAGCCAGAGCATGTAAAATCCGGTCGTAAAAGCCGGAGTGTTTGCAATAAAATATCTATACATAAAGAGAGAGGAGGGAGGGGAGGGAGGGAGAATCAGGGCTGGACACAAAGTAGAGCAAATGAGCTGTGAAAAGTGATGTCTGGACCAGATGAAGGAAGTGTAAGTCTAGCTGTCAGTGCAATGATATACCTTGGCACCTTGGTGTCATTCCCCTCAGGGAAATTCACACCCATACCAGTGGCTAACATGGGATTGGGGCTGGATGCAGGACGATGGTAAGGTGTCAGAGGGTGCTTGAAGCTGCCTAGGATCATGGCCAGAGCTGGCAACCTCACCCCACAACACTACTGTCTATGGCTGCTAGGAAGGGCCTTTCCTCTTTGATGATGAAGATCAGGGCTTGCTGCAGACATTTGGGTTCGGAAAGATGGTCTGGTCTGCAGTGTGACCCATAGGCTACCAGGGAAGGGTAGCAAACTGCATTGCAGGGGTGGTGAAAGCAGGTTGGGAAGAAAAGGCTGCTAGCTAAATGCACAAAATTTATTGTTAAACCACCTCCAGGTTTTTGGGGACTAGTCTGAACCCTTTGTTGGCCTTAAGGTTGAGGAGAAACAAGGTATTTCTACTTTTCTGTTCAGGGCTAGGGAAGGGATCGAGAGGACCAGAAGTAAATGGACGAAATACCAGCCAAGAAGGTGGTAATGAACACTGTTATATACATCCAAGAACAGAACAAATGGCATTACAGAGCAGTGGGCAACCTCCTGGTGAGGTTGCTTTTGGTACAATAAAGGAAATTGATGCTGAAAATGGAATTGTGTGTTAGGACACCTGAGATCTCTCCCTAGGTTTGATGCAGTACCCTCCTCTTCTGTCTCAGAGATGGATAAGAGCTCCAAAGCTTGATTAGGAAAGGAGGTGCAGAGTGATGCCGCTTTGATATATCAAAGTGGGAGTGAACACTTCCATAATCACAAAACAGTGGACATCAGAGCTGGCAGTGGGGATAAAGGATGCTGATTCCTGCTTTCAGGAACTTGGTCCAAATACTCCTGGCCTGTACTGCATCAGAGATACATCCATCTGGTGGGGACAAGGGATAACAGCAAGACCCTGGGATATCTCCAGCTGTGAAAAGCCTGAAGAATTTAAAGCAAGGAAGGAAGCTATTTTTCCTTTGGCAGCCCCTTCTGAACTGCAGGATGTTTAACTCCAAAATACGCCTCTGTTACTCATGGAGTAGCCTTGTTTGGTTTCTAGGTGATGAGAGTGGCGGGAGACAGAAGGAGCGTTTAAGGTGTTTGTGACTTTGCTGTCTGCCACTGGGCCCTGCAGCTGGTGCAAGTGTCCATGTGGGGACCCATTCACTAGTCTGGAGGCAGAAGGAAAGCTGAAATGCAGGACAGCAAGGACCATGCTCTTGAGGTTGATGTTTGTTACTATGCCTCATCTAGTTGTGGTACTTTATGGCATCGTCCAGCAGGTGTGCCCCTGTAGTGTGGACAGGCCATCTCTGGCTTAGCTGTCTGCATGTACCTGGAGTGACGCCCAGTCACATTTCCAAGCAGGTAAGACACCCAGAAGACTTTCATGTATAGAAGCATAGAATGGTTTGCTTTGGAAGGGACCTTAAAGATCATCCAGTTCCAAACCCCTCGTAACTGGCATACACAAATTCCACTAGACTGGGTTGCTCAAAGCATCCACCCTAAAATGAGGATGATGAGTACTAGGCATGCACCAGGCTTTGGTCCATCTCTGAGCCTCTCCACCCTTATGCAGCAGAGACACGGTCTGCCCCCTACATCTGCTTTAGGGTAAGGTTATCCATATCCTCCACTGATTCACTCTAGGAAAGCCACTGGCGCAGGGATGGACATTGCCACTGTTGGATCCTCATTTAGTCAATCATATAAACAATCAGAAATATGATATTTTAGTTCACTATTTCTGATCTTCCAGTGTGCTGCTCATAGCAGGTCTCCTCAGTTTTGCCAGAGCATCCTCTGTCTTACCCAGGTCACAGCATCTAAGCTAGATGCTGGCAAAAAAGATTGCGATAACCCAGAGGACATCATTTAGAGAGAGGAGATTTTGTCCAGAACTGGGATTGGTTATCTGCTGTTTGTGAAACCTTAGAATCATAGAATCATTAAGGTTGGAAAAGACCTCTAAGATCATCCAGTCCAACCATCAGCCCAACATCACCATGCCCACTAAAACATGTCCCACTGTCCATTATCTACACATTTTCTGAATTCCTCTAGAGAGGAAGACTCCACCACTTTCCTGTGTAAACCTTTTGGGGCTCCAGAAAATGGAGCATGGACAAGCCACTCTGTGAATGTATAAACAAGGGATTTATTTCCCTGGTAGCTTTTAACAGCACAGAAAATACACTAAATGAATAAAACTAGCATAATTTCCAAATCCACAGCTGGGCGGCCTCTGCTTCTGGAACCAGTAGGAACTGGTTAATATTTAAAGTGATCCTGGTTGCAGCTGCTTTTTCACCAAGTGTGTAGCTTGGTGTGCATCTCCTAGCCACAGACTTGTGAATGCAGAAAAGGATTTCTGTTCCTGGATGATTTAATGGAATAAAAATGCAATGTTTATTAGGGAGAAATTGAACTCGTCTTACTGAAGTCAGACTGTTTTGGGGAGTTTTTACTGCAGTCCAGCCTTGTTTGCTCACTCTCTTCTAGTCAAGTGTTGGCTCTGGTGTGTGCCAGAAAACTGATAGAGCCAGAACTTTGGCTGCCCAGTGTAGGACAGACCCCTGAGAAGACCTCTGTGAGACCAATTGATGGGCTGCAGCTGATAAACTGAAGGAGGAATTCTCACTTGAAGATTGTTGGGGAAGTAAAACTTCCAGCTATGGCCCATTGACTACTTCTGCTCTTTTTGCGTATGACAAGGGCCAGGTGGTCAGTTTTAGCTTGATGCATAGGTAAATTTTTTTAATATGGGTAAAAACACAGCCCTGACAGCTACAGCTGCTCATAACATCATATTCACAGCATCTTCTTATTACATCCCTGCTAATGCTTTAGCAGCACTATGGTATTTTAGTCTCAAAGGACAACAAATCCCAAGCTGTTCTTGCCAAATAGCTTGGTAGCTGATGTTGGTTCTACAGAAGTTCTGTAGTAATCAAATCAGCAGAGAAAGAGCTGGGATCCTCTGTTCTCCATGGGCTGCCAGCTTCCCAGGCTGAGTATGTGTCAACCAACAGAATCCTAAAACTTGCTAGCCACATTATTATCATTTGGAGGCAACATTTCTCTATATTGCCAACAGATACTCAGTCAGCTGGAACAAACCCTTCAGAGCAGTGGCAATCACTACTGGAAATATCATTTCTAACCTCCAAGCCACTGGCTGAGAATTGCTAATGTTTACTTTTGTGAAATATGGTATCAGCAGGGGTGGGAAACAGGGAAGATAAAGCTCTTGAATGTTGCATCAGTATCTGATACTGATCTGCAATACAACTATCTGTCTTTGGAGAAGCTGGGATCAGTTCACATTATGGGTATTAGAAAAGTCTATTTAGGGACTTCCAGGGAAAGGAATATTACAATATTCTGAGTAGGAGGCAAATTCAGTAGGACCAGATGGAGTGGTCCCATGGGAATGGGTGCGGACTGCCAAGCGGCGGCCCACTCTGTGCTTAGTATGCATGATATTTTTCTACTACCAAGAGAATTTTAATGCCTTTTCTTTTGAGAAGGACTGGCTGGGTTAGTCTAGCAGATGTGTTTTATACCTTCCCCCAGCCAATCAAAGTACGAGTGGCTGATAGATCCCAAGAGGTGTGCATTGCTTATTGCTAAGCAAAGTCTATGCTGCACTGAAAATCTTCCAAAGTAGCTGGGTCTTGAGGCAATTCTCCTCACACACTGGAAACTAATGTTCTATTGGTTCGGAAAAGACAAAGAGGGTCAGATCTTTGGGAAGCGTATATCTCCAGAGCCTCATGGAAAACTAGGAACCTAAACTGATTTACAGCACCCCAAAATCTGCTCTCCACATCCTGTTAACTAAAGAACGATGATATTTCTCATTTGTTCTCTTTCAAAGTCAAATCGTGATCACATGCTTTTTGTGTTTCCCTCAAATGATCTATTTTTCCAAGGACTACACACATAAGCAGCTCCAATGAGAAAAGAGGTGGTTTTGCTAGTAATGGCTCAAATGGCCTCAAACTGAACTCTTCCTTTTTAGCTTTCTTATGGCTTTGAATTGAACAGCCGGTGCCGTTGCCTTATAACAACCTATCAATGTTCTGCCATAAATCCATGTCCAAAACTGCTTTGTGTCTGTTTAAAGAATGACCTCCAGTCTGTGTTTCCCACAGGAAAGGACTAGGACAACCCTGAGTCATAGAATCACGGAATCATTTGGTTGGAAAATACCTTTGCGATCACTGAGTCCAACTGTACCTGTCCACTACTAAACCCCTGACCACCTTGTCTATCCATCTTTTAAATCCCTCCAAGGATAGTGACTCAAACACTTCTCTGGAAAGCCTCTGCCAGTGCCTGAAAACACTTTTGGTGAAGAAATTTTTCCTGATGTCTAATCTGAACCCCCCTGGTGAAACTTGAAGCGGTTTCATCTTGTCCCTTCACTTATTACTTGGGAGAAGAGACTAACACCCAGCTCAGTACAACCTCCTTTCAGGTAGTTGTAGATAGTGATAAGGTCTCCGCTCAGCCCCTCTTTCTCTAGGTTAAAGAAACCCAGAATGCAACATGAGCCATCAGCTTTGGCCACTACTAATCATCAAGCCTTTTCCAAAGAAGGATATTTCTTCTACGTTGCAGTTGTTGGGGAAAGCAGTGAGTGACAACCTTTCAAGAGAGCACAGAGTAGAAACAAATGCTTGACATAGGAACACACTGGATAATTAATGCAACTATTGGAATATGACGAGAGGACAGGCAGAAGAAACCTTATTTAACCAAGACATTAATGAAATGCAGATCTACAAGTTGTGGAGATGAGAGGAGTAGTCCATGCATTTCAGAATATTTTATTTCCAAAAATTAGCAATCTTCATTCATGATAAAGTCTGGCTTTGTTGGTCATGTGAGATTATTTAGGCTGAAATGGAGAAACTGAGAAATAGTATCCTAAGAAACAAGGAATTTATGTGGAGGATTGACAGTAGAATGACATTTTAATAACTGAAGGTTTTAAGTCTCTAGCAGTAATTTAAGTTTATTTTAGCCTAACTTTATCCAATGAATAAACAATACTTGAAGGAAGGAAGCTTTTATTGAGGATTTAACCTCCTTTCCTTGTTCAGCTGAAGAATTTAAAGCTGCAATAAATATGCTTTTGAATCCAGAAAAGGTTATTCAATGGAACTAAGGCAGGCCAATGCTAACACTCCTAATCAAGTAAAGACAGTCATGTTAAGATCATCAAGCTAAAACTATTCATCCCATATTTTCTACATCAGAAAGGAGATTGCTTGGTACAATCTTGTTTTGGTCTACATCAAAACATGTGTGACCAGCTGGTCGAGGGAGTTGATTCTCCCCCTCTATTCTACTCTTGTGAGACTTCACCTGGAGTACTGCGTCCACCTCTGGTGCCCTCAGTAAAGGAAAGACATGGATCTGTTAGAGCTGGTCCAGAGGAGGGTCGAAAAGATGATCCAAGGGCTGCATCAACTACCATGTAAGGATGGGATAAGAGAGTTGGGATTGTTCAACTTGGAGAACAGAAGGTTCTAGGAAGAACTCATAGCAGCCTTCCAGTACTTAAAGGAGGTTTCAGGAAAGCTGGGAAGGGGCTCTTTACTGGGGAATATAGTGATAGGATGAGGGATAATGGTTTTAACTGAAATAGGGAAGATTTAGATTAGATATTAGGAAGACATTTTTTACAATGAGGGTGGTGAGAGACTAGCACAGGTTGCCCATGGAAGTAGTAGAGGCTTTATCCCTGAAAACATTCAGGGTCAAGTTGGATGGGGCTCTGAACAACCTGATCTGGTTCAAGTTGTACCTGTTCCTGCAGGGGAGAGGGCGGAGGGTGGACTAGATGACCTGTAAAGATTCTTCCAAGCCAGAGCATTCTATGATTCTGCTCTTGTGAGACCCTCGCCTGGAGTCCTGTGCCCAGTCCTGGAATCCACAAGATAAGGATATGAAACTGTTGGAATGGGTCCAGAGGAGGGCCATGAAGATGATCAAAGGGTTGGAGTGCCTCTGCTGTGAGAATAGGCTGAGAGAGTTCAGTCTGGAGAACAGAAGGTGCAAGGTGATCTTATTGCAGCTCTTCAGTACCTAAAGGGGTCCTGTAGGAAGGATGGGGACAGACTTTTTGGTAAGGCTTGTTGTGACAGAATAAGGAGTAACGGTTTTAAACTAAGAGAGGGCAGATTTAGACTGGATATAAAGAAAAATTTTTTTACAATGAGAGTGGTGAAATACTGGAACAGGTTGCCCCAGGATATAGCGGAGGCCTCATCTCAGGAAACACACAAGTTCACATTGGATGGGGCTCTGAGCAATCTGATTTTGTTGAAGATGTCCCTGCAGGAGGGTTGGAGTGGATGACCTATAGAAGTCCATTACAACTCAAAGCATTCAGCGATTAACCTAAAAACCTTACCCAGATATCTTGTTAGTGAAACAAAAGTCTACCATGAGGGTCTCTTTTGGATTGGATCTTTGTAAATTTGTCTAGAACTGACTTGAATGCTTTCTGATGACTTTTTTGTCTTCCCAACTGCTGATTTAATTGAAACTGAAAATTTCCATGGGTACATACCAGTTTCAATGAAACCTCAAATGGAAAAATTTTCTCAGGTCCCATACTGAATTTGTGGTCAGAACCAGAGAGCAAGGGAGTGCCTGTCCCATTTTACCTGAGCCTGGTGGATATAGAAATCTTATAGCACAGGGATGACAAAGGTTCAAACCCCATCCTGCAGTGCATACTACCTTTTACAAAGTCAGACAACTCATAACAAATGTGACAGTGATGAAGACTAACCCTGTACTGGGCTGTAATGGTTTGACTGGGAAAGGCTCAGGTCAACCTGCTGTCGCAGAGCTCAGCTTTGGGCAGGGCTGGTAGCCTTCTAGCCCACAGGATTCTGTGATAACAGAAGTAAATGGGTTTACTTTTTAGCAGTGTTTGGAAGTTGGATAGTTAAGTTGGATAATTGCGTGGGTGAAATGGAGATGTGAGCTATGGTTGGCTACATAAGTGACCTGTCTATGAACTGTCAAGCAAAAGTAACTGTATCTGCCCCATTCCCCTTTCTTCTCTGTGAAAAAAATGTGATGACTTCATATTTTTTTTTCTCAGTTAGAGGTTTTCCAGAAGTTATGAGAATTAGGAAACCATGTTATTACACAAACCACTGAATAAAGGGGGAGAGATGTAGGGGCAGGTACCTACATCCAAGCTGCCTGCATCCTGCTCTCCGTAGTCCTTCCCTGAACATTTTCCCTGGTCAGACGGTGGTTCTCCTGTCATGCAGGGGATTTGCACCACCTGCAAACACAACGGCCTGGATGACTGGAGAGATCAGGAAGGTCATTAGGCACGTCATGCCTAAATTCCTTGAGAGTTTCCAGAAGACAAAGGTGGATGAATTCCCAGCACACTCTGTCACCGATTTATGTAGCTTGGATCCATAACTGCTAAACAATGAGTGATCAGGGGTTGTTTGACAGCTTGGTCTAAACCTTTGCACATATTAATGTTACGACATATTTTTGTTCTGATGCGTAATTCTCCTGGGATCAGATTGTGATTGCAAGGGGCAAATGGGATGGAAATTTCTGCTGACTGTGATCAGGGCTTTCAAACCACCACAACATACAGCAGCTGCTTATTATTGAAGAAGGTAATGGTAAATGCCATGCACAACGCAGCCATATTTTCCCTGCCTCATCCAAGGGTCATCCTATGCTTCTGGATAAGAGGGAAACCAGGTTCCTGTCTGACTGGATAAGTCACGTTCTGTGTCTTGTTCAAGTGGAAACAATAAACCTAAAATACTGGTCAGAGAGGGATCAGGATGGGAAGTTGCATATTTCATCCAAGATAGTTCAATCTGTGTGCCTCCAGCGTGATAACAGGGCCAGCCCTAGCTCGCTGGCTGATGCTTTTCAGACCAGCATGTTGGAAACTTGTGTAGAGAAAGTTTAGTTTTCTCAGGTAATGTTTTGACAGGCCTGTTTTGTCTCCAGCTCTGCTCATCATGCTGCCTGTGTCCACACAGGAGGTGTTTCCATAGTACACAGCCCTGCTCATGCTGCATTGCAGTGCAAGCCAACGCGTGCGTAGGACATGAGTCAGGTCTCATGGTGCAAGATCTACCTCCTACCCACCACAACAGGACAAGACCTTTAGGTTGCATGACTATGAGTCTGTGTGGCCAGAGATAACCTGATATGTGCAGGATCTGGCTTGTCAACCTGCTAGCACCTTCCATCCAGAAATAAGTTCTGTAAATTCAATTGCTGTTTACTGAGCAGCTCCCTGACAGGCTCTGGAAGCACTGGGAACTTCCATCAGGGTGATGAAAACGCTCATGGCCAGGCTGACTGTGGCAGCTGCAACCTGTCTCCCAGAGCTGGGCCCCTGGGAACTGCTGGAAGCGAGCACCAAAACCCTCGGAGGCAACAAAATTTATTTAGCATCACTGCAAGGTTGGTACTGCAGCAAGTAGGGACAGAGATCAGTGACCAGAAACATGTGCATTTATCTGAGCTCTGTTAAAACTGCTTTTAACCCATTAAAAATCCCTTGCTGCCCCAAATATTCTATGATTCTATGATATATCCTAGGCCAACAGGCAGGAGAGTTTCTTGGGCTTGTTTAGCTTAGAGAATAGAATGCTCCAGGGAGACCATATAGCAGCCTCCCAGTACTTAAAGGGGCCTACATGAAAGCTGAGGTGAAGCTCTTTATCAGGGAGTGTAGTGATAGGGCAAAGGTTAATAGTTTCAAGGTGAAGGAAGGGAGACTTAGAGCAGCTATTGGGAAGACATTGTTCCTTGCAAGTGTGCTGAGGCACTGGCATAGGTTGTCCAGGGAAGTTATAGATGTACCATCCCTGGAGGTGTTCAAAGCCAGGCTGGATGAGGCATCAAGCAACCTGATCCAATGGGAGGTGTCCCCACCCATCTCAGATGGGTCAGAACTAGATGATCTTTAAGGTCTTTTTCAACCCAAACCATTATGTGATCCTATGATTCTATGATTGATGGCTTGTGCTGCTTATCCCTGATAATCCTAGATATCCTCTTGACACCTGCCATTCCCACACTGTTCTGACTGCTTATATCCAGCAATGCTTTCACCTCTAAATTATTCCTTGTCCTAAATGTAGTGGTGGCTACTATCTCTCCTATCTGTTAATTCCTCCCAGGGTATTGGCAAGAGAAAGAGTGGAGGGTGCATAATGAGGCACATCATGGACTATTGCACTGGGACACACCTACATGACTCAGGTGCTCCAGCAGGCATCAGCCACTCCAGAAAAAAAAAAAAAAAAATCCTATTTCAGAGATGCTTCAGTGTTCTCATTTTCAGAAGTTTAAGAGATGAAGCTGGAGATGGGCTGGTACCGCCATCTGGTGCAAGCCTCCAGTAATTAACCGGCTGCGAGCAGCTCCAGCATGAAACTATTCACCTAGAATACTGTAAATGGTCAGAGCAATGGGTATTGCTGGTGTCAGCCCAGCACTACTGGACAAAATGGCTCAAGGAGAGATCACTTCGATCCTGAGTGTTTTCCACCCTGATTGTCCCCTCAGAAATGTTTGGGGCATCAAATAGCAAGTTGCTGAGTGCAGGCAGAGAAAAGAGAAAAGCATTTGGCAGTGAAGGGTGGGCCACTGTTTTTCATCCAGAGCACCTGTGTCTATGGAATTGCTAAAAACTGGCTAAGTCTTGTCTTTAAGACAGATAGTCTTTTGAGATGGAGAGGTGAGTGCCACTCTAGGAAACAAACAAACAAAAAGTTTTAGTTTCTTTTTTGTGGGGGCAAAAGACTATAGAGGTCTATTTTTATTTCCCTCAATCTCAATACTTTCACCTTCTTGTCAGGCTAAGGGGAAGGAGAAGCTGTGTTCATGGGCATCATTAATGACTTCAAGTTGCACCAGGAGAGGTTTAGAGTGGATAGTAGGAAAAATCTCTTTACTGAAATAGTGGTGGCGCATTGGAACAGGTTGCCCAGGGAAGCGGCGGAATCTTCCCTGGAAGTGGTCAAAAAGCAGGCAGACATAGCACTTTGGGACATGGTTTAGTAGGCACAGTGGTGTTTGGCTGATGGTTGGACTGAGGGATTTTAGTGCTCTTTTCCAGTCTTAACAAGTCTATGATTCTATGATATAACCAGCTCAGCTGAAGTAATGAGTTTGCTGGGGCTCTCTATGTTATGGCATGAAGTTAAAAACAAATGTCTGGCACTAAATTAATCCAAATGAAGTTATTTGATTTGAGTTTTCTGGGAAGAAAAACAAACAAACTAACAAAAATACGGAATTACTTCAGCAAAACCGCAGCTTTTTCTCACAGTAAAGATTGATTTTGCAAAAACTTGCCTTTCCTGCTGAGCAATTGTTCCTGCAGACAATTCCCACAGCCTTCTCAGAAAGGCAGGGGGTCACCAGCTGGCATCTTCTTGGCTGTATGGAGTCAATTAGTTCAAACCAATTAGACAATTATGGGGTGTTACTAAACTGGAGTTAATTTCAATAAATTGAAAACAGCTGAGGCATTTGGCATCAAAAAGCAAATCAAAAGGATTCCCTAGAGCAGATACATCCCTCTTTTCAGCCCTTTTGAGAAACTTTACCAATGATGTTGGCCTTGGTCTTGTACTGATCAAAGAATGTCATCACCTTTCCAGGCAGTGGCACACAGAGGCACTTGACCTCATCATAAAATGAAGATGAAAAGCCTGTCCTGAATCCTCTCTGGAAGAGCAAATACAGCTCTCCTGATTGCTCCAGGATGCACGAACAGCCAAGTTATTTGGCAGGTGAACAGGTATCGGAAGGATGGGAACCCTTCTGAACATTTCTTTAAGAACTTTTCCCCTCTACCCCAGAAGTCCCCTCCTGTGAGATAACATTCTTTCAAAACAAGAGCCGGAGTAATTAAAGCCAGAAATGAGATTTAGAAATGGGACTATCTCTACTTTTCCAGTGCAGAACACAACACGGGACAGATTTCACCCAAGTTGTTCCCAGATTTCTGGGACATACAGAATAATGTAGTTGCTTAAACATGTGGTAGTGTTTGAGGTAGAATCATAGAACAGTTTGGGTTGGAAGGGTCCTTAAAGATCATCTAGTTCCAAACCCCCTGCTGTGGGCAGGGACACGTCCCACTAGATCAGGCTCCCCAAGGCCCCATCCAACCTGGCCTTGAACACCTCCAGGGATAGGGCATCCACAACTTCCCTTGGCAATCTCTTGCAGTACCTCACCACTCTTAAGGTGAACAAATTCTTCCTTATGTCTAGTATAAATCTGCCTCTCTGCAGTTTATGGTCATTGCCCCAAGTTCTATTACTACAGCCTTTGTAAACAGTCCCTTTCCTTCTTTGTTGTAGGACCCCTTCAGGTACTGAATGGTCACTATAAGGTCTCCTTGGTACCTTCCCTTCTCCAGGCTTAACAACCCCAACCCTCTCAGCCTGTCTTCATATGGAAGGTGCTCCAGCCCCTGGATCATCTTTGTAACCTTCCTCTGGACCCATTCCAACAGTTCTGTATCTTTCTTATGTTGAGGATTCCAGAACTGGACACAATACTCCAGATGAGCTATCACAAAGGGGCAGAATCACCTCCCCTGACCTGCTGGTCACGCTTCTTTTGATGCAGCCCAGGATACTATTGGCCCTCTGGGTCATGAATGCACATTGCTGACTCAAGTTGAGCTTCTCATCAACCAGCACCCCCAAGTCCTTCTCTGCAGGGCTGCTCTCATTCACATCATCCCCATCCTGTACTGAAATCGTGGATTGCCCTGACCCATGTGTAAGAATTTGCACTTGGCCTTGTTGAAGATAATGAGGTTCACACAAGCCAAATTCTTCAACCAATGATGCATCAGGATACCTGAGAGATTTATAGTTAAGGCCAGATAGACTCATAGGACACCCATTTGCTACTATTATGGAAGTTGGAGGTCAGTGGAAATACTATATATGGCATGAAAGAACTGTTTCAGAACACTAGATCGCAGCCCTAGCATGCAGTAAACACCTACAGGTAGACACCTCTTCAGCCAATCTCCAAACAAAATACTCTTCTTCTCTGTGCAGTCCTGGATATGCTATGTCATACTGGTCTTGGGCTAGACCCTGGCTCTGGGAAGGTGGTGCTGGTGAGACTGGAGAAGGAAGTACTCAAGAAATTCTCCTGTGTCCATACCACTTTAAGGAGTGATATGAAATGCAGAGAGGTTCAGCTTGCAGCAGCAAATAAACATGTGGCTGTTTCCCAGAACTGACTTTCCCCAAGGTCTGAATGGGAAGAACTGGTTTCCAGCAAATCAGGTTCTTAATTTTCTTCTAGTTGTTCTATGAGCTCTGGGTCTAGCTGTCTAAATAAAGGAGCTAATGTTTAAACTGAGCTTTAATCTCATCTCCATTGTTCCTGTGGCTTGCCTTGGTTCCCAGTCCTACATCCCAGAGGCCAGAGAATCAACCCCTATCCAACTCACTTTTTTTTTCCATTGGATTGCAGGATCTTCAATCAGTTGTGTGAACAAGCCCCGCAAGATCCCTTCCTTATAACCAGTTGAGAAGTCCCTCAGATTTATTTCAACTGAAGCTCACAGGGGCAGAAGTTGGCAACCCTCTATACTGAATAACCTGTTCTAGGAAAAAAACTTATTGGCTTAAGCAAACATGGTCTTGAGCAGAGTCATTCGCTATTCTGCAATGTACTTGGCAGCAAAATACCTACTGAATATAAAGTCAAGGGTTTGACTGCTTCTGAAGGGTTTGAGCTGGTCAAATCCTTTTGCTACATCACGTCCAGAGAAGAGCAGTGAAGCTGATGAAGGGTCTGTTATGAGGAGCAGCTGAGGGAACTGGAATTGTTAACTTGGAGAAGAGGAGACTGAGGAGAAACCTTAATACTCTCATCAAGGAAAGGAGTTTGTAGCAAGGTGAGTGTTGGTCTCTTCTCAAATGATAGAATGAGAGGAAATAGACTCAAGTTGTGCCTGGTGAAGTTTAGATTGGATATTACAGAAAAATTCTTTACTGAAAGAGTGGTAAAGCATTGGAACAGTCTGCTCAGGAAAGTGGAAGAGTCTTCTTGCCTGGAGGTGTTAAAAAATGTGTGAACATGCACATTGTGACATGGTTTAGTAGACATGGTGGTGTTAGGCTGATGGTTGTAGTTGATGATCTTAGAGGTGTTTTCAACCTTAATAATTCTATGATTTTACGAATATGTGGCTGAAGACAGGAACTAGCATCTGGTCTCAATGTATTAGTTTTCAAAGTGGAGTCCCTAGGGAAAAGGCAGGCAGGATTTGGAAGATAACAGACCGCTAAATATATTCCACCACAAAGCTGACAACAGCTATAGCCACATGTGATATGCCTCTGGAATCCTAGCAGGGTTGATTTATCTTGGTGTTAGGCCTAATATACTTAAAAGCCCTTTATAAATAACCCAGGACCTTTTGCACTTGCTGTTCTACAGACTTGCTTTGTTTATTTAACTGGTTGAGCTGAACCTGTCATTTTTAATGAAAATTAACTCCGTGTGAGAGACCTTTTCCTTTTGGGATCTCCTAAAGACACACAGAGCAATTTTCTGCTTCTCCCCCGCTTCCCAGCAGCCCCATTAATTCTCTTTTTTTTGGCTTATCAAAGGCGAAGCGGTTTGGGGAAAGGTTAACTGGGCCCCTGTGGGTTATGTTTCTTCTGGCCTACAGAGCTTGCTTCTAAAGCTAAACAAAGAGATTTCTTATTTTGGGTCTGGTTTTTTTTGAGAGGTAAACATTTAACGTGCTGGTAGTGCTGAAGTTCACCCAAAAGGATGAAAAGGCATACACAGAGGAGGGTGGACGACAGACAATTACATGGACTTGGTTGTGGTTTGAAGAAGGTATAGGAAGGTGAACCTCACCTGCCTTCTTGCTACCTCATTTCTACTGATGGTGCATCTGTCAGTAGTAGGAAATGGATCCTATGGACCTGATCTGCTAAAGTGGGACTGTACAATCCATGTCCAAAGGGTCTCTTGTTTTCAGCTGCTGGAGGTCTTGTTTTCCAGCTCTGGACATTTGATGTGTGAGTGAAAGGACATAGGCGGCTTTGCTTGCTAAACCCCGGCACTTGCTTGTTTCCCAAGGTTCAGCTGAACTCTTCTCATAAGCTGAACTTTTCTCTAAATCCTAGAAGGAATTAGTTTTAGTGATGAAAATGTCAGAAGTGCAGTAGTGTCTGCAACCTAAGACAGCTTTGTCTTTGCCAGCTCTAGTGGGATTGTGAAGATATCAAACACTGGGGGAAATTTGGTGCTTTGAATCCTTGGGGGTTTTCAGGATTGAACTGGAGGAAGCCCTGAATAACCCGAGCTAATTGCTGAAGCTGGCTCTGCTTTGAGCCGGAGGGTGGAATACAAACCTTCTGAGAATCCTCCCAGCCTGAATTATCCCATGAATCTTATGAGCTTTGCTATGGCCACTACTGGAGAGAATACTGAGCTCTATTGCATCTCAGACAACCCTGTAGATGGGATCTTGGACAAATGAAGAAGTAGTCACCACTTTTGTCCAGAGATGGGGGCTTCAGTGTGGAGGAATTAGGTGTTTCTCATGTGACCAGCAGGTCCAGGGAGGTGATTCTCCCTCTGTACTCAGCACTGGTGAGGCCGCTCCTTGAATCCTGTGTTCAGTTCTGGGCCCCTCACCACAGGAAGGTTGTTGAGGCTCTGGAGTGAGTCCAGAGAAGAGCAACAAAGCTGGTGAAGGGGCTGGAGAACAGGCCTAATGAGGAACGGCTGCGAGAGCTGGGCGTGTTTAGCCTGGAGAAGAGAAGGTTGAGGAGAGACCTCATTGCTCTCTACAGCTACCTGAAAGGAGGTTGTAGAGAGGAGGGAGCTGTCCTCTTCTCCCAAGTGCCAGGGGACAGGACAGGAGGGAATGGCCTCAAGCTCTGCCAGGAGAGATTTAGGCTAGAGATTAGGAAAAAAATTTTCATGGAAAGGGTAATTGGGTACTGGCAGAGGCTGCCCAGGAAGGTGGTTGATTCACTTTCCCTGGAGGTGTTTAAGGTATGGGTGGACGAGGTGCTGAGGGACATGGTTTAGTGTTTGATAGGAATGGTTGGACTCGATGATCCGGTGGGTCTCTTCCAACCTGGTTGTTCTATGATTCTATGACTGCTGGGACTGCAGGGAGCCCTCTCCGTTGGGACTGTATTTGTCACATTTATGTTTCTCACTGTGATTTTTTTCCCCTTCTGCCTCCTAAACTTCAGGTAATCTCCTTCTAGGATGAGCTGTTTTGTTTTGTGCTATACAGGTATTTTCACCCTGCACTTTGCTCAGCTCTGGCACCAGAATTTCTCTGGTTTAATAGATCATTTATTTCAGCAGAGGGAGTGCGAGAGCAAGGAAAAAAGAAACGCACACTGAAGTGTAAAAGGGGTTTGATCTCCTGGAGCTTCTATGAGCCTCTCTCTGAGATGAACTAGGCCTGTCGAGAAGTGACCCAGCCACCTTCTGAATGAGTCCTTCTGCATTTTCACTCACTAAAGGGACATCAGACTTTCTCAGCAATCATTCTTCACTCGGTGGATGTGAGAAAATCTCCTGATTGCCTTGTAACAGTACCAACACCACAAAAAAAGCAAATCAAAAGAAGTTTGAACTCTCCTAGCCCAGAATCCAGGTTAAAATATATTCATGCAGATCCAGAGGAGGCCATGAAGGTGACCAGAAAGCTGGAACACCTCCCATTCAAGGACAAGCTAGGAGAGCTGAGGTTGTTCAGCCTGGAGAAGACTCTGGGGAGACCTTAGAGCAGCCTTCCAGTATTTATACAGGGACTACAGGAAAAATGGGGACAGGCTTTTAGCAAGGCATATTGCACAGGATAGGGAGTAATGCTCTGCCTAAGGGAGGGCAGATTTAGACTGAATATAAGGAAGAAATCTTTTACGAAGAAAGTGGTGAAGCACTGGAACATGTTGTCCGGGGAGGTAGTGAGGTCCCATCCCTGGGAACATTCAAGGTCAGGTTGGATGCGGCTTTGAGCAACCTGATCTGGTTGAAGATGTCCCTGCTTACTGCAGAGCAGTCAGAACTGTAAATGTTCCTCCTAACCCACAGTGTTCTATGATTCTATGATTTAGAAATCAACGACATCACCATAAAAAAAAGTAAAAACATGTGAAAAGTATGTAGCCAGTCACTATTTCACCATATAAGAGAAAACACAAGGGATTAAGAGCTTTGCTAGCCAACAATGGGACTTGATGAACCTTAGGTTTGGCAATGACACGTGTTGTCTTTGATAGCCAAAAAATCATAGGTCCTCAAACTTAGGGAGTTGCACAAGGCTGCATTTAAGTGCTGCTGAGGCCAAGGAGATTTAAACATACAACTGAGAGCTTTGCTGAATCACAGCCTCAGCCTGTAAATATTTGTGAACTTAGTCCAAGAACATAGGGAACGCAAATTGTATGGATCCAGTGAGAGGCTGATGCACCAGTCAAGGCACTTGACCCTTTCTGTTGTTTAACCAAAAAAAAAGAACTTCAAACAACTATTCAAAAATCTGCCGTTTGTTAATCTTTTTCCAGTAATTATTAGCCCAAGCAAGCATATCATGTGGCTACCTATAAATACAAGGAGTTATTACACATTCCATTTGCAAGGGAAAAAAGCAGAGAAAAAGCCTAAGAGCATTCAAATAGTGTAATTAAGATAAAGGCCAAAAAAACCAAAGGTCTTTCCTCATATCTATCTGCCTCACCATGTGGTAGAACTATTCGTTCAATGACAGCTCCTGAAATAATGACATTATAATAATAAGTCCAAATGACTTACAGAAGAAAAAGATCAAAGAGTCATAATTCACGAGGTAGCCCATGAGTTTCAGTTTCCATTAACCATTTTGATCTAGGCACCCATGAACCTCCAGCCCTACCTGCAAGCTGAAAGCGTAGTTAGCAATTCTCTTCAGCTACATTTGGAGTGCCCCTGGCTATGCTGTGCTTGATCCAAGGCTTGGAAAGCCACTTTCTGTGCATTACTGTGCACTAGAGCAATGAAGCTGGTGAAGGGTCTGGAGAACAAGTCTTATAAGGAGTGGCTGGGGGAACTGCCACTGTTTAGCCTGGAGAAGGGTGAAGGGAGACATTATTGCCCTCTACAACTACCTGAAAGGAGATTATAGCAAGGTGGGTGCTGGGCTCTTCTCTCAAGTAACAAGAGATAGGATGAGAGGAAATGGCATCATGTTGTGCCAGGGGAGGTTTATGTTGGATATTAGGAAAAAATTCTTTATTGAAAGAGTGGGGGAGCATTGGGACAAGTTGCCAGGGGAAGTGGTAGGATCTCCTTCCCTGGAGGTGTTCAAAAAATGTGCAGATGTGACACTTTGAGAGATGATTTAGTAGGCATGATAATGTTGGGCTGATGGTTGGACCAGATGATCTTAAAGGTCTTTTCCCACCTTAATGATTCTACAGTTCTACTTCTGTACATTGCTATTAATAAATCCCCCCCACTCCCCTCCCCTCAAGGAGACAGATCCAAACTCCCCAACCTTTACACTCCCTGAGGAATAATTTATCCAAGAGGCACTGAAGGTCCAAGGTGAGATATAAGGTTTCAGTATCATATTCCCAAGGCAAGATGGGAATCCTCTTGGAAAAATTTTGTCTGGAAGAACAGTCTCTCTCATGCACCCTCCTAGGACCACTGGTCTGGAGACTGCTAGAGTTCTTAAAAAACAGCACCCAGGCTCAAGTGTTTGGACTGGTCCTGGTAGAATTCACTCAAGAAGAGTTTGGTCTAGCTACTCCAAAGGCAACAACGGTGAAGTTTCAAGAACAAGCTCCTGTACTTACTTGCTCCTATCAGTCAGGATGGGTCTGAGGGACAGAGATGTAGGGAGTCTTCATCAGCTTAGGGAAAAATTTCCTCTGGTCCTGGGCCACTCTCAGATAAGACAGGAGGTCTCTTTCCTCCTTCACCTCCAGGGTAGCAGAACAATGTCTCCAATACATGGTGAGACCTCATGGGGATCTGTTATGTGCTGCCTTGGTTCTCTTACAGCTGAGAACTGGTGATAACAACATCACCGAACCATGCACAGGCTACTTCCACCATCCCTAGTTAATCTGCTCTCCTCCAGGTTGCAAGAGATCCTTCTGCAGACCAGAGCACAGACATGAGGGAGTAGTAGATCTCTGTCCACAGCAGCTTACTACCCTTATGCATGGCACCCTAGAGTAGCTTTTCTTAATCCAGTGGGTTTTTCAGCACCAGTTTTCTGTAATTGGCTGCAGTTCTCCCAGACTCTGGAGCAGCAGGTGAGACACAAAAATAGTAACTGCAACCCCACTGTGGGTTCTGGACTTCTCAGTCTACAGCAGGCTGTTGAGATACCTGGGGTGTCAGGGGCCTGGAAAGACATTGGCCATTCAGATGGGAGCATGAGGAGGGCTTCTAGTTTTGTGCTGTTGTGTGTCTTCCCACCCAGGCATTCAGCTTGGAGAAAACCCTGGGGAGACCTTAAAGCAGCCTTCCAGTACTTAAGGGGGTCCTACAGGAAAGATGGGGACAGATGTTTTAGCAAGGTGTGTTTTGACAGGACAAGGAGTAAAGGTATTAAACAAAGGGAGGGCAGATTTGGACAGCATATTAGGAAGAAATTTTTTACAATGAAGGTGGTGAAGCACTGAGCAGGTTGCCCCAGGAAGTAGCGGATGCCGCATCCCTGGAATCATTCAAGGTCAGGCTGGATGGGGCTCTGAGCAACTTGCAACCCAAAGCGTTCTGTGACTGTCCGTGTGTTGTATGGTCTACACAGGGACAGTCCGCTCCAACTGGAGCTGTAAAGATCTTTGCCTTAGGACAACATCCTGGTTGTCTTGCATGGAGAAGCCCTGTGGTCCATGGTTCTTTCTTTGCAGGTTGTGATGATGCATGCACAGTTCCTGAAGAGGGCATTGATGCACCGTACGTGGCCAGACTGGCGCTGTCCTGAAATAGCTGTGGCTAGACCTGTAGTTTTCCCATCCCAGCCCCATGTCCTAGCTATTCCCAGAGTTCTGGGTGCTGGCCCTCCAAAGCCAAGTGGAAACTGTGCCTTCAAAAAAGAGTCAGGCTGCTCCAAAAAAGGAGAAATTCTTGCCAGCAGATCAGGGGCTGAATTGAAGCTATCCCCCAAACCTCCAGACTTTACTAGTTCTGAATCTGCACCTTCACCTCCTCACCTGCTGACTTCTCCTCTAACTAACAGTGATTTTTGCCTCCTCAAGCTGCTGATGTGATCTGAAATACCTCCAAAAACCTCCAGCCCTGAATGAAGTGTCCCTGCAGGAGTGTCATTGTGAAACTGTACCCCATGGCTCCTCCTTTCCATCTCTCTCCAGCAGCATCCCACCCCAGCCTGAGCCCAAAACTAAGGCTGACAGGTTCCTATATCCACTCCCACTTTTTATTTTCCCCATGAAGTCTGGTGCAATGGGAAATGCATCATAAACCACACCATGACTGTACTGCACTCTGAAGAAACTCCCAAGTGAGGTGCACACTTTCCTTATAGGGGGGAGGGATGAGGAACAGTCATGAGTCCATTTTTTTCTTGAAGGGAGATGAATTCACAGCTCATCTGTCCCAGCTAGCAGCAGAGCTGAGCTCAGAGTGTTTTGTGTAGGTCTTTAGAGCAGATGCTGGTCTCTATCACCCCAGGGACTGATGCTCCCCAAACCATGGCCAGTCCCAGTGATGGTTTATGGTCTCCCAAACATACTGATCACAGAACAGGGTTACAAACCACCAGGGAAGGCTTTCCAAACCCATCAGGGATGCTGTTGGCACAGAAAACTGCTTTTACACCACACCCTGTCTTTCTTCTCTAAAAGAAATTTTAGGGAAAAGTAATTTTTTTCCTAAAGAATTGAGATTTATGTGAATCATCCTGGGCAGTTTCAAGCCAATTGATGATGAGTAGAAGAGCCCTCAAGGAGATTATGTTCTTTGCAGGGGAAAAGCAGCCACTGACCTGCAGGAACATGGTACAGAGCGAGGGGGGCCTCCCTGTGCTTGGCAGAACCTGACTGAGAACGCAGGCAAAAAAATGAGATGATCTGTGCCCTGCCATCTGTGGGAGCCCCCCCACCCTTGTACCTGCCTCTGGCCACCCCAGCAGCCTCAGGTGTGAAAGGTGTGATCTGAAGCCTGTCCCACAGCAGTTATTCTCCCACCTGGAAGCATGCAGAGGTGGCATTTTGCTACAGCAAGGCTCTGCTCTGGTGGGGAGAGCGGACACTGGTGGGGATGGGGCAGATGTATGGTGAGCAGGAGGCGTTGAGGTGGGTTGGGAGTGGGGACAGGTAAAAATGTTGAAACGTCACTCTGGTGATGAGGTGTTATCCAGCCAATGCATCAATCTGCTCTCATGAACTGTCCTCTCTTGCTGTGGGTGGGGGGAACTAGCAGAAACCCCATACAATCCTGTATTGCCATTGTCCTACTCCCAGTATTTATCCTCCACCTTTCTGGAGGTGTTCAGTGTGGGGTCTAAGGCCAGCTTGGCACTGAATGTCCATGCTGGACAATGTGGCTAAGCCCCTCCATGGTCTCAAAGAGGAAACCTTATGGCATCTCCTTCTATCACCAGTGGAACAGGGAAGCTGAGATGGCCTCCACTTCCTAATTGTAGGGTACAAAGAAAATGCCCCATTTGGTTGGTCCATCAGATGTGGCTGCACACACAGCCACTGAGTCCATTCACCCTTCTCAGGGGATGGATTATGCCCACAAGGAGATGATAGGACTGGGCAAGTCTGGCCGTGTGTCATGGGAGGAAAAGAATTGAAAGGGCAAGATACTTGGATTCATCCAGCTGGGATGTCATTCTCTCCCTGGATTTATCACCCACTGCTAATTAGAGGCAGACAGCTTTTTGTAATGTGGACAAGCCCTGGCTGCGTGCTCACAGCCAGGGAGGACATGGCTTGCCACATCCAGGCGAAGGGCTCTCAGATTCTGGAGCTTAGTTTGTGTCCTCAGAAACTTACAAACTGAGCTGAGGCGGGAGGTTGCCGGGGGAAGGGGAGCAGTGGGGGAACATGCAGGGTAGCAAAAGCATGGCAGGCTTTGCTGGAGCAAGCCCAGCCCTGAGCCAAGCTTTTCTTCTGGCTGCTGGCACCAGGCATTTGAAGAGGGATTGTTCTTTGTATCTTATTTTTTTTTTTGTCTTGTCCCTCTGAAGAGGCCTGAATGGGCTCTGAAGGGGAGAAGATTATTTAAACCTGACATGTCCCCTCTGGTCCTTCCAACGTGGTCAACTCCAGAAGGCTGCAGATGCTCTTTTACCTTAACTTACTGTCCCAAGTGCCAGGAACTGCCAAGCCTTCCCTCCCAGGACACCCTCCCTGGATGGAGGCAGAGGAGGCTGCCCATGTCGCCCAGAGGGTCCCCCCATTGTCTTCCTCGCTTTTGGGGAGACCCAGTGACACAGCTGGGTCACGACCACATGAGCTGCGGCAGGGTGGGGAGGAATATGGAATGAGTTGCAAGGAGCTGGAAGAACCCGCAGCGCAGTTTGGTTTGGCAGTCCCTTACGGACAATAAAAGGTCAGGCTGTGGAAGAGCCTGTTTTGTTTTTCTATTTCCCTGGCTTTTGTTCAAGGCTGTGTCCTTAAGGACAAGGATTCTCTATGCCGGTGGCAGGCTGAGAGCATGGGTGGGCGGTTGATTGTTTGTGCTAGTGGGTTTTTTAGCAGGCGAAGGATTTCACTTGAGCACAGGCTGTAAGAGGAGAAGTCTGGGGTGGGTGTGAGCTCAGGGTGAGACAGTGCTGGAACTGGGCATCAGGATCTGACTTGATTCTGGATCCAAAATGTGAGATATCTCTTTTTTGCACCGAGGTTTTGGGGCTACCAAAAGATCTGGAAGACAAGGCATTTGGGGAGGAGGTTGCACATACAGAATAAAGTGAGGGCAGTGCCTTGTCAAACAACCGCAAGCAGTGCCCAGGACAAGACAGCAGGAGAGTCCATATGGTAATAGTCAAGTAAGGTTTGACAGTGTGCTTCAGTGGTCTCAGGGGATCAGCTGCTTAACCCCTTGATTTTGGGTAAAATTTGAGGTTTTAGAAGTGGTACTGTTGCTTCCTAAACTTCTGAGGGCAGGGACAGCTTCCTACGGTTGTGCAGGCAGAGTCCAGCCTGAACCCTGCTGTCCCACAGCCTGGGGGTCAAAGACCACATCATGCTGCTCTTGGTGAGAGGAGTTAAGCTTTCACCTCTATTATACCATCAGGCTCCACACAACCACCTCCTCTTCTTGGCCACTCTAGAAGGTCACAGAGAGATGCTGTGAGTCCCTGTGAGCCTTAGATGCTGCTATTATCCCTATTTTCTAACTGGACTTTCTTAAAAACTTCAGGATGCAATAAGGAAACTGGTTCTTGGATGAAGAGCAGCTGATTCAGGCTCAAATGAAGCAAGACCAGAGCTTGGTTCCTTTAAAGATCCAAAGGCTTTGATGCACGGACCGGTGTCTTCTGCCTGTCTCCAGTACCTGCACTGACGTGGTGCTAAGTCTCAGGAGACTGCTGAGCAGCTAAACTGCTTTTACGGGCCAGACGTGTCTAGGAGTGATGTCAAGCTAATAATAACAGGCTGATTGTTAGTAATAACAGTCTGATCTAAAATCTGATCCATGAAAACAGAAAGAAGAGGAATATAATAGAAGCCAGTCAATGTGTTTTTATGGAAAAGGGGTCTTGTTGTACCAATTTGATTTTGCTCTTTTAGATCATAAGCATGGTTCATAAACATGATTGTACATGCAAGATACTTGTAACATATTGGATTTGTACAGCATGACATTCCAGTGTGGGAAAAAAGCACCACACATCAGTAGAGCACGTGTTAAATGAGCTAAGAGTTGGCTAACTGACAGATCTCAAAAAGTGGTGATTGGTGGGGAATCACAAGTGACTGGATGTGTTTCTTTGAAGGAAAACCCTACTACTAAAGCCAAGTAGTCTTCTCCACCAGTGAGCTGGAAATAAAGGTAAAATTGCTCCCAAAGAAGTCATGAGGGAAGAAAAACTGGTGTAATGAAGCAGATGAGGATAGCCAACCACAGGGACAGCCCTGGTCAGCCGCTCTTGGTAAAAAGCTGTTTCCATGCAGAGTTTAGCCCAGCTGGCTGGAGAAGTTATAAACCCAGGGAAAAGGGCCCAGCGGTGGGCTGAGGGACTGAAGTGTGATGGGCTGCAGCTCAGCCTCTTCATGGTATGATGGATTGTGTGGCACGAGCTGACAGAACCAGAAACATAGAATCATAGAATCACCAGGTTGGAAGAGACCTGTCGGATCATCGAGTCCAACCATTCCAATCAAACACTAAACCATGTCCAAACATGCCTTTGTAGGGCTTTGCATTTGGTGAAACTGTATTCCATGATAGAAACACTCAATAGAAAATGGATGACAGGTTGAGTAGGGAATGCGTGTAGGGATGTGGTTTAATTGTGTTAGAGAGAGTCTGAAATTGGGCAGAACATATAGCTCTGGTGTTCACATTTTAGAGAGGATGCAGAATTGTCTGTGTGGGGAGCATGCGGTCCGGACGTAATTCCCTCTACAGTTATCCACACCTTAGAATCATAGAGTCATAGAAAGGTTTGTCTTGGAAGGGACCTTAAAGATCATCCTGTTCAAGATATCATTTGACCTTCCATTTGACGAGGCTGCTCAAGGCCCCATCCAACCTGGACTTGAACACCTCTAGGGAGAGGGCGTCCACAACTTCCCTGGGCAACCTCTGCCAGTACCTCACCAGTCTCATTGTGAAGAATTTCTTCTTAAGGTCTAGCCTAAACCTTCCCACCTCCAATTTAAGGCTTCCTCCCTAGTCCTATCACTCCATGCCCTTGTGAAAAGTCCCTCCCCAGCTTTCTTGTACATCCCCATTCAGGTACTGGAAGGTTGCTACAAGGTCTTCCTGGCACCTTCTCTTCTCCAGGATGAACAACCCAAATTCTCTCAGCCTGTCCTCATAACAGAAGTGCTCCAGGCCTCTGATCATTTCCATAGCCTCCTCTGGATCTGTTCCAACTCTTCTATATCCTTCTTATGTTGGATAATCCAAAATTGGACAATCCTAACAGAAGGCTATGGAGGAGACAGTTGCAGTGTCAGGAGAAGGTGCATACCCCAGGGAGAGTATCTCTCTGGAGTCACCCAGTCACAGTTACCTAGTGTTGCACCCTATAAGTCATAAGATTTTCTTTACTTCTCTGGGATCAACATAGGACTACAGGATAATTCAGGCTGGAAGGGACCTCAGGATGTCTCCTGCTCAAAGCTGGGTCAGTCCAGTTTCTAATGGCTTTATCCTAAAATTTTCCCAGGGTGGAGATTACTGATACAGCAGACTAAGGAGCTGTAACCAGAAGTACTCAACCTATCTTCCCAGGCTGTAGCTGGGGTAGTTATAGACATGCATCTCTCTGCACTAGTGAGCTGTGTTGTCTCACTCAACCTAGCAGATCTGCAGCCCATAAAGAGTCCAGAAATCTTTGTCACTGTTTTTTTGGCAGCAGTAGGTGAGTTTTCGCGATAGCCCTTTGTTACAGACCCTGTTTCGAGTGCTGAGCATCTGCCCACTGAAAACTTGAACTGGGCACCCCAAAACCCATCTGGCTGTTCTCTGTTATCCACAGCTCCATGACTGCTGCATAACAAGCTGGTGTTGTTTGCCTTAAAGATCAAAGCTCATTTAAATGCATTGCTTCTCCCTGTCTCCTCCTGATACCCAGACAAGATGCCCTGGCGTAGATGAATCAGCCCCCAGCTGAAGTCAGCAGCACTACCAGCCTCACAGTTATCTCTGTGAGGTGGAGGCTGCTCTTGCGTTGAGTTTCTTCCAGTGCTGAGCCGTCAGGTCTCTAATCATCCACACCCCCGGTCCTTGGACTGAGCCCCAGCTTGGCTGTGACATGTCCCTGGAGGCTGCCTGTTGCTGTGAGAGAGCTGTGCAGCCTCCTCTGCTCTGTGAGCCCCAAGGGAGATGTTGCAACAGAAATCAGCACCTGCAGCCAGGAAAGGGTATTTTCCACAGCCGCTGCTTTTTCAGGGAACTCTGGCTGAGTGCAGCACATGTAGCTCTCTAGTGGGATGTGGGAGAAGCCATCAATTGATAATTCTTTTCTTTTTTTTTTTATTTTTTTCAAAGATGTGCTGACAAAGCTCCTGGTGGCTAGTTGGCAATCGTGCTTTCTCCTTGGCTGCTGACGCCATCAGGGAGTGACTCAGCCCTTCCCAAGCTCTGCACAAGCCTCTTCCCCTCCTGCCACTCAAATATTTGCTCTCTCCAACAGTTGAAACAAATTCTGCCCTGAGGTCCTCCCCAATGAGTAGCTCAGGCAGGGCAGCACAGCTCCTTGCTGCAGTCGTGGCATGGAGCAGATTTGCAGAATCCCCTCTTTGGAACCGTGGGGGTGGTCACCTAAATCTGGGTAAAGAGTTTTTCTTCCCCTCCTTGCTGTGTCTGCAGGGAAATCTCCCAGGGCAAAACCCACCCCTGGTGATGCACGTTCCTGTACCTTTGCCAAGCAGTGCCTAATTCCCCTCTTGACTTCCAGCTACATTTGTCATGAGCATTTTAATTCTCTTCCCAACTTAAGATTTGCCCTGCATTTTCATACCTATGAACATGGGAGTTTCCAGATACGGCAGTACAAGGGGGGCAGCACCCCCCGTCCTCCTGTGCCTCATGCCTAGACCCATAGGGTTCACTAAATCTTAGGGCAAAGTGAGAACTTCACCCATGCAGCCTCCTATCATTGAACAGCTTCTCCTTGACAGCGCATTTCTCCCTGGGCACAGAGGGAAGCTGGAAGACCCCTTTCAAACAGCACAACGTCCTCAGGTGGAGATGTTGCAAAAAGAACACCACAGAAACCGTGGTGAGGGCCAGCTTCATCTGTGACAACCAGCAGCATTTCAAAAGGCTAGGTTGGATGAGGCTATGGGAAATATAATCCAGTGGAAAGTGTCCCTTCCCACTGTAGGAGGGTTGGAACTAGATGATCTTTAAGGTCCCTTCCAAACCAAACCATTTTACGCTTGTATGAAAACAGGCAAGAGAGGGTTCAGCAAAACTAGGGTCAGCACACAGCAAGAAGAGAGCTTGCTGTTTCATGAGCCTGGACCATATCTGGTCTAGACTTCAATGAAGACCCTTCAACCTTCACCTCTGTGGCTCTGCAGGGAGCTGACCTTCTGAGATGGTAACACTGACAGAGGGAGCTCTGAGCCATGGGTCATCTCCCAAAGCTTTGACTGTCTCCAGTATGGGTGTCTCTATGTGATCTGGGCATCTGGGTTCCCTCTGTATTGGCAGAACTCTAAAAGACCTGTCCATGGCAGGATGAGATTGGTTCCTCCCAGCCTCCAGTTTTCTTGACTTGATCTCTGCTAACTGAAAGAGGAACCAGGGATGAGACCATGCTGTGAGCACCTATGCACTGGCAGGACTGAAGGTACTGCAATACATGGCTACGATGGGGCGTCTCAGTGGCTCCTCCACTGAGAGGGGGCTAAGGCAGTGCAGACCTTGACGTGAACTGGGAAGAGATCGCAGGACTTCTGAGTGGCCAGTTTAGACCTTTACATACGACTCTAATTTGATAGACTTTCACAGTTCTCCTTTTGGGGAGGACAGAAACCTGTGCATGGAGTGGCAACAGCCTAACACAGAGATACAAGGTCTGTCCTGCAAAGGAGTGCATGTTTTTCAGTGATGGAAGGTGAGGAAGAATGCAGGTAGGTAGGAGACAGAGTGTACAGGCAGGACTGCAGATGAGTGTTCCTCCAGCACATGTGCTCACCTTCAAAAGTCCCCCTGGCCCTCCTGGTTGGGAGGCTAGGCAGCAATTAGGCTGATCGAAGGCCCAGTTGCTCATTGCATATTCCTGGAGGCAGTACCCCTTGCAGCTTCATGGTTCAAAGCATGGAGGAGATAAGGATCTGCCTTGCGGAGCATTTGGGGAGTGCTGGGGCAATCCAAGGACAGCTCTGGCTATGCTGCCCTGCTGTGCTCTAACCAGCAGCCCTCCCCTCTTCCAAGCCAGCACCTCAACAAAAAGCCTTCCTGAGTCTACAGCAGCATAGGGAGAGTTTCCTCCCCTGTTTCGCACTTATCACATCTGACCCCTTGTAATTACCCAGGAGATCACACAATTGGTGTCAGCTTTCCTTACTAACCTGTTCATGCAAGCTTCTGCTACTCAGCCTCTGTGGAGCACCTGGTCTTTGCCTTCCTGCCTTGATCTTGGGGAGTGGAGTTTAAAATTCAACTAGTTTAATGAGTGAAGCCTGCTTTCATGCACTATGGGTGGTTTCTGCCAGTGATGAAGCACTGAACAGGTCCACAGTGGGTGGAAAATGTGTATGTCTCCTCTGGGTGAATGCATGGGTATCTAACCTTGGTTGAGCCATGCTCTAGGAATTGTGTTTTGTCATTGGCCTTGTAGGACCCTGCTGGCCTGTGTTCCCCTGCCCTAACCTGAGGCTGAACTGGTTGAATATCTTCCACTGGAAGAGCATTGCTGTGAATAACACTCACTGGTGATGGTCAAAAGCTCCCCCAGAATTTCTGGCTCTGTTGAGTCATAGCAGTTCCCAAGAGTCCAACTCTTTTACAACTCTGCTGGTACATTGCGGTGCTCAGTTCCTCCAGGACTCCCAGCTATGGGTCATGGCTGAAGGGGCTAGAGTTGGGACTGGATGGTAAGAGTGGATAAGTAAAACCCATCTTGTCTTTTCCAAATTAGACCTCTTTTCCTAGCAGGCCCTTCCTGCAGGAAATGTTGGGTCTGGGTCATTGGAACCTTTCCCCACTCCTGGGCAAGGGAAAATATTTTTGCATAGAAAACACATGCCAGTTCCTCCAGAAATGCTCAAGTATCTGTCATGTCTTTTAGTGTCACATGTCCTGCCTAGCTCAGTTGCATCCACAGTTTTAACTTGCTGTTGGTCCTGAGCCTGAAGAAAAGGTAGGCTGGACCATGGCTGACCACAAAGCAGCAGTGGGGTTTTGCATAAAAATTACATTACAGAGGTCATCCTTCTATCCTGAACTTGGACATCTGTCATATTCTTAAAAGCCCTCCAAGGCCTTGTGCACAATGTCCTCCCTTCACAAGTCCATTTTGCTAGCAGAAAACCTTCTCTAGTAGTCAACTTGACTCCTCCTTGCTGGTGTGCTGAGCAGTCCATCCAGTCTGCCTTCCTGGGTTGACTGAGGTCAACATCTCTTGTGTTGCTCAACTGGGAGACGCTGCCCAAAACCTCAACCACTGGGCAACTGCTCTACACCAGTTTAGCTGATAAACTGATGTGTAATTGGAACAAGTAAGGGAAGGAGAACCAGTCAGCAGATCTCTAGCTGCAAGATCTTCCTAACCCAGGCATCCTTGGAACGTGTGTTTGTGCGGGAGGACAATGCATATTTAGGAGCTGGTTCTTTCCATTGCTGCTTCATGACAGGACTTGGATCAACTGGTCTCAGTTGATCCAAGTATTTAATGTGTTTCTGGTACAAGGGCTACCCTGTGCACAGGTGACCTCAAGTGGTCATGATTTCTTAGCTATGGCCTCTTGGGGGTCCAGTCAGGGCCCTTAGTTGGGCAGCTTGCTATGGGGCCAGGTCTTTCTACACAGAATAAAAGGAATCTCTCAGCCTTCTAGCTTTTATCCAAGTGCACCAGTTGGGACATGCTGGACACAGGATCAGTGTGTATGGGCTCTGCTTATGAAAATTATTTGATTATGAGGTGGGTTTTTAAAAACTATGACCCACTTTGATAAGTCCAGAGGAGTGCCATAAAGTTGGTGAAGGGTTTAGAGGGGAAGCCATTTGAGGAGGAGCTAAAGCATGAGGTTTAACAAGGCCAGATGCTGGGTCCTGCACTTGGGGCAAAACAACCCTATGCAGAGCTACAGACTGGGAGAAGCCTGGCTGGAAAGCTGCCTAGAGGAGAGGGACCTGAGGGTATAGGTTGACAGCCAACTGAACATGAGCCAGCAGTGTGCCCAGGTGGCCAAGAAGGCTAATGGCATCCTGGCTTGTATCAGAAATGGTGTGACCAACAGGTCCAGGGAGGTGATTCTCCCTATGTATTCAGCACTGGTGAGGCCGCTCCTTGAATATTGTGTCCAGTTGTGGGCCCCTCAGCACAAGAAGGATGTTGAGGCTCTGGAGTGAGTCCAGAGAAGAGCCACAAAGCTGGTGAAGGGGCTGGAGAACAGGCCCTATGAGGAACGGCTGAGAGAGCTGGGGTTGTTTAGCCTGGAGAAGAGGAGGCTGAGAGGAGACCTCATTACTATCTGCAAGTACCTGAAAGGAGGTTGTAGAGAGGAGGGAGCTGGCCTCTTCTCCCAAGTGCCAGGGGACAGGACAAGAGGGAATGGCCTCAAGCTCTGCCAAGGGACATTTAGGCTGGAGATTAGGAGGAAGTTTTTCACAGAAAGGGTCATTGGGCAGTGGAACAGTCTGCCCAGGGAGGTGGTTGATTCAGCTTCCCTGGAGGTGTTTAAGGCATGGGTAGACAAGGTGCTGAGGGACGTGGTTTAGTATCTGATAGGAATGGTTGGACTCACTGATCTGGTGGGTCTTTTCCAATCTGGTGATTCTACGATTCTGTTCTAAAGCCATTTAATCTGTTCAGACTGGAGAAGAGGAGGCTGAGGGAAGACCTCACTGAGGTCTGCAGCTTCCTCATAAGGCAAAGAGGGGCAGGCGTTGATCTTTTCTCTCTGGCAACCAATGACAGGACCCAAGGGAATGGCAGGAAGATGTGCCAATGGAAGTTTAGGCTGGATATTAAGAAAAGGATCTATAGAGAGGGTGGCGGAGCACTGGAACAGGTCCCCAGGGAGCAGTCATGGCGCCAAGCCTGAAAATATTCAGGAAACATTTGGACAGTACCCTGTGGACCAGCTCTGAGGGTCTTCCCACTGCCAGACCCTCCTCAGGAGAAGACCTCACCTGCACTGGAAGTAAACACTGTGATGGCCACACACTTCTCTAGCCGGGTGCTGGTTTCTGCCTCTGCAGTGATCAAGGTGGCTATGCTGGGGAATACAATAAGTGAGGGCTGCCTAGCCTGGCAATCATCACTGAAGACATGCATGACTTTTTACTAAGAGCTGGAGACAGACCATTCGCTGACAATACTGGATGAGACAGAGGGCAGCTCGCAGGGAAAATGGCTTAATGGAAATGCCTGGAGCCCAGGGTGCCACACCTCAAATCCTGTGTTTAGGTTTAGTTTAGTTTTAGTTTAGTTTTGGGCCCCTCACCACAAGAAAGGTGTTTTGGTGCTGGGGTGTGTCCAGAGAAGGGCAACGAAACCAGTGAAGGGGCTGGAGAACAAGTCTTACAAGGAGCAGCTGAGGGAACTGGAGTTGTTTAGCCTTGACAAGAGGACACTGAGAGGAGACCTTATTGCTCTCTACAACTACCTGAAAGGAGGTTGTAGAGAGGTAAGCGTTGGTCTCTTCTCTAAAGTGACAGGTGATAGGATATACAAGGAATGGCCTTAATTTGTGTCAGGGGAGGTCTAGACTGGGGATCAGGAAGAAGTTCTTCACAGAAAGGGTTATCAGGCACTGGAACAGGCTGCCCAGGGAGGTAGTCAAGTCACCACCCCTGGAGGTGTTTAAAAAGTGGAAAGATGAAATGCTTAGGGATATGATTTAGTAGTGGACAGGTACGGTTGGAGTTGATGATCTCAAAGATCTTTTCCAAGCTAATGATTCCATGATTCTATGATAATTGCAGTAGGTCTAACCACTTCCCTGCCATCGCTGTTTGCCCCAGGATCTCCCAAAGAATAGGAAATGGGATGAGAGGGGGAAAATATCCCAGGGAATGGGCTGTGGATGTAGCTGGGATGCGTTTGCAATGGGATGGAAGTGGGTTTAGGTTAAGTGGAGGCAGCAGAACCCTGACACTCCCCCATTTGGCCAAAGTTGGGCTTTACTTCTGCCTCATTCACCTTGCCAACTCCCCCATTAGCAGCACCGCAGCACACAGGGACATACAAAACAGTAAACACTTTTTATTTCGCTGCTAGAGTGAAACCACTGTAATTCCATAAAACTCAAAAAAAAAAAAAGTGATTACTAAAAGGCATACATTTTTTTTTTCCTTTTTTTACACAAGATGTAAGTAAACAGACAAGTTTCTTTTTAAAAAGGTTATAAAGTGTCAAGATCCTATACCTCATCTGCATATTCAAAGTGATGCTGTCTGATACAAAAAGCATTGGGTATAATAATTTAGCTATGGCTCAGACCAAAAAAAAACCCAAAACAGAAAATGTCATCTGGGCTTAATCTACATGCTGCAACAGAGTTATAAAGGAAAATATGCAGTTCTTTGTTGCACAGAAAGAAACAGCAGGGAAGTTGAGAGTTCACTGGGCGATCATCATCTAAAGGGAAGCTGAGCCCCCTCCCCGGGAATGTCTGCTACAGCCTGCGAGTAGGACCGCAGCCGGCCCATGACCCCCCACTGTGCAAAGAAACCAACCACATTTTTCTCCCACCAGACAATATCCCATCCAAATCCACCCACCGAACTGTACCTACCCAGCCTGCTGGAAGCAAATGAGATATAAGACCCTGGAAACTGCATGTAAGTCACGAATCTCCCTGTGCGCTTTCCCACTGGGACTAATAAAAAATAAACAAACCCAATGAAAGAAAAAAAAAAAAGAGAGAAAATGACTCGTCCTATTATAGATAGAGCAAGACTCTCTGCATCCTCGGGAAATCTGTTACTCATAAACCTCCTCATCCAAAGCTCTCAGCCCAAGCACCATAGTGTCAGCCTTACTGCAAGACTCACGTTATGAATTTTAAAATGCTAAGTCTTTAAATATGCATCACCAGACTATTCTTAAATAAAGAGCTGGCCATTTGTGATGGCCAAGTTGCCTTCCTTCCTATCGCTGCCCCCATCACGCTCTCCATCCCAAAGGCAAATATGGAGAACAGAAGGGACAGATAAGCCTCTTAACCAAAATACAGACAAAGGTACATGTGTGCCACTGTAAGAGAAAACCAGGAACTCCTGTTCTATTCCCTAACTTGAGGTTCAGCCATGATTTATTCCTGGGCAAAGCTTACAAGCTCTTAGTTTGATAGTTAGGGCAACTCTGCTTTGACATCCCTTGGGTCTCCAAAGCTTTTGCTACCAGTTTGGAGCCCTGCTTCTGCAAACTGTGGAAGGATGGAGGGTTTCCATGGATGGGGAAGGGAGGTGGATAGCGACAAGGAGGTGTAAAGCCCAGTTTGTGTCTTTGCTTCTGCAGATAAGGGCAGGATAAGGTGGTTGGTTTGTAGCCAAAGCCATCGGGGCATCTGTTCCCTGTGACATCTGCCAAGAACCAATGGAGACAAATGCAATAACAGAATCAGCAAATAGATCAGATTTTTAAGGTTCTCCTTTCAATGTCTTGTCATCTGAGGTGAAATGTGAGCCCCCAACCAGCCTGAACCATGAACTCTTTGCCACTTAGGCCTTGGTCTACTGAGCTCCAACTTCAACTCTTCCCTAACTGTTCCAAGATTTTTGTTAGGGATCTGGGCTCTTCCTCAAGATTTCTAACCCCCAAAATTGTTGGAAGACCTCCCCCAATTTCCCCAGCCTGTTATGTTTCTGTAACACTCTCTGAGCTGAGACAGCAAGTAGCTGGTATCTCAGTGGTAGAAGCCCAAGTCCATATCAAGAAACTCCCTAATATTTGGCAATCCAACCTGGAGAAGCCTTGGAATGGATTCAAGCCCTCCATGCAAGAATAGCAGCTCCTGGGCTGCCGAGGTGTCCTCTCCATGGAGTAGCATATGGGAGGTGCCAGCAAGTGCCAGGACGGGGGAGACAGCCATTCAAAAAGAAAAAAAGATAGGACAATTAGAGCAGCAGGGTTTTGGTTTTCTTGTGCAGTGGTTCACAAAACAAGGGTATGAAGATGCCACTCTGTCAGCCAGAGGTGCTCAGGATTTGGCCATATAGGACAAAGACTGCTCTTAGACTAGAAGCTCTCTTGTTTTAAAGGTGGTTGGCTTGATGCTACATAAAGTGACAGAGTACTGCAAAGCTTGTCCCCTCCCCGTGTTCTCCTAAAACCAAGCCCACCAAGCTGAGATTTAAGTGTACTCTCATCAGAGCTCAGCACCAAACACTTCCACCATCAAACCCTGCACAGAGGAGGTGGAGAGTTCCTGTGGCCAAAGGAGGTTGAATTCAAGCTCCTCTGTCCCCACTTCAACCCCTACTCAAAAGCATCCTGGCTGAAGCCCTGGACTGCTTGCCCTGGGCAACCTGCCTTGTGATGCTCCCATGACTATGGGTGAGGAAAACATTTCTCCTCCTCTTGCCAGGGCACAAAGTTCTCCATGCCTGTAAAGCGGTGGTTCTCGCTGCTTTATCCTAAACTCTTTGCAAGTCATGGCACAGCCTGCTGAGACTGGGGAGCACATGAGGCCACGAGGTTCCCTGGCAAAGAGGGATTGGGGCCGTCCCTGTCACAATGCTCAGCTACCTCCTTACTGCCCCTGGGGATGAAGCAGCACCTATTTTAGCAGCAGGAGGACACAATGGGGCAGGAAGAGGATTGTGACCCACTGAGTGGGACTGCTGCAATACAGGATCAGGCCTTTTTATCAGCCCAGTTTCTCACCCTTCCCAAGCAATGCAGACCCTTCAACCACTGCCACCTTCCACACAAGGCATAGGAACCTACAGCCTGGAATGGGGCAGGAGAAACTTAAGGGATCAACAGCTGTCCCAGATTGTGGGAGCTTGGACAGGCCTGAGGTGTGCGGTATGACCACTCCAGGGCCATGCGTGGAGGGTCTCCACCTTGCCCAGCACCATGGCCCATCCCATGAGATGGCCAACCCTGCTGTGCAGTGGAGTTGGCTTCCATAGGGAAAGGCTCTGAAAACTGCTCTTAGCTCCTCTGCCCACATGTAGAGGCAAGAAGCCATCTCCTACCATTCTGCAGGTACCAGAAGTGTCTAACCAGCCTTCCTTACCACTTATCCCAAGAGGTCAACCCTCTAAAGCAAATGTCTCTGGATACTGTTTCGGAAGGCACACAAACCTATGGACATTCCCAACACAGGACACTGAGGGCATCTCAAGCTGGGTAGCCTAAAACCACAAGACGCTGGATGACTAGCCCTCCTTGCCCCAACATCTGTGATCCTCTGCAGCTGAGGGGGTGAGCAGCAGTGAGCACAAAGGACATCCAGAGCATCCTTTTGGTCACATGCATGTCCCAGAGATAGCAGCTGGAAGCTGGCTGTGACCTGGAGCTAGGGATCAGGATGGGGAACTATGGGTCACCTCCTGGGCTCCACCAGGCAGTGATGGGAGAAACAAAGGTCAGAGGACGTGCAGAAGACAAACAGATTTTTTTTTAAAGTTTTTTTTTCCTTTAATTAGCAAATTTCTTCTTATACTCATCAAAAGAAAATACACCCCCATGACCCCTACATGCCCATCACCCCAGCTGCTGCAAGCGTTCAAAGGCAGAAAGTTGAGAAATGTTTAATGTCCTGGCTCAGGGGCAGCTCTGAGTCCACTTTACCAGGGCACGTGTTGGGGGTTCTGGGGTGCCAGGCATCATGTTACAGATGCCACTGGGTGTGGGAAAGGCAGGTGCAAAATCTGGTGCGTGCTCCTGCCAGGAGGACCCAAAATCCCCTAGGGGAGCTGCAGCCCAGCCCCTTGGACAGTAAACGCATCAGTGAGGGACATGGATGTGTCCTGAGATACGCATTGTGTCCCCAGGGCATCACAGCCAGAACTAGGGCTTGTGCCGCGGCTCAGTGATGACCACAGCAGAGAACCCACCACCCTCTGCACTGAATTTGGAAGGTGTAAGTAAGAGCACCCCATGCTTTGGGAGACCCAGTGCTGACCACACACCCTGGCAAAGCTGGGTGCCTCAATGTCCCATGACACTCCTTGAGTTTCCCAGTGCCACTGCCTTCACTGCAGCAAGCCCCCAAGACCCACTTGCAGCATCCCAAGTGGCATCAAGGCAACAGGGAGATGGTGAAGTGGCAGAGGGGACAGGAGAAAGGGAATGGTGCTAGGGGGACTTAGGTCAACCATTCCTATGGCCACAAGGTGAGCCCCCTTCACCTCTCCCTGCTATCACCATCTTAAGCCCTTTGGCCACTGCACCATCCCCACCTCTGTCCCCACTGCTGCAGCCCTTATTTATAGGGAAGACATGGGAAAGGGTTTCTCTGGGAGTGCTGTGGCCCTTCTCCTCCCCATCCATTCTCAGCTGGCGCATCACTTGTCTGCATCACCCCAGACCAAGAACCCTCTGCCCATCGCTTTCAGTGCGAGGGGAGGGGAAAGGGAGGAGGTGGAAGAGGAAGGTGATGAAGCAGCATCACGTGAGCTCACTGCCTGCTAATGCCAAGAATCAAAGGGCAGAGCTGCCTTCCCTCCTTGGGACTGTAGCTGGAGAGAGCAGCCTTTTTTGGGAGTCTAGCCACACAATCGTGCTGTGGATGCTGGAACAAGTTGGTGGAGCTCTACGTTCCCTCACCCCAGCCCTGTCAGTGGGGCAGCACATGGGGTGCATGGGGCTGGGCGAGGAGGTGACAGGGTGGGATGCGTGTGAGTGCCTGGGTGTCTCTGTGCACAGATTTTGGCAAGAGGTCATTGAGGTTACATGATGCAGCATTTGTTCTTGTGGTTATGAGGGTCCTTAAATCGGAGTCTCTGCTTTGGTCGGTATTTTTCCAAGTACGTCAGCTGCTTGCTGTTGATGGCTCCTCTACGCTTCCTGTGGGGACACGGAAGGGCCAGCTCAGTCAGTGGTGTGGCAGAAGACCCCCCATCCCAAACCCACTCCCGTCAGGATGCTGAATCCCCCTGTCTGGAGAAGGAAGAGATTTGGATCCTGCAGCCTCGTGCATCTCCCGGGGATGGAGACAGGCACCAACCCCATCAGTTTTTCTTGCTCATCTGCCCTGTGAATCTCAGGACACAGAGAGCCAAGGAAGAAACACATGGGGCTGCCTGAAGTGGGGTGCATGCTAAAAAGTCCCCCAAGGATGCTCTCCAGACCCCTACAGCCTGTTGCAAAGGCTCAAGATGCTTGGTGTGGGCCCTCATTTTCTTCCATGTGAAAAGGAGAGAAAAAGCAACCCTAGCACCCTGAAAAAAACCCTTGAGGCATGCTATATCCCTCTGTTCCCTCAGAGCAGGGGGTGCTTTCTCCTTTAACACAGAAATGAGGTTCAGCTTACTGTCGGATGAACTGGATGGCATCTTCATACTTCATCCCGCTCTCAATCAAGGCTAGTGCGACAAGGACGGGAGCGCTGAAAGGCAATGGCAGCAACGGTCACTCCCCAGCCACATGGTCAAGAGGCTGAGATCCTATCCTGGGGGATGTAATGGTGACATTGCAGGAAATTTCCTGTGCTGGCTTTTAGTCTGCAATTTCTTGCCATTTGGCTGCAAGTGCCACCCCAAGGAATGGCTGATTTTAGGGGTAAACCCCTCCAGGACACAGCTGGCAGCTGTTTGCTGCTCTTCTACTAAGCATGAGGACTTTAGAGGCAAATCTGTTGGAAAAGTGGATGCAAATACACATTCAAAACCTGACCTGTGGCAGGGGTAACAGCAAAACACAGCAGATCTCAAAAAGCATCAACTCCCAGTTGTAGTGGGAGGCTTTTTGCAATATTTACATGATAAGCTCTTAGCAAAAGCTAAACAGCCAGAGGGCACTGGTAGGACAGCACCGAGCACCCTGGGTCCCCACCCCAGTGTCCAGGATTTGCCTATGGTAAGTGCAGAAGGAGCTCAGCCAGAACGTCCTCCCATCAATACCCACTCCCACTAAGGTCTCTGCTGCATGCAAAAACCCTGCTCAAAGGGAGACTGGGGAAGGAGGAGAGCAGTCATGGGGCAGACAAGGCACCAGGCCTGGACTCACCGCCCCAGGCCAGCCACGCAGTGTACAGCCACGCAGCAGCCAGGGTCTTCGCAGAACTTGGTCTTCAACAAGTTGAGCCAATCTTCCACTATCTTGCTGGGAGGAGGTGCTCCATCATCAAATGGCCAATCCTGGAACGTTGAGGGGAGAGAAAAACATTGTCACACTCCAGGGTAAACTCAGAGGATAGTTTTCTCCCCAAGGGCAATGGCATTTCAGACCTCCACAGCAGCAAGGACAAAGCACGTGCTGGGAATTGGATTCATGGTACAGGTCTGCAAAGATGGAGTGAGTTTTGTGGCATTCTCTGGCATGTAAGAATCCCCTGGATGCTTCAGCTCAGGGTTTGCAACCAGACAACTCCAGGTCCAGGGTCCTCCTATCTTCCAGAGAGGTTCTGCTTCCAAAAGTACCTACAATATGTTCTCTGTTTCCAACTGCCTCCATGGGCCAGGGTGGTCGTTGCCTGCCTCCTCCCTGTTCAAATATGTTTGGGTGTTGGCAGTGGCTGTTCATATGATCATGTTGATGTTCAGGGAGCTGCAACTCACACTCTCCTCCCTGCCAGCTCTAGTGTAAAACCCATGCTTGGGAGCACAAAGCCACTTGGCAGGAAACAAGCAAAGGTGATTCGGAGATGGCTGTAATCTAGGAGCCTGAGACAGTGCCAAAATTCAGTGTGGAGGAGGTAGTGAACACACAGTGCCTGAAGGATGCTGTAGAGACTTCCTAACATAGCCCCAAAGAGAGCAGAAGGGACGGAGGGAGACCACTCCTGATCACAGAATCATAGAACGGTTTGGGTTGGAAGAGACCTTGAAGATTATCCAGTTCCAGCTCGCCTGCCATGTTCAGGGATACCTTCTTCTCAATCAGGTTACTCAAAGCCCTATCCAGCCTCGCCTTGAACACCTCCAGGATGGCATCCATTACTTTTCTGGGTAACTTATTCCACTACTACCTATCCTACTACCCTCACACTGAAAAATTTCTTCCTAATATCTGACCTAAATCTCTCCTCTTTCAGGTTAAAACTACTACACCTCGTTCTATGACTGTACCCCCTGAAAAACAGGGCCTCCTCAGCTGTCCTGTAGGCCATTTAAACAGCATCTTTCAGGAAAGCCTCTTAAGGGACAAGAAAAAAAGCCCATCTTCTTCTGCGCTTCATCTTCAAGTTGCATGGACTCAACACTGGAGACTGGTGATGAAGTGGATAAAATGGTTGTTGCATTAAGCACCCCCTGGCCCTGGGCTCTGCTGTAGGGGAAAATGAACCCGTCCTTGCCTATGACCACTACAACATTTTGGAGAAGAGAGAGACTGTTTCTCCTCAGGGGCACTGGTCAAGGCTGTATGTCTGTCCCAAAACGGGGAATCCTCTCCCAAAATGGATTAGGCAGAAGGAATGTGGTCACTGACTGTACAGCAGTGAGAGATAAAGACAAGCGGGTGAGCATCACCTGGAGGAGATGTGGCATGGTGATCCTGGGTGAGTGGGAAGCACAAGACCATAATCCTCATGTTTGAGGAGTGAGTCACTAAGCTGCTGTGCTAGTCATCCTTGGTGTAAGATAGCAAAAGTAGCTGCTGAGCTTCACTTCAGTCTTTGAACCCCTAATGAGATTTCAGTGTGGCTTTGGTAGGAAACAAGCATGCTGGACTTCACAGTACCCTAATGCTTGAGCCAACTCACCCTGTGCCTGTCCTGCAATATCACCTCCTCCTTGTGACACCTGGAAAGCACTGTTTCAGCCATGAGTGCAGATCACTGGTTTGCACTGGGAACCACACACCATATCACAAAATCATCAGAAAAGTTTGGATTGAAGGAACCTTTAAAAGTCATCTTCCCTGCTACAGCCAGGGATATCTTTCACCAGATCAGGCTGCTTAAAGCCCCAACCAGTCTGATTTTGAATACTCCCAATGAAGGGATATTCCCATCTTCTCTGGTCCAAGGTCTCACCACCCTTATCATAAAAACATTTATTCTTTATGTCCAACTTAAACCTACCCTTGTTTAGCTTAAAACTGTTGTGCCTTGTCCTGTCACTACAGGCCTGGATAAAAACTTTCCCCATCTTCCTTATAACCCCCCTTTATATATGCTGAAAGGCTGCAAAAAAGATCTCCCCAGAACCTTCTCTTCTCCAGGCTGAACAACCTGTACTCTCAGTCTTTCTTCACAGCAGAGGTGCTCCAACTATCAGACCACTATCATGACCTCCTCTGGACCCTCTCCAATAGGTCCATGTCTTCCCTGTGCTGAGGACTACAGAACTCAACACAGGGTTCCAGGTAGGGTCTCACCAGAACAGAACAGAGGAGTAGAAACACCTCACTTGACCTGCTGGCTATGCTGCACTGAATACAACCAACAATAGCACTGGCAAGTGCATATTGCTGTCTCATGTCCCATTTCCCCAAGCCTTCTTCTGCAAGGCTGCTCTCAATCCCTTCATCAACCATGCTGTACTGATAACAGCGCCTGCCCCAACCCAGGAACAGGGTCTTGCACCTGGCCTTGTTGAACCTCACGAGGTTCTCACAATCTCACTTCTCAGCCCTGTCATACTCCCTCTGGATGGCATCACCTCCCTCAAGTGTATCAACTACACCACTCAGCCTGGTGTCATCTTCTAGCTAGCTGAGGGCGTAAGCAATCCCACCATCTATGTCACTGACGAAGACATTAAACAGTATCAGTATATTCAATACAGTATATCCATCCTACACCATAAAACTTCCTACAGTAAAACATGCACAACACTCGTTCCCTGGCAGGATTTCTGCCCCATCTTTGATCTGCTGGCAGAGCTGCTAAAGCACCAAATGCTGCCCAAACAGCACGGCTGTGAGGAGGACTGGCAACCGAGGAACCCCTGGTGAATGTAGCTGCCAAGCAGGCGTCCACATCACAAGACATTTGCATCTGGCAAGACTCACTAACCGCTGCCAGCTTTAGATAATTCTCAGGATTCCCCTACGGCACGTGGAGGAGTCAAAGGCAGAGAAGGCATCCAAAACAACAAGGAAGCGCATCCAGGATGGCACCACTGTGGACACTGTGGCTGCAGATGCCAGCACCCAGGCACATTGCACTAGAGTCAGGCCTTAGCCAGCTTGTGCCTATTTCCCCCAAAAAAGGGGTAGGATATACAGATATCCAGGCACAGGTTGCCCAGAGAGGTAGCAAACGCCCCATCCCTGTAAGCATTCACAGTCAGACTGCATGGGGCTCTGAGCAATGTGATCTAGTTAAAGACATAATGAGGGGAAATGACCTCAAGTTGTGCCAGGTTTAGACTGGATATTAGGAAAAAATTCTTTATTGAAAGGATTGTCAAGCATTGGAACAGGCTGCCTGGGGCAATGGTGGAATCACTACCACTGGAGGTATTTGAAAGATGTGCAGATGCGGCACTTAGGGACATGGTTTAGCAACAGATTTGACAGTGTTTGGTTTATGGCTGAACTTGATCTTAAGGGTCTTTTCCAATCTAAAGAATTCTGTGATTCTATGATGTCTCTGCTCATTGCAGTGGGGGTTGGACTAGATGGCCTTTAAATGTACTTTCCAACCCAAACAACTCTTACGGCTCTAGGATTCTATTTTTTATATTTGATATAGATATACAGAGATGTGTCTATGTGTAGATACATAGGATAAAGATACCACTTTATACATATTGATGTCCTCTCTCTGGAAGTGTTCAAGACCAGGTTGGATAGGGCCTTGAGCAGCCTGGTCTGGTGGGAAGTGTTGGAAGGGTTGGAACTGGATGATCTTTAAAGTTCCTTCCAACCCAAACCATTCTATGATTCTTTATATATACTTTCTATGAAGTTACAGGAACCTGTATCTTCTATAAGAATATTTTGCATAGTTTCTATATCTAGGCAGTAGATATCTCCCTATATACAACATATCCTAGATATAAATATCTCTCTATATAAGACATGTAGAAAGATATGTATATTTTAGATTTAGAAACTCAGACTGACAGACTCCAGCCAGAACGAGGTAAAAGGCACAACTTGGTCTGTAAGACAGCAAAGAAGACCTCCTGCGTACAGATCCTATATGTAGAATACAGCTGTCTTTCTCTTTAAGATATATCCTATAGAGACAGAGCATCTGTCTCTAGACAGATCTGCATCTGGAGGGCCTATATCTAGAGAGAGATAGATCTGTTATCTTTCACATCTCAGAGGATCTAGGATATTGTTCCCTCTCTTTCTAGGATACACGTTACACAGAGAGTGCTATATAGAGAGGATCTACACAAAGGACCACCCCAGGAGACAAGACGCACTTCCAAAACCTTCCTAAATGACAAGCAGAGCCTTGCTTTCCAGCTGGAGTTGAACTCCCTGGCAAGGCAATCACATCTGACATCATCTCCAATTACTTATCAGCCGAGATACAGCCCAGGCAGCTGCCTGCTACATCTCCCTGCCTTTTCCTACTTGCTGCTTGCTCCCTTTCACCCCCAGAGCTGTACTGCCTGGCAGCTGGAAGAGCAAAAAACCCACACTGGCCCAGATAAGATAATGCTGAGGGTAATGGGAACCACGCTCATATTCCACAGGGGATCTGGCAGTTTCGTCCCCTGGATGCTTTAAAGTCCAAGCGGCAGGCAGGGAAGGCAGCTGCAGACTCGACCGTATGAGTCACAGTTTCGGGTGCGTAGGCAGCACTTTCTTTTTTTTAAAGCACCAACCCTATCTCAGCTTCTGGAGTGTGCAGCCTGCCTGCTTCACCCCACGGATGAAGCTCCCCAGCAAGCATGATGCCCCTTTGGTCTGTCTGAAATGTATGGTGATTAGCAGAGCAAAGGGATGCAGGTATTTAAGCAGGGGAGGGCGCAGTCCCCCCAGCACTCATCCTGTTAATCACCTACCATGACGGTGATGCCATCCTTCTCCAGGGGGGTCTTGTCATACGTCACTTCGCACACTCGCACAACCGTGGTGGCACCATATTTCTTCAGATCCTGGGGAGGGAAAGAGAATGAGGGGTCTAAAAACATCCTGCCAATTGCACTCCAGTTAACCCAAACACATCTGAGCCCTGCTATGACCACATGGACTACAATGGACCCTAAAACAGCACCATGCCCCATTTCTGGACCCTCGAGTAAGCCTCCTGTGGTTCATCCAGCCTGGGAAGCACAACAAAATGTGAAATCCCAGGGCACCAAAGCTGTGTGACCGTGGTAGGATTTTCACCTAGCACCCCCGTGACTCCTTGAACTCACAAGCGCTAACGGGCTGTTTATTTTTAAGTCCCAGTGGCCACACCAACAGGGTCTTTACACCCCAGGCAAAGAAACATCTCTGATGAGGGCACAGGTCCTCTGAAAGAGAAATTATTTGTGCCCAGTGAGGTCGCAGCTCCTGCTGCAGAAATTCACAGAGGCGGCTGGGAGGATCTTAGCGCACCCAACCGACTGCACTCAGCATCTTGAAGATTGCTCAGGGGCACCTTCTTGACCTCGTTGCCATATCCCATCATCACTCCAATGCGCTGCAAGCTTGGGCATGGGACTTGGGCTGTTTCCAGCATGGCTTATCACCCGTTGTGCAGATTGCCCCTGGATTATGTGCCGCTGTACCAGCCCTGCTGGGTGTTGCATGAAATCTTCCCCTTCAATGATCCATCTCCTTCCTTCCCTGTGTGTGCTTGCTCAGCAGCTTAGACAAAACTTGAAGAGGCTGGAGGAAAGGGGAATGTTTCCACCTTCTCATTCCATCACCATGTACATGGCGTGCAGGGCAAGCTACCTCCAAATCCTGATCCCCTTCCTGCAGCTCTGAGCTGCTGGTGCTCATATGTGTTTCTTTGGGTGCATACTGGAGGGGTTTGCTTAAGCCCAGAGGATGCACATCAGAACTCAGCAGGGTTTAGATCTAAGGCATAAACCTTTTGCCAGGCTCACATGCAGTCCTAGTTCCCCTTGGGAATGCAATAACATCCCAAAACAACTCCTCGTAAGCAAAAGTTGCTTGTGCTGGCTTGAATGAATTTGCAGGATGCAGTGTTTCCCCCAGGCATTGAAGAAAAGAACAAGTAAAAGAATTTTGCCTCAGACTGTGGACACATATCCATCAGTCTCTACCTAACATCCATCTCCTGCCAGAGGCACGTGACCAGCACCAAGCCTTCCAGCACCTTATGCATGGCCCAGAACACCCCGGGCAGTGGAAACATGCTGGGATATTTGGGATGAGAAGCCCTTATTGAGGTGCTGGGGGAGGCAGGGGAAGTTGTGTGTATCACTGAAAAACCTCATGATGTTATGGGCTGGTGGAGCTGGCAGGGGATACAACAGGGATGGTGGAACGTCCCTGCCATGCCTAAACACCATACTTGAGGTCCTCCAAAATGTCATGCCCTAAGAAGCCAGCAGTGATCTGACCCACCATGCCAGGAAGCCACTGGGGTCACAGTACCACAGTGGATGTGCTGCTGCCTCATCCTATGGAGGCTTGATCCCTGTTGCATCTCAACATTGCCTTTTAGCCCCAAAATGTGTAGCTTGGCTCTGGTCCCCAGCTTCCAGCTTCCCATCCTTACCTCCAAGAAGGTGCTAAGCGTGGCGTTGGTGGGGTTGTGGGTGATCAGGAACCTCATGTTTTTGTAGCAGACCTCCACTGGTGCAGGGCGGTTCATCCGAGCCATGGTGGGAACGGGAGGAGGGTGAGGTGGTGCTGGCAGTGGTGGGGGAAAAACCCAAGAAAAGGGTGGCGTGGAGGGCAAAAATCCAATCCCAACCACCCCTCTGCACTTAAAAATAAAACAGGATCGAGAACTCAATATACAGACGTTGTGCAAATAATCCCAGCTCCTGGGAGCGTGCCGGCTTCCTTGACACACTGCAAACCCCCAAGGAGAAAGCCAGATGGGAAAAAAATATTAATGATAATAATAATAATAATTAAAAAAAAATCCCTTTGCTGTAGTGTCGGCGTCCTTGGCGTGTGTGCGATGGTGAGCAGCTGCCACCTCCGGTGCCGCGTGCTCCCTGGCGCTCTAGAAAGGCCTCTGCATATGGGGGGTGGCGGTGGCGGGAGGGTGACCCCCGTCACGTTACCCCATCAGGGTATGTGGAGTACTTGGGGGCGGCACGGGGGGCCGGGAGCCTACGGGGCTGCGTCGGCGGCGTCCGGCAGCGGTCCCTCGCTGGGGCGATCCATGCACGGGAGCCTTGAATGGTTGAGTCGGAGGGTCGGGATGCTGGGCGAGATGAGGAGAGGCGGCTGGGTGCTGCTTTATGGGGCGAGTTGCCAGGAGCTGTGGGGCTCAGAGCTGCTCCTCAGCACCTCCATAAATCCCAGTGGAGAGCAAGGCTGTAGGGGTGGAAAAGGAAAACATGGTGATGAGGGTGTCCTCCTCCCCAGGCTGGCTCTAAGGAAGGCCAAGGCCAGTGCAGTGCAGAAGGTACAACATGATGCCCCTGAAGGCACCAGCACCCACCACATGCCATAGGAGCATCCCTGATAATACTCAGATTCAAAGAAAAGCATAGATATTGAGGTGATATTTCAAGAAAAAGCTGAAATATCATCTGAAAAGCTGAAACGGCACTGGAAAATGGGAGGAGACACAACTCACATCTCCCCTGCTAAAGGGAAAAGCACATGGCAGGGAAAGGGGTTTACTCTCACACCACCCAACACCAGCACCCAGTTGATGTATTTATGCATCTGAGTTATGCAAGATGACCATCCCCCCACCTCCGGGCCCATACTGTCCCCCTAGACTCACCTTTGCATCCCTGAAACGCACGGCAAATATTTTCACCCCCAATAGAGTGCTCTGTCTGAAACCAGCTGCTGCTGCCTCTAATCGGCCACATGCTCCTGGCGCTGTTCGAGCAGCTAATGTCCACAAAATGCACCTCTAATGCTCTTAGGAAAACTAAGCCGCCCGCAAATGAGCTTTCCCAGGGAGGGGGGGGAACAGAGGAGAAGGCCGCGGGTGCACCGTTTTGCCAGCACGGGTGATGGATGTGTCCCCTTGCTCACTCATCTGCATCCCCATCACTGCCAGCACATCACTCCCTATAAAATACCCTGGCCTTGCAACCTAAGGCATCTTTCTTTGCCTTCAAGTATGGTAATGGGAAAAATTAAAAAAGAAAATCAATTCCCACTGTGGAACAGTCAAAACCCAAGAGAGGATGGGCCTAGAGGGGAAGTGAGTGTGCAGACAGCCCTGCTCGGAGTCAAGGGAAACCCATTGCTTCCCTGGGTCATTACCCGCTGGACTCTTGTTTTGAAGCTGGTCCCTTCCCCGGGTCAGCGGCTGCTTAGCGCCGCGTGGCTGGAGCCTCAAAATAGACCATAAGCACATAAGTAACGCGAGCCAGGCTGGCATGCACCCCTTCGCCTCTCCTCCTGTTGCCCCAGCACACAGAAATTTTCCCCTCTGGGCTGTTTTACCCCACTGTTATGAGATAATATGGGAAGAGTGAGGCGTGCTGAGCACCAACCAGCTCATCACACCATCTGGCTGTAGTTGCCAGGCTCATCCATGACTAAGCATCATTTAGAACCCACCTGCCAGCTGCTTCATCACCAGTGAGTTATAGGTGGTTCCCCACCTATAACTCCTCCTCCTGGACCGGGTGAAAAAAAATATAACAAAAAGCCTCATGGGTTGAGATATGGACAGAGATCATTCAGGAATTGCTGTCATGGGTGAAATAGACTCTACTCAAGGAAAACTAATTAAATTCACTACCAATCAAATCAGAGTAGGATAATGGAAAATAAAACTAAATTTTAAAACACCTTTCCCCTCCGTCCTCCCTTCTTCACAGGCTTAACTTCACTCCCAATTTTCTCTACTTCCTCCTGCCAAGCAGCACAAGGGGACAGGGAATTGGGGTTGCAGTCAGTTCACCACACCTGCTGTTCCTTCCTCCTCAAGGGGAGGACTCCTCATACTCTTCCTTGTTGCAGCATGAGGTCCCTTCCATAGGAGACAGTCCTCCATGAACTTCTCCAACCTGAATCCTTCCCAAGGGGTACAGTTCTTCACAAACTGCTCTAGCATGTGTGCCTTCCATGGGGTGTAATCCTTCAGGAACAGAATACTCTTGCATAGGTCTCTGTGGGGTCACAGGTCCTGCCAGGAGCCTGCTCCAGCATGGACTTCCCATGAGGTCACAGCCTCCTTTGGGCATCCACCTTCTCTGGTGTGGGGTCCTCCATGGGTTGCAGATGGATATCTGCTCCACCGTCAACCTTCATGGGCTGCAGGGGAACACTGCCTCACCATGGTCTCTTCCACAAACTGCAGGGGAATCTCTGCTCTGGTGCCTAAAGTACCTCCTTCCCCTCATTCTTCATTGACATCGGTATCCACAAAGATGTTTCACTCATATATTCTCACTCCTGTCTCTGGTTGCAATTGTTCTTCAACGGTAACTTCTTCAACCTTCTAACATCTGAGAGGCACAACCACCATAACTGATGGGCTCAGCTTTGGCCAGTGGTGGATCTGTCTTGGAGTCAATGGATTTGGCTCTAATGCACACAGGGGAAGCTTCTAGCAACTTCTCATAGAAGACAGCCCTGTATCCCCTGCTACTAAAACTTTGCCATGCAAACCAAATACAAAATCAAATAGCAAAGGGGAAAAATATCCAGGTGAGGTGGTAGGGGTAAGCAGGGTTGCTCTCCTAAACGTGCCCAGCTTGGCTGCTAAAATTGAGTACTTCCCCGCTAGCATGGCACTAAGGACCACACAAATGGAGGAAAGGGGAAATGACCCCAGATCATCCCACTGCAATCCCAGTTTCTCTGAAACAAAGGACCCAATGAATCTCTGCTTTTCCTTTTAATGCTTCAGCTCTTGGTTCTTTTGGCTTCCACTACATTTAACCATGTGTCACCTTCTGCGTCTCCAGGCTTAATGCAGTAGCATGAGAGGTGCTTGCCCTGCACAAGGAAAAGCAGCAAAAAATAACTTTTCTCCACCCCAAACAACCTCATTCTCTGTTTTAACTGGCCACAGGGTTGTGTTAATACAAACCGTGCTCACAATTATCCATGTCCCCGATTAAACTCGCTCGCTGAGCAACCCCGCGGGACTGGGAGCTGCTGTGAGCACTAACACCATCGCATGCTGGCAGTGTAAGCTTGCTGCCCATCATCATCCAACACACAGTTCATGCTCCATCTGTGCTCTGGATACCATGTAATTTTTTATTGGCTTGGGTGTACCGGCTGCCAGTAACAGAGGTTCACAGGGAACTGCTTGCATACGAGAACAGCGAGTGCTCCTTTCCCACAAAGTCTCCTCTCCAGTGGTAGTGTTTCAAGTATTTTGGCAATTGCATCTCCCGGCAATTCAGCCCCAAAACCCATAAATCCCTAATGGATACTGAATAGCAAATTATCCCCAGCTCTACAGGCTGTGATGCTGATCACCATATTAAGTATGGTAGAACAACGGGTATTTCAGTTAATATAAATAACCTGTCAAGTGAATAAATACCCTTCTGACTTGAGTGCTATGGAAGATCTGTAAGAAGAATATGAGGATGCAGTACAAAAACCCTGGATGAGGATGCTCATCACAGATGAGTGGAGGAGCCAGGTGCCCTGCTGCCATTGTCCCTCTGATGTACCCAAGGTTGGGGCAGGACCTGCAACGTGCCTACCACTGCCAATCCTACGTCTGAAAGCTGATTTTAAAGTTTCATCAATGATGTTACCCTCTTAATTTCTACAAGCATCCTCATCCAGGTTGCCCAGAGAAGTTGTGGATGCTCCATCCCTGGAGGTGTTCAAGGCCAGGTTACACAAGGTTTTGAGCAACCTGATGCAGTGGGAGGGGTCCCTGCCCATGGCAGGGGGGTTGGAACTGGATGATTTTTAAGGTCACTTCCAACTCAAACCATTTTATGATTCTATGATCTATTTTCCAGCTGGAGCCATATGACACAGTGGGCTTGTTCCTTGCAAAGCCCCCAAATACCACACATACCGTGTGAGCCACAACGATGTTATTCACCTAAACTGTGGATGTTTACTCTTCTACAAGAATTTTTACCGCAAGAGGCTGGTAAGGAACCAGGGTGAACACACTCTGATGTAGCAAGAATGGAGGATGCTGTTCTGAGGGATGGTGAAAACTGAACCACCACCTGCCTGCCTACACCCCAAAATGGGAGGGATCATAGGGCTTTCAATTATTCCTAAGCAATACAGCGCCCCCAATACACATACTCTGGCCTCTCTACTGTTTAGGGACAGATCCTGCAACAGCAGAGATGGAGCTGTTCTTCCTCCCAGCACTGTGAGGCAAAATAAAGCCAGAGCTGCCTTGCTGCAGCTAACAAAAGGGCTTATCTGGACCAGTGAGCAGATGCCAGACCTGATGGTTATGCTGCTGGTACTCCAGCTGATGGGATGCAGCTGCTGAAGTCAGGTTTTCCTAAGCACAGCAACTCCCCAAGCAAAGGAAAAGGAAGCTCTGCAGAGCCACACTGTCGCTCCACGTGGGCTTCAGCAGCGGGACTTGGAACAAAGGCTCTTACTCACCCAAACAATATATATCTCACCCGTGTATAAATATAGCTATCTCTCCAGTGAGCACATCTCATGTTCAAAGTTCACCTTCTGAAAAATTTAGCAAAACACCCATCTGTGTTACATTTGCTTGACCTTTCTCCTAGTTTCAGCCCACACTGCAAGACATCAGCTTGTCTTTTCACTTTGTGGCTGATTAAGTCCTACTCTCCCTGTTCCCAATCCCACTTCCATAATGAGTATTTCCATCCCCCTGAAAACTGCATGTGTGTTTTTGAGTGTTCCTGGTTATTCCCATGTAGGAGCTTTGAACCCCTCTACCACTGCCTTGTGTGACCACAGTAAGCAGGTCTATGGTGCTTGGTCACATGCAGGAGTGGCGACCTACCAGCAGCACCATCACAGGCACTAGTGCCACCACTACCATCAACATCACCACTCTCAGAAGCACCAGTAGCACCACCACTGCCACCAGCACGACCATGATTGTCACCACCAGCACCAATAGCACTAACAGCACCATTGCCAGAGAAGACACATCCCAGGACACAGAGAACCGTAACACTATCCCCAGCCCATGACCACAGCCAGGTCCAACCGGAGGAAAGCCAACACACTGAGATTTCCTCTGGTTACATTCACACGGAAGGAAACAGGAAAGATACGGGAGGAGAGCAACGGAAACAAAACACGCTGCAGAAGCTGGTATCTGGGGGGCAGAGATGTAAGCAGTCAACGGCACTTCCTGCTTCAGGTGCAAGACAGAAAAAGCAGATGAGAATGTCCCGGGAAAGCCGTGGTGGGCACTGTGGGGAGGCGATGGCAGTTGTGGGGTACTTGCCACAAGGACCAGAGCAGTGCCTGGCAGCACCATCTGCCAGGGAAGCACCGCAAGGTGTTTCCTCCAAGGGGTTATTTTTCTGTCTGCTTCTTTTGCCACACGACATGTTTTCTAAAAAGGAGGATTAAAATCGCACGGCTGCAGGGGGAGACCGCTGGAGAGCAATCAGCAGCCTACCAAAATGCACACCTGCAAGATAAACCAGGTCATGCGTCTTCCTCCACATCTTTTTTGGTGCACGGTAAATGCCGGCTCACATGTAGATTCACATAACAGAGCTGCGTGGCCTCTGTTTTCACAGCCCTGGGCAGCGTTAGAGAATTTTGTGATTAGACAGTGGGCAAATAAACGGGCATGAGTTGGCATGGAGATTTGCAAGCAGGAGGCACTTGGGAGACCGGGACAGAGGGAGGAATGGAGAAGAAGACACAGTTAGCCAAACAGATAAAAAGAAGAGCATATTCTTCCCAGTGCTGTGCAAGCTGGGAATGCACCAGAGACACTGGTAAACATGACCAACCTTTTATCTTTAATTTGCACCTTTTTTCTTTTAAGAGAGGCTGAGGTATGGCATGGAAAAAGACTAAAATGGCCCTCTGAGAGTTCTTTTCTGTCTTGGCTGCTTTGGTGATGATCCTCAGCCCACAAGGGACATAAACCCCATGCCGATGCGAGGATGCTCACAATCCCTCTCCCATCCAGTGTGTGTGGGGCAATGCTCCAGAGAAAACATAAAATGCCCCAGGCACCCCTTGAAGAACTTCAGCAGGGTTTTGCCCCTACATGCAATGCCCCCCAAGCAGCTCAAATTTGGGATATACAGATGCCATTGTTTTACTGAATTTGTTCTTGCACCACAAGAGATTTAGCCACAGGGAGAAGTTCATAACAAACACAAAAAGGCACCAAACGTTCAGTGCTGAGAGGAAAAGGACCCCCTTTACCAGCTGAATGCAGCCCCCCTGCCTGACCTCAGCAGCGAATGACTCATGGGCAGCCAGATCTTGGGTTTATAAACCGGGATATCCCCTCCACTGCCTTCCTCCAGCAGCAGTGAGGAGCTCTCGGCCATGGAACCAATTTCCTGGCTTGGATTTGAAGGGAAAGGAAGAAAAAAATCCAAAAAAAGACATGTGGAAGAGAAGCCAATTCCATTGGGAAAAGTAATAGCAGGCTTTAGGTTGGCTGCATCCCAAATCTGCAGAGGGTGTGCCCTGGAGGGATTTTTTTGAGGGGGGTGAAAGGCTCAGTCACTTGGACACAACATGCCCCCATGCTCTGCTGCCCAAAGCACAGGGAAGTCAAGCACCCCAAATACGAGGGCCAGCTCTTCCTCATCCTTCAGGGATTTCTTTTGGCCAGAAGAATCAGGATAAAATAAGCAACTCTGCCTCTGATGTGCCATTTCCAGGCTTCCCAAGAGCATCTTTGGTAAAAAAAATCCAAAGCAGCACCCTCTCCTCAAAACATATGTAGAGGGGTAAACCAATCCCAGTGGTCTCCCCCTGACAACTGCCACCACCATATACTGCTCCCACCCCCAATCTCCAGTGTGGCTGAACATCTGGCTCGTCTTTTCGTGTGGTTTCTTGAAGCATTCTAAGCGCATATAATGCTCGTGGCAGGTGTCTCAATGGAAAAATGCAGAAGGGGACAATAATTCTTATGGTGGAAACACCAGGATTGCAAGCAGTATCAGCCACGCAGGAAGGGCATGGGGCTGGCGTGACCTCCCATTCATAGAATCATTAAGGTTAGAAAAGACCTCTAAGACCATCCAGTCTGTCAGCCCAACACCACCATCCCTACTAAATAAACCATGTCCCAAACTACACATTTTTTGAACACCTCCAGGGAAGGAGACTCCACCACTTCCCTGGGCAGCCTGTTCCAATTCGTCACTACTCTATCAGTAAATAAATTTTTCCTTATATCCAGCGTATACCTCCCCTGGTGTAACTTGAGGTCATTTCCTCTTGCCCTGTTTCCAGCTACCTGGAGAAAAGACCTGCACCCACTGCACTACAACCTCCTTTCAGGTAGTTGCAGAGGGCAATAAGGTCTCCCTTCAGCCTCCTCTTCTCCAGGCTAAACATCCCCAGTTCCCTCAGCTGCTCCTCATAACACCTCTGCTCCAGAACCTTCACTGCTTTGTTGTCCTTCTCTGGACACACTCCAGTACCTCAATATCCTTCTTGTACTGAGGTATACAAAATACAATTTGACCCTGTGCTGGGGAGGCTGGTTTTGGGAGAGATGCAACTCGTATTTACTTTTTCCACTGCCTATGCCAGCACTTGTGTTTTTCGTCCCTAGTTTTCAACTGCCCCATTTTCTACCAGACCTTTGCTACTTGCCATGTCCCTGCTCAGCAGTGGCATCCTGATGTGAAGATATCTGTGTCGTCTGGGGACCAAAGGTCACTGGCAGCCCTTTCTGCGTCACTGGCATGTCTTGCACAACCTTCAACGCCAACTGGCTGCGGTGGCTTTGATGGATGTTTGCTGATGAAGAAGGGGCTCTAGGGGACTCAGTCTACCTAAAGGGTGGATTTTGACCTGCTGATAGTGTTGAAATAGTGCTCCACACCATGCTGGGTATGGCAAAACAGGAGATAAAAAACATGCTCTGCCTGTGATGAGCCTCATGAAAAGGTCTCTGGTGGCATCACGCTATAGCCAGCACCGAACAGGAAGTTCAGCTCTGGAGAAGGTAGCTCTTTCAAGTCACTAGCATCAGACTGAGATGAGGTTTGTAAGTCCTTGAGCCTCCTCTGCCATCTAGACCCTGTACTGTCAGGGGCTGTCATCTCAAACTATCTCATCCTTGCTCCCAAGTACTGGATCTACACATTTCATCCCATGGAGACATGGTCCTACAACTACCTGAAAGGAGGCTGTAGCAAGCTTGATGCTCCTCTCTTCTCCCAAGTAACAAGTGATAGTACGAATGGAAACGACCCCAAGTTGTGCCAGAGAGGTTTAGATTGGATATTAGAAAAGATTTCTCTAATGAAAGAGTGGTGAAGAGTTGGAACAGGCTGCCCAGGCAAGTGGTGGAGTCTCCTTCCCTAGAGTTGCTCAAAAACCATGTAGATGTGGCACTTCAGGACATTTAGTAGTCATGGTGGTATTGGGCCGACAGTTGGAGTTGAGGATCTTAGGGGTCTTTTCCAATCTTAATGATTCCATGATTCTACGGAATCATGACAGGCTGCTGGGGGGTGGCAACAACACCAGCTGTCCACCTTGTGGTGCTCCCCCCTATGGCCACTAATAACATGGAGAGATGTTGTGGGAAACACGCCGGGTGTTAGCTAGAGTAATTAAAAGCTATGTAGCAAGTGAAGTGAAATGGGAAAACGCCCTCCTCTTGTGCGAGATGCTGCAAGGTCCAATAGTGCCCAGGCATGTTGCAGACCCCCAGCACACCAAGTTCCTAGCTCAGCCCAGATCCTACAGGAGTTTTTCCTTGCAAACCCCTTCCAAAAACCTCCCTAAGTCCAGCAAAAAAACACGGCACAGCTTCCTGGCTGCTGCAGGACCACTTCTATGCAATTGCAGCATGTCAGCAAAGCTCTAGGGACAAAGTCGAGTACCTCCAAGATGCCAGTTTGGATGCATGACTACTGGCACGGCCTGATTCTTACCCCCGCCCATCCCCTCTTTGGTCTGAGTTTCTGCAGCTCTTGTGCAAAAACCCAGTGCCAAGGGACACTGTACTGGCGGGTGCGGAGGTGCAGACCTTGCAGAGCAAATAAAGGTGGTTTTCTTTCAAATAAAGGATCAAAGGGAATGAAATGCCAATAGCCGCAGCCGCTCTTGATGCTGGTGGGACGTCAGTGTCTCCACATGATGTGCAGAGCCTGTCTGGTGCGTAAAAGCATTGCCCCTTGTCCTCAGCCTAATTCACATCCTGGCAACATGGGAGATGTGGGTCCAGACTGAAAGGAGGAGAAGGAAGGATTAAGCATTGCTTTGGAGGAAGTAGATTAAGCCCGTACAGAGCTCGGGGTCTATGAACTAAGAAGTTCCTGAAACTCAGAGCCCCAGGAAATGCATCTGGCAGCTGGGTTTGCAGCGGTATAAAAAGGCAAGGAAGCAGCTGCAGCTTTTCCCTCAGCTCAGGGATCTGTGGCTAATGGGGACTTGGAGAGACATGGGTTTGATGGACAGACTATTTGATGGATAAAGAACTGTCTGCATGGCAATCACATCCAAAGATCAGCAGTCAATAGCTCTATGTCCACATGCAGACGAGTAAGAAGTAGTGTTGGCCAGGAGTCCATATTAGGTTCAGTATCTTTAGAAATGAGATAGACAGTGGGTTTAAGCACACCCTCAGCAACTTCACAGATGACACCAAGCTCAGTGGAGCAGTTGAAAAGCTTGAAGGAAGGGATGCCATCCAGAGGGACCTAGACAGGTTTGAGAAATGGTCCCACAGGAACTTCATGAAGTTCAGCAAAGCCAGGTGCAAGGTCCTGCACCTGCATCATGACAATCCCCATTATCATGAATGGGCTGAATGGAATTTCCCTGAGGAAAAGGTCTTCAGGATATTGGTAGATGAAAAATGGGACATTAGTTGGCAATGTACGCTTGCAGCCCAGAAAACCAATTGCATCCTGGGCTGCATAAGGAGTAGCATGGCCAGCAGGTCAAGGGATGGGATTCTGCCCCTCTACTTCATTCTTGTGAAACCCCTCTTGGAGTACTTATGTCCAGCTCTGGGGTCTGCAGCAGAAGAAAGAAATGGACATGTCCAGAGGACAGCCACAAGGTCACAAAGCTGTAACACCTCTGCTGTGAAGAAAGATTGAGAGAGTTGTGCTTGTTCAGCCTGGAGAAGGGAAGTCTCTGGGGAGATCTTATGGTGGTCTTTCAATATATATAAAGGGGGCTTATAAGAAAGATGAAGAAAGCTTTTACTAGGGCCTGTAGTGATAGGACGCTAGGAAATGGTTTTACATTTAAAGAGGGCAGGTTTATATTGCACATAAGGAAGAAATTTATTGCGGTAAGAGTGGTGAGACATTGAAACAGAATGCCCAGAGAGCTGTGGATGCACCATCCCTACAAGTGTTCCAGGTCACAGTAGATGGGGCTTTTAAGCAACCTGGTCTAGTGGGAGGTGTCTGGGCAGGGGGCTGAACTAGATGGCCTTTAAAGGTCTTTTCCCTCCCAAACCATTCTCTGATTCTATGTCCGATGGCCAAGCTGGCTGGGTGGTACCATGGCCCTTTCCCAGGGTTCTCCATGTTAGCTTTCACTCACCTCCCAACTTGCTTCTTCACTGAGTAGGGTCCAAACAGGATTCAAGATTAACCAAGGGATTAAAAAAATTCACTGTAACAGGACTCTCCGAGCATTAGGAAAATGAGCTGAAAACTCTTTAGGAATGGAGCCCTGCAAGGCTGCAGCTTGGGACATGGTCTCAGACTATAAAAATGGGCTCCTGTATTACAATCATAGAAGCATAGAATACCAGATTGGAAGGGACCTCAAGGATCATCTGGTCTAAATTTCTTGGCAAAAGCAGAGTCTAGACAAGATGGCCCAGCACCCTGTCCAGATCAATCTTAAGTGTCCAATGTTGGGGAAATCAAGTTGGTCTTGGAATCAAGCCGGTCTCCTTCTGGGCTGTAAACAGAAGGAGAAAGTAGCTCCACACGAACATGTTTTAAATCACACCCTCGCACTGCAGTGATGCTCTGGCACGCCAAGGCTGCTTCCGGCAGCTGTTTGAGGAAAAACCAGCTACGAAAAAGAACTGATGGCAACTACAGATAGCTTTTGATACACACGATAAGCAGAATCAGCTATCCATATCCCTGTCATTCACAGGATTTCCAGCAGCGGTTTTATAAAATACAGCAAACGCCCTGGCAACTCAGGAAGAGAAACTGCAATGATTTGCACAAGCAAAAAGACTGTCCTGAGCAGGAGATGTTAGAGCTGCCTCAGGATGCAGCTACTCACTTCTCTCCCCATGCCAGCAGGGAGAGCAATGAGAGGGCTGTGCAGCAGAGCCAAGCTGGCTCTGATGGACTGAGTCCAGATGATTTGGGAGACTATGGAAAGAGAAGGGCCATGTCCTCAAGGGAATGGCAGGAAGAGGAGGAAACCCATCCTGTGTACAAGCGTTGCTGTTGCACACCATGTGAACCCTGCCACATATCGGAATGCCACATCCCACACAAACAGAACACCCAGGAAAAGCAAATCCAGCAGTAGACCACTGCAACACCAAAGCACCTTTCCAGACTGATAATGCTTTTGGGACAACATGGAGGTTAAGTCCTCATCCCATGGCACTTTTAGGGCTGGAAGAGCCCACAGCCAGCGAGGCCAGGCCGCTTCTCCCCTTAAAAGCCAGAAGATTTACAAGAGTGTCAGACTGCTCAAGAAGTGCCCAGGAATGCTTACTCATGGGCAGCTTTAGCTTCGACTTGCTTTCATCTGGATATTTGCATGAAACTGGTGCTCCTTTTAGGGAAATGCAAATTCCCTGCAGACAGTGATGCGTTTGAAAACACTGGCTGCTCAGATGTGCTGGGCAGGGAAGCAACGCTTTTATTACCTGAAAATTAAATAAAGGCTAAGATGTAAAGCCTTCCCACCCTGCTCAGCAGGAAAACTTCCCCAGTTCCTACGGCCGGATCCAGCAGGGATGGGACAGGCAGTACACGGCATTTCATCTGTGCTCTGTACATCCTCCCCAGCCCCAGGGGTAAGGTTTAATGGCATGGAGACACGCAAGCTGCTCCAGCTCTGCTTGGTTCCTGGATGGTTTCAGAGGCATTCTGACACCCTGGCGTGGGTTGCACTTCCCAGCCACCCTTGCTGTGCTGGAGCAGGCTCTAATCAAGCTGAATGCAAATGAGGTTCCCTAGGTAAATTAAGCTGCCACCTTAATTTCATCCTTTATGATGGAGCCAACCGTCCGCTAGTATTTTTTGAGATGCACACACACGTGTTCTGCCTCTCACAGGTGAGAAAGGCAAAAGCAATGAATGAAAAAGCAACCCCAACAACAAGAAAAATACCAAAACTGCCGTACAGGAGAAAGGCCTTTCATACTGGACCTGAGGGAGAGGCAACCCCAGAAAGCCTTATCTCAAGCAACTCAGTGATGTTCCAACTACAACTGGAGGGTCCTGGAGACTAACCTGCTTCACTGGGCTCTGAAAAGCCAGTGGAATCAGCCCTGCTTCACCCCAGGACATCACAGTCAGCAGCAAGAATACAGGACAGCATTTTCCCAAAGCCACTGGTTGCATGTGCCACAAACAAAATGGGACCATGCCTAAAATCCAGGCTGCTCCATCATCCCATCTCCCTTCTCTCCTGCCCTGCTGAGCTCACTAGGCACCACTGATCCCTTCCTTGGACTACATGCTCAGCAGCAGCACTGGGTGCTCCTGCATGTATGGGCTCTGTAGCAGAGCCAAGGACCTATCCTGGGTGTTCCCTTTCTGTCATCAAGAGAGCAGCTTGGATGTCGGGGTTAAACACTTGCTTTGATATCCAGCTGGACTGGTCCCTGCCTTTCAGACCCCAGAGACATAGAAGAAGGTTTCAGCCTGGGGATGGAGGCAGACAGCCATTCCCAATCCCGCCAGCTGTGCCCTGGGGAGGCTTTTTCTCCTTCTCTTCTTCATGTTGCTTCCTGAAGAGCCAGGCTACAGTGAAAAGAAAATGTAACACTGAGGAAAGTCTAGGAAGACCTTGCAGAGTGCAGAAACACTCAATGCTGACTTAGGGCTGGATCAATTCCCCCATTATAAGCTCTTGTGGTGTGGAGAACCAGCATTTCTATTAATATATCCGGCTCCATGCTGAAATCTCTGCTACCTTAGCAGAAAAAATACACTACAGTGCCCTGTAGGAGTTGTGCAGAGTACTCACTGCAGCCAGCATAAAGGACATTTTGCTGTTTTACAAAAGGTTTATATTTGGCTTTGCACATGACAACCAAAAGCAAAATCAGCCCTGGGGATGGGCTGTCCCACTGAGGCACAGCCTAAGCGAACAGAGAGACAGAGCCACCAGAGATGTCGTCTCACAGGGGCACACAGCTCAACCACTTGAGCGCAGTCATCTGCCACCCAGTGTGGCTCAGCCCTGCTGGCACGATGTCACTGAGACGTCAACAATTGCCTTGGTGAAGGTACTTGGGAGCCAGTCTCACCTTGGGGGAATTCTTAAAAAAAAAAAAAAAAAAAAACAAAACACCAAAACAACCAAGTTTATTTTCACCTGAGACCTCACCTAAACCTGAAGTACTGCATTCAGTTCTGGAGCCCCCAGCACAGGAAGGACATGGATCTGTTAGAGAGAGTCCAGGAAGCCACAGAAATGATCAGAGGCCTGGAGCACCTCTGCTATGAGGACAGGCTGAGAGAGTTGGGGTTGTTCAGCCTGGAGAAGAGAAGGCTGCAGGGAGACCTTACAGCAGCAGCCCAGTACTTAGAGGGGGCCTAAAGGACAGCTGTGAGGATTTCTTTATTAGGGAGTGCAGGGATAGGATGAGGTGGAACAGTTTTAAGCTGAAAGAAGGGAGATTTAGATGAGATAGTAGGAAGTAATTTGTTTCCTGTGAGATGGTGAGGCACTGGCAGTTTGTCCAGAGACGTCATGGATGCCCCATCCCTGGAGGTGTTCAATGCCATGTTGGATGAGGCTTTAAGCAACCCGATCCAGTGGGAGGTTCACCCATGGCAGGGTGTTGCAACTGGGTGATCTTTAAGGTCCCTTCCAACTGCAACCATTCCATGGTTCTGTCACTGATCTCTTCCCAGCCTGCCACCCCTGCAAACAGGTAGCTGTACAAAGCACGGTACTGTGAGCAGCACAGGCACAGGGACAGGCAGCCAAGGGCTGCTAAATGAGCACTGTAATCAAACACCAAAGCACAGTGTGAAACTCCACTGCACATTCCCAGGTGGGAATTTTCCCAGCATTTTCTTTTATCAGCTGGTCGATAAAACATTTCCCACCTCATTTCCAGCTCTACAGTAAGCGTCCTTCATCAAACAGATGGAGTACATCCTCTCTCGAACCATTAGCACACCCTGGGCAGGCATTTACTAGATACACATCAGGACTTCCCCTGAACTCTGCCCCTTTGCTGCTTTTATTCCACCGGATACTGGCATCTGAAGGACTTTGGGGACTTTGCCAAGACGCTTCCCTGAAGGGTCTGGAAATACTAACTGATTCCTCTGGTAAAGCTTAACCTGCAGCCTCTCTGACTTAGTTTCCATATGTCAGCAGGACTGTAGTGAGCTGTACTTGGATGGATAAAGGTGAAGTCTTCACCTAACTGAACTGCAGAGCAAATACGCTCCCAGGAGACAAGTGCAGCAAGAGTCTTGCATTGGGGTAGGAATATCAAGGAATCATAGAATCATTAAGGCTGGAAAAGACCTCTAAGTTCATCACCTCAAATCATCAGTGCACAGGCAGGTCTTCGAAACTATGTCCTGACGTGACACATCTACATGTTTTTTTGAACACCTCCAGGAATGACGACTCCACCAGTTCCTTAGGCAGCCTGTTCCAATTCTTCACCACTCTTTCAGTACAGAATTTTTTCCTAATATCCAGTCTAAACTGCCCCTGTTGCAATTTGAGGCCATTTCCTCCTGTCCTTTCACTTCTTAGCTAGGAGAAGAGATCAAGACTGACCTCACTACAACCCCCTTTCAGGTAGTCGCACAAAGCAATGATGTCTCTCCTCAGGCTTCTGTTCTCTAGACTTAACAACTTCAGTTCCCTCAGCTGCTCCTCATAACACTTCTGCTCAACACCCTTCACCAGCTCTGCTGCCCTTCTGAGGACACACTCCAGCACCTCAACATCCTTCTGGTATATAAAGAATATGTATCTCTTGAATATGAGATTTTGGTTAATACTGAAGATTAACTATGAGCTCACCCACTTCACCAGCACAATCACAGGCACCAGGATCACCAGCTACTCACCAGCACTATAACCTGGCTGTTCCTCCCTCACCGAGGTTGCAGCCATAGCCCCAAGGACAAGTACAATTCCCAGCACCTGGGACTACAGGTACCTACCTCCCTTTGATGCAAGGCTGCCATAAAATTCTAGTCCTTGACTCATCCACTTCAATAAAACAAAAGCTCGATCAAATCACTGCTAACTTTAGCAGATGCCAATTTCATCAGCATGCGAGAGGAACTGCTGCTCAGCTGTGTGCATGACAGCTCTTCTGCATTTTTATCCCTAGCAGAGCTTCAGGCATATAGTCTGATTTTTTTTAACGCTTGAAGACAGTTTTGGGGAATATACAGCCATTTTTAAAGTAGAACAGAACAGAAAATAGTATTTTAAAGGAAAATAGCAAATAAAAAAGCCTTATGCTGGATCATCATCTGCAAAACGCCTGCAGCGTAAGACTTGCTAACAAAAGGGGCTAACTGAGGGATGTGGTTTAGTGACTGATAGGAATGGTTGGAGTCGATGATCCGGTGGGTCTTTTCCAACCTGGTGATTCTATGAAAACCTGCACCCATAAGTGGGACATCCCTATTTCTAACCCCAAACCCACAGCTGTGCCACGAAACAGCAAAGCTGGGCCATGGGTTGTGCCACTGGCTCCCACCTGTCCACAGATCTCTGCCAGCCTGGGCTTGTTATCTTGGGTGAATGGACTCAGTTTACGTGGCTGTCCTGTACAAAAGATTTTTACACATTTTCCATCACTCATATGAGCTTAAAAACAGTATTTCCTTCAGCTTTCATTTTTGGAAGTGATTTTTCATGGTCCTACACTTTAGCAAAGAACAGCAAAGGGACAGACAATACTCAAGAACAGCTCTCGTATCCATGGTAAGATATCTTTACATGTCTACTAAACCATGTCTCCAAGTGACGTGTCTACATACTTTTTTGAACTCCACAGGGAAGGAGACTCCACCACTTCACTGGGCAGCCTGTTCCAATACTTCACCACTTTTTAGTAAAGGAATTTTTTCTAACATCCAATCTAAACCTCCCCTGACACATCCTGAGGCCATTTCCTCTTGTTCTACCACTTATTACTTGGGAGGAAAGACCAGCGACCACCTTGCTACAACCTCCTTTCAGGGAGCTGTAGACAGTGATAAGGCCTCCCCATTGCCTCCTCTTCTCTGGGCTAAACGATCCCAGCTCCCTTAGTAGCTTCTCATAAGACTTGTGCTCCAGACCTAGTCAAACATTTAGTCTCCATATCATGCCTTTTTCAATGAGTTTATATTCAGGAAGCCGTCTCAAATACTTGCCTCAAAAGCTGTTTGTTCCTGGCTTCTGTCCATTAAATCAGATAAATGGGAGTTTATAAGTTCACAACTTGAGCTGAAGTCAGAAAGTTTTGTCTTTCGTTTTCCAGAGCTGATTCACGGCCAGTCTAACTCAAAAAGTGGGTTTGCTTCAAGTTTGCTGTCATTTCAGAGTTCATTTGCAGTTTAAAGTGATGTTCCGCTCCTGCCTGATGTCTCCTGTGCTATCATGCCAACTCAGTGCAAGTGCGTATCAGCATGGCTTGCATCTGTGCTTCCCAATGGACCCAACTCGTTGACCCTGAGTGAAAAATGTCCTTGGATTTTTCTTCTCTGCTAGATATTCAAAAGGATTTAAAGCAAGGATTTTGGACTTACAGCTAGATATTGTGGGCTGTCCTGTGCCTAAGCCATCATCCTTGATGCTAAGCATAGGCAGAGAGCTGGGGCATGCCACCCTGGGCTTTTATTTTTATCTCTGAAGTGGACATTTGAGCTTTTCCCCCCTGTGCTACACCAATACAAGAATTCAGGCTTCCTTATTTCACTGAACTTGGTTGTATTTCTGGTCCGTAAAGTCAACAAGAAGAGCAGCCAGTTTTCTGGCTCCCTTGGAAACTTTGCAGTCCAAGAAAATCAGACGAAACATTTGAATACACTCAAGCTTGTTCGTCAACAGTCTGATTTCTTAGGGACCTGACCCTGCCTTCAGGCCGACCGACGCTGCACCGACAGCAATATTTTTGGGTACTGTGTGAAATACTCCTGCAATGGCTCTGCTGCCAAGTCTTGCAAAAGTTCCCAGGCTGAGGGGCTGCCACTGAGAGTAAGGAAGGAGCATCCATCGCAAGGTTCATATGAATTACTGACACAACTTGGGTCACTGGGGAAGGGTCAGAAGCATGGAGACATACATCACATTAAACAGAACTCAATAAAACCACCCCAGTACATACATCTTACATTTCACACTGATACAGAAGGGTTGAGGTTGGAAGGAATCACCTTCAACCTCCACTGTTGATGAAGCACTATCATGGGCATCTCACCACTGATGCCTTAGCACCTTCATGGACATCCTGCGGATGAGACAGTTACCACATGCACACACATCCCCTGGATGGACAGATGGGATTCCTGCTCCTGGCTACTTGGACTATTTGGAATTCTGCTCCTCTCAGAAAATTTAGCATCTAAAGTGCACATCTAGCACAAAAGGATATAGTTTCTTCTCTCTTTGCCCTGCCCAAGGTCACCAAAGGACACACAGCTACACCGAAGGAATTCTATTCCTTTATGAAAACACAAATCTCCCATCTGAGATGCTTCCTCTCAGCTGTAAGCAGCGTCAAACTCTTCATACAATGGAAAAAGCACCCCTCAACCCCAAACCATGGTCATCGCCCTCGATCCTCTAAGAAACTTGCCTGCAGAGCACATTTGAGGCGTGGTGCCTAGTCATGGCCCAGGGACGAAGCATCTGGCTGAGCCCACAAGGTGGAAAGTTCAAGTGGCTGCTGTTTATTTGGCTTTGCAGTCAGCAGTCGCCCAGCCTGAACGTAGGCCAAGCACCTTCCCATCGCCGGAAGAGCTGTGGGAGTCTTTAAATAACCACTAGTGGTCAGGGCTTTGGTTTACGGCTTCACAGGATGGAAAACCATCCCTCACAACACATCTACTTCAGTTTTTTCCTGAGTATAAATGGCACCTACACACCTCCTTACCCCCTAGGTCTTCAAGTTCATACCCATTAGGCCCACTTCCCTTCATGGAACCTTTCTAGAAGCAGAAAAATATTTTGAATTGCAGGCGTAAAAATACATACAGGCTTTTTGTCCCCTGTTCAAAGTGAATTGTACAACCTACAGTCAAAGCTTTACTTTCATTTACATAAATTAGTGACTCTTTGGAGCTCTCCTCATCCTCTTTTCCCTGTCATTAAGGTTCCTATTTAAAAACTCATCATACTTCAACATCCACCTGCAGCCTTTCTTCACCACTATAAGGTGATTCTCAACTTGCTGCCACCAGGGCAGTGCGGTGCCAGTTCATGGTTAAAACCAAGAATAAAGAATAAAACCTTCCCCTGGGGAGAGCAGAAAATGCCAAGATCCACCCCCAAAAGGCTTTCTCATGTATTTCCCTGGGCGATTTGAAGCCAGAAACCTTGCCAAGACCTGGGTGGAAAGGGTCACCCAACCTGCTTTACTGATGGAAAGTTCCCAAACACTGTTTGCTGGGAAGCCTAGCTTGTTTGGGATCTTGGCAGGGCAGGCTTGCCAGGACTCTGGGGGATAGAAATGAGGGGTTTTTACCTATAGCTGTCATTAACAAATTAACCTAAAATGACTGCCTCGAGAGGAAGCACTGTAAACACGCAAAATAGCTTTTTACAGTTGGAAAACAAGACCTTGCCCCAACCTCCTCTTGGGCAGATTCACTGGCGCACAGCAAACCTGTATTTTATTTTAAACAGCGTCTGTAAAGTGAAAAAAAAAAAATGTACTTCCTTGACACTTAAGTCAGGTAAGGACACAGTGGGTCATTCTGCCTTATAAATAAGTCTGCTCTTGTATACACATGCAATTTAAAATAAGCTTTTGAAATGTAAACACACAGGCTTTTATAAAAAATAATTCAGCCTCACTGAAACCATTTACTCGAGGATGAGCCAGGCTTCTTTTGCCACTTCAGAGATATGTGCAGAGGATGCTAATTTAGACCCACCTCCACCCCCCAAACCCCTTAGAGACAGATATAAGACACTCACAAACATGCAATTCCATTTTCAATTTTTTGCAGCCCTTCTGCCCCTTGAAGGGGACAAGAAATATCAAAACATGTATTTTTCCTAAGGATCATCCCTAGACAGGCATATTTGCCTTTGGTTTGAAGCATGAGGTTATAGGAAAGAAAGGTTGGGAAGAGTTTCTTCCAACCCAATGTACATAAGAACTTTCCATACTGCCTACCTTCTTTGCCCCAGTGAGATGGGTAATTTTTCTATTTGTCCCTGTCCTCCACACCAAAAGAGAGGGGCCAGCCATTGGGAAATCTAGACTGTAAAAATAAAACACAGTCTTGGCTTTGGAGGGGCAGGTGCAAGGGGAAGAACTATTTTCGACCCTTATTCTGCCAGATGGGAATGCTGGGACCTCTCTGAGCGAGGCTTGCCTGAGTTTAGGAGATTTATTTGGAGGTAGTGGAGAGTTCTGACGGGTGATTAATCCTGGTGCTGCGCACTTGGGGCCAGGAGAGCCAACATCAAAGCATTCCTGCATCTTCTGGGGAAACAGGAGAGGTGGCAGACAGCAGCTCTGTCTCCTCCCTACACAGCTGCTGGGGCAACAGGCGGCACAGACCTGATGCTTGTGGCTCTCTATGACCCAGGAAAGCTCTCAAGGTGTCTGAGTAAATTTGTGAGGCTGGATCTTCCTGCTTGATTTGTTAGGTTTCCATCCTGGTGCAAGCACAAGCTAAGTAAACCATGAGGAGAGAAGCTGGAAATGCCCACTGGAAAATAACAGCATTACAATGGAGACCCATCACTGCCACTAGCCAGAGAAGGTGTTCATGACTATCTTCCATGCCAGCTAGACCCAGACAAGCATCCCTCAGGCTTTGTCCTTTGTTCCCTCTCCAATTAACCAAGAAAGGGCCATTGCAATGTTTGTGGAGCAAACCAACTTCTCAAATCCTCACCCATCCCTTATACTGATTATGGCAGAAGCATGGAGCAGACACCTCCCTAATTTAAGAGATATGGTAGGATAACTCCCAGCCTTGGTATACATACATCAATTGCACTGGAAATACGTTCTTTAGATCTGTTTCTGCTGACACCATTTTTATGCCTTAGAACATTTCCAGCCACTCCTTGGTACCACTGTGTTAACCAAAGTCTTAGCAATGTGAACAGAACACAGGAACACTAAAGAACCAGAGCTCTGGTAAGAACCTGCTGGCTGAAGGAGACAGGCACAAGGAGCACACCCCAGTAAAGGAGATGGTGGAGCACTGCATGGGTATTTTCACTTCAAGCTAGAAAATTAGTTTGCACTGATTGCTGCTTAAAGTCTTCTCCCATTTGTTGGAGATTCTGTTCTCCTGTGGCAGGAACACACTGGTAAATGCAACGGTCTGGCCATCAGAGACCACCCAACCACCCAGGAGTCAAGCACCCAGTCCATCAGTCCCAAGGGAGATTCAAGACGGACAGGCATTCCTTGGAGGAGTCAAAAAGTAAATTTTAGGAATTTGCCCACTATGAATGGAATATGAAATGGTGATCGGTCAGAGAAGCTACAGAATGAGCTCCCAGCAAGCTCATGAGACCAGCGCTGGTGTCCTTCTGTCCATCCAGGGATGCACAATAGAACAAAGATCATAGAATGGGTTGAGCTGGAAGAGACCTTAAGTATTATCTAGTTCCAGACTTCCTGCCATGAGCAGCAACACCTTCCACTGGATTATGTGCTCAAAGCTTCATCCAGCCTGGTCTTGAACACTTCCAGGGATGGGGCAGACTTCTCTGGGCAGCCTGTGCCAGTGGCTCACCACTCTTGCAGTAAAAAAATTCTTCCTAATATTTAATCTAAATCTTCCTTAAAGAGGATGGTTCAAAAACCTCTCATGAGCTGGTTCTGCAGCAATCTAAGAGTTCATAACTGGCCTCAGAGAGGAAAAAACCAAGAAGGATTTAGCAGGACCTGATATCTCAGAAAGGGTAGCTAAGGTAACTTTGTCAAAGGCTGGCATTCAAGACTTCACCATCCAAGGAACCAAACAGCCCCAGGCAGGCTGCCCTGGGGAATTTCTGCATATACTGCATAAATCTCCAACCTCATTAAGGCTCTGAAGACCACAGAATCCAGCCTCTGACCTTCTCTGAAGCAGAAAATGACAAAACGTTTCCTGTTATTTATAGCAGCTGGAGAGCCTGATGGGAAAACCCCACTTGTGAAACTTGGGCTGCTTGCCACGGTTGCTCTGCATAGAACGGTCAAGTTGCTCCAAATTCCTGCCTGAAGGACTACTCCACCTCGGCAAGACCATGCTGAGAGGCTGTGCAAGAGGAACAGGGTATGGATCTTGCTCTTGTTGGCTCTTCCAGGTCATTTTCTCATGGCACAACTTGAATTTGGCTGAGCATCCCAGGAAAGTGAGTTTTAGCTATAGGGGCTACAGGGACCTGGGTAGCCCCTGAGGAATACCTTTTACCAATATGAGGAGTCACCTAAATGTGGCTGACCTTACTTTGGAGGTGCTTGCCAGCCTTTTAAGGAAAGTGAGGAGAGGGTGCAGCCCCTCTGCCTGCCTCTGCCAGGTGCTACCCACCTCCTCAAAGCATGACAGGACATGTGCTGGCACATTTGTTTGCTGGCAGCCTGATTTCCACCACGCTGGCATGCACCAAAGGTGCTTTCCAGCAGGCCTAGTCACGTAGGTGCAGGAAACCTTACAGCCCAAGGCAAGCTCTTCCTGCAATGGGATGGGTTCTGCCATGGACTTGTTGGGCGAGAGCCTCGCAGCACCGGCCCTGCACAAGATGAGCATTTGCTGTCACACTATCGAGGAGGATTCTCACAGCTTCTGTCTTGGGTCAGTGCCAGCTTGGGTTTTCTGCTCGCTTCCAGGCCGAGGGAAGCAAGCTGTTTGTCACGCGCCGCTGTGAGAGGCTGTGAATGAACTTGCCAGCCATGATAGAAGCAGCCAGTTCTGGAGCTTGTTGGGCTTGGCTGACATGACAGCAGTTCTTCTCTGGCTGAAATGTTGGGATGGCACCCAGGGCAATGTACCAACCTCTGCAGGGTGACAGAAAGATCGCCAATGCAAAAGCAGCACTTGGCATGAGATCTAGGACCACGCAGGAAGCAGCACAAGTCAGACTCCTGAAGTTCACCTTCACCACAAAGTTGCTGCCTCTGCCTAGGAAACGATGAGTAGAATTTGGCATGAGAACAGAAATCTGGATTTAGAATCATAGAATGATTAAGGTTGGAAAAGACCTCTAAGATCATCCAGTCCAACCATCAACACATCAATGTGCATCCTAAATCATAGAATCATAGAATCACCAGGTTGGAAGAGACCCACAGGATCAACAAGTCCAACCATTCCCACCAATCTCTAAATCATGTCCCAAAGCACCACATATGTTTCTTGAACACCTCCACTACTTTTCTGAGCAGCTTCTTCCAATGCTTCACTATTATTTCAGTACAGAATTTTTTCCTTGTGTCCAATCTGATTGGCCCCTGGTGCAATCTGAGACCATTTCTTCTTGTCCTATCACTTTTTACCTGGTAGAAGACGCCAACACCTACCTTGCTACAACCTCCTTTCAGGTAAACAATTCCAGTTCCCTCAGCCTTTCCTCTTGTTTTCTAGATCCTTCACATTTAGGGACTTAGGAGTCTTATAGTCAAAGACCACTTCAACTCATCCTAAAGGAGTAACCTACTGCCTGGCTTCTTAGTGGGCTCTTTCCATGCTTCTCTGATTGTTGCAGCACCATGTTCCCATGGTCACTGTGGGAATCTGAGACCCTTACACACCTTGCCCTCAGCAACAAAACTCCAGTTTAGAGACGTGGCCAAGACCTTAGTGCATCTCTGAAGAGCCCAGTCAGATCTTCTCTCCCACGGAGATCTTGGCCCTTGTGATGGAGAAATTCCTTCTAAATATCTTCAGGCAGTTTGCCTGCAATTTCAATTAATAACACCATATTTTGTCAACAAAGTTAGATCAGCAGCAATTCATAAGACTTCACGCCGGTTAACCTTTTTCCACCAAATAAGCCCAGGGATATTTTTCTCTGTGCCCTTGAGAAATTTGTGTCAGACTCATCCACTTACTAGCTTCCAGAAAGGAAAAGACAAGCAAGGAGCATAACTACTTTCTAATAATCAGGAAAATACTTTATGGCTGTGGCCATGGCTCCCCAGAGCTGGAATCAGAAAAGCAAAGCACCTGCCAAAGCTGCCTGAAAGAGTCCAAGAGGCTCGTAATTAGCCTGGGAGAGAAACCAGGGCGAGTGCAACAGTCCAGCTATCTCTCCCAGATGCACTGAGATCTTTTGCGGAGAACTTGTAGGTGTTCTTGCTGAAAGCAAAATGTGTGGACTAGGGTTGTGAAGCCCCAAAAGAAGACCCAACAGAAAAGGTACATCAGAGAAAGTCATCCCCGATTTTAGCCTTTTCCATATTCAAGACCCCAGGAAACAACATGATGACACAACATCAAACAGTTCAAGCTTCCCCAGTGCCCATGAGCACATCTCACCATCAGATGGTCCCAGCATTTTGAAACAACAGCAGATGCAAAGAGTGGGGCCAAGAAAATGGACCATCTTAACTTTTGCTGGCAAGGATTTCATGCCTTACAGGAAGACCGTGGAGGGAGATTTTTTGACCTTCTTCCTAGGACATGTGGGATCCATCTTTCACTGTGGGCTGCTGCAGCTCACAGACATTTCTGCTCTAGGCAGCCCAGAAACTCTCACCAGGCTTCAAAAGAGTTGGAAAAATAGAGATTTGACAGACTCCTGCGCTGCCTGGAGTGTCCTGGAAAATGATTTACAGATGCTGCAACCGGTTGGCGTGCTCTTCACCCAGACAGAACAAGCATCTGGCAGGACCATTAGTTAAGCAGCATTACTGCCTTGTGTGGAGGGTGTGTCTTGGAGAGCTGGGAGATTCACTGTCCAGATATAAAGTGACTGAGCTCTGTCCCTCCGTGAGGGAAAGCAAAAGAGTTTCTTCATAAAAGAGCCTGCTTATCACAGTGCAATTATTTGTACATGAAGAGGAGGCCAGGAGGGCAAAGGCACCCAGGGTGTCACGGTGGGGTGACACGGTGAGGTGACACAGGGCTGGCTCTAGCAGGCACTGCCAGCTGGAGGAGGGTGTCTGATGCAGTGGAGGAATGGCCGTCCTGAAAAAGGGCAGAGAAAGCTGTGCCTTTTAACAGCAGTTGGGATATTTTCTCCAGCACATTCCTCTCCCTCCAGCAATCTTGTGGGAGTGTGGAAAGATGGGTTGTGAAACCCAATTCCTCCCTGCTGGCAGCTCTGTGGGGATGCCAGTGGCCAGAGCAGCCTTGCATGGGGGGTGGACAAGTGTCCATCACGTGGCAAATACTGAGACACCAATAATTAAACTGAGTGGTAAGGAGAAAGCCTTTCCCACCACACATCTCCTCCCTGGCCTGACACGTCTCTGCAGTAGGGTGGACTTGGGCAGAGCTTCTCAGACTGGAGCAAAAGATACACCACATTCAGCATGATGCAATATTTACCTCTTCTTGAGATTTGAGTGAGGTCATGCATCTGCTTTGAGCTTTATTTGCTCAGGGATAGAAAGTTAAATCCTCTGGACTTCAGAGTAAATCCCAGTTCAAAGAAGTACCTGGAAGAAAAGTCTACTAGGATGCATTGGCTCCAGGGTGGCTCCTCCAGGCCAAGCAGGACCCTACACGGTGTGCAGCATCTCCATCCATCCCACCAATGGGTGTGACACTGTGTTGCATCTAGCAGCAGGTCATGAGAATGCCTGTCAGTGAGGTGCATCCATGTGACATGCTTTCACCTGCCTCTGGTTTCAATTAAAGCTGCTAATAATTTTAGCAAGAAAACCCTGAACCAAGCGCATCCTGCGGCAGGCTTGCTAATGCCAGCCAGATGTGTTCTTCCTGGCAGATGTCACGGTGGCCACAACTGTGCAGGTGGTTTTGCCAGGGGGAACTAAGAAAAATAATAATGTTATAGCTCACTGCCATCAAATCAAGTCCTCCCAGTTCAAGAGAACTGAACTGTGCCGGCCCTGGATGCTTTGCGGACTGGGCTTGGGTGAGGGCCCAGGGCTGTAATGGTTTTACTTAGGGCATGGAATAAACTTTGGCTCCTATTGTATTTGTGTTTGCCAGGAAGATGGTTGGTCTGGTTGGATTAAAGCTGGTGGTAATTACATGCCAGTGTCTCCTCTGTAGCAAGGAGGAGCAAAATGGGAAACAAAAAACACGTGTGCATCCCTCTGCTCACCGCTTCATGCAGAGATGGCCCCTCACCCTCCCACAAGCAGAAATCCGGCTCGTGCCCACCATTAGCACCTTGGAAAGTTATTGACAATGTAGTCCGAAAAGGAGGAGAGATGTGGAAATTACTCCTAGTGTCAAAACACATTTCATAAGCAGCCGGTCGTATCCTCTGAAGGACGCTCTCTGCTTTGCCCAGCCATCAACCCAGTGAGCAGACTTCCCCACTTCCTCAAACACATCCGCAAAATCCAAAACAGATGCTCCAAAATGCCTGGTTGAAGACATTCCCTTTCATCTCGTAATTGCCACTTCCAAGGGAGAATATCTTAACTGATCCTCAAGTTTCTTTAATGATCCAGACAACCGCTTTTGGGGCTCTAAAAGTATCTTTGGTGTCTGAGCCACCTTGCTGCTTTTCAGCTTCTGCCTCCTTGCCAGCATTTGCACCCCTGGGGCTGGTCTACAGCCACCCACTTGCCACCAGACGCAATCAAGCCCACTGCAAGAGTTGCTATGACACCTCCAAACTGGGCATGGCTGCTTCCCCCACATCAGCCACACACGGGGCATGCAAAAATGAGGTGCAAAAAGGCAAAACTAAAATGTTATTTGTAATAAGGGTTGTGATAACAGCAGGAAGAAATTCCTGTCTCCAGTGGCTACACTTAAGCCTTCCCCAGTTTTAACTTACACAAGCCTGAATTTAATTGAGGTACATTTGCAGCGAGGATTTCCTCTCATCCTCTTCAGCCACAGCATTTCTAGCTTTGACAAATAAACAGCCAGTCCTCAAACCTCAGAATCTTTATTGCTTGTGGTTCCTTCCCCTTTGTTTCTAAGAAATGAATAATAGGAGCATAAGGTTGCAAAACACACTTTAAATACAGCAAAAAATCAAATAAACAGAGAGAGGGAGGAGAAAATCTGACTGCAGGGAGGAAATGCCCAGCTGCACCCACCATGAGTGCTCGAAGTGTTGGATGCTGATTTAGGTGGCGAGAAAACACAATACAAAAAGCAAAAACCAGTGATACCACTGACAAGCACATGATATGATGCACTCCTGCACTGGAGCTGCAGCTATGAAGAAGCCCACAGGCAGCTCAGAAAAGACTCAGGGTGGAAAGTTAATGCTCAATGGGATGTACTAAACAACCATGGCCTGAAGAAGAGGAGCTCGGGGTCAAAAGTCACTTAATATGGAAAGATGCAATAGGGCCTGCTGGTTTCTTCATAGGATCTGCTGCTGATTTTTAGTGCCAGATTAGCAACACTCTCCCTGACAGAAGAGATGAGTGTTAAGGGGAATTGTGTTATATCAGCCAAGTAGCTTTGCTGAGAACAGTGAGAGATGAGAATAATCCTGCTAATAACTGCAGAGTGCAGCTCCTCCTTGATGATGCCAATTTATGCACTGTTTAATAAGGCATGGCATGACAGTAGGAATATAAAATCCTGCCTCAAGTGGACATGCACTGATGCAGTTTAGATTAGGCAGGATGAAAAAAAAAAATAAACAAAAATAGGCTCCTAACTAAAGGAAAACTTGGAGGAAGTAAGGAGCTGGTGAGTGAAGAAACCTGGAGCATCTTTCTTTCAACAATGGTACCAGCTGAGTTCTGCCTGCCAAAAAGGAGGCAGAGGTCCAGATCGGGACTGGCAAACCAACATCTCAGTATCACCAGGAAAAAGCACAGAGCTCACAAAGAAAAGCACAAAAAGGCAGCTGCACGCAAAGAAAACCCACAGCAAAGATGCTCAATGTGCCAGAGAAGAGAACATGTGAGGGAAATGAGCCCCTAGGCTAACAAATTAAAACACCCTGGGGGGAAAGCAAACACTTCACAGCTCTTCCTATATCTGAACAGACTCTCAGTCCATCACCCTGAGCACAGATTTTCATAAGGTCTTGTGTACAAAGCCTCCAACCCCCTCAGTAGGTTTTAATCAAAACGTACTGAATCCCTGATAGTCCAACAAACCCCAAAAGGAACCAGTGGTAAGAAGCTGCATGTATATTTTGCTCTCATGAACTTAAGTATTGTAAATCCACTTCAGGCTTTGCGCAAAGTGCCTGGCACAACCATGCACAGGAAACTTCTGCTTCAGAAGACCAGGGCTGAGATTAGCACGAGATTAGCATGGCTGGGAGTGCAAACCATTGTGTTGCTACCAGAGGTTGTCAACCAAGAGGAGAGGGGTGGGTGTTACTGAAGGCTGCATTAAGAAAAAAAACCCCTCATCCTCCACCAAAACTGCTTTTGCATTGCAAAAGGGGAGCACACTAACAAAATTACGTGACTGCTTCTAATAGGAGAGGATGGTCCAGTTGTCCTGCAGGTTCGGACCAACCCTAGTGAGGTTGAAAGGTGGCATCGTGGATTTTTCTCTGCCTGTGAGAGGATGAGCTGCAGACACGAGTCGCCTGGATGCCCTTACATCCTCTCAATCCCTTCTCAACCAGGAGCACTGCACTTATTTAGGTTGGCAGACCTACAGCTCTTGGTACAGCCTGCCAGAGGATAAATACCAGAGCAGGGAAAAGAGCCATCTGAGCTAAAAGCCAGTGTGGGTACAAGAACAAGGCCAAATGGGTACGAGTCATCCACAAATAAATTTAAGCTGGAAATGAGAGCAGTTTGTATCCATGTGAGCAGCAAGGCTCCAGTAGCGGCTTTCCCGGAGGACTTGCCAGGGTCAAACGGCTCATTAGTTTTAAGAAGGAAACCGGCAGGGGGTTTGCGTCGTGGCTGCCTGTAACTGCAGGGAAGAACCGGCATCCAATCCAGCCAAAAAAAATCAGTGGTGGCTCTGGGGCTGGCTTTAGCATGACACAGGTTTTCTGCCACAGTCTGCATCCTGCACAGTGGCTGTACCTGCCCTGGCGAGGTATAGAGGGATGCCAACTGCACCTGCTTGTTCTCAAGGAGTGGGAAGCTGCACAGGGAGGAAAACCAAAAAGCATGACTCCATTTTTCCAGCTGACAGGAGCTTAAACACCAGCTGGGATTTGGGCTAAGGTCCCTCCGTGAAATTCAGCCTGACTCATCTTAAGGCAGCAGCTCTATTCCCCAAGCACCCTATAAGCATTTTGGTAATAGCAGGTGGAATCAGACCTGCTTGTCAAGTCTGCTGCTGTTTGTCCAAATGCTGCATACTGGAGGGAAGCTTGAAGAACAAGTCCCCTTTTTATAGCGCGTTGTATGCTGGCAGTCGGCCTGCAAATTAGAAGGAATTCAGAGAGGAGCAACAACAACAACAACAAAAGCCTAAGGGGCTGGAGGGATTAGTTTTGGAGATAAAAAAAAAAAACAACAACCTCAAGAGAACCAAGTGTGTGGTCCAATGGATGTCACTTTGGGCTGCGACTGCACCCATTGCTGTCTCATCCATGTAAAACCTCCCTGTGCCACTTGAAGGTTTCTCAACCTGTCCTTAAGAAGAAAGATGTGTTTTCTCCCACCTCAGGAGACACACCGAAAAAAAAGAAGTATTTAAAAAATTACATGACAGAAAGTGAATTAAGATTCTGCTACAGTAAAGGACAGCCATGAACAGGATTGGTTTGAGGTGGGAGAAGCTGAGCCACAGCAACAGAGTGATCAGGGAAGAAACCACCACTGCAATGGGGTTTCATGGATGGATTTACACCAAACCAGTTCAGTTCATCCCCAGACCCTTTGAATGTGCACACAGAGATGCAAGCTCCCTGCCTGGATGCAGCCCTGCTATCCGTTCACGACACTGAGAGGGCCAGGAGGTGAACCTGGATCATGGGTTTAATCACTAGCCTTCAGCCTAGATGTGCTTACACTGGTGGCAGGACCCCATAGAGGAGACTTTGGCAGGAGCCCAGCACCATCCTTGGAAGGAAAGGCTTGACTGTCCCCAGCTTGGGGTATCCCTGTGACCAGCAGGTTACACCCTCTGGGATGCATCACCCCATCACCCTGAGGAGTACCACTGCATGAACATCCAAAGCCTTTCAGGGTGAAGCAGGGACAAGATAAATTTTCCTGTTAGTTGACCAAAATCCCTGTTTTTCTGCCCTCCACATAAGCAGAGTGTAATTTGGCGCTGATGGGGTGCAGAAGAGGAGGGGATGCAGAGGCTGGGAAGTTGGGCTGGAGGAGCCTCCCCTTAAATGCTCCCTAACACCACCTTAAAAAATAATGAACTGGGGGCAGAGGAGGTTACTGGTTTGGTATGAGAATTTTCAAGAGCATGAGAAAAACAAAGAAAAAAAACACATTGCTCCAAAGGATTTTTTTTTTAAAGCAAGCTTCAGGGGCTCTGGGAGAGTGAAGCTCACTGCAAAGTTTGTTTTCTGTTGTGCCCATGTTACCAAGCAGAGCCAGCAGAGGAATGCACAGCGAGGGGCGCCCGGTCGGTCTGTGTCCCGGATAAGCATTGGTGCCAGGTATGAGGCCACAGTGAGGGTCGCTGAGCCCAAATATTGCCTGCAGTCCAGGACACAGCTCAGCAACCCAGCTCCCTGGTTTAATTCTTCCAGCAGTGCTCCATTCCAGCCCACCCTGTTGCACACTCAGTTAGTTAATAAACACTATATGTACATTTCAAAAGTGTTTCTAGAGGTTGCAATAATCAAGGCAATTCCCCTGGTGCTTTTCCCCACCATGCCAGGGAGCAGCACAGTAGCCGGCAGCTCCCAAACCCTTCTCTGGAAAAGTTCAAACCCTCAAATACTTGGAATTACTCTTTGAGGGAATTTATTTTAAAGCTGCTTTAACGGCAGCTGGGAATTACCAGGGAGGCACTTTGCTCTGCAATTTCCCAGCTGCTGACCCCGTTTGCATGAAGTGGGTCCCGTGCGGCTGACCAGCTTGGGAACATGTGCTGATCCAGCATCGCTTGGAGTTGCACCCGAATTTCCCTTCATCCTGGGTTGCAGGAACTACGCTGAGAGGGATACTGTGCATGGCAGAAGCAACAAAAGCTCACACATCCAGCAATGGGGGCATGAGCTTGTTTAGCTGGAATGTGGTAGATTTTAAAGACTGTTCCCATGAGGGCTGAAAATTGCACCCAATGGTGCTGCTTCTTCCCTGGAGCAAGAGCTGGCCTGGAAGGCTATGATCCTCCAAAGAACCAAGTGAACATCTGAATGTGCTGGTGGCAGTTTGCTTTTTAAGAAGCATTTTGTTCTTAAAAAGAAAATAAAATAGGAGATACTGAGCAAAATCACCAATGGCAAGTCTGCAGCTAAGTGCCAGCAGGTCTATGTGTGACAGGACCTGCTTGAACACTGGAAGATGCCATCACTAGAGCTATGGTTGACCCTCTTGAAAAAACTCTGTGCCTGCCCTGCTCACCCTGTTGGCCTGGGAGGGTTATAGCCCTTCTCTGGCACATTCCTACACAGGGATACCTCAGCCATCCTGGACTGGCCAACTCAGGGAGTTTAGTGACAGGATGAGGAAGTTAAAGGTGAAAAAAGGTGAAATTTAGAACAGATATTAGGAAGAAATTGTTTCCTGTGAGGGTGGTGAGGCTCTGGACAAGGCTGCCCTGAGAAATTGTGGATGCCCCCTCCCTGGAGGAGTTCAAGGCCAAGTTGGATGGGACTTTGAGCAACTTGAGCCGGTGGAAGACGTCCCTTCCCATGGCATGGGGTTGGAACTGGATGATTGTTAGAGTCCTTTCCTACTCAAACCATTTTATGATTCTATGAACTCAAATAGTAGAGCTGAAGTGGTAGCCCTGGAAGAGATGCAGGCAAGTGGGACAGGTCTGGTTGTGGGCAGAGGCAGACCCATGCCCAATGGTTGCCAGATGCAAACCCACCCATGCCTCACAGCCAGCTGGCAGCTTACTCAGAGCCCCCAAAGCCACAGCTAAGAGTTGGGCTGATAAGCATCAGCCTCTTACATCAAGGCACCTGTGGCCCCGCATGGGCTTTTGTTTCTCTGCTGTCATGGTTGAAAGACAACTGTGGGAAAACACAGCAGAAAGGAGAGGGTTTGAGTGGCAGATTGGAGAAAAGTTGGGGAAGAAAACAACTTGGCAAGGAGGGAAGGGTTGAAGGACACAGGCATTTCCATTTTGGTGCAAAACTCCCAAGGGTGCCATTCTGAGCATTTATTGACCAACTGGCCCATCCTCAACAAGCTGGCCCTGCAAACACGGCTATTTCTGGTCAAGAAGCGCTCAATGGCAATGCTTTAACTCTATAATCAGAGGACACACACAGAGGACTCAAAACACACAGTCAATGACTCTCCTGGAAAGGACTCTGGCTCTGCAGACACCACACCTACGCTGCTCTCCCAACATCACCACAAAAAAAAAAGCCATGAAGTTGTCTCATGCAATGCTTTGGGGGATAAAAAAAGAGGACAAAAACGTCCAAGTTCAGCCAGGCAGGCACAGTCTGCTTAAAAAAATCAAGGCATCCACCCTTGACTCCAGCAATGCATCAGATACAAAGGACTGAGTTGCTTCTCATAGTATCAGAGGGAAAAATAATCAGTGCCTTAATAAAATTTTTTTAAAAAATAGATGCAGCCAAGTCAGGTTCATGAAGGGTGAAAGGCAATGGTTTGACTCCAAACCCAGCTGTTCTCCCCAGGCTGAAAGGTTGCATCAATATGATCTTCCCCAGCACAAGTCTGTGCGGGAACTCGTCATTATCCCCCCACCTTCCTTGCAACACGATAACACGCCACATCGCCCCCAGCTCACAAGTTAAACATCTTATTAACTGCAGTGACGTAAAAGAGGAAATCTCCGAGAACTATCGCAAAGATGAGAAGGGAACACATTTACCATCGATCGGCTACGATACCACTGCAGAGAGATCTGCACTTAAAAAAAAAACATTCAGCCCCTCCTTTCCCAACCACCTCTAATCACTCGATGTCATGGGAAACTAAACCTGACATCCAAACAGCCCACATAAGAGAGATTCACAGTAAAAACATTTTTGAGATTAGAAAAAAAAAAAACACCAAAGAAAAAAAACTCGTCTTTCAGGAAACCATTTGGATACAGACCCTGTGCAGCTGCAGCCACCCTCCGTGTTGCATTCACTCCTCTCACTTCAGCTTGGAAATCAGGCAGGGTGGGAAAGAAAAGGAGAAAGGAAAAAAAAAATCCACCACAAAAGGGGGAAAAAAAAAAGAAGTGATATTGCAGCTGATGAGCTGGGAGAGGCTGTTGGCAAAGTGGTCCAGCAATCCTCTGAATTTCAGACAGTCACGTGAGGAGTTTGTCTGCAGCTCCCGCGCAGCCCAGGCTCAGCACTTCGCTGAACTGCACACGCAGCAATTCGTCGCGTCGACATCTCCCACCCTGTTCTCTCCAGTTTTCCAGCCTGAAAACCTCCAGCAGGTTTTTACACTGCAAGGTGACCGAAGGCTTCACGCCAAAGCCGCTCTATCCACAAGAGTGGATTTCTGCCATGTAGGGCATGATGAAAAGCATCGCTAAGCTGCAAAACCACCCTCCCTTTTAGGTTTTCCAGCTAAGCCCTAGCCCTGCAGGCAGTGGTGTCTTCTCCACTGGGATGTGCACAGTGGTTAGCATCTCACTGCATTATGTGGGGATGCGGGGGGGGGGTGTGTGTGCCTCATTAGTGCAGAAGGCAAGGGTCCCTATAAGCATGGAGGAGCACCCAGAACACACCATACCTGCTCCTGGGGCCACCCTATCCCCAGGCAACCCTGGGCATGCCCAAAACCAGCCCTCCAGCTCCCTGGCTGCTGTGGTTGCATCAGAGAACAGTCGTGAGCCCAGACACCTCCAGGGCGAGGTGGTAGCTGCCTTTTCTCCTTATTTATTTAATTATTAATATTTTTTGGCTTTAATTTTCACCTGGGACTTCACTTCACACCCAAGGGATGCTTCAGGCACCTTTCTCCCCCATCCTGCATCACCCCACAGTGTGGCAGCTCCTGGAAACCCACTAGACCCACTGGGACCAAGTGATCGGGAAAGGTCTTCACCGCAAAAGACATGTGGCTGAACCAGCCTCACCATCCCACCTCCTAAAATCTTTGTGGCAAGGAAAATGTTTTGGGTTTTTTTAATCCCTCCTCTGTTTGCACCCATTCTTCACATAAATTAGCAAGGGGAATTAAAAGACCTGATGCTCTGCATTGCCTTGCCTCCACCCCCCAGCCAGGGATGCATTGCACTGCAGTAAAGTCAGGCAGATACAGTGGGACTAAAAAAAGAGCATGGCTTTTTTTTTTTTTTTTTTTAAAAGCCGGATTGCCTTTCACAGTGACTATATTTATAGGTAGAGCAGTTCAAATTTTAAGAGCTCCTTGCCACAGGAATCCAGTCCCGTCTGAAGTTTACAAAGTGGCGTAACTTGATAAAAATAAAACAACTAATGGACAAAGGGGTGCCACTTCCCTCCTTTAATTTGGGATAAAATTAGAGGGAGAAAAAGAAGACATGCAAAACACGCAGAGGATCCATGCATATCCCTGCCATGTGCTGTGATGCACGTTTTCCAGATTCAGAGCATAGTGAACATGGGACTTCATATCCACCCCTGTGCTGGCATTTTCCTTTTCTGTCAATGACCAAAAACATATAAAAGCTTTCATGGGTGTTTATTTTTGCTTTCGGTTTGGCTATCAGCAGCACACACAAAGCCTGCTCTGCACTTTGTTTTATGGTTGAAAACCCCAGCAGGGTTGAACTCCAGAGCAGTAAAACTTGCTCTTCCCATCCAAAGCCGCCCAGGAACGCCATCCTCCAACATACTACAGCAGGCAGTGCCCAGAAACCATGTGGTCTCAGCCCAAAAGTTCACGATTTTCTTACACAACAGCATGCTATGCTGCTAAAACCCTTATTTTATTTTAATTTACGCTATAAAAGCACATCATGTTACACCATGTCCGAAGATGATACCGCCCCGCTGAACACATCTGTGTGCTAACTTTAATTCCCTACGGTGACATGTGCCTATATAAGCCAAAATCCCAACCATAATTAAAGTTATTGATAGAAGCCAATGTTTACAGTTTGCTATTTTGATATCAAGTGCTGTTGGCTTTCAAGCCACTGATTTCCATCACTTGCAGGGGATGATTAAGCTGGAAACATACCTAAATGCCAGGGGTTTTTTTTGATGTTTCTATGGTCACTTCTGCTGTCAAATCAAAGAAATGCACTTAGGAAGCTGATCCCAGCGGATGCTTCTCATCAGGGACTGTCTTGACTGGAAGCCTGCAAGTGATTTTTGAGCTATCAAGACACACATAAAACTAAAATAGCTGTAGCATAAGCTTTCTGCTTCTGCAAGCAGAGCTCTCCTCAAGTGGAGCCAACAGTATGAAGGCTTGTGGGGCTCTGGTAACACAACTACTCTCAGCCTTGTGAAAGTTAACAAAGTATCACTTTCCCAAAGGAATTAATTTCAGGTTGGAGCATTTACCAGAGGTCAAAAGCCTCTTCTTCCACTTGCCCACTGCTACTAGCATATCCCCAAAAAGCCACTCTGACGGGGACTGTGCTGAAACAGCCTTGGTAGTTGACTCTGACGCCTAATGACAACACATTAAGTTTCTGATTTATATAAATACTGGTGCAGAATATTGGTTGGTGTACAAAGCTCCCAGCTTTAAATCCACCTGCAACATTTTCAACATACGCTACTAGCAATGATATGACCTGAAAAATAGCAATCATCATAACAGGGGAATTTAAATCCAGCTCACAACAGGGTAAGGAGATTCATGATATTTAGCATACAAAGAAGTCACCAGCCCCATTTTTCCCACACTACTCTATCTCCACTCGTATCAATAAATACACATTATTAAGGCTCCGTTTTCTTGCTGATCCTCCTTAGCAAGAAGGATGTACATAAAACCCACCCAGGAGCTCACAACTCTCAGTTGCCCCGTTTACATTTCAGCTCCTCAAGCAGAAAGATGAAGCTGTAAATGAATTCACTGGAAATTGGCAGCAGTGCAAACTTGCCAGATTCCAGTTAATTGCTTGGATTAGCAATTCCAGTCGCATGTAAAATCCACCGTACCTAGGGCAGCGAAAGGTATTACACAAGGTGTCCTCATGCTACGTCACCTACCTGCCTGCCAGTGCACTGGGGTCAACCAGCATCCCAAATCCCCCAAGCCATGGTCAGGGCAGCAAAAACCTCGTTAGCTTAACAGTAATATGCTCAAATACGGCTCACGAGAGGCAGTCACTGCTGATACAGTGAGATCAGGTCCTTAAATTTGACAGTTTTCTTGCAAAGAGGTAGGAAACATCCATTGAGATGGCAAGACCGGACAGCACGAAGCATGCACTTCCCCCCCAGGGCCCCTTGCAACACTAAACTCTGTGTCCGGTCTCGTGAGGGTGGTGAGGCCCCTTGAAGCCTGGAAGTGCTCATGCCCATGCATTTGTGCTTTGTGTCTCATTTGATGCACGTGCTGATCAGGGAGCTCCGTTGCTTGGAGCTGTCCTGCTAAGGTGGGATACCCCAACATCACACACGGCCTCCCCACTAGGGCTGTAGCGCCTTGCAGCATCGTGCGTGACCCCAGCTTGCAGCAGCAGGGACATAGGATAGGAATAGTTGGACTCCATGATCCTGGAGGTCTTTTCCAATCTAGTGATTCTGTGATTCTACTGGAGTTACTGCATCGTACACCCTGCAGACAGACCCTCCCCAACACACACTTATTGCCTTGTGCACTCCATGCACAGACACGCCTCTCCTCCCCCTCCATACAGTGGCTCTTGCACTGTGTACCCCACATAAAGACAACCCCTCAGCCTGCAGCCACCAACGTTACTGCACTGTGTCCCCCTTCATCCCCCCCTTGCTGATACTGGGGTTACTGCACCATGCTGAGAGAGCTGGGGTTGTTTAGCCTGGAGAAGAGGAGGCTGAGAGGAGACCTCCTTGCTCTCTACAACTACCTGAAGGGAGGTTGTAGAGAGGAGGGAGCTGGCCTCTTCTCCCAAGTGACAGGGGACAGGACAAGAGGGAATGGCCTCAAGCTCCGCCAGGGGAGATTTAGGCTGGAGATTAGGAGGAGGTTTTTCACAGAAAGGGTCACTGGACATTGGAATAGGCTGCCCAGGGAGGTGGTTGAGTCACCTTCCCTGGAAGCGTTTAAGGCACGGGTGGATGAGGTCTTGAGGGACTTGGTTTAGTGTTAGATAGGAATGGTTGGACTAGAAGATCCGATGGGTCCCTTCCAACCTGGTTGTTCTGTGATTCTATGATTCTATGCACCCCACACACAGACCCACCTTCGGCAGCTACTGTTGTGACTATACTGTGCACCCCACGCATGGACACCCCCTCCACCAGCAAGTACCAGGGTTACTGCACCGTCCAACCCACATTCCCCACCTACTCCCCACCCCTCCCTACCCCACACTTGGGGTGACTGCACCGTGCACCCCGCGAAACGGATCCCTCCCCACTGTGCATCGCGCACACGGTCACCTCCTCCCATGCACTGGTGTGACTGCACTGTGCATCCTGCACACGGATCACCCCCCAGCAGCTACCGGGGTGCTTGCGCCCTGCACCCCGCACTTGAGCACCCCCCTCTCAGCTACTGAGGTGTCTGCACCGCGCACACCGCACACAGACACCCCCCCTCCCCAGCAGCTACTGTAGCGATCGCACCGTGCGCCCCGCACACGGACAGCCTCCGGTATCTACCGGAGGGCTCGCACCCCGGACGCAGACTGCCGCCAGCTGCATCGTACACGATTCCCCCGCCCAACCGCACCACGCCCGAGCCCCCCCCTCCTCCCCCAGCATCCGGGGGCACCGCACGGCGCGGCACCCGCCGGGCTGGCAGCGTGCGACGCCCTCCCCCGCAACGCCGCGATCGCCCCGCTCGCGGCCTCCCACGCGCCGGGAGCTCCGACACCCCCAACGCCCACGCCGGGCGCTGACTGACCTGCTCGCCGGTTCCGGCCGCGCCGCCCGGCTCGGCTCCTGCTCGGCTCCCGCTCGGCCCCAGCGCCGCCCGCCCGGCCCCGCGCCCGCACATGCAGCCGCCGCCGCCACCGCGCGCCCGCCACCGCCCACGCGCGCCGCCGCCGAGTCACGTGGCGCCCAGCAGCCAATGGGGACGGGAGGAGGGGAGGGGGTGGTGGAGGGGGCGTGGCCAGTAGGGGAGGGGGCGTGGCCAGCGAAGGGGCTTGGTGAGAGGGAGGAGGAGGATAAATCATAGAATCGTAGAACAACCAGGTTGGAAGGGACCCATCGGATCTTCTAGTCCAACCATTCCTATCTAACACTAAACCAAGTCCCTCAAGACCTCATCCACCCGTGCCTTAAACACCTCCAGGGAAGGTGACTCAACCAGCTCCCTGGGCAACCTATTCCAATGCCCAATGACCCTCTGTGTGAAAAACCTCCTAATCTCCAGCCTAAATCTCCCCTGGCGGAGCTTGAGGCCATTCCCTCTCGTCCTGTCCACTGTCCCTTGGGAGAAGAGGCCAGCTCCCTCCTCTCTACAACCTCCCTTCAGGTAGTTGTAGAGAGTAATGAGGTCTCCTCTCAGCCTCCTCTTCTCCAGGCTAAACAACCCCAGCTCTCTGAAGAGAAGGAGTAAGAAGAGGAAAGGAGGAAGAAAAAGGACAAGAGGAAGAGGAAGCGGAAGAAGAACAGAAGAAAGAGAAGGAGGAAGAATAAGAAAAAAAGAAAGAGGAGGGAGAAGATGAGAAGGAGGAGAAAGAAGAAAAGGAAGAAGAGGAGGAGGAAGAAGAAAATAAAGAAGAGGGGAAGGAGGAAGAAGCAAAGGAAGACGATGAGAAGGAAGAGGAAGAAGAAGAAAAGATAAGAAGGAGAAGGAAGAAAAGGAGGAGGAAGAAGAGAAGGGGAAGAAGAGGAGGAAGAAGAGAAGGATGAGGAGGAATAAGTACAAGAAGGAAAAAGAGAAGGAAGAAGAAGAGGAGGGAGAAGAAGAACAAGAAGACAAAAGAGAAGGAAGAAGAAGAGGAGGAGGAAGAAGAACAAGAAGACAAAAGAGAAGGAAGAAGAAGAGGAGGAGGAAGAAGAACAAGAAGACAAAAGAGAAGGAAGAAGAAGAGGAGGAGGAAGAAGAACAAGAAGAAAAGAAAGAGGAGAAAAAAGAAGAGGACAAAGAAGAAGAACAAGAAGAAAAGAAGGGGGAGGAAGAAGAAAAGGAAGAAGATGAGAAGGAGGAGGAAGAAGAAAAAGAAGAAAAGAAAGAGGAAGAAGAAGATGAGAAGGAGGAAGAAGAAGAAAAGGATGAAGATGAGAAGGAGGGGGACAAGAAGAAAAGATAAGAAGGCAAAGGAAGAAAAAGGAGGAAGAAGAAGACGATCAGAAGGAGGAAGAAGAGGAGGAGGAAGAAGGAGAAGAAGATGAGAAGGAGGAGGAAGAAAAGGGGAAGGAGGAGGAAGGAGAAGAAGAGGGGATGAGGAAGAGGTGGAGGAGAAGATAAAAGCAGAAAAGAAGAGGAAGAAGAAAAGGAAGAATAAGAAGAGGTTGGAGAGGAAATTGAGGAGGAAGAAGAGTAACAAAAGAAAAGGAGAAAGAAGAAGAGGAATAAGAGGAGGGAGAAGGAGAAGAAGGAGAAGGAGAAAGAAAAGGAGGAGGAGGAGAAGGAGAAGGAGGAAAAGAAGAGGAAAAGGAAGAAGAGGAGGAGGAGAAAAGGAAGAAGATGTGAGGGAGGAAGAATAATAAAAGAAGAGGAGGAAGAAGAAGAATAACAAAAGAAGTGGAGGAACATGAGGAGGAAGAAGAGGAGAAAGAAAGTGACAAGTAGGAAGATGAGGAAGACAAAGAGGAAGGCAAGGAAGCAGACCACGAGGTGGGGCAGGGGCAGCATAGGCCTGGTCTTGGTGCAGTGGTGCCTCCCTTCCCTAGGCAACACTGGCTGAGCAGAGGCCCAGGAGGGCCCCCACCAAACAGACGGGGTGTGGGGAGGAGACATTGCCTTCCTGAAGCCCTGTAAAGAGTCTATTTATCATCTAACCTTTAGTGGTGCTGGTCACCTGCTGCGTGAAGTGGTGTCACCCAGCTAGCTGGTCACAGCCCCAGGGGTTGGCACGACTCAGGAGCTGCCTTTGCTTGGCCTTCGTGACCAAGGACCTTGCCTCAGGCTGTCAACCTGTCTACATCTGTGGCATAAAGAACTACCATAAATTCAAAGAAATTGAATTGACGGAAAGGGTCACTGGGCATTGGAATGGGCTGCCCAGGGAGGTGGTTGATTCACCTTCCCTGGAGGTGTTTAAGGCACGGGTAGATGAGGTCCTGAGGGACATGGTTTAGTGTTTGATACGAGTGGTTGGACTCGATGATCTGATGGGTCTCTTCCAGCCTGGTTGTTCCATGATTCTACGAAATAGCAACAAAGCACCTACTGTCACACAAGCTGCCTCTTTTCATTTATTTCTGATTCATTGAGGGTTTGTAGTGAAGGTTATTATGGAGGCAACTGAGGACTTAGACATTAAAGAAACAGTAGGATAGGGCTTTTTGGGTTGACAAACAGGCATGGAGGGATGAGGTCATTCCTCAGAAATCATATACAAATACATAGTGCAAGAAAGACATTGAGCTGCTGGAGTGCGTCCAAAGGAGGCCAACGAGGCTGGTGAAGCGTGTTGAGCAGAAGTGTTATGAGGAGCAGCTGAGGGAACTGGGGCTGTTTATACTGGAGAAGAGGAAGCTGAAGAGACACCGCTTTCTGCAACTACGTGAAAGGAGGTTGTGGTGAGGTGGATGCTGATCTCTTCTCCTGAGCAACAAGTGATGGGAGAAGAGGAAATGGCCTCAAGTTGCACCAGGGAGGTTCAGATTGGATGTTAGGAAAGATTTCTTTACTGAAAGAGTAGTGAAGGATTGGAACAGGCTGTCCAGGGACGTGATGGAGTCTCCATCCCTGGAGGTGTTCAAGAAGGGTGTAGATGTGGCACTTTGGGACATGATTTAGTAGGCATGGTGGTGTTGGGGTGATGGATGGCCCAGATGATCTTAGAGTTTTTTTCCAACCTTAATGATTCTATGATTCTATTGAGATGAAGAGGCAGCAGTTGAATCAGGAGATCCTCAGATGTGCTTGCATTCCAAGGATGCTTTTTCCTCTTCCCTAAAAGGCACTAGAACAGTGGCCTCAAAACCAGAACCATCTGACAGTGCTTTATGATTCTGAGAACACAGTTTATTAAAAGGGCCAGGAGGCCTCCTATTTGGTTGAGGACTGACCTGTCATGACCTACAATAAGTCCTCCAGAATTTGAGACAGGCCAATCAGGCATAGTGTTTCCAACAGGGGGGAAAAAAAAAAAAAAAAGAGGTTTAGGATTTCTTAATTCATCATTAAAAAAAACATAATTAGTAAAGGAAACAACCTATTTTTACCAAGGTTTATTACTGCGATGAATCTTATACTACTACAGTGTTTATGTATAAATATATAAAATGGATCTTTGCTAAAAATTTTGAATCTGTTTACCAATTTCAAAGGATATTAGAGGTATTTGGTGTCTTCAAGTCTGGAAACAGGGAGCTGGGTAAATGGAATCTCCATTAACATGCCTACTTCTCCTCCTCTGAAGGCAAAGGCACAGCAGAAGTTTAACCTTGGTTAAACATCAGCAAACTCACACCTTGCATTAGACGGCTGCTGAAAACAAAGAAAGCTGTTACTTCCCTTGTTATTGGCATTTAGATTTTGCTGTTTGACTCCCTGCTAATTTTTCTAAGTGAGAAAATTATCTGTTATTCACATCAATGTTTTTAATGAAATACTCAGAGCGTGACTTTTGGAGGTGCAAGAATCAGTCTGGCAAAGCTTAGTGAAAGCTCTGGAGGGCAGAAGTCCTCCTGCTATTGCTGCTGGTGGTAGAACCAACAGAGAAACCCGCCTGCGAATGCTTTCTTTCAAAGCAAAAAATTGAAAACTGAAACAAACAAACAAAAACAATCCAGCACAAAGAAAAACAACTTTGCAGATGTTTTATTTGGTTGGGTATTTTTGGTCAAATGCTTTCTTGTTGAAACAGCATGACCCCTTTTCCTTCCATGGGGATTCCCAAGCGCAGTGGGGAACTGCATTTGGCTCTGAGGGAATACGTTTGTTTTTCTGTATTCTTCACTGTTTGTGAATATGATAGAACTGCCTTTCAGTTGCAGCAAATGCCAGTAATCTGGTTTTGTTTAGTCAAGAACCTGAGAGTGGCAGTTGGCAAGCTGTTCTTTGCTTACCATTTGAAATGTCACATGGCAGCTTCTAGTGTTTGAGCACAATCTCAGCTTGACAGTTCTGGCAAAAGAAAAAGGGGCAACAGCGCGAGCCTCCACCACATCACCTCAGAAGTGCTGTCAAACCCAGCTTGATCCCTCTTGCATGGGTGAGGCTGAAGGCTTGCTGTGCCTGAGAGTGTAGCTTCTCAGTCAAGGGTGTAAATTCATACCGGTTTTAAACTGCTGCTCTTTGATAGGGAAACGTTTGTCCATTGTAAACTGGAGGGGAAATGAAGGTATTAAAAATTGATATGTAGTGGAACCGAGGAACACCTTCAGGTCTCCTGGCAAGCCTGAATCCATCTTCAGTCAAATCCTGTCTCAATTCTCTGTTCTTTAGAGAAACAGGCATTGGGAAATGTTTCCACAATCAGATCACTGGCTTAAGAGGATCAAATAAGCTTCATGTTAGCTGCAGTTTCCTGAATTTGAATGTTTTTTTCATCACAAATATTGACAATCTCCTGTGCATCCTTGAGCATCTTTTTTCAGTGTAATGCACTGGAAAGCAGTGTGGAAGGATTGTAGCCTCTGTGAGGATATTAATCCCAGAGGGCTGTATTTGCCTTAGTGTGTTAGCAGAAAGCCTGGCCATGTTTTAATGTGTGCTTGTCAAAGTGCTTGTATTACTGCTAGGACACTTTCCTGGATCAAGCCCACGCAGCCTCCTTGTTTGCAGAAAGGATGGAAATACAATCCATACACCTGCTTTGTCTGAGTTTCTGCAATCTTTTTTTTCCTTCTGTCATTTCCATTTCAGCCAAATGCAGCTTTCTTCAAGCCAGGGCACCATTAACACTGAACTGATGGAAAAAATTACTCTCCTTTTGGCCACCTGCTGACGCCATTTCTCACAGCTGCTGTGTTAGAGAGAGAAGCGGCAGTAAAGTGATAATTCTTTGTTGGAAAGGTTGAAGGAGGAACTACTCCTCCAGGGTAGGAAGCGAAACATGGATTTTTGATAGGTCAGTGTTAATGTTTCAGACTGATGCTTCCCTTCCACCCACTAACTGTTTAAACTGAACCAGAACTCCACTGATTTTCTCAGCCACTGGAGCTTGCATCTTGACTCTCTACACCTCTTTCTTTGGTGAAGCAGCTATAACATCCTGTTCCTATGGGAGTTCAACATTTGAATGAGTTTTAGAGTCACTGGTCCTGACACAGACACCACGTTCACCATCACTACAAGCAATCTGGGTTTCTCCAGCTTGCAGAAGTCCCAGAAGATGCTGTGCATCGACCAGTGGATACTTTTTCTTTCTGAGAGAGATAAGACAGTAAACAATTAAAAGAAGAAGACAGAATCACAGAGCAGTCAGGGTTTGAAGGGACCGTTGGAGATCATCTAGTTCACCTAGGGCAGGAAAAAACACTATGCGATAGTTCTGATTTAGATTTTATTTTTTAGGATCCCTTTTCCTCCAGGAGAGGCTCAAAATGAGGCACTTACCTCTTCAAGAAGACTCATTTAATAGCTGGGTCAGCATTTGGAATTCACTTTAAGGCACTGACTAATTCTGCACATGAGTGAAACTGAAGGTCACTCGTACATGGTAACGCCTTTCTTTTTCCCACACTCATCAAAACCTCATTTGCCTGCTTCACAGATTCCCCAGGTATTAATAACCAACAGAGACTTCAGAGCAGAAAGAGCTAGGCCCAGAGACTAAGAGGTTGTATTTGCATTTAAGAAAGATGGGGGAGCCTATAAAGGGATCACTACCCAGTGCTGCAGATAGCCTGGCTTCTTGCAGTTGACATCCTACACAACTTTCTCAGGCACATGGCAAAGTCCAGGGCTTTCGTCTGGGCAGAGAACACACTTAAATCCTTGCAAGCACCACAACAGGGAATGGCATTCTAACCACATCAGGGAAGGCAGGATGAGTCTCCTAGATCAGGGATTCTTCACATGTGGTCCCTGCACTTCTGCTGGTCCCCAGCATGCCTGAAGGTGGTCTGTAAAACGATTGCAATTAAAAAACCAAACCCATACACATGGCATTCCCACACCTGTAAGCGAGCAGCCAGAAAGGAGATGAGGTAATGGTAATAGATAAATATTTTTACTTTTAGGTCCTGGTTCTTTTAGTGATGCTACGGTCCTCACAGCTTGTCCTTTCTTATGAAGGAAGGTGAATTGTTCATTTGGTTTAATGAGAATGGTGATGGGAGGCTGGTTGCCTCACTTCATTTGGCACTTGAAACCTGGGCTGATACATGCTGTAAGAACCCTGTTCACTTCCAGAAATTACCTAATTACCTGCAGCCAACCCCACATACCTATTCAAAGAACCTCATTAAAGGACTTACTTGCATAATCTTCCTTGTATGAGAAGGAGCAGTGGCTACTTTGTATCTCACACCCAGGCCTACAGACTTAGCCAGGCCTACGGAAAGGACTATTCTGTGTAACCAGCTCTACCTGGGAGTGTAGACACATCCTAAGTACACAGATACTACTGGTGGCAGGGGAGAGGGCGTGCCCCAGGCATCCAGCAAGGATGAACACTGGGACTGACAGGCTGGTGTGGAGAAAGCAGTCAGAAAAGGGTGAGAAACGTGGAACTCGGAAATGTCTCTGTGTCTCAGAGGAGCTTCCTCCTTGATTCCCTGAGAAAAATAGCCAGTGCTTAATTTGTTTTGGTCCGGGTGACTTTTCTGTTTAGCCTGGGAAGGATTTTTGAAAGGTGCCACCAACAATTGAGTCAAGGAACGGAGCTTGCCCCATTTCTTAACATTGATAATGAAGTGTCTGGATTATCAGCTAAACTTCAAATAACTTGACCTGGCACCATTTGAAGCCAGCAGAGTCCTGAAGCTGTATGCAGGGTAGATCTCTGGTCCCAGCTGTGATTTCTTCTCCTATGAGATCTGCAGGAGCTCACTTGGCTAGGCATTCATTCATCCCTGTGTGGATGCTCTCAGCATAGATGAAAGCATCTTGATGGGGTTTAGCTTAGACCACTTTGATGAAACCTAGAACTCCAGTATAAAACCCCAAGCACCTTGAGTAGGGTCTGGCCTCTCCAAGGAGGTTTGGTTGCATTCAGTGATGGATGTCAAGGAAACTCTTGGTTCCTGGTATGGCAGAGGCAGGAGATGAATGGATCAGTTTGCATTTGGGAGTGTGGGAGGTAAAAGGGCTGATTTTCCCTTGTAGAAGTGCTTCTGGCAATGTATCACAGGTCTGCACTGTTCTGGGGACAACAGCCTTTTGTATTAAAGCTTAAACTGGAGAGGTTCCTACTTTCAGTCCTCAGGGGCCCTGGTTTAATACTGGTGATAGCAGCACAGTAAGCAAGCCCTCTGCTAGTTTCCTCTCAGTTTCATGGAAAGTGGAGGCAGGCAAAGGTTAAGTGACTTTCCAAAGGTCTTGTAGGAAATCAAAGGCTGGTCATTAGGACATCCTTTCTCCAGAATATAACAAGAGCTGGGCCAGAGGTGCAGAGAAAAAGCGGGACTTGCCCAAGGTTGTGGGATCATCCCACCTCTTGAGGCACTTTCCCTGGTAGCAAGATTATCACATACTTCCCATATCTCCACTGCAAAAGATGAATGGGAAGGGGTGTGTGGGGGAAACAAGCCGGTTGCTATTCATTCAGTTGAGCTTGACTGAACATGCATAAGCAATCTGGAGAAGGAAATAGTTCTAGTTCTGTCTGGTTCCGCAGAAACTCCACCCACTGAAGCTTTCCGGCAGGAAATCAAGTTACAAACATTACATGATCTGAGCAAATTCTCATACACTGATCCTACCCTGGGGACAGGACACTTTTGTGAGCTGCTTATTGAGGCTGTAGTTTTAGATATCTTAACTCTTTCTGGAGTGCCACTCTTAGGGCACCACAGTTTCTTGTGCTGGCCAGGCTGTAGAGATCACAAGTGAGAAGAAAATGGATTTACAACTGCCAGGGTCATTCTTCATCAATAAAGAAATCCTGAACATTGTCTTTATGTGGAGGAAAGAAGGGGAGGGCTGGGGAGTCTGTCTTCTAGTTGTGTTTCCTACTGAAAAACTGAGATCTGTCGACAATATGTTTCCTGGAACACCCCAAAGATGACCAAAAAATATGTGGTTTCTGGCACTAGCCTGACCATGCAAGTGAAACCTCTCAGTAGAGAAAGGAACTAAATTGCAGTTGGACTGTTTCACAGCCTTTGTTTTTTATTAGCAGAAATGCCTGGAAAACAATAGGAGAAAAGCTGCCATCATAAAAATTCAGACACCTACTGCTTCAGCTAAGGTTTAAGATAAACTGCAATCTTCATGTTTAAATGATATAATGAACCGTGAGGAAATAAACCTTGGTGCTTGCTAATAGCCCTGAGATTTAAAATGAAAAAGCATAAAGAGGAAGGGAGCTTTTCTTTTTACAGAATAGGAAGCAAAAAGGAGAACAGCTCATATTTTTCTCTTTATCCCATTACCAGTAATTTAGATGAATGTCTGACACTGAGAAAAGAGGAAAAGTAGAAGCTGTCTGCAGTGATAGCAAGGCTGCTTTTTACACGATGGCTCTTTCTGGGGATTCACAGCCCCTCAACACACACGGCTACAAAGTGGGAAGGTGGGGATGGCCCCTGCTAGCAGTGCTTCCCACCGAGGCGTGCGGTGGGCTGTGTCTCAGGTTTCTGTTTTGTTTGTCTAAGAAGCAGAGCATCTCCCGATGAAGGTCACAGCTTTGATCCCCACAGCTCACTCTTGTGTTTATGGATGGCCATTATTAGTAACACAGTCTAGTGTGTGCACTACTCCGTGCCTGCCCTTGTCTGACTGCAACGGAGCAGGGGCAGGATAACAAGAGAAAGTATAAATAGAGCCTTTTTAAAAGTCTGTGAAATAGAAATAGACTTTTAGGGAGGAGAGAGAAAGAATGAGGCATGTTACCATAGTAACTGCCGATGGTTTATTTAAGAAGGGCAAAGAAACAAACACCACAAAAAGGCAAAGTCAAAAGGAGTTGAAGATTGCTGGAGGAATCTGTCAGGATCCAGACACGGAGGGGCCAGGTAAGAACAATGAGCTTCTGCGAAAGCTGTGCTGAACAAATTCATCCTCCTTTACCTCTTGAGAAGTCATCTGGAAAATGTTACTATGAAATGTGCGTTTCCAGTTAGGAAGATTGTGCTTCCAGGTTTTGGGGGAGTAGAGGGTGGGGAAATGAATGAGAACAAATGTCAGATTGGCGAAATCATCAGGAGCAAGGGACCATGTTACCTCTGCCCAACCTGAACCCACTCAGTCCAAAGCCCAACTCATACTTTCGATCATTTTGATGTTCAAGGAATAGCAGTGCACATTTCCTCATATTGATTTTGGAGCAATGTTTTTTAATCTTTATTTCTGTAGGTCTAGAACCAAATTCAGCCTTGACATAGGCACTTCTGAGAAGTAGGCACTACTGTGATTTTGATCCATCTCCACCATCTGGATCAAATATATTGAAGACTTTGTTTCTCTAAGGAGCTCTTGCATTTCTGTCTCCAAAGTCAGTTTTTTGCAGCAGGCAGAAACATTCAGGCTTCCTCACATCTTCCTCCAAGTTCCCACTCCTTAAAGGAAGATCAAAGTAAGCTTTAATCATAGGACCGGGGACATATTGGGCTAGAAGAAGTCATCTGCAGCAGATAAAAGTAGCAAAGCCATGCAGTTTGCAAGGCAATTTTGCAGGATTCCTGGAAATAACTAGATCAATTGGTCAAACAGAACAGGGCTTGTGTCCTCTTTGTGTGTTTTAAGTGCAGGGCAAGGAACAGGGCTGCAAACTCCAGCTCAGAGTGACCTGACCTCGCAAAAGGCCAAGAGCAAGGATGTCTGAGGGCTTGTCAGAGCAGGTCTGACTGGATTTAGTGGCTGGATGCAGTGCTACACAAGAATGGCTGCACTACTCTGGAGCCTGGGAGTAAGACCTGCTCCTGATCTAGGCAGAGCTTGCCCATGTCTCAGTCAGCCACATGGCTGGGAAGCTCCAGCTTCATATCTGACCTTTCCAGAGCATAGAGTTTTGGCACCTTGGGTCACTTTACTCCACTGGATCTGCTTTTCTGATCTGTAGAGGCAAGGACCATGTTTCTGGTTTTGTGCCCTGACTCAGAGGTGTGTAGTCTGTAAACAGTATGAGAACTGGAATATCTTCCTGTTTGTTGGTACAGTGCTAATCAAAGTGGGAACTTGATCAAAACAGGGCTTTCTGGGCCTTCTTCAAGGCCACCTGTTAAAAATTGGTCCTGAATGTCCTTTTCTGTGTGCAGGAGCAACATGGGAATCATCAGCCAAGGAAGGACATGGATCTGTTAGAGAGAGTCCAGAGGAGGCCATGAAGATGATCCAAGAGTTGGAGCACCTCCCACACAACGACAGGCCAAGAGAGTTGGGGTTGTTCAGCCTAAGGAAGAGAAGGCTCTGGGGAGAGCTTATAGCGGCTTTTCAGTACTTAAAAGGAGCTACAGGAAAGCTGGGCTTGGGCTCTTTTTCAGGGAGTGCAGGGATAGGATGAGGGGTAACACTTTTAAACTAAAAGAGGGGAGATTTATATGAGATATTAGGAAGAAATATTTTCCTGTGGGGGCAGTAAGGCACCATCACAGATTGCCAGGAGAAGTCGCAGATGCACTATCCTTGGAGGTGTTCAAGGCCAAACTGGATGAAGCTTTGAGCAACCTGATCCAGTGGAAGGTGTCCCTGAGGGTGTGGAACTAGATAGGCTTTAAGGTCCCTTCCAATCCAAATCATTCTATGATTTATATTTTCTTTCCCCTCGCCTCTGGAAAACTCTTACCAGGTCAGGAGCAAATACCAAATGCTGGCAGCTGTGGCAGTGCTGTCTGCCTTCCCTTATCCCATCTGCTATCTTGCTTTCTCCTCAAACATTTTTGCTCAGATCATGTATTTCATAGGTAAAACAGACGATTGTAATGCTTTGCATTCATTCTCCCTGTGCCCAGAAGGCTTCATCCTGCCTGAAGACTGCCTAGTGCTAAATGCTGCACATTCACAGGACAGAGAGATATTTTCTGCCTCAGAGAGTCTTAACACGAGAAAAGAAACAGACAATGGAAAACCAGGTGTGATGATACCCGGAAACAATGCAGCAGGACCTTTTCACTCTTGACCTTAAAAGCTCAAGGACCAGATGAAACTCAAAAGTTCCTATGGTTGGGATGTCTTGCTGTTTTGTTTTTAATCTTTCGGTTTCTAAATCAGTGTAAGGATTTCCCAGTTCTTGACACGTCCTCTTGAAAACCTCAGGGCTGGTACTATTGGAAGAGTTCAAATGGCAGAGAACCCAAAAAGAAAGAATGAGTTTCCCTCAGAGGAGAGCTAAGAATTGCAAAGAATTGTTTGTTTCTCCTTAAAAGTGCACCAGCAACTTTATCTGAGGGAAACAATTGCAAAAGCCTCCTGCCAATCTGCAGCAAAGGGCAGACACCATGGACTTTCCCATCCTATTTGGCTTCATGATACAATGTAAAGCAACAATGAGTATTCACACAACAGGGCAGGAGATTTTCCATTGGATTTCTATCAAGAGGCTCCTTCTTTGCACTGAGATGGAGGCAGATCTTTTTAAAACTCTGCAGTATGAGCTGAAAACCCTATTTCTCCTTAGACTACTCCAAAAGAATGTTCTCAATGTCTTCTCCAACACTTCTCTGCTCAGTGCACTGCAGCAGCCGTATCTCGGCTCCTCCACATTACTAATTCTTTGGATGAAATTTGATGCACAGCTTGAAAGGTTGATGCCTCTGTGAGCCCATTAACATGTTTGCTGGGAGATGGAAATTATTTCATCCAAAAAGGGCCCTAGGTTACCTAACTCAGGCCATTTTTTAAATTCAATTATATAATTATATCTTATTACATTTATATTATATTATAATACATTTTTACCTTCATATTGAGTATTAATAATATGATCAGTTTAACTTTGATTATATTTATTTAAACCACTCAAACCTATGGGTTGTATATTTATTTTTAGCTTTTGAGCTACATTCTCTTCATTTTCTCTCCTAGAGCAAGACGCAATTCGGAACCTAAATTCTCCATATTCTACATTTCCCTGATCCTATGGAGAGTTATTCCACATGCCCACCCATGCATGAGAAATTCAGGGTGAGCATTTTCAGAAGGTTTCACACAGCCTTTGATGTCTCCTAGCCTGGGAATTTGGTCCCCCTCTTGCTTCCCAGCTTGGAAGGTCTCACTGTGGTATCTGCAAGAGATAACGTTCCCTTTTGCTGTCTGCACTCCAGACCAGTCTGACTCTCTGCCTCTCTGCAAGAGGGATATTTCCCTCCAGATATTTCAGAAGGGTCCTTTCTGAGACGCTGGCCTGCCTGCAGAACTGGGTTGTCTGCACAGCTCCTCTCTTCTCACAGAGATTGAGTTATGCCAGGCTTTGACCTAAGTGAAACTGCTGACGGTCACAGGGATTTGACTAATCTCCTTAGGTCACTGTGAAATTTGTGAGTCCTTTTAGGGAATAGAATTTTTTTTAAGACTTTTTTCTTTTCCCTTTAGGCTAACTTGCAATGTAAAAATAAACTGAAGCCCATGGTGGGAGATTAATTTCCTCCCGAAGTCAGGAAGGGCAGTCAGTCAACACGAGATCCTCCTGGTGCATCCCAGGAGGATGCTACTCCTGGATTCATTCCTGGAGACAGCTGCTGTCCGACCTTGCTGTAAGACTTCCTTCCCCAATGCTCCCCTTCTGGCTCTGCTGTAGTCCCATGGGATCTGAGTGCAGCCCGTGGGCACAGCCCAAGACATTTCCTTCCCTCCTGGCTCTGCTCTGCCTCAGAGCCCTCTGCTAGCAATACTTCTCAGGACGGGGAGCTGAAATATTGAAGTCCTAATTTCTAGTCATATTTGACCCACTTGCTAATGGATGGAGAAACACCATCTCTCCAGATCACAAACTTCCAGGGGCTGATGAGTAATTTTGCCTCTAACCTTCTGTCTCAGAGACCCTCTTTACAGCCTGGACCCGTAGCGTCCTCCCAGGATAATCGTGTCCTTTTGGGGCAGAAAACTCAGCTCCTGTAGTTCCACCCATCCGTCTTGCTGCCATCATGCTCCTGTCTTCCCCAGAACATGGGAGAATTTGCACCATGTCTGTGGTACATCTAGTTGATCACCATTAGCCCCCCTTTCTGATCCTTTCTGACCCAAATGCTGTGAAAGGATCAGATTAATTTATACTTTATAAACTCCTCAAACACCTTGAAAATAATTACAGTTTAGCATTGTGTTCTTGCATCTCAAACACTGCAGAAAACCTGGACCCACCTTCCACGTGGATGTCAGTATGTGGATCTTTGTGGCAAAGAAACCTCTGCAAAGAAACCTTGGTGCGTATGATTGCTGTACAATGTTAGTATTAGTTAAATTACTAAGAACTGGTTGCTCACACAAATGCCAGAGCACAGCTCATTTTTGCTGTGCTCCAGGGGTTCTGGTTTCTAGACATTCCCATGAATTAAGCTGAGCAAGCTGGCAGGGGAGAAATGGTCTCTGAATGTTGGCATGAAAAGCCCTACCACAAATTCAACTGTCTTTGTCTTCCTGCTTTGAAAGTTTTAAGCCCTTCAATTAGAGAGAAATGACAATGCCCAGAATGGGATTCCTTTGGTGTTATTTTGGCATGTAAAATCGGGATGTCTGACTTCAGATGAACCAGTCACTGTCGGCTCCCTTTATCGATGATGCAGAGAACTAGGAAGGACCAGAGTGTGATTCAAACTACAATAGTATCTATCAAGTGAATCAGAAGCTGAATCTGTGTGGCCAGACATAAGATTCTATGACTTAGATACATAAATATAAGTGAGATGAATTCCACTCCTGTGACTCAGGTGGCTGATTGCAAAATGTGATGACAAGCTGACCATGCTGAATAACATGGCTCTGATTTCATGACTTACCTTCACCTCTGCCTCCTTTTCCTGCCTCTGTAAAGATGCAGCAGTGTCCTGTTGATTCATTTCTTAGCCCTCAGTGTCAGAACTATGCAAGGTAGCATCTATCTGGCTACTAAGCACATCCTTGTCTTCTGGGGGAACAATAGTGTCCTTACCCTGTGCTGTATTTTCTCTCATCCAAGATAAAGCATCTTTGAATTAAGAGAAATGTTAACGGGTAAAGTAATGTAATGGGTAAAGATGGAATCTAAGGAACTCAAGACTGCTTCTGAGAGGTCCAGAACAGGCTAAAGGCTCATACTAGCTGGGGAAGCTTTGGCAGAGGGCCTGGGAGAGGAACAAGGAGGGGTACACGATAGGCATGAGCCTGTGAACATGCATCAATTCAAAGATAGAAAGCACCAACCACAAGGTAGAATCATAGAATCACCAGGTTGGAAAGGACCTACTGAATCATCGAGTCCAACCATTCCCATCAATCACTAAACCATGCCTCTGAGCACCTCATCCACCTGTCTTTTAAACACCTCCAGGGAAAGTGACTCAGAATCACAGAATCACAGAACAACCAGGTTGGAAGGGACCCATCGGATCTTCTAGTCCAACCATTCCTATCTAACAATAAACCAAGTCCCTCAATACCTCATCCACCCGTGTCTTAAACACCTCCAGGGAAGGTGAATCAACCACCTCCCTGGGCAGCCTGTTCCAATGCCCAATGACCCTCTGTGTGAAAAACCTCCTCCTAATCTCCAGCCTAAATCTACCCTGGTGGAGCTTGAGGCCATTCCCTCTCGTCCTGTCCCCTGTCACTTGGGAGAAGAGGCCAGCTCCCTCCTCTCCACAACCACCTTTCAGGTACTTGTAGAGAGTAATGAGGTCTCCCCTCAGCCTCCTCTTCTCCAGCCTAAACAACCCCAGCTCTCTCAGCCGCTCCTCATAGGGTCTGTTCTCCAGCCCCTTCACCAGCCTCGTTGCTCTTCTCTGGACTTGCTCCAGAGCCTCAACATCCTTCTTGTGCTGAGGGGCCCAGAACTGGACACAATATTCAAGGAGCGGCCTCACCAGTGCTGAATACAGAGGGAGAATCACCTCCCTGGACCTGCTGCTCACACCGTTTCTGATACAAACCAGGATGCCATTGGCCTTCTTGGCCACCTGGGCACACTGCTGGCTCATCTTCAGTCGGCTGTCGACCAACACCCCCAGGTCCCTCTCCTCCTGGCAGTTTTCCAGCCAGGCTTCTCCCAGTCTGTAGCTCTGCATAGGGTTGTTGTGCCCCAAGTGCAGGACCCGGCATTTGGCCGTGTTAAACCTCATGCCGTTGGACACTGCCCAGCGGTCCAGTCTGTCCAGGTCCCTTTGCAGAGCCTCCCTACCCTCCAGCAGATCGACACTTGCACACAGCTTTGTGTCATCTGCAAACTTGCTAAGGGTACCCTCAATGCCCTCATCCAGGTCATTGATGAAGACATTGAACAGGACTGGACCTAGCACTGAGCCCTGGGGGACATCACTTGTCACTGGCCTCCAGCTGGACTTAACACCATTTCCCACCACTCTCTGGGCCCGGCCATCTAGCCAGTTTCCTACCCAGGAGAGTGTGTGTCTGTCCAGGCCAGAGGCTGACAGTTTCCGCAGCAGAATGCTTTACTGAAAGGCTTTACTGAAGTCCAGAAAGACCACATCCACAGCCTTTCCTTCATCCAGCAACCGAGTGACTTTGTCATAGAAGGCGATCAGGTTGGTTTGGCAGGACCTGCCTCTGGTAAACCCATGTTGACTGGGCCTGATCACCCGGTTCTCTTGTAAGTGCTTCATGATAGCACTCAACATCACCTGTTCCATGACTTTCCCTGGCACTGAGGTCAGACTGACTGGCCTGGAGTTCCCGGGATCCTCCCTGCTACCCTTCTTGTAAATGGGAACTACATCAGCCAGTCTCCAGTCCAGAGGTACCTCCCCAGTCTTCCAGGACTGTTGGAAGATGATGGAAAGGGGTTTGGCCAATACATCCGCCAGCTCCCTCAAAACCCTAGGATGTATCCCATCTGGCCCCATGTACTTGTGGGTGTCCAGCTGGCCAAGCAGGGCTCTGACCTCCTCCTCATGGACTATGGGAGCCTCGTATTGCTCCTCTGTTTCCCGGGTATCTACACAGAGGGAACAGCTTTCTTTACAATTAAAGACTGAGGCAAAGAAGGCATTAAGTACCTCAGCCTTCTCCTCGTCCCCTGTCACTGCTGTTCCCTCTGAGTCCAAAAGGGACTGTATGGTCTCCCTTGTCCTCCTTTTACTGTTAATATACTTATAAAAAGATTTTTTATTGTCTTTTGCAGACTTAGCTAATCTGATCTCTAGCTCGGCCTTAGCCCCTCTGATTTTTTCCCTACATAGTCTCGCTTCCCTCCTGTAGTCCCTCCAAGAGGCCTGTCCCCCCTTCCAGAGCCTATAAACCTTCCTTTTTTTTCTAATTTGACTCAAGATTTCCCTACTTAACCAAGCTGTTTTTTTCCTCTGCCGGCCTTTTTTCCAGAACACGGGGATGGCTTTCTCCTGAGCTGCCAGGATCTCCTTTTTGAGGAACTCCCAGCCCTCATGGGCTCCCTTGCCCTCAAGTGCTGTCTCCCAGGAGACTTTGCCAACCAGCCTTCTAAACAGTTCAAAGTCTGCCCTCTGCAAATTTAGTGCAACCGCCCTGCTTAGCACCCTCTTCACTTCACCTAGGACAGAAAACCCTATCATCTCATGATCACTAAGAGCTAGGCGACCACCTACTCTCACATCCCCCACAAGCCCCTCTCTGTTGACAAACAGCAAGTCCAGGAGGGCACCTTCCCTCGTAGGTTCGTTGACCAGCTGTGCAAGGAAGTTGTCTTCCACGCACTCCAGGAACCTCCTAGACTGCTTCCTTTCTGCTGTGTTGTACTCCCAAAAGATATCAGGGAGATTGAAGTCTCCCACAAGGACAAGAGGCACTGACTTGGAGATTGACCCCAACTGTTTAAAGAAGAGCTCATCAGCTGCTTCTCCTTGGCTGGGTGGCCTGTAACAGACTCCCATCACAAAGTCTCCCTTGTTATGGGCTCCCTTGATCTTAACCCACAGGCACTCAATCTCCTCATCGCCACAGTCCATCTCGGAGGTGTCCAAGTCCTCCCTTACAAAGAGGGCTACTCCACCCCCTCTCCTACCCTTTCTATCCCTCCTGAAGAGTTTATACCCCACCATACCCGAACTCCAGTTATAAGAGTCATCCCACCACGTTTCCGTGATGGCAACGACATCAAAGGCACCTTGCCCTACAACGGCTTCCAGTTCTTCCATCTTGTTCCCCATGCTGCGTGCATTGGTGTAAATGCACTTCAGCTGAGTAGCTGAGCCCTCAGCCCTCCTAGAGGGGACTACTCCTCCTGGAGTAGTTGATGCCAGAATATCTATATCTCCCTTGTTGAGCGAGGCTGCATTCTCCCCCACTACCTGTATAGTGACGCGCTGGTGGTCCTCACCAGCACGCCCCCTCCTAAACTTCAGTGGCCGACATCCAGGCACACAGTTGTCTAGCCTGGACTGGATCCCCTCCCCCTTCACACCTAGTTTAAAGCTCGATTTATGAGCTTAGCTAGGTAGACTCAACCACCTCCCTGGGCAGCCTGTTCCAGTGCCCAATGGCCTGTTCCATGAAATATTTTTTTTCTGATGTGAAAAACATCAGTAACATGACAAAACCTTAGAATCATGGAAAATGGGGCTGAAAGGTGGACTTACAGGCATCATGCAATGTGCCCCAGCACAAGAGGGCATGCTCAGGTCTGTAATGCCAATCAATGAAAAAGAGAGGTGATTTTGCTAGAAGGGCAGAGAAATGCTCCTGCTTGTTTCCTTATACCTCGGATCTGTGTCCAGTGGTTCACATGGTTTATTGTGCAATGAGCAGTGTTGCCTCCCTGTGAGCTGCAATGTTGGGGATTTTATTCTCACAGTGCATTACTAGAAGTTCTTTTAAAGTTTTCCCAATAAATCTCTGACTAGGTTATCCCTAGAAATCACCAGCTGGGAAACAGGATTAGCAAGCAGCTGGGTCCTCCTCCCGTGAACCTCAAGGGCATGCCATTGACGCCACACTGCTCTAGGACCCTGTTTCCCCAGTGGGAATCTGTTTCTCATTCCCTGTGATATGTGGCAATCCTCTGTACTTGAGATCTGAAATAGATGTGCCAGACTGTGACAGTGAAAAGGGCCTTGGGCAGGACAGATTGGAGAGAGCTGGCAGGGACCAGAGTCAGAAGATGGCTTGTGGGTGCATCTCTACCTCTCTTATTTCTTCTGAAAGGGAGAGGAAGGCAGTACTAAGGGCTGTGCTCCTCTGTCTGAGCTAAGGACATGGAGAAGCTGTGCACACGCTTCTGGGGATGCAATTCCAACTGTGCAGCTAACGTCATTGTACAGAGTAGGCATATAATGGTGTTGGCTATAAGGTGAGGACAACAGTCTGGAGAGGTGATGGTGGTAGTAGGTAGCACTGCCCAGAAAAGGAAGATGGCTTTGTAACTGGTCCTGACCCTAAGAGGCTCAAATTCAGGTATAACATGCTCAGTGAGAAGCTTGTGGTAGGATGGACATGCCTTAGTTGTAAGCAGCATGCAGGGGCAGCCAAGTCTTCAGATAGGATTGGAAGTGGCCCCTTGAGACATTAAGTCCACTCCTGGTTAGTTTCAGCACTGTCAGCAGGTCCTTGAAGGGTACCAGAACTCAGGGTACCAGAACAGCCCATGGTCTGTCCCAACCCCTGTCTATAAGTCATATAGTCAAGTGCAGTTGTTTGCCTTAAGTGCTCATTGCTGGGAGACAGGGCCTGCTGCGCTAGGAGGCTGCTACATCCATCTCTTCCTAGGAGGTCTGTAAAAACCAGAAAAGGCTTGCTTTCTTTTTCACAAAGCCTAAGAGTCCTGGAATACTTTAAATCACACTAGCTATTAATACAACAATAATTAAATAATGATGAATGCTCCAGAGGGATCTGCTCAGTAGCTCCATGACTTTGCTGACAGAAATTGTCCCCTCCTTTCTGCTCATAACCCTGGTGTTGCTCCAATTAACCTCTGAAATACTGCACAGATCCTCTTATTCCCAAAGAGATTTCCTTGCCAAGCTAGTGGAGACTTATGGGAAAAAATAATGCAAGCTGGTTGGGATGAGAAAAACGCCTTTCCATTTCTGCGTTCTTTGCAGCTTTAAGATACTGAATGTTTGCTCTTAGCATATGTTAGGTGGTGCATTAGCCTGTGGTGATACCTGAACTTTGTCCTGAAATACTGATGGGATGAGAGGAGCATTATTTATCCCTACATGCCATACCTGCTTGTGGGAGCATGCCTTGTTTTGTCAGTGGGTGCTGAAAACATGTAGGAGTGAAGAAATCTAGGTGTTGGAGGAATGGGTCAACCCCATCTGAAATGCCAATGGTTTGTGGTACTTCACACAGTCAGTTTAACTTCAGTCACCCGGAATGCACTCTTTTCTATGGATGCTGAGATACCGAGTGCATGGAGAAGTCAAACTCTTTTACTGTATCTTGTGATAGGTAGCAAAATGACCAAGGCTCTGTGGAGGTCTGGTCTCTGTGTCTAAGTGCTCTACTATGAGCTAGGTAATGTGTCTTTAAAAGGCATCAAGATCCTGGCTCAAATGTTCTTGTCTCACACGGGTAAAATTTGAGTGTGTACTGCTGGAATTGCTTTGCTGTCTAGGGGAGACCAGAATCTGGCTCAAAGGTAAGGCTGAGAAAACCATCTCCACCTGAAGGTGTCAGACCAGGCAGAGAAGTTAAGATGGCAGGAGAATCACTTTGATGGAGGCAGAGAGTTGTACATATTGATTTGGAGCAGTTCAGACCGTGCTCTCGTGTGTTTGTGTCTCCCCTCAGTTCCCACGCCTCTGCACTTCCTTGTTTAGCCCAGGCCCGGAAGCAAAACTGCTGAAATGCAAAGAGGAAAGTTATTCTCATGGTGTTTCCAGTCCAAACAGAACCAGAAGGGAGAGAGGAAATCTCATGAGAAAGCTTGACAGATTTCCAGTCCATTCCCACTCAGGGCCATGGAGCTTCTGGTGTCTAATCTGAGTCCCTCGGCCTGGGGCTCTCACCGCATTTCCATGCACTGGGAAGTTTCACAGGACCAGAGTGGCAGTGATACTGCTGTCTAGAACCTTCCTGGAGTCCCATGGAGGTCAGCTTTACTCTTTTCCAGCCCGGATTCAGTGAGAAGAGATGGATTTGCTGCTTCGTCCCACCATGGATAGCGATGATGAGGCTGTGGGTGACTTTTGCAAGTCAGAGATGTTACTGATGACTACAAAGGGAGATGAAGTTCTGCCTTCACACTAAGGCAGGGTGTTCAGGAGATAACCAGACACTTTGAGTGGGAAAGCAAGACTGGAGTCCAGTGCTCTGAACTGGAGCAGGCAATATCATCAGACTTCTAGGGCTCTCCTCAGATATCTCCACATTTCCTTTGCAAGACATGTAGTCCCTCAGGGAAAACAGTTTGTGTGTGGGTGCTGTTAGAGCAGCTCTTTTGAATGCAGAGTGCTAGGAGTTGGCACAACTGCAGTCTCTCCTGTCTTCCTCATGCACCCTCAGCTCTGCATCACAGGTGAGGCCTCTAGACTGCATGGGAGCAGAGAGTATCAGGAGATAAGATGGTTACTACACCCAGGCACTGTCAAACATCATGCCAGGACATTGTAAGAGCAAGAAGCACCTGCTGGTCCTTGGATGGTGCCTGGTGATGCCAGGATGGCCAGTTCCGGGCTTTGCTATCTCACACAGTGCAACCCTAATCTCTGTTCTTGCTTGGGCTCTCTGGATTCTTGGTCCCATTTGTCTTGATCCCTTTTCCAGCAGCAGTCTGAGCTGGGTAATTGCAGAATATGTTAAAACAAAAAGTGTTTCCTCATATATTTGGCTTTAAATTTATCACCCCTTGCTGCCACTGAGTGACAGTGGGAATTAGAAGTTTGCTGCACCTCCACCTTTATTCTGCAGCGCAGCCAATGCAGCAGCAATTAATCCTCCAGCAAACACAGAGGAGGGGAATACAGCAGTACTGGGTACAGAGATAATCTTGGGATAATTTACAATTGCAAAGCCATGCTCAAAGCAGAAAAGACTCTGGGGATTTTTTGCTTTTTGTTTCAGAGGGAAGGGTGACTGACAGTGGGCTGGTGTTTTCTGGCTTGCTTGTCCTGTTGTTTGCATTGGACCATTTCCATTTTCTGGCACTGAGGGGCTGACTTTGGAATGACTATTATTTCATTTTAGGAGAGCTGAGCAGCCTGAAGCAGGTCTCAGCTGAGCAGTGGGAGAAATGCAAGCTCTGATTCCTCCCTATTACAACTGTGAGCAACTTACCCCAGAGTGGTTGGAAAAAAAAAAAAAGAACCAACAGTGGAGCTGGGATTCATGCTTGCTATCTTACAGACCTGTAAAAAAGCTCCAGGAGCGATACTCTGCCTTTTCTTTGGTTGTATAAGGACCCTAGGGAGCCAGCTTTTAATGCAGATGTTTCAGTCAAGTGTGTTTGAAATTCCCCCAGGCCACCTTAGCACAGGTCTGACTCACATAACCAGGCAGAAAGCAGCTTGCACATGTAAATCCTTCATGTTGCTGCTGGAGGGAGATAGTGGCATCATCACATCATTCCTCATTGCATTGTTCCTCTCCTTTAATTTTTTCAATTGTTGGGTGAGAGATGTTTCCAAGATGATTTAGAGACGAAAAAAACCTGGAGGATGGTTGGGAGAGTTGGGCTATTTAAGCCTAGAGAAGAGAAGGCTCCTCAGAGACCTTATGGAAGCCTTCCAGTACTTAAAAGAGGACCACAAGAAACCTGAGGAGGGACTCTTCATCAAGGAATACAATGATAGGGCAAGGGATAACAGTTTTAAGCTAAAAGAGACGGGATTTAGATTAGACATTAGGAAGAAATTGTTTCCTGTGAAGCACTGGAACATGTTGCTCAGAAAAGTCATAGAAGCCCTATCCCTGGATGTGTTGAGGTCATGCTGGATGAAGCTTTGAGCAACGTGATCCAGTGAAATGTGTCCGTGCCCATGGCTGGAGAGTTGGAACTAGGTAATCCTTAAACTTCCTTCAAACCCAAACCATACTATGTGATTCTACGATGCTTTTCGTTCAGGCCTCACAACTCATCCCAGCTGAGAGCCCCAAGCCTGCTTGGATAGCAGTACCTGCAGTCAAATATGGGCTGAGTGACAGTCCTGAGCGTTAGAGCAGGATTCAGCTTATCTGTTTTCCCTTCAAGGCTTGGAAGATTTTAGTCATATATGAATCTATTTCACAGGTGCTCTCCTGGAATAGATAAGCATCACTGGCTATTTTTTAACCCATGGATGGAGACGTTTAGGCTCAACAATGTTATGAGCCAGAGCCAATGCTACGTGGACCTGTAGTGAAGCTGGTGATATGTTTCTTGTTCTTAAAGTTAGGTGTTGTCTTAGGGTCTTATGGACTAAGGTTAGGAATTACACCCCAGTGCTCACAGAAGGCACTGTGAATGTTTATTAGATATGTCTTAGATAGTCTTTTTTTCCCTAGCGACACGTAATAGGATCAGGGATGGTGAGGTAGTGTCCCATTAAGTCCCAGTGTCTGTACAGTACAATGGATTTAACACAGTCAACAGGGGAAATATGTTAGGGAACATCTAGTCTTACAAAGGACAAAGAAAGGACAAGCAAACAAATGACCATTTTACAAACACATGATAGGTACCAATGAGATGGAGCAGTCATTAGGGACTGGGCAAGAAGAAACTTTCAGATCAATCAAATTCTCTTTGGAAGGCTCTTTCTGGAAAGTGGACATGCAGTAGTTGCCAGGCACTTTGGCTCCAGTAAGGTTTTCGTCACTGATCTTCTCCTAAAATAGCTAAAGTACGTTATTCAGATCACGTTAATGTGACTTCTGTGATGGGAAGGCAATAGTGAGCAGGTGTCTGCAAGGTGAATGAATGAATGCAGAGGAGGAGTATTTGATCTACGGGACATGTGAATCAGGAAAGACCGAGAATGGCGCTGGAGGATGAAATTAAGATGAAGTGTGGCCTCAACTTTGTGGAGGGACAACCTTTCAAAAGGCTGTAGGATGAGATCCAGTAAGGAGACGCGTGGGGTGGAATAAGACAGGAACATCCAGCTGCATAAATACAGAATGGGGAACAACCGGTTTGGGCAATGGGTTACCAGGGAATGTGAGTGAAGAAATCCACCCTCTTCTGGCGAGAGCAAAGAGAATGCTGGGAGGCATAAACAAGCGTAGAGTCTAGCCTGAAACTCAAAACTTTCAGAAGTGGGGAAATGTATTTCTAGATCTAAGTCTGGAAAAGAGTGATGGAAAGACCTAGGAAATCTGACCTAAGGGAACAAGTTCAAATAACTGGGGTTTTCAGCTCAAAAAAGAGAAGTACAGTTTCTCTGGGTAATCAGAATGGGGGTTTTTTTGTGATGGAAAAAGCTACTGTAAACCAAAAAGAAATGTCAATAATATCTGTTGGATTTCTATTAAAAATGCATGTTGAACTCTCCTGAGCTTAACTATAGCTCAGTTAATAAAAGAAGACATTCTTCTGGGAACTGCAATCGTATACACTTAATTAATGATAATGAACACTGCAGGATATGAGAGCCTGCATGAAGATTTTGACTGCAAAGGTGTTCCAGCAACAGTTAACTCAACATGGTCATCTGCAATTTGATAAAGTGATTGCTAAGCAGGGGTAGAGAGAAGTCCTAATTATACAGACTACAATAACTTGTACTCCTGCCTATGATCAATTCACTGTCAGCTGAAAACACTTGAGAACTTTGCTCATTTGTTGAATCTGGCTGTTTAATGGCTACTAAAACAGAGCTATATTATTCATTCTGAAGTACAATGTGTCCATTAAATGAACTTACATTTTTCTTTCATTATTAAATTCAGTCTGAATTATTTTGCAGGTCCCAGTGACTTGAGCAGTATGAGACCATGTTTCAGCAGGTGAGTTGGTTTCTTCTGCCTGTTTATTCCCCGACAGATGTGAATAGATAAACCAGGGTGTGGAGTGTCTGTTCTCATTGAACAAGTGAAATGGTGAAAGACAGGGAGCAGCTGTACTGCGTACTTCTCTAATGACTGGTGAGTAGCTCTTCTTTTTAGATACTTATGAGTATCTGGTCTTCACCAAGGATATAACCAAGGACACAACCATGGCCATCCAGGGCTGCTAGTGCAAGGCCTTGCAGCCTGAGAAAAAGAAACATTCTTGGCTGCTGTAAAGCTATCGTCCCTAATAAAATGAAAAGGAATATGACTTGCTTACTGTACAGTTAACCTGCTGCTCACATCCTGCTCAGGTATTGTCAGGAGGGGAGACCTCCATAGTGCCTGGGCTCAAGAGCTCTTTGCCATTGTAGCATAAATATTAGGGGTGTCCAACACCTTCTGATTAAGGAGGAGCATCTTCAAGCCATTGCTGAGCTTTTGATAGCCTCACTGGGCAAGTGGCATCTCAAGACTGGGAGTGGTGGTGATGACAGTAGATTCCTAAGATACTCAGGAGAACTGCCCTTGAATGTGTAAATAGGAATGCAACAAATGAGACGTGTCTAGAAATCTGCATATATCAGTATTAAGATTAATTATCAGTTTTCTGTACTGTGTGCTGCTGGGCCATGTTTGTGAGACTCCTCAGCTGCTGAAGATCTGTCCACCATGGTGTGCTTTAACACTAGATGCGTGCAGATGAGCAATGCATTTCCCAGATGTTCATCTCTCCCTTTGCTGGTGGAATTCACCTGCTGAGCTATTCTGAGATAGAACAGCCAGGGAAAAGGCTCCAGCCCCTCCTGCACCTCACGTGGCCCAGCATAACAGTGGCTCTGTGCTCTGGCTTTGGTTTGCCAGTGGCAGTGGAGAGGAGTGGACAGAGCCTTGGCCTCATCTACCTCTTCTTCCTCCTGTCCTCTATCCCCAGGAGCTGGGACTTCCTGTGGTTTGGCAGGAGCTGTGTAAACATGTTCCCCAAAGTGCCTCCCCCCACTCGCCCTCGTTGAAGAGGAAACACCAAAGGCAGGAATGTGGAAGGGGATTTCCACAGCCTTTAATGAGGTCAGTCTCCTTCACCCACCCACGAGGCTGGAGGATGCTGGGATTCCTGGTTTGCTCTGGGAGAGATCCTGCTCCACTTGGTGAAGGGCTGGGAGAGCACCCACATGGCACCAGGTATCGGTTCCCAGCACGGGGCTAGCTCTTGTCAGCCTGGTGACCACCCTCCAAGGGCTTTACCTCTCTTTTGCAAGGGAGTAGGAAGGCAAAATAAGCCCTTGGAGGAGAGATTGTGTGAAGGAAACCTTCAACCAGGGGTGCCTGGGGGAGGGGGGGGGTGTGGGGTGTGTGGCTGCAGCTCATCCTAGTCACCTTACAAAAATAAGGGTGGTCCAGCCATCTCTATTTCATCTCAGGCTGTGGTCCCCTTTGAGGACCCATTCTTTAGACAGGGATATGTGGCACAGGCTGTCTAAAATCCACACAACTGTATGCTTTTGTTGAATCTGTGGTGTCTCCCAGCTGGGACCCATCTCCAAACCCTTCAGCCCCCTCAAAGGATGGCTGGGCATGAGCAGTGTTAGCTGGCACGGGTCATGAACTGCACAAAGAGTTAAACATCTGGGTCTTGGATCATCTTGTGAGTCCAGGCTCTGCTGGGTTATAGCCAAATACCTCCCTCTGTCCTGCTTAGGGGTTGTGGATATGCTTCTCCTGTTCCAACTCTTCCAGGATGAGGTGTCAGATCCTGGGCTGCAGCCATTTCTCCTGGTGCTGGGAGTATCTTCAGATGCCTGGATGATGTGATCTCTTGAGATCCCCCCAACTTGAATCACCAGTCCTCGTTGCAGAACCGGGGCTGGGGAAAGGAGTGAAATGACTCTCATGTACGAATCAAGAGGGGGGACAGGCAGAAAATGCAGTGCATGAGTGACATCTAATGTCGTGTTGGGGTAACACAGGCTGTTTTTCCAAACTTAATTCGAATTGTAGGGGTTTCGAAGCAAGAAGGAGGATCAAGCCCCTCTGGCTGTGAAAGGGCATCTTCTTCCCAAGGGAAGGAAAGAAATTTTGCAGGTAGCACGAGCTGACACACAGCATTTTACTCCAGGCTTCATGCTTGGAGCTGGGACTCCATCATCCTGCTCTGCACACAGCTGGTCTACTCTGCATTGCTACCGTTCTAGTGGGATCTGCCCCAGATTCTCCTACTGAGGGACTTCCTTGGTGGCACTTGAACACCTTGCTTATGCTGAGGACACCATCTCCTTCACACCTCTTCCACATCTCCATGCCCACCAATCCTGCCCCACATCTGTAGAATTAATTAGCTCATCAGGGCTAATTTTTCACTAACAAAAGACAAGAGACCTCACCAACTCAATTCTTGGGAGGGTGAGTTTGATCTGCTCTCCCATCTCCAAAACATTTTGGGAGAGTGAGAAGAGACTTCAAAGGTTTTACTTAAAATTTTGAGTTTCTATCTGTTAATTACTTCACACTTGGAAAGCTCAGTTTGTGTTTTGAAATAAGGAATGTTTGAAGTGTTGTAAGGGAAATTTCAGGACTGAAGATGTTTTGCTTGATTAGATCCCTTTTCAAAACCTAACATTAATATTTGATTTTTTTGCTTTGCATAACTGTATGGGCATAAATGTTTATCTACATGTGTAAGTATTTCAATTAAAAAACTCTTGCAAGACAAGGAAGAGCTGTGAAAGAAGACTGCTTGACATCATCTCTTCCTAGGATTGTGGGAATAGCTCCCAGTCTTTACTACTACCATCCCGAAAGATATCCAGGTAATGGAGTGTTCCCATCTCCCTGCTTGGTTAGGTCTTCACAAACAGGCACTAATCAGGAAGACTGTTGCTCTCCAGTCATCTAATTGGTGAATGCAATTACATTTAAGCTGTGATTTCTTCTCTTTCAAAACTGAAGAAGACTGTTTGTTGATCCACAGGCTCTGCTGATCTCTGCCTCTACCTGCCTCTGGTGCATCCTTCAGAGGGTGGATGTCTGCAGACTGTAAATGAGGGTTCAGAGGAAAGCTACAAGGATGATCAGAGAGCCGAAGCACCTCTGCTATGAGGACAGGCTAAGATAGTTGAGCTTGTTCAGTCTGGAGAAGAGAAGGCTCCAAGGAGACCTTATTGTGACCTCCCAGTACCTGAAGGTCTACAAGAAAGCTGGGGAGGATGGAGATGTACAGCTCAGCCCAGGCACATTACCAACCGAAAAAGAAAGGGAATAACATTTTTTTCCCCCCCCAGCATGCCATGGCAATTGGAGGCTGGAATCTTTGCTTTCCCAGAGGTTGTTAGGGAGCTAAATTAATTTGTTAGTGTTTGTATTTTCAGAAACTGCTGCAGCACCTTGGGGAGCCACTTACAGCCCCATCAGTGGCTCATTGATGCAGTGGTTCACTGAGCTCAGGAAAACAAGCCACCATTAGGACCAAAGAAAACTCCAACTGTTCCTCTCCTGCATAATGACAGTAATTAGTGCTTGCTAGAACTTTGCAGGCATTAGTTAATTATTCCACAGAGCTTCCTCTGGGAGAAGAATTCCTACTTTTAGTGTATTTTACACACAGGGAAACTGAGGCACCATATTTAAGGCTGTTGCAGAAGGGACAGAGGCCAGCAGTGTCGCTGCAGTCCTGAATGTGCTTCTCTGTTAGCCCTGAAAAATGTTTGAACAATGAAAAATTGAAAAATGTTTGAACTTACGTGATCAAGTCATGTATTTCCTAGTGCCAAAAGGGTTGCTTGGGTTGGAAACAGCATTTTGGGGTTTTGAGGGGGTGTTTGCCTTAACCCACCAAGCAAAAAGTGGCCTACAAACAAGCCATTTTTGGAAAACGAAAATAAAGGATATTTTTGGCTTTCCTGTTGCTGCTCTCTCATTCTGCCTTTTCAAGGCAAAAAATTGAAGAAATTGAGAAAAGGATTCAAATAAAAGCATCCAAGTACACACAAACAAAAAAAAAGGGGGCTAAAAATGCTTCAGGTACAGGAGATACTTACGTACACATCCCTATTCCCTCAAAGCCTGCAGACTAAAATCAGCTATGAAACTGCTTAATTCTTCCCCTATCTTTTTAAATCATCTCTGATATTTTGCATGGCAAATTGGGTTTTTTTCTTTTGTTTTGTTTTCCCAAGCCAGTTATTTATTGCTCTTATTCTGGGTTTATTCACTAGGGTTTTACTGACCCATGAAGTCCCTTAATTGTTGGAGAAAGCAGATGTTTGGAAGATTTGTCAAGGTAAGTAAAAGAAAGTATGTCTACTTTGTAAAGATGCCAGGCACAATGCTTTTGTAATTTTCCTTGTTAGATTTTTAGTATATGATGGAATTTTGCAAAACATCCAGCTCCTGGGACCCTCTAAGATGTGATATTCTCAGATTTTGTGGTCAAAAAGTAATTTCTACCTGAGAAATGCAATCTGGAAATACAGCAGAAAGCCAGGAGTAAGATACCAAGGTTGATGTTGCTGCTGTTAATATTATTTATAACTGTCAAATTCTCTTGTCAAATTCCCATCCTTCTTCTTCTGCCATAGAATCATAACATCATAGAAACATAGAATCATTTGGGTTGGAAGAGACCTTAATGATCATCCAGTTCCAACCCCCCCTGCCATGGACAGGGACACCTCCCACTAGATCAGGCTGCCCAAGGCCCCATCCAACCTGGACTTGAACACCTCCAGGGATGGGGCATCCACAGCTTCCCTGGGCAACCTGTTCCAGTGCCTCACCACTCTCATAATGAAGAAATTCTTGCTTATGTCTCATCTAAACCTGCCTCTCTCCAATTTATAGCCGTTGTCCTTAGTCCTATCACTACAAGCCTTTGTAAATAGTCCGTCTCCAGCTTTCTTGTAGGCCTCCTTCAGGTACTGGAAGGTCACTATAAGGTCTCTGTGGAGCCTTCTCTTCTCCAGGCTGAACAAGCAAAACTCTCAGCCTGTCCTCGTATGGGAGGTGCTCCAGCCTTCTGATCATCTTCATAGTCCTCCTCTGGACCCGTTCCGACAGCTCCATATCCTTCTTATGGTGAGGATTCCAGAACTGGATACAATTCTCCAGATGAAGTCTCACAAGAGAGAAATACAAGGGCAGAATCATCCTCCTCAGCCTTCTTTTGATGCAGCCCAGGATATGGTCAGCCTTCTGGGCTGCAAGCACACACTGTCGGCTCATGTCAAGCTTCTCATTTACCAGCACCCCAAAGTCCTTCTCTGCAGGGCAGCTCTCCCCCATCCTGTATTGAAATTGGGGATTGCCCCAACTCAGGTGCAGGACCTTGCACTTGGCCTCATTGAATCTCATGAGGTTCTCACAAGCCCAATTCTCCAGCCTGTTCAGGTCCCTCTGGATGACATCCAATCCTTCCAGTGTGGCAACTACACCACTCAGCTTGGTGTCATCTACAAACTTGCTGAGGCTGCACTCAGTGTTGCTGTCAATATAATTGATGAAGACATTAAACAACACTGGTCTCAGTACAGACCCCTGAGGGACACCATTTGTCATGGATCTCCATCTGTACTTTGAGCCATTGACCACTACTCTTTGAATATGACCATCCAACAAGTTTCATATCCACTGTACCATCCACCCATCATATCCACCTCTCTCCAGTTTAGAGAGAATGATGTTGTGGGGGACCATGTGAAAGGCTTTACAGAAATCTAGATAGATCACATCCATTGGTTTACCCATGTCCACTGCTGTGGTTACGCCATCATACAAGGCCACTAGGTTGCTCATACAGGATTTGCCCCTGGTGAAGCCGTGCTGGCTGCTATTATTCACCTCCATGTCTTCCTTGTGCTTTATTGCAATTTCTAGTGGGATCTGCTCCATGATCTTCCCAGGTACAGAGGTGAGGCTGACAGATTGGTGTGCACTCCTGTGCTTTATGGAAAGCATCCTTAAATATTTTCCAGCTCTGTTCTGGCATATGTGAACAAAAAATGCTAAATTCAAACTCCCTTCCCCTGCATGTTAACAAAAAATTTGAGAGGAAACCAGAATCAAACAGTGAACACTGGCATTTGTCTAAAGTGATGGAAATGCTTCCATAAGGAGTATGCCTCACACCCTACTTCTGCCTCCCTTTTACATTATAAACCAATTTAGACCTTTCCTCAGGGCCTGAACAATTCCTGCAAGGTGCAGGCAAAGAAGTAGGTGTGAAAGGGCTGGAGGATCTGCTGAGGTGAGCAGACCTTTTGAAAAGGGCCCATGCTTCCAGATTTGAGGGAAGACTTGGGCGAGAGCTGCTGGTAGATGTTGGCAATAATCCTTCTGCTGTTATCCCTGGCTTGGAGCAGGAGACAATTTAGACCATCTGAATATACCCATGGCAGGGACTGAAAGGGTCATTGTTTCTTACACATATATTCAACCTTATCCCGGCTGGTGGCCACCAGGGTTGATATGTCTGGGTCACAACACTGCTCAGAAGCTACTCAGGCTTATTTCTTGGCCTGTGGTCATTTGAAAAGACCAGTATTAAACTTCTCATTGAGGAGAAGATTTGAACTGTTATTCAAGGGATAGCAGCCAGTTCTCCACCCCTCTGCAATGTGCAAAAATCCCATTAAAGAGCTGTGTGGAGTAACTCAGCATAGGGCAGTTATCTGCCTATCAGGTTTTTTTAAGTTCATTTCCTTCCAGCCTGTAAGTAGGGAGAGGCTAACTTGCTATATAAAATATTGCTTTGCAACATTATTCTGCAATTTAGTTGGGGTGGGTTTTTTTATTTTTCTTCTTTACTGTCCTGATTGCATTCCTACTTTGACTGCTTCAAGTTTATAGATTATTTTTATTGTATTCACTTGCTAGTTTATGGGTTTGAGCTCTTATTTGTTGTACATTTTGGAGAAAAAGACCAACAATAACTGCTTTTCTTACTGCAAAAAGAGCCAGTCTATATCTCTGTTTAGATGGAATGCCCTTTATTTCTTTTATTTGTTCTTTTTCAAGAAAGAAAAAGAGATAATCTTCAGACACTATCTGTCCAATTCTTCCTCCACTACTTCCTAATTTCTATGAATATATTTTCACCAGCCACTGAACGTAAATCAGAATTCCTTAAGGTCTTTCTTTAATTATCTTCAAGAAAGAAAAGCCAACCCCTTGATATGAAAATCCAGGTATCTTGTTAGACAGAAGGAAACCTTTCAAAGGAATAATTTATTTATTTTAGGTAGAAAATGAGACTAACATAAGGGTACGGGGGACGGTAAAGAAACTTGCCTCAACTCCTTTCTCCATTTTTTCTATTGTAACTTGCATAGTTAAGGTCTGACCTTCTTTGTGCTTGTGAAGAAGGAGGTAGAAGTATGGAGGGGCCAAAGTGGTGCTTGGCATAGGTAGCATCCCACATAGTGTGTGTAGGACAGGCCGGGGTTTGGCTACTAACTGAGGATGCCAGTGCTTAATTTCCAGGGTCATTTATAGATTGTGACTGCAAGCTGCTTTTTGTTTCCACATCCCTCTTTTGGAGGTGTAGTGGTGGATGTTTTCAGGTTGTTGCTGGAGACTTGTACAGCAGGTAGACTGTGGCTGAACTGCGGCTGTAGGTGAAATGTGGTTCAGGGTTATTCTCAGAGCAGCTTTGGGGATTCAGCATTTCCAGCTGGGATGTTTTGGAAGGGGGACAGACTTTCACAAGCAGGTCCTGGATTTGTGCCCAGAAATGGGGCTGGGTGGACGTCAGCGGTTTTGGTTCAGGGAGGAAGGTCATGTGAAACTGCATCTAGGATCTGCCACCCTAGTGCTCGCTGTCATTTGTGGCCAAACCCGAAAACCTGGAGTGACGGGCAGAGTTGTGCCCACACAGTGCCTGGGATTTACATCCTCTGCTGGGAGCCTGCTTCTGTGGGAAGTCGTACTGGTTGATGGGGTCTGTGAATCAGTTGGTCCTGCAGGATGCAGGCTGACCTGTTCTTAAGAGCCACCCCTTGATGGGCACTTCTCTGCTGTGTAGGGACTCTCAGGCTGGTCCTGCACAGCCCTCTCCTTCTCTAGAAAGAACTCTGTCCCTCGAGTTTCACAACATTGTGTGTGTGCATGAATGCTTGCTAGGTTGATTCCTTTTTCTTGGCTGTTCTCTTAACCAGGATGTTTCACTGCTAAGCCAGGAACCACAGGCACCTTTTACTCCTTTAACAGGTTTTGTTGGTTATGGCTCAGAGTGCATAAGAGATGGAGAAATGCACAGCAGCTGTGAGATGGATTCAATAAGTAGCAAATAGGGGATCCTTGCTGAGGGTACTATGGTTGCAAGGCTTGCTAGATGTGCTCAAGAGGAAAAGTATTGGAAGTACACTTCTATGACGAAGTGACTCGGCTGCTGGATGAGGCAAAGGCTGTGGATGTGGTCTTCCTGGACTTCAGCAAAGCCTTTCACAGTTTCTCACATCATGCTGCTACAGAAACTGTCAGCCTCTGGTCTGGACAGGCACACACTCTCCTGGGTGGAAAACTGGCTGGATGGTCGGGCCCAGAGAGTGGTAGTAAATGGTGTTAAATCCAGCTGGAGGCCAGTTACAAGTGGGGTTCCCCAGGGCTCAGTGCTGGGTCCAGCCCTGTTCAATGTCTTCATCAATGACCTGGATGAAGGCATTGAGTGCACCCTTAGCAAGTTTGCAGATGACACTAAGCTGGGTGGAAGTGTTGATCTGCTGGAGGGTAGGGAGGCTCTGGAAAGAGATCTAAACAGGCTGGATGCTGGGCAGAGTCCAATGGCATGAGGTTTAACATGACCAAATGCCGGGTCCTGCACTTGGGGCACAACAACCCTATGCAGAGCTACAGACTGGGAGAAGTCTGTCTAGAAAGCTGCCAGGAGGAGAAGAACCTGGGGGTGTTGGTCAACAGCCGACTGAACATGATCCAGCAATGTGGCCAGGTGGCCAAGAAGGCCAATGGCATCCTGGCTTGTATCAGAAATGGCATGACCAGCAGGTCCAGGGAGGTTGTTTTGCCCCTGTACTCAGTACTGGTGAGACCACTCCTTGAATATTGTGTTCAGTTCTGGGCCCCTCACCACAAGAGGGATGTTGAGTCTCTGGAGCGAGTCCAGAGAAGAGCCACAAAGCTGGTGAAGGGGCTGGAGAACAGACCTTATGAGGAACAGCTGAGAGAGCTGGGGTTGTTTAGCCTGGAGAAGAGGAGGCCGAGAGGTGACCTCATTACTCTCTCCACTTTTGTGAAGGGAGTTTGTGGAGAGGAGGGAGCTGGCCTCTTCTCCCAAGTGACAGGGGACAAGACAAGAAGCTCTTCCAGGGGACATTATGACTTGATATCAGAAAAAAAAATTTATAGAAAGGGTCACTGGGCACTGGAACAGGCTTTCCCAGGGTAGTGGTTGAGTCACCGTCACTGAAGGTGTTTAAAAGACAGGTAGATGAGGTGCTCAGGGACATGGTTTTCTGGCACATAGGAATGATTGGACTTGATAATCCAAGAGGTCTTTTCCAACCACATGATTCCATGATTCTATGAAAGGTAAACTCATGCAGCTTGTTCAGCAGTGATGTGGGTCTGACCTCAACCAGAGTTTACACTGCTTACGCAAATGCCGGAATGTGAATATTCTGACAGGGGTTGAGGGATATGCCAGGTCCAAGTGCATAGTCATGCAGCATGAGCACATGAGGCACGGGCAGCATGGTGTGTGGGAGGGTATCTTGGGAGAGCTGGGGTTGTGCTGCCTATTGAAGAGAAGGCTCTGGGGAGACCTTAGGGCAGCCTTCCAGTACTTAAAAGGGACTTACAGGGAGTGTGGGTAGTGGAGAGAGCAGGAATAGGATGAGGTGTAATGGTTTGAAGCTGAAAGAGGGGAGATTTAGGTTAGATATTCGGAAGAATTTTTTTACTGTGAGAGTGGTGAGGCACTGTCACAGATTGCCCTGAAAAATCACAGCTGTCCCATCCCTGGAGGTGTTTGAGGCCAGGTTGGAGGGGGCCTTGGGTAACCTGATCCAGTGGGAGGTGTCCCTGCCCTGGCAGGGGAGTTGGAACTGGATGACCTTCAGGGTCCCTTCCAACCCAAACCGTTCTATGATTCTATGATTTTATGATCTGAGCTTGGCTTTCTGTGACCTTGATGTGTCTGCTTTGGGTCTGGGCTGCAGTTAGTCTAGCCATCTCCAATGGGGTCTTGGTCAGATCATGTTCATGATACAGTCTCTTCATCATGCAGTTCGTAGAGACTTGTCTGGTGTCAGGGCTGTAAACAGGCTCAGACTTCTTCCAGTTCTGTTATTGGGTAAATCTGCAGCAGAACTGGAGTTTGTAAGTGGGAGTGGCTGGGATCCAGGAAAGAGAAATCTTTCTTATGAAACAAGCATGTTAAACTTCCAAACTTTAGCCACCCATTTGTTTAAGTATAACTGTAGCTAAAAGGCATCACCATTAGGGCAGGTCTCATTAATCATTTGTCCTGCCAGTGCTGAGCACATGTGCTATCTGTCCATACCCAGGATAGATTAGTGTTCCACATTTTGGTCATCATTCACAGTAATTCAATAAGAAAAAGCAAAGCATATTTCTCTCACTTGGTGACAATGAGAAGTAAATTAGAGGAATTCTCCTTTTTCTTCCCACTCGAAGACACTTGGGTGTTTTGCCCCAGTTAATTGCAAACAGCGGCTTATTGAATTAAGAAGCAGAGCTGAAAATAAGGCCCTTCTCCCCTCCTTAAGCTTTCTTTTGCTTCTGTCTGTTTGATACCAGAGATAAGTGAAGACCTTTCTCCTTGCAACAGTCTTCTGGGTCAGCAACATTAACCTTGTTTTATAAAGGCAGATCTGAAGGACACACATAGATCAAGCAACTTTCTTATAGCTGTAGAGGGAATGGGAGGTGGTAGGAAGACCTGAACCTGCTCTTCAGAGGCTGGCATAGTGTGGCAAATAGCAGAAGAATTTTTCCTTCCTATATAATTTTCAATGCAATGATAACAAACTTCTCTGCATGAACAATTGGAAATTCCTGGAGGTGGCAGTGGCATAAATAGAGTTTTCCCCTTTTTCTTCCTGATTGAAAGGAAAATCCGTGTCAGTGGTGTAGGCTATATAGTGATGTTGTGCTAAGCTGTTCCAGTGCCATCCTACCCACTTAGTACAGACATCAGGAGCAGAATTTTGCTGTTCATAGAGTGTGCAATAGCCAGGAATGCAGCGCAAATGACAGCAACATGCTTGACTAGCTCTGTCTAAACCTGCCTGGTTACAGCTGAAAACCCCCACATAGTTGTTTCTTTGATCTACCAGTGCTTTATAAACCCCTGCACTGCTTGCTGTACTCTGCAGCTGAGAGAAGTTCAAATCTTAGCACAGAGCACTCTGCCCTTTACTGTTGCATGGTGGGTGACTAAGTCCCTCGAGTACATGTCACCTCTTCCTGATAGAGTCACAGCTGGAAGGAGACTCCAGGTGTTGGGTGCACACAGTTATTCCAGGGCTTGTGCTCCTAACAGCATATCAGACACTCTGTATGGTTGTGAGTTGAAAGATGTGACTATTTCACACATATCCATAAAGCTGGGACTGCTCCAGAGATGTCCATGGTCAGGATAAGACACGACAGAACAATATCAACATGGTATTGTCTGGGCTACACAACAAAGTCCCACCTGGAGAGGCTGGGTTGCCCGTCCTCTCTGCTTATCTACTTCAGAGACCAGGGATCAGATACCCTAGAAGGTCTTGACAGTTTGACTCCACTGCAGGGCTTGGAATGTAACTTAAGAGCCATTTCTGGACTCCATGGGCAGCAAATGAAATATGGCAGCCATAGGCTGGTGATGCTTCTTCTAATAATGCCTGTGCACAGCTATGGTTTGCAAGGGCATTCAGCATCAAATCCTTTTTTTCTATTTGTGGCTCCTTGGGTTCATGCCATGTGTTTGAAAGTCACTCTCTCAGAGTAGGTTAACAACTACAAAGAGCCAAATGCTGTGTTGCTTGCAGAACAGGAGGGAAAATGTAACAGCTTCTCCTTCCCACTTCCTCGATATTCAGTGCAGCACAGATGTGAACATAGTATATAATTCCATGGGAATGCAGCTGTAATTTTGTGTGAATTAACACACACTCCTTATCCCAGCTACTAGAGGAGAGGGAGGATTCCTCTAGCTGGTTTTAGCAGATGCTTGGCCTCTCTGTTTTCATTTGCTTTCCTCGTAGCAAGATCCCGTACTGATTTTGTGTGTGCAATTAAATATGAAAAGAGCATCTAGTAATTTTTGGTGTGAGCTGTGTGGGTCAATGCAGAAGAGCTATAGCAAGGCAGGGTGTTCTTAGAGCTGCAGTTTTTCTTGGATGTCAGCCCAGGATATTTTGGAATAGAAGCCAGTTTTACTGAAAGATTCACAAACTCTTGAGGACTGGGCTCAGATTTTCTCTGTCAAACTCCACACAGCTCTTCTGGGACAGATTGGAGCATAGCATAGCTGTAACTATTGCAGGAGAAATTTTGGTCCTACAGAATTCAGCTTTGCTGTATTTGTCCATCATTTCTGCAGGAGAGATGGGAAGACAACACCCTGGGGAAAGAGGCTGCAGGGCTGTAACTGGGAGCTATGTGCTCTATTGTGGGACTGTGTAAGCAGGGCTCTGCACTGCTGAGGATGCAAATCCAGCTGGAAACCTGTCTGAATGCACTGTAAGACAGGGAGTGCTGAACCTGGCAATGTATCATATACGTTACTCACTGAGTAAGGATTTTGGGGTAAAAACTGCCCATGGCAAACTAGAGGTTGTTTTGGAGAGGACTAGCTGGCTTATTGCAAAACAGCTTGAGACTGAACTAATGTTTATGCATCTGTGGAAGATCAGGGACTAGGACCCTAGAGGTGACAGGGAAGCTAAGTTATGTGATGGTAGGGGCATATGCAGTTAGACTTGAGTCCAAAGGCATTTGCCTAGGGAAGAAGCAAGGACCATCGCAGGGGTTCTACCACGAGCTGATGTTCCATCACCAGTATCCTCATGGAGATGCCCCTGGTGATCAAGTGCAGAGGAATTACTTGACAGGGTCAGCAAATCAGCTTTGACAGTAGCACATAGCTTGAGAGCTACAGGCAGTTCTGCCATCATAAGATAATCTTCCAGCAAGGAGGCGTTCCTCCCTAACCTCTATTAGTTGAAGGTTGCCGCGTGCCCTGAAACATGAACATTACTCAGCCTTGACAAAACTCTAGAGACTCTGCTTTAAATCATAGATAATAGAAGTCTGTATTTTCTTGTTTCTCATATAGATTGAGTTCCCAAAAAGGTCTGCGGCACTCTGGTGTGTTGGAAGATCTGTAGCATGTTTGATTGCAGGTGAATCAGTAATGATTGTAGTTGGATAAGCTTTGTGAGGTTTGGACATCATAGCTAAAAGACTTGTACTAATCAGACTCATATTATCACTTCTCTGGATGTATTTATTCTTGGATTTCTAAGGTGTTTTTTACCATGCTCTGTTAATTGCCAGATGGAGGAAATTAAGTTGCACCATTCCAGGGAATAACCACCTCACTGCTTGGTTTCCATCATATATAATATGCTTTATAATTTAGGCATGTGCTGAAGTTCTTTGCCAAATTATAGCTTTTCTGAGCAGAGAAAGTACAGTTTTCTGCACTTTTCCTATAACTTGCCTCCTTGCTGGTAATACTGCTTTGACAAATGTGCCTTACTGCTTTCACTGTTTTGATTGATTTTCCACTCAAGTTCTAACGGTGTTGGAAGAAATTATTCATTCTGGTAATCATTTTGATAAGCTTATCAGGGAATTTTCTTCCAATAGAATTAGTTTCTTAGGCAACTCTAAACGATCTATTGTTCTAAGTTCCCTGAAGCCCCCCCCACCTTACTGGAGGGCAGTGGAATTTAAATAATAATTTATACTCTGTGTGGATGTAGTTACTGTAGAACTGGCAGTAAATATTAATCCTGCTATCCCGGCTTACTTTTCCTTCTTGGGAATAAAAAGATTTTTCTAAAGTATATTATACCTTTCCCATGTTAACTCTGTGTTAATCGCGTAAGCCATTATATTTTGAACACATGACTCAATACCTTGCTAGGCTTGTGTCTAAATGAAAAAGCCATTTATCAAAAAGCTGCCTTTGGGAGAGATAGCTTTTTCATTTAAATTAGGATAATCCTATTGTTTGACAGCTCCCATTAAGACCGTCTACTCAACCCAATCAAAGACCTTCATAACAATGTGAAATGGTAATAATAAGGCAAGGTTCTGTTTTCCTGACTCAGCCAAGGGGATGTAATTATGTGAACATCAAAACTTATTTTAAGAGTGCTGTCTAATAATATGTCCTATTTTGCTTTTACAGGCTCAGTTGATTCCACTCTCCTGTGGTTGAACATTTCGGTTTAAATGGTGGTATCTGATTTTAAAACAAAACTGGTTTTCATCAGTAATTTTCCCAGCCATTTATGCTCTTTCTGCCTGATGCCAGCATTTCTTCTTCTTCTTTTTTTTTTGTTTTTGTTTTGTTTTGTTTTGTTTTGTTTTTCTTTTCTTTCCCAGGGAGTTCCTTAGCAGTAGAAACTGATAGATATTGATATCATCGTAAGGGACTGTGTTCTTGGGAAAAATTGAGAGTAATTTGGTTCTTCAGAGAAGTCAGTCTTTCTCTGGTTGCAGCCTGGTTGAGGGCTTTATAATGTCCTCTTCAGGATATGGACTTTGCCAGCTCACCTGCAGTACGTCCCTGAGCACTGAACATGTAAGTAACTTGTTTGCTATCTCTGTCTTGGCTATAGCCCTGCTATGCTCCCTCACTAATGGTTTGAACAGAGCTTTCAGCCAACTCTTACCAAGTTTTTATTTTCACTTTGTATTGGCTGATGTAATTTGTTCTTGCTAAATCAATTTTTCTATCAAAACCCCCTAAGTATTGCATAAGATGACTTGTCAAGTGATCTTCTTTCAGCTTTATTCTCCATGATGTTTATTTATCTTCACATGCATGTCGATGTCCACATTTGTGCAGCATCTAGAGCGCACCTTAGCCTTAGTCTCTCCTCTCTGCTTGTGTGGACAAGCACTACCTGATGGCTCTGTTTGTTAGACAGTAAGGAGTTATATTCCATGTAGGACAGCAATCTTTCCTTGTTCATTCTTCTTAATGGACATTGGATATATTCCTTCAGTGTTACCAGTTATTAATGTATTGGTCCTTTTTCAGAGCAAGAAGGTGTAGATATTTTCCTTGACGGTTTAGTCAAGTTAGCCTTTCCAAAATTTTAAACTAATATGGTATTTACTGCTAAAGGACAATGATATTTAAAACCATCTTTTGTTGTCAGTCATACCTTGTTCGTCATTTTTACCATGGCTCAAGAGATAAGAAGTTATGAATCCTGTAAAGAAATTGTGAATATAAAAATGTATTGCAATGTATAAGTTTTTTGCAAATCTGTTTACAGGTGTAGCTGTTGATGCTTTTGGTGTCGGGTTCCTATTTCAACATTAAGAAAGTTTTTGTTCTGCAGCGGGCAAGGCCATCAATCAGCAAATCAGTAAAGGTGCCATGAAATCACCCCAGTCACATCTGAAATAGAGGCTAAACCTCAACTTAGTAGAAAATAACACTTCTGAGACTAGTACATTAGCAGCTAGGTGTTTCCTAGGCACTGCATGGAGGGGGTGGCGGTACTACCCTTTACCATTTTAGGTGGTTGCGATCATTGACTTTGCTGCTGTGGTTGCTCAAGGTGCAGAGCACATCATGGGGGGCTCAGCTGGGGACTCCAAAGTGTAAACTTAAAAGATTCCTCCACAACAGTGTCTGTAATGCTGGCAGTGCGTCTGTCCTCCTCACCACAAAACCTGAGCTCCCATGAATTAGCAGAAAATATTAAGAGGAGTAAAAAGGAGAGAGAAAGTTATTAACTGCTATGACGGTAAACATGGGCATTGGAAAATGTCCTGATTGGTGCTTCATCTAGGATCAAGCTGAAGAAGCATTTCATTGCTGCTTCTTCTGCAGAGCATTTGCTCCACAGTTTAATTTTCATCTCAGAGAGGGCAGTTAGATGTGTTAATCCCAATCTCCACGAATACCCTATACCTGCCTGCTGCCTCTGCCACTTTGCTCCCATCAAGGAGGCTCTGATCTGGCAAGACCTATTACACATGTGAGGGACACTATAATTTCCAGGTGGGGGGGCTCTGCAGTCCCCGATTTCAAAAAATCTGAGAGATTTCCTAGCTGAGCAGGAGAGGGCAGCAAAACATAGCGATTGAGACAGAGAAGAGGAGATAACTCCAGCAGAGATTGCAGGAGTTTGTTTAACACTTGCAGGAAGAGCACAGTGGTGTGGAGTGGGATTTGGGGTTGTCCAGTGCTGCTTATTGGGATATTGCTCCAAATTGGACAAAGTCACTGGGATAGGCAGTTTGCTGTAGCTCACACTCAGAATATTCCTTTGGTGAGTGGTCTTGTGCACTAGGCTGAGGAAGGAGTTTTCTCCCTCGTTAGGAGTTGGTCAAAGTCGTGGAAATCTCAATGACCTACAGAGAATGATGAGTAAGACTCAACTGACTCAGAAAAAAGCATATTCATAATGAGAAATGTGAATACAGGGCCTTGGAGAAGGAGGGACTTCTCTTCTTTCTCACCCCATGACATGCAGCCAAACGCTTCCAAATAACTGATAAAGGGAAAAAGAGAAGGGTGAAAGTTTCAACAGAAGAAAAAGTGACCAAGATCTTGGCAACAGTGGGAACAAACACAGTCTATATAACAAGTGGCGTGAAACAAATAAGGAATGTTGAGGAACAATTGCTGTGACAACCTGGTAATAATAGATATCATCAGTACAGAGGTGGAAATAAAACTGGGAACAAGGAAAGCAGCTAGAAGTATAAATATGTTAGTCAAAATCTGGAGTCAGAAACCCCTTGTCATAGCATTAAAACCAAAGCTATACAACAGCATAATTATGCTGCTGGTGTTTTATTTGGCAGAAGTGTGGCCAGAGACAATTGCTCCTGAATAAAACAGCAGAGTTTTCATGCATGGTGTGTTTCAAGGATATTAAGAGTTAAGTGGGGAGAAGTAATTATAAATCTGAAAGCACAGGAGAGATCAGGATGGATACCAGAGCATCCTGAAATCACTGAGCACTGGAAAGCACCAGCTGAGCTTTGCAGAACAGGAGGGGAACAGTAGTAGAAATTAATGGAGAGATTCTCAGGGTTATGTTCACATTGGATATAGCACGGCACACAGACTTGACTTTGAGCTTAGTGTGTTAATGTTTTAACATCCAGGTGGAGATTTAGGCAGCCTCTCCTGACTTCCAGGAATCAGAAACCACAGGCAAACCTTCAGTAAAGATCCTATTCCCACAACTTTGACAGTGCAGATCTTCTCTAGCTCTGATTACTGGGATTTATTTGGACCAAAAAGTAACATGAGATAAACAGTCCAGGGGTAAGACTAGTGGATATGCACTGCCACCATCCACTGAGCCATGAGGAGGTTGTTCAGAGCAAGGCTGGTCAATGTTCTGGCAATATTCCTAGATTGCCTTCATGTACTCACAAGGATTAATGGTATTGCTGCCATGGTTTTCCATCACATTGAACTAGAAGACAAAACTGCACTTTGTGGGTGCTGTAGAGAAATAGAACCTGATTTTCCAAGCAAAGAGGCCAGATGACTTATTCTGCTGCAAGGGGAAGTTCGTACAACGATGTCCTGTAGATCAGCAGGAAAAGGGTAGCCAAGGCCAGGCAGTGGGCAAATTAATTGTCTTGACAGCTGAATGTGATTAGGCACTATTAGTGTAGCATATTTTTTTTGATCATAAATAAATGTTCTCTTCTGTGGGAAAAGCTGCCATATTGAAAATTGCTTTTGCAGCAAGATGAAAATTTAGTGAAATGAAATCAAAAGAGCCATCAAAAGCATCAGCGCTTGTAAAAGCATTATGATGTGAAGTAATCAATAGTATTCAGAGAAAATATGAAATATACTAATTTTCTTTCATCTCAGTGTATTTTCAGATGGCCCAAGGACCTGTTACTATAATAGTTAAGTATCATAGAATCATAGAATCACCAGATTGGAAGAGACCCACCAGATCATCAAGTCCAACCATTCCCATCAAACACAAAACCATGTCCCTCAGCACCTCGTCTACCTGCCCCTTAAACACCTCCATGGAAGGTGAATCAACCACCTCCCTGGGCAGCCTGTTCCAATGTCCAATGACCCTTTCCATGAAAAACTTCCTCCTAATGTCTAGCCTAAATCTCCCCTGGCGGAGCTTGAGGCCATTCCCTCTTGTCCTGTCCCCTGGCACTTGGGAGAAGAGCCCAGCTCCCTCCTCTCTACAACCTCCTTTCAGGTCTCCTCTCAGCCTTCACTGCTCCAGGCTAAACAACCCCAACTCTCTCAGCCATTCCTCATAAGACATGTTCTCCAGCCCCTTCAGCAGTTTTATCTCTCTTCTTTGGACTCGTTTGAGAACCTCAACATCCTTCTTGTGGTGAGGGGCCCAGAACTGAACATAGGATTCAAGGAGCAGTCTCACCAGTGCCAAGTACAGAGGGAGAATAACCTCCCTGGACCTGCTGCTCACACCCTTTTCTGATCCAAGCCAGGATGCCATTGGCCTTCGTGGCCACCTGGGCACACTGCTGGCTCATGGTCAGTCGGCTGTCAACCAACACCCCCAGCTCCTTCTCCTCCAGGCAGCTTTCTAGACGGACTTCTTCTAGAAGCACAGTGTCGAAAGGATCACAATATAAAATCAAGGTGAAATAAAACAGAGTAAGAAAGTAAAAATGAAACCTCTCTGATTTACTGAAAATAAACATTTCAATAAATGAAATGAGAAAGTCAAAACAATCTGCTCCTCTAACTTTATATCAGAAATTTCACTGAAATCAATATGTTTCAGCACAATCAATGTTATTGTTTCCATGAAATGTCATTTACAGGTGAAAAAATGTTGTGTGACAAATATTCCCAACTTCCACTGGATCAAGTTGCTCAAAGCTTCATCCAACATGGTCTTGAATTTATAAAGTGACGTTTGTGCAAAGCAACAAAGAGGCAGGGCCTTGGTAAGTCAGTTGGTTTCCTTTTGTTTTTGCAAAAGCAAGAAAATCTTTTGCTAAAAATCCCACAAAAACCTCCTTCCGGTTCTGATGGTTTTTTCCCCCAATAAATAAGTGCTGATATTTTGTTTTCTGCTGGGCTTCAGGGATCAGTGCAGAAAGAAGAGTTAATTTAACTAACTAGCATAAAATAACAAGTTTATTCTTTAACAAACAAACCAAAATATTCAAGCTTGTGGCTAGTAGCTATGGTTCAAGAGGGCCTGAATCCTGATATAGTCTCTGGAGGCAACATTTTTCTGAAGAAACGAAAAATAGAAAGAGGCAAGAATTTCCTCTCTGCAGAGAAACAGCACTCAATCAGTTTTAGTAGATAAAATGTTTTCTTAACTCCTATGGCATTTCAGAATTGATGAAGGGTTCCAAAATAGAGATAGTTAAAATATTATCTCTTTCCCACAGGACTTTTTGGCTTCTATTCTGGCTTTGTTACAATTGTGACCCAGGCAGTTTAAACATATAATATCACCTCTCCACCATCAATGCTGAGGTGACTAATTAATGTTGTTGCTATATGTAATTGCAGTAATGGATATCTCATACCCTCCCATTGTGTTTTGATGTGTTTTGCTATCATTTTGAACCAGGGATCCAAAAGAAGACAAATATTGTGGAATGAGTCAATGTTTTGTTCAGCTGAGGAACAGACATAAATGATCTCAGGGTATCTTAGCTCTGCCTGTTAATTAAAACCATAGGAATGATGCAGGATGATTTTCTCTCAGTTTGCCTTTTCAAAGTTATATGTAACTATTACAGACAAGATCATGGTTCTACTACTCATAGGATGGTCAGAAAAGAGATGACAAGAAACTTCCCTTAAGTTGTCTTCATGGAAATGGACACAAAACTAGGGATTTTTCTCAACATTTCTTTATTAATTGCTCTGAATATTTATTAAGAGGTAGAACACTGTTGTCCATCATGCTATCTTTCACCTCATTGCTCCAGATTGTAATGATTTTAATACTCAAAATACTTTCTATGTTTTGGCTCATATAAAATGGGGTGTTCCACTATGATCATAGAATCATAGAATGGTTTGGGTTGGAAAGGACCTTAAAGATCATTCAGTTCCAATCCCCATGCCATGGGCAGGGACACCTCCCGCTGAATTAGATTGCTCAAAGCCTCATCTACTCTGGCCTTGAACACTTCCAGCAATGGGACATCCATGACTTCTCTGGGCATCAACATCACTTTTATTTGAGCAAGAGACCTTCTTGGGTGCTTCTATCAGGTGAGGAGGGTACCTCTGTTCTAAGGGCAACTGAAAGCTGGAATCACAGTTTCTTTTGTAAATAGTAACGTCAGATTTATGAAATCACAGAGTCACAGAATGACTAGGTTGGAAACGACACACTGGATCATTGAGTCCAACCATTCCTATCAATCACTAAATCATGCCCCTCAGCACCTCACTCACCCGTCTTATAAATATCTCCAGGGACGGTGACAAAACCCCTTCCCTGGGCAGCACCTGCCAGTGCCCAATGACCCTTTAAGTAAAGAAATTTTTTCTGATGACCAGCCTGAACCTTCCCTTGAAGCCATTCCTTCTTGCCCTGTCACCTGTCACTTGGGAAGAGAGGCCAGCTCAAGCCAAATGCTCTACCTTGTTCTTGCTTTGGTTTAAACACTAAATCAGTAAAACACATGCATCACATGCAACCAATCCAAACATTTAATGCAGACAGTTTACACAGCATTGTCAGCATCCAGAGCCCCTGGGCAGCCGGCACGTGGCACGTTTGTGGAGGGACCCTCATCGGCCCAAAGTGGGTCCTTACAGCCGCTCACTGCTTAATCAAGGCCAGGTCAGGAGCTCCAGGGAACAGGGACATCCCCACCACGCTGGCAGGTGCCCACCCTGCAGCACCGCGGCTGACCGGCACCCCGTTTCCTCGCAGCACTCCCAGGCCCTCCCAGCCCAATAGAGAGATGGCTCAGGAGAAGGCTGGGTTCCTGCCACTGCCTCCTGTCAGCCTCCAGCTCGATGGTTCTCAGGCCTGAGGCACACTAAGGCAGCTGCACTCTCTGCACCACTGCTTCCCTCTCTCCCCTGCAAAGGAGAGGGCAGCCGACAGCCGAGCTGCCGCAGCATGTGGCTCCGCTCCCCAAAACCCTCTTTCCCTTTGCCTCACAGGAACATTGAGGAATGGGGTGTGGTTGCTGGTGCCACCCAGCTGAGTCACCTGGGTCCCGAGGTTCAAGTGCGCAACATAAAGCGGCTTGTGGTCCACGATCAGTACAATAACATCTCCCAGAGCAATGACATCGCCTTGCTGGAACTGGACCAGCCCGTCGAGTGCAACGTCCACGTGCAGCTCGCCTGCATGCCTCAACCGTCTCTCAAAGTGTCCCAGCTGACCACCTGCTACGTGGGCGGTTGGGGTGCCACTGCTGAGGGAGGTAAGCTCCTGAATAGAAGTACTCGCCTCCCGCGTGCGGAGATGGGTCGGGCTTCAGAGGGCTGAAGGCTCGGCTACTCAGCTGAAGTGCATTTACACCAATGCACACAGCATGGGGAATAAGTTGGAAGAGCTGGAAGCCGTTGTAGGGCAAGGAGCCTATGATGTCATTGCCATCACGGAAACGTGGTGGGATGACTCATATAACTGGAGCACAGCTTTGGTGGGATATAAACTCTTCAGGAGGGATAGAAAGGGTAGGAGAGGAGGTGGAGTAGCCCTCTTTGTAAGGGAGGTCTTGGACACCTCTGAGATGGATTGTGGTGATGAGGAGATTGCGTGCCTGTGGGTTAAAATCGGAGGAGCCCATAAGAAGGTAGATTTTGTGATGGGAGTCTGTTACAGGCCACCCAGCCAAGGAGAAGCAGCTGATGAGCTCTTCTATGACCAGCTGGGGTCAATCTCCAAGTCAATGCCTCTTGTCCTTGTGGGAGACTTCAATCTCCCTGACATCTCCTGGGAGTACAATAGAGCAGAAAGGAAGCAGTCTAGGAGGTTGCTGGAGTGCGTGGAAGACAACTTCCTTGCACAGCTGGTGAATGAACCAACGAGGGAAGGTGCCCTCCTGGTCTTGCTGTTTGTCAACAGAGAGGGCCTTGTGGGGGACGTCACAGTAGGGGGTCGCCTAGGACTTAGTGATCATGAGATGATAGGGTTTTCTGTTCTAGGTGAAGTGATGAGGGTTCTAAGCAGGACAGTAGCACTTAATTTTCGGAGGGCAGACTTTGAACTCTTTAGAAGGCTAGTTGGCAAAGTCTTCTGGGAGACAGCACTTGAGGGCAAGGGAGCCCATGAGGGCTGGGAGCTCTTCAAAAAGGAGATCCTGGCAGCTCAGGAGAAAGCCATCCCCGTGTCCTGGAAAAAAGGCCAGCAGGGGAAAAAAAAGGCTTGGTTGAGTAGAGAAATCTTGAGTGAAATAAGGAAAAAAAGGAATATTTATAAGCTCTGTAAGAGGGGACAGGCCTCTTGGGGGAACTACAGGAGGGAAGTGAGGCTGTGTAGGGAAAAAATCAGAGGGGCTAAGGCTCAACTAGAAATCAGATTGGCTAAGTCTGTAAAAGACAACAAAAAAATCTTTCTATAAATATATAAACAGTAAAAGGAGGACAAGGGAGACCATACAGTCCCTTTTGGACACAGAGGGAACAGCAGTGACAGGGGTTGAGGAGAAGGCTGAGGTACTTAATGCCTTCTTTGCTTCAGTCTTTAATTGTAAAGAAAGCTGTTCCCTCTGTGTAGATACCCCGGAAGCATCCATCATCTTCCAGCAGTCCTGGAAGACTGGGGAGGTACCTCTGGACTGGAGGCTGGCTGATGTAGTTCCCATCTACAAGGGTAGCAGGGAGGATCCGGGGAACTCCAGGCCAGTCAGTCTGACCTCAGTGCCAGGGAAAGTCAGGTGATGTTGAGTGCTATCATGAAGCACTTACAAGAGAACCGGGTGATCAGGCCCAGTCAACATGGGTTCACAAAAGGCAGGTCTTGCCAAACCAACCTGATCGCCTTCTATGACAAAGTCACTCGGCTGCTGGATGAAGGAAAGGCTGTGGATGTGGTCTTCCTGGACTTCAGTAAAGCCTTTGACACAGTTTCTCACAGCATTCTGCTACGGAAACTGTCAGCCTCTGGCCTGGACAGACGCACACTCTCCAGGGTGGAAAACTGGCTGGATGGCCGGGCCCAGAGAGTGGTGGGAAATGGTGTTAAGTCCAGCTGGAGGCCAGTGACAAGTGGGGTTCCCCAGGGCTCAGTGCTAGGTCCAGCCCTGTTCAATGTCTTCATCAACGACCTTGATGAAGGCATTGAGGGTACCCTTAGCAAGTTTGCAGATGACACAAAGCTGTGTGCAAGTGTCGATCTGCTGGAGGGTAGGGAGGCTCTGCAAAGAGACCTAAACAGGCTGGACTGCTGGGCAGTGTCCAATGGCATGAGGTTTAACATGGTCAAATGCCGGGTCCTGCACTTGGGGCACAACGACCCTATGCAGAGCTACAGACTGGGAGCAGCCTGGCTGGAAAACTGCCAGGAGGAGAGGGACCTGGGGGTGTTGGTCGACAGCCAACTGAACATGAGGCAGCAGTGTGCCCAGGTGGCCAAGAAGGCCAATGGCATCCCTGCTTGTATCAGAAATGGTGCGACCAGCAGGTCCATGGAGGTGATTCTCCCTCTGTACTCAGCACTGGTGAGGCCGCTCCTTGAATACTGTGTCCAGTTCTGGGAGCCTCACCAAGAGAAGGATATTGAGGCTCTGGAGCAAGTCCAGAGAAGAGCAACGAGGCTGGTGAAGGGGCTGGAGAACAGACTCTATGAGGAGCGTCTGAGAGAGCTGGGGTTGTTTAGCCTGGAGAAGAGGAGGCTGAGAGGAGACCTCATTACTCTCTACGAGTACCTGAAGGGAGGTTGTAGAGAGGAGGGAGCTGGCCAATTCTCGCAAGGGACAGGGGACAGGACAAGAGGGAATGGCCTCAAGCTCCACCAGGGGAGATTTAGGCAGGAAATTAGGAGGAAGTTCTTCACACAGAGGGTCATTGGGCATTGGAATAGGCTTGAGTCACCTTCCCTGGAGGTGTTTAAGGCACAGGTGGATGAGGTCTTGAGGGACTTGTTTTAGTGTTTGATAGGAATGGTTGGACTTGATGATCCGATGGGTCCCTTCCAACCTGGTTGTTCTATGATTCTATGATTCCTAAAAGCAGAGGTGAAAGGCAGCATCAGCCTGCCAGGACGTCTGCCCCGGAAGAGACAAGTGTGACCCCTTCCCCAGGGCCAGATGGGAGGGATGCGCTTCTGAGATGTCTCTGCTGAGGCAAAGGCAAACCCGAGGGAAGGGGCTCCCCCAAGCAAGGCAGGAGAACCGGCAACACACTGCTGACTCTTCCTTCCTGCCTGTGCTCCCAGCTCTAGCATCAAACGACATGCTCCAGGAGGCTCAGGTCCTCCTCATCGACAACCGCGTCTGCAACGGCAGCGGCTGGTACCGTGGGGCCATCCACCAGCACAACCTGTGTGCTGGATATCCACAGGGCGGCATCGACACCTGCCAGGTAGGAGCGGAAGAACAGACCCAGCAGTGCAGGCAGCCCCAGCACGGCTGCCCAAACACCCCCAAAACAGTTCCCCCCCAAACCAGGTCTCGCTGTCTCCAGCACCAGAGCGGAAACTTTCTGCGCACGGAACACTGCTCTGGAGCTGCTGGGAGAAAGCAGGAGCCAGGTCTCACGCCCACAGAGGCCCCCAACGTCCCCTTCATCCTCTCTCCTCCACTGCAGGGAGACAGTGGTGGTCCTCTCGTCTGTCGGGATCCACGCACTGAGCACTTCTGGCTGATGGGAGTGACCAGCTGGGGCAGAGGCTGCGCCAGAGCCCGTTGGCCGGGGGTCTATGTATCCACTCGCCATTTCTTCAACTGGATCCTGGCACAGACGGAGCTGCAGCCAGCAGGAAGGCCTGCACCGACCCCACCGCCAGTGCTCACCTCAGCAACCCTTCACAAGCCAATGCAGACCACCAGCGCTACGGCCTGTCCCTTTCCATGCCAGAAGTTGATGGCAATCTTTAAAATGATGTGGGAGCTCCTGCAGTACCCGTGGGCTGGAAAGGCTTGAGAAGCAGAACAGACAACCTTGGCTGTTTTGTACCTGTAGTTAGCTTATAGATTTAGGTATAGCAAGTGTCATTGAAGAGCTTAGAATTGCCTTATTAATAAATAAATAAATAAATATATCCATGTTTCTCTCTGTGTGTATATAAAAGTGGCAGAAAACAAGTAGTACCATTGCCTTTTTACACTCTTAAATGTTCACTGTCTTAAATTCACTCTTACATTAACAGCAGGTCACTACTTTTGGACTTAGCATATCAAGTATGCAAAGTACTTCAAGCCCTTCCACAACGGATGATGCTGATTAAATGGCATACTTAATATTTATAGGTGGGATTTTCTCAGGACGCTTCCAGTTGTTAAAACTCAAAACCCATTATTAGTCACATTTTGATTAAGGAGGGGAAAAAGGAAGAGACTACAAAGACAGCTCAATTATTTCCATAGAAATTGAAGAAATCCTCTGTTTTAATGACTCTGCAGATTGGACTTGGCCTGTGGTTTTGAATAAGTAACTTTAATACTTTTCCACTAACAGACAAAATCCTCTCCTCCATTCTGGGTTTCACTGTTGACATCAAAAGTCACCAAACAGCATAAAAAGGAACTAATGCTCCTGGACAACATGGATACTCAAAATGAGGTTAAATACCACTACATATTTTCTCCCTGCTTGCTAGATCTCAGTAACAGATTTTAGTATGGAGTTTGGCCATTCAGTAAGATAAAGCCTCGACACATTGTCTATTACTGAGCTAATAATTATTGTCCTTTGCTGGAAGCACAATGTTTTACAGAAGAAATTGACAGTTGTCTCTAATAAACATTTGTTCCACTTGGTGAACATCACTGATGCTGCAGAGATCTCATAGACATTGTAATTCCCTCTCTTCCCAGCTCCACAATCCTAACAAATCACTCTCCCATGCAACCTGCCTGCTGTACATTTCACTGACAAAATTTTGCAACATCTAAAAACACTTCTGGGCCCATCAAACCTTCAGGACAAAGCACACTGTGGTTCTTGGAGAACAGGTAGCATATCGAGGTAGAGAAAGCATTTATGCAGGCATTGAATTTCTAAGTATGTGTTAATGTCATGTGGGCAACTCCAGGAGGGAAAACAGAAGCTACAGCATCCAGGCACCTTTCTCACCTAAGCTGCTAATTCAGGACAATTTAAAGTGAAAGTGCCATCATCTTCCTACAAATGAAGATGAGCTTGATGGAAGACAGGTCTGATATGCAGGCAATTCTCTGCAAAAGCAGTGCAGACCTTGGCTACCACCTGCTCTGGAGAAAAACAGAGTAGGAAGTGGTTTTCCTATTGCACAAAAATCTTTCAAGACTTCACATAAACACTGTTTCACATCAATGCAAATTCAGGAGCTTTCACATTTGCTAAATATTTTTTTAAAAGAGAAATGTACACAAAAGAACCTGAAATGGGAATGCAAGAAAAGAGTAAAACACTTCTCAGTCAGGTGAGAAAATGACTCAGATTTAAGCTTTTATCCTATTTTTTTCTAATATTTTACTTGGAGAATAATATTTACACACTTCCATAAAGATCAGTTATCCAAAAAGGACAAGATGTGCACTCTTGAAGAGCTGAAGGCTGGCATTTGATACAGCTTTTTCCTGGCAAATAGAACTGAGACTCAAACTTGGGTCTCTAAGATCTTTAGGAGACTGAGCTATTTTGGGATGGATCTCATCTGATTTGATCAAGAAATGCTCTATCGAAATCTATGTAATTCCTTTGCTGGGTATGGAAAAACTCCTCTCAATCTATCTTTTCTGACCATGTGAGCAGTAACTCTACCAAGGATGCAACACATCAAGCTGTGCTGGAGAGAGGCCGTGAAGCCAGTGTTAAAACAGACATCTTACCTTAAAAGCCTTGTACACTTAACTTTTGAAAGGCAGATGCTAATCCCCTAAGATGGGGGATCTTTTGAATAGATCACTGCTGTTGGAGCTGCACCAAATTTCATGAACTGAGAGTTTGGCACCAGTTTTCTATGCCTCTGCAATCCTTAAAATCAATGAGGAATAAGAAACCATCCTGAGATGACAATGGAGACTTTATCACACATGGGGGATGCTGAAAACCCCTTGGCTCAGCCTCGCAGATTGAGGTAATGACACCCTGCATGGTACCAACCTGTCACCGTGAATCAGTAATGACCAAATCATAGAATCATAGGATCACCAGGTGGAAGAGACCCAGCAGATCATTGAGTCCAATCATTCCTATCAAACACTAAACCGTGTCCCTCAGCACCTCGTCCATCCACACCTTTAACAGTTCCAGGCAAGGCCAGTCAACCACCTCCCTGGGCAGAGCGTTCCAGTGGCCAATGACCCTTTCTGTGATTTTTTTTTTCCTTATGTCGAGCCTGAACCTCCCCGGCGGAGCTTGAGGCCATTCCCTCTCATCCTGTCCCTTGGGAGAAGAGCCCAGCTCCCTCCTCTCCACAATCTCCTGTAAGGGAGTTGGAGAGAGCAATGAGGCCTCCCCTCAGCTTCCTCTTCTCCAGGCTAATTGCCATTACAGAAAATGGAACACTTCGATTTACGCTGGAGGGGAAATAAGTTTCATCCAAGTCACTGCATTTTTTTGAAAGTTAGACCCTCCCCCGAGGCGCCACCGGCTCTGCCTGCCCTCTCCCTCCCGCCCTTGCGCTGAGGCGGCGGCGGCCCCGGAAGGCGGTAAAAGGCGGCCCCGGCATTAGAAAGGGAAGAGGCCCAAGAGAGTGCTTAGCTTCTCCATCTAGCGAAATTGCTGCACTATGTTCTCCACCAATCAGTCCTCCAGATATGATGCACCAAACCTACTCGTTTTATCAGAGTGTTATTTATTTTAAGTCCTTTATAAGGCATTTACTGAGAGGCAGCTAAAAGCTATACAGTGAAAGAAATGCAAGAACCTTCATAAAAATGAGTAGGGAAAAAAGCCATCAATGAGACAAACTCAGCCAGTACTAGAACTTCAGTTTGTGGGGTTCTTTTGTCCTTTGAAAGGAAAAATTAACACTATCAGACAAACTTCCTTATGTTCAACAGTGACAGGACTTAAAGGCAAAATGAAAGCAGATGCTAAAACTTGAAAAAAGCTCTCTCTACCGCTTGACCATTCTATAAAAGGTGGGATTTAAGAAAGAGTTTGTAACCTCATCACCTGGCTAGAAAGTAATCCAGTCGTGCATAAACAGAACCAGCTGTCCAGGCTATGATTTTTTATTCAACACATGAGGAAGATTTCCATTTTTATAGCAGGAAAAGGGAACAGGAGGCATTTACATGTGAGATCAGCCAAGATCATCTCAGAGCTGCAAAGATCTCCCTTATGCAGGAGGCAAGTCCTGAACTGCCCGTGAAGAACTTGAATCACCATAAAGGCTCATAATTCTGAAACAAAAAACCCCAAAAGTGTAAGGATGCTCTACCTTGTTCTTGCTTTGTTTTAAACACTAAACCAGTAAAACAAATGCATCACATGCAACCGATCCAAAGTTTTAATGCAGACAGTGCTGGTTTACACAGGGTTTCTCCACCTATCCTGTGCCTGGGCAGAAAAGGCCACAGGATCCTCTTATGCAGACACACTGCGACTGGTCACTTGAAAAAAGTGGCATCAATTGAAACTCAAGAGGAACTGCCCCCTCCCGGTCTCCTCTCCCAATTGCAACGCCCCACGCTGCCCCCCTCCCCCCGCCCCACACCCAACATGCCCAGTGCCCACAAGCAGCGCCTCTGTGACATCAGACAGGGGTCAAGGGCTCTGCGGGCAGCAGGAGCACTGCAGGCAGTCTGTCAGCTGTTGTCCTGGTGGCAACAAGCTTTCAGTCACTGTGGTGCCACGTGTCGCTGGCACCATGCGTTTACTCCTTGTCCTTGTCCTGCTGTCTCTGTGCCAGTGCGTGCAGGGCACAGGTGACACCTGCGAGTGAGTGGTCTCAGGTTCAGGGAGGGAACAGGATCGACTCTGCTGGGGTTCGCTGGAGGGTGCCTGCTTGTCCCTTGTGGACACATAAGAGCTCCCCCGACCCTCTCTAGGAATCCCTCTCCCCCGACCCTCTCTAGGAATCCTAGAGGCACTGAGTAGGACAGTCACGAGTTTCTGGTCTCCACAGGACCTGCGGACTCCGCCTGATGGGCGATGGCTACAGCATGTCGCGTGTCGTCGGAGGCAGAGATGCCCAGGCCGGGGTCTGGCCCTGGATTGTCAGCATCCAGAGCCCCTGGGCAGCCGGCATGTGGCACATTTGTGGAGGGACCCTCATCAGCCCAGAGTGGGTCCTTACAGCCGCTCACTGCTTCATCGAGGCCAGGTCAGGAGCTCCAGGGAACAGAGACATCCCCAACACACTGGCAGGTGCCCAGCCTGCAGCACCATGGCAGACCGGCACCTCGTTTCCTCACAGCACTCCCGGGCCCTCCCAGCCCAATAGAGAGATGGCTCAGGAGAAGGCTGGGTTCCTGCCACTGCCTCCTGTCAGCCTCCAGGCTTGATGGTTCTCAGGCCTGAGGCATACTGGGGCAGCCATGCTCTCCGCACCACTGCTTCCCTCTCTCCCCTGTGAAGGAGATGGCAGTGACAGCTGAGCTGCCACAGCATGTGGCTCTGCTCCCCAAAACCCTCTTTCCCTTTGCCTCACAGGAACATTGAGACGTGGCGTGTGGTTGCCGGTGCCACCCGGCTGAGTCATCTGGGTCCTGAGGCTCAAGTGCGCAAGATAAAGCGGCTTGTGGTCCACGATCAGTACAATAACATCTCCCAGAGCAATGACATCGCCTTGCTGGAACTGGACCAGCCCGTCGAGTGCAACGTCCACGTGCAGTTGGCCTGCGTGCCTCAACCGTCTCTCAAAGTGTCCCAGCTGACCACCTGCTACGTGGGCGGTTGGGGTGCCACTGCCGAGGGAGGTAAGCTCCTGAACAGAAGTACTCACCTCCCGGGTGTGGAGATGGGTTGGGCTTCCTAAAAACAGAGGTGAAAGGCAGCGTCAGCCTGCCAGGACGTCTGCCCCAGGAGAGATGAGTCTGACCCCTTCCCCAGGGCCAGATGGGAGGGATGCGCTTCTGAGATGCCTCTGCCAAGGCAAAGGCAACCCCGAGGGAAGGGGCTCCCCCAAGCAAGGCAGGAGAACCTGTAACACACTGCTGACTCTTCCTTCCTGCCTGTGCTCCCAGCTCTAGCATCAAACGACATGCTCCAGGAGGCTCAGGTCCAACTCATCAACACCCACGTCTGCAACGGCAGCGGCTGGTACCGTGGGGCCATCCACCAGCACAACCTGTGTGCTGGATATCCACAGGGCGGCATCGACACCTGCCAGGTAGGAGCGGGAGACGAGACCCAGCAGTGCAGGCAGCCCCAGCACGGCTGCCCAAACACCCCCAAAGCAGCCCCCTCCCAGACCAGGTCTCACTGTCTCCGGCACCAGAGCGGAGCCTTTCTGCGCACAGAACACCGCTCTGGGAGAGAGCAGGAGCCAGGTCTCACACCCACAGAGGCCCCCAACGTCCCCTTCATCCTCTCTCCTCCTCTGCAGGGAGACAGTGGCGGTCCTCTCGTCTGTCAGGATCCACGCACTGAGCACTTCTGGCTGGTGGGAGTGACCAGCTGGGGCAGAGGATGCGCCAGAGTCCGTCGGCCGGGGGTCTACGTCTCCACTCGGCATTTCTTCAACTGGATCCTGGCACAGACGGAGCTGCAGCCAGCAGGAAGGCCTGCACCGACCCCACCGCCAGCGTTCACCTCAGCGACCCTTCAGAAGCCAATGCAGACCACCAGCGCTACAGCCTGTTCATTTCTATGCCAGAAGCTGATGACAATCTTTAAAATCGTGCAGGAGCTCCTGCAGTACCCGTGGGCTGGAAAGGCTTGAGGGGTAGAACAGACAACCTTGCCTGTTCTGCATCCGTAGTTAGGTTATAGATTTAGGTATAGTAAGTCTTCTTGAAGAGCTTTGAATTGCCTCGTTAACCAATAGATAAATAAATATACCTGTGTTTCTGTATGTGTATATAAAAGTGGCAGAAAACAAGTGGTACTGCTTGTGCTGTGATAGGGCAGCCTATTCCAATTCCATTAGGCTCTGGAAGGGGGGACAGGCCTCTTGGGGGGACTTCAGGAGGGAAGCGAGGCTATGTAGGGAAAAAATCAGAGGGGCTAAGGCCGAGCTAGAGGTCAGATTAGCTAAGTCAGCAAAAGACAATAAAAAATCTTTTTATAAGTATATTAACAGTAAAAGGAGGACAAGGGAGACCATACAGTCCCTTTTGGACTCAGAGGGAACAGCAGTGACAGGGGACGAGGAGAAGGCTGAGGTACTTAATGCCTTCTTTGCCTCAGTCTTTAATTGTAAAGAAAGCTGTTCCCTCTGTGTAGATACCTGGGAAACAGAGGAGCAATATGAGGCTCCCATAGTCCAAGAGGAGGTGGTCAGAGCCCTACTTGGCCAGCTGGACACCCACAAGTACATGGGGCCAGATGGGATACATCCTAGGGTTTTGAGGAAGCTGGCGGATGTATTGGCCAAACCCCTTTCCATCATCTTCCAGCAGTCCTGGAAGACTGGGGAGGTACCTCTGGACTGGAGACTGGCTGATGTAGTTCCCATTTACAAGAAGGGTAGCAGGGAGGATCCCGGGAACTACAGGCCAGTCAGTCTGACCTCAGTGCCAGGGAAAGTCATGGAACAGGTGATGTTGAGTGCTATCATGAAGCACTTACAAGAGAACCGGGTGATCAGGCCCAGTCAACATGGGTTTACCAGAGGCAGGTCCTGCCAAACCAACCTGATCGCCTTCTATGACAAAGTCACTCGGTTGCTGGATGAAGGAAAGGCTGTGGATGTGGTCTTTCTGGACTTCAGTAAAGCCTTTGACACGGTTTCTCACAGCATTCTGCTGCGGAAACTGTCAGCCTCTGGCCTGGACAGACACACACTCTCCTGGGTAGGAAACTGGCTAGATGGCCGGGCCCAGAGAGTGGTGGGAAATGGTGTTAAGTCCAGCTGGAGGCCAGTGACAAGTGGGGTTCCCCAGGGCTCAGTGCTAGGTCCAGTCCTGTTCAATGTCTTCATCAATGACCTGGATGAGGGCATTGAGGGTACCCTTAGCAAGTTTGCAGATGACACAAAGCTGTGTGCAAGTGTCGATCTGCTGGAGGGTAGGGAGGCTCTGCAAAGGGACCTGGACAGGCTGGACCGCTGGGCAGTGTCCAACGGCATGAGGTTTAACACGGCCAAATGCTGGGTCCTGCACTTGGGGCACAACAACCCTAAGCAGAGCTACAGACTGGGAGCAGCCTGGCTGGAAAACTGCCAGGAGGAGAGGGACCTGGGGGTGTTGGTCGACAGTCGACTGAACATGAGCCAGCAGTGTGCCCAGGTGGCCAAGAAGGCCAATGGCATCCTGGCTTGTATCAGAAAAGGTGTGACCAGCAGGTCCAGGGAGGTGATTCTCCCTCTGTATTCAGCACTGGTGAGGCCGCTCCTTGAATATTGTTCTGGGCCCCTCACCACAAGAAGGATGTTGAGGCTCTGGAGCAAGTCCAGAGAAGAGCGACGAGGCTGGTGAAGGGGCTGGAGAACAGACCCTATGAGGAGCGGCTGAGAGAGCTGGGGTTGTTTAGCCTGGAGAAGAGGAGGTTGAGAGGAGACCTCATTACTCTCTACAAGTACCTGAAAGGTGGTTGTGGAGAGGAGGGAATGGCCTCTTCTCCCAAGTGACAGGGGACAGGACGAGAGGGAATGGCCTCAAGCTCCGCCAGGGTAGGTTTAGGCTGGAGATTAGGAGGAGGTTTTTCACGCAGAGGGTCATTGGGCATTGGAACAGGCTGCCCAGGGAGGTGGTTGATTCACCTTCCCTGGAGGTGTTTAAGACACCGGTGGATGAGGTATTGAGGGACTTGGTTTAGTGTTAGATAGGAATGGTTGGACTAGAAGATCCGATGGGTCCCTTCCAACCTGGTTGTTCTGTGATTCTGTGATTCATGGACCTTGCACAGACCTCTGACTGCAGGCCCCAGATTTTCTAACTCTTCATGTTACAGCAACACTGCATGACAGAGCTGGAGGCAGTTATGATTTCTGCCAGGAGATCTAGCCAGCACTCTTGGGAGTGGGAAACCACTGCTTATTCTTCTCAAATTGAAGCCCCACAGAACTGTGTATGGAGTAACTCCAGCTGGACATGTGCCATCAATGCAGAGGCAAGAAATTGCATAATAATTATTAATTGCTCTGAATATTTATTAAGAGGCAGAACACTGTTGTCCATTATGATATCTTTTACCTCATTGTTCCAGATTGCAATGACTTTAATACTCAAAATACTTTCTATGTTTTGGCTCATATAAAATGGGTTGTTTCACTGTGATCATAGAATCATAGAATGGTTTGGGTTGGAAAGGACCTTAAAGATCATTCAGTTCCAATCTCCATGCCATGGGCAGGGACTGCTCCACTGGATTAGATTGCTTAAAGCCTCATCTACTCTGGCCTTGAACACTTCCAGCAATAGGACATCCATGACTTCTCTGGGCATCAACATCACTTTTATTTGAGCAAGAGAGCTTCTTGTGTGCTTCTAAGGGCAGCTGAAAGCTGAAAACAAAGTTTATTTTGTAAATAGTAACTTCAGATTTAAGAAATCACAGAATCACAGAATGACTAGGTTGGAAACGACACACTGGATCATTGAGTCCAACCATTCCTATGAATCAGTAAACCATGCACCTCAGCACCTCACTCACATGTCTTTTAAATACCTCCAGGGATGGTGACACAACCCCCTCCCTGGGCAGCACCTGCCAGTGCTCAATGACCCTTTAAGTGAAGAAATTTTTTCTGATGTCCAGGCTGAAAATTCCCTGGCGGAGCATAAGACCATTCCCTCTTGTCCTGTCACCTGTCACTTGGGAAGAGAGGACAGCTCAAGCCAAATGCTCTACCTTGTTCTTGCTTTGTTTTAAACACTAAACCAGTAAAACAAATGCATCACATGCAACCGATCCAAAGTTTTAATGCAGACAGTGCTGGTTTACACAGGGTTTCTCCACCTATCCTGTGCCTGGGCAGAAGAGGTCACAGGCTCCTCTTACACAGACACGCTGTGACTGGTCACTTGGGAAAAGTGGCATCAATTCAACCTTGAGAAGAACTCCCCCACTGTCTCCTCTCCCAATTGCAACGCCCCACACTGCCCCCCCTGCCCCACACCCGACGTGCCCAGTAACCACAACCAGTGCCTCTGTGACATCAGCCCGGGGCTGAGGGCTCTGCAGGTAGCAGGAGCACTGCAGGCAGTCTGTCGGCTGTCATCCTGGTGGCACAAGCTTTCCATCACTGTGGTACCACGTGTCGCTGGCACCATGCGTGTGCTCCTCATCCTTGTCCTGCTGTCTCTGTGCCAGTGCGTGCAGGGCACAGGTGACACCTGCAAGTGAGTGGCCCCAGGTTCAGGGAGGGAGAAGGATCAGCTCTGCTGGGGTTTGCTGGAGGGCACCTGCTTGTCTCTTGTGGGCACATCACAGCTCCCCCAAGCCTGGGTGGGAGGCGCTGGTCCCCGCCAGCACCCACACCACTGGCACAACTCCTCTGTGGGGCTAAAGGAATCCTAGAGGCACTGAGTAGGACAGTCACAAGTTTCTGGTCTCCACAGGACCTGTGGACTCCGCCTGATGAACGATGGCTACAGCATGTTGCGTGTTGTCGGAGGCAGAGGTGCCCAGGCCGGGGCCTGGCCCTGGATTGTCAGCATCCAGAGCCCCTGGGCAGCCGGCATGTGGCACATTTGTGGAGGGACCCTCATCGGCCCAGAGTGGGTCCTTACAGCCGCTCACTGCTTCATCGAGGCCAGGTCAGGAGCTCCAGGGAACAGAGACATCCCCAACACACTGGCAGGTGCCCAGCCTGCAGCACCGCGGCAGACCAGCACCCCGTTTCCTCACAGCACTCCTGGGCCCTCCCAGCCCAGCAGAGGGAGGCTCAGGAGAAGGCTGGGTTCCCGCCACTGCCTCCTGTCAGCCTCCAGCTTGATGGTTCTCAGGCCTGAGGCACATTGGGGCAGCCGCGCTCTCCACACCACTGCTTCCCTCTCTCACCTGTGAAGGAGAAGGCAGCCGACAAACAAGCTGCCACAGCATGTGGCTCCGCTCCCCAAAATCCTCTTTCCCTTTGCCTCACAGGAACATTGAGGAATGGCGTGTGGTTGCCGGTGCCACCCAGCTGAGTCATCTGGGTCCTGAGGCTCAAGTGCTCAACATAAAGCGTCTCGTGGTCCACGACCAGTACAATAACATCTCCCAGAGCAATGACATCGCCTTGCTGGAACTGGACCAGCCCATCAAGTGCAATGTCCACGTGCAGCTGGCCTGCGTGCCTCAACCGTCTCTCAAAGTGTCCCAGCTGACCACCTGCTACGTGGGCGGTTGGGGTGCCACTGCCGAGGGAGGTAAGCTCCTGAAAAGAAGTACTCCCCTCCCGAGTGCAGAGATGGGTTGGGCTTCCTAAAAACAGAGGTGAAAGGCAGCGTCAGCCTGCCAGGACGTCTGCCCCAGGAGAGACGAGTGTGACCCCTTCCTCAGGGCCAGATGGGAGGGATGCGCTTCTGAGATGCCTCTGCCAGGGCAAAGGCAAACCCGAGGGAAGGGGCTTCCCTAAGCAAGGTAGGAGAACCGGCAACACACTGCTGACTCTTCCTTCCTGCCTGTGCTCCCAGCTCTAGCATCAAACGACATGCTCCAGGAGGCTCAGGTATTCCTCATCAACTCCCACGTCTGCAACAGCAGCGGCTGGTACCGTGGGGCCATCCACCAGCACAACCTGTGTGCTGGATATCCACAGGGCGGCATCGACACCTGCCAGGTAGGAGTGGGAGATGAGACCCAGCAGTGCAGGCAGCCCCAGCACGGCTGTCCAAAAACCCCCAAAACAGCTCCCTCCCAGACCAGGTCTCGCTGTCTCCGGCACCAGAGTGGAGCCTTTCTGCGCACAAAATACCGCTCTGGAGCTGCTGGGAGAGAGCAGGAGCCAGGTCTCATGCCCATAGAGGCCCCCAACATCCCCTTCATCCTCTCTCCTCCACTGCAGGGAGACAGTGGTGGTCCTCTCGTCTGTCGGGATCCACGCACTGAGCACTTCTGGTTGGTGGGAGTGACCAGCTGGGGCAGAGGCTGTGCCAGAGTCCGTCGGCCGGGGGTCTACGTCTCCACTCGCCATTTCTTCAACTGGATCCTGGCACAAACGGAGCTGCAGCCAGCAGGAAGGCCTGCACTGACCCCACCGCCAGCGCTCACCTCAGCAACCCTTCACAAGCCAATGCAGACCACCAGCGCTACGACCTGTCCCTTTCCATGCCGGAAGCTGATGACAATGTTTAAAATCATGCGGGAGCTCCTGCAGTACCCGTGGGCTGGAAAGGCTTGAGGGGCAGAACAGAAAACCTTGTCTGTTTTGCATCTGTAGTTAGGTTATAGATCTAGGTATAGCAAGTCTTCTTGAAGAGCTTTGAATTGCCTTGCTAACCAACGGATAAATAAATATACCTGTGTTTCTGTGTGTGTGTATATAAAAGTGGCAGAAAACAAGTGGTACTGCTTGTGCTGTGATGTTGGGAATTAACAGGCCTTATGAGGAACAGCTGAGAGAGCTGGGGTTGTTTAGCCTGGAGAAGAGGAGGCTGAGAGGAGACCTCATTACTCTCTACAAGTACCTGAAAGGAGGTTGTAGAGAGGAGGGAGCTGGCCTCTTCTCCCAAGTGACAGGGGACAGGACAAGAGGGAATGGCCTCAAGCTCCGCCAGGGGAGATTTAGGCTACACATTAGGAGGAAGCTTTTCACAGACAGGGTCATTGGGCATTGGAATAGGCTGCCCAGGGAGGTGTTTGATTCACCTTCCCTGGAGGTGTTTATGGCACGGGTAGATGAGGTCCAGAGGGACATGGTTTAGTGTTTGATAGGAATGGTTGGACTCGATGATCCGATGTGTCTCTTCCAACCTGGTTGATCTATGATTCTATGATTCTGCTGTTGCCTTTTTACACTCTTAAATGTTCACTGTCTTAAATTCACTCTTACATTAACAGCAGGTCACTACTTTTGGACTTAGCATATCAAGTATGCAAAGTACTTCAAGCCCTTCCACAACGGATGACACTGATTAAATGGCATACTTATTATTTATAGGTGGGATTTTCTCAGGATGCTTCCAGTTGTTAAAACTCAAACCTCATTATTAGTCACATTTTGATTAAGGAGGGGAAAAAGGAACAGACTACAAAGACAGCTCAATTATTTCCATAGAAATTGAAGAAATCCTCTGTTTTAATGACTCTGCAGACTGGACTTGGCCTGTGGTTTTGAATAAGTAACTTTAATACTTTTCCACTAACAGACAAAATCCTCTCCTCCATTCTGGGTTTCACTGTTGACATCAAAAGTCACCAAACAGCATAAAAAGGAACTAATGCTCCTGGACAACATGGATACTCAAAATGAGGTTAAATACCACTACATATTTTCTCCCTGCTTGCTAGATCTCAGTAACAGATTTTAGTATGGAGTTTGGCCATTCAGTAAGATAAAGCCTCGACACATTGTCTATTACTGAGCTAATAATTATTGTCCTTTGCTGGAAGCACAATGTTTTACAGAAGAAATTGACAGTTGTCTCTAATAAACATTTGTTCCACTTGGTGAACATCACTGATGCTGCAGAGATCTCATAGACATTGTAATTCCCTCTCTTCCCAGCTCCACAATCCTAACAAATCACTCTCCCATGCAACCTGCCTGCTGTACATTTCACTGACAAAATTTTGCAACATCTAAAAACACTTCTGGGCCCATCAAACCTTCAGGACAAAGCACACTGTGGTTCTTGGAGAACAGGTAGCATATCAAGGTAGAGAAAGCATTTATGCAGGCATTGAATTTCTAAGTATGTGTTAATGTCATGTGGGCAACTCCAGGAGAGAAAACAGAAGCTACAGCATCCAGGCACCTTTCTCACCTAAGCTGCTAATTCAGGACAATTTAAAGTGAAAGTGCCATCATCTTCCTAAAAGTGAAGATGAGCTTGATGGAAGACAGGTCTGATATGCAGGCAATTCTCTGCAAAAGCAGTGCAGACCTTGGCTACCACCTGCTCTGGAGAAAAACAGAGTAGGAAGTGGTTTTCCTATTGCGCAAAAATCTTTCAAGACTTCACATAAACACTGTTTCACATCAATGCAAATTCAGGAGCTTTCACATTTGCTAAATATTTTTTTAAAAGAGAAATGTACACAAAAGAACCTGAAATGGGAATGCAAGAAAAGAGTAAAACACTTCTCAGTCAGGTGAGAAAATGACTCAGATTTAAGCTTTTATCCTATTTTTTTCTAATATTTTACTTGGAGAATAATATTTACACACTTCTATAAAGATCAGTTATCCAAAAAGGACAAGATGTGCACTCTTGAAGAGCTGAAGGCTGGCATTTGATACGGCTTTTTCCTGGCAAATAGAACTGAGACTCAAACTTGGGTCTCTAAGATCTTTAGGAGACCGAGCTATTTTGGGATGGATCTCATCTGATTTGATCAAGAAATGCTCTATCGAAATCTATGTAATTCCTGTGCTGGGTATGGAAAAACCCCCTCTATATACCTGTTCTGACCATGTGAGCAGTAACTCTACCAAAGATGCAACACATCAAGCTGTGCTGGAGAGAGGCCGTGAAGCCAGTGTTAAAACAGACATCTTACCTTAAAAGCCTTGTACACTTAACTTTTGAAAGGCAGATGCTAATCCCCTAAGATGGGGGATCTTTTGAATAGATCACTGCTGTTGGAGCTGCACCAAATTTCATGAACTGAGAGTTTGGCACCAGTTTTCTATGCCTCTGCAATCCTTAAAATCAATGAGGAATAAGAAACCATCCTGAGATGACAATGGAGACTTTATCACACATGGGGGATGCTGAAAACCCCTTGGCTCAGCCTCGCAGATTGAGGTAATGACACCCTGCATGGTACCAACCTGTCACCGTGAATCAGTAATGACCAAATCATAGAATCATAGGATCACCAGGTGGAAGAGACCCAGCAGATCATTGAGTCCAATCATTCCTATCAAACACTAAACCGTGTCCCTCAGCACCTCGTCCATCCACACCTTTAACAGTTCCAGGCAAGGCCAGTCAACCACCTCCCTGGGCAGAGCGTTCCAGTGGCCAATGACCCTTTCTGTGATTTTTTTTTTCCTTATGTCGAGCCTGAACCTCCCCGGCGGAGCTTGAGGCCATTCCCTCTCATCCTGTCCCTTGGGAGAAGAGCCCAGCTCCCTCCTCTCCACAACCTCCTGTCAGGGAGTTGGAGAGAGCAATGAGGCCTCCCCTCAGCTTCCTCTTCTCCAGGCTAATTGCCATTACAGAAAATGGAACACTTCGATTTACGCTGGAGGGGAAATAAGTTTCATCCAAGTCACTGCATTTTTTTGAAAGTTAGACCCTCCCCCGAGGCGCCACCGGCTCTGCCTGCCCTCTCCCTCCCGCCCTCGCGCTGAGGCGGCGGCGGCCCCGGAAGGCGGTAAAAGGCGGCCCCGGAATTACAAAGGGAAGAGGCCCAAGAGAGTGCTTAGCTTCTCCATCTAGCGAAATTGCTGCACTATGTTCTCCACCAATCAGTCCTCCAGATATGATGCACCAAACCAACTCGTTTTATCAGAGTGTTATTTATTTTAAGTCCTTTATAAGGCATTTACTGAGAGGCAGCTAAAAGCTATACAGTGAAAGAAATGCAAGAACCTTCATAAAAATGAGTAGGGAAAAAAGTCATCAATGAGACAAACTCAGCCAGTACTAGAACTTCAGTTTGTGGGGTTCTTTTGTCCTCTGAAAGGAAGTGACCTGGATGAAGGCATTGAAGGTACCCTTAGCAAGTTTGCAGGTGACACTAAGCTGGGTGGAAGTGTCGATCTGCTGGAGGGTAGGGAGGCTCTGGAAAGGGACCTAAACAGGCTAGACCACTGGGCTGAGTCCAACGGCATGAGGTTTAACACGGCCAAATGCCGGGTCCTGCACTTGGGGCACAACAACCCTATGCAGAGCTACAGACTGGGAGAAGCCTGGCTGGAAAACTGCCAGGAGGAGAGGGACCTGGGGGTGTTGGTCGACAGCCGACTGAAGATGAGCCAGCAGTGTGCCCAGGTGGCCAAGAAGGCCAATGGCATCCTGGCTTGTATCAGAAACGGTGTGAGCAGCAGGTCCAGGGAGGTGATTCTCCCTCTGTACTCAGCACTGGTGAGGCCACTCCTTGAATTCTGTGTTCAGTTCTGGGCCCCTTACCACAAGAAGGACATTGAGTCTCTGGAGCGAGTCCAGAGAAGAGCCACAAAGCTGGTGAAGGGGCTGGAGAATAGCCCTTATGAGGAGTGGCTGAGAGAGTTGGGGTTGTTTAGGCTGGAGAAGAGGAGGCTGAGAGGAGACCTCATTGCTCTCTACAACTACCTGGAAGGAGGTTGTAGAGAGGAGGGAGCTGGCCTCTTCTCCCAAGTGACAGGGGACAGGACAAGAGGGGATGGCCTCAAGCTCCACCAGGGGAGATTTAGGCTACACATTAGGAGGAAGTTCTTCACAGAGAGGGTCATTGGGCATTGGAACAGGCTGCCCAGGGAGGTGTTTGATTCACCTTCCCTGGAAGTGCTTAAGGCACGGGTAGACAAGGTGCTGAGGGACATGGTTTAGTGTTTGGTGGGAATGGTTGGATTCAATGATCCGATGAGTCTCTTCCAACCTGGTGATTCTATGATTCTATGAAAAATTAACTAAACAAAAAAATCCAATAAAAACTGTATAAGTCAAATCACTATTAGACAAACTTCCTTCTGTTCAACAGCAATAGCACTTAAAGGCCACAAGAAAGCACATGCTAAAACCGGGGAAAAAAGCTCTCTCTACCCCTTGACCATTCTATAAATGGTGGGATTTAAGGAAGAGTTTGTGATCTCATCACCTGGCTAGAAAGTGATCCAGTCGTGCATAAACAGAACCAGGTGTCCAGGCTATGATTTTTTGTTCAACACATGAGGAAGATTTCCATTTTTATAGCAGGAAAAGGGAACAGGAGGCATTTACATGTGAGATCAGCCAAGATCATCTCAGAGCTGCAAAGATCTCCTTTACGCAGGAGGCAAGTCCTGAACTACCCATGAAGAACTTGAATCACCTTAAAGGCTCATAATTCCGAAAAAAAACCCCGAAAGTGTAAGGATAGAAAAAAGATTCAAAGTATGCAGTGTTTATTACTTCTGTAGTGTTAATAAAAGTCAATGGTGGCTTAAAATCCCAATACAAACCTGACTTCTTGTTTCCTTGAAAACAGAAATTTCTCAAAGACAGAAAAATTACAGCCAAGACTCCTCACAACTTGGCACTGTGGGAACCTAAACACAGGGACACAGGCTGGGTAGCTCGTGACATCTTTAGCATCCCAAGAGGGGAAAGAGCATTTCAGGTGCATGGTTTGGTGTCTGAACACAATGGGGAACCTGGGAAATCTGCAAGAGGCTGGAGTAAGACAGTGAAAGAAGGAAAAAAAAGGAGCCGGATTTATACATACACTGGGTATATTCAGTACGTGGGATTCATGTAACCCTGAAGGATGTTCAACACACCATGCCCAGTGTAACAGGAGTGCAAACCATCATCTAGCGAACATCTGCAATGCAGCTACTCATTTCACGTTCAGCTGCTTTCATGGTGGTACACAAACGACAGCACTGACTTCTGCTGCGTGTTCTGGGATGGACCTCGCTGTGTTTCCTGAAGAGACCATGTGGCACAGTTGTACAGGGTAGATCATCGGCATCCTTTCCCATTTCATAACTCTATTCGAGTTCTCTACCTTATGTGGGTCAGCTCCACCAAATCTTAGCGGTACACTCAGCATCCCAAAAAGCTGCGCCTACTTCTGAGGAGAAGGCTATGAAGAGGCCACACTCAAACGGAATGAAACTGATTTTAGCAGACAAAAAATAATATGCGTAATAATATGAGCAGCAACAGTAAAGTAACTTGTGGGTATTTCCTCAACCTAAAATCCTCTTTAAAAGCATTACAGATTCGTAGATTAATAGATTTTTAAAGACCAGAGAGAGCAGTTCTGATTATACAATCTGATTTCCTACCATAAAATTGTGTCCCATCACTTCTACATCAAGACAGCAGACCAGCAGACTGTAGCTGGACCTAGGTGTATCTTATGAAAAGATCTTGATTTCAAGTTTTGAAGTAATGCTAAATCTATCACATCCCCTCAATAACTAGTTCTAATGGCTAGTTATCCTCATAGAGAAAGATTGAATTTGTCTAGCTTTGACTTCTATCTTCTGATCTCAGTATGTGCAAGAACGTTAGATTAATGGGCCCTATGCTATCTATTTGATGTCTTTTGTCCCTGGGAAGCGTCTGCCAGTGCCCAATGCTACTTTAAGCGAAGAATTTTACTTCTGATGTCCAGCCTGAACCTTCCCTGGCGGAGCTTGAGGCCATTCCCTCTTGTCCTGTCACCTGTCACTTGGGAAGAGAGGCCAACTCATCCAAATGCTCTACCTTGTTCTTGCTTTGGTTTAAACACTAAATCAGTAAAACACATGCATCACATGCAACCAATCCAAAGATTTAATGCAGACAGTGCTTATTTACACAGGGTTTCTCCACCTATCCTGTGCCTGGGCAGAAGAGGCCACAGGATCCCCTTACGCAGACATGCTGCGACTGGTCACTTGAAAAAAGTGGCATCAATTCAACCTCGAGAGAAACTGCCCCCTCCCTGTCTCCTCTCCTGATTGCAATGACCCATACTGCCCCCCCGCCCCACACCCGACGTGCCTGGTGCCCACAACCAGCGCCTCTCTGACATCAGCCCAGGGCCGAGGGCTCTGCGGGCAGCAGGAGCACTGCAGGCAGTCTGTCGGCTGTTGTCCTGGTGGCAACGAGCTTTCAGCCTCCTGTCAGCCTCCAGCTCGATGGTTCTCAGGCCTCAGGCACACTAGGGCAGCTGTGCTCTCTGCACCACTGCTTCCCTCTCTTCCCTGCAAAGGAGAAGGCAGCCGACAGCCGAGTTGCCGCAGCATGTGGCTCCGTTCCCCAAAACCCTCTTTCCCTTTGCCTCACAGGAACATTGAGGCATGGGGTGTGGTTGCCGGTGCCACCCAGTTGAGTCACCTGGGTCCCGAGGCTCAAGTGTGCAACATAAAGCGGCTCATGGTCCACGATCAGTACAATAGCATCTCCCAGAGCAATGACATCGCCTTGCTGGAACTGGACCAGCCTGTCGAGTGCAACGTCCACGTGCAGCTCACCTACATACCTCAACCCTCGCTCAAAGTGTCCCAGCTGACCACCTGCTACGTGGGCGGTTGGGGTGCCACTGCCGAGGGAGGTAAGCTCCTAAAAAGAAGTACTCCCCTCCCGAGTGCAGAGAAGGGTCAGGCTTCCTAAAAGCAGAGGTGAAAGGCAGCATCAGCCTGCCAGGACATCTGCCCCGGAAGAGACAAGTGTGACCCCTTCCCCAGGGCCAGATGGGAGGGATGCGCTTCTGAGATGCCTCTGCCAAGGCAAAGGCAAACCCGAGGGAAGGAGCTCCCCCAAGCAAGGCAGGAAAACCAGCAACACACTGCTGACTCTTCCTTCCTGCCTGTGCTCCCAGCTCTAGCATCAAACGACATGCTCCAGGAGGCTCAGGTCCAACTCATCAACACCCACGTCTGCAACGGCAGCGGCTGGTACCGTGGGGCCATCCACCAGCACAACCTGTGTGCTGGATATCCACAGGGCGGCATCAACACCTGCCAGGTAGGAGCGGGAGACGAGACCCAGCAGTGCAGGCAGCCCCAGCATGGCCGCCCAAACACCCCCAAAACAGCTCCCTCTCAGACCAGGTCTTGCTGCCTCCAGCACCAGAGCAGAGCCTTTCTGTGCACGGAACACCGCTCTGGGAGAGAGCAGGAGCCAGGTCTCACACCCACAGAGGCCCCCAACATCCCCTTCATCCTCTCTCCTCCACTGCAGGGAGACAGTGGTGGTCCTCTCGTCTGTTGGGATCCACGCGCTGAGCACTTCTGGCTGGTGGGAGTGACCAGCTGGGGCAGAGGCTGTGCCAGAGTCCGTCGGCTGGGGGTCTACGTCTCCACTCGGCATTTCTTCAACTGAATCCTGGCACAGACGGAGCTGCAGCCAGCAGGAAGGCCTGCACCAACCCCACCGCCAGTGCTCACCTCAGCAACCCTTCACAAGCCAATGCAGACCACCAGCACTGCGGCCTGACCCTTTCCACGTCAGAAGCTGATGGCAATCTTTAAAATGATGCCGGAGCTCCTGCAGTACCCGTGGGCTGGAAAGGCTTGAGGGGCAGAACAGACAACCTTGTCTGTTTTGTATCCGTTGTTAGCTTATAGATTTAGGTATAGCAAGTCTCCTTGAAGAGCTTTGAATGGCCTTGTTAATAAATAGATAAATAGATATACCTGTGTTTCTGTGTGTGTATATAACAGTGGCAGAAAACAAGTAGTACTGTTGCCTTTTTACACTCTTAAATGTTCACTGTCTTAAATTCACTCTTAAATTAACAGCAGGTCACTACTTTTGGACTTAGCATATCAAGTATGCAAAGTACCTCAAGCTCTTCCGCAACGGATGACGCTGATTAAATGGCATACTTAATATTTATAGGTGGGATTTTCTCAGGACGCTTCCAGTTCTTTAAACTCATAACCCATTATTACTCACAATTTCATTAAGCACTTTTCCACTAACAGACAAAATACTTGCTGGGGTCTTTTGAAGCAGTGGTTTTGAAACAGCTGATAGTGCTTGAGCCGGTGAAGTCACAGCCCTGTGTGAAGCTGGAACAGTCTTCTGCATAACTGTAACAAAATCCTCTGCTGTTATTTTAATAGAAGAGACATCTAACTGCAGCTTCTCGCTACTGTCCTATATCTGAGGATAGCGGAAGTGCAGAGCACAGAGAGCAGCTTCAGCACATAAAGATTTAATATCAGCACCACAGTATCCTAAAGAAATAAAACAAGGATCAAATGTTACATCAGTTTCAGGCGACAAGGTTTCCAAAATGCAACACTGAAAGACTTGGGACACAGACAAAAATTAAGAAAGTTGCTGCACAGCAAACAAGTTTTGTTATGTGGCTTGCAGCCTGATATGCTGTGCTTAACGAGCCAGCCTTATAATTAAAACTTTGCTCCCAGAGAAGGTGTTCCAAGCCCCTTCAATGTCACGAGAGACAAAAAGAAAAGAAGCAGCTACCTTTGCCTGCAAGAGGTGCCAGCTGCCTTACTGCTTTGCTCAGCTGAAAGCACGAGAGCTTGGTTACTGCCTGGCACAAGCTCACGTTTCTCAGTGCTCAGTCACGTGCACTTAACTCACTTTTTTCCCAAACTTACCCACACATTTTTCAACTAGCTCTTCAAGAAACACGTCTGACAGCTTAGGGGTCCAGTCTCGTGTATGGATCTTGAAAAATATCTTTTCGAGCCTGAAACAAAATGGACGTGTTTTAGTTTGTCCTAAATATTCTCTTAAAACCTCTTGAAGACCAAAACCCCCCAAACCCTTCACATTATTGCAGATACTTATCTACTAAACTTCTAAGGTTTTTAAAGTTCAGTCACTAAGCTGTCTGTTTTGCCAAGCAGATAATTCTGTATTGGTTACAGTAAACCCTTTCCGGGGGCCTGTAGTGAAATAAAAGGCATTTATAGTCTTCATAAAAAAGACGCTTCCACAAGTAAGAGGTCTAATTTGGCAAGTTGAAGAGGAACTCACGATCAAATCGTCCAGGTGGTCGTAAGGCAAGATCTACAGAATCCAGTCTGTTGGTGGCTCCGATTACTACTATCTCTCCTCTGCTGTCTAAGCCATCCAGAAGCATCAGAAGCGTTGATACAATAGAATTAAGAGAAAAATAAAATATCCATTTACTGCTTTAGTACATTTTGTTACATTCTGCATAGCCTCCTCCAACAATCAGTCAAGGACAAGCTTTTATTGATGAGATGCTGTTTAGTGAAAGACTCATTTTAAGACACAGAAAGCAGACAAAGTAACACAGAGCTTGTACTGATAACAAACAGTGAATTGTTGTCGATTATTGTTTAAAAATAATCTGAAACGTAGAAGCATTGAATAACGAATATTCAGCATAAATTAATGTGTCACATACAGTTAAAATAGGTTGTGGTCTTTCCACGAGGATCAAACAGCTTCTATACAGATGTCAAAAATGCCCTACCTGTAAACCTGGTCTTGTTTGCTGGAACGCACAGGAGCAAGACCATCTATCTCATCAAAGAAAATAATGGCAGGTCGCCTCGTTAGGCCTAGAATGAAAACACAAGAATACTGACATAAGTAAAACAAGTCTAAACATGTCTATTCCAGTATTAACCAATAGTGCTAAATGACAGCCATTAAAGCTGGCACCAGGCTGCTGCATCCAGCTAAAGCAGGCACAGGGCATCAAGGTTGTAGCAAGAGAGGAAACAATCCAAGGAGCGTTATAGGAAATATTAAGAGAGTAGAGAAGTACGCCTCACAGAGAAAAGCTCCAGCTCAAGCTGCTGTGTTTTACAAGGACAAGTTTGGGGACAACAATTGTATAGACACAAGCAGAGGGCTTTTCAGTCCAGCAAAGGCACAAGAACGTCAAGCCTGAAGTTTAAAGCAAAACATTTTAGTTATGAAAAATGGCATCTACTTGAAGCGCTTCAGGGGAATTCATTTAACAGCACAAGCAAAACAGGCTGCCTTGCTGGCAATGTTTACAGACAGTGACACAAGGGCTTTCTAAATGATGCTGCTTGCCCAAAGAGGTGGCACTTGAGGACAGTTTGCATCATGCAGGTTGTTTCTGGCAGTGCTCACAAGCTCTCTTTTTTTGCCATATGAAACCCGTCTATGCAAAACCAAACAAAATCCAGCAGAGCCCAAGCAGCAGAGCCATGAAGCACAAGCACGTAGCAGACAATGCTCACCGCTGGCGACACTCGAGCCCTTGCAGCCCAAGTGCCCCCGTTCCATGGTTTGTCGCAGCCGGTGTCACTCTCCAGCGCTGTGCATGGCGATCGAGGGGAGAGGCGAGCGTCAGAGATCACCTCGAGCCCCTGACAGCCCCAGAGGGAGCGAGAGTTCTCAGATGGAACTAAGTGCTCGCCTTCTGCCTGCCCCTCTCCAGGCGACCCGCACCAAAATTCCTCCCCGCAGCCAGCGAAGCCCCAGAAGGCTGGAGCTGGGGAAGAGGAGGGAAGGCACAGGGCAAAGCAGGGAAGTGGGGATACAGGAGGGAAGTACTGGGAAGAGGAAGGAAAGACGGGGACAGGAGGGCAGCACAGGAGGGAGGCAGGGGGAAGAGGAGGGAGGTGGGAGGACAGCTCCGTAAGACCCATCTAAAGTGCAGTTCTAGGCTCCTCTGAAATCCTCTGAGGTTCCAGTCCATGAAGGGCCTGCAAGAAAGCCGGGCAGGGGCTGTTGACAAGGCTGTTCAAGGGGTATAAACTGGAGAGGGGCAGATTTAGAGTAGACCTAAGGAGGGATTTCTTCCCGGTGAGGCCGGTGAGGCCCTGGCACAGGTTGCCCAGGGAAGTTGTGGCTGCCCCATCCCTGGAGGTGCTCAAGGGCAGGTTGGATGGAGCCTTGGGCAGCCTGATCTAGTGGGATGTCCCTGCCCAGGGTAGAGGTTTGGAACTAGATGCTATTGGAGGTCCCTTTAGGCCCAAACCTAGTCCTACCTGAACAAAAGGGTCAGCAGTCATGACTAGATGAAAAAGGGAACCAAAACTGAAACCCTTCTGTCAGGTGACATAAAAAGAAATGGGAGAAAAGCAGGGAAAGCTCAAGGATAGCAATGAGCTGCCCAGATGAATGGTGTGCGCTTCCCATCTTGTGATGGGAACTCCCTGAAGACTGAGGTTCTGGAGGGGAGCACAGGGAAGTTTGTGACCTGAAGGGATAGAAGTTTTAACACCTACGGTTCCTCCCAAATCAAAAGTTGGACCAATGATTGATGAGGTTGGCCCATTTGGAATTGGAAACACCAGTCACCAACAAGTGTTATTTAAACCAGACTGGTGCCTTAAAAGGGTTCAATTGTTGATGCAAAATAATGTTTGAGACATTCAACCTGCCTGTTCTCCCTTCTTACACGCCTCTTCTGAGGGATGGACCACCTGGTTACATAGATCTTCTCAAAGACGAATATTGAGAGACCTGACTGGTCTTTTGGGAAGCAGACTGGGGCTTCTGAATAGCATCGATTCAGAGGTATTGTTGAACAAATGAGCTGCTACAACTTTTGATTTGGCAAAAATACAACAGCCTTTACAAGCTTGCCTTTTGTCTTTGGGAACGCAGCAGTGGTCGCTCTCCAACGTATTACCAAAATGGGAAAACAAACATAAAAGATCAGGAACTAATTCTAGACACATTTGGTGCAGTTCAAAGTAATATTTCTTTGGCTCTCAGTTGCATCCAGGCTTAATTGTGGATGCAATCAGTGGCAGCATCGATCATTAGAGAAGCTGAAGAATGTATTTCTCCTACAGAAATATGAAAAATAATTTGAGCTAATGCTAAGGATTTTGAAAAGAACCTCCAGTCTTGGTGGAAGTTGGTTAATTTTTACCTATGACCCTCTTAAGAGCACTGTCACAGCATATGTGTTAACCATTCCAAATGCTTTAGTAGCTCTGATTTCTCCTGTTTTCACATTAGGCTTGAAGCACAATGGAACTATGCTCTGTCCTTTCGAGCATAGAGCACGGGCCCAAAAGGTGAATTATAAATGGCAAAGAGTAGACCTGGAGTCCTGCATTGTGTGGGAACAACTAGGATTTATTTGTGAAAGTAACACCATCAGAACACAAGATTTTTGCCTAGACACTGACCAAAAGGTTTGCCATTTTAAGGTTGGTCCTGAAGTTGACCCTAATAGTGTAATAATTAACATTGGCAAAGGTTGTGTATGCTTGAGAACTGCTTGCAATAAGTAAAAATCTTTCCTCCTCTTTCCTTTTTTTTTTCTCTCTCTCTCTCTGTCACTTTCTCTCTCTCCTTTTCTCTCTGAGTGCTACTGCCCTGTGGTCCTGAAGAGAACTTGTCCTGAAGACAACTGATCCTGATGTTGAGCCACCGGGTGGTGTAAGAGTCAGTCAAAGGGTCAGTTTCCATCTCAACATTTTCTCATTTCTTGCCTCAGAACTTGACTGTCTAAATCAGAACTGCAGGCCTCAGAAAACAGCCAGAGCTGGTACGGAACGAATGCTTCGTACCTAACTACCTGTACCTTCCTCCTAATCTCAAAAATGTTTTCATAGAAAATCATAGAACAACCAGGTTGGAAGAGACCAAGAGGGAATCAAGTCCAACCATTCCCAGCAATTTCTAAAGCATGCCCCTCAGTACCTCATCCACCCACAACTTAAACACCTCCAGGGAAAGCGAGTTAACCACATCACTGGGCAGACTGTTCCACTGCCAAATGACCCTCTCCATGAAATGTGTTTTCCTTCTGTCGAGCCTGAGCCTCCCCTGGCGGAGCTTGAGGCCATTCCCTCTTGTCCTGTCCCCTGGCACTTGGGAGAAGAGGCCAGCACCCACCTCCACAGCCTCCTTTCATGTAATTGTAGAGAGCAATAAGGTCTCCCCTCAGCCTCCTCTTCTCCAGGCTAAGCAGCCCCAGTTCTCTCAGTCGCTCCTCCTAAGGCTTCTTCTCCAGCCCCTTCACCAGCTTTGTCGCTCTTCTCTGGACTCGCTCCAGAGCCTCAACATCCTTCTTGTGCTGAGGGGCCCAGAACTGAACACAGTAGTCAAGGTGCGGTCTCACCACTGCCGAGTCCAGAGGGAGAATTACCTCCCTGTCCCTGCATAGGACAACCCCAACATTCACCCCCTCGGTCTGCAGGTGCTGTCCAAATGCTTCTTGAATGTTGTCAGGCTTGGGGCCATGACTGCTTCCTTGGGAGACCTGTTCCTGTGCTCCACCACCCTTCGGCTGAAGAAACTCTTGCTTATATCCCACCTAAACCTCCCCTAGCACATCTTCCTGCCTTTCCCTTGGCACCTATCACTGGTCATCAGAGCCCTGCTCCTCCTCCTCCCGCTGTGAGGAAGCTGGGGACTGCAAGGATACCTCCACTCAGTCCTCTGCTCTCGACACCAAAGAGACCAAGTGACTTTAGCTGCTCCTCAGACAGCTTCCCCTCTAAAACCTTCAACAACTTTGTGGCCTCCTAGGGACACACTGCAGCACTTTGCTATCCTTTTGATCAGGTTGCTCAGGGCCCCATCTAACCTGAGCCTGGAATGCTTCCAGGGATGGGGCATTTACCGCTTCTTGGGGCAACTTCTTCATTGCTGCTTAAAATTGTAGTTCAGACACTGAGAAACTGACAGTTTGTCTCAAAAAATGAATAAAGCTGGGGCCCATGGGGACTGTTAACAGTTAGCTGCTAACAGCTGGTCAAGCAAGATCAAGACTTGCAATTATAATTGTTTAAAAAAAACCCTATAGGTACAGTACTGAGTCAACAGCAGTGATAGAAATTCTGATCCAAGCTCTGAGGAATAAAAGTTTTGATCCTGGGAATGTTCCTGGTTCCTCTTCCACATGCTGACATTCTCGTTCCATTTTTCAGTCATTTCGGGGAATGCACTCAGCAAACCGCTCCCACAGTCCCGCAGAAATGGATAACAGCAGCCAAAGTTAAGCAAAAATTCTTTTATTACATTTACATTAATTACATTACATGATATATATACACATTACATATAATTACATTCTATTAATCCATACATATAAATACATCCAACCCCGATGCATAACTTGAAAGGATCAAATCAACCCTTGGGCCCTTTCTGGAAAGGGACAACACTACCCCTTGTCACTTATTACAAAGTAACAGTTCAACCCATAGTCACTTTCTGGACAAGGCAAACTCCACCCCTGGTCCCTTTCAAGAAAGGAGCACTCCACCCCTGGTCCCGTTTCTGGAAAAGGACAAGTCCACCCCATGTCCCTTTCTGGAAAGGGACAACTCCACTCCTGGTTTGTTTCCAGAAAGTAACATCTCAAACATCTCAAACCTTTCCAGAAAGGGGTAACTCCAACCCTGGTCCTGTTTCCAGAAAAGGATAACTCCACCCCTGGTCCCTTGCTGGAAAGGGAAACCTCCCACTCTTGTCCCTTTCTACACTTCATCTTTATTAATACATTTTTACATCTCTTATACATATAAATACATATATAGAAATAATCCTTAATCAATTGTGCAGTAACAGCAAAATACAATGAAAATATAACATTCCAGACCTGGTCCATTTCCAGAAAGATACAACTCCACCCCTGGTCCTTTTCTGGAAAAGGACAACTCCACCACTGGTCCCTTTTGGGAAAGGGACAACTCCACCCCTGGTCCCTTGCTGGAAAGGGAAACCTCCCCCTGTTGTCCCTTTCTAAAACTGATCTTTATTAATATATTTTTACAATTCTTATCTACATAAATACATATGTACAAATAATCATTTGTGAATTATACAGTAACAAAAACATACAATGAAAAGATAACACTCCACCCCTGGTCCCTTTCCAGAAAGGGACAACTCCACCCCTGGTCCATTTCCAGAAAGGGACAACTCCACCCCTGGTCCTTTTCCAGAAAGGGACAACTCCACACCTGGTCCCTGCCTAGAAAGGGACAACTCCACACCTGGTCCCTGTCTAGAAAGGGACAACTCCACCCCTGGTCCTCTTTCTGGAAAGGGACAACTCCACCCCTGGTCCTCTTTCTGGAAAGGGACAACTCCACCCCTGGTCCTCTTTCTAGAAAGGGACAACTCCACCCCTGGTCCTCTTTCTAGAAAGGGACAACTCCACCCCTGGTCCTCTTTCTAGAAAGGGACAACTCCACCCCTGGTCCTCTTTCTAGAAAGGGACAACTCCACCCCTGGTCCTCTTTCTAGAAAGGGACAACTCCTCCCCGGTCCCTTTCCAGAAAGGGACAACTCCACCCCTGGTCCCTTGCTGGAAAGGGAAACCTCCCCCTGTTGTCCCTTTCTACAATTGATCTTTATTAATACATTTTTAAATCTCTTATCTATATAAATACATGTGTACAAATAATCATTTTTGAATTATACAATGACAAAAACATAAAATGAAAAGATAAAACTACGGTGCCGAAGCATCTCTGGGCACAGGGGAAGAAGACTGTCAATTCTTTCTGCATTTCCTAGGAAGAAAAAAGACAAACGCGCTGTCAGCACAAATAAAAGCTTAAGAACCCTGTTATTTCCTCCAGCTGGAGACAGAAGCATCCTTAGGGGATCACCTTTACCCAGGAGATACAAATGTACATTGCCTGCAACTCTGCTCAAGAGCCTCAAGTAGATCATGAAGCAGAGCCATTTCTGTTACCAATGCTGTCGTTTCTGTTACCAAAGATGGGAGTGTGAGAATGTCTGGCAAAGCAAGAGTCACCAGCTAGCGGCAGTACCTTGTTCCACTGCTGTGTTGTGTGAAACTGCGAAGATGTAGCTTAAGAGAGCAGTCACACTAAGTGAAAATATTACTGCCTCCCCACTGCCCATCATCAAACTCTGCCTCCCTCAGACCAGCTAGCACAAAAGAGCGTGTATCCTCCTCAACTTCCTTCCACATAACGTACGCAAAAGATGCACAAAACCCACGCAGCATCCCTCCAGCTGCTGCAAGCAGAAAAGACAGGACGGGACACAAATGCCTGCTCAACGTCCTGCGTGACCACTTCTGACTGCTCTCACACAGATGACTGCATCTTCCTCTTATGTTCATCAAAGTTCTAGGCCCACTGCCAAGCAAATAAACAAACCAAGAAATCCCAAACAAAACCAAACAGCTACATTTGTACTCAAAAGTACAGAAGGGCTCTACCGTACCAGTTCTCTAATGGGTGATAACTATGGAGCACATGCTACTAGTGCCCTGACTCTGTGAAAAACCTTAGTGGCCTCCCAACATACACAGGCAGACATGAACAATAAAACTCCCTGAAACCTGCTTCCTTAAGAAGGCAGCTTTAAAAATAGAGCTTCTCCTCTACAAATTAAACTGCCACAGTTTAAACATGTGGCAGTAATTGTGCTGACAAGCCCTTTCATCAAAGGGAATTCTCATCTGCTCACACTCGCCCCTCACAGAGGAAACATCCATGTGATACTCCCTTTTTCATCACAGCAGCTCAACAGCAGCCCTTTCCTCTGCACTGGCCAACTTCCAGGATTCCAACCTAGCAATTTTCCCTATTTTACTCACTGCAGTAGCCCCTGAAGATCACTTCCTTGGGCTATGCTCTCCAATTTGTGCAAAGGAATTCCTTTTACCCCCTCCAGCTAGGCCTCATTTTAGCCCTTTCCCTAACGGTAGCCAAGGACAGCAACTTTTCACCTCTGAGGGACTGGAAAAGACTTAGCCAGAACTGTAGCAACACAAAATTCTAACATTGAATTAGGAAAGACTTTGAGAAAAGTAGGTATTAGTATTTTATCCACTATAAGCTTTAGATCAACCTGCTAACTTCAAGTTTAGAGTCATCTCTGCTAGAAAGAAAGGTCCTTTTCAGTTTCCTAAGAACTGAAACCATGCAAAACACAGACCAAAGCCCACATATCCATCAGAAAAACTATTAAAATAGATATTAACAACCAGTGGTGCTATCAGGTTGTCAGTGGGGTATTTTACAATTCAACAAGTCCTTTGAAATTAAAAATTAGGAAGAGAAAACAGTCTCCTAGAATTTAAATCACCAAGAGCAAGAACAGCAGCCTACACCAGATGTGGCAATACAACACTCATCGTTCTTTACAGGCTGAACTATTTCACGAGCTCAATGTCCTTCCCATAAATTGTTTTAACTGGCATTGGTTAACAACTGACTTAATTTGCAATGTACACGTAGCAAGAAAATGTCTTTCTTGAATTTCAGCTTTGTGAATACTAGACTTACTTTGAGCTGACAGTAATGTGCAATCTCAGGCAGTGTGACAATTTCCTTTGCTCTCTTGACTCCGACGAATGCATCTGTAATGACACAGATTTCTTAAGTCAGGATTTCTCTTTCCTTGAAATACAGCATTAGTGCCGCATCCTGTACCCAGAACATAGTCTCTCTCTGCAATGACAGACACCAACCTGAAACAAAACCATCAGCTTCAAGATTTTTTTTTTCAAACACAGAACTCCTACTTTAGAGAGCAAGTACTACTGCAAAGCAAAGTTCTTAGGTGAAGTCGCTTACTACATGAACAACTAAAGATGAACAGAAAAGCCTTTGGAGACAAGCCCTTCTTCAAAACTTACAAAGCTGTAAACTTCGAAAGCTAAACACAGCTTGGGCAAAACTCGAGACAATTTTAAGCTTCTAAGGAAGCTTGGTGTTTCACGCTAAAGCAGAAATGGACAAGGAATGTGTGCAGGAGCCCCAGGATAGGCTTCATTGTGAAGCTTTAGGTGTTTCCAAGACAACTGAGGGTACGGGGCACCTGAAATTCCGTATCTTGGTCCTTAATCTCCAGTAAAGTTTATACAAGGGTAGCTTAGCGATTCAAGAACTCTCAAACACAAGTATAAGAGCACGTCTTGATAGAAAATTACCACTAAAGCAAACACTGTCAACTTGCAGTTACCAGAGTTTTATGTGTACAATATCCTCACCTGTGTTGGGGTTTGGTGCAGGAGGTTTAGCAGCTTGATTCAAAATCAGGTCCTCAAAAAACATTCTTCGCTCCTGATCATTAGGCAATTGGATGTCGAAAACTTCATAATCATTTAGAAACAATGCTCTTAGCTAAAGCATAGAACAAAAAGATAATTCAGAGATAAGGCCACACCAATCCTTGTTAAGCTGAAATTAAACTGTTGCGGAATTTGTTAAAAGTATAAAAACTTATCTAGATAAATTAAACCTCTTCACAGCATTTGATGATAAACTTATCTAAGTAAGGCCTCCCCAAGTAACCGAGATAAAATAATAAAAGCAGCATATTTGCATTTTGAAGAACTTCCTTTAAGGCACACTCTCAGATGTCTAGAAAGCTAAGCACGTGCTCTTACTCAATTTTGTTAAGGAATACAATACAGAATTTATTTCCAAGTCACTTAAGGAGAAGTTGGAACTTAGAGCTTTCTAATTTGTAAAGCTTTCATCTACAGAAAGAAAGAAATCAAAATTCTTATTTAAGAACTTAAATTTGAAATTATATTGCATCATCAACTGTGTGACCACTGTACTTGTTCAGGGAAAACACCTTTTGCTCTTCAGTAACAACATTTTCCGTAAAAGTAGCTTTTTCCTGTTTACTTTTCAAGCACCGTATACTCTTGACTAAGAGCATACCAAACCGTCTGGAAGTCATTGGAATTATTGCCTGAAGTACATTTTGGCAAATGTCTAATAAGCATCAATGTATGAGAAGAAGAATAAGAGAGTTTCACATAATGCTTTCAGCACCGTTTGGTCTAAACAGATTTTAAGCGACCCGGTTAGGGTGCCTGAGGAATAACACTATGGATTTGCTTAAGAGTGTACACTACTCCAGCACTTCAAGGATTTATAAATTAACAAGAAACTGAATAGAAGAGTAAGAAAAGTAACAATAGAAATAGCTCTTCTGGGAGAGCTGCATGATGCACATCAGAAGTTGCAAGCAGCAAAACTGGAGCAAAGGATGGAATGTTAAGCAGCGATGTTGTAAATGTTGCTCTCACTGTAGATCCAACAGCCTCCCACCACAAATGGATATGTGGGATATAAATTATACTTGGTGTTGTTCGCTGCACTTCTCGCAACAACTGGTAAAAGGAAAACTTGGATAAGAAACCTAAACCACGCAGAACAGGCTAAGAAATAGCTGCATATCTGTGAAATTATCTTACAAAATAGGAGTATGTGAAGCCAAAATGTTAATACAAACTGACAAAAGAACAATTCCTTAACCCTAAGGTAAAATTTGCCCTTGGACTCAAATACAGATATTGCTACATGGACAGAAGCAGGCCTGAACCTCTACTTGACATTAGAATTACTTAGGCGTGACACAACTTCTAAGGAGCCTCTCAACTCAGCGAGAGTGGTAGTGTGCCCGAAAAAAAAGACTAAAACCTATCAGCAGGATGTGTTAGTCTGGGTAAATTGCTGCGTGACTGTGTCTACACCGTTCTCAGTTCTGAGCAGGCACATACCCCAGTCAGTCTGGAGCACAAGCTTCCACACGCTACCTGCTAAACACAAAACCAAACTACATCACCTGCCTTTTCTCTTGAAGGCACTTTGGAAAAGCACCAGCACAGCACAGCAATACAGATTTTTTTTTTAACAAGTGAAAAGCACCCAACAGCTCAGCTTGCCTCTGTTGTTTAAGGCAAGGTTTTTGGCTACAGCACAGGAAAGAAACCTTAGAGCAGAACTAATCGACAATGCTACCTTCATCATCAGCTAGTTCTTCGTCACTTCTCTGCATTTCTTTCTCTACTGGGGAGTACGTAGCAAGGTTTTCCTAATAAAAAGAAACAAGAAAACTCAATCGCAAAGGTGCAGAAAACCTCACACAGGCATATTTAGAGCCTGGATAGTAACATTATCAAAGTACCCGATGGACACCAAAGATTACATCGAAGTACAGTGGGAAATAACAGGAACATTGTTCTAGCATCCAAGATTACTGAGGAGAATTTTCCCTCTAACATAGTGCTGAGTACATGTGGTAGTTAAATACCTAGCCAGGTATACAACCCAGCATATAAATTAACAACAGGTTGAAATCCAAGAGTGTGGAAGAACCCAGGAAAAAGCAATCCAGCCCAGACAATAAAGAAATCAATCACACAAGCATTTGAGAGGTGATATACAAAGTACTAGGGACAACTCTGGTCTCATTAACCAAAAAATAAAATCATTCCGTTTGAAACAAAAACCTATGATAGCAGAGTAGAAAGATGTCTGAAAACTTCAGCGCCTTTCACTAAAAAGGACAGTAGAATAACTCAATTTAATAGAACAAAACTAAGACAGAGGAAACAGGTATATCATTTCAACCGAAGTTCCTCTAGGGACTGAGGACTACTCAAGCTCATGGGAAAGGCTGACGTGAGAACAAACAGAGCTAAAGTAGACATCAATTGATTCAGTTTTCAGGAAGATCTGAAGCAATAAGCCAAACCCTCAAACGGCTGTTTGTAAAGCGTCCATCCAAAAATCATAGGGCAACTCAGGCAGTAGTACAAGATAAGCACATCACTGCTATTTCATCTCTCCTTAACAAGATGCTTCCTCTACCATTACAGCGTATCTGTAGCACAACTAAAACAGCAAGATGCTAGATTATAAGTAGACAGCAAAACCAAATGTTATTTTAGACGACGCTTCTTTAGAAGTTAGTCCAGCTACATTAAAATTGCAGCTATGTTATTTCCCTATGTGAAATATGTACTTAAACACAAATAGTAAAAGAAATTAGTATCTACTTCTTTTACATTGCAGAACACCCCAAGTCTACCTCCAGTAGCCGTCCAAGCCTCTTCTTCACATCGTCCAGTTTTTGTAAGACTACCACTGCAGTCCTAAGAGAAAAAGTTGTCATGTAAGAGCAAAGACAGGCAAGTACAAAACCCACCCATTTCAAACACTCGACGCAATCAGGAGGACATTTTAATAGAATAGGCATAAAGCAAGAGTCATTGACACTTAGCCAAGTTTTTAAACACTACTTCAAATTAGGCCAAATGTTTACTTGCTCATAGACAGATTTCAGAACAAGTATTTGAGCATTTGCAAACATACATTGCTCTCACATTTATTTTCCCTACTCACTGAACATAGGAAAACAAAAAAAAAATCTGGTTTAGTAGGGAAAAAAAGAAATCTGAAGATCATAGGAAGGTTAACAGAAAAATTGTGGCATGTGTTAATAGGGCTTAAGTTGCTCTGCAGGACAACATTAAGTCACTTCAGGTTCACAGCCTTCCTCATACAAGTTACTTATTCTTCTCTTAACTGCAATTGAAGTTTCGTGGTGGTTTTCCATCACTAGAAAAAGTAACCCATACTGGAAATTGTTTTCCATACTGGAAAGGATGCCCCACTGCTCATACATTTTGCAAGCCTTTCAAAAAACAAGGTCAACCAAGCCACTTACTTTGCTAGAAGTTTGTCACGTAAAACAGGTTGATTTGTAGTGCTACAACGACAGTCTCCAAGTGTGCATCTTGGACAGACCTCCAAGTCCTCATTTTCTTCAAGGACTTGTTCCACAGCTTTTACATCACCTCTGGTCTTCAGTGGTCTGGTGACTAAAACACATAAACATGTAAAACATTTGGAGACACAAAGTATCATTCTCTTTATTTTGCCATTGCTTTAGGAAAACGTAAAAAAATCTGCAGTGGTTTGGTTTGGGTTTTTTTTTTTTTACTTTAAATACTGATTTAGAAGTTACTATCATGACCACAACATCCAACTTCTGTTTAAACTGCCTACCTAAACCCACCATTTGTATAATAAACTTTGTAACAGACTGTAAGTAAATCAGATGAAAAAAACCACACAACTTTTGTTCCTCGCAGGAGGTAAGTTTATTCCAGTTAATTCTTCACACAAAAACGAAAACAATCAATCCTTAAGGTGTTCTCATTCCATACATGTAAAATTATATTCAATCATTTTAAATTGCTTCTGTGCAAAGTCTTTTCTCAAGATGTGTGGGTTTGGTATGTTTTTTTAAACACGCATCGCTTTCATTTTCTGCATCATGACACAAAAAAACCTCTAAAAGTTAAGAAATGTCTCGGATAAACACCTCAATACCAAAGAACTCAAAACGCTTGCTTGCTTTAAAACAAGATCTGCCCAGCATTTACCACACAGGAGTCTGCCACGGGTTCATTACTGGCACTATCATTAGAACGGTTAAGAGAGGGCAGGGAGAAAGCAGCGCACAACTTGAATTGCTACACACAAAATGCATTTGAGGAGCCTTCCCACATTCAGCCCATGGCTGGCGGGACTGCCTAGAAAGAACCCATTTCCCCAGCTGCCAGCAAGCACCCTCACGGTACCAAGCTTGCTGGTGTACTCAGCACAGCAATTTGGTTCCAAGGTAAAAACATCAGTCATGTCTCCCCCAAACAAGGGAATTATTCAATTGGTTTTTAACTCACACGTAATACTGCAATATTCCCTCTTATTTGCAAGAACAATTTTCAGATAATTTCTGTCCTGCAGAGTCCAGAAAATCCATGTCAAGATGAAAACCAAAAGAAGGAACTGATTCTCTAGCACCAACACACAGCCTGGAATTCACACCACATACTTCCCAAGCCTGAAAGAAATTCCTCCTCCTATTTGCACCAAACTACCTCTTCTCATAAAATTTATAGAAAATGCACTCTCTTTCAGATATCTGTTCTTACAACTTTGGCTGACGTTGGTTCATGACCTCAGAAGTTTTGGGGGCCAATGAAGTAGACCAAGAGACTAAATACAATCCTTCTCAGAAATGAAGCAAAAAAAAAAGGAATTCTCAGGAGTCACCACCACTTACCTTCTTTAGACTCTTCTTTCTTTTGGTCCCATTTAGTCTTTGCCAACTGCCTACATTAAGCAAGAATACAGAAGGGCAAAAAGAATTATTGCATTTACAATTACCGCATGGAATTCCCCACCGAAACTCACTAACCTGACAAACTTCATATACTCAGTACTCCATGTCGTGCAAAGAAAAGCTTGCAGACCACAGGGAGGATTCAGATCTCAAGTCTGCTCAGTACCATACAAGGGCACTTCTAGAAGGACAAAGTTCCTAACCTGCTAACCCTGGAGTCTCCAGAGTGCAAATAAGACCCCAGGAACCAAAGGGCTTTACTGAGAAGAGTGTTTCTCCTTCCAAGACACCGGCAAAAATAGGAGTACGTGAAGCCAAAACGCCAAAACAAACCGACAAAAGAACAACTCCTTAACCCTAAGGTAAAATTTGCCCTTGGACTCAAATACAGACATTGCTACATGGACAGAAGCAGGCCTGAACCGCTACTTGACATTAGAATTACTTAGGCGTGACACAACTTCTAAGGAGCTCAGCTAGCGTGGTAGTGTGCCCGAAAAACAAGACTAAAACCTATCAGCAGCATGTATTAGTCTGGGTAAAATGCTGCGTGACTGTGTCTACACCGTTCTCAGCTCTGAGCAGGCACATATCCCTGTCAGTCTGGAGCACAATCTGAACAAAGAGCTGTGTGAGAAGACGAAGGCTGCCCATGTAAAAGAAGCCTGGGCGCCCTGGGCGGCGGCGGAGAAGGAGGCTTGGGAGGAGGCGAGGGAGGAGGGGCTCGCGCCGCCCAGCCAATCCCGCGGCGGCAGAACCGGCGGCTTCAACTTTTTCGCGGCAAAACGGCTGAAAGTCGCAGTGCGCCCCCGTGTGTCCCTCCGCCGCCGGGACTCGCTGCCAGGGCACACAAAAAGTAGTTACTGTTCCAAAACGTGAACTGTTGCTAGGAAGGTTAAAGTAGACTGAAGTTCTCCCAAGTAACTGTATCTTTTGCACCTCTGCAAAAATGTCTCTCGGATAGCATAGGTTTTATGGCATTTTTCCCAAAGACTCTTTTCCCTACACTGTTACTTCCTCTGTTCAGTATGATGTTCGCTGATAAATAATCGCTGTCAGAATAAGATTAAAAGTAGGCCTTGGAAATCAACGGTAGATGCATAAAGTTTCTGGGGAAAATCATACATCGGCATGTAAGTGGGAAACAGACTCTGTCCCCAGCTCTTGCCTGGTTCCACACCATTGATGGAGATCCCTCCCTCACGCTGCCCTCAGAAAGGATGCTCACTTTCTATAGCTCTAAAACGAGTCTTAGAGAGGTTATGTTCCAGGGTCTTTGGTATCTTTGTGGTTTGTGATCTGTGCTCAACAGGTGTGTCTTTCCCTATGGTCTTCTGCTTGCAACCTTCCCCTGTCTCAAATGGCAGGTGAGACAGAGCTGAAGCAGCTCCCAATTAGCGAGACTCTTGTCAAGTTCATCCTGAAATTAGTCCTAGGAAACCAACAGAAGATGTCTAAGGCTTCTGGGGAGAATTACATCTCTGCGTGCAAGTGGGAAATTCCATCCCCAGCTCTTGTCTGCTTCCACACACCTGATGCAGGTCGCTCCCTCATGTTGCCAGGCCCTGAGCAAGGATGCTCGCTTGCTAGAGCTCCTCAAGGAGTCTTGCAGAGTTGCTCTGCCAGCACGTCCAGCATCACTGTGGTTTGTGTTCAGTGCCATCTGTGCTGAACAGGTGTGTCTTTTCCTATGGTCACTTGTTTGCAGCCTTCCCCTGTCTCAAACGCAAGGTCAGGCAGAGCTGGAGCCAGCTCCAAATGAGCAACAGAGCGCAGAATCCTAGAATCCTAGAATCACCAGGTTGGAAGAGACCCACCGGATCATCGAGTCCAACCATTCCTATCAACCACTAAACCATGTCCCTCAGCGCCTCGTCCACCCGTCCCTTAAACATCTTCAGGGAAGGGGACTCAACCCCCTCCCTGGGCAGCCTCTCCTAGTGCCCCATGACCCTTCCTGTGGGATTGTTTTTTCCCGACATCTAGTCTGAATCTCCCCTGGGGCAGCTGGAGGCCATTCCCTCTGTCCTGTCCCCTGTCCCCTGGGAGAAGAGCCCAGCTCCCTCCTCTCCACAACCTCCTCAATTTTTCACCTCTAAGTGACATTTCATGGAAAGAGAAACACTGACTGTGCTGAAACATACTGATTTCAGTGAAATTTCTGATAGAAAGTTAGAGGAACAGATGGTTTTTACTTTCTCATTTCACTTTATTGAAATGTTTATTTTCAGTATATCAGACAAGTTTCATTTTTACTTTCTTACTCTGTTTTATTTCACCTTGATTTTATACAGTGATCCTTTCAACACTGTGCTTCTAGAAGAAGTCTGTCTAGAAAGCTGCCTGGAGGAGAAGGACCTGGGGGTGTTGGTTGACAGCGACTGACCATGAGCCAGCAGTGTGCCCAGGTGGCCAAGAAGGCCAATGGCATCCTGGCTTGGATCAGAAAGGGTGTGAGCAGCAGGTCCAGGGAGGTTCTTCTCCCTCTGTCCTCAGCACTGGTGAGACCGCAGCTTGAGGCCATTCCCTCTGTCCTGTCCCCTGTCCCCCGGGAGAAGAGCCCAGCTCCCTCCTCTCCACAAGCTCCTTCCAGGTGCTTTCCCAGAGCCAGGAGGTCTCCCTGCCCTCAGCCTCCTCTTCTCCAGGCTAAACCCCCCCAGCTCCCGCAGCCGCTCCTCAGCCCCCTCGGCCCAGGAGCTGGGGGAGGGGCGTGGGCAGCACGACACGCGCCGCTGGGCTCGGGGCGCCCCCTCCCGTCTCTCCCCGAGGGGCGGGGCCTCGGTCGGGCGGATACCGCGGAGGGATCGCGACGCGTTGGCCTCGCTCGGCTTGTGCTGGGAAGCGCTGCGCGTCCTCCCTCCGGCTCCGAGTCCATCTTCGTGGAGCCCCTCGGGGGTGGCCGCCGCATCTGGATCCCATCCGAGGCGGCCGGAGCCCGCAGGACGCGGAGAGCCGGCGAGGCGGTGAGTTAGCGGCTAGGGGAGGAGGGGAGTTTGATGGACTCGCCCGCAGCCCCAGCCTCGCCCCGCGGGTTGGGGTCACCCCCCGGGGAGGGGACAGCTCCCCGCATCGCCGCTCCCTTGGGGAACTTCTTCGGTTGCAAATGTCATCCTGGCGAGATCTCGGCGAGCGCTTGAGTGGGGGTGAGGCTGGCGGAGAGCGGTGGCCGTTAGGATTCCAAAACTGCCTCGGAAACCGGTGCTCGGCGTAACGTTCCTCAGCTCCTTTGCCCTCTGCTTTCGCAAGGCCTCGTGTAGTCGGAAATCGAGGCTCTTCCTTCCGAAGTTGTCCTTGCTTGAAAGTCGGGGTAGGTGAAGGTGGAGCTGTGTGAGCAGTGCAGGTGACCCGCTCCTTCTTGCCTTTGTGCTCGGGATGAAAATCCCTTCGTGGGAAATAGGCAGAGCCGCAGGGAGATGTGTGGATGTGTTGTAATGCGGCTCCATCCCTCTAGGGTTTGGTCTCGGTGTGTCTGTAGCTGCTGCTGGGGGCTGGCAGCCCAGTCTTTGCTGCAATCCTCTTTGCTGTTGTCTGTGCCAGAGCCCAGCAGCTGCTGATCTGATCGGGGCAGTGGGATGCAGAGTGCTATGAGATCGATTTGCTGCTTTGGAAAGGGGAAAAAAAGTTTCTTGTAAGATCACATGTCTGTTTGAAAACAACTTTTCCAAATGCATTCAGCTCTTTTCTTGAGGCTGGTGTCAACCAAACAGCCCAGCCCTTCACAGGCATGCAAACTGTTGACCAGTTTTCCTTGAAACTCTTGAAAAATAAGCAAGGTGTAAATTTGATAGTTCTGGTATCAGTGCTTGCATGGATCAAGCTGAAAGTAAACAATCCAAGCAATTGAATTGCCGGAGAAAAAGAAGCAAATCGATTTCAGCTGGACACTAGTCTGTTGCATCTCAGCAATGTTCTAAGATGATGATTGGAGTTTTAGAAGTTTGCAAATCAGAAGCACGTGCCTTTGTTGCTTAAGCCTTTTACACACATCCGACGGCCACTGCTACTTCAACCTTTCCTCTCTCTCCCTGTCTTCACATACATTTTAAATCTCTCTTCTTTCCTTTTCCATCACTGATCACACTTCCTATTAAGTCACATGAAGTCTTGTCTCTGCCAGTTAGGCAGGTGTTCAAAATTTCTTGTACTGTTGATACACATGATGTACACAAACACATATTAAACCTGTGCATATTGTTCCCCAACTCTACACAGGCAACAGCAAAACTGCCTGCAGGAATGATCACACCACAGCTTTTGGATAAGTGGGTAGCTGGCACTCCCTTAAAATGTTAAGGGTCATTCCTTCCTATTTTAATAAAGCCTGTTTAAGAATTCCCCAATAATCGCTGGGGTGCTGATTATTTTTTTCCAATAAAATTGGTCATAACTTAGTATCCCCCTGCAGAGATAACCCCGTTAATTCCTGCAGCCTCAGCAAAGAATCTGAAAAGGGGAAAAAACCCTCCTTCACATTCACAAAGGAGAAGGGTGGCATTCATGCACACAGCCACAGGGTTGGTTTTTAGGCTGTTTTGGGTTTTTTCCTCTCTTTTTTCTTTTCCTTTTCTCTCTCTTTTCTTTTTTTTTTTCATCTAGGTATTTTAAAATGTTGTCCTCTGCAGCCTTCCACTCCTCAGGTGGCAGGTAAATCTACCTGCTTGCCAGTGGACATTTAGTGGGCATTTGAGCGGAAAGGCTTCGGAGACATATTTCTGAGATCCCATCTGCACTAAAGCCTAAATTCTGAGCGTCTCTCAAAGCCTGTACCATAACCAAGAGAGTGGGGGCTCAGACCTGTACTTCTAACCCTAGGCTTGCCCAAGATTGCAGGCACAATCGTACCTTGTACCTTGCAGCCTTGTTAAAAGTCCTTAACCGTGACTCTACAGTCAGAGGCTAGCTAAAAGTTCTTATTCGAGCTAATGCTACCTTCTAGTACTGAAATCACCAAATCTATACATAATATTCCAATATATAATAGGTTAGTAACTTATAACAAGTAATTTCTTCCTTCAGCCTCAAAGGTCTTTTCCAACCAAACCGTTGTGTGATTCTAATTAGATTTTAGTCCCACAACAAGCAAATGGTCCAGCTTGACTGGTCCTCTGAATCCGTTCTGAAATAAACAGGCGTTTGGGTTTTTTTGGTCATGAAATGCTAAGTTTGTATGAAAGGCTTCAGCACAATAATTTTCTTGAAGGCTCTTAAGGTCAGGTTGTCCCCAAGGAAAGTGTGGTGGAGGGGAGCTTTAGCTTTGAGAGTTGGTTTATTTTTTTCTTAGTGCGGAAGTGGTTCCAGGCTTAAGTGCCATTGGTTGCACCACTATCAAGTGAAGAGAGTTGCAGAATCAATTTGCCTACCTGAGGGAGAATTTCCTTCCTAGCTCACCATCCGTCATTCAGATAACTGTTGTCTTTTCCCTAGGAATTTTCCTCTGACAAACCTGAAGGCTTCAATGGACAGTCTTCAGGATCAACGACAAAAGACATGCCTACCTGTTCTGACTCTGGCTTTGAAAAAAGCATGGAAATGCTAAGCAAAAATATCGATCAAAGACTCTTTACAAGGTATAGTATTTCTAGATCTCCAATCTCTGTTCAGTTCATGGATTTAAAAGCAAAAGTGAAAGCATGCATGATAAGTCATGTCACGCTAAATCTGCAGCTGAAAATCCCCAGGAGAATAGGATTATTTCAGTGTCAGTGCCAGTGTCTTGGAAGGAGAAACACTCTTCTCAGTAAAGCCCTTTGGTTCCTGGGGTCATATTTGCACTCTGGAGACTCCAGGGTTAACAGGTTAGAAACTTTGTCCTTCTAGAAGTGCCTTTCCAGTATGGAAAACAATTTCCAGTATGGGTTATTTTTTTCTAGTGATGGAAAACCACTAGGAAACTTCAATTGCAGTTAAGAGAAGAATAAGTAACTTGTATGAGGAAGGCTGTGAACTTGAAGTGCCTTAATGTTGTCCTGCAGAGCAACTTAAGCCCTATTAACACATGCCACAATTTTTCTGTTAACCTTCCTATGATCTTGAGATTTCTTTTTTTCCCTACTAAACCAGATTTTTTTTTGTTTTCCTATGTTCAGCGAGTAGGGAAAATAAATGTGAGAGCAATGTATGTTTGCAAATGCTCAAATGCTTGTTCTGAAATCTGTCTGTGAGCAAGTAAACATTTGGCGTAATTTGAAGTAGTGTTTAAAAACTTGGCTAAGTGTCAATGACTCTTGCTTTATGCCTATTCTATTAAAATGTCCTCCTGAGTGCGTCGAGTGTTTGAAATGGGTGGGTTTTGTACTTGCCTGTCTTTGCTGTTACATGACACTTTTTTCTCTTAGGACTGCAGTAGTAGTCTTGCAAAAACTGGACGATGTGAAGAAGAGGCATGGACGGCTACTGGAGGTAGACCTTGGGGTGTTCTGCAATGTAAAAGAAGTAGATACTAATTTCTTTTACTCTTTGTGTTTAAGTAGCATATTTCACATAGGGAAATGACTTAGCTGCAGTTTTAATGTAGCTGAAGTAACTTCTAAAGAAGCGTCGTCTAAAATAACATTTGGTTTTGCTGTCTACTTATAATCTAGCATCTTGCTGTTTTAGTTGTGCTACAGATACGCTGTAATGGTAGAGGAAGCATCTTGTTAAGGAGAGATGAAATAGCAGTGATGTGCTTATCTTGTACTACTGCCTGAGTTGCCCTATGATTTTTGGATGGACGCTTTACAAACAGCCGTTTGAGGGTTTGGCTTATTGCTTCAGATCTTCCTGAAAACTGAATCAATTGATGTCTACTTGAGCTCTGTTTGTTCTCATGTCAGCCTTTCCCATGAGCTTGAGTAGTCCTCAGTCCCTAGAGGAACTTTGGTTGAAATGATATACCTGTTTCCTCTGTCTTAGTTTTGTTCTATTAAATTGAGTTATTCTACTGTCCTTTTAAGTGAAAGATGCTTAAGTTTTCAGACGTCTTTCTACTCTGCTATCGTAGGTTTTTGTTTCAAACGGAATGATTTTATTTTTTGGTTAATGAGACCAGAGTTGTCCCTAGTACTTTGTGTATCACCTCTCAAATGCTTGTGTGATTGATTATTGTCTGGGCTGGATTGCTTTTTCCTGGGTTCTGCCACACTGTTGGATTTCAGCCGGTGCTCAGCATAACATTCATCAGCTTTCGCAAGCCCTCATGTAGTCGGCAATCAAGGCTCTTCCTTCCAAAGTTGTCCTTGCTTGAAAGTCGGGGTAGGTGAAGGTGGAGCTGTGTGAGCAGTGCAGGTGACCCACTCCTTCTTGCCTTTGTGCTCGGGATGAAAATCCCTTCGTGGGAAATAGGCAGAGCCGCAGGGAGATGTGTGGATGTGTTGTAATGCGGCTCCATCCCTCTAGGGTTTGGTCTCGGTGTGTCTGTAGCTGCTGCTGGGGGCTGGCATCCCAGTCTTTGCTGCAATCCTCTTTGCTGTTGTCTGTGCCAGAGCCCAGCAGCTGCTGATCTGATCGGGGCAGTGGGATGCAGAGTGCTATGAGATCGATTTGCTGCTTTGGAAAGGGGAAAAAAAGTTTCTTGTAAGATCACATGTCTGTTTGAAAACAACTTTTCCAAATGCATTCAGCTCTTTTGTTCAGGCTGGTGTCAACCAAACAGCCCAGCCCTTCACAGGCATGCAAACTGTTGACCAGTTTTCCTTGAAACTCTTGAAAAATAAGCAAGGTGTAAATTTGATAGTTCTGGTATCAGTGCTTGCATGGATCAAGCTGAAAGTAAACAATCCAAGCAATTGAATTGCCAGAGAAAAAGAAGCAAATAGATTTCAGCTGGACACTAGTCTGTTGCATCTCAGCAATGTTCTAAGATGATGATTGGAGTTTTAGAAGTTTGCAAATCAGAAGCACGTGCCTTTGTTGCTTAAGCCTTTTACACACATCCGACGGCCACTGCTACTTCAACCTTTCCTCTCTCTCCCTGTCTTCACATACATTTTAAATCTTTCTTCTTTCCTTTTCCATCACTGATCACACTTCCTATTAAGTCACATGAAGTCTTGTCTCTGCCAGTTAGGCAGGTGTTCAAAATTTCTTGTACTGTTGATACACATGATGTACACAAACACATATTAAACCTGTGCATATTGTTCCCCAACTCTACACAGGCAACAGCAAAACTGCCTGCAGGAATGATCACGCCACACCTTTTGGATAAGTGGGTAGCTGGCACTCCCTTAAAATGTTAAGGGTCATTCCTTCCTATTTTAATAAAGCCTGTTTAAGAATTCCCCAATAATCGCTGGGGTGCTGATTATTTTTTTCCAATAAAATTGGTCATAACTTAGTATCCCCCTGCAGAGATAACCCCGTTAATTCCTGCAGCCTCAGCAAAGAATCTGAAAAGGGGAAAAAACCCTCCTTCACATTCACAAAGGAGAAGGGTGGCATTCATGCACACAGCCACAGGGTTGGTTTTTAGGCTGTTTTGGGTTTTTTCCTCTCTTTTTTCTTTTCCTTTTCACTCTCTCTCTTTTTTTTTTCATCTAGGTATTTTAAAATGTTGTCCTCTGCAGCCTTCCACTCCTCAGGTGGCAGGTAAATCTACCTGCTTGCCAGTGGACATTTAGTGGGCATTTGAGCGGAAAGGCTTCGGAGACATATTTCTGAGATCCCATCTGCACTAAAGCCTAAATTCTGAGCGTCTCTCAAAGCCTGTACCATAACCAAGAGAGTGGGGGCTCAGACCTGTACTTCTAACCCTAGGCTTGCCCAAGATTGCAGGCACAATCGTACCTTGTACCTTGCAGCCTTGTTAAAAGTCCTTAACCGTGACTCTACAGTCAGAGGCTAGCTAAAAGTTCTTATTCGAGCTAATGCTACCTTCTAGTACTGAAATCACCAAATCTATACATAATATTCCAATATATAATAGGTTAGTAACTTATAACAAGTAATTTCTTCCTTCAGCCTCAAAGGTCTTTTCCAACCAAACCGTTGTGTGATTCTAATTAGATTTTAGTCCCACAACAAGCAAATGGTCCAGCTTGACTGGTCCTCTGAATCCGTTCTGAAATAAACAGGCGTTTGGGTTTTTTTGGTCATGAAATGCTAAGTTTGTATGAAAGGCTTCAGCACAATAATTTTCTTGAAGGCTCTTAAGGTCAGGTTGTCCCCAAGGAAAGTGTGGTGGAGGGGAGCTTTAGCTTTGAGAGTTGGTTTATTTTTTTCTTAGTGCGGAAGTGGTTCCAGGCTTAAGTGCCATTGGTTGCACCACTATCAAGTGAAGAGAGTTGCAGAATCAATTTGCCTACCTGAGGGAGAATTTCCTTCCTAGCTCACCATCCGTCATTCAGATAACTGTTGTCTTTTCCCTAGGAATTTTCCTCTGACAAACCTGAAGGCTTCAATGGACAGTCTTCAGGATCAACGACAAAAGACATGCCTACCTGTTCTGACTCTGGCTTTGAAAAAAGCATGGAAATGCTAAGCAAAAATATCGATCAAAGACTCTTTACAAGGTATAGTATTTCTAGATCTCCAATCTCTGTTCAGTTCATGGATTTAAAAGCAAAAGTGAAAGCATGCATGATAAGTCATGTCACGCTAAATCTGCAGCTGAAAATCCCCAGGAGAATAGGATTATTTCAGTGTCAGTGCCAGTGTCTTGGAAGGAGAAACACTCTTCTCAGTAAAGCCCTTTGGTTCCTGGGGTCATATTTGCACTCTGGAGACTCCAGGGTTAACAGGTTAGAAACTTTGTCCTTCTAGAAGTGCCTTTCCAGTATGGAAAACAATTTCCAGTATGGGTTATTTTTTTCTAGTGATGGAAAACCACTAGGAAACTTCAATTGCAGTTAAGAGAAGAATAAGTAACTTGTATGAGGAAGGCTGTGAACTTGAAGTGCCTTAATGTTGTCCTGCAGAGCAACTTAAGCCCTATTAACACATGCCACAATTTTTCTGTTAACCTTCCTATGATCTTGAGATTTCTTTTTTTCCCTACTAAACCAGATTTTTTTTTGTTTTCCTATGTTCAGCGAGTAGGGAAAATAAATGTGAGAGCAATGTATGTTTGCAAATGCTCAAATGCTTGTTCTGAAATCTGTCTGTGAGCAAGTAAACATTTGGCATAATTTGAAGTAGTGTTTAAAAACTTGGCTAAGTGTCAATGACTCTTGCTTTATGCCTATTCTATTAAAATGTCCTCCTGAGTGCGTCAAGTGTTTGAAATGGGTGGGTTTTGTACTTGCCTGTCTTTGCTGTTACATGACACTTTTTTCTCTTAGGACTGCAGTAGTAGTCTTGCAAAAACTGGACGATGTGAAGAAGAGGCATGGACGGCTACTGGAGGTAGACCTTGGGGTGTTCTGCAATGTAAAAGAAGTAGATACTAATTTCTTTTACTCTTTGTGTTTAAGTAGCATATTTCACATAGGGAAATGACTTAGCTGCAGTTTTAATGTAGCTGAAGTAACTTCTAAAGAAGCGTCGTCTAAAATAACATTTGGTTTTGCTGTCTACTTATAATCTAGCATCTTGCTGTTTTAGTTGTGCTACAGATACGCTGTAATGGTAGAGGAAGCATCTTGTTAAGGAGAGATGAAATAGCAGTGATGTGCTTATCTTGTACTACTGCCTGAGTTGCCCTATGATTTTTGGATGGACGCTTTACAAACAGCCGTTTGAGGGTTTGGCTTATTGCTTCAGATCTTCCTGAAAACTGAATCAATTGATGTCTACTTGAGCTCTGTTTGTTCTCATGTCAGCCTTTCCCATGAGCTTGAGTAGTCCTCAGTCCCTAGAGGAACTTTGGTTGAAATGATATACCTGTTTCCTCTGTCTTAGTTTTGTTCTATTAAATTGAGTTATTCTACTGTCCTTTTAAGTGAAAGATGCTTAAGTTTTCAGACGTCTTTCTACTCTGCTATCGTAGGTTTTTGTTTCAAACGGAATGATTTTATTTTTTGGTTAATGAGACCAGAGTTGTCCCTAGTACTTTGTGTATCACCTCTCAAATGCTTGTGTGATTGATTATTGTCTGGGCTGGATTGCTTTTTCCTGGGTTCTGCCACACTGTTGGATTTCAGCCGGTGCTCAGCATAACATTCATCAGCTTTCGCAAGCCCTCATGTAGTCGGCAATCAAGGCTCTTCCTTCCAAAGTTGTCCTTGCTTGAAAGTCGGGGTAGGTGAAGGTGGAGCTGTGTGAGCAGTGCAGGTGACCCACTCCTTCTTGCCTTTGTGCTCGGGATGAAAATCCCTTCGTGGGAAATAGGCAGAGCCGCAGGGAGATGTGTGGATGTGTTGTAATGCGGCTCCATCCCTCTAGGGTTTGGTCTCGGTGTGTCTGTAGCTGCTGCTGGGGGCTGGCATCCCAGTCTTTGCTGCAATCCTCTTTGCTGTTGTCTGTGCCAGAGCCCAGCAGCTGCTGATCTGATCGGGGCAGTGGGATGCAGAGTGCTATGAGATCGATTTGCTGCTTTGGAAAGGGGAAAAAAAGTTTCTTGTAAGATCACATGTCTGTTTGAAAACAACTTTTCCAAATGCATTCAGCTCTTTTGTTCAGGCTGGTGTCAACCAAACAGCCCAGCCCTTCACAGGCATGCAAACTGTTGACCAGTTTTCCTTGAAACTCTTGAAAAATAAGCAAGGTGTAAATTTGATAGTTCTGGTATCAGTGCTTGCATGGATCAAGCTGAAAGTAAACAATCCAAGCAATTGAATTGCCAGAGAAAAAGAAGCAAATAGATTTCAGCTGGACACTAGTCTGTTGCATCTCAGCAATGTTCTAAGATGATGATTGGAGTTTTAGAAGTTTGCAAATCAGAAGCACGTGCCTTTGTTGCTTAAGCCTTTTACACACATCCGACGGCCACTGCTACTTCAACCTTTCCTCTCTCTCCCTGTCTTCACATACATTTTAAATCTTTCTTCTTTCCTTTTCCATCACTGATCACACTTCCTATTAAGTCACATGAAGTCTTGTCTCTGCCAGTTAGGCAGGTGTTCAAAATTTCTTGTACTGTTGATACACATGATGTACACAAACACATATTAAACCTGTGCATATTGTTCCCCAACTCTACACAGGCAACAGCAAAACTGCCTGCAGGAATGATCACGCCACACCTTTTGGATAAGTGGGTAGCTGGCACTCCCTTAAAATGTTAAGGGTCATTCCTTCCTATTTTAATAAAGCCTGTTTAAGAATTCCCCAATAATCGCTGGGGTGCTGATTATTTTTTTCCAATAAAATTGGTCATAACTTAGTATCCCCCTGCAGAGATAACCCCGTTAATTCCTGCAGCCTCAGCAAAGAATCTGAAAAGGGGAAAAAACCCTCCTTCACATTCACAAAGGAGAAGGGTGGCATTCATACACACAGCCACAGGGTTGGTTTTTAGGCTGTTTTGGGTTTTTTCCTCTCTTTTTTCTTTTCCTTTTCTCTCTCTTTTCTTTTTTTTTTTCATCTAGGTATTTTAAAATGTTGTCCTCTGCAGCCTTCCACTCCTCAGGTGGCAGGTAAATCTACCTGCTTGCCAGTGGACATTTAGTGGACATTTGAGCGGAAAGGCTTCGGAGACATATTTCTGAGATCCCATCTGCACTAAAGCCTAAATTCTGAGCGTCTCTCAAAGCCTGTACCATAACCAAGAGAGTGGGGGCTCAGACCTGTACTTCTAACCCTAGGCTTGCCCAAGATTGCAGGCACAATCGTACCTTGTACCTTGCAGCCTTGTTAAAAGTCCTTAACCGTGACTCTACAGTCAGAGGCTAGCTAAAAGTTCTTATTCGAGCTAATGCTACCTTCTAGTACTGAAATCACCAAATCTATACATAATATTCCAATATATAATAGGTTAGTAACTTATAACAAGTAATTTCTTCCTTCAGCCTCAAAGATCTTTTCCAACCAAACCGTTGTGTGATTCTAATTAGATTTTAGTCCCACAACAAGCAAATGGTCCAGCTTGACTGGTCCTCTGAATCCGTTCTGAAATAAACAGGCGTTTGGGTTTTTTTGGTCATGAAATGCTAAGTTTGTATGAAAGGCTTCAGCACAATAATTTTTTTGAAGGCTCTTCAGGTCAGGTTGTCCCCAAGGAAAGTGTGGTGGAGGGGAGCTTTAGCTTTGAGAGTTGGTTTATTTTTTTCTTAGTGTGGAAGTGGTTCCAGGCTTAAGTGCCATTGGTTGCACCACTATCAAGTGAAGAGAGTTGCAGAATCAATTTGCCTACCTGAGGGAGAATTTCCTTCTTAGCTCACCATCCGTCATTCAAATAACTGTTGTCTTTTCCCTAGGAATTTTCCTCTGACAAAACTGAAGGCTTCAATGGACAGTCTTCAGGATCAACAACAAAAGACATGCCTACCTGTTGTGACTCTAGCTTTGAAAAAAGCATGGAAATGCTAAGCAAAAATATCAATCAAAGACCCTTTACAAGGTATAGTATTTCTAGATCTCCAGTCTCTGTTCAGTTCATGGATTTAAAAGCAAAAGTGAAAGCATGCATGATAAGTCATGTCACGCTAAATCTGCAGCTGAAAATCCCCAGGGGAATCGGATTATTTCAGTGTCAGTGCCAGTGTCTTGGAAGGAGAAACACTCTTCTCAGTAAAACCCTTTGGTTCCTGGGGTCTTATTTGCACTCTGGAGACTCCAGGGTTAGCAGGTTAGGAACTTTGTCCTTCTAGAAGTGCCTTTCCAGTATGGAAAACAATTTCCAGTATGGGTTATTTTTTTCTAGTGATGGAAAACCACTAGGAAACTTCAATTGCAGTTCTGAGAAGAATTAAGTAACTTGTATGAGGAAGGCTGTGAACCTGAAGTGCCTTAATGTTGTCCTGCAGAGCAACTTAAGCCCTATTAACACATGCCACAATTTTTCTGTTAACCTTCCTATGATCTTGAGATTTCTTTTTTCCCTACTAAACCAGATTTTTTTTTGTTTTCCTATGTTCAGCGAGTAGGGAAAATAAATGTGAGAGCAATGTATGTTTGCAAATGCTCAAATGCTTGTTCTGAAATCTGTCTGTGAGCAAGTAAACATTTGGCGTAATTTGAAGTAGTGTTTAAAAACTTGGCTAAGTGTCAATGACTCTTGCTTTATGCCTATTCTATTAAAATGTCCTCCTGATTGTGTCGAGTGTTTGAAATGGGTGGGTTTTGTACTTGCCTGTCTTTGCTGTTACATGACACTTTTTTCTCTTAGGACTGCAGTAGTAGTCTTACAAAAACTGGATGATGTGGAGAAGAGACTTGGACGGCTACTGGAGGTAGACCTTGGGGTGTTCTGCAATGTGAAAGAAGTAGATACTAATTTCTTTTACTATTTGTGTTTAAGTACATATTTCAAATAGGGAAATGACTTAGCTGCAATTTTAATGTAGCTGGACTAACTTCTAAAGAAGCGTCGTCTAAAATAACATTTGGTTTTGCTGTCTACTTATAATCTAGCATCTTGCTGTTTTAGTTGTGCTACAGATACGCTGTAATGGTAGAGGAAGCATCTTGTTAAGGAGAGATGAAATAGCAGTGATGTGCTTATCTTGTACTACTGCCTGAGTTGCCCTATGATTTTTGGATGGACGCTTTACAAACAGCAGTTTGAGGGTTTGGCTTATTGCTTCAGATCTTCCTGAGAACTGAATCAATTGATGTCTACTTGAGCTCTGTTTGTTCTCATGTCAGCCTTTCCCATGAGCTTGAGTAGTCCTCAGTCCCTAGAGGAACTTCAGTTGAAATGATATACCTGTTTCCTCTGTCTTAGTTTTGTTCTATTAAATTGAGTTATTCTACTGTCCTTTTTAGTGAAAGGCACTGAACTTTTCAGACGTCTTTCTACTCTGCTATCATAGGTTTTTGTTTCAAACGGAATGATTTTATTTTTTGGTTAATGAGACCGGAGTTGTCCCTAGTACTTTGTGTATCACCTCTCAAATGCTTGTGTGATTGATTTCTTTATTGTCTGGGCTGGATTGCTTTTTCCCAGGTTCTGCCACACTCTTGGATTTCAACCTGTTGTTAATTTATATGCTGGGTTGTATACCTGGCTAAGTATTTAACTACCACATGTACTCAACGGTATGTTAGAGGGAAAATTCTCCTCAGTAATCTTGGATGCTAGAACAATGTTCCTGTTATTTCCCACTGTACTTCGATGTAATCTTTGGTGTCCGTGGGGTACTTTGATAATGTTACTATCCAGGCTCTAAATATGCCTGTGTGAGGTTTTCTGCACCTTTGTGATTGAGCTTTCTTGTTTCTTTTTATTAGGAAAGCCTTGCTACGTACTCCCCAGTAGAGAAAAATATGCAGAGAAGTGACGAAGAACTAGCTGATGATGAAGGTAGCATTGTCGATTAGTTCTGCTCTAAGGTTTCTTTCCTGTGCTGTAACCAAAAACCTTGCCTTAAACAACAGAGGCAAGCTGAGCTGTTGGGTGCTTTTCACTTGTTAAAAAAAAAAAATGTGTATTGCTGTGCTGTGCTGGTGCTTTTCCAAAGTGCCTACAAGAGAAAAGGCAGGTGATGGCTGCGGAGAGAGAGAAAAAGAAAGGAATGGCTGGCATTACTCAGAATGAGCAAGGGGGATCTTGCTGCAGCAGGAGCATGACAGTTGTCATGGTCTTAAGCAAGACAGTGAGAGTTTTGAGGAAGTCAGATAGGCTTTCAGGTGTGTCTGGGAAACTGCTGAGAGTGAAGATGAGCAAAGGCGAAGACAGTGTAGTTTGGTTTTGTGTTTAGCAGGTAGTGTGTGGAAGCTGCTGTGTGGATCTGTAATTAGGACCTATCATGGCAGTACTCGGTGGGAAATAGCGTGAGGAATAAGGTTAAATCCTAAAAGGCCATGTTTGAAGTGAGGTGGGGGAAACTTTAAGGTTTTAAGGAGAATGGTAATAGCGATGAAGGTAGTCAGTCCAGCAATCCTTGTAGGAGCTTTCTAGGGGGGCAAGAATGGGGTGAGCCTGTAATGAAGGCCAGAAAAAGACATGGTGGTAGTTGAGCCAATCAGCGTTAGAGTGTGTGATAGACCTCATTATCACCCCCCCAATGGAGCTGAGAGAGAGAGTGGCAGGAGGGGGAGGCCAACTAATACCCGAGCAGGCTACTCCCCCACTCATTGCAGGACCGTCAGTCCATTCAAGTCATATCTGTAGAGGCCGAGAGGAGCACAGGTAGGCCCAGTGGCAGGCAGGAAGAGAAATCGGGCTTGACCACTGGCAGTGGAGACCTAGAGAAAGGTTCAGGTTAGCTGTGCAGGTGTTAATGGGTACTGAGGTGGTCTTGTGTGTAAGCATGAAGAGGCCAGTGAACAGTCGGTGCCTTGTTGTTAGGCCTGTTCTTAGCTGAGAGCTAGGCTGTGGCTACCAGGTGATCAGAACTCCTCCTAGAGCAGTGAGTGAACACCTGGAGTCCCAAGGGCTGGGGATGGTAGTGATGCCAAAGTAATTTTTCGCTTTTCTATGTGTGTAACTTACCTTGTGTTCAGAAAGCAGTGCAACTTGTTTGTGGGGGGAGAGAAAAAAGGGTAGTGCTTTCCAAGGGATAACATTTACTCAATTTTAGTGAGCAGGCAGGTGAAGAGAGCACGTAAATTCCTCACCTGGTGTCCAGCTATTATTGTCAGGGGGTTTTATTAAGAACCGGCTGGGTAATTGTAGTCTGGTTTTTGCATTCTTACCGTCTTGAATGGGAAAACTTGAAGTTACCTTAGAGAAGCTAGTGGCAGGAACTGTGTACATTTGACCTTCATTTCTGATTGGGGAAGTTCAAACCTATGTCTTGCCCATAATTGGTCACGTGATCCGTGCCAGGGTTAGGATTCGGAGCTGGATTCCCATGCTCAGTGTTACCACTAGAGAGGATTAAGAACATTTCCTTGAAATACTTACTCAAAATCACAAGGAAGTAATTTCTGAAGGAGTTGTTTTCCTGGGAGCTGCATCTTAGCTAAGCAAAATGACAGACTTGTTGTTGCTAAGACTGCTGAGAAGTTCCTAAGCAATTTCAGCAAGGGCAGAACAATATCTGTATGTTTGCTCCTCTGTGTTTTGGAATTTCTGGAATGTGTCTTGCCTAAATTGCTCCTGAGTTTAGTGCAGGTTTCAGATCTATTGTGGCATTAACATGAAGGCGATAGTAAAACCCGTAGGCATCTCTGTAGCGCGTCTTGAATTTAATATAATTTGTTACAGTACTTCAGCAGTTTAATGTTGTGTCAATGTACATTACTTTCATCAGACGCAAGTGAAAAGAAAGACGATGATGACGGTGAAGGCGCTCAAAAGCATTATGACTTGCGGCAGAGGAAAACCATCGAAGGCAGTCTTCAACGTGACAACTTGCCACAGTGGAAAGCTGTTGACCACCATCAAGCTCCATTACAAAGTAGGTTATGTGCACAGTTTCTGTGGAGAGCTAATTTCTCGGGTAGAAGTGAGATTTTTTTAATTTTTGAATGAAAATATATACATGCTTGATTTCTATTTCAATTTCTAACCCACTGTCCCGATCCAGTATCGGGGATGGTTCTTAATCTGGCTCTTGGGATCATTTTAAGACACAAATGGGGTCAGATGCTGTACAATCTTGTCGAGCTTTATTTCCTAGAACAACTGCTAACAGCGATAGGAGAGAGAGCAAAGGAAAGAAAAGGTCAGAAATCCCTAAGCAAGGAAAGAGTAGAGGCGCAGCTAGTTCCCAGCAACGCGAATCCAGTGAGGTGCAGTTGGTTCAGTCGCAGTGCAGGTAATGGTGCTCCAGGTTCCAGGGGGACGCAAAGAAGAGCGAGAAGGGCAAGAAGAAAATGTTTCAGCACATCGACGCAACAATGATTCTCAGGAGTACCCGGTGACGGCTTCTAGTGTGTGGTGGGAGAAACTGCTCTCTGTCTGGTTCTGAGAAACTTCTTTCTGTCTGGTTCCACGGAGATCCCTTTTATCCTGTGAGACCCCCACCGCTGCCACCGCTGCATCCCCCTCGCTCCCCCTGCCCCGAAGTCAGGTCTGGACCCTCGATTAGATAAGCGGCTCTTCTGTTGACCCCACAGACACCCTGGTGCCACAGGACGGGTGGTCCCCAGCTAAAATGTTTAAGGCAAAGACATAGATAATGCGACTCTCCAGTCCCCTGGTGAAATGTTGAAGGGAAATCCACCTCCCAAATAACAGAAACTTCCCCGGAAGTTAGAGGTTAATGATGGGTAAAGGGCATCACTTTTTCTGCCTCTTTCAGTATCCTGCTTCTCTTAAACTTTTTTGTGACGTTACTGTTTGCTTTCAACAGAACCAAGAGAACGCCGCTCTTCACCTGTCAGTCAGAGAGATTCATTTAGAAGTGCTCAGGCACAAGGCCCTTCCTGCAAAAGAACGAAAAGGTTGACGTATAGTTAGCGATAGTTGTTATTTATCAATAAGATAAGTCAGTCACATTATGGAATGATGCTTTCAAAGCTTTTTGATTAGTGATAATTAGAGATTCCTAATATTGTTATTGCAGTGGTAGCCTGAGAGTATAAAGAAAACAGATGTTGGGGGGAAACTCTACTTTTTATTAGGAATTATGTTTTTTTTAAATGCAATATTTGTGTTCCCTGATAAGGTGATTATGGGGCTTGTGGCTACGATTGTAACTGAACTTCCTTTTTTCTGGAAGTGAAGCCGGGATTTCCCTATGGAACTGTTAGACTATTTAATCTTGAAGAATTTTCTTCAAAGTGAAGATAATGTAGTCAGAGGGAGAGCCTATCTGGAAGTTTGAGTGGAATTTTTCTTTTTTAAATCAATACCGATCCTGGTTTCTCTTTGGAATCAGTTCATCTTTCTGTACGAAAGTGCCCTTGAACAAGACAAATGCTAAATGAAATGTTAAATTGCACTGGTAATGACACAGGGGGTTGGATTCTGTGGCGGTTAGAGTGTGGAAAATGGTCTCTCTTGCTAGATATGAGCCCTTTGTTTGGCACCCTTGAAAGCAGACAGTTATGAAAGGGAAGGTTTTTGAAGCGTAATTTTTTCAAAAGTTGAAGAGGTTTCTATTTCACCAAGCGGATACATAATGCAAAGTGAAACTCCATTTGCAAGTGTGAGAGAGATCAGACAAAAAGAGTAATTAATGAAGGAAATTTCTTTGCAAAATAGTTGAAGTCCTTTACCTTCCTGTGAAAAATGAAAATTTGCCGTCACAAGGAAAATGACATAATGTACTTGAGAAGTGGATTCACAAGGAGTACAGTGATGTGGAAACTTCAATGTAAATTCTGAGACAGAATGGACTTTAATTTTTCTCCTTGTTTCCTTAAATATTTGCAGACGGAGACGTGCAGTCGGCAAGAGTGGTTCCACCTCCTCTTCCTTGTCATCCTCATCTGATGCTGGAGAGCGTTTTGAGAGGCGTCAGAAGCGCAGCTGTAACAGAGATTTAAGGTTAGTGAAATTGGAGAATAGAGGAGGGAGAAATAGACCTGGGAGGAGTCTGCGTGTGCCTATCTATGCCGTGTTCTTCTCTTCATCTTGTCCATTGTGTCAATTGTAGCAATATTTAATCATACCTGTTGGTACTGGAGACTGTAACTGGGCTCTCCAGAACTGGATTTTTAGAAATTTTTTTTTAATAAGCAATTTGCTATCTAGGTGGGAATAGGAGGAGGAACACTGTTAGGTAATATTTTGATGTCAAATTGTACTGCTTCTGTGCTTTACAGTAGTTTCTTGAGGAAGAAAACCACCATCCCAGAAAACGTTCTAAATAGAGGAGATGACAGAGGTTTTGTTACTTAACAAATGCTTTAGAAAAACCTGGTTTAATAACAATTTAACGTACCCAAAGTGCGTGGGACGGGCCAGCTGTGATGGGCAGCCTTTCTAATGTTAATCCACAGTGAGATAAGTATCCCCTTGACCTGCAACTTTTTGAGAGTAGAAGCAAAAAGTCTTTGCAAGATGTCAGTGTGTTTTGAGGTGTTATTCCATGTCAGAAATCAATGTCGGGTCACAGTCTTCACATACGGAATAACTTGTTCACAGTTTGCCTTCATATACGTGTGCTGTGTTGACTGGCATGAATCTTCTGAAGTGCTGAGAGCGGTTGGAGTCATTAAGTGCAGTTGAATGTCTGGAGTGACCATTTCCTTTTATTTGCTCTTGGACTTTGAATGTAAACCAATGTGAAGGTATCTTGAAATTTTTAGGAAGTCGATGCTCATTTATAAGCTCTTCTGCATGCACTTGCCATCATAAAAGCAAAAATCTTGTAGGTGCATTGTAAGTTAGAAAGCCCCTTTCTCTTTCTGCTCAAGTCAAGACAGGTGTCTTCCACCAAACTTTGGGGAGGATGACTTAAAGGTACTTGACAAGGATGGAACGCATATTGGAGCAAGTCTGGGTGATGTTGCTACAATGCAGATGGATCGTTCGGTAAGTATAGTTTGTTGTGTCAGTAAGATGTTGCCAGTATTTCTGAAAGCTTTCGATAACGTGCTTGTATCACGCAGCTGCCTTGGTTTGCTAATTGCCTAATTGCTGAGAATCTTGCCTTTGTGCTGCTGTCCCATTTCTCATGTACCTTCTCAGGTTTGTGGCTTTCTGTACTATGTAACATGTTGTGTTGAATTTCTGTTTAGGTGGGATTTGATGGCGTGGGTGGTCTTTCTGACCACGTGTCAGCTTTAAAAGAGATGGTCGTTTTCCCCCTCCTTTACCCTGAAGTCTTTGAGAGGTTCAAAATCCAACCTCCAAGGTAAGAGACGTTGCTTAAAACTGTGACTTCAAATTCACCTCTTTTCCGGAGAAGGTTGGACTGAGGTATCGATGCGTTACCATTTTCAGCAGTATGGGCTGTTTCTTTTAGAAGTATTAAAAAGTAATTTCTTAAAATGGGTAGAATCCAGAATATCTGTAGTTTCAAAGATTTGCCATGTGATGAGCATATACTTGAAAAGTTTCTTGCCTTTAAACCGTGGGGTTGGGGTGGTTTTGAGTTTTATGTCCAAATCAGCCTGATTATTTTGATATAAGCAGGAAGGAACCATCTCCGGGTAGTGAAGTGTAATTGGTTGCTTTTAAGTCCGCTTGTCTCTCCCACAGACTCTTTTTGCAAATGCTTACGTATCAATTTTCCAACTGATAGGACTTGCAGCTGGACCCTTGCAATGTGTGTTGTGCTTGGGCTAGAATAAGACTTGGTGTGCTTCTTACACAGCCAAACTAGTTCTGTGTTACGAAATGAACTTCTTAGGGATTTAAGTATTAGATTAATATATTCTTGGTCAGCAAAAGTCAGTCATGGTCTCTTGAAATATGACTTGAAATTCTTTGCTTTCAGTAACTTGAAAAGTATTACAAGTAGTGAAAATCTTTCCGTGTCTTGCTTCTTTATTGACTGAAGTTCTAAACACGAGTGTCTTGGCTTTTCTGCTTGATGGCTGTATTGATCGGGAAATGCAGGGTACTCTGCCAGCTTTCGACTTCCTTCTCGTCTCTGCCATGGATGATCTGGGAGGCAGATGCAGTAACATAAAGATTTTAAGGGAAAGTAAAGGCTTTACTAGCAAATCTTGCATTTGTGAAAGCCACGTTGAATATGCAGCGAATCCCTGAAGAATGAACTGGTGATTCCTAAGTCAGGCCAGGCTCGCATTCTGCGCTGAAGTTTGTTCTCCTTGGGCTCCACTGTGCTGTAACCACCCGTGTGGGTTTGTCGGTGGTTTTGGCAATGTCCTTCTGAGACGCTATGTTCTTTTCTCAGTCAAGGTTTTGTACTTCTGCGTTATCCTCTTTATTCATTTAATTTCCTACCTTGCTGAATGTTGTAGGAACATAAAACTTGCCTCTGTTTTTTGGCTTTTCTCCCACTTTAGCTCTTAGTGCTGTCTTCTACGTGAAGTGTCTTGGTTAGGAGAGAGGAGTTGTGGCCTTCGGCATGGGGGTGCATTTTTCTGTTTCTGTTGCAGAGGCTGCCTGTTCTATGGCCCACCAGGGACTGGAAAGACACTCGTTGCTCGGGCACTGGCTAACGAATGTAGCCGAGGGGCTAAGAAAATCGCCTTTTTTATGAGAAAAGGTGCCGACTGCCTGAGCGAATGGCTGGGGGAATCCGAACGACAGCTTCGTCTCTTATTTGATGAGGTAAGGTTGAAACATGCCGTGTGTTCTGACAAGTTGTAACCCAAACAACCCCAAAACATAGCCACAGGAGAGGTTTCCAGAGGCAAAAGATGGTGACTTTTGATCAGAGGCTCGTGGATGCAGGCTGAAGGCATGGCCATAGAATGATAGACTAGCCTGCTGGCTGCGCTTCTTTTGATAGGGGTGGCCTTCTGGGCTGTGAGTGCACACTGCCAGCTCATGTTGAGCTTCTCATGGACCAGCACCCCCAGTTCCTGCTGTCCAGGGTGGCTCTCAATCATGTCACCTCCCTCCCGTGTACTGAAAATGGGGATTGCCCCGACACAGTGTAGGACCTTGCACTTGGCCTTGTTGAACCTCACGGTGTTCTCCCAGGCACGCTTCTCCAGCCTCTCCAGGTCCTTGTGGATGCCATCCCGTCCTTCTGGAGTGGCAGCTCCACCTCTCAGCTTGGTGTCATCTGCAAACTTGCTCAGGGTGCACTCAAACTCGCTGTCAGTATCATCCGTATCAATCCCGGTACAGCCCTCTGAGGGATGCCACTAGTCACGGCTTTCCATCTGGACTTTGTGCCATTGACTGCTACTCTCTGAATATGACCATCCAGACAGTTTGTTACCTGCCGTACTGTCCACCCATCAAATGCATATCTTTGCAATTGAGAGAGGAGGAGGTTGTGGGGGACCCTGTTGAAGGCTTTACAGAAGTCTAGATAGATGACATCCGCAACCTGCAGATTATGAGTGATGCACTAGCTCCTGAGCTGATGAGGTGGCCAATGGTTATTTAAATTTATAACAGAAGCTTGCTTCCAGAATCTGTAATTGAATTAAGTAATGACTCTGATCTCGGCAGCTGCCAGATAGCTGTAGAAACTACTGGTACGATTTGTTTCCTGTCAGCCAGTCTCAGTGGATTAACAGAGGCTGCTGTCTTCTGTTATTTGTGCCACTTACTCCATTAGGTGGATTAGGAGAGATCCCCAGCGGTCGTCTGAAAAATCTCATTCCGCTGACTTTTCAACCATAATGCTTTTCATGCATTTTCTTTTGAAAATAATGTTGTTTTACTTATGTCAGTATTCTTGTGTTTTCATCCTAGGCCTACCGGATGCGACCTTCAATTATATTCTTTGATGAGATTGATGGTCTTGCTCCTGTGCGTTCCAGCAAACAAGACCAGGTTTACAGGTAGGGCATTTTTGACATCTGTATAGAAGCTGTTTGATCCTTGTGGAAAGACCACAACCTATTTTAACTGTATGTGACACATTAATTCATGCTGAAAATTAGTTATTCAATGCTACTAAGTTTCAGATTATTTTTAAACAATAATCCACAACAATTCACTGTTTGTTATCATCACAAGCTCTGTGTTACTTTGTCTGGTTTCTTTGTCTTAAAATGAGTCTTTCACTAAACAGCATCTCATCAATAAAAGCTTGTCCTTGACTGTTCGTTGGAGGAGGCCATGTAGAATGTTAGAAAATGTACTAAAGCAGTAAATGAAAAATGTATTCTTCGTTAGCTCTATTGTGTCAACGCTTCTGACGCTTATGGATGGCTTGGACAGCAGAGGAGAGATTGTAGTCATCGGAGCCACCAACCGACTAGATTCTGTCGATCCTGCCTTACGACGACCAGGGCGGTTTGATCGAGAATTCCTCTTCAGCTTGCCAAATAAAGAGGTCAGAACCTAAAGTCAACCTTAATGCTAATGTGCCACGGTCCCTCCTTAGAACAAGAGCACGTAACAGTGCAGTATGACGGAGCAGTTAAAGTTGAAATGCATATTGTACAAGTTGGACAGAAGAGGGATATCTGGAAGGACTCTGTTGTGCTGTGGAGTTCATGTTTGCTTAGCTCTTCAGTCCACTTGGGCACTTTCACTCTGAGGTGCTCTTGCTTTCCGTTCTTGGTTTATGAGTGGCTAGTGGAGGTCCGTGTGTTGGATTGTTCCCAGTCTGGGTATCCTGGAAGGTACCTAGGAATATTTTAGGACTGGGATCTGACCTCCTTACTGGTACTTTTTACCGGGAAGTAAAATTGACAAAGATGTCAATTCCACTGCACAAGTGCAGAGATTGGGAAGCTCCTCATTCAATGGCAATAGCTAAGCCATGGAAAAATACGTATATATTGCTATAGACCCAACAAACAAAATAATACTGTGGGGGAGGATGGTGTGCAAAACTGGAAAAAAACCCAACCTGGTTTTGTGGTTTTTTTCCCTTTATCGTTGATATTTTCTTGACACTTTAGGAAAGGATCAAATGCTTCTTGAAATGAAGCCTCTAGTAAAAGTGCGCTTAACAGTGTATTTAAGGCAAACATTTGTCTGCAGTTTTTTTCTGCTTTCAAGAAGAGGTGCCACGAAACAGATGATAACATGATTCTAGAAGTTTGCCATAGTTTCTCTGTGTAGCAAGGCCAATGTAAATGACAGTCTGGCTAAGATCAGAGAGGGAGATAAGGAGTGCTTGACATTTTCTGGATCAGAAATCACCGTAATTTTTGTTGTTCTTTGTAGTAATTGTAGTGATTTGAAAAGGCAGTGTTAGGACTGTTTCCCTTGAATGAAGTGGCAGAAAAGCAAATGTGACGACCTAGGAGACTATCACTATGAAATTTTGCTACATTTGCAAGAATGTTATTGAAGCAAAACCTCTGCTTCCAGATGAGGTTTTTTACTACATTTTTTTTCGCTCAGGATCATTTGGTCTCTTATTTGTGGAAGCTTCCTTTTTATGAAAACTATAAATGCCTTATTTTTCACCACGGGCCCCTGGAAAGAGTTGACTGTAACCAATACAGAATTGTCTGCTTGACAAAACAGACAGCTTATTAGCTGAACTTTAAAAACCTTAGAAGTTTAGTAGATAAGTATTTGCAATAATGTGAAGGATTTGGGGGTTTTGGTGTGGTTTTGGTCTTCAAGAGTTTTTTTTGAGAATACTTAGGACAAACTAAAATGCAACCATTTTATTTCAGGCTCGAAAAGACATTTTTAAGATCCATACAAGAGACTGGACCCCTAAACTGTCGGATGTGCTTCTTGAAGATCTAGCCGAAAAATGCGTGGGTAAGTTGTCTCTCGTAACATTGAATGGGCTTGGGACATCATCTCTGGGAGGAAAGTTTTGATTAGAAGGCTGGCTCGTTAAGCACAGCATATCAGGCTGCAAGCAGTTTGCTGTGCAGTAACTGTCTTAATTTTTGTCTGTGTCCAAAGTTTCAGTGTTGCATTTTGGAAACCTTGGCCTTGACTTCTGTGTCGCCTGAAACTGATGTAACATTTGATCCTTGTTTTATTTCTTTAGGATACTGTGGCGCTGATATTAAATCTTTATGTGCTGAAGCTGCCCTCTGTGCTCTGCGCCGCCACTATCCTCAGATATACGACAGCAGCGAGAAGCTGCAGTTAGACGTGGCTTCTATTAAAATAACAGCAGAGGATTTTGGGACGGCTATGCAGAAGACTGTCCCAGCTTCACAGAGGGCTGTGACTACACCAGCTAAAGCACTATCAAGAATTTCAAGACCACTGCTAGAAAACACCCTAGCGAGTATTTTAAAAGTGCTACAGAAGTTATTTCCCCACGCGGAGCTTGCGTTAAAGAAGGACCGACAGCGAGGTATAGCAGTAACATCCACTTCTTTTTATTTTGTGCCAAAGTGAAAACTTGTGATTTTGCAATCAGCATAGAGAAACCTCTCAGCTGTAATAGCAGTAGAATTTTATAATGTGCACGGTTCTAGATGGGAGCTGTGAATGAGTCGCAGTATGTAGCAGAGAAATATGTGCTGTCTACTAGAGCACCCTGTTTCTGACAGCACATAACATCATACTTATGATTTGTTGAGTGGATCTAAGGTTTCTGTTTGAGGCACCTCTTTGAAAATAAATGTTTAAATGGGGGGAGGGGGGCTTTTTAATGGGGGCTTTTTTCCATGAATGCTTCCAATTCCTGTCCGAAGAATGTCAGGATCACAATACAAGCATGAAAGGTTTAAGAAAAATACTGTTTTAGGTATCGTGATTTTTAGGCATAGGTTCTTAATTTAAATGTGTGTGCATCATGCTGTACACTTGCCTGTGAGATCGGAATGTTTTAGTGTTGAATACTTTGTGAGTTTGCTCGCATAGCATAAGTGAGCTCACACTGCTGACTGCATCAGCCTTGATCACGTTTAGCCTGTCAGGTGGTGAGAGCAACTAGATGAATAAACTCATTCCGTTCCTGATGAATGGAGATCCTTGACTAGTTGCTTATTATGCTGTTCCCTGGAGAATATACTAGCAATATTGCTGCCAGTGGAGCTGGTAGGTCATCTGCCTTGGTCAAGCAGAGGCAGAAACCCACCAACCAAGTAAAAGTGGAGAGGCTAGGAGACTGGTAATTACGTCTCTCTCTGTTTCTCACCTTCCAGTATCTCCTCCTTTGATGGTCTTTGAGGAGCCTTACGTAGAAGATGTTTTGATTCATGTATTCTAGACAAATGGAAGTCTGTGGTCATGGCATTCATTTAATGCCCTCATTTCCAGTGAGGGAACCTCCTGTAGAATGAAGTGACCTTAATGGGTTTTTTAGGTGTCTGTGAATTACGGAAGTTGTTCCAAATCATCTTTATTCTAAAGGAAAAAACTCCCAAATTTTCACCAACAGAGAAGTGCCTACTGCAGATCATGGGACTTGGGGCAACTTTGTAGAGACTCCTCCTTAGAACTGTGGCAGAATGAACTTCTCAGAAAGGAGCATTCTGCGTGTTCCCTCAAATGAAGAAATACAAGCAAAGCAGTTTCCAACACTGATTTAGAAGCTGTATTAATGCAAGCGTGAGATACAGGTTATTCAGGAAAGTTCAACCTCTTACCTTTCAGACAGCTTAAATCAGACTGAGACAGTTGAGAATGATGAAGCACCATCAGTCTTTGAGGATCAGGCAGCTCCTAAAGCGCCTGGCAGAATAAAGGAGGAGTTCCACACTTTTAGCAGGTAAATGTTTGTCCCCTTTATTGTGAGAATTTTCAGCTGGCTGGGTCTGTCAAGAGTTTTGTCACGAGGGGTCACGGATGGAGTGCAAGGTGAGTGGTGAGTATGAGGGTGATCAATATTTGCAGCAAGTATGCCTGCCAATACAGCTGGGTACTAATGTTCTAATGGAATAGAGACCTGCTGAAAGTTAGTGCATATGGGCAGGGAAGAGATGCACATTGGTGTGTGCTGAGAGGAGTTGTTATTCTCCTCGTTGTTGGGTTATGGACTAGTTGCTGCGTGTGTGTTTAGCTGGGCAGCCCCCCCAGTAGGATTTCAGACATAGTGGGGATTGGCAGGATTTCTTAGGGGAGGTACCATCCAAGTTTGTAAGAAAACTGGCTTTGATATGTTTGATGGGTAATGGTTTTAAGATGAAAGATTTAGATCAGATATTAGGAAGAACCTCTTTCCTGTGAGGGTGGTGCGGCACTGGACCAGGTTACCCAGAGAAATCATAGATGCCCCATCCCTGGAGATGTTGAAGAGCACGTTGGATGAGGCTTTGAGCAGCTTGGTCTAGTGGCAGGTGTCCCTGCCCAGGGCAGGGGGGTTGCAACTGGATGATCTTTAATGTCCCTTCCAACCCAAAGCTTTTTGTGCTTCTTGATCACAGACCAGCTTATTATTTGTTGGAGTATATGGAGTGTTTATCCGTACAAAAAAAAGCGTGTAGGAAAAATTACTTAACTTTATGTATCTCTTCATCTTTAAACTTGTGTTCTGTTCTAGAAACGCTTCTGATCAACCAACATCATGCAGGCCCCGACTCCTGCTTGTGGGAGAGCCCGGATATGGGCAAGCCTCTCATCTGGCACCGGCAGTTATACATGCCCTGGAAAAGTTTCCAGTTTATACTCTAGACTTTTCCATTTTGTTTGGTGGTGCCACAACAGCAGAAGAGGCATGTGCACAGGTATCTTTTTTTTTTTCTAATTAATGTCATTGGATTGGTGACCTGTATGTAAGGAAAGCAAAACTCATTGTTAATGGAGTTGATTGGAACGTGCTGTTCTGTTTACTTCTGTGGGAAAATTGACTGTACTTTTGGATCGAATGATACTGCGTAAGGATGTTGTGTACATGTCCATATTTTCCGTTCCATAGTAAACAGCCAGGATGTTGTTAGGAGCTCAGGAAGCTGAGAGGTGCTGCTAAGGAACTTCTCTTTATGGCAAGAAACCTTGCTCGTCTCAGTGGGATCCAGAAAGTTGTTTTCCTGGCCTTTGAAGACTGTGCTCCCAGTAGATGTCTCTGCATCAGCCTGAGTGCATGTCATGCACCTTTTGTAGCCACCTTTTTTATTCTGTTGCTAAGGCAATGTAGGTTTTGGAGCAAAGAAACATTTTTTTTTTAATATACCTACACAGTTTCTACTGCTGCATTATATGCACTAAAAGTATTAAAATTCAAGGAACACCTTTATATTTGTACATTGGTGTGTTTTTCATAAGTGGGAAATTTCGATATAAGCAGTTTTCATTTTTACTTTTAGTCAAGAAATGTATTTTTTTGTTTGGCATCACTGTGTTGTAAGCTGTCGTAGCAGCATTTGAGAACTGTGCAAGTAAAGACAGACACGTTCCATGACTGGATATTCCTTTGTCCCAATCCCTTTTTTGTTAGGTGTTGGCTGTATCTGCAGTGGTAAGTGCCCTGTCTAGTTGCTGCCCAGGTATAGCATGTGCGCTTCCCATCTTGTGATGGGAACTCCCTTAATATTGATAGACTGAAAGGATGCACAGAGAAGTTTGTGACCTGAAAGGACTGTTGCCACTTCCCTCGTGCAGTAAACACTTGTCTGCTTCCGTGATTGAGGTACCATCTGCAGACAATGGCTTGTAACCAGGCTTCTTTTACATGGGCAGCCCTCGTCTTCTCACACAGCTCTTTGTTCAGATTGTGCTCCAGACTGACTGGGATATGTGCCTGCTCAGAACTGAGAATGGAGTAGACACAGTCACGCAGCATTTTACCCAGACTAATACATGCTGCTGATAGGTTTTAGTCTTGTTTTTCGGGCACACTACCACGCTAGCTGAGCTCCTTAGAAGTTGTCTCACGCCTAAGTAATTCTAATGTCAAGTAGCGGTTCAGGCCTGCTTCTGTCCATGTAGCAATATCTGTATTTGAGTCCAAGGGCAAATTTTACCTTAGGGTTAAGGAGTTGTTCTTTTGTCGGTTTGTTTTGACGTTTTGGCTTCACGTACTCCTATTTTGTAAGATAATTTCACTGATATGTAGCTCTTTCTTAGCCTGTTCTACGTGGTTTAGGTTTCTTATCCAAGCTTTCCTTTTACCAGTTGTTGCGAGAAGCGCAGCGAACAACACCAAGTATAATTTATATCCCACATATCCATTTGTGGTGGGAGGCTGTTGGAGCTACCGTGAGAGCGACATTTACAACATCGCTGCTTAACATTCCATCATTTGCTCCAGTTTTGCTGCTTGCAACTTCTGATGTGCGTCATGCAGCTCTCCCAGAAGAGGTATTTCTGTTGTTACTTTTCTTACTCTTCTATTCAGTTTCTCGTCAATTTATAAATCCCTTAAGTGCTGGAGTAGTGTACACTCTTAAGCAAATCCATAGTGTTATTCCTCAGGCACCCTAACCGGGTCTCTTAAAATCTGTTTAGACCAAACGGTGCTGAAAGCATTATGTGAAACTCTCTTATTCTCTTTCACACACATTGATGCTTATTAGACATTTGCCAAAATGTACTTCAGGCAATAATTCCAATGACTTCCAGACGGTTTGGTATGCTCTTAGTCAAGAGTATACGGTGCTTGAAAAATAAACAGGAAAAAGCTACTTTTACGGAAAATGTTGTTACTGAAGAGGGAAAGGTGTTTTCCGTGAAAAAAGACAGTGGTCACACAGTTGATGATGCAATATAATTTCAAATTTAAGTTCTTAAATAAGAATTTTGATTTCTTTCTTTCTGTAAATGAAAGCTTTACAAATTAGAAAGCTCTAAGTTCCAACTTCTCTTTAAGTAACTTGGAAATAAATTTTGTATTGTATTCCTTAACAAAATTGAGTAAGAGCACGTGCTTAGCTTTCTAGACATCTGAGAGTGTGCCTTAAAGGAAGTTCTTCAAAATGCGAATATGCTGCTTTTATTATTTTATCTCGGTTACTGGGGGAGGCCTTACTTAGATAAGTTTATCATCAAGTGCTGTGAAGAGGTTTAATTTATCTAGATAAGTTTTTATACTTCTAACAAATTCCTTCTAAAATAGGTATTGAAATTCCTTCCATGCCTTTTGGTAGTAGGAATTGAAAAAAGGAGTAGAACTTGGAAGTATACAAATTTAGACACCTCGGTTAAATTAATTAAAAAAAAAAACCGAAACAAAACAAGCCCAAAAGCCCTGCCTGTTCCTTCTGTAGCTGCCATAAAGATTCAAACTGACGCACAGCAAGACAGGTAAATACAAATGAAGAAGTCTTGGGCAGGGTGGGTATTCACCAGTGTGTTGTATGGTCCCTTTGTTGAGCTTTAACTCTAGAGGTGTTCCTTAGAGTAGATATTTTCATTTGTCATGCTAAGCTGTGAAAAATAAAGCCTTTTAAGACCAAGAGGATAACTTTTCATAGTTTTTTATCCGCGTGGCTTTTGAGTTTAATTTCAGTAGAACAAGGATTGGTCTGAATTATCTTTTCTTCTTATGCTTTAGATAAGAGAATTATTTCTTAATGATTATGAGGTTTTCAACATCGGGTTGCCTAATGATCAGGAGCGAAGAATGTTTTTTGAGGACCTGATTTTGAATCAGGCTGCTAAACGTCCTGCAACAAAATCCAACACAGGTGAGGATATTGTACACATAAAACTCTGGTAACTGCAAGTTGACAGTGTTTGCTTTAGTGGTAATTTTCTATCAAGAAGTGCTCTTATACTTGTGTTTGAGAGTTCTTGAATCGCTAAGCTACCCTTGTATAAACTTTACTGGAGATTAAGGACCAAGATACGGAATTTCAGGTGCCCCGTACCCTCAGTTGTCTTGGAAACACCTAAAGCTTCACAATGAAGCCTATCCTGGGGCTCCTGCACACATTCCTTGTCCATTTCTGCTTTAGCGTGAAACACCAAGCTTCCTTAGAAGCTTAAAATTGTCTCTACTTTTGCCCAAGCTGTGTTTAGCTTTTGAAGTTTACAGCTTTGTAAGTTTTGAAGAAGGGCTTGTCTCCAAAGGCTTTTCTGTTCATCTTTAGTTGTTCATGTAGTAAGCGACTTCACCTAAGAACTTTGCTTTGCAGTAGTACTTGCTCTCTAAAGTAGGAGTTCTGTGTTTGAAAAAAAAAATCTTGAAGCTGATGGTTTTGTTTCAGGTTGGTGTCTGTCATTGCAGAGAGAGACTATGTTCTGGGTACAGGATGCGGCACTAATGCTGTATTTCAAAGAAAGAGAAACCCTGACTTAAGAAATCTGTGTCATTACAGATGCATTCGTCGGAGTCAAGAGATCTAAGGAAATTGTCACACGGCCTGAGATTGCACATTACTGTCAGCTCAAAGTAAGTCTAGTATTCACAAAACTGAAATTCAAGACAGACATTTTCTTGCTACTTGTACATTGCAAATTAAGTCAGTTGTTAACCAATGTCAGGTAAACCAATTTATGGGAAGGACATTGAGCTAGTGAAATAGTTCAGCCTGTAAAGAACGAGGAGTGTTGTGTTGCCACATCTGGTGTAGGCTGCTGTTCTTGCTCTTGGTGATTTAAATTCTAGGAGACTGTTTTCCTAATTTTTAATTTCAAAGGACTTGTTGAATTGTAAAATACCCCACTGACAACCTGATAGCACCACTGGTTGTTAATATCTATTTTAATAGTTTTTCTGATGGATATGTGGGCTTTGGTCTGTGTTTTGCATGGTTTCAGTTCTTAGGAAACTGAAAAGGACCTTTCTTTCTAGCAGCGATGACTCTAAACTCGAAGTTAGCAGGTTGATCTAAAGCTTATAATGGATAAAATAGCAATACCTACTTTTCTCAAAGTCTTTCCTAATTCAATGTTAGAATTTTGTGTTGCTACAGTTCTGGCTTTCTAAGTGTTTTCCAGTCCCTCAGAGGTGAAAAGTTGCTGTCCTTGGCTACCATTGGGGAAAGGGCTAAAATGAGGCCTAGCTGGAGGGGGTAAAAGGAATTCCTTTGCACAAATTGGAGAGCATAGCCCAAGGAAGTGATCTTCAGGGGCTACTGCAGTGAGAAGAATAGGGAAAATTGCTAGGTTGGAATCCTGGAAGTTGGGCAGTGCAGAGGAAAGGGCTGCTGTTGAGCTGCTGTGATGAAAAAGGGAGTAAGTATCACATGGATGTTTCCTCTGTGAGGGGCGAGTGTGAGCAGATGAGAATCCCCTTTGATGAAAGGGCTTGTCAACACAATTACTGCCACATGTTTAAACTGTGACATAATTTGTAGAGGAGAAGCTCTATTTTTAAAGCTGCCTTCTTAAGGAAGCAGGTTTCAGGGAGTTTTATTGTTCATGTCTACCTGTGTATGTTGAGAAGCCACAAAGGTTTTTCACAGAGTCAGGGCACTAGTAGCATGTGCTCCATGGTTATCACCCATTAGAGAACTGGTACGGTAGAGCCCTTCTGTACTTTTGAGTACAAATGTAGCTGTTTGGTTTTGTTTGGGATTTCTTGGTTCGTTTATTTGCTTGGCAGTGGGCCTAGAACTTTGATGAACATAAGAGGAAGATGCAGTCATCTGTGTGAGAGCAGTCAGAAGTGGTCACGCAGGACGTTGAGCAGGCATTTGTGTCCCGTCCTGTCTTTTCTGCTTGCAGCAGCTGGAGGGATGCTGCGTGGGTTTTGTGCATCTTCTGCGTACGTTATGTGGAAGGAAGTTGAGGAGGATACACGCTCTTTTGTGCTAGCTGGTCTGAGGGAGGCAGAGTTTGATGATGGGCAGTGGGGAGGCAGTAATATTTTCACTTAGTGTGACTGCTCTCTTAAGCTACATCTTCGCAGCTTCACACAACACAGCAGTGGAACAAGGTGCTGCCGCTAGCTGGTGACTCTTGCTTTGCCAGACATTCTCACACTCCCATCTTTGGTAACAGAAACGACAGCTTGGGTAACAGAAATGACTGCTTCATGATCTACTTGAGGCACTTGAGCAGTGTGTTCTGAGAGCAGAGTTGCAGGCAATGCAGAGTTGCAGGCAATGTACATTTGCGGCTCCTGGGTAAAGGTGATCCCCTAAGCATGCTTCTGTCTCCAGCTGGCACATCTGTGTCTAGAAGCCGTGTAGCCTGACTTCCAAAGATGCCTTTTAGGGTGTCCTGCATTGCCACGGCAGTTTCTCTCAATACAAGGCGACAGTGGCTTTGCTGCAGCAGCAAAGTGACAAAGTCTCCTTCCCTGCTGTTCTGGAAGCAGTTGATTCACAATCGTGATCATTGATGTGCTAGATTGATTCCTAATAAGATATTGCCTGGAATGTAAGCCTGCTTTTTCTCTCAAATGTGAAAGCTTAACTCAATTTTCTCTAGTTATATCTTGTGAGATAGTTAATTTGTTCTCAGAAGTGTAACTCCTATTTTATTTAGCAGCCTAGGAAAGTAGGAAGTTGTTTGTGTTGTATCGTTAGAGTTTAGCTTGTGAAAGAATCAAGAGCCCATTCAAAGGATTTTGTGCTATTCTAAACACGCTTCCGTTTTTTTCTTCAGCAACTGTTAAGTTTTGTAACTGCAATAACTGAGACCTTCAATATACTTCGCTTGGAGAAGCTATATGCTGTTCTCAGTCATTGCATTTACCAACATCGAGAAGACGAGGACAAAACTGGACTAGTGAAGGTAATTTTTTTTTTTTTGTCTTGCAGTATTTTCTCTCACTGTTCTGACTGTGGGTGTGATGCATTTGTATGTGTGCGCTCTGGACATAACGCTTCTTTCCTCTTTACTGCTTAGTTGCCTGCGTTACAAGCCTTTTTCAGCCTGGAAGACATTTGTCCATATTTCAAAACCGTTCCTGTAACACAGGCATAATTGTGGGCATTTTCAGCAGGAAAAGGCTTGAACTTGACTACAGTGTGTCCACCCACAGCCCTCTCCAAGCAGTTCATGTCAGTCTGTCAACAGTCCTTTTCCAGAACCTTTGTAGGGGTGGGGGGCTAGAAAGGAGGGTGCTTTTCTCAGTCTGTCACTTCCTCCTTCTCCCCTTACAGACAGTCAGACGTGGTCAATACTTCTTATAGCAGTCGCTCCGCTCTTAAGAAGAATTAAGTATGAAGCCTCAAGAGTGTGAGACTTGTCTACTAACATCATAGTCTGTGTCTAACTAGCACAGCTGGAGCATCTTTAATTTGACATATGGGGAGATGTCAGCTTATGGCGGTTTAATGTTAATGAGTCAAATTCTCGGATCTCTTCCTCTCTGAAAGGATTTCTGAGTTGTCAGAAGACAGCAGAAATCTTCCAGAGGCAGCCTTGTTGGCAGTCAGGCATTGCCGGTGCTGAGTTGATTTAGATATGTTGGGTATTGAGTCTTGAGATTGAAGATCCTTGAATCCATTTGTCTTGGAGATACTAGTGCCTGAGAATAGATAGAATTCTTGATGCCTCTCAGTCTGCTTTAAGACAGGGGGAGCCTTTTCTCTGCGGCTTTAGTCATCTCAATCTCTTCCACATCTGATAAAGAGTTAGAAGGGATGCTCCTTTCTGTTTGTGCAGCAGTGAGGATTCATGCCTTGGATTGAGGGAGCAGGTGAGGGGCTGGAGAACAGGCCTTCTGAGGAACGGCTGAGAGAGCTGGGGTTGTTTAGCCTGGAGAAGAGGAGGCTGAGGGGAGACCTCATTGCTCTCTCCAGCAACCTAAAAGGAAGTAGCGGAGAGGAGGGTGCTGGCCTCTTCTCCCAAGGGAAAGGGGACAGGATGAGAGGAAATGGCCTCAAGCTCCGCCAGGGGAGTTTTAGGCTGAACATGAGGAAAAAAATTTTCATGGAAAGGGTCATTGAGCACTGGTAGAGGCTGTCCAGGGAGGTGGTTGAGTCACCTTCCCCGGGGGTGTTTAAGGGACAGGTGGATGAGGCGCTGAGGGGCAAGGTTTAGTATTGGATAGGAGTGGTTGGACTCGATGATCCGGTGGGTCTTTACGAACCCTGTGATCCTATGATTCAATTGCGTTATATCAGGGTTTGTGAGCTTTTATGACTTAACTTTTCAAGGTTAAATGTAAAGGGACTTTCTTTGTTTCTTCTACCTTTACCTTTAAAGATAAAACTATCTGCTATTTGGAGTGACTGCAAATTGGTCAGTAGCAAGCTCTACTGAAAGACAAGGTAGACTTTAACAAGTAATTATTCAGAGTGCCGGAAATAACATTTCCAGCTTTACTTAGGGCTTCTCAGGAACTGTCTCCTCTTTCTACTTGTTGACACCCTGTTGATACAGACGCATCATCTCTTGATACAGATCCATAGAGTTTCTCTGCCCACTTTCTATTTTGGATGCATTAGGATGTCTTTGAAGCTAGTGGGTACAGCAGGACATTGTGATGGTGGTAGCTAAATATGACTGACAACCGAACGGATGACTTGATTTGTTTTATGAGGAAATAACAGGGTTCTTAAGCTTTTATTTGTGCTGATAGCGCATTTGTCTTTTTTCTTCCTAGGAAATGCAGAAAGAATTGACCGTCTTCTTCCACTGTGGACAGTGACACTTCGGCGCCGTAGTTTTATGTTTTCATTTTATGTTTTTGTCATTGTATAATTAAAAAATGATTATTTGTACACATGTATTTATATAGATAAGAGATTTAAAAATGTATTAATAAAGATGAATTGTAGAAAGGGACAACAGGGGGAGTTGTCCCTTTCCAGCAAGGGACCAGGGGTGGAGTTGTCCCTTTCCAGCAAGGGACCAGGGGTGGAGTTGTCCCTTTCCGGAAAGAGGACCAGGGGTGGAGTTGTCCCTTTCCGGAAAGAGGACCAGGGGTGGAGTTGTCCCTTTCTGGAAACGGACCAGGGGTGGAGTTGTCCCTTTCTGGAAACGGACCAGGGGTTGAGTGTTATCTTTTCATTGTATGTTTTTGTTACTGTATAATTAATAAATGATTATTTGTACATATGTATTTATGTAGATAAGAGATTTAAAAATGTATTAATAAAGATCAATTGTAGAAAGAGACAACAGGGGGAGGTTTCCCTTTCCAGCAAGGGACCAGGGGTGGAGTTGTCCTTTTCCAGAAACAGGACCAGGGGTGGAGTTGTCCCTTTCCAGAAAGAGGACCAGGGGAGGAGTTGTCCCTTTCTGGAAACGGACCAGGGGAGGAGTTGTCCCTTTCTGGAAACGGACCAGGGGTGGAGTTGTCCCTTTCTGGAAAGGCACCAGGGGTTGAGTGTTATCTTTTCATTGTATGTTTTTGTTACTGTATAATTAATAAATGATTATTTGTACATATGTATTTATATATATAAGAGATGTAAAAATGTATTAATAAAGATCAGTTGTAGAAAGGGACAACAGGGGGAGTTGTCCCTTTCCGGAAAGGGACCAGGGGTGGAGTTGTCCCTTTCCGGAAAGGGACCAGGGGTGGAATTGTCCCTTTCCGGAAAGGGACCAGGGGAGGTGTTGTCCCTTTCTGGAAACGGACCGGGGGTAGAGTGTTATCATTTCATTGTATATTATGGTTACTATATAATTCACAAACAATTATTTGTACATATGTATTTATATATATAAGAGATGTAAAAATGTATTAATAAAGATCAATTGTAGAAAGGGACAACGGGGGGAGGTTTCCCTTTCCAGAAACGGGAGCAGGGGTGGAGTTGTCCTTTTCCAGAAACGGGAGCAGGGGTGGAGTTGTCCGTTTCTGGAAACGGACCAGGGGTGGAGTTGTCCCTTTCCGGAAAAGGACCAGGGGTGGAGTTTTCCCTTTCTGGAAAGGGACCAGGGGTGGAGTGTTATCATTTCATTGTATATTATGGTTACTATATAATTCACAAACAATTATTTGTACATATGTATTTATATATATAAGACATGTAAAAATGTATTAATGAAGATCATTTGTAGAAAGGGACAACAGGGGAAGGTTTCCCTTTCCAGAAAGGGACCAGGGGTGGAGTTGTCCCTTTCCAGAAAGAGGACGAGGGGTGGAGTTGTCCCTTTCCCGAAAGGGACCAGGGGTTGAGTTGTCTCTTTCTGGAAATGGATCAGGGGTGGAGTTGTCCCTTTCTGGAAACGGACCAGGGGTAGAGTGTTATCATTTCATTGTATGTTATGGTTACTGTATAATTCACAAGCAATTATTTGTACATATGTATTTATATATATGAGAGATGTAAAAATGTATTAATAAAGATCAGTTGTAGAAAGGGACAACATGGGGAGGTTTCCCTTTCCAGCAAGGGACCAGGGGTGGAGTTGTCCTTTTCCAGAAACGGGACCAGGGGTGGAGTTGTCCCTTTCGGGAAAGGGACCAGGGGAGGAGTTGTCCCTTTCTGGAAATGGACCAGGGGAGGAGTTGTCCCTTTCTGGAAACGGACCAGGGGTAGAGTGTTATCATTGTATGTTATGGTTACTGTATAATTCACAAGCAATTATTTGTACATATATATTTATATATATAAGAGATGTAAAAATGTATTAATAAAGATCAGTTGTAGAAAGGGACAACAGGGGGAGGTTTCCCTTTCCAGCAAGGGACCAGGGGTGGAGTTGTCCTTTTCCAGAAACGGGACCAGGGGTGGAGTTGTCCCGTTCGGGAAAGGGACCAGGGGAGGAGTTGTCCCTTTCTGGAAATGGACCAGGGGAGGAGTTGTCCCTTTCTGGAAACGGACCAGGGGTAGAGTGTTATCATTGTATGTTATGGTTGCTGTATACTTCAAAAACAATTATTTGTACATATGTATTTATGTAGATAAGAGATGTAAAAATGTATTAATAAAGATCAATTGTAGAAAGGGACAACATGAGGACGTTTCCCTTTCCAGCAAGGGACCAGGGGTGGAGTTGTCCTTTTCCAGAAACGGGACCACGGGTGGAGTTGTCCCTTTCTGGAAACGGACCAGGGGAGGAGTTGTCCCTTTCTGGAAATGGACCAGGGGTGTGGAGTGTTATCATTTCATTGTATGTTATGGTTACTGTATACTTCACGAACAATTATTTGTACGTATGTATTTATATATATATGAGATGTAAAAATGTATTAATAATGATCAATTGTAGAAAGGGACAACATGGGGAGGTTTCCCTTTCCAGAAACGGGTCGAGGGGTGGAGTTGTCCTTTTCCAGAAACGGGACCAGGGGTGGAGTTGTCCCTTTCTAGAAAGGGACCAGGGGTGGACTGTTATCTTTTCATTGTATGTTGTTGTTACTGTATAATTCACAAATGATTATTTTTACATATGTGTATATGTAGATAAGAGATGTAAAAATAAATTAATAAAGATCAATTGTAGAAAGGGACAACAGGGGGAGGTTTCCCTTTCCAGAAACGGGAGCAGGGGTGGAGTTGTCCTTTTCCAGAAACGGGACCAGGGGTGGAGTTGTCCCTTTACAGAAAGGGACCAAGGGTGGGGACGTCCCTTTCTGGAAACAGATAGGGGTGGAGTTGTCCCTTTCTGGAAACGGACCAGGGGTGGAGTTGTACCTTTCAGGAAATGGACCAGGTCTTGAATGTTATATTTTCGTTGTATTTTGTTGTTACTGCATAATTGACTAAGGATTATTTCTATATATGTATTTATATGTATAAGAGAAGAGATGTAAAAATGTATTAATAAAGATCAAGTGTAGAAAGGGACAAGAGTGGGAGGTTTCCCTTTCCAGCAAGAGACCAGGGGTGGAGTTGTCCCTTTCCGGAAAGGGACAAGGGGTGGAGTTGTCCTTTTCTGGAAACCAGACCAGGGTTGGAGTTACCCCTTTCTGGAAAGGGACCGGGTTTGAGATGTTTCTTTCTGGAAACAAACCAGGAGTGGAGTTGTCCCTTTCCAGAAAGGGATACGGGGTGGACTTGTCCTTTTCCAGAAACGGGACTAGGGGTGCAGTTTTCCTTTCTTGAAAGGGACCAGGGGTGGAGTTTGCCTTGTCCAGAAAGGGACCAGGGCTTGAATTGTTACTTTGTAATAAGTGACCAGGGGTAGTGTTGTCCCTTTCCAGAAAGGGCCCAAGGGTTGATTTGATCCTTTCAAGTTATGCATCGGGGTTGGATGTATTTATATGTATGGATTAATAGAATGTAATTATATGTAATGTGTATATATATAATATAATGTAATTAATGTAAAGGTAATAAAAAAATTTTGCCCAACTTTGGCTGCTGTTATCCATTTCTGCGGGACTGTGGGAGCGGTTTGCTGAGTGCATTCCCCGAAATGACTGAAAAATGGAACGAGAATGTCAGCATGTGGAAGAGGAACCAGGAACATTCCCAGGATCAAAAGTTTTATTCCTCAGAGCTTGGATCAGAATTTCTATCACTGCTGTTGACTCAGTACTGTACCTATAGGGGTTTTTTAAACAATTATAATTGCAAGTCTTGATCTTGCTTGACCAGCTGTTAGCAGCTAACTGTTAACAGTCCCCATGGGCCCCAGCTTTATTCAGTTTTTGAGGCAAACCGACAGTTTCTCAGTGTCTGAACTACAATTTTAAGCAGCAATGAAGAAGTTGCCCCAAGAAGCGGTAAATGCCCCATTCCTGGAAGCATTCCAGGCTCAGGTTAGATGGGGCCCTGAGCAACCTGATCAAAAGGATAGCAAAGTGCTGCAGTGTGTCCCTAGGAGGCCACAAAGTTGTTGAAGGTTTTAGAGGGGAAGCTGTCTGAGGAGCAGCTAAAGTCACTTGGTCTCTTTGGTGTCGAGAGCAGAGGACTGAGTGGAGGTATCCTTGCAGTCCCCAGCTTCCTCACAGCGGGAGGAGGAGGAGCAGGGCTCTGATGACCAGTGATAGGTGCCAAGGGAAAGGCAGGAAGATGTGCTAGGGGAGGTTTAGGTGGGATATAAGCAAGAGTTTCTTCAGCCGAAGGGTGGTGGAGCACAGGAACAGGCTCCCCAAGGAAGCAGTCATGGCCCCAAGCCTGACAACATTCAAGAGGCATTTGGACAGCACCTGCAGACCCAGGGGGTGAACGTTGGGGTTGTCCTATGCAGGGACAGGGAGGTAATTCTCCCTCTGTACTCGGCAGTGGTGAGACCGCACCTTGACTACTGTGTTCATTTCTGGGCCCCTCAGCACAAGAAGGATGTTGAGGCTCTGGAGCGAGTCCAGAGAAGAGTGACAAAGCTGGTGAAGGGGCTGGAGAAGAAGCCTTAGGAGGAGCGACTGAGAGAACTGGGGCTGCTTAGCCTGGAGAAGAGGAGGCTGAGGGGAGACCTTATTGCTCTCTACAATTACATGAAAGGAGGCTGTGGAGGTGGGTGCTGGCCTCTTCTCCCAAGTGCTAGGGGACAGGACAAGAGGGAATGGCCTCAAGCTCCTCCAGGGGAGGCTCAGGCTCGACAGAAGGAAAACACATTTCATGGAGAGGGTCATTTGGCAGTGGAACAGTCTGCCCAGTGATGTGGTTAACTCGCTTTCCCTGGAGGTGTTTAAGTTGTGGGTGGATGAGGTACTGAGGGGCATGCTTTAGAAATTGCTGGGAATGGTTGGACTTGATTCCCTCTTGGTCTCTTCCAACCTGGCTGTTCTATGATTTTCTATGAAAACATTTTTGAGATTAGGAGGCAGGTACAGGTAGTTAGGTACGAAGCATTCGTTCCGTACCAGCTCTGGCTGTTTTCTGAGGCCTGCAGTTCTGATTTAGACAGTCAAGTTCTGAGGCAAGAAATGAGAAAATGTTGAGATGGAAACTGACCCTTTGACTGACTCTTACACCACCCGGTGGCTCAACATCAGGATCAGTTGTCTTCAGGACAAGTTCTCTTCAGGACCACAGGGCAGTAGCACTCAGAGAGAAAAAAGAGAGAGAGAAAGCGGCAGAGAGAGAGAGAGAAAGAAAGGAAAGAGGAGGAAAGATTTTTACTTATTACAAGCAGTTCTCAAGCATATACAACCTTTGCCAATGTTCACATTTCTGTAGGAGAAATACCTTCTTCAGCTTCTCTAATGATCGATGCTGCCACTGATTGCATCCACAATTAAGCCTGGATGCAACTGAGAGCCAAAGAAATATTACTTTGAACTGCACCAAATGTGTCTAGAATTAGTTCCTGATCTTTTATGTTCGTTTTTCCCATTTTGGTAATACGTTGGAGAGCGACCACTGCTGCGTTCCCAAAGACAAAAGGGAAGCTTGTAAAGGCTGTTGTATTTTTGCCAAATCAAAAGTTGTAGCAGCTCATTTGTTCAACAATACCTCTGAATCGATGCTGTTCAGAAGCCCCAGTCCGCTTCCCAAAACACCAGTCAGGTCTCTCAATATTCGTCTTTGAGAACTGCATCAAATCCCTCTGGGCCCATCAAACCTTCAGGACAAAGCACACTGTGGTCCTGTTTAAAAATCATCTGAAACTTAGTAGCATTGAATAACTAATTTTCAGCATAAATTAATGTGTCACATACAGTTAAAATAGGTTGTCGTCTTTCCACAAGGATCAAACAGCTTCTATACAGATGTCAAAAATGCCCTACCTGTAAACCTGGCCTTGTTTGCTGGAACACACAGGAGCAAGACCATCAATCTTATCAAAGGATATAATTGAAGGTTGCATCCGGTAGGCCTAGAACGAAAACACAAGAATACTGACATAAGTAAAACAAGTCTAAACATGTCTATTCCAGTATTAACCAATAGTGCTAAATGACTTGGCGAACAAGTACCGGGTGCTCCAGGAGGAAACTAGTCCTGAGGATGGTGGTCATCATAGCCTAGTATCCTTTCCTAGGCTACACAGTCCTCAGAAGAAAATCACAACAACCTCTGCTAAGAAAAAAATCACAACCTCCTCCACAAAGAAGAAGAGGAGGGTGATTGTTGTAGGGGACTCCCTCCTCAAAGGAGCGGAGGGACCCATTTGCAGACCTGACCCGCTCCACAGGGAGGTCTGCTGCCTACCAGGGGCATCAGGGCTGGAAGTAGCTGGGAAACTCCCCTCCCTGATCCATGAGACGGACTACTACCCTCTGGTAGTAGTCCAGACTGGTAATGATGGCCTAGCCAACAGAAAGGCTAAGGACATCAAAAAAGACTTCAGGGCCCTTGGGAAGACGATGGAGGGCTCAGGGGCACAGGTGGTGTTCTGCTCCATCCCCAGGATACATGGAGCAGACCCACAGGACACTAAGAAGGACTCAATTAATGCCTGGCTCGGAACCTGGTGCGAGGAAAAGGGCTTTGGGTTCTTTGACCACGGAGTGGTTCGTGCACCCCCTGACATGGGTGCAAAGGTTGGGACACGTGGGTCTCCTAGTGGGGCTAAGGCCCTTGCTAAAAACCTAGCTAAGCTCATAAATAGAGCTTTAAACTAGGTGTGAAGGGGGAGGGGATCCAGTCCAGGCTAGACAACCGCGTGCCTGGATGTAGGCCACTGGAGTTTAGGAGGGGGCGTGCTGGTGAGGACCACCAGCGCGTCACCATACAGGTAGTGGGGGAGAATGCAGCCTCGCTCAACAAGGGAGATATAGATATTCTGGCATCAACTACTCCAGGAGGAGTAGTCCCCTCTAGGAGGGCTGAAGGCTCTGCTACTCAGCTGAAGTGCATTTACACCAATGCACGCAGCATGGGGAACAAGATGGAAGAGCTGGAAGCCGTTGTAGGGCAAGGTGCCTTTGATGTCATTGCCATCACGGAAACGTGGTGGGATGACTCTTATAACTGGAGTTCGGGTATGGTGGGGTATAAACTCTTCAGGAGGGATAGAAAGGGTAGGAGAGGGGGTGGAGTAGCCCTCTTTGTAAGGGAGGACTTGGACACCTCCGAGATGGACTGTGGCGATGAGGAGATTGAGTGCCTGTGGGTTAAGATCAAGGGAGCCCATAACAAGGGAGACTTTGTGATGGGAGTCTGTTACAGGCCACCCAGCCAAGGAGAAGCAGCTGATGAGCTCTTCTTTAAACAGTTGGGGTCAATCTCCAAGTCAGTGCCTCTTGTCCTTGTGGGAGACTTCAATCTCCCTGATATCTGTTGGGAGTACAACACAGCAGAAAGGAAGCAGTCTAGGAGGTTCCTGGAGTGCGTGGAAGACAACTTCCTTGCACAGCTGGTCAACGAACCTACGAGGGAAGGTGCCCTCCTGGACTTGCTGTTTGTCAACAGAGAGGGGCTTGTGGGGGATGTGAGAGTAGGGGGGTCGCCTAGCTCTTCGTGATCATGAGATGATAGGGTTTTCTGTCCTAGGTGAAGTGAAGAGGGTACTAAGCAGGACGGTTGCGCTAAATTTTCAGAGGGCAGACTTTGAACTGTTTGGAAGGCTGGTTGGCAAAGTCTTCTGGGAGACAGCACTTGAGGGCAAGGGAGCCCATGAGGGCTGGGAGTTCCTCAAAAAGGAGATCCTGGCAGCTCAGGAGAAAGCCATCCCCGTGTTCTGGAAAAAAGGCCGGCAGAGGAAAAAAAACAGCTTGGTTAAGTAGGGAAATCTTGAGTCAAATTAGAAAAAAAAGGAAGGTTTATAGGCTCTGGAAGGGGGGACAGGCCTCTTGGGGGGACTTCAGGAGGGAAGCGAGGCTATGTAGGGAAAAAATCAGAGGGGCTAAGGCCGAGCTAGAGATCAGATTAGCTAAGTCAGCAAAAGACAATAAAAAATCTTTTTATAAGTATATTAACAGTAAAAGGAGGACAAGGGAGACCATACAGTCCCTTTTGGACTCAGAGGGAACAGCAGTGACAGGGGATGAGGAGAAGGCTGAGGTACTTAATGCCTTCTTTGCCTCAGTCTTTAATTGTAAAGAAAGCTGTTCCCTCTGTGTAGATACCCGGGAAACAGAGGAGCAATATGAGGCTCCCATAGTCCAAGAGGAGGTGGTCAGAGCCTTGTTTGGCCAGCTGGACACCCACAAGTCCATGGGGCCAGATGGGATACATCCTAGGGTTTTGAGGAAGCTGGCGGATGTATTGGCCAAACCCCTTTCCATCATCTTCCAGCAGTCCTGGAAGACTGGGGAGGTACCTCTGGACTGGAGACTGGCTGATGTAGTTCCCATTTACAAGAAGGGTAGCAGGGAGGATCCCGGGAACTCCAGGCCAGTCAGTCTGACCTCAGTGCCAGGGAAAGTCATGGAACAGGTGATGTTGAGTGCTATCATGAAGCACTTACAAGAGAACCGGGTGATCAGGCCCAGTTAACATGGGTTTACCAGAGGCAGGTCCTGCCAAACCAGCCTGATCGCCTTCTATGACAAAGTCACTCGGCTGCTGGATGAAGGAAAGGCTGTGGATGTGGTCTTTCTGGACTTCAGCAAAGCCTTTGACACAGTTTCTCACAGCATTCTGCTGCGGAAACTGTCAGCCTCTGGCCTGGACAGACACACACTCTCCTGGGTAGAAAACTGGCTGGATGGCCGGGCCCAGAGAGTGGTGGGAAATGGTGTTAAGTCCAGCTGGAGGCCAGTGACAAGTGGTGTTCCCCAGGGCTCAGTGCTGGGTCCAGTCCTGTTCAAAGTCTTCATCAATGACCTGGATGAGGGCATTGAGGGTACCCTTAGCAAGTTTGCAGATGACACAAAGCTGTGTGCAAGTGTCGATCTGCTGGAGGGTAGGGAGGCTTTGCAAAGGGACCTGGACAGGCTGGACCGCTGGGCAGTGTCCAACGGCATGAGGTTTAACACGGCCAAATGCCGGGTCCTGCACTTGGGGCACAACAACCCTATGCAGAGCTACAGACTGGGAGAAGCCTGGCTGGAAAACTGCCAGGAGGAGAGGGACCTGTGGGTGTTGGTCGACAGCCAACTGAACATGAGCCAGCAGTGTGCCCAGGTGGCCAAGAAGGCCAATGGCATCCTGGCTTGTATCAGAAACGGTGTGAGCAGCAGGTCCAGGGAGGTGATTCTCCCTCTGTATTCAGCACTGGTGAGGCCGCTCCTTGAATATTGTGTCCAGTTCTGGGCCCCTCACCACAAGAAGGATGTTGAGGCTCTGGAGCAAGTCCAGAGAAGAGCAACGAGGCTGGTGAAGGGGCTGGAGAACAGACCCTATGAGGAGCGGCTGAGAGAGCTGGGGTTGTTTAGGCTGGAGAAGAGGAGGCTGAGGGGAGACCTCATTACTCTCTACAAGTACCTGAAAGGTGGTTGTGGAGAGGAGGGAATGGCCTCTTCTCCCAAGTGCCAGGGGACAGGATGAGAGGGAATGGCCTCAAGCTCCGCCAGGGTAGGTTTAGGCTGGAGATTAGGAGGAGGTTTTTCACGCAGAGGGTCATTGGGCATTGGAACAGGCTGCCCAGGGAGGTGGTTGAGTCACCTTCCCTGGAGGTGTTTAAGACACCGGTGGATGAGGTCTTGAGGGACTTGGTTTAGTGTTAGATAGGAATGGTTGGACTAGAAGATCCGATGGGTCCCTTCCAACCTGGTTGTTCTGTGATTCTGTGATTCTGTGACAGCCATTAAAGCTGGCACCAGGCTGCTGCATCCAGCTAAAGCAGGCACAGGGCATCAAGGCTGCAGCAAGAGAGGAAATAATCCAAGGAGCGTTATAGGAAATATTAAGAGAGTAGAAAAGTACGCCTCACAGAGAAAAGCTGAATTCAGGTTGGATGGAGCCTTGGGCAGCCTGATCTAATGGGATGTCCCTGCCCAGGGCAGGGGTTTGGAACTAGGTGCTATTGGAGGTCCCTTCAGGCCCAAACCGTGCTATGATTCTCAAGTCCTACCTGAACAAAAGGGTCAGCAGTCATGACTAGATGAAAAAGGGAACCAAAACTGAAACCCTTCTGTCAGGTGACATAAAAAGAAATGGGAGAAAAGCAGGGAAAGCTCAAGGATAGCAATGAGCTGCCCAGATGAACGGTGTGCGCTTCCCATCTCGTGATGGGAACTCCCTGAAGACTGAGGTTCTGCAGGGGTGCACAGGGAAGTTTGTGACCTGAAGGGATAGAAGTTTTAACACCTACAGTTCCTCCCAAATCAAAAGTTGGACCAATGATTGATGAGGTTGGCCCATTTGGAATTGGAAACACCAGTCACCAACAAGTGTTATTTAAACCAGACTGGTGTCTTAAAAGGGTTCAATTGTTGATGCAAAAGAATGTTTGAGACATTCAACCTGCCTGTTCTCCCTTCTTACACACCTCTTCTGAGGGATGGACCACCTGGTTACATAGATCTTCTCAAAGACGAATATTGAGAGACCTGACTGGTGTTTTGGGAAGCGGACTGGGGCTTCTGAATAGCATCGATTCAGAGGTATTGTTGAACAAATGAGCTGCTACAACTTTTGATTTGGCAAAAATACAACAGCCTTTACAAGCTTCCCTTTTGTCTTTGGGAACGCAGCAGTGGTCGCTCTCCAACGTATTACCAAAATGGGAAAAACGAACATAAAAGATCAGGAACTAATTCTAGACACATTTGGTGCAGTTCAAAGTAATATTTCTTTGGCTCTCAGTTGCATCCAGGCTTAATTGTGGATGCAATCAGTGGCAGCATCGATCATTAGAGAAGCTGAAGAATGTATTTCTCCTACAGAAATATGAAAAATAATTTGAGCTAATGCTAAGGATTTTGAAAAGAACCTCCAGTCTTGGTGGAAGTTGGTTAATTTTTACCTATGACCCTCTTAAGAGCACTGTCACAGCATATGTGTTAACCATTCCAAATGCTTTAGTAGCTCTGATTTCTCCTGTTTTCACATTAGGCTTGAAGCACAATGGAACTATGCTCTGTCCTTTCGAGCATAGAGCACGGGCCCAAAAGGTGAATTATAAATGGCAAAGAGTAGACCTGGAGTCCTGCATTGTGTGGGAACAACTAGGATTTATTTGTGAAAGTAACACCATCAGAACACAAGATTTTTGCCTAGACACTGACCAAAAGGTTTGCCATTTTAAGGTTGGTCCTGAAGTTGACCCTAATAGTGTAATAATTAACATTGGCAAAGGTATGCTTGAGAACTGCTTGCAATAAGTAAAAATCTTTCCTCCTCTTTCCTTTTTTTTTCTCTCTCTCTCTGTCACTTTCTCTCTCTCCTTTTCTCTCTGAGTGCTACTGCCCTGTGGTCCTGAAGAGAACTTGTCCTGAAGACAACTGATCCTGATGTTGAGCCACCGGGTGGTGTAAGAGTCAGTCAAAGGGTCAATTTCCATCTCAACATTTTCTCATTTCTTGCCTCAGAACTTGACTGTCTAAATCAGAACTGCAGGCCTCAGAAAACAGCCAGAGCTGGTACGGAACGAATGCTTCGTACCTAACTACCTGTACCTGCCTCCTAATCTCAAAAATGTTTTCATAGAAAATCATAGAACAACCAGGTTGGAAGAGACCAAGAGGGAATCAAGTCCAACCATTCCCAGCAATTTCTAAAGCATGCCCCTCAGTACCTCATCCACCCACAACTTAAACACCTCCAGGGAAAGCGAGTTAACCACATCCCTGGGCAGACTGTTCCACTGCCAAATGACCCTCTCCATGAAATGTGTTTTCCTTCTGTCGAGCCTGAGCCTCCCCTGGCGGAGCTTGAGGCCATTCCCTCTTGTCCTGTCCCCTGGCACTTGGGAGAAGAGGCCAGCACCCACCTCCACAGCCTCCTTTCATGTAATTTTAGAGAGCAATAAGGTCTCCCCTCAGCCTCCTCTTCTCCAGGCTAAGCAGCCCCACTTCTCTCAGTCGCTCCTCCTAAGGCTTCTTCTCCAGCCCCTTCACCAGCTTTGTCGCTCTTCTCTGGACTCGCTCCAGAGCCTCAACATCCTTCTTGTGCTGAGGGGCCCAGAACTGAACACAGTAGTCAAGGTGCGGTCTCACCACTGCCGAGTCCAGAGGGAGAATTACCTCCCTGTCCCTGCATAGGACAACCCCAACATTCACCCCCTGGGTCTGCAGGTGCTGTCCAAATGCTTCTTGAATGTTGTCAGGCTTGGGGCCATGACTACTTCCTTGGGGAGCCTGTTCCTGTGCTCCACCACCCTTCGGCTGAAGAAACTCTTGCTTATATCCCACCTAAACCTCCCCTAGCACATCTTCCTGCCTTTCCCTTGGCACCTGTCACTGGTCATCAGAGCCCTGCTCCTCCTCCTCCCGCTGTGAGGAAGCTGGGGACTGCAAGGATGCCTCCACTCAGTCCTCTGCTCTCGACACCAAAGAGACCAAGTGACTTTAGCTGCTCCTCAGACAGCTTCCCCTCTAAAACCTTCAACAACTTTGTGGCCTCCTAGGGACACACTGCAGCACTTTGCTATCCTTTTGATCAGGTTGCCTAGGGCCCCATCTAACCTGAGCCTGGAATGCTTCCAGGGATGGGGCATTTACCGCTTCTTGGGGCAACTTCTTCATTGCTGCTTAAAATTGTAGTTCAGACACTGAGAAACTGACAGTTTGTCTCAAAAAATGAATAAAGCTGGGGCCCATGGGGACTGTTAACAGTTAGCTGCTAACAGCTGGTCAAGCAAGATCAAGACTTGCAATTATAATTGTTTAAAAAAACCCTATAGGTACAGTACTGAGTCAACAGCAGTGATAGAAATTCTGATCCAAGCTCTGAGGAATAAAAGTTTTGATCCTGGGAATGTTCCTGGTTCCTCTTCCACATGCTGACATTCTCGTTCCATTTTTCAGTCATTTCGGGGAATGCACTCAGCAAACCGCTCCCACAGTCCCGCAGAAATGGATAACAGCAGCCAAAGTTAAGCAAAAATTCTTTTATTACATTTACATTAATTACATTACATGATATATATACACATTACATATAATTACATTCTATTAATCCATACATATAAATACATCCAACCCCGATGCATAACTTGAAAGGATCAAATCAACCCTTGGGCCCTTTCTGGAAAGGGACAACACTACCCCTGGTCACTTATTAGAAAGTAACAGTTCAACCCATAGTCACTTTCTGGAAAAGGCAAACTCCACCCCTGGTCCCTTTCAAGAAAGGAGCACTCCACCCCTGGTCCCGTTTCTGGAAAAGGACAAGTCCACCCCATGTCCCTTTCTGGAAAGGGACAACTCCACTCCTGGTTTGTTTCCAGAAAGTAACATCTCAAACATCTCAAACCTTTCCAGAAAGGGGTAACTGCAACCCTGGCTTTCACTTTTGCTTTTAAATCCATGAACTGAACAGAGACTGGAGATCTAGAAATACTATTCCTTGTAAAGGGTCTTTGATCGATATTTTGGCTTACTATTTCCATGCTTTTTTCAAAGCCAGAGTCACAACAGGTAGGCATGTCTTTTGTCGTTGATCCTGAAGACTGTCCATTGAAGCCTTCAGGTTTGTCAGAGGAAAATTCCTAGGGAAAAGACAACAGTTATCTGAATGACGGATCGTGAGTTAAGAAGGAAATTCTCCCTCAGGTAGTCAAATTGATTCTGCAACTCTCTTCACTTGATAGTGGTGCAACCAATGGCACTTTAGCCTGGAACCACTTCCGCACTAAGAAAAAAATAAACCAACTCTCAAAGCTAAAGCTCCCCTCCACCACACTTTCCTTGGGACAACCTGACCTTAAGACCTTACTCTTGACTAAGAGCATACCAAACCGTCTGAAAGTCATTGGAATTATTGCCTGAAGTACATTTTGGCAAATGTCTAATAAGCATCAATGTGTGAGAAGAAGAATAAGAGAGTTTCACATAATGCTTTCAGCACTGTTTGGTCTAAACAGATTTTAAGCGACCCGGTTAGGGTGCCTGAGGAATAACACTATGGATTTGCTTAAGAGTGTACACTACTCCAGCACTTCAAGGATTTATAAATTAACAAGAAACTGAATAGAAGAGTAAGAAAAGTAACAATAGAAATACCTCTTCTGGGAGAGCTGCATGATGCACATCAGAAGTTGCAAGCAGCAAAACTGGAGCAAATGATGGAATGTTAAGCAGCGATGTTGTAAATGTCACTCTCATGGTAGCTCCAACAGCCTCCCACCACAAATGGATATGTGGGATATAAATTATACTTGGTGCTGTTCGCTGCACTTCTCCCAACAACTGGTAAAAGGAAAACTTGGATAAGAAACCTAAGCCTCGTAGAACAGGCTAAGAAATAGCTACATATCAGTGAAATTATCTTACAAAATAGGAGTACGTGAAGCCAAAACGTCAAAACAAACCGACAAAAGAACAACTCCTTAACCCTAAGGTAAAATTTGCCCTTGGACTCAAATACAGACATTGCTACATGGACAGAAGCAGGCCTGAACCTCTACTTGACATTAGAATTACTTAGGCGTGACACAACTTCTAAGGAGCTCAGCTAGCGTGGTAGTGTGCCCGAAAAACAAGACTAAAACCTATCAGCAGCATGTATTAGTCTGGGTAAAATGCTGCGTGACTGTGTCTACTCCGTTCTCAGTTCTGAGCAGGCACATATCCCAGTCAGTCTGGAGCACAATCTGAACAAAGAGCTGTGTGAGAAGACGAGGGCTGCCCATGTAAAAGAAGCCTGGGCGCCCTGGGCGGCGGCGGAGAAGGAGGCTTGGGAGGAGGCGAGGGAGGAGGGGCTCGCGCCGCCCAGCCAATCCCGCGGCGGCAGAACCGGCGGCTTCAACTTTTTCGCGGCAAAACGGCTGAAAGTCGCAGTGCGCCCCCGTGTGTCCCTCCGCCGCCGGGACTCGCTGCCAGGGCACACAAAAAGTAGTTACTGTTCCAAAACGTGAACTGTTGCTAGGAAGGTTAAAGTAGACTGAAGTTCTCCCAAGTAACTGTATCTTTTGCACCTCTGCAAAAATGTCTCTCGGATAGCATAGGTTTTATGGCATTTTCCCCAAAGACTCTTTTCCCTACACTGTTACTTCCTCTGTTCAGTATGATGTTCGCTGATAAATAATCGCTGTCAGAATAAGATTAAAAGTAGGCCTTGGAAATCAACGGTAGATGCATAAAGTTTCTGGGGAAAATCATACATCGGCATGTAAGTGGGAAACAGACTCTGTCCCCAGCGCTTGCCTGGTTCCACACCATTGATGGAGATCCCTCCCTCACGCTGCCCTCAGAAAGGATGCTCACTTTCTATAGCTCTAAAACGAGTCTTAGAGAGGTTATGTTCCAGGGTCTTTGGTATCTTTGTGGTTTGTGATCTGTGCTCAACAGGTGTGTCTTTCCCTATGGTCTCCTGCTTGCAACCTTCCCCTGTCTCAAATGGCAGGTGAGACAGAGCTGAAGCAGCTCCCAATTAGCGAGACTCTTGTCAAGTTCATCCTGAAATTAGTCCTAGGAAACCAACAGAAGATGTCTAAGGATTCTGGGGAGAATTACATCTCTGCATGCAAGTAGGAAATTCCATCCCCAGCTCTTGTCTGCTTCCACACACCTGATGCAGGTCGCTCCCTCCTGTTGCCAGGCCCTGAGCAAGGATGCTCGCTTGCTAGAGCTCCTCAAGGAGTCTTGCAGAGTTGCTCTGCCAGCACGTCCAGCATCACTGTGGTTTGTGTTCAGTGCCATCTGTGCTGGACAGGTGTGTCTTTTCCTATGGTCACTTGTTTGCAGCCTTCCCCTGTCTCAAACGCAAGGTCAGGCAGAGCTGGAGCCAGCTCCAAATGAGCAACAGAGCGCAGAATCCTAGAATCCTAGAATCACCAGGTTGGAAGAGACCCACCGGATCATCGAGTCCAACCATTCCTATCAACCACTAAACCATGTCCCTCAGCGCCTCGTCCACCCGTCCCTTAAACATCTTCAGGGAAGGGGACTCAACCCCCTCCCTGGGCAGCCTCTCCTAGTGCCCCATGACCCTTCCTGTGGGATTGTTTTTTCCCGACATCTAGTCTGAATCTCCCCTGGGGCAGCTGGAGGCCATTCCCTCTGTCCTGTCCCCTGTCCCCTGGGAGAAGAGCCCAGCTCCCTCCTCTCCACAACCTCCTCAATTTTTCACCTGTAAGTGACATTTCATGGAAAGAGAAACACTGACTGTGCTGAAACATACTGATTTCAGTGAAATTTCTGATAGAAAGTTAGAGGAACAGATGGTTTTTACTTTCTCATTCCACTTTATTGAAATGTTTATTTTCAGTAACTCAGAGAGGTTTCATTTTTACTTTCTCACTCTGTTTTATTTCACCTTGATTTTATACAGTGATCCTTTCAACACTGTGCTTCTAGAAGAAGTCTGTCTAGAAAGCTGCCTGGAGGAGAAGGAGCTGGGGGTGTTGGTTGACAGCGACTGACCATGAGCCAGCAGTGTGCCCAGGTGGCCAAGAAGGCCAATGGCATCCTGGCTTGGATCAGAAAGGGTGTGAGCAGCAGGTCCAGGGAGGTTCTTCTCCCTCTGTCCTCAGCACTGGTGAGACCGCAGCTTGAGGCCATTCCCTCTGTCCTGTCCCCTGTCCCCCGGGAGAAGAGCCCAGCTCCCTCCTCTCCACAAGCTCCTTCCAGGTGCTTTCCCAGAGCCAGGAGGTCTCCCTGCCCTCAGCCTCCTCTTCTCCAGGCTAAACCCCCCCAGCTCCCGCAGCCGCTCCTCAGCCCCCTCGGCCCAGGAGCTGGGGGAGGGGCGTGGGCAGCACGACACGCGCCGCTGGGCTCGGGGCGCCCCCTCCCGTCTCTCCCCGAGGGGCGGGGCCTCGGTCGGGCGGATACCGCGGAGGGATCGCGACGCGTTGGCCTCGCTCGGCTTGTGCTGGGAAGCGCTGCGCGTCCTCCCTCCGGCTCCGAGTCCATCTTCGTGGAGCCCCTCGGGGGTGGCCGCCGCATCTGGATCCCATCCGAGGCGGCCGGAGCCCGCAGGACGCGGAGAGCCGGCGAGGCGGTGAGTTAGCGGCTAGGGGAGGAGGGGAGTTTGATGGACTCGCCCGCAGCCCCAGCCTCGCCCCGCGGGTTGGGGTCACCCCCCGGGGAGGGGACAGCTCCCCGCATCGCCGCTCCCTTGGGGAACTTCTTCGGTTGCAAATGTCATCCTGGCGAGATCTCGGCGAGCGCTTGAGTGGGGGTGAGGCTGGCGGAGAGCGGTGGCCGTTAGGATTCCAAAACTGCCTCGGAAACCGGTGCTCGGCGTAACGTTCCTCAGCTCCTTTGCCCTCTGCTTTCGCAAGGCCTCGTGTAGTCGGAAATCGAGGCTCTTCCTTCCGAAGTTGTCCTTGCTTGAAAGTCGGGGTAGGTGAAGGTGGAGCTGTGTGAGCAGTGCAGGTGACCCGCTCCTTCTTGCCTTTGTGCTCGGGATGAAAATCCCTTCGTGGGAAATAGGCAGAGCCGCAGGGAGATGTGTGGATGTGTTGTAATGCGGCTCCATCCCTCTAGGGTTTGGTCTCGGTGTGTCTGTAGCTGCTGCTGGGGGCTGGCAGCCCAGTCTTTGCTGCAATCCTCTTGGCTGTTGTCTGTGCCAGAGCCCAGCAGCTGCTGATCTGGTCGGGGCAGTGGGATGCAGAGTGCTATGAGATCGATTTGCTGCTTTGGAAAGGGGAAAAAAAGTTTCTTGTAAGATCACATGTCTGTTTGAAAACAACTTTTCCAAATGCATTCAGCTCTTTTGTTGAGGCTGGTGTCAACCAAGCAGCCCAGCCCTTCACAGGCATGCAAACTGTTGACCAGTTTTTCTTGAAAAATAAGCAAGGTGTAAATTTGATAGTTCTGGTATCAGTGCTTGCATGGATCAAGCTGAAAGTAAACAATCCAAGCAATTGAATTGCCGGAGAAAAAGAAGCAAATAGATTTCAGCTGGACACTAGTCTGTTGCATCTCAGCAATGTTCTAAGATGATGATTGGAGTTTTAGAAGTTTGCAAATCAGAAGCACGTGCCTTTGTTGCTTAAGCCTTTTACACACATCCGACGGCCACTGCTACTTCAACCTTTCCTCTCTCTCCCTGTCTTCACATACATTTTAAATCTCTCTTCTTTCCTTTTCCATCACTGATCACACTTCCTATTAAGTCACATGAAGTCTTGTCTCTGCCAGTTAGGCAGGTGTTCAAAATTTCTTGTACTGTTGATACACATGATGTACACAAACACATATTAAACCTGTGCATATTGTTCCCCAACTCTACACAGGCAACAGCAAAACTGCCTGCAGGAATGATCACGCCACACCTTTTGGATAAGTGGGTAGCTGGCACTCCCTTAAAATGTTAAGGGTCATTCCTTCCTATTTTAATAAAGCCTGTTTAAGAATTCCCCAATAATCGCTGGGGTGCTGATTATTTTTTTCCAATAAAATTGGTCATAACTTAGTATCCCCCTGCAGAGATAACCCCGTTAATTCCTGCAGCCTCAGCAAAGAATCTGAAAAGGGGAAAAAACCCTCCTTCACATTCACAAAGGAGAAGGGTGGCATTCATACACACAGCCACAGGGTTGGTTTTTAGGCTGTTTTGGGTTTTTTCCTCTCTTTTTTCTTTTCCTTTTCTCTCTCTCTTTTTTTTTTTTTTTCATCTAGGTATTTTAAAATGTTGTCCTCTGCAGCCTTCCACTCCTCAGGTGGCAGGTAAATCTACCTGCTTGCCAGTGGACATTTAGTGGACATTTGAATGAAAAGGCTTTGGAGACATATTTCTGAGATCCCATCTGCACTAAAGCCTAAATTCTGAGCGTCTCTCAAAGCCTGTACCATAACCAAGAGAGTGGGGGCTCAGACCTGTACTTCTAAGCCTAGGCTTGCCCAAGATTGCAGGCACAATCGTACCTTGTACCTTGCAGCCTTGTTAAAAGTCCTTAACCGTGACTCTACAGTCAGAGGCTAGCTAAAAGTTCTTATTCGAGCTAATGCTACCTTCTAGTACTGAAATCACCAAATCTATACATAATATTCCAATATATAATAGGTTAGTAACTTATAACAAGTAATTTCTTCCTTCAGCCTCAAAGGTCTTTTCCAACCAAACCGTTGTGTGATTCTAATTAGATTTTAGTCCCACAACAAGCAAATGGTCCAGCTTGACTGGTCCTCTGAATCCGTTCTGAAATAAACAGGCGTTTGGGTTTTTTTGGTCATGAAATGCTAAGTTTGTATGAAAGGCTTCAGCACAATAATTTTCTTGAAGGCTCTTAAGGTCAGGTTGTCCCCAAGGAAAGTGTGGTGGAGGGGAGCTTTAGCTTTGAGAGTTGGTTTATTTTTTTCTTAGTGCGGAAGTGGTTCCAGGCTTAAGTGCCATTGGTTGCACCACTATCAAGTGAAGAGAGTTGCAGAATCAATTTGCCTTCCTGAGGGAGAATTTCCTTCTTAGCTCACCATCCGTCATTCAGATAACTGTTGTCTTTTCCCTAGGAATTTTCCTCTGACAAACCTGAAGGCTTCAATGGACAGTCTTCCGGATCAACAACAAAAGACATGCCTACCTGTTCTGACTCTGGCTTTGAAAAAAGTATGGAAATGCTAAGCAAAAATATCGATCAAAGACTCTTTACAAGGTATAGTATTTCTAGATCTCCAGTCTCTGTTCAGTTCATGGATTTAAAAGCAAAAGTGAAAGCATGCATGATAAGTCATGTCACGCTAAATCTGCAGCTGAAAATCCCCAGGGGAATCGGATTATTTCAGTGTCAGTGCCAGTGTCTTGGAAGGAGAAACACTCTTCTCAGTAAAGCCCTTTGGTTCCTGGGGTCATATTTGCACTCTGGAGACTCCAGGGTTAACAGGTTAGAAACTTTGTCCTTCTAGAAGTGCCTTTCCAGTATGGAAAACAATTTCCAGTATGGGTTATTTTTTTCTAGTGATGGAAAACCACTAGGAAACTTCAATTGCAGTTCTGAGAAGAATTAAGTAACTTGTATGAGGAAGGCTGTGAACTTGAAGTGCCTTAATGTTGTCCTGCAGAGCAACTTAAGCCCTATTAACACATGCCACAATTTTTCTGTTAACCTTCCTATGATCTTGAGATTTCTTTTTTTCCCTACTAAGCCAGATTTTTTTTTGTTTTCCTATGTTCAGCGAGTAGGGAAAATAAATGTGAGAGCAATGTATGTTTGCAAATGCTCAAATGCTTGTTCTGAAATCTGTCTGTGAGCAAGTAAACATTTGGCGTAATTTGAAATTGTGTTTAAAAACTTGGCTAAGTGTCAATGACTCTTGCTTTATGCCTATTCTATTAAAATGTCCTCCTGAGTGCGTCGAGTGTTTGAAATGGGTGGGTTTTGTACTTGCCTGTCTTTGCTGTTACATGACACTTTTTTCTCTTAGGACTGCAGTAGTAGTCTTGCAAAAACTGGACGATGTGAAGAAGAGGCATGGACGGCTACTGGAGGTAGACCTTGGGGTGTTCTGCAATGTAAAAGAAGTAGATACTAATTTCTTTTACTCTTTGTGTTTAAGTAGCATATTTCACATAGGGAAATGACTTAGCTGCAGTTTTAATGTAGCTGAAGTAACTTCTAAAGAAGCGTCGTCTAAAATAACATTTGGTTTTGCTGTCTACTTATAATCTAGCATCTTGCTGTTTTAGTTGTGCTACAGATACGCTGTAATGGTAGAGGAAGCATCTTGTTAAGGAGAGATGAAATAGCAGTGATGTGCTTATCTTGTACTACTGCCTGAGTTGCCCTATGATTTTTGGATGGACGCTTTACAAAAAGCCGTTTGAGGGTTTGGCTTATTGCTTCAGATCTTCCTGAAAACTGAATCAATTGATGTCTACTTGAGCTCTGTTTGTTCTCATGTCAGCCTTTCCCATGAGCTTGAGTAGTCCTCAGTCCCTCAAGGAACTTCGGTTGAAATGATATACCTGTTTCCTCTGTCTTAGTTTTGTTCTATTAAATTGAGTTATTCTACTGTCCTTTTTAGTGAAAGATGCTTAAGTTTTCAGACGTCTTTCTACTCTGCTATCGTAGGTTTTTGTTTCAAACTGAATGATTTTATTTTTTGGTTAATGAGACCGGAGTTGTCCCTAGTACTTTGTGTATCACCTCTCAAATGCTTGTGTGATTGATTATTGTCTGGGCTGGATTGTTTTTTCCTGGGTTCTGCCACACTGTTGGATTTCAGCCGGTGCTCAGCATAACATTCATCAGCTTTCGCAAGCCCTCATGTAGTCAGCAATCAAGGCTCTTCCTTCCAAAGTTGTCCTTGCTTGAAAGTCGGGGTAGGTGAAGGTGGAGCTGTGTGAGCAGTGCAGGTGACCCACTCCTTCTTGCCTTTGTGCTCGGTATGAAAATCCCTTCGTGGGAAATAGGCAGAGCCGCAGGGAGATGTGTGGATGTGTTGTAATGCGGCTCCATCCCTCTAGGGTTTGGTCTCGGTGTGTCTGTAGCTGCTGCTGGGGGCTGGCAGCCCAGTCTTTGCTGCAATCCTCTTTGCTGTTGTCTGTGCCAGAGCCCAGCAGCTGCTGATCTGGTCGGGGCAGTGGGATGCAGAGTGCTATGAGATCGATTTGCTGCTTTGGAAAGTGGAAAAAAAGTTTCTTGTAAGATCACATGTCTGTTTGAAAACAACTTTTCCAAATGCATTCAGCTCTTTTCTTGAGGCTGGTGTCAACCAAACAGCCCAGCCCTTCACAGGCATGCAAACTGTTGACCAGTTTTTCTTGAAAAATAAGCAAGGTGTAAATTTGATAGTTCTGGTATCAGTGCTTGCATGGATCAAGCTGAAAGTAAACAATCCAAGCAATTGAATTGCCGGAGAAAAAGAAGCAAATAGATTTCAGCTGGACACTAGTCTGTTGCATCTCAGCAATGTTCTAAGATGATGATTGGAGTTTTAGAAGTTTGCAAATCAGAAGCACGTGCCTTTGTTGCTTAAGCCTTTTACACACATCCGACGGCCACTGCTACTTCAACCTTTCCTCTCTCTCCCTGTCTTCACATACATTTTAAATCTTTCTTCTTTCCTTTTCCATCACTGATCACACTTCCTATTAAGTCACATGAAGTCTTGTCTCTGCCAGTTAGGCAGGTGTTCAAAATTTCTTGTACTGTTGATACACATGATGTACACAAACACATATTAAACCTGTGCATATTGTTCCCCAACTCTACACAGGCAACAGCAAAACTGCCTGCAGGAATGATCACGCCACACCTTTTGGATAAGTGGGTAGCTGGCACTCCCTTAAAATGTTAAGGGTCATTCCTTCCTATTTTAATAAAGCCTGTTTAAGAATTCCCCAATAATCGCTGGGGTACTGATTATTTTTTTCCAATAAAATTGGTCATAACTTAGTATCCCCCTGCAGAGATAACCCGGTTAATTCCTGCAGCCTCAGCAAAGAATCTGAAAAGGGGAAAAAACCCTCCTTCACATTCACAAAGGAGAAGGGTGGCATTCATGCACACAGCCACAGGGTTGGTTTTTAGGCTGTTTTGGGTTTTTTCCTCTCTTTTTTCTTTTCCTTTTCTCTCTCTCTCTCTCTCTCTTTTTTTTTTTTCATCTAGGTATTTTAAAATGTTGTCCTCTGCAGCCTTCCACTCCCCAGGTGGCAGGTAAATCTACCTGCTTGCCAGTGGACATTTAGTGGACATTTGAGCGGAAAGGCTTCGGAGACATATTTCTGAGATCCCATCTGCACTAAAGCCTAAATTCTGAGCGTCTCTCAAAGCCTGTACCATAACCAAGAGAGTGGGGGCTCAGACCTGTACTTCTAACCCTAGGCTTGCCCAAGATTGCAGGCACAATCGTACCTTGTACCTTGCAGCCTTGCTAAAAGTCCTTAACCATGACTCTACAGTCAGAGGCTAGCTAAAAGTTCTTACTCGAGCTAATGCTACCTTCTAGTACTGAAATCACCAAATCTATACATAATATTCCAATATATAATAGGTTAGTAACTTATAACAAGTAATTTCTTCCTTCAGCCTCAAAGGTCTTTTCCAACCAAACCGTTGTGTGATTCTAATTAGATTTTAGTCCCACAACAAGCAAATGGTCCAGCTTGACTGGTCCTCTGAATCTGTTCTGAAATAAACAGGCGTTTGGGTTTTTTTGGTCATGAAATGCTAAGTTTGTATGAAAGGCTTCAGCACAATAATTTTTTTGAAGGCTCTTAAGGTCAGGTTGTCCCCAAGGAAAGTGTGGTGGAGGGGAGCTTTAGCTTTGAGAGTTGGTTTATTTTTTTCTTAGTGCGGAAGTGGTTCCAGGCTTAAGTGCCATTGGTTGCACCACTATCAAGTGAAGAGAGTTGCAGAATCAATTTGCCTACCTGAGGGAGAATTTCCTTCTTAGCTCACCATCCATCATTCAAATAACTGTTGTCTTTTCCCTAGGAATTTTCCTCTGACAAAACTGAAGGCTTCAATGGACAGTCTTCAGGATCAACAACAAAAGACATGCCTACCTGTTGTGACTCTAGCTTTGAAAAAAACATGGAAATGCTAAGCAAAAATATCAATCAAAGACCCTTTACAAGGTATAGTATTTCTAGATCTCCAGTCTCTGTTCAGTTCATGGATTTAAAAGCAAAAGTGAAAGCATGCATGATAAGTCATGTCACGCTAAATCTGCAGCTGAAAATCCCCAGGGGAATCGGATTATTTCAGTGTCAGTGCCAGTGTCTTGGAAGGAGAAACACTCTTCTCAGTAAAGCCCTTTGGTTCCTGGGGTCTTATTTGCACTCTGGAGACACCAGGGTTAGCAGGTTAGGAACTTTGTCCTTCTAGAAGTGCCTTTCCAGTATGGAAAACAATTTCCAGTATGGGTTATTTTTTTCTAGTGATGGAAAACCACTAGGAAACTTCAATTGCAGTTAAGAGAAGAATAAGTAACTTGTATGAGGAAGGCTGTGAACTTGAAGTGCCTTAATGTTGTCCTGCAGAGCAACTTAAGCCCTATTAACACATGCCACAATTTTTCTGTTAACCTTCCTATGATCTTGAGATTTCTTTTTTTCCCTACTAAACCAGATTTTTTTTTGTTTTCCTATGTTCAGCGAGTAGGGAAAATAAATGTGAGAGCAATGTATGTTTGCAAATGCTCAAATGCTTGTTCTGAAATCTGTCTGTGAGCAAGTAAACATTTGGCGTAATTTGAAATTGTGTTTAAAAACTTGGCTAAGTGTCAATGACTCTTGCTTTATGCCTATTCTATTAAAATGTCCTCCTGAGTGCGTCGAGTGTTTGAAATGGGTGGGTTTTGTACTTGCCTGTCTTTGCTGTTACATGACACTTTTTTCTCTTAGGACTGCAGTAGTAGTCTTGCAAAAACTGGATGATGTGGAGAAGAGACTTGGACGGCTACTGGAGGTAGACCTTGGGGTGTTCTGCAATGTAAAAGAAGTAGATACTAATTTCTTTTACTCTTTGTGTTTAAGTAGCATATTTCAAATAGGGAAATAGCTTAGCTGCAATTTTAATGTAGCTGAAGTAACTTCTAAAGAAGCGTCGTCTAAAATAACATTTGGTTTTGCTGTCTACTTATAATCTAGCATCTTGCTGTTTTAGTTGTGCTACAGATACGCTGTAATGGTAGAGGAAGCATCTTGTTAAGGAGAGATGAAATAGCAGTGATGTGCTTATCTTGTACTACTGCCTGAGTTGCCCTATGATTTTTGGATGGACGCTTTACAAAAAGCCGTTTGAGGGTTTGGCTTATTGCTTCAGAACTTCCTGAAAACTGAATCAATTGATGTCTACTTGAGCTCTGTTTGTTCTCATGTCAGCCTTTCCCATGAGCTTGAGTAGTCCTCAGTCCCTCGAGGAACTTCGGTTGAAATGATATACCTGTTTCCTCTGTCTTAGTTTTGTTCTATTAAATTGAGTTATTCTACTGTCCTTTTTAGTGAAAGGCACTGAACTTTTCAGACGTCTTTCTACTCTGCTATCGTAGGTTTTTGTTTCAAACGGAATGATTTTATTTTTTGGTTAATGAGACCAGAGTTGTCCCTAGTACTTTGTGTATCACCTCTCAAATGCTTGTGTGATTGATTTCTTTATTGTCTGGGCTGGATTGCTTTTTCCCAGGTTCTTCCACACTCTTGGATTTCAACCTGTTGTTAATTTATATGCTGGGTTGTATACCTGGCTAAGTATTTAACTACCACATGTACTCAACGGTATGTTAGAGGGAAAATTCTCCTCAGTAATCTTGGATGCTAGAACAATGTTCCTGTTATTTCCCACTGTACTTCGATGTAATCTTTGGTGTCCGTGGGGTACTTTGATAATGTTACTATCCAGGCTCTAAATATGCCTGTGTGAGGTTTTCTGCACCTTTGTGATTGAGCTTTCTTGTTTCTTTTTATTAGGAAAGCCTTGCTACGTACTCCCCAGTAGAGAAAAATATGCAGAGAAGTGACGAAGAACTAGCTGATGATGAAGGTAGCATTGTCGATTAGTTCTGCTCTAAGGTTTCTTTCCTGTGCTGTAACCAAAAACCTTGCCTTAAACAACAGAGGCAAGCTGAGCTGTTGGGTGCTTTTCACTTGTTAAAAAAAAAAATGTGTATTGCTGTGCTGTGCTGGTGCTTTTCCAAAGTGCCTACAAGAGAAAAGGCAGGTGATGGCTGCGGAGAGAGAGAAAAAGAAAGGAATGGCTGGCATTACTCAGAATGAGCAAGGGGGATCTTGCTGCAGCAGGAGCATGACAGTTGTCATGGTCTTAAGCAAGACAGTGAGAGTTTTGAGGAAGTCAGATAGGCTTTCAGGTGTGTCTGGGAAACTGCTGAGAGTGAAGATGAGCAAAGGCGAAGACAGTGTAGTTTGGTTTTGTGTTTAGCAGGTAGTGTGTGGAAGCTGCTGTGTGGATCTGTAATTAGGACCTATCATGGCAGTACTCGGTGGGAAATAGCGTGAGGAATAAGGTTAAATCCTAAAAGGCCATGTTTGAAGTGAGGTGGGGGAAACTTTAAGGTTTTAAGGAGAATGGTAATAGCGATGAAGGTAGTCAGTCCAGCAATCCTTGTAGGAGCTTTCTAGGGGGGCAAGAATGGGGTGAGCCTGTAATGAAGGCCAGAAAAAGACATGGTGGTAGTTGAGCCAATCAGCGTTAGAGTGTGTGATAGACCTCATTATCACCCCCCCAATGGAGCTGAGAGAGAGAGTGGCAGGAGGGGGAGGCCAACTAATACCCGAGCAGGCTACTCCCCCACTCATTGCAGGACCGTCAGTCCATTCAAGTCATATCTGTAGAGGCCGAGAGGAGCACAGGTAGGCCCAGTGGCAGGCAGGAAGAGAAATCGGGCTTGACCACTGGCAGTGGAGACCTAGAGAAAGGTTCAGGTTAGCTGTGCAGGTGTTAATGGGTACTGAGGTGGTCTTGTGTGTAAGCATGAAGAGGCCAGTGAACAGTCGGTGCCTTGTTGTTAGGCCTGTTCTTAGCTGAGAGCTAGGCTGTGGCTACCAGGTGATCAGAACTCCTCCTAGAGCAGTGAGTGAACACCTGGAGTCCCAAGGGCTGGGGATGGTAGTGATGCCAAAGTAATTTTTCGCTTTTCTATGTGTGTAACTTACCTTGTGTTCAGAAAGCAGTGCAACTTGTTTGTGGGGGGAGAGAAAAAAGGGTAGTGCTTTCCAAGGGATAACATTTACTCAATTTTAGTGAGCAGGCAGGTGAAGAGAGCACGTAAATTCCTCACCTGGTGTCCAGCTATTATTGTCAGGGGGTTTTATTAAGAACCGGCTGGGTAATTGTAGTCTGGTTTTTGCATTCTTACCGTCTTGAATGGGAAAACTTGAAGTTACCTTAGAGAAGCTAGTGGCAGGAACTGTGTACATTTGACCTTCATTTCTGATTGGGGAAGTTCAAACCTATGTCTTGCCCATAATTGGTCACGTGATCCGTGCCAGGGTTAGGATTCGGAGCTGGATTCCCATGCTCAGTGTTACCACTAGAGAGGATTAAGAACATTTCCTTGAAATACTTACTCAAAATCACAAGGAAGTAATTTCTGAAGGAGTTGTTTTCCTGGGAGCTGCATCTTAGCTAAGCAAAATGACAGACTTGTTGTTGCTAAGACTGCTGAGAAGTTCCTAAGCAATTTCAGCAAGGGCAGAACAATATCTGTATGTTTGCTCCTCTGTGTTTTGGAATTTCTGGAATGTGTCTTGCCTAAATTGCTCCTGAGTTTAGTGCAGGTTTCAGATCTATTGTGGCATTAAGATGAAGGCGATAGTAAAACCCGTAGGCATCTCTGTAGTGCGTCTTGAATTTAATATAATTTGTTACAGTACTTCAGCAGTTTAATGTTGTGTCAATGTACATTACTTTCATCAGACGCAAGTGAAAAGAAAGACGATGATGACGGTGAAGGCGCTCAAAAGCATTATGACTTGCGGCAGAGGAAAACCATCGAAGGCAGTCTTCAACGTGACAACTTGCCACAGTGGAAAGCTGTTGACCACCATCAAGCTCCATTACAAAGTAGGTTATGTGCACAGTTTCTGTGGAGAGCTAATTTCTCGGGTAGAAGTGAGATTTTTTTTAATTTTTGAATGAAAATATATACATGCTTGATTTCTATTTCAATTTCTAACCCACTGTCCCGATCCAGTATCGGGGATGGTTCTTAATCTGGCTCTTGGGATCATTTTAAGACACAAATGGGGTCAGATGCTGTACAATCTTGTCGAGCTTTATTTCCTAGAACAACTGCTAACAGCGATAGGAGAGAGAGCAAAGGAAAGAAAAGGTCAGAAATCCCTAAGCAAGGAAAGAGTAGAGGCGCAGCTAGTTCCCAGCAACGCGAATCCAGTGAGGTGCAGTTGGTTCAGTCGCAGTGCAGGTAATGGTGCTCCAGGTTCCAGGGGGACGCAAAGAAGAGCGAGAAGGGCAAGAAGAAAATGTTTCAGCACATCGACGCAACAATGATTCTCAGGAGTACCCGGTGACGGCTTCTAGTGTGTGGTGGGAGAAACTGCTCTCTGTCTGGTTCTGAGAAACTTCTTTCTGTCTGGTTCCACGGAGATCCCTTTTATCCTGTGAGACCCCCACCGCTGCCACGGCTGCATCCCCCTCGCTCCCCCTGCCCCGAAGTCAGATCTGGACCCTCGATTAGATAAGCGGCTCTTCTGTTGACCCCACAGACACCCTGGTGCCACAGGACGGGTGGTCCCCAGCTAAAATGTTTAAGGCAAAGACATAGATAATGCGACTCTCCAGTCCCCTGGTGAAATGTTGAAGGGAAATCCACCTCCCAAATAACAGAAACTTCCCCGGAAGTTAGAGGTTAATGATGGGTAAAGGGCATCACTTTTTCTGCCTCTTTCAGTATCCTGCTTCTCTTAAACTTTTTTGTGACGTTACTGTTTGCTTTCAACAGAACCAAGAGAACGCCGCTCTTCACCTGTCAGTCAGAGAGATTCATTTAGAAGTGCTCAGGCACAAGGCCCTTCCTGCAAAAGAACGAAAAGGTTGACGTATAGTTAGCGATAGTTGTTATTTATCAATAAGATAAGTCAGTCACATTATGGAATGATGCTTTCAGAGCTTTTTGATTAGTGATAATTAGAGATTCCTAATATTGTTATTGCAGTGGTAGTCTGAGAGTATAAAGAAAACAGATGTTGGGGGGAAACTCTACTTTTTATTAGGAATTATGTTTTTTTTTAAATGCAATATTTGTGTTCCCTGATAAGGTGATTATGGGGCTTGTGGCTACGATTGTAACTGAACTTCCTTTTTTCTGGAACTGAAGCCGGGATTTCCCTATGGAACTGTTAGACTATTTAATCTTGAAGAATTTTCTTGAAAGTGAAGATAATGTAGTCAGAGGGAGAGCCTATCTGGAAGTTTGAGTGGAATTTTTCTTTTTTAAATCAATACTGATCCTGGTTTCTCTTTGGAATCAGTTCATCTTTCTGTACGAAAGTGCCCTTGAACAAGACAAATGCTAAATGAAATGTTAAATTGCACTGGTAATGACACAGGGGGTTGGATTCTGTGGCGGTTAGAGTGTGGAAAATGGTCTCTCTTGCTAGATATGAGCCCTTTGTTTGGCACCCTTGAAAGCAGACAGTTATGAAAGGGAAGGTTTTTGAAGCGTAATTTTTTCAAAAGTTGAAGAGGTTTCTATTTCACCAAGCGGATACATAATGCAAAGTGAAACTCCATTTGCAAGTGTGAGAGAGATCAGACAAAAAGAGTAATTAATGAAGGAAATTTCTTTGCAAAATAGTTGAAGTCCTTTACCTTCCTGTGAAAAATGAAAATTTGCCGTCACAAGGAAAATGACATAATGTACTTGAGAAGTGGATTCACAAGGAGTACAGTGATGTGGAAACTTCAATGTAAATTCTGAGACAGAATGGACTTTAATTTTTCTCCTTGTTTCCTTAAATATTTGCAGACGGAGACGTGCAGTCGGCAAGAGTGGTTCCACCTCCTCTTCCTTGTCATCCTCATCTGATGCTGGAGAGCGTTTTGAGAGGCGTCAGAAGCGCAGCTGTAACAGAGATTTAAGAAGGTTAGTGAAATTGGAGAATAGAGGAGGGAGAAATAGACCTGGGAGGAGTCTGCGTGTGCCTATCTATGCCGCGTTCTTCTCTTCATCTTGTCCATTGTGTCAATTGTAGCAATATTTAATCATACCTGTTGGTACTGGAGACTGTAACTGGGCTCTCCAGAACTGGATTTTTAGAAATTTTTTTTTAATAAGCAATTTGCTATCTAGGTGGGAATAGGAGGAGGAACACTGTTAGGTAATATTTTGATGTCAAATTGTACTGCTTCTGTGCTTTACAGTAGTTTCTTGAGGAAGAAAACCACCATCCCAGAAAACGTTCTAAATAGAGGAGATGACAGAGGTTTTGTTACTTAACAAATGCTTTAGAAAAACCTGGTTTAATAACAATTTAACGTACCCAAAGTGCGTGGGACGGGCCAGCTGTGAGGGGCAGCCTTTCTAATGTTAATCCACAGTGAGATAAGTATCCCCTTGACCTGCAACTTTTTGAGAGTAGAAGCAAAAAGTCTTTGCAAGATGTCAGTGTGTTTTGAGGTGTTATTCCATGTCAGAAATCAATGTCGGGTCACAGTCTTCACATACGGAATAACTTGTTCAAAGTTCGCCTTCATATACGTGTGCTGTGTTGACTGGCATGAATCTTCTGAAGTGCTGAGAGCGGTTGAAGTCATTAAGTGCAGTTGAATGTCTGGAGTGACCATTTCCTTTTATTTGCTCTTGGACTTTGAATGTAAACCAATGTGAAGGTATCTTGAAATTTTTAGGAAGTCGATGCTCATTTATAAGCTCTTCTGCATGCACTTGCCATCATAAAAGCAAAAATCTTGTAGGTGCATTGTAAGTTAGAAAGCCCCTTTCTCTTTCTGCTCAAGTCAAGACAGGTGTCTTCCACCAAACTTTGGGGAGGATGACTTAAAGGTACTTGACAAGGATGGAACGCGTATTGGAGCAAGTCTGGGTGATGTTGCTACAATGCAGATGGATCGTTCGGTAAGTACAGTTTGTTGTGTCAGTAAGATGTTGCCGGTATTTCTGAAAGCTTTCGATAACGTGCTTGTATCACGCAGCTGCCTTGGTTTGCTAATTGCCTAATTGCTGAGAATCTTGCCTTTGTGCTGCTGTCCCGTTTCTCATGTACCTTCTCAGGTTTGTGGCTTTCTGTACTATGTAACATGTTGTGTTGAATTTCTGTTTAGGTGGGATTTGATGGCGTGGGTGGTCTTTCTGACCACGTGTCAGCTTTAAAAGAGATGGTCGTTTTCCCCCTCCTTTACCCTGAAGTCTTTGAGAGGTTCAAAATCCAACCTCCAAGGTAAGAGACGTTGCTTAAAACTGTGACTTCAAATTCACCTCTTTTCCGGAGAAGGTTGGACTGAGGTATCGATGTGTTACCATTTTCAGCAGTATGGGCTGTTTCTTTTAGAAGTATTAAAAAGTAATTTCTTAAAATGGGTAGAATCCAGAATATCTGTAGTTTCAAAGATTTGCCATGTGATGAGCATATACTTGAAAAGTTTCTTGCCTTTAAACCGTGGGGTTGGGGTGGTTTTGAGTTTTATGTCCAAATCAGCCTGATTATTTTGATATAAGCAGGAAGGAACCATCTCCGGGTAGTGAAGTGTAATTGGTTGCTTTTAAGTCCGCTTGTCTCTCCCACAGACTCTTTTTGCAAATGCTTACGTATCAATTTTCCAACTGATAGGACTTGCAGCTGGACCCTTGCAATGTGTGTTGTGCTTGGGCTAGAATAAGACTTGGTGTGCTTCTTACACAGCCAAACTAGTTCTGTGTTACGAAATGAACTTCTTAGGGATTTAAGTATTAGATTAATATATTCTTGGTCAGCAAAAGTCAGTCATGGTCTCTTGAAATATGACTTGAAATTCTTTGCTTTCAGTAACTTGAAAAGTATTACAAGTAGTGAAAATCTTTCCGTGTCTTGCTTCTTTATTGACTGAAGTTCTAAACACGAGTGTCTTGGCTTTTCTTCTTGATGGCTGTATTGATCGGGAAATGCAGGGTACTCTGCCAGCTTTCGACTTCCTTCTCGTCTCTGCCATGGATGATCTGGGAGGCAGATGCAGTAACATAAAGATTTTAAGGGAAAGTAAAGGCTTTACTAGCAAATCTTGCATTTGTGAAAGCCACGTTGAATATGCAGCGAATCCCTGAAGAATGAACTGGTGATTCCTAAGTCAGGCCAGGCTCGCATTCTGCGCTGAAGTTTGTTCTCCTTGGGCTCCACTGTGCTGTAACCACCCGTGTGGGTTTGTCGGTGGTTTTGGCAATGTCCTTCTGAGACGCTATGTTCTTTTCTCAGTCAAGGTTTTGTACTTCTGCGTTATCCTCTTTATTCATTTAATTTCCTACCTTGCTGAATGTTGTAGGAACATAAAACTTGCCTTTTTTTTTTGGCTTTTCTCCCACTTTAGCTCTTACTGCTGTCTTCTACGTGAAGTGTCTTGGTTAGGAGAGAGGAGTTGTGGCCTTCGGCATGGGGGTGCATTTTTCTGTTTCTGTTGCAGAGGCTGCCTGTTCTATGGCCCACCAGGGACTGGAAAGACACTCGTTGCTCGGGCACTGGCTAACGAATGTAGCCGAGGGGCTAAGAAAATCGCCTTTTTTATGAGAAAAGGTGCCGACTGCCTGAGCGAATGGCTGGGGGAATCCGAACGACAGCTTCGTCTCTTATTTGATGAGGTAAGGTTGAAACATGCCGTGTGTTCTGACAAGTTGTAACCCAAACAACCCCAAAACATAGCCACAGGAGAGGTTTCCAGAGGCAAAAGATGGTGACTTTTGATCAGAGGCTCGTGGATGCAGGCTGAAGGCATGGCCATAGAATGATAGACTAGCCTGCTGGCTGCGCTTCTTTTGATAGGGGTGGCCTTCTGGGCTGTGAGTGCGCACTGCCAGCTCATGTTGAGCTTCTCATCGACCAGCACCCCCAGTTCCTGCTGTCCAGGGTGGCTCTCAATCATGTCACCTCCCTCCCGTGTACTGAAAATGGGGATTGCCCCGACACAGTGTAGGACCTTGCACTTGACCTTGTTGAACCTCACGGTGTTCTCCCAGGCACGCTTCTCCAGCCTCTCCAGGTCCTTGTGGATGCCATCCCGTCCTTCTGGAGTGGCAGCTCCACCACTCAGCTTGGTGTCATCTGCAAACTTGCTCAGGGTGCACTCAAACTCGCTGTCAGTATCATCCGTATCAATCCCGGTACAGCCCTCTGAGGGATGCCACTAGTCACGGCTTTCCATCTGGACTTTGTGCCATTGACTGCTACTCTCTGAATATGACCATCCAGACAGTTTGTTACCTGCCGTACTGTCCACCCATCAAATGCATATCTTTGCAATTGAGAGAGGAGGAGGTTGTGGGGGACCCTGTCGAAGGCTTTACAGAAGTCTAGATAGATGACATCCGCAACCTGCAGATTATGAGTGATGCACTAGCTCCTGAGCTGATGAGGTGGCCAATGGTTCTTTAAATTTATAACAGAAGCTTGCTTCCAGAATCTGTAATTGAATTAAGTAATGACTCTGATCTCGGCAGCTGCCAGATAGCTGTAGAAACTACTGGTACGATTTGTTTCCTGTCAGCCAGTCTCAGTGGATTAACAGAGGCTGCTGTCTTCTGTTATTTGTGCCACTTACTCCATTAGGTGGATTAGGAGAGATCCCCAGCGGTCGTCTGAAAAATCTCATTCCGCTGACTTTTCAACCATAATGCTTTTCATGCATTTTCTTTTGAAAATAATGTTGTTTTACTTATGTCAGTATTCTTGTGTTTTCATCCTAGGCCTACCAGATGCGACCTTCAATTATATTCTTTGATGAGATTGATGGTCTTGCTCCTGTGCGTTCCAGCAAACAAGACCAGGTTTACAGGTAGGGCATTTTTGACATCTGTATAGAAGCTGTTTGATCCTTGTGGAAAGACCACAACCTATTTTAACTGTATGTGACACATTAATTCATGCTGAAAATTAGTTATTCAATGCTACTAAGTTTCAGATTATTTTTAAACAATAATCCACAACAATTCACTGTTTGTTATCATCACAAGCTCTGTGTTACTTTGTCTGGTTTCTTTGTCTTAAAATGAGTCTTTCACTAAACAGCATCTCATCAATAAAAGCTTGTCCTTGACTGTTCGTTGGAGGAGGCCATGTAGAATGTTAGAAAATGTACTAAAGCAGTAAATGAAAAATGTATTCTTCGTTAGCTCTATTGTGTCAACGCTTCTGACGCTTATGGATGGCTTGGACAGCAGAGGAGAGATTGTAGTCATCGGAGCCACCAACCGACTAGATTCTGTCGATCCTGCCTTACGACGACCAGGGCGGTTTGATCGAGAATTCCTCTTCAGCTTGCCAAATAAAGAGGTCAGAACCTAAAGTCAACCTTAATGCTAATGTGCCACGGTCCCTCCTTAGAACAAGAGCACGTAACAGTGCAGTATGACGGAGCAGTTAAAGTTGAAATGCATATTGTACAAGTTGGACAGAAGAGGGATATCTGGAAGGACTCTGTTGTGCTGTGGAGTTCATGTTTGCTTAGCTCTTCAGTCCACTTGGGCACTTTCACTCTGAGGTGCTCTTGCTTTCCGTTCTTGGTTTATGAGTGGCTAGTGGAGGTCCGTGTGTTGGATTGTTCCCAGTCTGGGTATCCTGGAAGGTACCTAGGAATATTTTAGGACTGGGATCTGACCTCCTTACTGGTACTTTTTACCGGGAAGTAAAATTGACAAAGATGTCAATTCCACTGCACAAGTGCAGAGATTGGGAAGCTCCTCATTCAATGGCAATAGCTAAGCCATGGAAAAATACGTATATATTGCTATAGACCCAACAAACAAAATAATACTGTGGGGGAGGATGGTGTGCAAAACTGGAAAAAAACCCAACCTGGTTTTGTGTTTTTTTTCCCTTTATCGTTGATATTTTCTTGACACTTTAGGAAAGGATCAAATGCTTCTTGAAATGAAGCCTCTAGTAAAAGTGCGCTTAACAGTGTATTTAAGGCAAACATTTGTCTGCAGTTTTTTTCTGCTTTCAAGAAGAGGTGCCACGAAACAGATGATAACATGATTCTAGAAGTTTACCATAGTTTCTCTGTGTAGCAAGGCCAATGTAAATGACAGTCTGGCTAAGATCAGAGAGGGAGATAAGGAGTGCTTGACATTTTCTGGATCAGAAATCACCGTAATTTTTGTTGTTCTTTGTAGTAATTGTAGTGATTTGAAAAGGCAGTGTTAGGACTGTTTCCCTTGAATGAAGTGGCAGAAAAGCAAATGTGACGACCTAGGAGACTATCACTATGAAATTTTGCTACATTTGCAAGAATGTTATTGAAGCAAAACCTCTGCTTCCAGACGAGGTTTTTTACTACATTTTTTTTCACTCAGGATCATTGGGTCTCTTATTTGTGGAAGCTTCCTTTTTATGAAAACTATAAATGCCTTATTTTTCACCACGGGCCCCTGGAAAGAGTTGACTGTAACCAATACAGAATTGTCTGCTTGACAAAACAGACAGCTTATTAGCTGAACTTTAAAAACCTTAGAAGTTTAGTAGATAAGTATTTGCAATAATGTGAAGGATTTGGGGGTTTTGGTGTGGTTTTGGTCTTCAAGAGGTTTTTTTGAGAATACTTAGGACAAACTAAAATGCAACCATTTTATTTCAGGCTCGAAAAGACATTTTTAAGATCCATACAAGAGACTGGACCCCTAAACTGTCGGATGTGCTTCTTGAAGATCTAGCCGAAAAATGCGTGGGTAAGTTGTCTCTCGTAACATTGAATGGGCTTGGGACATCATCTCTGGGAGGAAAGTTTTGATTAGAAGGCTGGCTCGTTAAGCACAGCATATCAGGCTGCAAGCAGTTTGCTGTGCAGTAACTGTCTTAATTTTTGTCTGTGTCCAAAGTTTCAGTGTTGCATTTTGGAAACCTTGGCCTTGACTTCTGTGTCGCCTGAAACTGATGTAACATTTGATCCTTGTTTTATTTCTTTAGGATACTGTGGCGCTGATATTAAATCTTTATGTGCTGAAGCTGCCCTCTGTGCTCTGCGCCGCCACTATCCTCAGATATACGACAGCAGCGAGAAGCTGCAGTTAGACGTGGCTTCTATTAAAATAACAGCAGAGGATTTTGGGACGGCTATGCAGAAGACTGTCCCAGCTTCACAGAGGGCTGTGACTACACCAGCTAAAGCACTATCAAGAATTTCAAGACCACTGCTAGAAAACACCCTAGCGAGTATTTTAAAAGTGCTACAGAAGTTATTTCCCCACGCGGAGCTTGCGTTAAAGAAGGACCGACAGCGAGGTATAGCAGTAACATCCACTTCTTTTTATTTTGTGCCAAAGTGAAAACTTGTGATTTTGCAATCAGCATAGAGAAACCTCTCAGCTGTAATAGCAGTAGAATTTTATAATGTGCACGGTTCTAGATGGGAGCTGTGAATGAGTCGCAGTATGTAGCAGAGAAATATGTGCTGTCTACTAGAGCACCCTGTTTCTGACAGCACATAACATCATACTTATGATTTGTTGAGTGGATCTAAGGTTTCTGTTTGAGGCACCTCTTTGAAAATAAATGTTTAAATGGGGGGAAGGGGGCTTTTTAATGGGGGCTTTTTTCCATGAATGCTTCCAATTCCTGTCCGAAGAATGTCAGGATCACAATACAAGCATGAAAGGTTTAAGAAAAATACTGTTTTAGGTATCGTGATTTTTAGGCATAGGTTCTTAATTTAAATGTGTGTGCATCACGCTGTACACTTGCCTGTGAGATCAGAATGTTTTAGTGTTGAATACTATGTGAGTTTGCTCGCATAGCATAAGTGAGCTCACACTGCTGACTGCATCAGCCTTGATCACGTTTAGCCTGTCAGGTGGTGAGAGCAACTAGATGAATAAACTCATTCCGTTCCTGATGAATGGAGATCCTTGACTAGTTGCTTATTATGCTGTTCCCTGGAGAATATACTAGCAATATTGCTGCCAGTGGAGCTGGTAGGTCATCTGCCTTGGTCAAGCAGAGGCAGAAACCCACCAACCAAGTAAAAGTGGAGGGGCTAGGAGACTGGTAATTACATCCCCTCTCTGTTTCTCACCTTCCATTATCTCCTCCTTTGATGGTCTTTGAGGAGCCTTATGTAGAAGATGTGTTGATTCATGTATTCTAGACAAATGGAAGTCTGTGGTCATGGCATTCATTTAATGCCCTCATTTCCAGTGAGGGAACCTCCTGTAGAATGAAGTGACCTTAATGGGTTTTTTAGGTGTCTGTGAATTACGGAAGTTGTTCCAAATCATCTTTATTCTAAAGGAAAAAACTCCCAAATTTTCACCAACAGAGAAGTGCCTACTGCAAATCATGGGACTTGGGGCAACTTTGTAGAGACTCCTCCTTAGAACTGTGGCAGAATGAACTTCTCAGAAAGGAGCATTCTGCGTGTTCCCTCAAATGAAGAAATACAAGCAAAGCAGTTTCCAACACTGATTTAGAAGCTGTATTAATGCAAGCGTGAGATACAGGTTATTCAGGAAAGTTCAACCTCTTACCTTTCAGACAGCTTAAATCATAATTTAAGGACTCAGACACTTGACAGTGATGACACACCATCAGTCTTTGAGGATCAGGCAGCTCCTAAAGCGCCTGGCAGAATAAAGGAGGAGTTCCACACTTTTAGCAGGTAAATGTTTGTCCCCTTTATTGTGAGAATTTTCAGCTGGCTGGGTCTGTCAAGAGTTTTGTCACGAGCGGTCACGGATGGAGTGCAAGGTGAGTGTGAGGGTGATCAATATTTGCAGCAAGTATGCCTGCCAATACAGCTGGGTACTAATGTTCTAATGGAATAGAGACCTGCTGAAAGTTAGTGCGTATGGGCAGGGAAGAGATGCACATTGGTGTGTGCTGAGAGGAGTTGTTATTCTCCTCGTTGTTGGGTTATGGACTAGTTGCTGCGTGTGTGTTTAGCTGGGCAGCCCCCCCAGTAGGATTTCAGACATAGTGGGGATTGGCAGGATTTCTCAGGGGAGGTACCGTCCAAGTTTGTAAGAAAACTGTCTTTGATATGTTTGATGGGTAATGGTTTTAAGATGAAAGATTTAGATTAGATATTAGGAAGAACCTCTTTCCTGTGAGGGTGGTGCGGCACTGGACCAGGTTACCCAGAGAAATCATAGATGCCCCATCCCTGGAGATGTTGAAGAGCACGTTGGATGAGGCTTTGAGCAGCTTGGTCTAGTGGCAGGTGTCCCTGCCCAGGGCAGGGGGGTTGCAACTGGATGATCTTTAATGTCCCTTCCAACCCAAAGCTTTTTGTGCTTCTTGATCACAGACCAGCTTATTATTTGTTGGAGTATATGGAGTGTTTATCCGTACAAAAAAAAGCGTGTAGGAAAAATTATTTAACTTTATGTATCTCTTCATCTTTAAACTTGTGTTCTGTTCTAGAAACGCTTCTGATCAACCAACATCATGCAGGCCCCGACTCCTGCTTGTGGGAGAGCCCGGATATGGGCAAGCCTCTCATCTGGCACCGGCAGTTATACATGCCCTGGAAAAGTTTCCAGTTTATACTCTAGACTTTTCCATTTTGTTTGGTGGTGCCACAACAGCAGAAGAGGCATGTGCACAGGTATCTTTTTTTTTTCTAATTAATGTCATTGGATTGGTGACCTGTATGTAAGGAAAGCAAAACTCATTGTTAATGGAGTTGATTGGAACGTGCTGTTCTGTTTACTTCTGTGGGAAAATTGACTGTACTTTTGGATCGAATGATACTGCGTAAGGATGTTGTGTACATGTCCATATTTTCCGTTCCATAGTAAACAGCCAGGATGTTGTTTGGAGCTCAGGAAGCTGAGAGGTGCTGCTAAGGAACTTCTCTTTATGGCAAGAAACCTTGCTCGTCTCAGTGGGATCCAGAAAGTTGTTTTCCTGGCCTTTGAAGACTGTGCTCCCAGTAGATGTCTCTGCATCAGCCTGAGTGCATGTCATGCACCTTTTGTAGCCACCTTTTTTATTCTGTTGCTAAGGCAATGTAGGTTTTGGAGCAAAGAAACATTTTTTTTTTATATACCTACACAGTTTCTACTGCTGCATTATATGCACTAAAAGTATTAAAATTCAAGGAACACCTTTATATTTGTACATTGGTGTGTTTTTCATAAGTGGGAAATTTCGATATAAGCAGTTTTCATTTTTACTTTTAGTCAGGAAATGTATTTTTTTGTTTGGCATCACTGTGTTGAAATATTGTAAGCTGTCGTAGCAGCATTTGAGAACTGTGCAAGTAAAGACAGACACGTTCCATGACTGGATATTCCTTTGTCCCAATCCCTTTTTTGTTAGGTGTTGGCTGTATCTGCAGTGGTAAGTGCCCTGTCTAGTTGCTGCCCAGGTATAGCATGTGCGCTTCCCATCTTGTGATGGGAACTCCCTTAATATTGATAGACTGAAAGGATGCACAGAGAAGTTTGTGACCTGAAAGGACTGTTGCCACTTCCCTCGTGCAGTAAACACTTGTCTGCTTCCGTGATTGAGGTACCATCTGCAGACAATGGCTTGTAACCAGGCTTCTTTTACATGGGCAGCCCTCGTCTTCTCACACAGCTCTTTGTTCAGATTGTGCTCCAGACTGACAGGGATATGTGCCTGCTCAGAACTGAGAACGGTGTAGACACAGTCACGCAGCATTTTACCCAGACTAATACATGCTGCTGATAGGTTTTAGTCTTGTTTTTCGGGCACACTAGCACGCTAGCTGAGCTCCTTAGAAGCTGTGTCACGCCTAAGTAATTCTAATGTCAAGTAGAGGTTCAGGCCTGCTTCTGTCCATGTAGCAATGTCTGTATTTGAGTCCAAGGGCAAATTTTACCTTAGGGTTAAGGAGTTGTTCTTTTGTCGGTTTGTTTTGGCGTTTTGGCTTCACGTACTCCTATTTTGTAAGATAATTTCACTGATATGTAGCTCTTTCTTAGCCTGTTCTACGTGGTTTAGGTTTCTTATCCAAGCTTTCCTTTTACCAGTTGTTGCGAGAAGCACAGCGAACAACACCAAGTATAATTTATATCCCACATATCCATTTGTGGTGGGAGGCTGTTGGAGCTACAGTCAGAGCGACATTTACAACATCGCTGCTTAACATTCCATCATTTGCTCCAGTTTTGCTGCTTGCAACTTCTGATGTGCGTCATGCAGCTCTCCCAGAAGAGGTATTTCTGTTGTTACTTTTCTTACTCTTCTATTCAGTTTCTCGTCAATTTATAAATCCCTTAAGTGCTGGAGTAGTGTACACTCTTAAGCAAATCCATAGTGTTATTCCTCAGGCACCCTAACCGGGTCTCTTAAAATCTGTTTAGACTAAACGGAAAGCATTATGTGAAACTCTCTTATTCTCTTTCTCACACATTGATGCTTATTAGACATTTGCCAAAATGTACTTCAGGCAATAATTCCAATGACTTCCAGACGGTTTGGTATGCTCTTAGTCAAGAGTATACGGTGCTTGAAAAGTAAACAGGAAAAAGGTACTTTTACGGAAAATGTTGTTACTGAAGAGCAAAAGGTGTTTTCCCTGAACAAGTACAGTGGTCACACAGTTGATGATGCAATATAATTTCAAATTTAAGTTCTTAAATAAGAATTTTGATTTCTTTCTTTCTGTAGATGAAAGCTTTACAAATTAGAAAGCTCTAAGTTCCAACTTCTCTTTAAGTAACTTGGAAATAAATTTTGTATTGTATTCCTTAACAAAATTGAGTAAGAGCACGTGCTTAGCTTTCTAGACATCTGAGAGTGTGCCTTAAAGGAAGTTCTTCAAAATGCGAATATGCTGCTTTTATTATTTTATCTCGGTTACTCGGGGAGGCCTTACCTAGATAAGTTTATCATCAAGTGCTGTGAAGAGGTTTAATTTATCTAGATAAGTTTTTATACTTCTAACAAATTCCTTCTAAAATAGGTATTGAAATTCCTTCCATGCCTTTTGGTAGTAGGAATTGAAAAAAGGAGTAGAACTTGGAAGTATACAAATTTAGACACCTCGGTTAAATTAATTAAAAAAAAAAACCGAAACAAAACAAGCCCAAAAGCCCTGCCTGTTCCTTCTGTAGCTGCCATAAAGATTCAAACTGACGCACAGCAAGACAGGTAAATACAAATGAAGAAGTCTTGGGCAGGGTGGGTATTCACCAGTGTGTTGTATGGTCCCTTTGTTGAGCTTTAACTCTAGAGGTGTTCCTTAGAGTAGATATTTTCATTTGTCATGCTAAGCTGTGAAAAATAAAGCCTTTTAAGACCGAGAGGATAACTTTTCATAGTTTTTTATCCGCGTGGCTTTTCAGTTTAATTTCAGTAGAACAAGGATTGGTCTGAATTATCTTTTCTTCTTATGCTTTAGATAAGAGAATTATTTCTTAATGATTATGAGGTTTTCAACATCGGGTTGCCTAATGATCAGGAGCGAAGAATGTTTTTTGAGGACCTGATTTTGAATCAGGCTGCTAAACGTCCTGCAACAAAATCCAACACAGGTGAGGATATTGTACACATAAAACTCTGGTAACTGCAAGTTGACAGTGTTTGCTTTAGTGGTAATTTTCTATCAAGAAGTGCTCTTATACTTGTGTTTGAGAGTTCTTGAATCGCTAAGCTACCCTTGTATAAACTTTACTGGAGATTAAGGACCAAGATACGGAATTTCAGGTGCCCCGTACCCTCAGTTGTCTTGGAAACACCTAAAGCTTCACAATGAAGCCTATCCTGGGGCTCCTGCACACATTCCTTGTCCATTTCCGCTTTAGCGTGAAACACCAAGCTTCCTTAGAAGCTTAAAATTGTCTCTACTTTTGCCCAAGCTGTGTTTAGCTTTTGAAGTTTACAGCTTTGTAAGTTTTGAAGAAGGGCTTGTCTCCAAAGGCTTTTCTGTTCATCTTTAGTTGTTCATGTAGTAAGCGACTTCACCTAAGAACTTTTCTTTGCAGTAGTACTTGCTCTCTAAAGTAGGAGTTCTGTGTTTGAAAAAAAAAAATCTTGAAGCTGATGGTTTTGTTTCAGGTTGGTGTCTGTCATTGCAGAGAGAGACTATGTTCTGGGTACAGGATACGGCACTAATGCTGTATTTCAAAGAAAGAGAAATCCTGACTTAAGAAATCTGTGTCATTACAGATGCATTCGTCGGAGTCAAGAGATCTAAGGAAATTGTCACACGGCCTGAGATTGCACATTACTGTCAGCTCAAAGTAAGTCTAGTATTCACAAAACTGAAAATCAAGACAGACATTTTCTTGCTACGTGTACATTGTAAATTAAGTCAGTTGTTAACCGATGTCAGGTAAACCAATTTATGGGAAGGACATTGAGCTAGTGAAATAGTTCAGCCTGTAAAGAACGAGGAGTGTTGTGTTGCCACATCTGGTGTAGGCTGCTGTTCTTGCTCTTGGTGATTTAAATTCTAGGAGACTGTTTTCCTAATTTTTAATTTCAAAGGACTTGTTGAATTGTAAAATACCCCACTGACAACCTGATAGCACCACTGGTTGTTAATATCTATTTTAATAGTTTTTCTGATGGATATGTGGGCTTTGGTCTGTGTTTTGCATGGTTTCAGTTCTTAGGAAACTGAAAAGGACCTTTCTTTCTAGCAGCGATGACTCTAAACTCGAAGTTAGCAGGTTGATCTAAAGCTTATAATGGATAAAATACCAATACCTACTTTTCTCAAAGTCTTTCCTAATTCAATGTTAGAATTTTGTGTTGCTACAGTTCTGGCTTTCTAAGTGTTTTCCAGTCCCTTAGAGGTGAAAAGTTGCTGTCCTTGGCTACCATTGGGGAAAGGGCTAAAATGAGGCCTAGCTGGAGGGGGTAAAAGGAATTCCTTTGCACAAATTGGAGAGCATAGCCCAAGGAAGTGATCTTCAGGGGCTACTGCAGTGAGAAGAATAGGGAAAATTGCTAGGTTGGAATCCTGGAAGTTGGGCAGTGCAGAGGAAAGGGCTGCTGTTGAGCTGCTGTGATGAAAAAGGGAGTAAGTATCACATGGATGTTTCCTCTGTGAGGGGCGAGTGTGAGCAGATGAGAATTCCCTTTGATGAAAGGGCTTGTCAACACAATTACTGCCACATGTTTAAACTGTGACATAATTTGTAGAGGAGAAGCTCCATTTTTAAAGCTGCCTTCTTAAGGAAGCAGGTTTCAGGGAGTTTTATTGTTCATGTCTACCTGTGTATGTTGAGAAGCCACAAAGGTTTTTCACAGAGTCAGGGCACTAGTAGCATGTGCTCCATGGTTATCACCCATTAGAGAACTGGTACGGTAGAGCCCTTCTGTACTTTTGAGTACAAATGTAGCTGTTTGGTTTTGTTTGGGATTTCTTGGTTCGTTTATTTGCTTGGCAGTGGGCCTAGAACTTTGATGAACATAAGAGGAAGATGCAGTCATCTGTGTGAGAGCAGTCCGAAGTGGTCACGCAGGACGTTGAGCAGGCATTTGTGTCCCGTCCTGTCTTTTCTGCTTGCAGCAGCTGGAGGGATGCTGCGTGGGTTTTGTGCATCTTCTGCGTACGTTATGTGGAAGGAAGTTGAGGAGGATACACACTCTTTTGTGCTAGCTGGTCTGAGGGAGGCAGAGTTTGATGGTGGGCAGTGGGGAGGCAGTAATATTTTCACTTAGTGTGACTGCTCTCTTAAGCTACATCTTCGCAGCTTCACACAACACAGCAGTGGAACAAGGTGCTGCCGCTAGCTGGTGACTCTTGCTTTGCCAGACATTCTCACACTCCCATCTTTGGTAACAGAAACGACAGCTTGGGTAACAGAAATGACTGCTTCATGATCTACTTGAGGCACTTGAGCAGTGTGTTCTGAGAGCAGAGTTGCAGGCAATGCAGAGTTGCAGGCAATGTACATTTGCGGCTCCTGGGTAAAGGTGATCCCCTAAGCATGCTTCTGTCTCCAGCTGGCACATCTGTGTCTAGAAGCCGTGTAGCCTGACTTCCAAAGATGCCTTTTAGGGTGTCCTGCATTGCCACGGCAGTTTCTCTCAATACAAGGCGACAGTGGCTTTGCTGCAGCAGCAAAGTGACAAAGTCTCCTTCCCTGCTGTTCTGGAAGCAGTTGATTCACAATCGTGATCATTGATGTGCTAGATTGATTCCTAATAAGATATTGCCTGGAATGTAAGCCTGCTTTTTCTCTCAAATATGAAAGCTTAACTCAATTTTCTCTAGTTATATCTTGTGAGATAGTTAATTTGTTCTCAGAAGTGTAACTCCTATTTTATTTAGCAGCCTAGGAAAGTAGGAAGTTGTTTGTGTTGTATCGTTAGAGTTTAGCTTGTGAAAGAATCAAGAGCCCATTCAAAGGATTTTGTGCTATTCTAAACACGCTTCCGTTTTTTTCTTCAGCAACTGTTAAGTTTTGTAACTGCAATAACTGAGACCTTCAATATACTTCGCTTGGAGAAGCTATATGCTGTTCTCAGTCATTGCATTTACCAACATCGAGAAGATGAGGACAAAACTGGACTAGTGAAGGTAATTTTTTTTTTTTTTGTCTTGCAGTATTTTCTCTCACTGTTCTGACTGTGGGTGTGATGCATTTGTATCTGTGCGCTCTGGACATAACGCTTCTTTCCTCTTTACTGCTTAGTTGCCTGCGTTACAAGCCTTTTTCAGCCTGGAAGACATTTGTCCATATTTCAAAACCGTTCCTGTAACACAGGCATAATTGTGGGCATTTTCAGCAGGAAAAGGCTTGAACTTGACTACAGTGTGTCCACCCACAGCCCTCTCCAAGCAGTTCATGTCAGTCTGTCAACAGTCCTTTTCCAGAACCTTTGTAGGGGTGGGGGGCTAGAAAGGAGGGTGCTTTTCTCAGTCTGTCACTTCCTCCTTCTCCCCTTACAGACAGTCAGACGTGGTCAATACTTCTTATAGCAGTCGCTCCGCTCTTAAGAAGAATTAAGTATGAAGCCTCAAGAGTGTGAGACTTGTCTACTAACATCATAGTCTGTGTCTAACTAGCACAGCTGGAGCATCTTTAATTTGACATATGGGGAGATGTCAGCTTATGGCGGTTTAATGTTAATGAGTCAAATTCTCGGATCTCTTCCTCTCTGAAAGGATTTCTGAGTTGTCAGAAGACAGCAGAAATCTTCCAGAGGCAGCCTTGTTGGCAGTCAGGCATTGCCGGTGCTGAGTTGATTTAGATATGTTGGGTATTGAGTCTTGAGATTGAAGATCCTTGAATCCATTTGTCTTGGAGATACTAGTGCCTGAGGATAGATAGAATTCTTGATGCCTCTCAGTCTGCTTTAAGACAGGGGGAGCCTTTTCTCTGCGGCTTTAGTCATCTCAATCTCTTCCACATCTGATAAAGAGTTAGAAGGGATGCTCCTTTCTGTTTGTGCAGCAGTGAGGATTCATGCCTTGGATTGAGGGAGCAGGTGAGGGGCTGGAGAACAGGCCTTCTGAGGAACGGCTGAGAGAGCTGGGGTTGTTTAGCCTGGAGAAGAGGAGGCTGAGGGGAGACCTCATTGCTCTCTCCAGCAACCTAAAAGGAAGTAGCGGAGAGGAGGGTGCTGGCCTCTTCTCCCAAGGGAAAGGGGACAGGATGAGAGGAAATGGCCTCAAGCTCCGCCAGGGGAGTTTTAGGCTGAACATGAGGAAAAAAATTTTCATGGAAAGGGTCATTGAGCACTGGTAGAGGCTGTCCAGGGAGGTGGCTGAGTCACCCTCCCCGGAGGTGTTTAAGGGACAGGTGGATGAGGCGCTGAGGGGCAAGGTTTAGTATTGGATAGGAGTGGTTGGACTCGATGATCCGGTGGGTCTTTTCGAACCCTGTGATCCTATGATTCAATTGCGTTATATCAGGGTTTGTGAGCTTTTATGACTTAACTTTTCAAGGTTAAATGTAAAGGGACTTTCTTTGTTTCTTCTACCTTTACCTTTAAAGATAAAACTATCTGCTATTTGGAGTGACTGCAAATTGGTCAGTAGCAAGCTCTACTGAAAGACAAGGTAGACTTTAACAAGTAATTATTCAGAGTGCCGGAAATAACATTTCCAGCTTTACTTAGGGCTTCTCAGGAACTGTCTCCTCTTTCTACTTGTTGACACTCTGTTGATACAGACGCATCATCTCTTGATACAGATCCATAGAGTTTCTCTGCCCACTTTCTATTTTGGATGCATTAGGATGTCTTTGAAGCTAGTGGGTACAGCAGGACATTGTGATGGTGGTAGCTAAATATGACTGACAACCGAACGGATGACTTGATTTGTTTTATGAGGAAATAACAGGGTTCTTAAGCTTTTATTTGTGCTGATAGCGCATTTGTCTTTTTTCTTCCTAGGAAATGCAGAAAGAATTGACCGTCTTCTTCCGCTGTGGACAGTGACACTTCGGCGCCGTAGTTTTATGTTTTCATTTTATGTTTTTGTCATTGTATAATTAAAAAATGATTATTTGTACACATGTATTTATATAGATAAGAGATTTAAAAATGTATTAATAAAGATGAATTGTAGAAAGGGACAACAGGGGGAGTTGTCCCTTTCCAGCAAGGGACCAGGGGTGGAGTTGTCCCTTTCCAGCAAGGGACCAGGGGTGGAGTTGTCCCTTTCCGGAAAGAGGACCAGGGGTGGAGTTGTCCCTTTCCGGAAAGAGGACCAGGGGTGGAGTTGTCCCTTTCTGGAAACGGACCAGGGGAGGAGTTGTCCCTTTCTGGAAACGGACCAGGGGTGGAGTTGTCCCTTTCTGGAAACGGACCAGGGGTTGAGTGTTATCTTTTCATTGTATGTTTTTGTTACTGTATAATTAATAAATGATTATTTGTACATATGTATTTATGTAGATAAGAGATTTAAAAATGTATTAATAAAGATCAATTGTAGAAAGAGACAACAGGGGGAGGTTTCCCTTTCCAGCAAGGGACCAGGGGTGGAGTTGTCCTTTTCCAGAAACAGGACCAGGGGTGGAGTTGTCCCTTTCCAGAAAGAGGACCAGGGGAGGAGTTGTCCCTTTCTGGAAACGGACCAGGGGAGGAGTTGTCCCTTTCTGGAAACGGACCAGGGGAGGAGTTGTCCCTTTCTGGAAAGGCACCAGGGGTTGAGTGTTATCTTTTCATTGTATGTTTTTGTTACTGTATAATTCAGAAATGATTATTTGTACATATGTATTTATATATATAAGAGATGTAAAAATGTATTAATAAAGATCAGTTGTAGAAAGGGACAACAGGGGTGGAGTTGTCCCTTTCCGGAAAGGGACCAGGGGTGGAGTTGTCCCTTTCCGGAAAGGGACCAGGGGTGGAGTTGTCCCTTTCTGGAAACGGACCAGGGGAGGAGTTGTCCCTTTCTGGAAACGGACCAGGGGTGGAGTTGTCCCTTTCTGGAAAGGCACCAGGGGTTGAGTGTTATCTTTTCATTGTATGTTTTTGTTACTGTATAATTCAGAAATGATTATTTGTACATATGTATTTATATATATAAGAGATGTAAAAATGTATTAATAAAGATCAGTTGTAGAAAGGGACAACAGGGGGAGTTGTCCCTTTCCGGAAAGGGACCAGGGGTGGAGTTGTCCCTTTCCGGAAAGGGACCGGGGGTAGAGTGTTATCATTTCATTGTATATTATGGTTACTATATAATTCACAAACAATTATTTGTACATGTGTATTTATATATATAAGAGATGTAAAAATGTATTAATAAAGATCAATTGTAGAAAGGGACAACGGGGGGAGGTTTCCCTTTCCAGAAACGGGAGCAGGGGTGGAGTTGTCCTTTTCCAGAAACGGGAGCAGGGGTGGAGTTGTCCGTTTCTGGAAAGGGACCAGGGGTGGAGTTGTCCCTTTCCGGAAAAGGACCAGGGGTGGAGTTTTCCCTTTCTGGAAAGGGACCAGGGGTGGAGTGTTATCATTTCATTGTATATTATGGTTACTATATAATTCACAAACAATTATTTGTACATATGTATTTATATATATAAGACATGTAAAAATGTATTAATGAAGATCATTTGTAGAAAGGGACAACAGGGGAAGGTTTCCCTTTCCAGAAAGGGACCAGGGGTGGAGTTGTCCCTTTCCAGAAAGAGGACGAGGGGTGGAGTTGTCCCTTTCCCGAAAGGGACCAGGGGTTGAGTTGTCTCTTTCTGGAAATGGATCAGGGGTGGAGTTGTCCCTTTCTGGAAACGGACCAGGGGTAGAGTGTTATCATTGGATGTTATGGTTACTGTATAATTCACAAGCAATTATTTGTACATATGTATTTATATATATGAGAGATGTAAAAATGTATTAATAAAGATCAGTTGTAGAAAGGGACAACAGGGGGAGGTTTCCCTTTCCAGCAAGGGACCAGGGGTGGAGTTGTCCTTTTCCAGAAACGGGACCAGGGGTGGAGTTGTCCCGTTCGGGAAAGGGACCAGGGGAGGAGTTGTCCCTTTCTGGAAATGGACCAGGGGAGGAGTTGTCCCTTTCTGGAAACGGACCAGGGGTAGAGTGTTATCATTGTATGTTATGGTTGCTGTATACTTCAAAAACAATTATTTGTACATATGTATTTATGTAGATAAGAGATGTAAAAATGTATTAATAAAGATCAATTGTAGAAAGGGACAACATGAGGACGTTTCCCTTTCCAGCAAGGGACCAGGGGTGGAGTTGTCCTTTTCCAGAAACGGGACCACGGGTGGAGTTGTCCCTTTCTGGAAACGGACCAGGGGAGGAGTTGTCCCTTTCTGGAAATGGACCAGGGGTGTGGAGTGTTATCATTTCATTGTATGTTATGGTTACTGTATACTTCACGAACAATTATTTGTACGTATGTATTTATATATATAAGAGATGTAAAAATGTATTAATAATGATCAATTGTAGAAAGGGACAACATGGGGAGGTTTCCCTTTCCAGAAACGGGTCGAGGGGTGGAGTTGTCCTTTTCCAGAAACGGGACCAGGGGTGGAGTTGTCCCTTTCTAGAAAGGGACCAGGGGTGGACTGTTATCTTTTCATTGTATGTTGTTGTTGCTGTATAATTCACAAATGATTATTTTTACATATGTGTATATGTAGATAAGAGATGTAAAAATAAATTAATAAAGATCAATTGTAGAAAGGGACAACAGGGGGAGGTTTCCCTTTCCAGAAACGGGAGCAGGGGTGGAGTTGTCCTTTTCCAGAAACGGGACCAGGGGTGGAGTTGTCCCTTTACAGAAAGGGACCAAGGGTGGGGATGTCCCTTTCTGGAAACAGATAGGGGTGGAGTTGTCCCTTTCTGGAAACGGACCAGGGGTGGAGTTGTACCTTTCAGGAAATGGACCAGGTCTTGAATGTTATATTTTCGTTGTATTTTGTTGTTACTGCATAATTGACAAAGGATTATTTCTATATATGTATTTATATGTATAAGAGAAGAGATGTAAAAATGTATTAATAAAGATCAAGTGTAGAAAGGGACAAGAGTGGGAGGTTTCCCTTTCCAGCAAGAGACCAGGGGTGGAGTTGTCCCTTTCCGGAAAGGGACAAGGGGTGGAGTTGTCCTTTTCTGGAAACCAGACCAGGGTTGGAGTTACCCCTTTCTGGAAAGGGACCGGGTTTGAGATGTTTCTTTCTGGAAACAAACCAGGAGTGGAGTTGTCCCTTTCCGGAAAGGGATACGGGGTGGACTTGTCCTTTTCCAGAAACGGGACTAGGGGTGCAGTTTTCCTTTCTTGAAAGGGACCAGGGGTGGAGTTTGCCTTGTCCAGAAAGGGACCAGGGCTTGAATTGTTACTTTGTAATAAGTGACCAGGGGTAGTGTTGTCCCTTTCCAGAAAGGGCCCAAGGGTTGATTTGATCCTTTCAAGTTATGCATCGGGGTTGGATGTATTTATATGTATGGATTAATAGAATGTAATTATATGTAATGTGTATATATATAATATAATGTAATTAATGTAAATGTAATAAAAGAATTTTGCCCAACTTTGGCTGCTGTTATCCATTTCTGCGGGACTGTGGGAGCGGTTTGCTGAGTGCATTCCCCGAAATGACTGAAAAATGGAACGAGAATGTCAGCATGTGGAAGAGGAACCAGGAACATTCCCAGGATCAAAACTTTTATTCCTCAGAGCTTGGATCAGAATTTCTATCACTGCTGTTGACTCAGTACTGTACCTATAGGGGTTTTTTAAACAATTATAATTGCAAGTCTTGATCTTGCTTGACCAGCTGTTAGCAGCTAACTGTTAACAGTCCCCATGGGCCCCAGCTTTATTCAGTTTTTGAGGCAAACCGACAGTTTCTCAGTGTCTGAACTACAATTTTAAGCAGCAATGAAGAAGTTGCCCCAAGAAGCGGTAAATGCCCCATTCCTGGAAGCATTCCAGGCTCAGGTTAGATGGGGCCCTGAGCAACCTGATCAAAAGGATAGCAAAGTGCTGCAGTGTGTCCCTAGGAGGCCACAAAGTTGTTGAAGGTTTTAGAGGGGAAGCTGTCTGAGGAGCAGCTAAAGTCACTTGGTCTCTTTGGTGTCGAGAGCAGAGGACTGAGTGGAGGTATCCTTGCAGTCCCCAGCTTCCTCACAGCGGGAGGAGGAGGAGCAGGGCTCTGATGACCAGTGATAGGTGCCAAGGGAAAGGCAGGAAGATGTGCTAGGGGAGGTTTAGGTGGGATATAAGCAAGAGTTTCTTCAGCCGAAGGGTGGTGGAGCACAGGAACAGGCTCCCCAAGGAAGCAGTCATGGCCCCAAGCCTGACAACATTCAAGAGGCATTTGGACAGCACCTGCAGACCCAGGGGGTGAACGTTGGGGTTGTCCTATGCAGGGACAGGGAGGTAATTCTCCCTCTGTACTCGGCAGTGGTGAGACCGCACCTTGACTACTGTGTTCATTTCTGGGCCCCTCAGCACAAGAAGGATGTTGAGGCTCTGGAGCGAGTCCAGAGAAGAGTGACAAAGCTGGTGAAGGGGCTGGAGAAGAAGCCTTAGGAGGAGCGACTGAGAGAAGTGGGGCTGCTTAGCCTGGAGAAGAGGAGGCTGAGGGGAGACCTTATTGCTCTCTACAATTACATGAAAGGAGGCTGTGGAGGTGGGTGCTGGCCTCTTCTCCCAAGTGCTAGGGGACAGGACAAGAGGGAATGGCCTCAAGCTCCTCCAGGGGAGGCTCAGGCTCGACAGAAGGAAAACACATTTCATGGAGAGGGTCATTTGGCAGTGGAACAGTCTGCCCAGTGATGTGGTTAACTCGCTTTCCCTGGAGGTGTTTAAGTTGTGGGTGGATGAGGTACTGAGGGGCATGCTTTAGAAATTGCTGGGAATGGTTGGACTTGATTCCCTCTTGGTCTCTTCCAACCTGGCTGTTCTATGATTTTCTATGAAAACATTTTTGAGATTAGGAGGCAGGTACAGGTAGTTAGGTACGAAGCATTCGTTCCGTACCAGCTCTGGCTGTTTTCTGAGGCCTGCAGTTCTGATTTAGACAGTCAAGTTCTGAGGCAAGAAATGAGAAAATGTTGAGATGGAAACTGACCCTTTGACTGACTCTTACACCACCCGGTGGCTCAACATCAGGATCAGTTGTCTTCAGGACAAGTTCTCTTCAGGACCACAGGGCAGTAGCACTCAGAGAGAAAAAAGAGAGAGAGAAAGCGGCAGAGAGAGAGAGAGAAAGAAAGGAAAGAGGAGGAAAGATTTTTACTTATTACAAGCAGTTCTCAAGCATATACAACCTTTGCCAATGTTCACATTTCTGTAGGAGAAATACCTTCTTCAGCTTCTCTAATGATCGATGCTGCCACTGATTGCATCCACAATTAAGCCTGGATGCAACTGAGAGCCAAAGAAATATTACTTTGAACTGCACCAAATGTGTCTAGAATTAGTTCCTGATCTTTTATGTTCGTTTTTCCCATTTTGCTAATACGTTGGAGAGCGGCCACTGCTGCGTTCCCAAAGACAAAAGGGAAGCTTGTAAAGGCTGTTGTATTTTTGCCAAATCAAAAGTTGTAGCAGCTCATTTGTTCAACAATACCTCTGAATCGATGCTGTTCAGAAGCCCCAGTCCGCTTCCCAAAACACCAGTCAGGTCTCTCAATATTCGTCTTTGAGAACTGCATCAAATCCCTCTGGGCCCATCAAACCTTCAGGACAAAGCACACTGTGGTCCTGTTTAAAAATCATCTGAAACTTAGTAGCATTGAATAACTAATTTTCAGCATAAATTAATGTGTCACATACAGTTAAAATAGGTTGTCGTCTTTCCACAAGGATCAAACAGCTTCTATACAGATGTCAAAAATGCCCTACCTGTAAACCTGGCCTTGTTTGCTGGAACACACAGGAGCAAGACCATCAATCTTATCAAAGGATATAATTGAAGGTTGCATCCGGTAGGCCTAGAACGAAAACACAAGAATACTGACATAAGTAAAACAAGTCTAAACATGTCTATTCCAGTATTAACCAATAGTGCTAAATGACTTGGCGAACAAGTACCGGGTGCTCCAGGAGGAAACTAGTCCTGAGGATGGTGGTCATCATAGCCTAGTATCCTTTCCTAGGCTACACAGTCCTCAGAAGAAAATCACAACAACCTCTGCTAAGAAAAAAATCACAACCTCCTCCACAAAGAAGAAGAGGAGGGTGATTGTTGTAGGGGACTCCCTCCTCAAAGGAGCGGAGGGACCCATTTGCAGACCTGACCCGCTCCACAGGGAGGTCTGCTGCCTACCAGGGGCATCAGGGCTGGAAGTAGCTGGGAAACTCCCCTCCCTGATCCATGAGACGGACTACTACCCTCTGGTAGTAGTCCAGACTGGTAATGATGGCCTAGCCAACAGAAAGGCTAAGGACATCAAAAAAGACTTCAGGGCCCTTGGGAAGACGATGGAGGGCTCAGGGGCACAGGTGGTGTTCTGCTCCATCCCCAGGATACATGGAGCAGACCCACAGGACACTAAGAAGGACTCAATTAATGCCTGGCTCGGAACCTGGTGCGAGGAAAAGGGCTTTGGGTTCTTTGACCACGGAGTGGTTCGTGCACCCCCTGACATGGGTGCAAAGGTTGGGACACGTGGGTCTCCTAGTGGGGCTAAGGCCCTTGCTAAAAACCTAGCTAAGCTCATAAATAGAGCTTTAAACTAGGTGTGAAGGGGGAGGGGATCCAGTCCAGGCTAGACAACCGCGTGCCTGGATGTAGGCCACTGGAGTTTAGGAGGGGGCGTGCTGGTGAGGACCACCAGCGCGTCACCATACAGGTAGTGGGGGAGAATGCAGCCTCGCTCAACAAGGGAGATATAGATATTCTGGCATCAACTACTCCAGGAGGAGTAGTCCCCTCTAGGAGGGCTGAAGGCTCTGCTACTCAGCTGAAGTGCATTTACACCAATGCACGCAGCATGGGGAACAAGATGGAAGAGCTGGAAGCCGTTGTAGGGCAAGGTGCCTTTGATGTCATTGCCATCACGGAAACGTGGTGGGATGACTCTTATAACTGGAGTTCGGGTATGGTGGGGTATAAACTCTTCAGGAGGGATAGAAAGGGTAGGAGAGGGGGTGGAGTAGCCCTCTTTGTAAGGGAGGACTTGGACACCTCCGAGATGGACTGTGGCGATGAGGAGATTGAGTGCCTGTGGGTTAAGATCAAGGGAGCCCATAACAAGGGAGACTTTGTGATGGGAGTCTGTTACAGGCCACCCAGCCAAGGAGAAGCAGCTGATGAGCTCTTCTTTAAACAGTTGGGGTCAATCTCCAAGTCAGTGCCTCTTGTCCTTGTGGGAGACTTCAATCTCCCTGATATCTGTTGGGAGTACAACACAGCAGAAAGGAAGCAGTCTAGGAGGTTCCTGGAGTGCGTGGAAGACAACTTCCTTGCACAGCTGGTCAACGAACCTACGAGGGAAGGTGCCCTCCTGGACTTGCTGTTTGTCAACAGAGAGGGGCTTGTGGGGGATGTGAGAGTAGGGGGGTCGCCTAGCTCTTCGTGATCATGAGATGATAGGGTTTTCTGTCCTAGGTGAAGTGAAGAGGGTACTAAGCAGGACGGTTGCGCTAAATTTTCAGAGGGCAGACTTTGAACTGTTTGGAAGGCTGGTTGGCAAAGTCTTCTGGGAGACAGCACTTGAGGGCAAGGGAGCCCATGAGGGCTGGGAGTTCCTCAAAAAGGAGATCCTGGCAGCTCAGGAGAAAGCCATCCCCGTGTTCTGGAAAAAAGGCCGGCAGAGGAAAAAAAACAGCTTGGTTAAGTAGGGAAATCTTGAGTCAAATTAGAAAAAAAAGGAAGGTTTATAGGCTCTGGAAGGGGGGACAGGCCTCTTGGGGGGACTTCAGGAGGGAAGCGAGGCTATGTAGGGAAAAAATCAGAGGGGCTAAGGCCGAGCTAGAGATCAGATTAGCTAAGTCAGCAAAAGACAATAAAAAATCTTTTTATAAGTATATTAACAGTAAAAGGAGGACAAGGGAGACCATACAGTCCCTTTTGGACTCAGAGGGAACAGCAGTGACAGGGGATGAGGAGAAGGCTGAGGTACTTAATGCCTTCTTTGCCTCAGTCTTTAATTGTAAAGAAAGCTGTTCCCTCTGTGTAGATACCCGGGAAACAGAGGAGCAATATGAGGCTCCCATAGTCCAAGAGGAGGTGGTCAGAGCCTTGTTTGGCCAGCTGGACACCCACAAGTCCATGGGGCCAGATGGGATACATCCTAGGGTTTTGAGGAAGCTGGCGGATGTATTGGCCAAACCCCTTTCCATCATCTTCCAGCAGTCCTGGAAGACTGGGGAGGTACCTCTGGACTGGAGACTGGCTGATGTAGTTCCCATTTACAAGAAGGGTAGCAGGGAGGATCCCGGGAACTCCAGGCCAGTCAGTCTGACCTCAGTGCCAGGGAAAGTCATGGAACAGGTGATGTTGAGTGCTATCATGAAGCACTTACAAGAGAACCGGGTGATCAGGCCCAGTTAACATGGGTTTACCAGAGGCAGGTCCTGCCAAACCAGCCTGATCGCCTTCTATGACAAAGTCACTCGGCTGCTGGATGAAGGAAAGGCTGTGGATGTGGTCTTTCTGGACTTCAGCAAAGCCTTTGACACAGTTTCTCACAGCATTCTGCTGCGGAAACTGTCAGCCTCTGGCCTGGACAGACACACACTCTCCTGGGTAGAAAACTGGCTGGATGGCCGGGCCCAGAGAGTGGTGGGAAATGGTGTTAAGTCCAGCTGGAGGCCAGTGACAAGTGGTGTTCCCCAGGGCTCAGTGCTGGGTCCAGTCCTGTTCAAAGTCTTCATCAATGACCTGGATGAGGGCATTGAGGGTACCCTTAGCAAGTTTGCAGATGACACAAAGCTGTGTGCAAGTGTCGATCTGCTGGAGGGTAGGGAGGCTTTGCAAAGGGACCTGGACAGGCTGGACCGCTGGGCAGTGTCCAACGGCATGAGGTTTAACACGGCCAAATGCCGGGTCCTGCACTTGGGGCACAACAACCCTATGCAGAGCTACAGACTGGGAGAAGCCTGGCTGGAAAACTGCCAGGAGGAGAGGGACCTGTGGGTGTTGGTCGACAGCCGACTGAACATGAGCCAGCAGTGTGCCCAGGTGGCCAAGAAGGCCAATGGCATCCTGGCTTGTATCAGAAACGGTGTGAGCAGCAGGTCCAGGGAGGTGATTCTCCCTCTGTATTCAGCACTGGTGAGGCCGCTCCTTGAATATTGTGTCCAGTTCTGGGCCCCTCACCACAAGAAGGATGTTGAGGCTCTGGAGCAAGTCCAGAGAAGAGCAACGAGGCTGGTGAAGGGGCTGGAGAACAGACCCTATGAGGAGCGGCTGAGAGAGCTGGGGTTGTTTAGGCTGGAGAAGAGGAGGCTGAGGGGAGACCTCATTACTCTCTACAAGTACCTGAAAGGTGGTTGTGGAGAGGAGGGAATGGCCTCTTCTCCCAAGTGCCAGGGGACAGGATGAGAGGGAATGGCCTCAAGCTCCGCCAGGGTAGGTTTAGGCTGGAGATTAGGAGGAGGTTTTTCACGCAGAGGGTCATTGGGCATTGGAACAGGCTGCCCAGGGAGGTGGTTGAGTCACCTTCCCTGGAGGTGTTTAAGACACCGGTGGATGAGGTCTTGAGGGACTTGGTTTAGTGTTAGATAGGAATGGTTGGACTAGAAGATCCGATGGGTCCCTTCCAACCTGGTTGTTCTGTGATTCTGTGATTCTGTGACAGCCATTAAAGCTGGCACCAGGCTGCTGCATCCAGCTAAAGCAGGCACAGGGCATCAAGGCTGCAGCAAGAGAGGAAATAATCCAAGGAGCGTTATAGGAAATATTAAGAGAGTAGAAAAGTACGCCTCACAGAGAAAAGCTGAATTCAGGTTGGATGGAGCCTTGGGCAGCCTGATCTAATGGGATGTCCCTGCCCAGGGCAGGGGTTTGGAACTAGGTGCTATTGGAGGTCCCTTCAGGCCCAAACCGTGCTATGATTCTCAAGTCCTACCTGAACAAAAGGGTCAGCAGTCATGACTAGATGAAAAAGGGAACCAAAACTGAAACCCTTCTGTCAGGTGACATAAAAAGAAATGGGAGAAAAGCAGGGAAAGCTCAAGGATAGCAATGAGCTGCCCAGATGAACGGTGTGCGCTTCCCATCTTGTGATGGGAACTCCCTGAAGACTGAGGTTCTGCAGGGGTGCACAGGGAAGTTTGTGACCTGAAGGGATAGAAGTTTTAACACCTACAGTTCCTCCCAAATCAAAAGTTGGACCAATGATTGATGAGGTTGGCCCATTTGGAATTGGAAACACCAGTCACCAACAAGTGTTATTTAAACCAGACTGGTGTCTTAAAAGGGTTCAATTGTTGATGCAAAAGAATGTTTGAGACATTCAACCTGCCTGTTCTCCCTTCTTACACACCTCTTCTGAGGGATGGACCACCTGGTTACATAGATCTTCTCAAAGACGAATATTGAGAGACCTGACTGGTGTTTTGGGAAGCGGACTGGGGCTTCTGAACAGCATCGATTCAGAGGTATTGTTGAACAAATGAGCTGCTACAACTTTTGATTTGGCAAAAATACAACAGCCTTTACAAGCTTCCCTTTTGTCTTTGGGAACGCAGCAGTGGTCGCTCTCCAACGTATTACCAAAATGGGAAAAACGAACATAAAAGATCAGGAACTAATTCTAGACACATTTGGTGCAGTTCAAAGTAATATTTCTTTGGCTCTCAGTTGCATCCAGGCTTAATTGTGGATGCAATCAGTGGCAGCATCGATCATTAGAGAAGCTGAAGAATGTATTTCTCCTACAGAAATATGAAAAATAATTTGAGCTAATGCTAAGGATTTTGAAAAGAACCTCCAGTCTTGGTGGAAGTTGGTTAATTTTTACCTATGACCCTCTTAAGAGCACTGTCACAGCATATGTGTTAACCATTCCAAATGCTTTAGTAGCTCTGATTTCTCCTGTTTTCACATTAGGCTTGAAGCACAATGGAACTATGCTCTGTCCTTTCGAGCATAGAGCACGGGCCCAAAAGGTGAATTATAAATGGCAAAGAGTAGACCTGGAGTCCTGCATTGTGTGGGAACAACTAGGATTTATTTGTGAAAGTAACACCATCAGAACACAAGATTTTTGCCTAGACACTGACCAAAAGGTTTGCCATTTTAAGGTTGGTCCTGAAGTTGACCCTAATAGTGTAATAATTAACATTGGCAAAGGTATGCTTGAGAACTGCTTGCAATAAGTAAAAATCTTTCCTCCTCTTTCCTTTTTTTTTCTCTCTCTCTCTGTCACTTTCTCTCTCTCCTTTTCTCTCTGAGTGCTACTGCCCTGTGGTCCTGAAGAGAACTTGTCCTGAAGACAACTGATCCTGATGTTGAGCCACCGGGTGGTGTAAGAGTCAGTCAAAGGGTCAATTTCCATCTCAACATTTTCTCATTTCTTGCCTCAGAACTTGACTGTCTAAATCAGAACTGCAGGCCTCAGAAAACAGCCAGAGCTGGTACGGAACGAATGCTTCGTACCTAACTACCTGTACCTGCCTCCTAATCTCAAAAATGTTTTCATAGAAAATCATAGAACAACCAGGTTGGAAGAGACCAAGAGGGAATCAAGTCCAACCATTCCCAGCAATTTCTAAAGCATGCCCCTCAGTACCTCATCCACCCACAACTTAAACACCTCCAGGGAAAGCGAGTTAACCACATCCCTGGGCAGACTGTTCCACTGCCAAATGACCCTCTCCATGAAATGTGTTTTCCTTCTGTCGAGCCTGAGCCTCCCCTGGCGGAGCTTGAGGCCATTCCCTCTTGTCCTGTCCCCTGGCACTTGGGAGAAGAGGCCAGCACCCACCTCCACAGCCTCCTTTCATGTAATTGTAGAGAGCAATAAGGTCTCCCCTCAGCCTCCTCTTCTCCAGGCTAAGCAGCCCCAGTTCTCTCAGTCGCTCCTCCTAAGGCTTCTTCTCCAGCCCCTTCACCAGCTTTGTCGCTCTTCTCTGGACTCGCTCCAGAGCCTCAACATCCTTCTTGTGCTGAGGGGCCCAGAACTGAACACAGTAGTCAAGGTGCGGTCTCACCACTGCCGAGTCCAGAGGGAGAATTACCTCCCTGTCCCTGCATAGGACAACCCCAACATTCACCCCCTGGGTCTGCAGGTGCTGTCCAAATGCTTCTTGAATGTTGTCAGGCTTGGGGCCATGACTACTTCCTTGGGGAGCCTGTTCCTGTGCTCCACCACCCTTCGGCTGAAGAAACTCTTGCTTATATCCCACCTAAACCTCCCCTAGCACATCTTCCTGCCTTTCCCTTGGCACCTATCACTGGTCATCAGAGCCCTGCTCCTCCTCCTCCCGCTGTGAGGAAGCTGGGGACTGCAAGGATGCCTCCACTCAGTCCTCTGCTCTCGACACCAAAGAGACCAAGTGACTTTAGCTGCTCCTCAGACAGCTTCCCCTCTAAAACCTTCAGCAACTTTGTGGCCTCCTAGGGACACACTGCAGCACTTTGCTATCCTTTTGATCAGGTTGCCTAGGGCCCCATCTAACCTGAGCCTGGAATGCTTCCAGGGATGGGGCATTTACCGCTTCTTGGGGCAACTTCTTCATTGCTGCTTAAAATTGTAGTTCAGACACTGAGAAACTGACAGTTTGTCTCAAAAAATGAATAAAGCTGGGGCCCATGGGGACTGTTAACAGTTAGCTGCTAACAGCTGGTCAAGCAAGATCAAGACTTGCAATTATAATTGTTTAAAAAAACCCTATAGGTACAGTACTGAGTCAACAGCAGTGATAGAAATTCTGATCCAAGCTCTGAGGAATAAAAGTTTTGATCCTGGGAATGTTCCTGGTTCCTCTTCCACATGCTGACATTCTCGTTCCATTTTTCAGTCATTTCGGGGAATGCACTCAGCAAACCGCTCCCACAGTCCCGCAGAAATGGATAACAGCAGCCAAAGTTAAGCAAAAATTCTTTTATTACATTTACATTAATTACATTACATGATATATATACACATTACATATAATTACATTCTATTAATCCATACATATAAATACATCCAACCCCGATGCATAACTTGAAAGGATCAAATCAACCCTTGGGCCCTTTCTGGAAAGGGACAACACTACCCCTGGTCACTTATTACAAAGTAACAGTTCAACCCATAGTCACTTTCTGGAAAAGGCAAACTCCACCCCTGGTCCCTTTCAAGAAAGGAGCACTCCACCCCTGGTCCCGTTTCTGGAAAAGGACAAGTCCACCCCATGTCCCTTTCTGGAAAGGGACAACTCCACTCCTGGTTTGTTTCCAGAAAGTAACATCTCAAACATCTCAAACCTTTCCAGAAAGGGGTAACTGCAACCCTGGCTTTCACTTTTGCTTTTAAATCCATGAACTGAACAGAGACTGGAGATCTAGAAATACTATTCCTTGTAAAGGGTCTTTGATTGATATTTTGGCTTACTATTTCCATGCTTTTTTCAAAGCCAGAGTCACAACAGGTAGGCATGTCTTTTGTCGTTGATCCTGAAGACTGTCCATTGAAGCCTTCAGGTTTGTCAGAGGAAAATTCCTAGGGAAAAGACAACAGTTATCTGAATGACGGATCGTGAGTTAAGAAGGAAATTCTCCCTCAGGTAGTCAAATTGATTCTGCAACTCTCTTCACTTGATAGTGGTGCAACCAATGGCACTTTAGCCTGGAACCACTTCCGCACTAAGAAAAAAATAAACCAACTCTCAAAGCTAAAGCTCCCCTCCACCACACTTTCCTTGGGACAACCTGACCTTAAGACCTTACTCTTGACTAAGAGCATACCAAACCGTCTGAAAGTCATTGGAATTATTGCCTGAAGTACATTTTGGCAAATGTCTAATAAGCATCAATGTGTGAGAAGAAGAATAAGAGAGTTTCACATAATGCTTTCAGCACTGTTTGGTCTAAACAGATTTTAAGCGACCCGGTTAGGGTGCCTGAGGAATAACACTATGGATTTGCTTAAGAGTGTACACTACTCCAGCACTTCAAGGATTTATAAATTAACAAGAAACTGAATAGAAGAGTAAGAAAAGTAACAATAGAAATACCTCTTCTGGGAGAGCTGCATGATGCACATCAGAAGTTGCAAGCAGCAAAACTGGAGCAAATGATGGAATGTTAAGCAGCGATGTTGTAAATGTCACTCTCATGGTAGCTCCAACAGCCTCCCACCACAAATGGATATGTGGGATATAAATTATACTTGGTGCTGTTCGCTGCACTTCTCCCAACAACTGGTAAAAGGAAAACTTGGATAAGAAACCTAAGCCTCGTAGAACAGGCTAAGAAATAGCTACATATCAGTGAAATTATCTTACAAAATAGGAGTACGTGAAGCCAAAACGTCAAAACAAACCGACAAAAGAACAACTCCTTAACCCTAAGGTAAAATTTGCCCTTGGACTCAAATACAGACATTGCTACATGGACAGAAGCAGGCCTGAACCTCTACTTGACATTAGAATTACTTAGGCGTGACACAACTTCTAAGGAGCTCAGCTAGCGTGGTAGTGTGCCCGAAAAACAAGACTAAAACCTATCAGCAGCATGTATTAGTCTGGGTAAAATGCTGCGTGACTGTGTCTACTCCGTTCTCAGTTCTGAGCAGGCACATATCCCAGTCAGTCTGGAGCACAATCTGAACAAAGAGCTGTGTGAGAAGACGAGGGCTGCCCATGTAAAAGAAGCCTGGGCGCCCTGGGCGGCGGCGGAGAAGGAGGCTTGGGAGGAGGCGAGGGAGGAGGGGCTCGCGCCGCCCAGCCAATCCCGCGGCGGCAGAACCGGCGGCTTCAACTTTTTCGCGGCAAAACGGCTGAAAGTCGCAGTGCGCCCCCGTGTGTCCCTCCGCCGCCGGGACTCGCTGCCAGGGCACACAAAAAGTAGTTACTGTTCCAAAACGTGAACTGTTGCTAGGAAGGTTAAAGTAGACTGAAGTTCTCCCAAGTAACTGTATCTTTTGCACCTCTGCAAAAATGTCTCTCGGATAGCATAGGTTTTATGGCATTTTTCCCAAAGACTCTTTTCCCTACACTGTTACTTCCTCTGTTCAGTATGATGTTCGCTGATAAATAATCGCTGTCAGAATAAGATTAAAAGTAGGCCTTGGAAATCAACGGTAGATGCATAAAGTTTCTGGGGAAAATCATACATTGGCATGTAAGTGGGAAACAGACTCTGTCCCCAGCGCTTGCCTGGTTCCACACCATTGATGGAGATCCCTCCCTCACGCTGCCCTCAGAAAGGATGCTCACTTTCTATAGCTCTAAAACGAGTCTTAGAGAGGTTATGTTCCAGGGTCTTTGGTATCTTTGTGGTTTGTGATCTGTGCTCAACAGGTGTGTCTTTCCCTATGGTCTCCTGCTTGCAACCTTCCCCTGTCTCAAATGGCAGGTGAGACAGAGCTGAAGCAGCTCCCAATTAGCGAGACTCTTGTCAAGTTCATCCTGAAATTAGTCCTAGGAAACCAACAGAAGATGTCTAAGGATTCTGGGGAGAATTACATCTCTGCATGCAAGTAGGAAATTCCATCCCCAGCTCTTGTCTGCTTCCACACACCTGATGCAGGTCGCTCCCTCCTGTTGCCAGGCCCTGAGCAAGGATGCTCGCTTGCTAGAGCTCCTCAAGGAGTCTTGCAGAGTTGCTCTGCCAGCACGTCCAGCATCACTGTGGTTTGTGTTCAGTGCCATCTGTGCTGGACAGGTGTGTCTTTTCCTATGGTCACTTGTTTGCAGCCTTCCCCTGTCTCAAACGCAAGGTCAGGCAGAGCTGGAGCCAGCTCCAAATGAGCAACAGAGCGCAGAATCCTAGAATCCTAGAATCACCAGGTTGGAAGAGACCCACCGGATCATCGAGTCCAACCATTCCTATCAACCACTAAACCATGTCCCTCAGCGCCTCGTCCACCCGTCCCTTAAACATCTTCAGGGAAGGGGACTCAACCCCCTCCCTGGGCAGCCTCTCCTAGTGCCCCATGACCCTTCCTGTGGGATTGTTTTTTCCCGACATCTAGTCTGAATCTCCCCTGGGGCAGCTGGAGGCCATTCCCTCTGTCCTGTCCCCTGTCCCCTGGGAGAAGAGCCCAGCTCCCTCCTCTCCACAACCTCCTCAATTTTTCACCTGTAAGTGACATTTCATGGAAAGAGAAACACTGACTGTGCTGAAACATACTGATTTCAGTGAAATTTCTGATAGAAAGTTAGAGGAACAGATGGTTTTTACTTTCTCATTCCACTTTATTGAAATGTTTATTTTCAGTAACTCAGAGAGGTTTCATTTTTACTTTCTCACTCTGTTTTATTTCACCTTGATTTTATACAGTGATCCTTTCAACACTGTGCTTCTAGAAGAAGTCTGTCTAGAAAGCTGCCTGGAGGAGAAGGAGCTGGGGGTGTTGGTTGACAGCGACTGACCATGAGCCAGCAGTGTGCCCAGGTGGCCAAGAAGGCCAATGGCATCCTGGCTTGGATCAGAAAGGGTGTGAGCAGCAGGTCCAGGGAGGTTCTTCTCCCTCTGTCCTCAGCACTGGTGAGACCGCAGCTTGAGGCCATTCCCTCTGTCCTGTCCCCTGTCCCCCGGGAGAAGAGCCCAGCTCCCTCCTCTCCACAAGCTCCTTCCAGGTGCTTTCCCAGAGCCAGGAGGTCTCCCTGCCCTCAGCCTCCTCTTCTCCAGGCTAAACCCCCCCAGCTCCCGCAGCCGCTCCTCAGCCCCCTCGGCCCAGGAGCTGGGGGAGGGGCGTGGGCAGCACGACACGCGCCGCTGGGCTCGGGGCGCCCCCTCCCGTCTCTCCCCGAGGGGCGGGGCCTCGGTCGGGCGGATACCGCGGAGGGATCGCGACGCGTTGGCCTCGCTCGGCTTGTGCTGGGAAGCGCTGCGCGTCCTCCCTCCGGCTCCGAGTCCATCTTCGTGGAGCCCCTCGGGGGTGGCCGCCGCATCTGGATCCCATCCGAGGCGGCCGGAGCCCGCAGGACGCGGAGAGCCGGCGAGGCGGTGAGTTAGCGGCTAGGGGAGGAGGGGAGTTTGATGGACTCGCCCGCAGCCCCAGCCTCGCCCCGCGGGTTGGGGTCACCCCCCGGGGAGGGGACAGCTCCCCGCATCGCCGCTCCCTTGGGGAACTTCTTCGGTTGCAAATGTCATCCTGGCGAGATCTCGGCGAGCGCTTGAGTGGGGGTGAGGCTGGCGGAGAGCGGTGGCCGTTAGGATTCCAAAACTGCCTCGGAAACCGGTGCTCGGCGTAACGTTCCTCAGCTCCTTTGCCCTCTGCTTTCGCAAGGCCTCGTGTAGTCGGAAATCGAGGCTCTTCCTTCCGAAGTTGTCCTTGCTTGAAAGTCGGGGTAGGTGAAGGTGGAGCTGTGTGAGCAGTGCAGGTGACCCGCTCCTTCTTGCCTTTGTGCTCGGGATGAAAATCCCTTCGTGGGAAATAGGCAGAGCCGCAGGGAGATGTGTGGATGTGTTGTAATGCGGCTCCATCCCTCTAGGGTTTGGTCTCGGTGTGTCTGTAGCTGCTGCTGGGGGCTGGCAGCCCAGTCTTTGCTGCAATCCTCTTGGCTGTTGTCTGTGCCAGAGCCCAGCAGCTGCTGATCTGGTCGGGGCAGTGGGATGCAGAGTGCTATGAGATCGATTTGCTGCTTTGGAAAGGGGAAAAAAAGTTTCTTGTAAGATCACATGTCTGTTTGAAAACAACTTTTCCAAATGCATTCAGCTCTTTTGTTGAGGCTGGTGTCAACCAAGCAGCCCAGCCCTTCACAGGCATGCAAACTGTTGACCAGTTTTTCTTGAAAAATAAGCAAGGTGTAAATTTGATAGTTCTGGTATCAGTGCTTGCATGGATCAAGCTGAAAGTAAACAATCCAAGCAATTGAATTGCCGGAGAAAAAGAAGCAAATAGATTTCAGCTGGACACTAGTCTGTTGCATCTCAGCAATGTTCTAAGATGATGATTGGAGTTTTAGAAGTTTGCAAATCAGAAGCACGTGCCTTTGTTGCTTAAGCCTTTTACACACATCCGACGGCCACTGCTACTTCAACCTTTCCTCTCTCTCCCTGTCTTCACATACATTTTAAATCTCTCTTCTTTCCTTTTCCATCACTGATCACACTTCCTATTAAGTCACATGAAGTCTTGTCTCTGCCAGTTAGGCAGGTGTTCAAAATTTCTTGTACTGTTGATACACATGATGTACACAAACACATATTAAACCTGTGCATATTGTTCCCCAACTCTACACAGGCAACAGCAAAACTGCCTGCAGGAATGATCACGCCACACCTTTTGGATAAGTGGGTAGCTGGCACTCCCTTAAAATGTTAAGGGTCATTCCTTCCTATTTTAATAAAGCCTGTTTAAGAATTCCCCAATAATCGCTGGGGTGCTGATTATTTTTTTCCAATAAAATTGGTCATAACTTAGTATCCCCCTGCAGAGATAACCCCGTTAATTCCTGCAGCCTCAGCAAAGAATCTGAAAAGGGGAAAAAACCCTCCTTCACATTCACAAAGGAGAAGGGTGGCATTCATACACACAGCCACAGGGTTGGTTTTTAGGCTGTTTTGGGTTTTTTCCTCTCTTTTTTCTTTTCCTTTTCTCTCTCTCTTTTTTTTTTTTTTTCATCTAGGTATTTTAAAATGTTGTCCTCTGCAGCCTTCCACTCCTCAGGTGGCAGGTAAATCTACCTGCTTGCCAGTGGACATTTAGTGGACATTTGAATGAAAAGGCTTTGGAGACATATTTCTGAGATCCCATCTGCACTAAAGCCTAAATTCTGAGCGTCTCTCAAAGCCTGTACCATAACCAAGAGAGTGGGGGCTCAGACCTGTACTTCTAACCCTAGGCTTGCCCAAGATTGCAGGCACAATCGTACCTTGTACCTTGCAGCCTTGTTAAAAGTCCTTAACCGTGACTCTACAGTCAGAGGCTAGCTAAAAGTTCTTATTCGAGCTAATGCTACCTTCTAGTACTGAAATCACCAAATCTATACATAATATTCCAATATATAATAGGTTAGTAACTTATAACAAGTAATTTCTTCCTTCAGCCTCAAAGGTCTTTTCCAACCAAACCGTTGTGTGATTCTAATTAGATTTTAGTCCCACAACAAGCAAATGGTCCAGCTTGACTGGTCCTCTGAATCCGTTCTGAAATAAACAGGCGTTTGGGTTTTTTTGGTCATGAAATGCTAAGTTTGTATGAAAGGCTTCAGCACAATAATTTTCTTGAAGGCTCTTAAGGTCAGGTTGTCCCCAAGGAAAGTGTGGTGGAGGGGAGCTTTAGCTTTGAGAGTTGGTTTATTTTTTTCTTAGTGCGGAAGTGGTTCCAGGCTTAAGTGCCATTGGTTGCACCACTATCAAGTGAAGAGAGTTGCAGAATCAATTTGCCTTCCTGAGGGAGAATTTCCTTCCTAGCTCACCATCCGTCATTCAGATAACTGTTGTCTTTTCCCTAGGAATTTTCCTCTGACAAACCTGAAGGCTTCAATGGACAGTCTTCAGGATCAACGACAAAAGACATGCCTACCTGTTCTGACTCTGGCTTTGAAAAAAGTATGGAAATGCTAAGCAAAAATATCGATCAAAGACTCTTTACAAGGTATAGTATTTCTAGATCTCCAATCTCTGTTCAGTTCATGGATTTAAAAGCAAAAGTGAAAGCATGCATGATAAGTCATGTCACGCTAAATCTGCAGCTGAAAATCCCCAGGGGAATAGGATTATTTCAGTGTCAGTGCCAGTGTCTTGGAAGGAGAAACACTCTTCTCAGTAAAGCCCTTTGGTTCCTGGGGTCATATTTGCACTCTGGAGACTCCAGGGTTAGCAGGTTAGAAACTTTGTCCTTCCAGAAGTGCCTTTCCAGTATGGAAAACAATTTCCAGTATGGGTTATTTTTTTCTAGTGATGGAAAACCACTAGGAAACTTCAATTGCAGTTAAGAGAAGAATAAGTAACTTGTATGAGGAAGGCTGTGAACTTGAAGTGCCTTAATGTTGTCCTGCAGAGCAACTTAAGCCCTACTAACGCATACCACAATTTTTCTGTTAACCTTCCTATGATCTTGAGATTTCTTTTTTTCCCTACTAAACCAGATTTTTTTTTGTTTTCCTATGTTCAGCGAGTAGGGAAAGTAAATGTGAGAGCAATGTATGTTTGGAAATGCTCAAATGCTTGTTCTGAAATCTGTCTGTGAGCAAGTAAACATTTGGCCTAATTTGAAGTAGTGTTTAAAAACTTGGCTAAGTGTCAATGACTCTTGCTTTATGCCTATTCTATTAAAATGTCCTCCTGAGTGCGTCGAGTGTTTGAAATGGGTGGGTTTTGTACTTGCCTGTCTTTGCTGTTACATGACACTTTTTTCTCTTAGGACTGCAGTAGTAGTCTTGCAAAAACTGGACGATGTGAAGAAGAGGCATGGACGGCTACTGGAGGTAGACCTTGGGGTATTCTGCAATGTAAAAGAAGTAGATACTAATTTCTTTAACTCTTTGTGTTTAAGTAGCATATTTCACATAGGGAAATGACTTAGCTGCAGTTTTAATGCAGCTGAAGTAACTTCTAAAGAAGCGTCGTCTAAAATAACATTTGGTTTTGCTGTCTACTTATAATCTAGCATCTTGCTGTTTTAGTTGTGCTACAGATACGCTGTAATGGTAGAGGAAGCATCTTGTTAAGGAGAGATGAAATAGCAGTGATGTGCTTATCTTGTACTACTGCCTGAGTTGCCCTTTGATTTTTGGATGGACACTTTACAAAAAGCCGTTTGAGGGTTTGGCTTATTGCTTCAGAACTTCCTGAAAACTGAATCAATTGATGTCTATTTTACCTCTGTTTGTTCTCATGTCAACCTTTCCCATGAGCTTGAGTAGTCCTCAGTCCCTCAAGGAACTTCGGTTGAAATGATATACCTGTTTCCTCTGTCTTAGTTTTGTTTTATTAAATTGAGTTATTCTAGTGTCCTTTTTAGTGAAACATGCTTAAGTTTTCAGACGTCTTTCTACTCTGCTATCGTAGGTTTTTTTTCAAACTGAATGATTTTATTTTTTGGTTAATGAGACCAGAGTTGTCCCTAGTACTTTGTGTATCACCTCTCAAATGCTTGTGTGATTGATTATTGTCTGGGCTGGATTGTTTTTTCCTGGGTTCTGCCACACTGTTGGATTTCAGCCGGTGCTCAGCATAACATTCATCAGCTTTCGCAAGCCCTCATGTAGTCGGCAATCAAGGCTCTTCCTTCCGAAGTTGTCCTTGCTTGAAAGTCGGGGTAGGTGAAGGTGGAGCTGTGTGAGCAGTGCAGGTGACCCACTCCTTCTTGCCTTTGTGCTAGGGATGAAAATCCCTTCGTGGGAAATAGGCAGAGCCGCAGGGAGATGTGTGGATGTGTTGTAATGCGGCTCCATCCCTCTAGGGTTTGGTCTCGGTGTGTCTGTAGCTGCTGCTGGGGGCTGGCAGCCCAGTCTTTGCTGCAATCCTCTTGGCTGTTGTCTGTGCCAGAGCCCAGCAGCTGCTGATCTGGTCGGGGCAGTGGGATGCAGAGTGCTATGAGATCGATTTGCTGCTTTGGAAAGGGGAAAAAAAGTTTCTTGTAAGATCACATGTCTGTTTGAAAACAACTTTTCCAAATGCATTCAGCTCTTTTGTTCAGGCTGGTGTCAACCAAACAGCCCAGCCCTTCACAGGCATGCAAACTGTTGACCAGTTTTCCTTGAAACTCTTGAAAAATAAGCAAGGTGTAAATTTGATAGTTCTGGTATCAGTGCTTGCATGGATCAAGCTGAAAGTAAACAATCAAAGCAATTGAATTGCCGGAGAAAAAGAAGCAAATAGATTTCAGCTGGACACTAGTCTGTTGCATCTCAGCAATGTTCTAAGATGATGATTGGAGTTTTAGAAGTTTGCAAATCAGAAGCACGTGCCTTTGTTGCTTAAGCCTTTTACACACATCCGACGGCCACTGCTACTTCAACCTTTCCTCTCTCTCCCTGTCTTCACATACATTTTAAATCTCTCTTCTTTCCTTTTCCATCACTGATCACACTTCCTATTAAGTCACATGAAGTCTTGTCTCTGCCAGTTAGGCAGGTGTTCAAAATTTCTTGTACTGTTGATACACATGATGTACACAAACACATATTAAACCTGTGCATATTGTTCCCCAACTCTACACAGGCAACAGCAAAACTGCCTGCAGGAATGATCACGCCACACCTTTTGGATAAGTGGGTAGCTGGCACTCCCTTAAAATGTTAAGGGTCATTCCTTCCTATTTTAATAAAGCCTGTTTAAGAATTCCCCAATAATCGCTGGGGTGCTGATTATTTTTTTCCAATAAAATTGGTCATAACTTAGTATCCCCCTGCAGAGATAACCCCGTTAATTCCTGCAGCCTCAGCAAAGAATCTGAAAAGGGGAAAAAACCCTCCTTCACATTCACAAAGGAGAAGGGTGGCATTCATGCACACAGCCACAGGGTTGGTTTTTAGGCTGTTTTGGGTTTTTTCCTCTCTTTTTTCTTTTCCTTTTCTCTCTCTCTCTCTCTCTTTTTTTTTTTCATCTAGGTATTTTAAAATGTTGTCCTCTGCAGCCTTCCACTCCTCAGGTGGCAGGTAAATCTACCTGCTTGCCAGTGGACATTTAGTGGACATTTGAGCGGAAAGGCTTCGGAGACATATTTCTGAGATCCCATCTGCACTAAAGCCTAAATTCTGAGCGTCTCTCAAAGCCTGTACCATAACCAAGAGAGTGGGGGCTCAGACCTGTACTTCTAACCCTAGGCTTGCCCAAGATTGCAGGCACAATCGTACCTTGTACCTTGCAGCCTTGCTAAAAGTCCTTAACCGTGACTCTACAGTCAGAGGCTAGCTAAAAGTTCTTATTCGAGCTAATGCTACCTTCTAGTACTGAAATCACCAAATCTATACATAATATTCCAATATATAATAGGTTAGTAACTTATAACAAGTAATTTCTTCCTTCAGCCTCAAAGGTCTTTTCCAACCAAACCGTTGTGTGATTCTAATTAGATTTTAGTCCCACAACAAGCAAATGGTCCAGCTTGACTGGTCCTCTGAATCTGTTCTGAAATAAACAGGTGTTTGTGGTTTTTTGGTCATGAAATGCTAAGTTTGTATGAAAGGCTTCAGCACAATAATTTTTTTGAAGGCTCTTAAGGTCAGGTTGTCCCCAAGGAAAGTGTGGTGGAGGGGAGCTTTAGCTTTGAGAGTTGGTTTATTTTTTTCTTAGTGCGGAAGTGGTTCCAGGCTTAAGTGCCATTGGTTGCACCACTATCAAGTGAAGAGAGTTGCAGAATCAATTTGCCTACCTGAGGGAGAATTTCCTTCTTAGCTCACCATCCGTCATTCAAATAACTGTTGTCTTTTCCCTAGGAATTTTCCTCTGACAAACCTGAAGGCTTCAATGGACAGTCTTCAGGATCAACGACAAAAGACATGCCTACCTGTTCTGACTCTGGCTTTGAAAAAAGTATGGAAATGCTAAGCAAAAATATCGATCAAAGACTCTTTACAAGGTATAGTATTTCTAGATCTCCAGTCTCTGTTCAGTTCATGGATTTAAAAGCAAAAGTGAAAGCATGCATGATAAGTCATGTCACGCTAAATCTGCAGCTGAAAATCCCCAGGGGAATAGGATTATTTCAGTGTCAGTGCCAGTGTCTTGGAAGGAGAAACACTCTTCTCAGTAAAGCCCTTTGGTTCCTGGGGTCTTATTTGCACTCTGGAGACTCCAGGGTTAGCAGGTTAGGAACTTTGTCCTTCTAGAAGTGCCTTTCCAGTATGGAAAACAATTTCCAGTATGGGTTATTTTTTTCTAGTGATGGAAAACCACTAGGAAACTTCAATTGCACTTAAGAGAAGAATAAGTACCTTGTATGAGGAAGGCTGTGAACTTGAAGTGCCTTAATGTTGTCCTGCAGAGCAACTTAAGCCCTATTAACGCATACCACAATTTTTCTGTTAACCTTCCTATGATCTTCAGATTTCTTTTTCTCCCTACTAAACCAGATTTTTTTTGTTTTCCTATGTTCAGCGAGTAGGGAAAGTAAATGTGAGAGCAATGTATGTTTGGAAATGCTCAAATGCTTGTTCTGAAATCTGTCTATGAACAAGTAAACATTTGGCGTAATTTGAAGTAGTGTTTAAAAACTTGGCTAAGTGTCAATGACTCTTGCTTTATGCCTATTCTATTAAAATGTCCTCCTGATTGCGTCGAGTGTTTGAAATGGGTGGGTTTTGTACTTGCCTGTCTTTGCTGTTACATGACACTTTTTTCTCTTAGGACTGCAGTAGTAGTCTTACAAAAACTGGATGATGTGGAGAAGAGACTTGGACGGCTACTGGAGGTAGACCTTGGGGTGTTCTGCAATGTGAAAGAAGTAGATACTAATTTCTTTTACTATTTGTGTTTAAGTACATATTTCAAATAGGGAAATAGCTTAGCTGCAATTTTAATGTAGCTGGACTAACTTCTAAGGAAGCGTCGTCTAAAATAACATTTGGTTTTGCTGTCTACTTATAATCTAGCATCTTGCTGTTTTAGTTGTGCTACAGATACGCTGTAATGGTAGAGGAAGCATCTTGTTAAGGAGAGATGAAATAGCAGTGATGTGCTTATCTTGTACAACTGCCTGAGTTGCCCTATGATTTTTGGATGGACGCTTTACAAACAGCAGTTTGAGGGTTTGGCTTATTGCCTCAGATCTTCCTGAAAACTGAATCAATTGATGTCTACTTGAGCTCTGTTTGTTCTCATGTCAGCCTTTCCCATGAGCTTGAGTAGTCCTCAGTCCCTCGAGGAACTTCAGTTGAAATGATATACCTGTTTCCTCTGTCTTAGTTTTGTTCTATTAAATTGAGTTATTCTACTGTCCTTTTTAGTGAAAGGCGCTGAAGTTTTCAGACATCTTTCTACTCTGCTATCATAGGTTTTTGTTTCAAACGGAATGATTTTATTTTTTGGTTAATGAGACCGGAGTTGTCCCTAGTACTTTGTGTATCACCTCTCAAATGCTTGTGTGATTGATTTCTTTATTGTCTGGGCTGGATTGCTTTTTCCCAGGTTCTTCCACACTCTTGGATTTCAACCTGTTGTTAATTTATATGCTGGGTTGTATACCTGACTAAGTATTTAACTACCACATGTACTCAACGGTATGTTAGAGGGAAAATTCTCCTCAGTAATCTTGGGTGCTAGAACAATGTTCCTGTTATTTCCCACTGTACTTCGATGTAATCTTTGGTGTCCGTGGGGTACTTTGATAATGTTACTATCCAGGCTCTAAATATGCCTGTGTGAGGTTTTCTACACCTTTGTAATTGAGCTTTCTTGTTTCTTTTTATTAGGAAAACCTTGCTACGTACTCCCCAGTAGAGAAAAATATGCAGAGAAGTGACGAAGAACTAGCTGATGATGAAGGTAGCATTGTCGATTAGTTCTGCTCTAAGGTTTCTTTCCTGTGCTGTAACCAAAAGCCTTGCCTTAAACAACTGAGGCAAACTGAGCTGTTGGGTGCTTTTCACTTGTTAAAAAAAAAATGTGTATTGCTGTGCTGTGCTGGTGCTTTTCCAAAGTGCCTACAAGAGAAAAGGCAGGTGATGGCTGCGGGGAGATAGAAAAAGAAAGGAATGGCTGGCATTACTCAGAATGAGCAAGGGGGATCTTGCTGCAGCAGGAGCATGACAGTTGTCATGGTCTTAAGCAAGACAGTGAGAGTTTTGAGGAAGTCAGATAGGCTTTCAGGTGTGTCTGGGAAACTGCTGAGAGTGAAGATGAGCAAAGGCGAAGACAGTGTAGTTTGGTTTTGTGTTTAGCAGGTAGTGTGTGGAAGCTGCTGTGTGGATCTGTAATTAGGACCTATCATGGCAGTACTTGGTGGGAAATAGCGTGAGGAATAAGGTTAAATCCTAAAAGGCCATGTTTGAAGTGAGGTGGGGGAAACTTTAAGGTTTTAAGGAGAATGGTAATAGCGATGAAGGTAGTCAGTCCAGCAATCCTTGTAGGAGCTTTCTAGGGGGGCAAGAATGGGGTGAGCCTGTAATGAAGGCCAGAAAAATGGAGCTGAGAGAGAGAGTGGCAGGAGGGGGAGGCCAACTAATACCCGAGCAGGCTACTCCCCCACTCATTGCAGGACCGTCAGCCCATTCAAGTCCTATCTGAAGAGGCCGAGAAGAGCACAGGTAGGCCCAGTGGCAGGCAGGAAGAGAAATCGGGCTTGACCACTGGCAGTGGAGACCTAGAGAAAGGTTCAGGTTAGCTGTGCAGGTGTTAATGGGTACTGAGGTGGTCTTGTGTGTAAGCATGAAGAGGCCAGTGAACAGTCGGTGCCTTGTTGTTAGGCCTGTTCTTAGCTGAGAGCTAGGCTGTGGCTACCAGGTGATCAGAACTCCTCCTAGAGCAGTGAGTGAACACCTGAAGTCCCAAGGGCTGGGGATGGTAGTGATGCCAAAGTAATTTTTCACTTTTCTATGTGTGTAACTTACCTTGTGTTCAGAAAGCAGTGCAACTTGTTTGTGGGGGGAGAGAAAAAAGGGTAGTGCTTTCCAAGGGATAACATTTACTCAATTTTAGTGAGCAGGCAGGTGAAGAGAGCACGTAAATTCCTCACCTGGTGTCCAGCTATTATTGTCAGGGGGTTTTATTAAGAACCGGCTGGGTAATTGTAATCTGGTTTTTGCATTCTTACTGTCTTGAATGGGAAAACTTGAAGTTACCTTAGAGAAGCTAGTGGCAGGAACTGTGTACATTTGACCTTCATTTCTGATTGGGGAAGTTCAAACCTATGTCTTGCCCATAATTGGTCACGTGATCCGTGCCAGGGTTAGGATTCGGAGCTGGATTCCCATGCTCAGTGTTACCACTAGAGAGGATTAAGAACATTTCCTTGAAATACTTACTCAAAATCACAAGGAAGTAATTTCTGAAGGAGTTGTTTTCCTGGGAGCTGCATCTTAGCTAAGCAAAATGACAGACTTGTTGTTGCTAAGACTGCTGAGAAGTTCCTAAGCAATTTCAGCAAGGGCAGAACAATATCTGTATGTTTGCTCCTCTGTGTTTTGGAATTTCTGGAATGTGTCTTGCCTAAATTGCTCCTGAGTTTAGTGCAGGTTTCAGATCTATTGTGGCATTAACATGAAGGCGATAGTAAAACCCGTAGGCATCTCTGTAGCGCGTCTTGAATTTAATATAATTTGTTACAGTACTTCAGCAGTTTAATGTTGTGTCAATGTACATTACTTTCATCAGACGCAAGTGAAAAGAAAGACGATGATGACGGTGAAGGCGCTCAAAAGCATTATGACTTGCGGCAGAGGAAAACCATCGAAGGCAGTCTTCAACGTGACAACTTGCCACAGTGGAAAGCTGTTGACCACCATCAAGCTCCATTACAAAGTAGGTTATGTGCACAGTTTCTGTGGAGAGCTAATTTCTCGGGTAGAAGTGAGATTTTTTTAATTTTTGAATGAAAATATATACATGCTTGATTTCTATTTCAATTTCTAACCCACTGTCCCGATCCAGTATCGGGGATGGTTCTTAATCTGGCTCTTGGGATCATTTTAAGACACAAATGGGGTCAGATGCTGTACAATCTTGTCGAGCTTTATTTCCTAGAACAACTGCTAACAGCGATAGGAGAGAGAGCAAAGGAAAGAAAAGGTCAGAAATCCCTAAGCAAGGAAAGAGTAGAGGCGCAGCTAGTTCCCAGCAACGCGAATCCAGTGAGGTGCAGTTGGTTCAGTCGCAGTGCAGGTAATGGTGCTCCAGGTTCCAGGGGGACGCAAAGAAGAGCGAGAAGGGCAAGAAGAAAATGTTTCAGCACATCGACGCAACAATGATTCTCAGGAGTACCCGGTGACGGCTTCTAGTGTGTGGTGGGAGAAACTGCTCTCTGTCTGGTTCTGAGAAACTTCTTTCTGTCTGGTTCCACGGAGATCCCTTTTATCCTGTGAGACCCCCACCGCTGCCACGGCTGCATCCCCCTCGCTCCCCCTGCCCCGAAGTCAGATCTGGACCCTCGATTAGATAAGCGGCTCTTCTGTTGACCCCACAGACACCCTGGTGCCACAGGACGGGTGGTCCCCAGCTAAAATGTTTAAGGCAAAGACATAGATAATGCGACTCTCCAGTCCCCTGGTGAAATGTTGAAGGGAAATCCACCTCCCAAATAACAGAAACTTCCCCGGAAGTTAGAGGTTAATGATGGGTAAAGGGCATCACTTTTTCTGCCTCTTTCAGTATCCTGCTTCTCTTAAACTTTTTTGTGACGTTACTGTTTGCTTTCAACAGAACCAAGAGAACGCCGCTCTTCACCTGTCAGTCAGAGAGATTCATTTAGAAGTGCTCAGGCACAAGGCCCTTCCTGCAAAAGAACGAAAAGGTTGACGTATAGTTAGCGATAGTTGTTATTTATCAATAAGATAAGTCAGTCACATTATGGAATGATGCTTTCAAAGCTTTTTGATTAGTGATAATTAGAGATTCCTAATATTGTTATTGCAGTGGTAGTCTGAGAGTATAAAGAAAACAGATGTTGGGGGGAAACTCTACTTTTTATTAGGAATTATGTTTTTTTTTAAATGCAATATTTGTGTTCCCTGATAAGGTGATTATGGGGCTTGTGGCTACGATTGTAACTGAACTTCCTTTTTTCTGGAAGTGAAGCCGGGATTTCCCTATGGAACTGTTAGACTATTTAATCTTGAAGAATTTTCTTCAAAGTGAAGATAATGTAGTCAGAGGGAGAGCCTATCTGGAAGTTTGAGTGGAATTTTTCTTTTTTAAATCAATACTGATCCTGGTTTCTCTTTGGAATCAGTTCATCTTTCTGTACGAAAGTGCCCTTGAACAAGACAAATGCTAAATGAAATGTTAAATTGCACTGGTAATGACACAGGGGGTTGGATTCTGTGGCGGTTAGAGTGTGGAAAATGGTCTCTCTTGCTAGATATGAGCCCTTTGTTTGGCACCCTTGAAAGCAGACAGTTATGAAAGGGAAGGTTTTTGAAGCGTAATTTTTTCAAAAGTTGAAGAGGTTTCTATTTCACCAAGCGGATACATAATGCAAAGTGAAACTCCATTTGCAAGTGTGAGAGAGATCAGACAAAAAGAGTAATTAATGAAGGAAATTTCTTTGCAAAATAGTTGAAGTCCTTTACCTTCCTGTGAAAAATGAAAATTTGCCGTCACAAGGAAAATGACATAATGTACTTGAGAAGTGGATTCACAAGGAGTACAGTGATGTGGAAACTTCAATGTAAATTCTGAGACAGAATGGACTTTAATTTTTCTCCTTGTTTCCTTAAATATTTGCAGACGGAGACGTGCAGTCGGCAAGAGTGGTTCCACCTCCTCTTCCTTGTCATCCTCATCTGATGCTGGAGAGCGTTTTGAGAGGCGTCAGAAGCGCAGCTGTAACAGAGATTTAAGAAGGTTAGTGAAATTGGAGAATAGAGGAGGGAGAAATAGACCTGGGAGGAGTCTGCGTGTGCCTATCTATGCCGCGTTCTTCTCTTCATCTTGTCCATTGTGTCAATTGTAGCAATATTTAATCATACCTGTTGGTACTGGAGACTGTAACTGGGCTCTCCAGAACTGGATTTTTAGAAATTTTTTTTTAATAAGCAATTTGCTATCTAGGTGGGAATAGGAGGAGGAACACTGTTAGGTAATATTTTGATGTCAAATTGTACTGCTTCTGTGCTTTACAGTAGTTTCTTGAGGAAGAAAACCACCATCCCAGAAAACGTTCTAAATAGAGGAGATGACAGAGGTTTTGTTACTTAACAAATGCTTTAGAAAAACCTGGTTTAATAACAATTTAACGTACCCAAAGTGCGTGGGACGGGCCAGCTGTGATGGGCAGCCTTTCTAATGTTAATCCACAGTGAGATAAGTATCCCCTTGACCTGCAACTTTTTGAGAGTAGAAGCAAAAAGTCTTTGCAAGATGTCAGTGTGTTTTGAGGTGTTATTCCATGTCAGAAATCAATGTCGGGTCACAGTCTTCACATACGGAATAACTTGTTCAAAGTTCGCCTTCATATACGTGTGCTGTGTTGACTGGCATGAATCTTCTGAAGTGCTGAGAGCGGTTGAAGTCATTAAGTGCAGTTGAATGTCTGGAGTGACCATTTCCTTTTATTTGCTCTTGGACTTTGAATGTAAACCAATGTGAAGGTATCTTGAAATTTTTAGGAAGTCGATGCTCATTTATAAGCTCTTCTGCATGCACTTGCCATCATAAAAGCAAAAATCTTGTAGGTGCATTGTAAGTTAGAAAGCCCCTTTCTCTTTCTGCTCAAGTCAAGACAGGTGTCTTCCACCAAACTTTGGGGAGGATGACTTAAAGGTACTTGACAAGGATGGAACGCGTATTGGAGCAAGTCTGGGTGATGTTGCTACAATGCAGATGGATCGTTCGGTAAGTACAGTTTGTTGTGTCAGTAAGATGTTGCCGGTATTTCTGAAAGCTTTCGATAACGTGCTTGTATCACGCAGCTGCCTTGGTTTGCTAATTGCCTAATTGCTGAGAATCTTGCCTTTGTGCTGCTGTCCCGTTTCTCATGTACCTTCTCAGGTTTGTGGCTTTCTGTACTATGTAACATGTTGTGTTGAATTTCTGTTTAGGTGGGATTTGATGGCGTGGGTGGTCTTTCTGACCACGTGTCAGCTTTAAAAGAGATGGTCGTTTTCCCCCTCCTTTACCCTGAAGTCTTTGAGAGGTTCAAAATCCAACCTCCAAGGTAAGAGACGTTGCTTAAAACTGTGACTTCAAATTCACCTCTTTTCCGGAGAAGGTTGGACTGAGGTATCGATGTGTTACCATTTTCAGCAGTATGGGCTGTTTCTTTTAGAAGTATTAAAAAGTAATTTCTTAAAATGGGTAGAATCCAGAATATCTGTAGTTTCAAAGATTTGCCATGTGATGAGCATATACTTGAAAAGTTTCTTGCCTTTAAACCGTGGGGTTGGGGTGGTTTTGAGTTTTATGTCCAAATCAGCCTGATTATTTTGATATAAGCAGGAAGGAACCATCTCCGGGTAGTGAAGTGTAATTGGTTGCTTTTAAGTCCGCTTGTCTCTCCCACAGACTCTTTTTGCAAATGCTTACGTATCAATTTTCCAACTGATAGGACTTGCAGCTGGACCCTTGCAATGTGTGTTGTGCTTGGGCTAGAATAAGACTTGGTGTGCTTCTTACACAGCCAAACTAGTTCTGTGTTACGAAATGAACTTCTTAGGGATTTAAGTATTAGATTAATATATTCTTGGTCAGCAAAAGTCAGTCATGGTCTCTTGAAATATGACTTGAAATTCTTTGCTTTCAGTAACTTGAAAAGTATTACAAGTAGTGAAAATCTTTCTGTGTCTTGCTTCTTTATTGACTGAAGTTCTAAACACGAGTGTCTTGGCTTTTCTGCTTGATGGCTGTATTGATCGGGAAATGCAGGGTACTCTGCCAGCTTTCGACTTCTTTCTCGTCTCTGCCATGGATGATCTGGGAGGCAGATGCAGTAACATAAAGATTTTAAGGGGAAGTAAAGGCTTTACTAGCAAATCTTGCATTTGTGAAAGCCACGTTGAATATGCAGCGAATCCCTGAAGAATGAACTGGTGATTCCTAAGTCAGGCCAGGCTCGCATTCTGCGCTGAAGTTTGTTCTCCTTGGGCTCCACTGTGCTGTAACCACCCGTGTGGGTTTGTCGGTGGTTTTGGCAATGTCCTTCTGAGACGCTATGTTCTTTTCTCAGTCAAGGTTTTGTACTTCTGCGTTATCCTCTTTATTCATTTAATTTCCTACCTTGCTGAATGTTGTAGGAACATAAAACTTGCCTCTTTTTTTTGGCTTTTCTCACACTTTAGCTCTTAGTGCTGTCTTCTACGTGAAGTGTCTTGGTTAGGAGAGAGGAGTTGTGGCCTTCGGCACGGGGGTGCATTTTTCTGTTTCTGTTGCAGAGGCTGCCTGTTCTATGGCCCACCAGGGACTGGAAAGACACTCGTTGCTCGGGCACTGGCTAACGAATGTAGCCGAGGGGCTAAGAAAATCGCCTTTTTTATGAGAAAAGGTGCCGACTGCCTGAGCGAATGGCTGGGGGAATCCGAACGACAGCTTCGTCTCTTATTTGATGAGGTAAGGTTGAAACATGCCGTGTGTTCTGACAAGTTGTAACCCAAACAACCCCAAAACATAGCCACAGGAGAGGTTTCCAGAGGCAAAAGATGGTGACTTTTGATCAGAGGCTCGTGGATGCAGGCTGAAGGCATGGCCATAGAATGATAGACTAGCCTGCTGGCTGCGCTTCTTTTGATAGGGGTGGCCTTCTGGGCTGTGAGTGCACACTGCCAGCTCATGTTGAGCTTCTCATGGACCAGCACCCCCAGTTCCTGCTGTCCAGGGTGGCTCTCAATCATGTCACCTCCCTCCCGTGTACTGAAAATGGGGATTGCCCCGACACAGTGTAGGACCTTGCACTTGGCCTTGTTGAACCTCACGGTGTTCTCCCAGGCACGCTTCTCCAGCCTCTCCAGGTCCTTGTGGATGCCATCCCGTCCTTCTGGAGTGGCAGCTCCACCACTCAGCTTGGTGTCATCTGCAAACTTGCTCAGGGTGCACTCAAACTCGCTGTCAGTATCATCCGTATCAATCCCGGTACAGCCCTCTGAGGGATGCCACTAGTCACGGCTTTCCATCTGGACTTTGTGCCATTGACTGCTACTCTCTGAATATGACCATCCAGACAGTTTGTTACCTGCCGTACTGTCCACCCATCAAATGCATATCTTTGCAATTGAGAGAGGAGGAGGTTGTGGGGGACCCTGTTGAAGGCTTTACAGAAGTCTAGATAGATGACATCCGCAACCTGCAGATTATGAGTGATGCACTAGCTCCTGAGCTGATGAGGTGGCCAATGGTTATTTAAATTTATAACAGAAGCTTGCTTCCAGAATCTGTAATTGAATTAAGTAATGACTCTGATCTCGGCAGCTGCCAGATAGCTGTAGAAACTACTGGTACGATTTGTTTCCTGTCAGCCAGTCTCAGTGGATTAACAGAGGCTGCTGTCTTCTGTTATTTGTGCCACTTACTCCATTAGGTGGATTAGGAGAGATCCCCAGCGGTCGTCTGAAAAATCTCATTCCGCTGACTTTTCAACCATAATGCTTTTCATGCATTTTCTTTTGAAAATAATGTTGTTTTACTTATGTCAGTATTCTTGTGTTTTCATCCTAGGCCTACCGGATGCGACCTTCAATTATATTCTTTGATGAGATTGATGGTCTTGCTCCTGTGCGTTCCAGCAAACAAGACCAGGTTTACAGGTAGGGCATTTTTGACATCTGTATAGAAGCTGTTTGATCCTTGTGGAAAGACCACAACCTATTTTAACTGTATGTGACACATTAATTCATGCTGAAAATTAGTTATTCAATGCTACTAAGTTTCAGATTATTTTTAAACAATAATCCACAACAATTCACTGTTTGTTGTCATCACAAACTCTGTGTTACTTTGTCTGGTTTCTTTGTCTTAAAATGAGTCTTTCACTAAACAGCATCTCATCAATAAAAGCTTGTCCTTGACTGGTCGTTGGAGGAGGCCATGTAGAATGTTAGAAAATGTACTAAAGCAGTAAATGAAAAATGTATTCTTCGTTAGCTCTATTGTGTCAACGCTTCTGACGCTTATGGATGGCTTGGACAGCAGAGGAGAGATTGTAGTCATCGGAGCCACCAACCGACTAGATTCTGTCGATCCTGCCTTACGACGACCAGGGCGGTTTGATCGAGAATTCCTCTTCAGCTTGCCAAATAAAGAGGTCAGAACCTAAAGTCAACCTTAATGCTAATGTGCCACGGTCCCTCCTTAGAACAAGAGCACGTAACAGTGCAGTATGACGGAGCAGTTAAAGTTGAAATGCATATTGTACAAGTTGGACAGAAGAGGGATATCTGGAAGGACTCTGTTGTGCTGTGGAGTTCATGTTTGCTTAGCTCTTCAGTCCACTTGGGCACTTTCACTCTGAGGTGCTCTTGCTTTCCGTTCTTGGTTTATGAGTGGCTAGTGGAGGTCCGTGTGTTGGATTGTTCCCAGTCTGGGTATCCTGGAAGGTACCTAGGAATATTTTAGGACTGGGATCTGACCTCCTTACTGGTACTTTTTACCGGGAAGTAAAATTGACAAAGATGTCAATTCCACTGCACAAGTGCAGAGATTGGGAAGCTCCTCATTCAATGGCAATAGCTAAGCCATGGAAAAATACGTATATATTGCTATAGACCCAACAAACAAAATAATACTGTGGGGGAGGATGGTGTGCAAAACTGGAAAAAAACCCAACCTGCTTTTGTGGTTTTTTTCCCTTTATCGTTGATATTTTCTTGACACTTTAGGAAAGGATCAAATGCTTCTTGAAATGAAGCCTCTAGTAAAAGTGCGCTTAACAGTGTATTTAAGGCAAACATTTGTCTGCAGTTTTTTTCTGCTTTCAAGAAGAGGTGCCACGAAACAGATGATAACATGATTCTAGAAGTTTGCCATAGTTTCTCTGTGTAGCAAGGCCAATGTAAATGACAGTCTGGCTAAGATCAGAGAGGGAGATAAGGAGTGCTTGACATTTTCTGGATCAGAAATCACCGTAATTTTTGTTGTTCTTTGTAGTAATTGTAGTGATTTGAAAAGGCAGTGTTAGGACTGTTTCCCTTGAATGAAGTGGCAGAAAAGCAAATGTGACGACCTAGGAGACTATCACTATGAAATTTTGCTACATTTGCAAGAATGTTATTGAAGCAAAACCTCTGCTTCCAGATGAGGTTTTTTACTACATTTTTTTTCGCTCAGGATCATTTGGTCTCTTATTTGTGGAAGCTTCCTTTTTATGAAAACTATAAATGCCTTATTTTTCACCACGGGCCCCTGGAAAGAGTTGACTGTAACCAATACAGAATTGTCTGCTTGACAAAACAGACAGCTTATTAGCTGAACTTTAAAAACCTTAGAAGTTTAGTAGATAAGTATTTGCAATAATGTGAAGGATTTGGGGGTTTTGGTGTGGTTTTGGTCTTCAAGAGGTTTTTTTGAGAATACTTAGGACAAACTAAAATGCAACCATTTTATTTCAGGCTCGAAAAGACATTTTTAAGATCCATACAAGAGACTGGACCCCTAAACTGTCGGATGTGCTTCTTGAAGATCTAGCCGAAAAATGCGTGGGTAAGTTGTCTCTCGTAACATTGAATGGGCTTGGGACATCATCTCTGGGAGGAAAGTTTTGATTAGAAGGCTGGCTCGTTAAGCACAGCATATCAGGCTGCAAGCAGTTTGCTGTGCAGTAACTGTCTTAATTTTTGTCTGTGTCCAAAGTTTCAGTGTTGCATTTTGGAAACCTTGGCCTTGACTTCTGTGTCGCCTGAAACTGATGTAACATTTGATCCTTGTTTTATTTCTTTAGGATACTGTGGCGCTGATATTAAATCTTTATGTGCTGAAGCTGCCCTCTGTGCTCTGCGCCGCCACTATCCTCAGATATACGACAGCAGCGAGAAGCTGCAGTTAGACGTGGCTTCTATTAAAATAACAGCAGAGGATTTTGGGACGGCTATGCAGAAGACTGTCCCAGCTTCACAGAGGGCTGTGACTACACCAGCTAAAGCACTATCAAGAATTTCAAGACCACTGCTAGAAAACACCCTAGCGAGTATTTTAAAAGTGCTACAGAAGTTATTTCCCCACGCGGAGCTTGCGTTAAAGAAGGACCGACAGCGAGGTATAGCAGTAACATCCACTTCTTTTTACTTTGTGCCAAAGTGAAAACTTGTGATTTTGCAATCAGCATAGAGAAACCTCTCAGCTGTAATGGCACTAGAATTTTATAATGTGCACGGTTCTAGATGGGAGCTGTGAATGAGTCGCAGTATGTAGCAGAGAAATATGTGCTGTCTACTAGAGCACCCTGTTTCTGACAGCACATAACATCATACTTATGACTTGTTGAGTGGATCTAAGGTTTCTGTTCGAGGCACCTCTTTGAAAATAAATGTTTAAATGGGGGGGGGGGCTTTTTAATGGGGGCTTTTTTCCATGAATGCTTCCAATTCCTGTCCGAAGAATGTCAGGATCACAATACAAGCATGAAAGGTTTAAGAAAAATACTGTTTTAGGTATCGTGATTTTTAGGCATAGGTTCTTAATTTAAATGTGTGTGCATCACGCTGTACACTTGCCTGTGAGATCAGAATGTTTTAGTGTTGAATACTATGTGAGTTTGCTCGCATAGCATAAGTGAGCTCACACTGCTGACTGCATCAGCCTTGATCACGTTTAGCCTGTCAGGTGGTGAGAGCAACTAGATGAATAAACTCATTCCGTTCCTGATGAATGGAGATCCTTGACTAGTTGCTTATTATGCTGTTCCCTGGAGAATATACTAGCAATATTGCTGCCAGTGGAGCTGGTAGGTCATCTGCCTTGGTCAAGCAGAGGCAGAAACCCACCAACCAAGTAAAAGTGGAGAGGCTAGGAGACTGGTAATTACGTCCCCTCTCTGTTTCTCACCTTCCATTATCTCCTCCTTTGATGGTCTTTGAGGAGCCTTATGTAGAAGATGTTTTGATTCATGTATTCTAGACAAATGGAAGTCTGTGGTCATGGCATTCATTTAATGCCCTCATTTCCAGTGAGGGAACCTCCTGTAGAATGAAGTGGCCTTATTGGGTTTTTTAGGTGTCTGTGAATTACAGAAGTTGTTCCAAATCATTTTTATTCTAAAGGAAAAAACTCCCAAATTTTCACCAACAGAGAAGTGCCTACTGCAGATCATGGGACTTGGGGCAGCTTTGTAGAGACTTCTCCTTAGAATTGAGGCATAATGAACTTTTCAGAAAGTAGCATTCTGCGTGTTCCCTCAAATGCAGAAATACAACAAAGCAGTTTCCAGCACTGATTTAGAAGCTGTATTAATGCAAGCGTGAGATACAGGTTATTCAGGAAAGTTCAACCTCTTACCTTTCAGACAGCTTAAATCATAATTTAAGGACTCAGACACTTGACAGTGATGACACACCATCAGTCTTTGAGGATCAGGCAGCTCCTAAAGCGCCTGGCAGAATAAAGGAGGAGTTCCACACTTTTAGCAGGTAAATGTTTGTCCCCTTTATTGTGAGAATTTTCAGCTGGCTGGGTCTGTCAAGAGTTTTGTCACGAGCGGTCACAGATGGAGTGCGAGGTGAGTGTGAGGGTGATCAATATTTGCAGCAAGTATGCCTGCCAATACAGCTGGGTACTAATGTTCTAATGGAATAGAGACCTGCTGAAAGTTAGTGCGTATGGGCAGGGAAGAGATGCACATTGGTGTGTGCTGAGAGGAGTTGTTATTCTCCTCGTTGTTGGGTTATGGACTAGTTGCTGCGTGTGTGTTTAGCTGGGCAGCCCCCCCAGTAGGATTCCAGACATAGTGGGGATTGGCAGGATTTCTTAGGGGAGGTACCGTCCAAGATATTAGGAAGAACCTCTTTCCTGTGAGGGTGGTGCGGCACTGGACCAGGTTACCCAGAGAAATCATAGATGCCCCATCCCTGGAGATGTTGAAGAGCACGTTGGATGAGGCTTTGAGCAGCTTGGTCTAGTGGCAGGTGTCCCTGCCCAGGGCAGGGGGGTTGCAACTGGATGATCTTTAATGTCCCTTCCAACCCAAAGCTTTTTGTGCTTCTTGATCACAGACCAGCTTATTATTTGTTGGAGTATATGGAGTGTTTATCCGTACAAAAAAAAGCGTGTAGGAAAAATTACTTAACTTTATGTATCTCTTCATCTTTAAACTTGTGTTCTGTTCTAGAAACGCTTCTGATCAACCAACATCATGCAGGCCCCGACTCCTGCTTGTGGGAGAGCCCGGATATGGGCAAGCCTCTCATCTGGCACCGGCAGTTATACATGCCCTGGAAAAGTTTCCAGTTTATACTCTAGACTTTTCCATTTTGTTTGGTGGTGCCACAACAGCAGAAGAGGCATGTGCACAGGTATCTTTCTTTTTTCTAATTAATGTCATTGGATTGGTGACCTGTATGTAAGGAAAGCAAAACTCATTGTTAATGGAGTTGATTGGAATGTGCTGTTCTGTTTACTTCTGTGGGAAAATTGACTGTACTTTTGGATCGAATGATACTGCGTAAGGATGTTGTGTACATGTCCATATTTTCCGTTCCATAGTAAACAGCCAGGATGTTGTTAGGAGCTCAGGAAGCTGAGAGGTGCTGCTAAGGAACTTCTCTTTATTGCAAGAAACCTTGCTCGTCTCAGTGGGATCCAGAAAGTTGTTTTCCCGGCCTTTGAAGACTGTGTTCCCAGTAGATGTCTCTGCATCAGCCTGAGTGCATGTCATGCACCTTTTGTAGTCACCTTTTTTATTCTATTGCTAAGGCAATGTAGGTTTTGGAGCAAAGAAACATTTTTTTTTATATACCTACACAGTTTCTACTGCTGCATTATATGCACTAAAAGTATTAAAATTCAAGGAACACCTTTATATTTGTACATTGGTGTGTTTTTCATAAGTGGGAAATTTCGATATAAGCAGTTTTCATTTTTACTTTTAGTCAGGAAATGTATTTTTTTGTTTGGCATCACTGTGTTGAAATATTGTAAGCTGTCGTAGCAGCATTTGAGAACTGTGCAAGTAAAGACAGACACGTTCCATGACTGGATATTCCTTTGTCCCAATCCCTTTTTTGTTAGGTGTTGGCTGTATCTGCAGTGGTAAGTGCCCTGTCTAGTTGCTGCCCAGGTATAGCATGTGCGCTTCCCATCTTGTGATGGGAACTCCCTTAATATTGATAGACTGAAAGGATGCACAGAGAAGTTTGTGACCTGAAAGGACTGTTGCCACTTCCCTCGTGCAGTAAACACTTGTCTGCTTCCGTGATTGAGGTACCATCTGCAGACAATGGCTTGTAACCAGGCTTCTTTTACATGGGCAGCCCTCGTCTTCTCACACAGCTCTTTGTTCAGATTGTGCTCCAGACTGACTGGGATATGTGCCTGCTCAGAACTGAGAACAGAGTAGACACAGTCACGCAGCATTTTACCCAGACTAATACATGCTGCTGATAGGTTTTAGTCTTGTTTTTCGGGCACACTACCACGCTAGCTGAGCTCCTTAGAAGCTGTGTCACGCCTAAGTAATTCTAATGTCAGGTAGCGGTTCAGGCCTGCTTCTGTCCATGTAGCAATGTCTGTATTTGAGTCCAAGGGCAAATTTTACCTTAGGGTTAAGGAGTTGTTCTTTTGTCGGTTTGTTTTGGCTTCACGTACTCCTATTTTGTAAGATAATTTCACTGATATGTAGCTCTTTCTTAGCCTGTTCTACGTGGTTTAGGTTTCTTATCCAAGCTTTCCTTTTACCAGTTGTTGCGAGAAGCGCAGCGAACGACACCAAGTATAATTTATATCCCACATATCCATTTGTGGTGGGAGGCTGTTGGAGCTACAGTCAGAGCGACATTTACAACATCGCTGCTTAACATTCCATCATTTGCTCCAGTTTTGCTGCTTGCAACTTCTGATGTGCGTCATGCAGCTCTCCCAGAAGAGGTATTTCTGTTGTTACTTTTCTTACTCTTCTATTCAGTTTCTTGTTAATTTATAAATCCTTGAAGTGCTGGAGTAGTGTACACTCTTAAGCAAATCCATAGTGTTATTCCTCAGGCACCCTAACCGGGTCGCTTAAAATCTGTTTAGACCAAACGGTGCTGAAAGCATTATGTGAAACTCTCTTATTCTTCTTCTCATACATTGATGCTTATTAGACATTTGCCAAAATGTACTTCAGGCAATAATTCCAATGACTTCCAGACGGTTTAGTATGCTCTTAGTCAAGAGTATACGGTGCTTGAAAAGTAAACAGGAAAAAGGTACTTTTACGGAAAATGTTGTTACTGAAGAGGGAAAGGTGTTTTCCATTGAAAAAAGACAGTGGTCACACAGTTGATGATGCAATATAATTTCAAATTTAAGTTCTTAAATAAGAATTTTGATTTCTTTCTTTCTGTAGATGAAAGCTTTACAAATTAGAAAGCTCTAAGTTCCAACTTCTCTTTACGTAACTGGGAAATAAATTTTGTATTGTATTCCTTAACAAAATTGAGTAAGAGCACGTGCTTAGCTTTCTAGACATCTGAGAGTGTGCCTTAAAGGATGTTCTTCAAAATGCAAATATGCTGCTTTTCTTATTTTATCTTGGTTACTCGGGGAGGCCTTACTTAGATAAGTTTATCATCAAGTGCTGTGAAGAGGTTTAATTTATCTAGATAAGTTTTTATACTTCTAACAAATTCCTTCTAAAATAGGTATTGAAATTCCTTCCGTGCCTTTTGGTAGTAGGAATTGAAAAAAGGAGTAGAACTTGGAAGTATACAAATTTAGACACCTCGGTTAAATTAATTAAAAAAAAAACCGAAACAAAACAAGCCCAAAAGCCCTGCCTGTTCCTTCTGTAGCTGCCATAAAGATTCAAACTGACGCACAACAAGACAGGTAAATACAAATGAAGAAGTCTTGGGCAGGGTGGGTATTCACCAGTGTGTTGTATGGTCCCTTCGTTGAGCTTTAACTCTAGAGGTGTTCCTTAGAGTAGATATTTTCATTTGTCATGCTAAGCTGTGAAAAATAAAGCCTTTTAAGACCGAGAGGATAACTTTTCATAGTTTTTTATCCGCGTGGCTTTTCAGTTTAATTTCAGTAGAACAAGGATTGGTCTGAATTATATTTTCTTCTTATGCTTTAGATAAGAGAATTATTTCTTAATGATTATGAGGTTTTCAACATCGGGTTGCCTAATGATCAGGAGCGAAGAATGTTTTTTGAGGACCTGATTTTGAATCAGGCTGCTAAACGTCCTGCAACAAAATCCAACACAGGTGAGGATATTGTACACATAAAACTCTGGTAACTGCAAGTTGACAGTGTTTGCTTTAGTGGTAATTTTCTATCAAGAAGTGCTCTTATACTTGTGTTTGAGAGTTCTTGAATCGCTAAGCTACCCTTGTATAAACTTTACTGGAGATTAAGGACCAAGATACGGAATTTCAGGTGCCCCGTACCCTCAGTTGTCTTGGAAACACCTAAAGCTTCACAATGAAGCCTATCCTGGGGCTCCTGCACACATTCCTTGTCCATTTCTGCTTTAGCGTGAAACACCAAGCTTCCTTAGAAGCTTAAAATTGTCTCGAGTTTTGCCCAAGCTGTGTTTAGCTTTTGAAGTTTACAGCTTTGTAAATTTTGAAGAAGGGCTTGTCTCCAAAGGCTTTTCTGTTCATCTTTAGTTGTTCATGTAGTAAGCGACTTCACCTAAGAACTTTGCTTTGCAGTAGTACTTGCTCTCTAAAGTAGGAGTTCTGTGTTTGAAAAAAAAAAATCTTGAAGCTGATGGTTTTGTTTCAGGTTGGTGTCTGTCATTGCAGAGAGAGACTATGTTCTGGGTACAGGATGCGGCACTAATGCTGTATTTCAAAGAAAGAGAAATCCTGACTTAAGAAATCTGTGTCATTACAGATGCATTCGTCGGAGTCAAGAGATCTAAGGAAATTGTCACACGGCCTGAGATTGCACATTACTGTCAGCTCAAAGTAAGTCTAGTATTCACAAAACTGAAATTCAAGACAGACATTTTCTTGCTACTTGTACATTGCAAATTAAGTCAGTTGTTAACCAATGTCAGGTAAACCAATTTATGGGAAGGACATTGAGCTCGTGAAATAGTTCAGCCTGTAAAGAACGATGAGTGTTGTGTTGCCACATCTGGTGTAGGCTGCTGTTCTTGCTCTTGGTGATTTAAATTCTAGGAGACTGTTTTCCTAATTTTTAATTTCAAAGGACTTGTTGAATTGTAAAATACCCCACTGACAACCTGATAGCACCACTGGTTGTTAATATCTATTTTAATAGTTTTTCTGATGGATATGTGGGCTTTGGTCTGTGTTTTGCATGGTTTCAGTTCTTAGGAAACTGAAAAGGACCTTTCTTTCTAGCAGCGATGACTCTAAACTCGAAGTTAGCAGGTTGATCTAAAGCTTATAATGGATAAAATAGCAATACCTACTTTTCTCAAAGTCTTTCCTAATTCAATGTTAGAATTTTGTGTTGCTACAGTTCTGGCTTTCTAAGTGTTTTCCAGTCCCTCAGAGGTGAAAAGTTGCTGTCCTTGGCTACCATTGGGGAAAGGGCTAAAATGAGGCCTAGCTGGAGGGGGTAAAAGGAATTCCTTTGCACAAATTGGAGAGCATAGCCCAAGGAAGTGATCTTCAGGGGCTACTGCAGTGAGAAGAATAGGGAAAATTGCTAGGTTGGAATCCTGGAAGTTGGGCAGTGCAGAGGAAAGGGCTGCTGTTGAGCTGCTGTGATGAAAAAGGGAGTAAGTATCACATGGATGTTTCCTCTGTGAGGGGCGAGTGTGAGCAGATAAGAATCCCCTTTGATGAAAGGGCTTGTCAACACAATTACTGCCACATGTTTAAACTGTGACATAATTTGTAGAGGAGAAGCTCCATTTTTAAAGCTGCCTTCTTAAGGAAGCAGGTTTCAGGGAGTTTTATTGTTCATGTCTACCTGTGTATGTTGAGAAGCCACAAAGGTTTTTCACAGAGTCAGGGCACTAGTAGCATGTGCTCCATGGTTATCACCCATTAGAGAACTGGTACGGTAGAGCCCTTCTGTACTTTTGAGTACAAATGTAGCTGTTTGGTTTTGTTTGGGATTTCTTGGTTCGTTTATTTGCTTGGCAGTGGGCCTAGAACTTTGATGAACATAAGAGGAAGATGCAGTCATCTGTGTGAGAGCAGTCAGAAGTGGTCACGCAGGACGTTGAGCAGGCATTTGTGTCCCGTCCTGTCTTTTCTGCTTGCAGCAGCTGGAGGGATGCTGCGTGGGTTTTGTGCATCTTCTGCGTACGTTATGTGGAAGGAAGTTGAGGAGGATACACACTCTTTTGTGCTAGCTGGTCTGAGGGAGGCAGAGTTTGATGGTGGGCAGTGGGGAGGCAGTAATATTTTCACTTAGTGTGACTGCTCTCTTAAGCTACATCTTCGCAGCTTCACACAACACAGCAGTGGAACAAGGTGCTGCCGCTAGCTGGTGACTCTTGCTTTGCCAGACATTCTCACACTCCCATCTTTGGTAACAGAAACGACAGCTTGGGTAACAGAAATGACTGCTTCATGATCTACTTGAGGCACTTGAGCAGTGTGTTCTGAGAGCAGAGTTGCAGGCAATGCAGAGTTGCAGGCAATGTACATTTGCGGCTCCTGGGTAAAGGTGATCCCCTAAGCATGCTTCTGTCTCCAGCTGGCACATCTGTGTCTAGAAGCCGTGTAGCCTGACTTCCAAAGATGCCTTTTAGGGTGTCCTGCATTGCCACGGCAGTTTCTCTCAATACAAGGCGACAGTGGCTTTGCTGCAGCAGCAAAGTGACAAAGTCTCCTTCCCTGCTGTTCTGGAAGCAGTTGATTCACAATCGTGATCATTGATGTGCTAGATTGATTCCTAATAAGATATTGCCTGGAATGTAAGCCTGCTTTTTCTCTCAAATGTGAAAGCTTAACTCAATTTTCTCTAGTTATATCTTGTGAGATAGTTAATTTGTTCTCAGAAGTGTAACTCCTATTTTATTTAGCAGCCTAGGAAAGTAGGAAGTTGTTTGTGTTGTATCGTTAGAGTTTAGCTTGTGAAAGAATCAAGAGCCCATTCAAAGGATTTTGTGCTATTCTAAACACGCTTCCGTTTTTTTCTTCAGCAACTGTTAAGTTTTGTAACTGCAATAACTGAGACCTTCAATATACTTCGCTTGGAGAAGCTATATGCTGTTCTCAGTCATTGCATTTACCAACATCGAGAAGACGAGGACAAAACTGGACTAGTGAAGGTAATTTTTTTTTTTTTGTCTTGCAGTATTTTCTCTCACTGTTCTGACTGTGGGTGTGATGCATTTGTATCTGTGCGCTCTGGACATAACGCTTCTTTCCTCTTTACTGCTTAGTTGCCTGCGTTACAAGCCTTTTTCAGCCTGGAAGACATTTGTCCATATTTCAAAACCGTTCCTGTAACACAGGCATAATTGTGGGCATTTTCAGCAGGAAAAGGCTTGAACTTGACTACAGTGTGTCCACCCACAGCCCTCTCCAAGCAGTTCATGTCAGTCTGTCAACAGTCCTTTTCCAGAACCTTTGTAGGGGTGGGGGGCTAGAAAGGAGGGTGCTTTTCTCAGTCTGTCACTTCCTCCTTCTCCCCTTACAGACAGTCAGACGTGGTCAATACTTCTTATAGCAGTCGCTCCGCTCTTAAGAAGAATTAAGTATGAAGCCTCAAGAGTGTGAGACTTGTCTACTAACATCATAGTCTGTGTCTAACTAGCACAGCTGGAGCATCTTTAATTTGACATATGGGGAGATGTCAGCTTATGGCGGTTTAATGTTAATGAGTCAAATTCTCGGATCTCTTCCTCTCTGAAAGGATTTCTGAGTTGTCAGAAGACAGCAGAAATCTTCCAGAGGCAGCCTTGTTGGCAGTCAGGCATTGCCGGTGCTGAGTTGATTTAGATATGTTGGGTATTGAGTCTTGAGATTGAAGATCCTTGAATCCATTTGTCTTGGAGATACTAGTGCCTGAGAATAGATAGAATTCTTGATGCCTCTCAGTCTGCTTTAAGACAGGGGGAGCCTTTTCTCTGCGGCTTTAGTCATCTCAATCTCTTCCACATCTGATAAAGAGTTAGAAGGGATGCTCCTTTCTGTTTGTGCAGCAGTGAGGATTCATGCCTTGGATTGAGGGAGCAGGTGAGGGGCTGGAGAACAGGCCTTCTGAGGAACGGCTGAGAGAGCTGGGGTTGTTTAGCCTGGAGAAGAGGAGGCTGAGGGGAGACCTCATTGCTCTCTCCAGCAACCTAAAAGGAAGTAGCGGAGAGGAGGGTGCTGGCCTCTTCTCCCAAGGGAAAGGGGACAGGATGAGAGGAAATGGCCTCAAGCTCCGCCAGGGGAGTTTTAGGCTGAACATGAGGAAAAAAATTTTCATGGAAAGGGTCATTGAGCACTGGTAGAGGCTGTCCAGGGAGGTGGTTGAGTCACCTTCCCCGGGGGTGTTTAAGGGACAGGTGGATGAGGCGCTGAGGGGCAAGGTTTAGTATTGGATAGGAGTGGTTGGACTCGATGATCCGGTGGGTCTTTACGAACCCTGTGATCCTATGATTCAATTGCGTTATATCAGGGTTTGTGAGCTTTTATGACTTAACTTTTCAAGGTTAAATGTAAAGGGACTTTCTTTGTTTCTTCTACCTTTACCTTTAAAGATAAAACTATCTGCTATTTGGAGTGACTGCAAATTGGTCAGTAGCAAGCTCTACTGAAAGACAAGGTAGACTTTAACAAGTAATTATTCAGAGTGCCGGAAATAACATTTCCAGCTTTACTTAGGGCTTCTCAGGAACTGTCTCCTCTTTCTACTTGTTGACACCCTGTTGATACAGACGCATCATCTCTTGATACAGATCCATAGAGTTTCTCTGCCCACTTTCTATTTTGGATGCATTAGGATGTCTTTGAAGCTAGTGGGTACAGCAGGACATTGTGATGGTGGTAGCTAAATATGACTGACAACCGAACGGATGACTTGATTTGTTTTATGAGGAAATAACAGGGTTCTTAAGCTTTTATTTGTGCTGATAGCGCATTTGTCTTTTTTCTTCCTAGGAAATGCAGAAAGAATTGACCGTCTTCTTCCGCTGTGGACAGTGACACTTCGGCGCCGTAGTTTTATGTTTTCATTTTATGTTTTTGTCATTGTATAATTAAAAAATGATTATTTGTACACATGTATTTATATAGATAAGAGATTTAAAAATGTATTAATAAAGATGAATTGTAGAAAGGGACAACAGGGGGAGTTGTCCCTTTCCAGCAAGGGACCAGGGGTGGAGTTGTCCCTTTCCAGCAAGGGACCAGGGGTGGAGTTGTCCCTTTCCGGAAAGAGGACCAGGGGTGGAGTTGTCCCTTTCTGGAAACGGACCAGGGGAGGAGTTGTCCCTTTCTGGAAACGGACCAGGGGTGGAGTTGTCCCTTTCTGGAAACGGACCAGGGGTTGAGTGTTATCTTTTCATTGTATGTTTTTGTTACTGTATAATTAATAAATGATTATTTGTACATATGTATTTATGTAGATAAGAGATTTAAAAATGTATTAATAAAGATCAATTGTAGAAAGAGACAACAGGGGGAGGTTTCCCTTTCCAGCAAGGGACCAGGGGTGGAGTTGTCCTTTTCCAGAAACAGGACCAGGGGTGGAGTTGTCCCTTTCCAGAAAGAGGACCAGGGGAGGAGTTGTCCCTTTCTGGAAACGGACCAGGGGAGGAGTTGTCCCTTTCTGGAAACGGACCAGGGGTGGAGTTGTCCCTTTCTGGAAAGGCACCAGGGGTTGAGTGTTATCTTTTCATTGTATGTTTTTGTTACTGTATAATTAATAAATGATTATTTGTACATATGTATTTATATATATAAGAGATGTAAAAATGTATTAATAAAGATCAGTTGTAGAAAGGGACAACAGGGGGAGTTGTCCCTTTCCGGAAAGGGACCAGGGGTGGAGTTGTCCCTTTCCGGAAAGGGACCAGGGGTGGAATTGTCCCTTTCCGGAAAGGGACCAGGGGAGGTGTTGTCCCTTTCTGGAAACGGACCGGGGGTAGAGTGTTATCATTTCATTGTATATTATGGTTACTATATAATTCACAAACAATTATTTGTACATATGTATTTATATATATAAGAGATGTAAAAATGTATTAATAAAGATCAATTGTAGAAAGGGACAACGGGGGGAGGTTTCCCTTTCCAGAAACGGGAGCAGGGGTGGAGTTGTCCTTTTCCAGAAACGGGAGCAGGGGTGGAGTTGTCCGTTTCTGGAAACGGACCAGGGGTGGAGTTGTCCCTTTCCGGAAAAGGACCAGGGGTGGAGTTTTCCCTTTCTGGAAAGGGACCAGGGGTGGAGTGTTATCATTTCATTGTATATTATGGTTACTATATAATTCACAAACAATTATTTGTACATATGTATTTATATATATAAGACATGTAAAAATGTATTAATGAAGATCATTTGTAGAAAGGGACAACAGGGGAAGGTTTCCCTTTCCAGAAAGGGACCAGGGGTGGAGTTGTCCCTTTCCAGAAAGAGGACGAGGGGTGGAGTTGTCCCTTTCCCGAAAGGGACCAGGGGTTGAGTTGTCTCTTTCTGGAAATGGATCAGGGGTGGAGTTGTCCCTTTCTGGAAACGGACCAGGGGTAGAGTGTTATCATTTCATTGTATGTTATGGTTACTGTATAATTCACAAGCAATTATTTGTACATATGTATTTATATATATGAGAGATGTAAAAATGTATTAATAAAGATCAGTTGTAGAAAGGGACAACATGGGGAGGTTTCCCTTTCCAGCAAGGGACCAGGGGTGGAGTTGTCCTTTTCCAGAAACGGGACCAGGGGTGGAGTTGTCCCTTTCGGGAAAGGGACCAGGGGAGGAGTTGTCCCTTTCTGGAAATGGACCAGGGGAGGAGTTGTCCCTTTCTGGAAACGGACCAGGGGTAGAGTGTTATCATTGTATGTTATGGTTACTGTATAATTCACAAGCAATTATTTGTACATATATATTTATATATATAAGAGATGTAAAAATGTATTAATAAAGATCAGTTGTAGAAAGGGACAACAGGGGGAGGTTTCCCTTTCCAGCAAGGGACCAGGGGTGGAGTTGTCCTTTTCCAGAAACGGGACCAGGGGTGGAGTTGTCCCGTTCGGGAAAGGGACCAGGGGAGGAGTTGTCCCTTTCTGGAAATGGACCAGGGGAGGAGTTGTCCCTTTCTGGAAACGGACCAGGGGTAGAGTGTTATCATTGTATGTTATGGTTGCTGTATACTTCAAAAACAATTATTTGTACATATGTATTTATGTAGATAAGAGATGTAAAAATGTATTAATAAAGATCAATTGTAGAAAGGGACAACATGAGGACGTTTCCCTTTCCAGCAAGGGACCAGGGGTGGAGTTGTCCTTTTCCAGAAACGGGACCACGGGTGGAGTTGTCCCTTTCTGGAAACGGACCAGGGGAGGAGTTGTCCCTTTCTGGAAATGGACCAGGGGTGTGGAGTGTTATCATTTCATTGTATGTTATGGTTACTGTATACTTCACGAACAATTATTTGTACGTATGTATTTATATATATAAGAGATGTAGAAATGTATTAACAATGATCAATTGTAGAAAGGGACAACATGGGGAGGTTTCCCTTTCCAGAAACGGGTCGAGGGGTGGAGTTGTCCTTTTCCAGAAACGGGACCAGGGGTGGAGTTGTCCCTTTCTAGAAAGGGACCAGGGGTGGACTGTTATCTTTTCATTGTATGTTGTTGTTACTGTATAATTCACAAATGATTATTTTTACATATGTGTATATGTAGATAAGAGATGTAAAAATCAATTAATAAAGATCAATTGTAGAAAGGGACAACAGGGGGAGGTTTCCCTTTCCAGAAACGGGAGCAGGGGTGGAGTTGTCCTTTTCCAGAAACGGGACCAGGGGTGGAGTTGTCCCTTTACAGAAAGGGACCAAGGGTGGGGATGTCCCTTTCTGGAAACAGATAGGGGTGGAGTTGTCCCTTTCTGGAAACGGACCAGGGGTGGAGTTGTACCTTTCAGGAAATGGACCAGGTCTTGAATGTTATATTTTCGTTGTATTTTGTTGTTACTGCATAATTGACAAAGGATTATTTCTATATATGTATTTATATGTATAAGAGAAGAGATGTAAAAATGTATTAATAAAGATCAAGTGTAGAAAGGGACAAGAGTGGGAGGTTTCCCTTTCCAGCAAGAGACTAGGGGTGGAGTTGTCCCTTTCCGGAAAGGGACAAGGGGTGGAGTTGTCCTTTTCTGGAAACCAGACCAGGGTTGGAGTTACCCCTTTCTGGAAAGGGACCGGGTTTGAGATGTTTCTTTCTGGAAACAAACCAGGAGTGGAGTTGTCCCTTTCCGGAAAGGGATACGGGGTGGACTTGTCCTTTTCCAGAAACGGGACTAGGGGTGCAGTTTTCCTTTCTTGAAAGGGACCAGGGGTGGAGTTTGCCTTGTCCAGAAAGGGACCAGGGCTTGAATTGTTACTTTGTAATAAGTGACCAGGGGTAGTGTTGTCCCTTTCCAGAAAGGGCCCAAGGGTTGATTTGATCCTTTCAAGTTATGCATCGGGGTTGGATGTATTTATATGTATGGATTAATAGAATGTAATTATATGTAATGTGTATATATATCATGTAATGTAATTAATGTAAATGTAATAAAAGAATTTTTGCTTAACTTTGGCTGCTGTTATCCATTTCTGCGGGACTGTGGGAGCGGTTTGCTGAGTGCATTCCCCGAAATGACTGAAAAATGGAACGAGAATGTCAGCATGTGGAAGAGGAACCAGGAACATTCCCAGGATCAAAACTTTTATTCCTCAGAGCTTGGATCAGAATTTCTATCACTGCTGTTGACTCAGTACTGTACCTATAGGGTTTTTTTAAACAATTATAATTGCAAGTCTTGATCTTGCTTGACCAGCTGTTAGCAGCTAACTGTTAACAGTCCCCATGGGCCCCAGCTTTATTCATTTTTTGAGGCAAACCGACAGTTTCTCAGTGTCTGAACTACAATTTTAAGCAGCAATGAAGAAGTTGCCCCAAGAAGCGGTAAATGCCCCATTCCTGGAAGCATTCCAGGCTCAGGTTAGATGGGGCCCTGAGCAACCTGATCAAAAGGATAGCAAAGTGCTGCAGTGTGTCCCTAGGAGGCCACAAAGTTGGTGAAGGTTTTAGAGGGGAAGCTGTCTGAGGAGCAGCTAAAGTCACTTGGTCTCTTTGGTGTCGAGAGCGGAGGACTGAGTGGAGGCATCCTTGCAGTCCCCAGCTTCCTCACAGCGGGAGGAGGAGGAGCAGGGCTCTGATGACCAGTGATAGGTGCCAAGGGAAAGGCAGGAAGATGTGCTAGGGGAGGTTTAGGTGGGATATAAGCAAGAGTTTCTTCAGCCGAAGGGTGGTGGAGCACAGGAACAGGTCTCCCAAGGAAGCAGTCATGGCCCCAAGCCTGACAACATTCAAGAAGCATTTGGACAGCACCTGCAGACCCAGGGGGTGAATGTTGGGGTTGTCCTATGCAGGGACAGGGAGGTAATTCTCCCTCTGGACTCGGCAGTGGTGAGACCGCACCTTGACTACTGTGTTCAGTTCTGGGCCCCTCAGCACAAGAAGGATGTTGAGGCTCTGGAGCGAGTCCAGAGAAGAGCGACAAAGCTGGTGAAGGGGCTGGAGAAGAAGCCTTAGGAGGAGCGACTGAGAGAACTGGGGCTGCTTAGCCTGGAGAAGAGGAGGCTGAGGGGAGACCTTATTGCTCTCTACAATTACATGAAAGGAGGCTGTGGAGGTGGGTGCTGGCCTCTTCTCCCAAGTGCCAGGGGACAGGACAAGAGGGAATGGCCTCAAGCTCCGCCAGGGGAGGCTCAGGCTCGACAGAAGGAAAACACATTTCATGGAGAGGGTCATTTGGCAGTGGAACAGTCTGCCCAGTGATGTGGTTAACTCGCTTTCCCTGGAGGTGTTTAAGTTGTGGGTGGATGAGGTACTGAGGGGCATGCTTTAGAAATTGCTGGGAATGGTTGGACTTGATTCCCTCTTGGTCTCTTCCAACCTGGCTGTTCTATGATTTTCTATGAAAACATTTTTGAGATTAGGAGGCAGGTACAGGTAGTTAGGTACGAAGCATTTGTTCCGTACCAGCTCTGGCTGTTTTCTGAGGCCTGCAGTTCTGATTTAGACAGTCAAGTTCTGAGGCAAGAAATGAGAAAATGTTGAGATGGAAACTGACCCTTTGACTGACTCTTACACCACCCGGTGGCTCAACATCAGGATCAGTTGTCTTCAGGACAAGTTCTCTTCAGGACCACAGGGCAGTAGCACTCAGAGAGAAAAGGAGAGAGAGAAAGTGACAGAGAGAGAGAGAAAAAAAAAGGAAAGAGGAGGAAAGATTTTTACTTATTACAAGCAGTTCTCAAGCATATACAACCTTTGCCAATGTTCACATTTCTGTAGGAGAAATACCTTCTTCAGCTTCTCTAATGATCGATGCCGCCACTGATTGCATCCACAATTAAGCCTGGATGCAACTGAGAGCCAAAGAAATATTACTTTGAACTGCACCAAATGTGTCTAGAATTAGTTCCTGATCTTTTATGTTCGTTTTTCCCATTTTGCTAATACGTTGGAGAGCGGCCACTGCTGCGTTCCCAAAGACAAAAGGGAAGCTTGTAAAGGCTGTTGTATTTTTGCCAAATCAAAAGTTGTAGCAGCTCATTTGTTCAACAATACCTCTGAATCGATGCTGTTCAGAAGCCCCAGTCCGCTTCCCAAAACACCAGTCAGGTCTCTCAATATTCGTCTTTGAGAAGTGCACCAAATCCCTCTGGGCCCATCAAACCTTCAGGACAAAGCACACTGTGGTCCTGTTTAAAAATCATCTGAAACTTAGTAGCATTGAATAACTAATTTTCAGCATAAATTAATGTGTCACATACAGTTAAAATAGGTTGTGGTCTTTCCACAAGGATCAAACAGCTTCTATACAGATGTCAAAAATGCCCTACCTGTAAACCTGGCCTTGTTTGCTGGAACACACAGGAGCAAGACCATCAATCTTATCAAAGGATATAATTGAAGGTTGCATCCGGTAGGCCTAGAACGAAAACACAAGAATACTGACATAAGTAAAACAAGTCTAAACATGTCTATTCCAGTATTAACCAATAGTGCTAAATGACTTGGCGAACAAGTACCGGGTGCTCCAGGAGGAAACTAGTCCTGAGGATGGTGGTCATCATAGCCTAGTATCCTTTCCTAGGCTACACAGTCCTCAGAAGAAAATCACAACAACCTCTGCTAAGAAAAAAATCACAACCTCCTCCACAAAGAAGAAGAGGAGGGTGATTGTTGTAGGGGACTCCCTCCTCAAAGGAGCGGAGGGACCCATTTGCAGACCTGACCCGCTCCACAGGGAGGTCTGCTGCCTACCAGGGGCATCAGGGCTGGAAGTAGCTGGGAAACTCCCCTCCCTGATCCATGAGACGGACTACTACCCTCTGGTAGTAGTCCAGACTGGTAATGATGGCCTAGCCAACAGAAAGGCTAAGGACATCAAAAAAGACTTCAGGGCCCTTGGGAAGACGATGGAGGGCTCAGGGGCACAGGTGGTGTTCTGCTCCATCCCCAGGATACATGGAGCAGACCCACAGGACACTAAGAAGGACTCAATTAATGCCTGGCTCGGAACCTGGTGCGAGGAAAAGGGCTTTGGGTTCTTTGACCACGGAGTGGTTCGTGCACCCTCTGACATGGGTGCAAAGGTTGGGACACGTGGGTCTCCTAGTGGGGCTAAGGCCCTTGCTAAAAACCTAGCTAAGCTCATAAATAGAGCTTTAAACTAGGTGTGAAGGGGGAGGGGATCCAGTCCAGGCTAGACAACCGCGTGCCTGGATGTAGGCCACTGGAGTTTAGGAAGGGGCGTGCTGGTGAGGACCACCAGCGCGTCACCATACGCGCTGTATGTGGGGGAGAATGCAGCCTCGCTCAACAAGGGAGATATAGATATTCTGGCATCAACTACTCCAGGAGGAGTAGTCCCCTCTAGGAGGGCTGAAGGCTCTGCTACTCAGCTGAAGTGCATTTACACCAATGCACGCAGCATGGGGAACAAGATGGAAGAGCTGGAAGCCGTTGTAGGGCAAGGTGCCTTTGATGTCATTGCCATCACGGAAACGTGGTGGGATGACTCTTATAACTGGAGTTCGGGTATGGTGGGGTATAAACTCTTCAGGAGGGATAGAAAGGGTAGGAGAGGGGGTGGAGTAGCCCTCTTTGTAAGGGAGGACTTGGACACCTCCGAGATGGACTGTGGCGATGAGGAGATTGAGTGCCTGTGGGTTAAGATCAAGGGAGCCCATAAGAAGGGAGACTTTGTGATGGGAGTCTGTTACAGGCCACCCAGCCAAGGAGAAGCAGCTGATGAGCTCTTCTTTAAACAGTTGGGGTCAATCTCCAAGTCAGTGCCTCTTGTCCTTGTGGGAGACTTCAATCTCCCTGATATCTGTTGGGAGTACAACACAGCAGAAAGGAAGCAGTCTAGGAGGTTCCTGGAGTGCGTGGAAGACAACTTCCTTGCACAGCTGGTCAACGAACCTGCGAGGGAAGGTGCCCTCCTGGACTTGCTGTTTGTCAACAGAGAGGGCCTTGTGGGGGATGTGAGAGTAGGGGGGTCAGTCAACATGGGTTTACCAGAGGCAGGTCCTGCCAAACCAGCCTGATCGCCTTCTATGACAAAGTCACTCGGCTGCTGGATGAAGGAAAGGCTGTGGATGTGGTCTTTCTGGACTTCAGCAAAGCCTTTGACACAGTTTCTCACAGCATTCTGCTGCGGAAACTGTCAGCCTCTGGCCTGGACAGACACACACTCTCCTGGGTAGAAAACTGGCTGGATGGCCGGGCCCAGAGAGTGGTGGGAAATGGTGTTAAGTCCAGCTGGAGGCCAGTGACAAGTGGTGTTCCCCAGGGCTCAGTGCTGGGTCCAGTCCTGTTCAAAGTCTTCATCAATGACCTGGATGAGGGCATTGAGGGTACCCTTAGCAAGTTTGCAGATGACACAAAGCTGTGTGCAAGTGTCGATCTGCTGGAGGGTAGGGAGGCTTTGCAAAGGGACCTGGACAGGCTGGACCGCTGGGCAGTGTCCAACGGCATGAGGTTTAACACGGCCAAATGCCGGGTCCTGCACTTGGGGCACAACAACCCTATGCAGAGCTACAGACTGGGAGAAGCCTGGCTGGAAAACTGCCAGGAGGAGAGGGACCTGGGGGTGTTGGTCGACAGCCGACTGAACATGAGGCAGCAGTGTGCCCAGGTGGCCAAGAAGGCCAATGGCATCCTGGCTTGTATCAGAAACGGTGTGACCAGCAGGTCCAGGGAGGTGATTCTCCCTCTGTATTCAGCACTGGTGAGGCCGCTCCTTGAATATTGTGTCCAGTTCTGGGCCCCTCACCACAAGAAGGATGTTGAGGCTCTGGAGCAAGTCCAGAGAAGAGCAACGAGGCTGGTGAAGGGGCTGGAGAACAGACCCTATGAGGAGCGGCTGAGAGAGCTGGGGTTGTTTAGGCTGGAGAAGAGGAGGCTGAGGGGAGACCTCATTACTCTCTACGAGTACCTGAAAGGTGGTTGTGGAGAGGAGGGAATGGCCTCTTCTCCCAAGTGCCAGGGGACAGGATGAGAGGGAATGGCCTCAAGCTCCGCCAGGGTAGGTTTAGGCTGGAGATTAGGAGGAGGTTTTTCACGCAGAGGGTCATTGGGCATTGGAACAGGCTGCCCAGGGAGGTGGTTGATTCACCTTCCCTGGAGGTGTTTAAGACACCGGTGGATGAGGTCTTGAGGGACTTGGTTTAGTGTTAGATAGGAATGGTTGGACTAGAAGATCCGATGGGTCCCTTCCAACCTGGTTGTTCTGTGATTCTGTGATTCTGTGACAGCCATTAAAGCTGGCACCAGGCTGCTGCATCCAGCTAAAGCAGGCACAGGGCATCAAGGCTGCAGCAAGAGAGGAAATAATCCAAGGAGCGTTATAGGAAATATTAAGAGAGTAGAAAAGTACGCCTCACAGAGAAAAGCTGAATTCAGGTTGGATGGAGCCTTGGGCAGCCTGATCTAATGGGATGTCCCTGCCCAGGGCAGGGGTTTGGAACTAGGTGCTATTGGAGGTCCCTTCAGGCCCAAACCGTGCTATGATTCTCAAGTCCTACCTGAACAAAAGGGTCAGCAGTCATGACTAGATGAAAAAGGGAACCAAAACTGAAACCCTTCTGTCAGGTGACATAAAAAGAAATGGGAGAAAAGCAGGGAAAGCTCAAGGATAGCAATGAGCTGCCCAGATGAACGGTGTGCGCTTCCCATCTTGTGATGGGAACTCCCTGAAGACTGAGGTTCTGCAGGGGTGCACAGGGAAGTTTGTGACCTGAAGGGATAGAAGTTTTAACACCTACGGTTCCTCCCAAATCAAAAGTTGGACCAATGATTGATGAGGTTGGCCCATTTGGAATTGGAAACACCAGTCACCAACAAGTGTTATTTAAACCAGACTGGTGTCTTAAAAGGGTTCAATTGTTGATGCAAAAGAATGTTTGAGACATTCAACCTGCCTGTTCTCCCTTCTTACACACCTCTTCTGAGGGATGGACCACCTGGTTACATAGATCTTCTCAAAGACGAATATTGAGAGACCTGACTGGTGTTTTGGGAAGCGGACTGGGGCTTCTGAATAGCATCGATTCAGAGGTATTGTTGAACAAATGAGCTGCTACAACTTTTGATTTGGCAAAAATACAACAGCCTTTACAAGCTTCCCTTTTGTCTTTGGGAACGCAGCAGTGGTCGCTCTCCAACGTATTAGCAAAATGGGAAAAACGAACATAAAAGATCAGGAACTAATTCTAGACACATTTGGTGCAGTTCAAAGTAATATTTCTTTGGCTCTCAGTTGCATCCAGGCTTAATTGTGGATGCAATCAGTGGCAGCATCGATCATTAGAGAAGCTGAAGAATGTATTTCTCCTACAGAAATATGAAAAATAATTTGAGCTAATGCTAAGGATTTTGAAAAGAACCTCCAGTCTTGGTGGAAGTTGGTTAATTTTTACCTATGACCCTCTTAAGAGCACTGTCACAGCATATGTGTTAACCATTCCAAATGCTTTAGTAGCTCTGATTTCTCCTGTTTTCACATTAGGCTTGAAGCACAATGGAACTATGCTCTGTCCTTTCGAGCATAGAGCACGGGCCCAAAAGGTGAATTATAAATGGCAAAGAGTAGACCTGGAGTCCTGCATTGTGTGGGAACAACTAGGATTTATTTGTGAAAGTAACACCATCAGAACACAAGATTTTTGCCTAGACACTGACCAAAAGGTTTGCCATTTTAAGGTTGGTCCTGAAGTTGACCCTAATAGTGTAATAATTAACATTGGCAAAGGTTGTGTATGCTTGAGAACTGCTTGCAATAAGTAAAAATCTTTCCTCCTCTTTCCTTTTTTTTTCTCTCTCTCTCTGTCACTTTCTCTCTCTCCTTTTCTCTCTGAGTGCTACTGCCCTGTGGTCCTGAAGAGAACTTGTCCTGAAGACAACTGATCCTGATGTTGAGTCACCGGGTGGTGTAAGAGTCAGTCAAAGGGTCAATTTCCATCTCAACATTTTCTCATTTCTTGCCTCAGAACTTGACTGTCTAAATCAGAACTGCAGGCCTCAGAAAACAGCCAGAGCTGGTACGGAACGAATGCTTCGTACCTAACTACCTGTACCTGCCTCCTAATCTCAAAAATGTTTTCATAGAAAATCATAGAACAGCCAGGTTGGAAGAGACCAAGAGGGAATCAAGTCCAACCATTCCCAGCAATTTCTAAAGCATGCCCCTCAGTACCTCATCCACCCACAACTTAAACACCTCCAGGGAAAGCGAGTTAACCACATCCCTGGGCAGACTGTTCCACTGCCAAATGACCCTCTCCATGAAATGTGTTTTCCTTCTGTCGAGCCTGAGCCTCCCCTGGCGGAGCTTGAGGCCATTCCCTCTTGTCCTGTCCCCTGGCACTTGGGAGAAGAGGCCAGCACCCACCTCCACAGCCTCCTTTCATGTAATTTTAGAGAGCAATAAGGTCTCCCCTCAGCCTCCTCTTCTCCAGGCTAAGCAGCCCCACTTCTCTCAGTCGCTCCTCCTAAGGCTTCTTCTCCAGCCCCTTCACCAGCTTTGTCGCTCTTCTCTGGACTCGCTCCAGAGCCTCAACATCCTTCTTGTGCTGAGGGGCCCAGAACTGAACACAGTAGTCAAGGTGCGGTCTCACCACTGCCGAGTCCAGAGGGAGAATTACCTCCCTGTCCCTGCATAGGACAACCCCAACATTCACCCCCTGGGTCTGCAGGTGCTGTCCAAATGCTTCTTGAATGTTGTCAGGCTTGGGGCCATGACTACTTCCTTGGGGAGCCTGTTCCTGTGCTCCACCACCCTTCGGCTGAAGAAACTCTTGCTTATATCCCACCTAAACCTCCCCTAGCACATCTTCCTGCCTTTCCCTTGGCACCTATCACTGGTCATCAGAGCCCTGCTCCTCCTCCTCCCGCTGTGAGGAAGCTGGGGACTGCAAGGATACCTCCACTCAGTCCTCCGCTCTCGACACCAAAGAGACCAAGTGACTTTAGCTGCTCCTCAGACAGCTTCCCCTCTAAAACCTTCACCAACTTTGTGGCCTCCTAGGGACACACTGCAGCACTTTGCTATCCTTTTGATCAGGTTGCCTAGGGCCCCATCTAACCTGAGCCTGGAATGCTTCCAGGGATGGGGCATTTACCGCTTCTTGGGGCAACTTCTTCATTGCTGCTTAAAATTGTAGTTCAGACACTGAGAAACTGACAGTTTGTCTCAAAAAATGAATAAAGCTGGGGCCCATGGGGACTGTTAACAGTTAGCTGCTAACAGCTGGTCAAGCAAGATCAAGACTTGCAATTATAATTGTTTAAAAAAACCCTATAGGTACAGTACTGAGTCAACAGCAGTGATAGAAATTCTGATCCAAGCTCTGAGGAATAAAAGTTTTGATCCTGGGAATGTTCCTGGTTCCTCTTCCACATGCTGACATTCTCGTTCCATTTTTCAGTCATTTCGGGGAATGCACTCAGCAAACCGCTCCCACAGTCCCGCAGAAATGGATAACAGCAGCCAAAGTTAAGCAAAAATTCTTTTATTACATTTACATTAATTACATTACATGATATATATACACATTACATATAATTACATTCTATTAATCCATACATATAAATACATCCAACCCCGATGCATAACTTGAAAGGATCAAATCAACCCTTGGGCCCTTTCTGGAAAGGGACAACACTACCCCTGGTCACTTATTAGAAAGTAACAGTTCAACCCATAGTCACTTTCTGGAAAAGGCAAACTCCACCCCTGGTCCCTTTCAAGAAAGGAGCACTCCACCCCTGGTCCCGTTTCTGGAAAAGGACAAGTCCACCCCATGTCCCTTTCTGGAAAGGGACAACTCCACTCCTGGTTTGTTTCCAGAAAGTAACATCTCAAACATCTCAAACCTTTCCAGAAAGGGGTAACTGCAACCCTGGCTTTCACTTTTGCTTTTAAATCCATGAACTGAACAGAGACTGGAGATCTAGAAATACTATTCCTTGTAAAGGGTCTTTGATCGATATTTTGGCTTACTATTTCCATGCTTTTTTCAAAGCCAGAGTCACAACAGGTAGGCATGTCTTTTGTCGTTGATCCTGAAGACTGTCCATTGAAGCCTTCAGGTTTGTCAGAGGAAAATTCCTAGGGAAAAGACAAAAGTTATCTGAATGACGGATCGTGAGTTAAGAAGGAAATTCTCCCTCAGGTAGTCAAATTGATTCTGCAACTCTCTTCACTTGATAGTGGTGCAACCAATGGCACTTAAGCCTTGAACCACTTCCACACTAAGAAAAAAATAAACCAACTCTCAAAGATAAAGCTCCCCTCCACCACACTTTCCTTGGGGACAACATGACCTTAAGACCTTACTCTTGACTAAGAGCATACCAAACCGTCTGGAAGTCATTGGAATTATTGCCTGAAGTACATTTTGGCAAATGTCTAATAAGCATCAATGTGTGAGAAGAAGAATAAGAGAGTTTCACATAATGCTTTCAGCACTGTTTGGTCTAAACAGATTTTAAGAGACCCGGTTAGGGTGCCTGAGGAATAACACTATGGATTTGCTTAAGAGTGTACACTACTCCAGCACTTCAAGAATTTATAAATTAACAAGAAACTGAATAGAAGAGTAAGAAAAGTAACAATAGAAATACCTCTTCTGGGAGAGCTGCATGATGCACATCAGAAGTTGCAAGCAGCAAAACTGGAGCAAATGATGGAATGTTAAGCAGCGATGTTGTAAATGTCGCTCTCACTGTAGCTCCAACAGCCTCCCACCACAAATGGATATGTGGGATATAAATTATACTTGGTGCTGTTTGCTGCGCTTCTCGCAACAACTAGTAAAAGGAAAACTTGGATAAGAAACCTAAGCCTCGTAGAACAGGCTAAGAAATAGCTACATATCAGTGAAATTATCTTACAAAATAGGAGTACGTGAAGCCAAAACGTCAAAACAAACCGACAAAAGAACAACTCCTTAACCCTAAGGTAAAATTTGCCCTTGGACTCAAATACAGACATTGCTACATGGACAGAAGCAGGCCTGAACCGCTACTTGACATTAGAATTACTTAGGCGTGAGACAACTTCTAAGGAGCTCAGCTAGCGTGGTAGTGTGCCCGAAAAACAAGACTAAAACCTATCAGCAGCATGTATTAGTCTGGGTAAAATGCTGCGTGACTGTGTCTACACCGTTCTCAGCTCTGAGCAGGCACATACCCCAGTCAGTCTGGAGCACAATCTGAACAAAGAGCTGTGTGAGAAGACGAGGGCTGCCCATGTAAAAGAAGCCTGGGCGCCCTGGGCGGCGGCGGAGAAGGAGGCTTGGGAGGAGGCGAGGGAGGAGGGGCTCGCGCCGCCCAGCCAATCCCGCGGCGGCAGAACCGGCGGCTTCAACTTTTTCGCGGCAAAACGGCTGAAAGTCGCAGTGCGCCCCCGTGTGTCCCTCCGCCGCCGGGACTCGCTGCCAGGGCACACAAAAAGTAGTTACTGTTCCAAAACGTGAACTGTTGCTAGGAAGGTTAAAGTAGACTGAAGTTCTCCCAAGTAACTGTATCTTTTGCACCTCTGCAAAAATGTCTCTCGGATAGCATAGGTTTTATGGCATTTTTCCCAAAGACTCTTTTCCCTACACTGTTACTTCCTCTGTTCAGTATGATGTTCGCTGATAAATAATCGCTGTCAGAATAAGATTAAAAGTAGGCCTTGGAAATCAACGGTAGATGCATAAAGTTTCTGGGGAAAATCATACATCGGCATGTAAGTGGGAAACAGACTCTGTCTGTTCAGTATGATGTTCGCTGATAAATAATCGCTGTCAGAATAAGATTAAAAGTAGGCCTTGGAAATCAACGGTAGATGCATAAAGTTTCTGGGGAAAATCATACATCGGCATGTAAGTGGGAAACAGACTCTGTCCCCAGCTCTTGCCTGGTTCCACACCATTGATGGAGATCCCTCCCTCACGCTGCCCTCAGAAAGGATGCTCACTTTCTATAGCTCTAAAACGAGTCTTAGAGAGGTTATGTTCCAGGGTCTTTGGTATCTTTGTGGTTTGTGATCTGTGCTCAACAGGTGTGTCTTTCCCTATGGTCTCCTGCTTGCAACCTTCCCCTGTCTCAAATGGCAGGTGAGACAGAGCTGAAGCAGCTCCCAATTAGCGAGACTCTTGTCAAGTTCATCCTGAAATTAGTCCTAGGAAACCAACAGAAGATGTCTAAGGCTTCTGGGGAGAATTACATCTCTGCGTGCAAGTGGGAAATTCCATCCCCAGCTCTTGTCTGCTTCCACACACCTGATGCAGGTCGCTCCCTCCTGTTGCCAGGCCCTGAGCAAGGATGCTCGCTTGCTAGAGCTCCTCAGTGAGTCTTGCAGAGTTGCTCTGCCAGCACGTCCAGCATCACTGTGGTTTGTGTTCAGTGCCATCTGTGCTGAACAGGTGTGTCTTTCCCTATGGTCACTTGTTTGCAGCCTTCCCCTGTCTCAAACGCAAGGTCAGGCAGAGCTGGAGCCAGCTCCGAATGAGCAACAGAGCGCAGAATCCTAGAATCCTAGAATCACCAGGTTGGAAGAGACCCACCGGATCATCGAGCCCAACCAATCCTATCAACCACTAAACCATGTCCCTCAGCGCCTCGTCCACCCGTCCCTTAAACATCTTCAGGGAAGGGGACTCAACCCCCTCCCTGGGCAGCCTCTCCTAGTGCCCCATGACCCTTCCTGTGGGATTGTTTTTTCCCGACATCTAGTCTGAATCTCCCCTGGGGCAGCTGGAGGCCATTCCCTCTGTCCTGTCCCCTGTCCCCTGGGAGAAGAGCCCAGCTCCCTCCTCTCCACAACCTCCTCAATTTTTCACCTGTAAGTGACATTTCATGGAAAGAGAAACACTGACTGTGCTGAAACATACTGATTTCAGTGAAATTTCTGATAGAAAGTTAGAGGAACAGATGGTTTTTACTTTCTCATTTCACTTTATTGAAATGTTTATTTTCAGTATATCAGACAAGTTTCATTTTTACTTTCTCACTCTGTTTTATTTCACCTTGATTTTATACAGTGATCCTTTCAACACTGTGCTTCTAGAAGAAGTCTGTCTAGAAAGCTGCCTGGAGGAGAAGGAGCTGGGGGTGTTGGTTGACAGCGACTGACCATGAGCCAGCAGTGTGCCCAGGTGGCCAAGAAGGCCAATGGCATCCTGGCTTGGATCAGAAAGGGTGTGAGCAGCAGGTCCAGGGAGGTTCTTCTCCCTCTGTCCTCAGCACTGGTGAGACCGCAGCTTGAGGCCATTCCCTCTGTCCTGTCCCCTGTCCCCCGGGAGAAGAGCCCAGCTCCCTCCTCTCCACAAGCTCCTTCCAGGTGCTTTCCCAGAGCCAGGAGGTCTCCCTGCCCTCAGCCTCCTCTTCTCCAGGCTAAACCCCCCCAGCTCCCGCAGCCGCTCCTCAGCCCCCTCGGCCCAGGAGCTGGGGGAGGGGCGTGGGCAGCACGACACGCGCCGCTGGGCTCGGGGCGCCCCCTCCCGTCTCTCCCCGAGGGGCGGGGCCTCGGTCGGGCGGATACCGCGGAGGGATCGCGACGCGTTGGCCTCGCTCGGCTTGTGCTGGGAAGCGCTGCGCGTCCTCCCTCCGGCTCCGAGTCCATCTTCGTGGAGCCCCTCGGGGGTGGCCGCCGCATCTGGATCCCATCCGAGGCGGCCGGAGCCCGCAGGACGCGGAGAGCCGGCGAGGCGGTGAGTTAGCGGCTAGGGGAGGAGGGGAGTTTGATGGACTCGCCCGCAGCCCCAGCCTCGCCCCGCGGGTTGGGGTCACCCCCCGGGGAGGGGACAGCTCCCCGCATCGCCGCTCCCTTGGGGAACTTCTTCGGTTGCAAATGTCATCCTGGCGAGATCTCGGCGAGCGCTTGAGTGGGGGTGAGGCTGGCGGAGAGCGGTGGCCGTTAGGATTCCAAAACTGCCTCGGAAACCGGTGCTCGGCGTAACGTTCCTCAGCTCCTTTGCCCTCTGCTTTCGCAAGGCCTCGTGTAGTCGGAAATCGAGGCTCTTCCTTCCGAAGTTGTCCTTGCTTGAAAGTCGGGGTAGGTGAAGGTGGAGCTGTGTGAGCAGTGCAGGTGACCCGCTCCTTCTTGCCTTTGTGCTCGGGATTTTCATCCCTTCGTGGGAAATAGGCAGAGCCGCAGGGAGATGTGTGGATGTGTTGTAATGCGGCTCCATCCCTCTAGGGTTTGGTCTCGGTGTGTCTGTAGCTGCTGCTGGGGGCTGGCAGCCCAGTCTTTGCTGCAATCCTCTTGGCTGTTGTCTGTGCCAGAGCCCAGCAGCTGCTGATCTGGTCGGGGCAGTGGGATGCAGAGTGCTATGAGATCGATTTGCTGCTTTGGAAAGGGGAAAAAAAGTTTCTTGTAAGATCACATGTCTGTTTGAAAACAACTTTTCCAAATGCATTCAGCTCTTTTGTTGAGGCTGGTGTCAACCAAGCAGCCCAGCCCTTCACAGGCATGCAAACTGTTGACCAGTTTTTCTTGAAAAATAAGCAAGGTGTAAATTTGATAGTTCTGGTATCAGTGCTTGCATGGATCAAGCTGAAAGTAAACAATCCAAGCAATTGAATTGCCGGAGAAAAAGAAGCAAATAGATTTCAGCTGGACACTAGTCTGTTGCATCTCAGCAATGTTCTAAGATGATGATTGGAGTTTTAGAAGTTTGCAAATCAGAAGCACGTGCCTTTGTTGCTTAAGCCTTTTACACACATCCGACGGCCACTGCTACTTCAACCTTTCCTCTCTCTCCCTGTCTTCACATACATTTTAAATCTCTCTTCTTTCCTTTTCCATCACTGATCACACTTCCTATTAAGTCACATGAAGTCTTGTCTCTGCCAGTTAGGCAGGTGTTCAAAATTTCTTGTACTGTTGATACACATGATGTACACAAACACATATTAAACCTGTGCATATTGTTCCCCAACTCTACACAGGCAACAGCAAAACTGCCTGCAGGAATGATCACGCCACAGCTTTTGGATAAGTGGGTAGCTGGCACTCCCTTAAAATGTTAAGGGTCATTCCTTCCTATTTTAATAAAGCCTGTTTAAGAATTCCCCAATAATCGCTGGGGTGCTGATTATTTTTTTCCAATAAAATTGGTCATAACTTAGTATCCCCCTGCAGAGATAACCCCGTTAATTCCTGCAGCCTCAGCAAAGAATCTGAAAAGGGGAAAAAACCCTCCTTCACATTCACAAAGGAGAAGGGTGGCATTCATGCACACAGCCACAGGGTTGGTTTTTAGGCTGTTTTGGGTTTTTTCCTCTCTTTTTTCTTTTCCTTTTCACTCTCTCTCTTTTTTTTTTCATCTAGGTATTTTAAAATGTTGTCCTCTGCAGCCTTCCACTCCTCAGGTGGCAGGTAAATCTACCTGCTTGCCAGTGGACATTTAGTGGACATTTGAATGAAAAGGCTTTGGAGACATATTTCTGAGATCCCATCTGCACTAAAGCCTAAATTCTGAGCGTCTCTCAAAGCCTGTACCATAACCAAGAGAGTTGGGGCTCAGACCTGTACTTCTAACCCTAGGCTTGCCCAAGATTGCAGGCACAATCGTACCTTGTACCTTGCAGCCTTGTTAAAAGTCCTTAACCGTGACTCTACAGTCAGAGGCTAGCTAAAAGTTCTTATTCGAGCTAATGCTACCTTCTAGTACTGAAATCACCAAATCTATACATAATATTCCAATATATAATAGGTTAGTAACTTATAACAAGTAATTTCTTCCTTCAGCCTCAAAGGTCTTTTCCAACCAAACCGTTGTGTGATTCTAATTAGATTTTAGTCCCACAACAAGCAAATGGTCCAGCTTGACTGGTCCTCTGAATCCGTTCTGAAATAAACAGGCGTTTGGGTTTTTTTGGTCATGAAATGCTAAGTTTGTATGAAAGGCTTCAGCACAATAATTTTCTTGAAGGCTCTTAAGGTCAGGTTGTCCCCAAGGAAAGTGTGGTGGAGGGGAGCTTTAGCTTTGAGAGTTGGTTTATTTTTTTCTTAGTGCGGAAGTGGTTCCAGGCTTAAGTGCCATTGGTTGCACCACTATCAAGTGAAGAGAGTTGCAGAATCAATTTGCCTTCCTGAGGGAGAATTTCCTTCCTAGCTCACCATCCGTCATTCAGATAACTGTTGTCTTTTCCCTAGGAATTTTCCTCTGACAAACCTGAAGGCTTCAATGGACAGTCTTCAGGATCAACGACAAAAGACATGCCTACCTGTTCTGACTCTGGCTTTGAAAAAAGTATGGAAATGCTAAGCAAAAATATCGATCAAAGACTCTTTACAAGGTATAGTATTTCTAGATCTCCAGTCTCTGTTCAGTTCATGGATTTAAAAGCAAAAGTGAAAGCATGCATGATAAGTCATGTCACGCTAAATCTGCAGCTGAAAATCCCCAGGGGAATCGGATTATTTCAGTGTCAGTGCCAGTGTCTTGGAAGGAGAAACACTCTTCTCAGTAAAGCCCTTTGGTTCCTGGGGTCATATTTGCACTCTGGAGACTCCAGGGTTAACAGGTTAGAAACTTTGTCCTTCTAGAAGTGCCTTTCCAGTATGGAAAACAATTTCCAGTATGGGTTATTTTTTTCTAGTGATGGAAAACCACTAGGAAACTTCAATTGCAGTTAAGAGAAGAATAAGTAACTTGTATGAGGAAGGCTGTGAACTTGAAGTGCCTTAATGTTGTCCTGCAGAGCAACTTAAGCCCTATTAACACATGCCACAATTTTTCTGTTAACCTTCCTATGATCTTGAGATTTCTTTTTTTCCCTACTAAACCAGATTTTTTTTTGTTTTCCTATGTTCAGCGAGTAGGGAAAATAAATGTGAGAGCAATGTATGTTTGCAAATGCTCAAATGCTTGTTCTGAAATCTGTCTGTGAGCAAGTAAACATTTGGCGTAATTTGAAGTAGTGTTTAAAAACTTGGCTAAGTGTCAATGACTCTTGCTTTATGCCTATTCTATTAAAATGTCCTCCTGAGTGCGTCGAGTGTTTGAAATGGGTGGGTTTTGTACTTGCCTGTCTTTGCTGTTACATGACACTTTTTTCTCTTAGGACTGCAGTAGTAGTCTTGCAAAAACTGGACGATGTGAAGAAGAGGCATGGACGGCTACTGGAGGTAGACCTTGGGGTGTTCTGCAATGTAAAAGAAGTAGATACTAATTTCTTTTACTCTTTGTGTTTAAGTAGCATATTTCACATAGGGAAATGACTTAGCTGCAGTTTTAATGTAGCTGAAGTAACTTCTAAAGAAGCGTCGTCTAAAATAACATTTGGTTTTGCTGTCTACTTATAATCTAGCATCTTGCTGTTTTAGTTGTGCTTCAGATACGCTGTAATGGTAGAGGAAGCATCTTGTTAAGGAGAGATGAAATAGCAGTGATGTGCTTATCTTGTACTACTGCCTGAGTTGCCCTATGATTTTTGGATGGACGCTTTACAAACAGCCGTTTGAGGGTTTGGCTTATTGCTTCAGATCTTCCTGAAAACTGAATCAATTGATGTCTACTTGAGCTCTGTTTGTTCTCATGTCAGCCTTTCCCATGAGCTTGAGTAGTCCTCAGTCCCTCGAGGAACTTTGGTTGAAATGATATACCTGTTTCCTCTGTCTTAGTTTTGTTCTATTAAATTGAGTTATTCTACTGTCCTTTTAAGTGAAAGATGCTTAAGTTTTCAGACGTCTTTCTACTCTGCTATCGTAGGTTTTTGTTTCAAACGGAATGATTTTATTTTTTGGTTAATGAGACCAGAGTTGTCCCTAGTACTTTGTGTATCACCTCTCAAATGCTTGTGTGATTGATTATTGTCTGGGCTGGATTGCTTTTTCCTGGGTTCTGCCACACTGTTGGATTTCAGCCGGTGCTCAGCATAACATTCATCAGCTTTCGCAAGCCCTCATGTAGTCGGCAATCAAGGCTCTTCCTTCCAAAGTTGTCCTTGCTTGAAAGTCGGGGTAGGTGAAGGTGGAGCTGTGTGAGCAGTGCAGGTGACCCGCTCCTTCTTGCCTTTGTGCTCGGGATGAAAATCCCTTCGTGGGAAATAGGCAGAGCCGCAGGGAGATGTGTGGATGTGTTGTAATGCGGCTCCATCCCTCTAGGGTTTGGTCTCGGTGTGTCTGTAGCTGCTGCTGGGGGCTGGCAGCCCAGTCTTTGCTGCAATCCTCTTGGCTGTTGTCTGTGCCAGAGCCCAGCAGCTGCTGATCTGATCGGGGCAGTGGGATGCAGAGTGCTATGAGATCGATTTGCTGCTTTGGAAAGGGGAAAAAAAGTTTCTTGTAAGATCACATGTCTGTTTGAAAACAACTTTTCCAAATGCATTCAGCTCTTTTGTTCAGGCTGGTGTCAACCAAACAGCCCAGCCCTTCACAGGCATGCAAACTGTTGACCAGTTTTTCTTGAAAAATAAGCAAGGTGTAAATTTGATAGTTCTGGTATCAGTGCTTGCATGGATCAAGCTGAAAGTTAACAATCCAAGCAATTGAATTGCCAGAGAAAAAGAAGCAAATAGATTTCAGCTGGACACTAGTCTGTTGCATCTCAGCAATGTTCTAAGATGATGATTGGAGTTTTAGAAGTTTGCAAATCAGAAGCACGTGCCTTTGTTGCTTAAGCCTTTTACACACATCCGACGGCCACTGCTACTTCAACCTTTCCTCTCTCTCCCTGTCTTCACATACATTTTAAATCTCTCTTCTTTCCTTTTCCATCACTGATCACACTTCCTATTAAGTCACATGAAGTCTTGTCTCTGCCAGTTAGGCAGGTGTTCAAAATTTCTTGTACTGTTGATACACATGATGTACACAAACACATATTAAACCTGTGCATATTGTTCCCCAACTCTACACAGGCAACAGCAAAACTGCCTGCAGGAATGATCACGCCACAGCTTTTGGATAAGTGGGTAGCTGGCACTCCCTTAAAATGTTAAGGGTCATTCCTTCCTATTTTAATAAAGCCTGTTTAAGAATTCCCCAATAATCGCTGGGGTGCTGATTATTTTTTTCCAATAAAATTGGTCATAACTTAGTATCCCCCTGCAGAGATAACCCCGTTAATTCCTGCAGCCTCAGCAAAGAATCTGAAAAGGGGAAAAAACCCTCCTTCACATTCACAAAGGAGAAGGGTGGCATTCATGCACACAGCCACAGGGTTGGTTTTTAGGCTGTTTTGGGTTTTTTCCTCTCTTTTTTCTTTTCCTTTTCTCTCTCTTTTCTTTTTTTTTTTCATCTAGGTATTTTAAAATGTTGTCCTCTGCAGCCTTCCACTCCTCAGGTGGCAGGTAAATCTACCTGCTTGCCAGTGGACATTTAGTGGACATTTGAGCGGAAAGGCTTCGGAGACATATTTCTGAGATCCCATCTGCACTAAAGCCTAAATTCTGAGCGTCTCTCAAAGCCTGTACCATAACCAAGAGAGTGGGGGCTCAGACCTGTACTTCTAACCCTAGGCTTGCCCAAGATTGCAGGCACAATCGTACCTTGTACCTTGCAGCCTTGTTAAAAGTCCTTAACCGTGACTCTACAGTCAGAGGCTAGCTAAAAGTTCTTATTCGAGCTAATGCTACCTTCTAGTACTGAAATCACCAAATCTATACATAATATTCCAATATATAATAGGTTAGTAACTTATAACAAGTAATTTCTTCCTTCAGCCTCAAAGGTCTTTTCCAACCAAACCGTTGTGTGATTCTAATTAGATTTTAGTCCCACAACAAGCAAATGGTCCAGCTTGACTGGTCCTCTGAATCCGTTCTGAAATAAACAGGCGTTTGGGTTTTTTTGGTCATGAAATGCTAAGTTTGTATGAAAGGCTTCAGCACAATAATTTTCTTGAAGGCTCTTAAGGTCAGGTTGTCCCCAAGGAAAGTGTGGTGGAGGGGAGCTTTAGCTTTGAGAGTTGGTTTATTTTTTTCTTAGTGCGGAAGTGGTTCCAGGCTTAAGTGCCATTGGTTGCACCACTATCAAGTGAAGAGAGTTGCAGAATCAATTTGCCTTCCTGAGGGAGAATTTCCTTCCTAGCTCACCATCCGTCATTCAGATAACTGTTGTCTTTTCCCTAGGAATTTTCCTCTGACAAACCTGAAGGCTTCAATGGACAGTCTTCAGGATCAACGACAAAAGACATGCCTACCTGTTCTGACTCTGGCTTTGAAAAAAGTATGGAAATGCTAAGCAAAAATATCGATCAAAGACTCTTTACAAGGTATAGTATTTCTAGATCTCCAATCTCTGTTCAGTTCATGGATTTAAAAGCAAAAGTGAAAGCATGCATGATAAGTCATGTCACGCTAAATCTGCAGCTGAAAATCCCCAGGGGAATCGGATTATTTCAGTGTCAGTGCCAGTGTCTTGGAAGGAGAAACACTCTTCTCAGTAAAGCCCTTTGGTTCCTGGGGTCATATTTGCACTCTGGAGACTCCAGGGTTAACAGGTTAGAAACTTTGTCCTTCTAGAAGTGCCTTTCCAGTATGGAAAACAATTTCCAGTATGGGTTATTTTTTTCTAGTGATGGAAAACCACTAGGAAACTTCAATTGCAGTTCTGAGAAGAATTAAGTAACTTGTATGAGGAAGGCTGTGAACCTGAAGTGCCTTAATGTTGTCCTGCAGAGCAACTTAAGCCCTATTAACACATGCCACAATTTTTCTGTTAACCTTCCTATGATCTTCAGATTTCTTTTTTTCCCTACTAAACCAGATTTTTTTTGTTTTCCTATGTTCAGCGAGTAGAGAAAATAAATGTGAGAGCAATGTATGTTTGCAAATGCTCAAATGCTTGTTCTGAAATCTGTCTATGAACAAGTAAACATTTGGCGTAATTTGAAATAGTGTTTAAAAACTTGGCTAAGTGTCAATGACTCTTGCTTTATGCCTATTCTATTAAAATGTCCTCCTGATTGCGTCGAGTGTTTGAAATGGGTGGGTTTTGTACTTGCCTGTCTTTGCTCTTACATGACAACTTTTTCTCTTAGGACTGCAGTAGTAGTCTTACAAAAACTGGATGATGTGGAGAAGAGACTTGGACGGCTACTGGAGGTAGACCTTGGGGTGTTCTGCAATGTGAAAGAAGTAGATACTAATTTCTTTTACTATTTGTGTTTAAGTACATATTTCAAATAGGGAAATGACTTAGCTGCAGTTTTAATGTAGCTGAAGTAACTTCTAAAGAAGCGTCGTCTAAAATAACATTTGGTTTTGCTGTCTACTTATAATCTAGCATCTTGCTGTTTTAGTTGTGCTACAGATACGCTGTAATGGTAGAGGAAGCATCTTGTTAAGGAGAGATGAAATAGCAGTGATGTGCTTATCTTGTACTACTGCCTGAGTTGCCCTATGATTTTTGGATGGACGCTTTACAAACAGCAGTTTGAGGGTTTGGCTTATTGCTTCAGATCTTCCTGAAAACTGAATCAATTGATGTCTACTTGAGCTCTGTTTGTTCTCATGTCAGCCTTTCCCATGAGCTTGAGTAGTCCTCAGTCCCTCGAGGAACTTCGGTTGAAATGATATACCTGTTTCCTCTGTCTTAGTTTTGTTCTATTAAATTGAGTTATTCTACTGTCCTTTTTAGTGAAAGGCGCTGAAGTTTTCAGACATCTTTCTACTCTGCTATCATAGGTTTTTTTTTCAAACTGAATGATTTTATTTTTTGGTTAATGAGACCAGAGTTGTCCCTAGTACTTTGTGTATCACCTCTCAAATGCTTGTGTGATTGATTTCTTTATTGTCTGGGCTGGATTGCTTTTTCCCAGGTTCTTCCACACTCTTGGATTTCAACCTGTTGTTAATTTATATGCTGGGTTGTATACCTGGCTAAGTATTTAACTACCACATGTACTCAACGGTATGTTAGAGGGAAAATTCTCCTCAGTAATCTTGGGTGCTAGAACAATGTTCCTGTTATTTCCCCCTGTACTTCGATGTAATCTTTGGTGTCCGTGGGGTACTTTGATAATGTTACTATCCAGGCTCTAAATATGCCTGTGTGAGGTTTTCTACACCTTTGTAATTGAGCTTTCTTGTTTCTTTTTATTAGGAAAACCTTGCTACGCACTCCCCAGTAGAGAAAAATATGCAGAGAAGTGACGAAGAACTAGCTGATGATGAAGGTAGCATTGTCGATTAGTTCTGCTCTAAGGTTTCTTTCCTGTGCTGTAACCAAAAGCCTTGCCTTAAACAACAGAGGCAAACTGAGCTGTTGGGTGCTTTTCACTTGTTAAAAAAAAAATCTGTATTGCTGTGCTGTGCTGGTGCTTTTCCAAAGTGCCTACAAGAGAAAAGGCAGGTGATGGCTGCGGGGAGATAGAAAAAGAAAGGAATGGCTGGCATTACTCAGAATGAGCAAGGGGGATCTTGCTGCAGCAGGAGCATGACAGTTGTCATGGTCTTAAGCAAGACAGTGAGAGTTTTGAGGAAGTCAGATAGGCTTTCAGGTGTGTCTGGGAAACTGCTGAGAGTGAAGATGAGCAAAGGCGAAGACAGTGTAGTTTGGTTTTGTGTTTAGCAGGTAGTGTGTGGAAGCTGCTGTGTGGATCTGTAATTAGGACCTATCATGGCAGTACTCGGTGGGAAATAGCGTGAGGAATAAGGTTAAATCCTAAAAGGCCATGTTTGAAGTGAGGTGGGGGAAACTTTAAGGTTTTAAGGAGAATGGTAATAGCGATGAAGGTAGTCAGTCCAGCAATCCTTGTAGGAGCTTTCTAGGGGGGCAAGAATGGGGTGAGCCTGTAATGAAGGCCAGAAAAATGGAGCTGAGAGAGAGAGTGGCAGGAGGGGGAGGCCAACTAATACCCGAGCAGGCTACTCCCCGACTCATTGCAGGACTGTCAGCCCATTCAAGTCCTATCTGAAGAGGCCGAGAAGAGCACAGGTAGGCCCAGTGGCAGGCAGGAAGAGAAATCGGGCTTGACCACTGGCAGTGGAGACCTAGAGAAAGGTTCAGGTTAGCTGTGCAGGTGTTAATGGGTACTGAGGTGGTCTTGTGTGTAAGCATGAAGAGGCCAGTGAACAGTCGGTGCCTTGTTGTTAGGCCTGTTCTTAGCTGAGAGCTAGGCTGTGGCTACCAGGTGATCAGAACTCCTCCTAGAGCAGTGAGTGAACACCTGGAGTCCCAAGGGCTGGGGATGGTAGTGATGCCAAAGTAATTTTTCACTTTTCTATGTGTGTAACTTACCTTGTGTTCAGAAAGCAGTGCAACTTGTTTGTGGGGGGAGAGAAAAAAGGGTAGTGCTTTCCAAGGGATAACATTTACTCAATTTTAGTGAGCAGGCAGGTGAAGAGAGCACGTAAATTCCTCACCTGGTGTCCAGCTATTATTGTCAGGGGGTTTTATTAAGAACCGGCTGGGTAATTGTAGTCTGGTTTTTGCATTCTTACCGTCTTGAATGGGAAAACTTGAAGTTACCTTAGAGAAGCTAGTGGCAGGAACTGTGTACATTTGACCTTCATTTCTGATTGGGGAAGTTCAAACCTATGTCTTGCCCATAATTGGTCACGTGATCCGTGCCAGGGTTAGGATTCGGAGCTGGATTCCCATGCTCAGTGTTACCACTAGAGAGGATTAAGAACATTTCCTTGAAATACTTACTCAAAATCACAAGGAAGTAATTTCTGAAGGAGTTGTTTTCCTGGGAGCTACATCTTAGCTAAGCAAAATGACAGACTTGTTGTTGCTAAGACTGCTGAGAAGTTCCTAAGCAATTTCAGCAAGGGCAGAACAATATCTATATGTTTGCTCCTCTGTGTTTTGGAATTTCTGGAATGTGTCTTGCCTAAATTGCTCCTAAGTTTAGTGCAGGTTTCAGATCTATTGTGGCATTAACATGAAGGCGATAGTAAAACCCGTAGGCATCTCTGTAGCGCGTCTTGAATTTAATATAATTTGTTACAGTACTTCAGCAGTTTAATGTTGTGTCAATGTACATTACTTTCATCAGACGCAAGTGAAAAGAAAGACGATGATGACGGTGAAGGCGCTCAAAAGCATTATGACTTGCGGCAGAGGAAAACCATCGAAGGCAGTCTTCAACGTGACAACTTGCCACAGTGGAAAGCTGTTGACCACCATCAAGCTCCATTACAAAGTAGGTTATGTGCACAGTTTCTGTGGAGAGCTAATTTCTCGGGTAGAAGTGAGATTTTTTTAATTTTTGAATGAAAATATATACATGCTTGATTTCTATTTCAATTTCTAACCCACTGTCCCGATCCAGTATCGGGGATGGTTCTTAATCTGGCTCTTGGGATCATTTTAAGACACAAATGGGGTCAGATGCTGTACAATCTTGTCGAGCTTTATTTCCTAGAACAACTGCTAACAGCGATAGGAGAGAGAGCAAAGGAAAGAAAAGGTCAGAAATCCCTAAGCAAGGAAAGAGTAGAGGCGCAGCTAGTTCCCAGCAACGCGAATCCAGTGAGGTGCAGTTGGTTCAGTCGCAGTGCAGGTAATGGTGCTCCAGGTTCCAGGGGGACGCAAAGAAGAGCGAGAAGGGCAAGAAGACAATGTTTCAGCACATCGACGCAGCAATGATTCTCAGGAGTACCCGGTGACGGCTTCTAGTGTGTGGTGGGAGAAACTGCTCTCTGTCTGGTTCTGAGAAACTTCTTTCTGTCTGGTTCCACGGAGATCCCTTTTATCCTGTGAGACCCCCACCGCTGCCACCGCTGCATCCCCCTCGCTCCCCCTGCCCCGAAGTCAGGTCTGGACCCTCGATTAGATAAGCGGCTCTTCTGTTGACCCCACAGACACCCTGGTGCCACAGGACGGGTGGTCCCCAGCTAAAATGTTTAAGGCAAAGACATAGATAATGCGACTCTCCAGTCCCCTGGTGAAATGTTGAAGGGAAATCCACCTCCCAAATAACAGAAACTTCCCCGGAAGTTAGAGGTTAATGATGGGTAAAGGGCATCACTTTTTCTGCCTCTTTCAGTATCCTGCTTCTCTTAAACTTTTTTGTGACGTTACTGTTTGCTTTCAACAGAACCAAGAGAACGCCGCTCTTCACCTGTCAGTCAGAGAGATTCATTTAGAAGTGCTCAGGCACAAGGCCCTTCCTGCAAAAGAACGAAAAGGTTGACGTATAGTTAGCGATAGTTGTTATTTATCAATAAGATAAGTCAGTCACATTATGGAATGATGCTTTCAAAGCTTTTTGATTAGTGATAATTAGAGATTCCTAATATTGTTATTGCAGTGGTAGTCTGAGAGTATAAAGAAAACAGATGTTGGGGGGAAACTCTACTTTTTATTAGGAATTATGTTTTTTTTAAATGCAATATTTGTGGTCCCTGATAAGGTGATTATGGGGCTTGTGGCTACGATTGTAACTGAACTTCCTTTTTTCTGGAACTGAAGCCGGGATTTCCCTATGGAACTGTTAGACTATTTAATCTTGAAGAATTTTCTTGAAAGTGAAGATAATGTAGTCAGAGGGAGAGCCTATCTGGAAGTTTGAGTGGAATTTTTCTTTTTTAAATCAATACTGATCCTGGTTTCTCTTTGGAATCAGTTCATCTTTCTGTACGAAAGTGCCCTTGAACAAGACAAATGCTAAATGAAATGTTAAATTGCACTGGTAATGACACAGGGGGTTGGATTCTGTGGCGGTTAGAGTGTGGAAAATGGTCTCTCTTGCTAGATATGAGCCCTTTGTTTGGCACCCTTGAAAGCAGACAGTTATGAAAGGGAAGGTTTTTGAAGCGTAATTTTTTCAAAAGTTGAAGAGGTTTCTATTTCACCAAGCGGATACATAATGCAAAGTGAAACTCCATTTGCAAGTGTGAGAGAGATCAGACAAAAAGAGTAATTAATGAAGGAAATTTCTTTGCAAAATAGTTGAAGTCCTTTACCTTCCTGTGAAAAATGAAAATTTGCCGTCACAAGGAAAATGACATAATGTACTTGAGAAGTGGATTCACAAGGAGTACAGTGATGTGGAAACTTCAATGTAAATTCTGAGACAGAATGGACTTTAATTTTTCTCCTTGTTTCCTTAAATATTTGCAGACGGAGACGTGCAGTCGGCAAGAGTGGTTCCACCTCCTCTTCCTTGTCATCCTCATCTGATGCTGGAGAGCGTTTTGAGAGGCGTCAGAAGCGCAGCTGTAACAGAGATTTAAGAAGGTTAGTGAAATTGGAGAATAGAGGAGGGAGAAATAGACCTGGGAGGAGTCTGCGTGTGCCTATCTATGCTGCGTTCTTCTCTTCATCTTGTCCATTGTGTCAATTGTAGCAATATTTAATCATACCTGTTGGTACTGGAGACTGTAACTGGGCTCTCCAAAACTGGATTTTTAGAAATTTTTTTTTAATGAGCAATTTGCTATCTAGGTGGGAATAGGAGGAGGAACACTGTTAGGTAATATTTTGATGTCAAATTGTACTGCTTCTGTGCTTTACAGTAATTTCTTGAGGAAGAAAACCACCATCCCAGAAAACGTTCTAAATAGAGGAGATGACAGAGGTTTTGTTACTTAACAAATGCTTTAGAAAAACCTGGTTTAATAACAATTTAACGTACCCAAAGTGCGTGGGACGGGCCAGCTGTGATGGGCAGCCTTTCTAATGTTAATCCACAGTGAGATAAGTATCCCCTTGACCTGCAACTTTTTGAGAGTAGAAGCAAAAAGTCTTTGCAAGATGTCAGTGTGTTTTGAGGTGTTATTCCATGTCAGAAATCAATGTCGGGTCACAGTCTTCACATACGGAATAACTTGTTCACAGTTTGCCTTCATATACGTGTGCTGTGTTGACTGGCATGAATCTTCTGAAGTGCTGAGAGCGGTTGGAGTCATTAAGTGCAGTTGAATGTCTGGAGTGACCATTTCCTTTTATTTGCTCTTGGACTTTGAATGTAAACCAATGTGAAGGTATCTTGAAATTTTTAGGAAGTCGATGCTCATTTATAAGCTCTTCTGCATGCACTTGCCATCATAAAAGCAAAAATCTTGTAGGTGCATTGTAAGTTAGAAAGCCCCTTTCTCTTTCTGCTCAAGTCAAGACAGGTGTCTTCCACCAAACTTTGGGGAGGATGACTTAAAGGTACTTGACAAGGATGGAACGCATATTGGAGCAAGTCTGGGTGATGTTGCTACAATGCAGATGGATCGTTCGGTAAGTATAGTTTGTTGTGTCAGTAAGATGTTGCCAGTATTTCTGAAAGCTTTCGATAACGTGCTTGTATCACGCAGCTGCCTTGGTTTGCTAATTGCCTAATTGCTGAGAATCTTGCCTTTGTGCTGCTGTCCCATTTCTCATGTACCTTCTCAGGTTTGTGGCTTTCTGTACTATGTAACATGTTGTTTTGAATTTCTGTTTAGGTGGGATTTGATGGCGTGGGTGGTCTTTCTGTCCACGTGTCAGCTTTAAAAGAGATGGTCGTTTTCCCCCTCCTTTACCCTGAAGTCTTTGAGAGGTTCAAAATCCAACCTCCAAGGTAAGAGACGTTGCTTAAAACTGTGACTTCAAATTCACCTCTTTTCCGGAGAAGGTTGGACTGAGGTATCGATGCGTTACCATTTTCAGCAGTATGGGCTGTTTCTTTTAGAAGTATTAAAAAGTAATTTCTTAAAATGGGTAGAATCCAGAATATCTGTAGTTTCAAAGATTTGCCATGTGATGAGCATATACTTGAAAAGTTTCTTGCCTTTAAACCGTGGGGTTGGGGTGGTTTTGAGTTTTATGTCCAAATCAGCCTGATTATTTTGATATAAGCAGGAAGGAACCATCTCCGGGTAGTGAAGTGTAATTGGTTGCTTTTAAGTCCGCTTGTCTCTCCCAAAGACTCTTTTTGCAAATGCTTACGTATCAATTTTCCAACTGATAGGACTTGCAGCTGGACCCTTGCAATGTGTGTTGTGCTTGGGCTAGAATAAGACTTGGTGTGCTTCTTACACAGCCAAACTAGTTCTGTGTTACGAAATGAACTTCTTAGGGATTTAAGTATTAGATTAATATATTCTTGGTCAGCAAAAGTCAGTCATGGTCTCTTGAAATATGACTTGAAATTCTTTGCTTTCAGTAACTTGAAAAGTAGTGAAAATCTTTCCGTGTCTTGCTTCTTTATTGACTGAAGTTCTAAACACGAGTGTCTTGGCTTTTCTGCTTGATGGCTGTATTGATCGGGAAATGCAGGGTACTCTGCCAGCTTTCGACTTCCTTCTCGTCTCCGCCATGGATGATCTGGGAGGCAGATGCAGTAACATAAAGATTTTAAGGGGAAGTAAAGGCTTTACTAGCAAATCTTGCATTTGTGAAAGCCACGTTGAATATGCAGCGAATCCCTGAAGAATGAACTGGTGATTCCTAAGTCAGGCCAGGCTCGCATTCTGCGCTGAAGTTTGTTCTCCTTGGGCTCCACTGTGCTGTAACCACCCGTGTGGGTTTGTCGGTGGTTTTGGCAATGTCCTTCTGAGACGCTATGTTCTTTTCTCAGTCAAGGTTTTGTACTTCTGCGTTATCCTCTTTATTCATTTAATTTCCTACCTTGCTGAATGTTGTAGGAACATAAAACTTGCCTCTTTTTTTTGGCTTTTCTCCCACTTTAGCTCTTAGTGCTGTCTTCTACGTGAAGTGTCTTGGTTAGGAGAGAGGAGTTGTGGCCTTCGGCATGGGGGTGCATTTTTCTGTTTCTGTTGCAGAGGCTGCCTGTTCTATGGCCCACCAGGGACTGGAAAGACACTCGTTGCTCGGGCACTGGCTAACGAATGTAGCCGAGGGGCTAAGAAAATCGCCTTTTTTATGAGAAAAGGTGCCGACTGCCTGAGCGAATGGCTGGGGGAATCCGAACGACAGCTTCGTCTCTTATTTGATGAGGTAAGGTTGAAACATGCCGTGTGTTCTGACAAGTTGTAACCCAAACAACCCCAAAACATAGCCACAGGAGAGGTTTCCAGAGGCAAAAGACGGTGACTTTTGATCAGAGGCTCGTGGATGCAGGCTGAAGGCATGGCCATAGAATGATAGACTAGCCTGCTGGCTGCGCTTCTTTTGATAGGGGTGGCCTTCTGGGCTGTGAGTGCACACTGCCAGCTCATGTTGAGCTTCTCATGGACCAGCACCCCCAGTTCCTGCTGTCCAGGGTGGCTCTCAATCATGTCACCTCCCTCCCGTGTACTGAAAATGGGGATTGCCCCGACACAGTGTAGGACCTTGCACTTGGCCTTGTTGAACCTCACGGTGTTCTCCCAGGCACGCTTCTCCAGCCTCTCCAGGTCCTTGTGGATGCCATCCCGTCCTTCTGGAGTGGCAGCTCCACCACTCAGCTTGGTGTCATCTGCAAACTTGCTCAGGGTGCACTCAAACTCGCTGTCAGTATCATCCGTATCAATCCCGGTACAGCCCTCTGAGGGATGCCACTAGTCACGGCTTTCCATCTGGACTTTGTGCCATTGACTGCTACTCTCTGAATATGACCATCCAGACAGTTTGTTACCTGCCGTACTGTCCACCCATCAAATGCATATCTTTGCAATTGAGAGAGGAGGAGGTTGTGGGGGACCCTGTCGAAGGCTTTACAGAAGTCTAGATAGATGACATCCGCAACCTGCAGATTATGAGTGATGCACTAGCTCCTGAGCTGATGAGGTGGCCAATTGTTATTTAAATTTATAACAGAAGCTTGCTTCCAGAATCTGTAATTGAATTAAGTAATGACTCTGATCTCGGCAGCTGCCAGATAGCTGTAGAAACTGCTGGTACGATTTGTTTCCTGTCAGCCAGTCTCAGTGGATTAACAGAGGCTGCTGTCTTCTGTTATTTGTGCCACTTACTCCATTAGGTGGATTAGGAGAGATCCCCAGCGGTCGTCTGAAAAATCTCATTCCGCTGACTTTTCAACCATAATGCTTTACATGCATTTTCTTTTGAAAATAATGTTGTTTTACTTATGTCAGTATTCTTGTGTTTTCATCCTAGGCCTACCGGATGCGACCTTCAATTATATTCTTTGATGAGATTGATGGTCTTGCTCCTGTGCGTTCCAGCAAACAAGACCAGGTTTACAGGTAGGGCATTTTTGACATCTGTATAGAAGCTGTTTGATCCTTGTGGAAAGACCACAACCTATTTTAACTGTATGTGACACATTAATTCATGCTGAAAATTAGTTATTCAGTGCTACTAAGTTTCAGATTATTTTTAAACAATAATCCACAACAATTCACTGTTTGTTATCATCACAAGCTCTGTGTTACTTTGTCTGGTTTCTTTGTCTTAAAATGAGTCTTTCACTAAACAGCATCTCATCAATAAAAGCTTGTCCTTGACTGTTCGTTGGAGGAGGCCATGTAGAATGTTAGAAAATGTACTAAAGCAGTAAATGAAAAATGTATTCTTCGTTAGCTCTATTGTGTCAACGCTTCTGACGCTTATGGATGGCTTGGACAGCAGAGGAGAGATTGTAGTCATCGGAGCCACCAACCGACTAGATTCTGTCGATCCTGCCTTACGACGACCAGGGCGGTTTGATCGAGAATTCCTCTTCAGCTTGCCAAATAAAGAGGTCAGAACCTAAAGTCAACCTTAATGCTAATGTGCCACGGTCCCTCCTTAGAACAAGAGCACGTAACAGTGCAGTATGACGGAGCAGTTAAAGTTGAAATGCATATTGTACAAGTTGGACAGAAGAGGGATATCTGGAAGGACTCTGTTGTGCTGTGGAGTTCATGTTTGCTTAGCTCTTCAGTCCACTTGGGCACTTTCACTCTGAGGTGCTCTTGCTTTCCGTTCTTGGTTTATGAGTGGCTAGTGGAGGTCCGTGTGTTGGATTGTTCCCAGTCTGGGTATCCTGGAAGGTACCTAGGAATATTTTAGGACTGGGATCTGACCTCCTTACCAGTACTTTTTACCGGGAAGTAAAATTGACAAAGATGTCAATTCCACTGCACAAGTGCAGAGATTGGGAAGCTCCTCATTCAATGGCAATAGCTAAGCCATGGAAAAATACGTATATATTGCTATAGACCCAACAAACAAAATAATACTGTGGGGGAGGATGGTGTGCAAAACTGGAAAAAAACCCAACCTGGTTTTGTGTTTTTTTTCCCTTTATCGTTGATATTTTCTTGACACTTTAGGAAAGGATCAAATGCTTCTTGAAATGAAGCCTCTAGTAAAAGTGCGCTTAACAGTGTATTTAAGGCAAACATTTGTCTGCAGTTTTTTTCTGCTTTCAAGAAGAGGTGCCACGAAACAGATGATAACATGATTCTAGAAGTTTGCCATAGTTTCTCTGTGTAGCAAGGCCAATGTAAATGACAGTCTGGCTAAGTTCAGAGAGGGAGATAAGGAGTGCTTGACATTTTCTGGATCAGAAATCACCATAATTTTTGTTGTTCTTTGTAGTAATTGTAGTGATTTGAAAAGGCAGTGTTAGGACTGTTTCCCTTGAATGAAGTGGCAGAAAAGCAAATGTGACGACCTAGGAGACTATCACTATGAAATTTTGCTACATTTGCAAGAATGTTATTGAAGCAAAACCTCTGCTTCCAGACGAGGTTTTTTACTACATTTTTTTTTCGCTCAGGATCATTGGGTCTCTTATTTGTGGAAGCTTCCTTTTTATGAAAACTATAAATGCCTTATTTTTCACCACGGGCCCCTGGAAAGAGTTGACTGTAACCAATACAGAATTGTCTGCTTGACAAAACAGACAGCTTATTAGCTGAACTTTAAAAACCTTAGAAGTTTAGTAGATAAGTATTTGCAATAATGTGAAGGATTTGGGGGTTTTGGTGTGGTTTTGGTCTTCAGGAGTTTTTTTTGAGAATACTTAGGACAAACTAAAATGCAACCATTTTATTTCAGGCTCGAAAAGACATTTTTAAGATCCATACAAGAGACTGGACCCCTAAACTGTCGGATGTGCTTCTTGAAGATCTAGCCGAAAAATGCGTGGGTAAGTTGTCTCTCGTAACATTGAATGGGCTTGGGACATCATCTCTGGGAGGAAAGTTTTGATTAGAAGACTGGCTCGTTAAGCAGAGCATATCAGGCTGCAAGCAGTTTGCTGCGCAGTAACTGTCTTAATTTTTGTCTGTGTCCAAAGTTTCAGTGTTGCATTTTGGAAACCTTGGCCTTGACTTCTGTGTCGCCTGAAACTGATGTAACATTTGATCCTTGTTTTATTTCTTTAGGATACTGTGGCGCTGATATTAAATCTTTATGTGCTGAAGCTGCCCTCTGTGCTCTGCGCCGCCACTATCCTCAGATATACGACAGCAGCGAGAAGCTGCAGTTAGACGTGGCTTCTATTAAAATAACAGCAGAGGATTTTGGGACGGCTATGCAGAAGACTGTCCCAGCTTCACAGAGGGCTGTGACTACACCAGCTAAAGCACTCTCAGGAATTTCAAGACCACTGCTAGAAAACACCCTAGCGAGTATTTTAAAAGTGCTACAGAAGTTATTTCCCCACGCGGAGCTTGCGTTAAAGAAGGACCGACAGCGAGGTATAGCAGTAACATCCACTTCTTTTTACTTTGTGCCAAAGTGAAAACTTGTGATTTTGCAATCAGCATAGAGAAACCTCTCAGCTGTAATAGCAGTAGAATTTTATAATGTGCACGGTTCTAGATGGGAGCTGTGAATGAGTCGCAATATGTAGCAGAGAAATATGTGCTGTCTACTAGAGCACCCTGTTTCTGACAGCACATAACATCATACTTATGATTTGTTGAGTGGATCTAAGGTTTCTGTTTGAGGCACCTCTTTGAAAATAAATGTTTAAATGGGGGGAAGGGGGCTTTTTAATGGGGGCTTTTTTCCATGAATGCTTCCAATTCCTGTCCGAAGAATGTCAGGATCACAATACAAGCATGAAAGGTTTAAGAAAAATACTGTTTTAGGTATCGTGATTTTTAGGCATAGGTTCTTAATTTAAATGTGTGTGCATCACGCTGTACACTTGCCTGTGAGATCAGAATGTTTTAGTGTTGAATACTATGTGAGTTTGCTCGCATAGCATAAGTGAGCTCACACTGCTGACTGCATCAGCCTTGATCACGTTTAGCCTGTCAGGTGGTGAGAGCAACTAGATGAATAAACTCATTCCGTTCCTGATGAATGGAGATCCTTGACTAGTTGCTTATTATGCTGTTCCCTGGAGAATATACTAGCAATATTGCTGCCAGTGGAGCTGGTAGGTCATCTGCCTTGGTCAAGCAGAGGCAGAAACCCACCAACCAAGTAAAAGTGGAGGGGCTAGGAGACTGGTAATTACATCCCCTCTCTGTTTCTCACCTTCCATTATCTCCTCCTTTGATGGTCTTTGAGGAGCCTTATGTAGAAGATGTGTTGATTCATGTATTCTAGACAAATGGAAGTCTGTGGTCATGGCATTCATTTAATGCCCTCATTTCCAGTGAGGGAACCTCCTGTAGAATGAAGTGACCTTATTGGGTTTTTTAGGTGTCTGTGAATTACGGAAGTTGTTCCAAATCATCTTTATTCTAAAGGAAAAAACTCCCAAATTTTCACCAACAGAGAAGTGCCTACTGCAAATCATGGGACTTGGGGCAACTTTGTAGAGACTCCTCCTTAGAACTGTGGCAGAATGAACTTCTCAGAAAGGAGCATTCTGCGTGTTCCCTCAAATGAAGAAATACAAGCAAAGCAGTTTCCAACACTGATTTAGAAGCTGTATTAATGCAAGCGTGAGATACAGGTTATTCAGGAAAGTTCAACCTCTTACCTTTCAGACAGCTTAAATCAGACTGAGACAGTTGAGAATGATGAAGCACCATCAGTCTTTGAGGATCAGGCAGCTCCTAAAGCGCCTGGCAGAATAAAGGAGGAGTTCCACACTTTTAGCAGGTAAATGTTTGTCCCCTTTATTGTGAGAATTTTCAGCTGGCTGGGTCTGTCAAGAGTTTTGTCACGAGGGGTCACGGATGGAGTGTGAGGTGAGTGGTGAGTGTGAGGGTGATCAATATTTGCAGCAAGTATGCCTGCCAATACAGCTGGGTACTAATGTTCTAATGGAATAGAGACCTGCTGAAAGTTAGTGCATATGGGCAGGGAAGAGATGCACATTGGTGTGTGCTGAGAGGAGTTGTTATTCTCCTCGTTGTTGGGTTATGGACTAGTTGCTGCGTGTGTGTTTAGCTGGGCAGCCCCCCCAGTAGGATTTCAGACATAGTGGGGATTGGCAGGATTTCTTAGGGGAGGTACCGTCCAAGATATTAGGAAGAACCTCTTTCCTGTGAGGGTGGTGCGGCACTGGACCAGGTTACCCAGAGAAATCATAGATGCCCCATCCCTGGAGATGTTGAAGAGCACGTTGGATGAGGCTTTGAGCAGCTTGGTCTAGTGGCAGGTGTCCCTGCCCAGGGCAGGGGGGTTGCAACTGGATGATCTTTAATGTCCCTTCCAACCCAAAGCTTTTTGTGCTTCTTGATCACAGACCAGCTTATTATTTGTTGGAGTATATGGAGTGTTTATCCGTACAAAAAAAAGCGTGTAGGAAAAATTACTTAACTTTATGTATCTCTTCATCTTTAAACTTGTGTTCTGTTCTAGAAACGCTTCTGATCAACCAACATCATGCAGGCCCCGACTCCTGCTTGTGGGAGAGCCCGGATATGGGCAAGCCTCTCATCTGGCACCGGCAGTTATACATGCCCTGGAAAAGTTTCCAGTTTATACTCTAGACTTTTCCATTTTGTTTGGTGGTGCCACAACAGCAGAAGAGGCATGTGCACAGGTATCTTTCTTTTTTCTAATTAATGTCATTGGATTGGTGACCTGTATGTAAGGAAAGCAAAACTCATTGTTAATGGAGTTGATTGGAACGTGCTGTTCTGTTTACTTCTGTGGGAAAATTGACTGTACTTTTGGATCGAATGATACTGCGTAAGGATGTTGTGTACATGTCCATATTTTCCGTTCCATAGTAAACAGCCAGGATGTTGTTTGGAGCTCAGGAAGCTGAGAGGTGCTGCTAAGGAACTTCTCTTTATGGCAAGAAACCTTGCTCGTCTCAGTGGGATCCAGAAAGTTGTTTTCCCGGCCTTTGAAGACTGTGCTCCCAGTAGATGTCTCTGCATCAGCCTGAGTGCATGTCATGCACCTTTTGTAGCCACCTTTTTTATTCTGTTGCTAAGGCAATGTAGGTTTTGGAGCAAAGAAACATTTTTTTTTTATATACCTACACAGTTTCTACTGCTGCATTATATGCACTAAAAGTATTAAAATTCAGGGAACACCTTTATATTTGTACATTGGTGTGTTTTTCATAAGTGGGAAATTTCGATATAAGCAGTTTTCATTTTTACTTTTAGTCAGGAAATGTATTTTTTTGTTTGGCATCACTGTGTTGAAATATTGTAAGCTGTCGTAGCAGCATTTGAGAACTGTGCAAGTAAAGACAGACACGTTCCATGACTGGATATTCCTTTGTCCCAATCCCTTTTTTGTTAGGTGTTGGCTGTATCTGCAGTGGTAAGTGCCCTGTCTAGTTGCTGCCCAGGTATAGCATGTGCGCTTCCCATCTTGTGATGGGAACTCCCTTAATATTGATAGACTGAAAGGATGCACAGAGAAGTTTGTGACCTGAAAGGACTGTTGCCACTTCCCTCGTGCAGTAAACACTTGTCTGCTTCCGTGATTGAGGTACCATCTGCAGACAATGGCTTGTAACCAGGCTTCTTTTACATGGGCAGCCCTCGTCTTCTCACACAGCTCTTTGTTCAGATTGTGCTCCAGACTGACTGGGATATGTGCCTGCTCAGAACTGAGAACGGTGTAGACACAGTCACGCAGCATTTTACCCAGACTAATACATGCTGCTGATAGGTTTTAGTCTTGTTTTTCGGGCACACTACCACGCTAGCTGAGCTCCTTAGAAGTTGTGTCACGCCTAAGTAATTCTAATGTCAGGTAGCGGTTCAGGCCTGCTTCTGTCCATGTAGCAATGTCTGTATTTGAGTCCAAGGGCAAATTTTACCTTAGGGTTAAGGAGTTGTTCTTTTGTCGGTTTGTTTTGGCGTTTTGGCTTCACGTACTCCTATTTTGTAAGATAATTTCACTGATATGTAGCTCTTTCTTAGCCTGTTCTACGTGGTTTAGGTTTCTTATCCAAGCTTTCCTTTTACCAGTTGTTGCGAGAAGCGCAGCGAACGACACCAAGTATAATTTATATCCCACATATCCATTTGTGGTGGGAGGCTGTTGGAGCTACAGTCAGAGCGACATTTACAACATCGCTGCTTAACATTCCATCATTTGCTCCAGTTTTGCTGCTTGCAACTTCTGATGTGCGTCATGCAGCTCTCCCAGAAGAGGTATTTCTGTTGTTACTTTTCTTACTCTTCTATTCAGTTTCTTGTTAATTTATAAATCCTTGAAGTGCTGGAGTAGTGTACACTCTTAAGCAAATCCATAGTGTTATTCCTCAGGCACCCTAACCGGGTCGCTTAAAATCTGTTTAGACCAAACGGTGCTGAAAGCATTATGTGAAACTCTCTTATTCTTCTTCTCATACATTGATGCTTATTAGACATTTGCCAAAATGTACTTCAGGCAATAATTCCAATGACTTCCAGACGGTTTAGTATGCTCTTAGTCAAGAGTATACGGTGCTTGAAAAGTAAACAGGAAAAAGGTACTTTTACGGAAAATGTTGTTACTGAAGAGGGAAAGGTGTTTTCCATTGAAAAAAGACAGTGGTCACACAGTTGATGATGCAATATAATTTCAAATTTAAGTTCTTAAATAAGAATTTTGATTTCTTTCTTTCTGTAGATGAAAGCTTTACAAATTAGAAAGCTCTAAGTTCCAACTTCTCTTTACGTAACTGGGAAATAAATTTTGTATTGTATTCCTTAACAAAATTGAGTAAGAGCACGTGCTTAGCTTTCTAGACATCTGAGAGTGTGCCTTAAAGGATGTTCTTCAAAATGCAAATATGCTGCTTTTCTTATTTTATCTTGGTTACTCGGGGAGGCCTTACTTAGATAAGTTTATCATCAAGTGCTGTGAAGAGGTTTAATTTATCTAGATAAGTTTTTATACTTCTAACAAATTCCTTCTAAAATAGGTATTGAAATTCCTTCCATGCCTTTTGGTAGTAGGAATTGAAAAAAGGAGTAGAACTTGGAAGTATACAAATTTAGACACCTCGGTTAAATTAATTAAAAAAAAAACCGAAACAAAACAAGCCCAAAAGCCCTGCCTGTTCCTTCTGTAGCTGCCATAAAGATTCAAACTGACGCACAGCAAGACAGGTAAATACAAATGAAGAAGTCTTGGGCAGGGTGGGTATTCACCAGTGTGTTGTATGGTCCCTTTGTTGAGCTTTAACTCTAGAGGTGTTCCTTAGAGTAGATATTTTCATTTGTCATGCTAAGCTGTGAAAAATAAAGCCTTTTAAGACCGAGAGGATAACTTTTCATAGTTTTTTATCCACGTGGCTTTTCAGTTTAATTTCAGTAGAACAAGGATTGGTCTGAATTATATTTTCTTCTTATGCTTTAGATAAGAGAATTATTTCTTAATGATTATGAGGTTTTCAACATCGGGTTGCCTAATGATCAGGAGCGAAGAATGTTTTTTGAGGACCTGATTTTGAATCAGGCTGCTAAACGTCCTGCAACAAAATCCAACACAGGTGAGGATATTGTACACATAAAACTCTGGTAACTGCAAGTTGACAGTGTTTGCTTTAGTGGTAATTTTCTATCAAGAAGTGCTCTTATACTTGTGTTTGAGAGTTCTTGAATCGCTAAGCTACCCTTGTATAAACTTTACTGGAGATTAAGGACCAAGATACGGAATTTCAGGTGCCCCGTACCCTCAGTTGTCTTGGAAACACATAAAGCTTCACAATGAAGCCTATCCTGGGGCACCTGCACACATTCCTTGTCCATTTCTGCTTTAGCGTGAAACACCAAGCTTCCTTAGAAGCTTAAAATTGTCTCTACTTTTGCCCAAGCTGTGTTTAGCTTTTGAAGTTTACAGCTTTGTAAGTTTTGAAGAAGGGCTTGTCTCCAAAGGCTTTTCTGTTCATCTTTAGTTGTTCATGTAGTAAGCGACTTCACCAAAGAACTTTGCTTTGCAGTAGTACTTGCTCTCTAAAGTAGGAGTTCTGTGTTTGAAAAAAAAAAATCTTGAAGCTGATGGTTTTGTTTCAGGTTGGTGTCTGTCATTGCAGAGAGAGACTATGTTCTGGGTACAGGATACGGCACTAATGCTGTATTTCAAAGAAAGAGAAATCCTGACTTAAGAAATCTGTGTCATTACAGATGCATTCGTCGGAGTCAAGAGATCTAAGGAAATTGTCACACGGCCTGAGATTGCACATTACTGTCAGCTCAAAGTAAGTCTAGTATTCACAAAACTGAAATTCAAGACAGACATTTTCTTGCTACGTGTACATTGTAAATTAAGTCAGTTGTTAACCGATGTCAGGTAAACCAATTTATGGGAAGGACATTGAGCTCGTGAAATAGTTCAGCCTGTAAAGAACGAGGAGTGTTGTGTTGCCACATCTGGTGTAGGCTGCTGTTCTTGCTCTTGGTGATTTAAATTCTAGGAGACTGTTTTCCTAATTTTTAATTTCAAAGGACTTGTTGAATTGTAAAATACCCCACTGACAACCTGATAGCACCACTGGTTGTTAATATCTATTTTAATAGTTTTTCTGATGGATATGTGGGCTTTGGTCTGTGTTTTGCATGGTTTCAGTTCTTAGGAAACTGAAAAGGACCTTTCTTTCTAGCAGCGATGACTCTAAACTCGAAGTTAGCAGGTTGATCTAAAGCTTATAATGGATAAAATAGCAATACCTACTTTTCTCAAAGTCTTTCCTAATTCAATGTTAGAATTTTGTGTTGCTACAGTTCTGGCTTTCTAAGTGTTTTCCAGTCCCTCAGAGGTGAAAAGTTGCTGTCCTTGGCTACCATTGGGGAAAGGGCTAAAATGAGGCCTAGCTGGAGGGGGTAAAAGGAATTCCTTTGCACAAATTGGAGAGCATAGCCCAAGGAAGTGATCTTCAGGGGCTACTGCAGTGAGAAGAATAGGGAAAATTGCTAGGTTGGAATCCTGGAAGTTGGGCAGTGCAGAGGAAAGGGCTGCTGTTGAGCTGCTGTGATGAAAAAGGGAGTAAGTATCACATGGATGTTTCCTCTGTGAGGGGCGAGTGTGAACAGATAAGAATCCCCTTTGATGAAAGGGCTTGTCAACACAATTACTGCCACATGTTTAAACTGTGACATAATTTGTAGAGGAGAAGCTCCATTTTTAAAGCTGCCTTCTTAAGGAAGCAGGTTTCAGGGAGTTTTATTGTTCATGTCTACCTGTGTATGTTGAGAAGCCACAAAGGTTTTTCACAGAGTCAGGGCACTAGTAGCATGTGCTCCATGGTTATCACCCATTAGAGAACTGGTACGGTAGAGCCCTTCTGTACTTTTGAGTACAAATGTAGCTGTTTGGTTTTGTTTGGGATTTCTTGGTTCGTTTATTTGCTTGGCAGTGGGCCTAGAACTTTGATGAACATAAGAGGAAGATGCAGTCATCTGTGTGAGAGCAGTCAGAAGTGGTCACGCAGGACGTTGAGCAGGCATTTGTGTCCCGTCCTGTCTTTTCTGCTTGCAGCAGCTGGAGGGATGCTGCGTGGGTTTTGTGCATCTTCTGCGTACGTTATGTGGAAGGAAGTTGAGGAGGATACACACTCTTTTGTGCTAGCTGGTCTGAGGGAGGCAGAGTTTGATGATGGGCAGTGGGGAGGCAGTAATATTTTCACTTAGTGTGACTGCTCTCTTAAGCTACATCTTCGCAGCTTCACACAACACAGCAGTGGAACAAGGTGCTGCCGCTAGCTGGTGACTCTTGCTTTGCCAGACATTCTCACACTCCCATCTTTGGTAACAGAAACGACAGCTTGGGTAACAGAAATGACTGCTTCATGATCTACTTGAGGCACTTGAGCAGTGTGTTCTGAGAGCAGAGTTGCAGGCAATGCAGAGTTGCAGGCAATGTACATTTGCGGCTCCTGGGTAAAGGTGATCCCCTAAGCATGCTTCTGTCTCCAGCTGGCACATCTGTGTCTAGAAGCCGTGTAGCCTGACTTCCAAAGATGCCTTTTAGGGTGTCCTGCATTGCCACGGCAGTTTCTCTCAATACAAGGCGACAGTGGCTTTGCTGCAGCAGCAAAGTGACAAAGTCTCCTTCCCTGCTGTTCTGGAAGCAGTTGATTCACAATCGTGATCATTGATGTGCTAGATTGATTCCTAATAAGATATTGCCTGGAATGTAAGCCTGCTTTTTCTCTCAAATGTGAAAGCTTAACTCAATTTTCTCTAGTTATATCTTGTGAGATAGTTAATTTGTTCTCAGAAGTGTAACTCCTATTTTATTTAGCAGCCTAGGAAAGTAGGAAGTTGTTTGTGTTGTATCGTTAGAGTTTAGCTTGTGAAAGAATCAAGAGCCCATTCAAAGGATTTTGTGCTATTCTAAACACGCTTCCGTTTTTTTCTTCAGCAACTGTTAAGTTTTGTAACTGCAATAACTGAGACCTTCAATATACTTCGCTTGGAGAAGCTATATGCTGTTCTCAGTCATTGCATTTACCAACATCGAGAAGATGAGGACAAAACTGGACTAGTGAAGGTAATTTTTTTTTTTTGTCTTGCAGTATTTTCTCTCACTGTTCTGACTGTGGGTGTGATGCATTTGTATCTGTGCGCTCTGGACATAACGCTTCTTTCCTCTTTACTGCTTAGTTGCCTGCGTTACAAGCCTTTTTCAGCCTGGAAGACATTTGTCCATATTTCAAAACCGTTCCTGTAACACAGGCATAATTGCGGGCATTTTCAGCAGGAGAAGGCTTGAACTTGACTACAGTGTGTCCACCCACAGCCCTCTCCAAGCAGTTCATGTCAGTCTGTCAACAGTCCTTTTCCAGAACCTTTGTAGGGGTGGGGGGCTAGAAAGGAGGGTGCTTTTCTCAGTCTGTCACTTCCTCCTTCTCCCCTTACAGACAGTCAGACGTGGTCAATACTTCTTATAGCAGTCGCTCCGCTCTTAAGAAGAATTAAGTATGAAGCCTCAAGAGTGTGAGACTTGTCTACTAACATCATAGTCTGTGTCTAACTAGCACAGCTGGAGCATCTTTAATTTGACATATGGGGAGATGTCAGCTTATGGCGGTTTAATGTTAATGAGTCAAATTCTCGGATCTCTTCCTCTCTGAAAGGATTTCTGAGTTGTCAGAAGACAGCAGAAATCTTCCAGAGGCAGCCTTGTTGGCAGTCAGGCATTGCCGGTGCTGAGTTGATTTAGATATGTTGGGTATTGAGTCTTGAGATTGAAGATCCTTGAATCCATTTGTCTTGGAGATACTAGTGCCTGAGAATAGATAGAATTCTTGATGCCTCTCAGTCTGCTTTAAGACAGGGGGAGCCTTTTCTCTGCGGCTTTAGTCATCTCAATCTCTTCCACATCTGATAAAGAGTTAGAAGGGATGCTCCTTTCTGTTTGTGCAGCAGTGAGGATTCATGCCTTGGATTGAGGGAGCAGGTGAGGGGCTGGAGAACAGGCCTTCTGAGGAACGGCTGAGAGAGCTGGGGTTGTTTAGCCTGGAGAAGAGGAGGCTGAGGGGAGACCTCATTGCTCTCTCCAGCAACCTAAAAGGAAGTAGCGGAGAGGAGGGTGCTGGCCTCTTCTCCCAAGGGAAAGGGGACAGGATGAGAGGAAATGGCCTCAAGCTCCGCCAGGGGAGTTTTAGGCTGAACATGAGGAAAAAAATTTTCATGGAAAGGGTCATTGAGCACTGGTAGAGGCTGTCCAGGGAGGTGGTTGAGTCACCTTCCCCGGGGGTGTTTAAGGGACAGGTGGATGAGGCGCTGAGGGGCAAGGTTTAGTATTGGATAGGAGTGGTTGGACTCGATGATCCGGTGGGTCTTTACGAACCCTGTGATCCTATGATTCAATTGCGTTATATCAGGGTTTGTGAGCTTTTATGACTTAACTTTTCAAGGTTAAATGTAAAGGGACTTTCTTTGTTTCTTCTACCTTTACCTTTAAAGATAAAACTATCTGCTATTTGGAGTGACTGCAAATTGGTCAGTAGCAAGCTCTACTGAAAGACAAGGTAGACTTTAACAAGTAATTATTCAGAGTGCCGGAAATAACATTTCCAGCTTTACTTAGGGCTTCTCAGGAACTGTCTCCTCTTTCTACTTGTTGACACCCTGTTGATACAGACGCATCATCTCTTGATACAGATCCATAGAGTTTCTCTGCCCACTTTCTATTTTGGATGCATTAGGATGTCTTTGAAGCTAGTGGGTACAGCAGGACATTGTGATGGTGGTAGCTAAATATGACTGACAACCGAACGGATGACTTGATTTGTTTTATGAGGAAATAACAGGGTTCTTAAGCTTTTATTTGTGCTGATAGCGCATTTGTCTTTTTTCTTCCTAGGAAATGCAGAAAGAATTGACCGTCTTCTTCCACTGTGGACAGTGACACTTCGGCGCCGTAGTTTTATGTTTTCATTTTATGTTTTTGTCATTGTATAATTAAAAAATGATTATTTGTACACATGTATTTATATAGATAAGAGATTTAAAAATGTATTAATAAAGATGAATTGTAGAAAGGGACAACAGGGGGAGTTGTCCCTTTCCAGCAAGGGACCAGGGGTGGAGTTGTCCCTTTCCAGCAAGGGACCAGGGGTGGAGTTGTCCCTTTCCGGAAAGAGGACCAGGGGTGGAGTTGTCCCTTTCCGGAAAGAGGACCAGGGGTGGAGTTGTCCCTTTCTGGAAACGGACCAGGGGAGGAGTTGTCCCTTTCTGGAAACGGACCAGGGGTTGAGTGTTATCTTTTCATTGTATGTTTTTGTTACTGTATAATTAATAAATGATTATTTGTACATATGTATTTATGTAGATAAGAGATTTAAAAATGTATTAATAAAGATCAATTGTAGAAAGAGACAACAGGGGGAGGTTTCCCTTTCCAGCAAGGGACCAGGGGTGGAGTTGTCCTTTTCCAGAAACAGGACCAGGGGAGGAGTTGTCCCTTTCCAGAAAGAGGACCAGGGGAGGAGTTGTCCCTTTCTGGAAACGGACCAGGGGTGGAGTTGTCCCTTTCTGGAAAGGCACCAGGGGTTGAGTGTTATCTTTTCATTGTATGTTTTTGTTACTGTATAATTCAGAAATGATTATTTGTACATATGTATTTATATATATAAGAGATGTAAAAATGTATTAATAAAGATCAGTTGTAGAAAGGGACAACAGGGGGAGTTGTCCCTTTCCGGAAAGGGACCAGGGGTGGAGTTGTCCCTTTCCGGAAAGGGACCAGGGGTGGAATTGTCCCTTTCCGGAAAGGGACCAGGGGAGGTGTTGTCCCTTTCTGGAAACGGACCGGGGGTAGAGTGTTATCATTTCATTGTATATTATGGTTACTATATAATTCACAAACAATTATTTGTACATATGTATTTATATATATAAGAGATGTAAAAATGTATTAATAAAGATCAATTGTAGAAAGGGACAACGGGGGGAGGTTTCCCTTTCCAGAAACGGGAGCAGGGGTGGAGTTGTCCTTTTCCAGAAACGGGAGCAGGGGTGGAGTTGTCCGTTTCTGGAAACGGACCAGGGGTGGAGTTGTCTCTTTCTGGAAATGGATCAGGGGTGGAGTTTTCCCTTTCTGGAAACGGACCAGGGGTAGAGTGTTATCATTTCATTGTATGTTATGGTTACTGTATAATTCACAAGCAATTATTTGTACATATGTATTTATATATATGAGAGATGTAAAAATGTATTAATAAAGATCAGTTGTAGAAAGGGACAACATGGGGAGGTTTCCCTTTCCAGCAAGGGACCAGGGGTGGAGTTGTCCTTTTCCAGAAATGGGACCAGGGGTGGAGTTGTCCCTTTCGGGAAAGGGACCAGGGGAGGAGTTGTCCCTTTCTGGAAATGGACCAGGGGAGGAGTTGTCCCTTTCTGGAAACGGACCAGGGGTAGAGTGTTATCATTGTATGTTATGGTTACTGTATAATTCACAAGCAATTATTTGTACATATATATTTATATATATAAGAGATGTAAAAATGTATTAATAAAGATCAGTTGTAGAAAGGGACAACAGGGGGAGGTTTCCCTTTCCAGCAAGGGACCAGGGGTGGAGTTGTCCTTTTCCAGAAACAGGACCAGGGGTGGAGTTGTCCCGTTCGGGAAAGGGACCAGGGGAGGAGTTGTCCCTTTCTGGAAATGGACCAGGGGAGGAGTTGTCCCTTTCTGGAAACGGACCAGGGGTAGAGTGTTATCATTGTATGTTATGGTTGCTGTATACTTCAAAAACAATTATTTGTACATATGTATTTATGTAGATAAGAGATGTAAAAATGTATTAATCAAGATCAATTGTAGAAAGGGACAACATGAGGACGTTTCCCTTTCCAGCAAGGGACCAGGGGTGGAGTTGTCCTTTTCCAGAAACGGGACCACGGGTGGAGTTGTCCCTTTCTGGAAACGGACCAGGGGAGGAGTTGTCCCTTTCTGGAAATGGACCAGGGGTGTGGAGTGTTATCATTTCATTGTATGTTATGGTTACTGTATACTTCACGAACAATTATTTGTACGTATGTATTTATATATATAAGAGATGTAAAAATGTATTAATAATGATCAATTGTAGAAAGGGACAACATGGGGAGGTTTCCCTTTCCAGAAACGGGTCGAGGGGTGGAGTTGTCCTTTTCCAGAAACGGGACCAGGGGTGGAGTTGTCCCTTTCTAGAAAGGGACCAGGGGTGGACTGTTATCTTTTCATTGTATGTTGTTGTTACTGTATAATTCACAAATGATTATTTTTACATATGTGTATATGTAGATAAGAGATGTAAAAATAAATTAATAAAGATCAATTGTAGAAAGGGACAACAGGGGGAGGTTTCCCTTTCCAGAAACGGGAGCAGGGGTGGAGTTGTCCTTTTCCAGAAACGGGACCAGGGGTGGAGTTGTCCCTTTACAGAAAGGGACCAAGGGTGGGGATGTCCCTTTCTGGAAACAGATAGGGGTGGAGTTGTCCCTTTCTGGAAACGGACCAGGGGTGGAGTTGTACCTTTCAGGAAATGGACCAGGTCTTGAATGTTATATTTTCGTTGTATTTTGTTGTTACTGCATAATTGACTAAGGATTATTTCTATATATGTATTTATATGTATAAGAGAAGAGATGTAAAAATGTATTAATAAAGATCAAGTGTAGAAAGGGACAAGAGTGGGAGGTTTCCCTTTCCAGCAAGAGACCAGGGGTGGAGTTGTCCCTTTCCGGAAAGGGACAAGGGGTGGAGTTGTCCTTTTCTGGAAACCAGACCAGGGTTGGAGTTACCCCTTTCTGGAAAGGGACCGGGTTTGAGATGTTTCTTTCTGGAAACAAACCAGGAGTGGAGTTGTCCCTTTCCGGAAAGGGATACGGGGTGGACTTGTCCTTTTCCAGAAACGGGACTAGGGGTGCAGTTTTCCTTTCTTGAAAGGGACCAGGGGTGGAGTTTGCCTTGTCCAGAAAGGGACCAGGGCTTGAATTGTTACTTTGTAATAAGTGACCAGGGGTAGTGTTGTCCCTTTCCAGAAAGGGCCCAAGGGTTGATTTGATCCTTTCAAGTTATGCATCGGGGTTGGATGTATTTATATGTATGGATTAATAGAATGTAATTATATGTAATGTGTATATATATCATGTAATGTAATTAATGTAAATGTAATAAAAGAATTTTTGCTTAACTTTGGCTGCTGTTATCCATTTCTGCGGGACTGTGGGAGCGGTTTGCTGAGTGCATTCCCCGAAATGACTGAAAAATGGAACGAGAATGTCAGCATGTGGAAGAGGAACCAGGAACATTCCCAGGATCAAAACTTTTATTCCTCAGAGCTTGGATCAGAATTTCTATCACTGCTGTTGACTCAGTACTGTACCTATAGGGTTTTTTTAAACAATTATAATTGCAAGTCTTGATCTTGCTTGACCAGCTGTTAGCAGCTAACTGTTAACAGTCCCCATGGGCCCCAGCTTTATTCATTTTTTGAGGCAAACCGACAGTTTCTCAGTGTCTGAACTACAATTTTAAGCAGCAATGAAGAAGTTGCCCCAAGAAGCGGTAAATGCCCCATTCCTGGAAGCATTCCAGGCTCAGGTTAGATGGGGCCCTGAGCAACCTGATCAAAAGGATAGCAAAGTGCTGCAGTGTGTCCCTAGGAGGCCACAAAGTTGTTGAAGGTTTTAGAGGGGAAGCTGTCTGAGGAGCAGCTAAAGTCACTTGGTCTCTTTGGTGTCGAGAGCGGAGGACTGAGTGGAGGCATCCTTGCAGTCCCCAGCTTCCTCACAGCGGGAGGAGGAGGAGCAGGGCTCTGATGACCAGTGATAGGTGCCAAGGGAAAGGCAGGAAGATGTGCTAGGGGAGGTTTAGGTGGGATATAAGCAAGAGTTTCTTCAGCCGAAGGGTGGTGGAGCACAGGAACAGGTCTCCCAAGGAAGCAGTCATGGCCCCAAGCCTGACAACATTCAAGAAGCATTTGGACAGCACCTGCAGACCCAGGGGGTGAATGTTGGGGTTGTCCTATGCAGGGACAGGGAGGTAATTCTCCCTCTGGACTCGGCAGTGGTGAGACCGCACCTTGACTACTGTGTTCAGTTCTGGGCCCCTCAGCACAAGAAGGATGTTGAGGCTCTGGAGCGAGTCCAGAGAAGAGCGACAAAGCTGGTGAAGGGGCTGGAGAAGAAGCCTTAGGAGGAGCGACTGAGAGAACTGGGGCTGCTTAGCCTGGAGAAGAGGAGGCTGAGGGGAGACCTTATTGCTCTCTACAATTACATGAAAGGAGGCTGTGGAGGTGGGTGCTGGCCTCTTCTCCCAAGTGCCAGGGGACAGGACAAGAGGGAATGGCCTCAAGCTCCGCCAGGGGAGGCTCAGGCTCGACAGAAGGAAAACACATTTCATGGAGAGGGTCATTTGGCAGTGGAACAGTCTGCCCAGTGATGTGGTTAACTCGCTTTCCCTGGAGGTGTTTAAGTTGTGGGTGGATGAGGTACTGAGGGGCATGCTTTAGAAATTGCTGGGAATGGTTGGACTTGATTCCCTCTTGGTCTCTTCCAACCTGGCTGTTCTATGATTTTCTATGAAAACATTTTTGAGATTAGGAGGCAGGTACAGGTAGTTAGGTACGAAGCATTTGTTCCGTACCAGCTCTGGCTGTTTTCTGAGGCCTGCAGTTCTGATTTAGACAGTCAAGTTCTGAGGCAAGAAATGAGAAAATGTTGAGATGGAAACTGACCCTTTGACTGACTCTTACACCACCCGGTGGCTCAACATCAGGATCAGTTGTCTTCAGGACAAGTTCTCTTCAGGACCACAGGGCAGTAGCACTCAGAGAGAAAAAAGAGAGAGAGAAAGCGGCAGAGAGAGAGAGAGAAAGAAAGGAAAGAGGAGGAAAGATTTTTACTTATTACAAGCAGTTCTCAAGCATATACAACCTTTGCCAATGTTCACATTTCTGTAGGAGAAATACCTTCTTCAGCTTCTCTAATGATCGATGCTGCCACTGATTGCATCCACAATTAAGCCTGGATGCAACTGAGAGCCAAAGAAATATTACTTTGAACTGCACCAAATGTGTCTAGAATTAGTTCCTGATCTTTTATGTTCGTTTTTCCCATTTTGGTAATACGTTGGAGAGCGACCACTGCTGCGTTCCCAAAGACAAAAGGGAAGCTTGTAAAGGCTGTTGTATTTTTGCCAAATCAAAAGTTGTAGCAGCTCATTTGTTCAACAATACCTCTGAATCGATGCTGTTCAGAAGCCCCAGTCCGCTTCCCAAAACACCAGTCAGGTCTCTCAATATTCGTCTTTGAGAACTGCATCAAATCCCTCTGGGCCCATCAAACCTTCAGGACAAAGCACACTGTGGTCCTGTTTAAAAATCATCTGAAACTTAGTAGCATTGAATAACTAATTTTCAGCATAAATTAATGTGTCACATACAGTTAAAATAGGTTGTCGTCTTTCCACAAGGATCAAACAGCTTCTATACAGATGTCAAAAATGCCCTACCTGTAAACCTGGCCTTGTTTGCTGGAACACACAGGAGCAAGACCATCAATCTTATCAAAGGATATAATTGAAGGTTGCATCCGGTAGGCCTAGAACGAAAACACAAGAATACTGACATAAGTAAAACAAGTCTAAACATGTCTATTCCAGTATTAACCAATAGTGCTAAATGACTTGGCGAACAAGTACCGGGTGCTCCAGGAGGAAACTAGTCCTGAGGATGGTGGTCATCATAGCCTAGTATCCTTTCCTAGGCTACACAGTCCTCAGAAGAAAATCACAACAACCTCTGCTAAGAAAAAAATCACAACCTCCTCCACAAAGAAGAAGAGGAGGGTGATTGTTGTAGGGGACTCCCTCCTCAAAGGAGCGGAGGGACCCATTTGCAGACCTGACCCGCTCCACAGGGAGGTCTGCTGCCTACCAGGGGCATCAGGGCTGGAAGTAGCTGGGAAACTCCCCTCCCTGATCCATGAGACGGACTACTACCCTCTGGTAGTAGTCCAGACTGGTAATGATGGCCTAGCCAACAGAAAGGCTAAGGACATCAAAAAAGACTTCAGGGCCCTTGGGAAGACGATGGAGGGCTCAGGGGCACAGGTGGTGTTCTGCTCCATCCCCAGGATACATGGAGCAGACCCACAGGACACTAAGAAGGACTCAATTAATGCCTGGCTCGGAACCTGGTGCGAGGAAAAGGGCTTTGGGTTCTTTGACCACGGAGTGGTTCGTGCACCCTCTGACATGGGTGCAAAGGTTGGGACACGTGGGTCTCCTAGTGGGGCTAAGGCCCTTGCTAAAAACCTAGCTAAGCTCATAAATAGAGCTTTAAACTAGGTGTGAAGGGGGAGGGGATCCAGTCCAGGCTAGACAACCGCGTGCCTGGATGTAGGCCACTGGAGTTTAGGAAGGGGCGTGCTGGTGAGGACCACCAGCGCGTCACCATACGCGCTGTATGTGGGGGAGAATGCAGCCTCGCTCAACAAGGGAGATATAGATATTCTGGCATCAACTACTCCAGGAGGAGTAGTCCCCTCTAGGAGGGCTGAAGGCTCTGCTACTCAGCTGAAGTGCATTTACACCAATGCACGCAGCATGGGGAACAAGATGGAAGAGCTGGAAGCCGTTGTAGGGCAAGGTGCCTTTGATGTCATTGCCATCACGGAAACGTGGTGGGATGACTCTTATAACTGGAGTTCGGGTATGGTGGGGTATAAACTCTTCAGGAGGGATAGAAAGGGTAGGAGAGGGGGTGGAGTAGCCCTCTTTGTAAGGGAGGACTTGGACACCTCCGAGATGGACTGTGGCGATGAGGAGATTGAGTGCCTGTGGGTTAAGATCAAGGGAGCCCATAACAAGGGAGACTTTGTGATGGGAGTCTGTTACAGGCCACCCAGCCAAGGAGAAGCAGCTGATGAGCTCTTCTTTAAACAGTTGGGGTCAATCTCCAAGTCAGTGCCTCTTGTCCTTGTGGGAGACTTCAATCTCCCTGATATCTGTTGGGAGTACAACACAGCAGAAAGGAAGCAGTCTAGGAGGTTCCTGGAGTGCGTGGAAGACAACTTCCTTGCACAGCTGGTCAACGAACCTACGAGGGAAGGTGCCCTCCTGGACTTGCTGTTTGTCAACAGAGAGGGGCTTGTGGGGGATGTGAGAGTAGGGGGGTCGCCTAGCTCTTCGTGATCATGAGATGATAGGGTTTTCTGTCCTAGGTGAAGTGAAGAGGGTACTAAGCAGGACGGTTGCGCTAAATTTTCAGAGGGCAGACTTTGAACTGTTTGGAAGGCTGGTTGGCAAAGTCTTCTGGGAGACAGCACTTGAGGGCAAGGGAGCCCATGAGGGCTGGGAGTTCCTCAAAAAGGAGATCCTGGCAGCTCAGGAGAAAGCCATCCCCGTGTTCTGGAAAAAAGGCCGGCAGAGGAAAAAAAACAGCTTGGTTAAGTAGGGAAATCTTGAGTCAAATTAGAAAAAAAAGGAAGGTTTATAGGCTCTGGAAGGGGGGACAGGCCTCTTGGGGGGACTTCAGGAGGGAAGCGAGGCTATGTAGGGAAAAAATCAGAGGGGCTAAGGCCGAGCTAGAGATCAGATTAGCTAAGTCAGCAAAAGACAATAAAAAATCTTTTTATAAGTATATTAACAGTAAAAGGAGGACAAGGGAGACCATACAGTCCCTTTTGGACTCAGAGGGAACAGCAGTGACAGGGGATGAGGAGAAGGCTGAGGTACTTAATGCCTTCTTTGCCTCAGTCTTTAATTGTAAAGAAAGCTGTTCCCTCTGTGTAGATACCCGGGAAACAGAGGAGCAATATGAGGCTCCCATAGTCCAAGAGGAGGTGGTCAGAGCCTTGTTTGGCCAGCTGGACACCCACAAGTCCATGGGGCCAGATGGGATACATCCTAGGGTTTTGAGGAAGCTGGCGGATGTATTGGCCAAACCCCTTTCCATCATCTTCCAGCAGTCCTGGAAGACTGGGGAGGTACCTCTGGACTGGAGACTGGCTGATGTAGTTCCCATTTACAAGAAGGGTAGCAGGGAGGATCCCGGGAACTCCAGGCCAGTCAGTCTGACCTCAGTGCCAGGGAAAGTCATGGAACAGGTGATGTTGAGTGCTATCATGAAGCACTTACAAGAGAACCGGGTGATCAGGCCCAGTCAACATGGGTTTACCAGAGGCAGGTCCTGCCAAACCAGCCTGATCGCCTTCTATGACAAAGTCACTCGGCTGCTGGATGAAGGAAAGGCTGTGGATGTGGTCTTTCTGGACTTCAGCAAAGCCTTTGACACAGTTTCTCACAGCATTCTGCTGCGGAAACTGTCAGCCTCTGGCCTGGACAGACACACACTCTCCTGGGTAGAAAACTGGCTGGATGGCCGGGCCCAGAGAGTGGTGGGAAATGGTGTTAAGTCCAGCTGGAGGCCAGTGACAAGTGGTGTTCCCCAGGGCTCAGTGCTGGGTCCAGTCCTGTTCAAAGTCTTCATCAATGACCTGGATGAGGGCATTGAGGGTACCCTTAGCAAGTTTGCAGATGACACAAAGCTGTGTGCAAGTGTCGATCTGCTGGAGGGTAGGGAGGCTTTGCAAAGGGACCTGGACAGGCTGGACCGCTGGGCAGTGTCCAACGGCATGAGGTTTAACACGGCCAAATGCCGGGTCCTGCACTTGGGGCACAACAACCCTATGCAGAGCTACAGACTGGGAGAAGCCTGGCTGGAAAACTGCCAGGAGGAGAGGGACCTGTGGGTGTTGGTCGACAGCCGACTGAACATGAGCCAGCAGTGTGCCCAGGTGGCCAAGAAGGCCAATGGCATCCTGGCTTGTATCAGAAACGGTGTGAGCAGCAGGTCCAGGGAGGTGATTCTCCCTCTGTATTCAGCACTGGTGAGGCCGCTCCTTGAATATTGTGTCCAGTTCTGGGCCCCTCACCACAAGAAGGATGTTGAGGCTCTGGAGCAAGTCCAGAGAAGAGCAACGAGGCTGGTGAAGGGGCTGGAGAACAGACCCTATGAGGAGCGTCTGAGAGAGCTGGGGTTGTTTAGGCTGGAGAAGAGGAGGCTGAGGGGAGACCTCATTACTCTCTACAAGTACCTGAAAGGTGGTTGTGGAGAGGAGGGAATGGCCTCTTCTCCCAAGTGCCAGGGGACAGGATGAGAGGGAATGGCCTCAAGCTCCGCCAGGGTAGGTTTAGGCTGGAGATTAGGAGGAGGTTTTTCACGCAGAGGGTCATTGGGCATTGGAACAGGCTGCCCAGGGAGGTGGTTGAGTCACCTTCCCTGGAGGTGTTTAAGACACCGGTGGATGAGGTCTTGAGGGACTTGGTTTAGTGTTAGATAGGAATGGTTGGACTAGAAGATCCGATGGGTCCCTTCCAACCTGGTTGTTCTGTGATTCTGTGATTCTGTGACAGCCATTAAAGCTGGCACCAGGCTGCTGCATCCAGCTAAAGCAGGCACAGGGCATCAAGGCTGCAGCAAGAGAGGAAATAATCCAAGGAGCGTTATAGGAAATATTAAGAGAGTAGAAAAGTACGCCTCACAGAGAAAAGCTGAATTCAGGTTGGATGGAGCCTTGGGCAGCCTGATCTAATGGGATGTCCCTGCCCAGGGCAGGGGTTTGGAACTAGGTGCTATTGGAGGTCCCTTCAGGCCCAAACCGTGCTATGATTCTCAAGTCCTACCTGAACAAAAGGGTCAGCAGTCATGACTAGATGAAAAAGGGAACCAAAACTGAAACCCTTCTGTCAGGTGACATAAAAAGAAATGGGAGAAAAGCAGGGAAAGCTCAAGGATAGCAATGAGCTGCCCAGATGAACGGTGTGCGCTTCCCATCTTGTGATGGGAACTCCCTGAAGACTGAGGTTCTGCAGGGGTGCACAGGGAAGTTTGTGACCTGAAGGGATAGAAGTTTTAACACCTACAGTTCCTCCCAAATCAAAAGTTGGACCAATGATTGATGAGGTTGGCCCATTTGGAATTGGAAACACCAGTCACCAACAAGTGTTATTTAAACCAGACTGGTGTCTTAAAAGGGTTCAATTGTTGATGCAAAAGAATGTTTGAGACATTCAACCTGCCTGTTCTCCCTTCTTACACACCTCTTCTGAGGGATGGACCACCTGGTTACATAGATCTTCTCAAAGACGAATATTGAGAGACCTGACTGGTGTTTTGGGAAGCGGACTGGGGCTTCTGAATAGCATCGATTCAGAGGTATTGTTGAACAAATGAGCTGCTACAACTTTTGATTTGGCAAAAATACAACAGCCTTTACAAGCTTCCCTTTTGTCTTTGGGAACGCAGCAGTGGTCGCTCTCCAACGTATTACCAAAATGGGAAAAACGAACATAAAAGATCAGGAACTAATTCTAGACACATTTGGTGCAGTTCAAAGTAATATTTCTTTGGCTCTCAGTTGCATCCAGGCTTAATTGTGGATGCAATCAGTGGCAGCATCGATCATTAGAGAAGCTGAAGAATGTATTTCTCCTACAGAAATATGAAAAATAATTTGAGCTAATGCTAAGGATTTTGAAAAGAACCTCCAGTCTTGGTGGAAGTTGGTTAATTTTTACCTATGACCCTCTTAAGAGCACTGTCACAGCATATGTGTTAACCATTCCAAATGCTTTAGTAGCTCTGATTTCTCCTGTTTTCACATTAGGCTTGAAGCACAATGGAACTATGCTCTGTCCTTTCGAGCATAGAGCACGGGCCCAAAAGGTGAATTATAAATGGCAAAGAGTAGACCTGGAGTCCTGCATTGTGTGGGAACAACTAGGATTTATTTGTGAAAGTAACACCATCAGAACACAAGATTTTTGCCTAGACACTGACCAAAAGGTTTGCCATTTTAAGGTTGGTCCTGAAGTTGACCCTAATAGTGTAATAATTAACATTGGCAAAGGTATGCTTGAGAACTGCTTGCAATAAGTAAAAATCTTTCCTCCTCTTTCCTTTTTTTTTCTCTCTCTCTCTGTCACTTTCTCTCTCTCCTTTTCTCTCTGAGTGCTACTGCCCTGTGGTCCTGAAGAGAACTTGTCCTGAAGACAACTGATCCTGATGTTGAGTCACCGGGTGGTGTAAGAGTCAGTCAAAGGGTCAATTTCCATCTCAACATTTTCTCATTTCTTGCCTCAGAACTTGACTGTCTAAATCAGAACTGCAGGCCTCAGAAAACAGCCAGAGCTGGTACGGAACGAATGCTTCGTACCTAACTACCTGTACCTGCCTCCTAATCTCAAAAATGTTTTCATAGAAAATCATAGAACAACCAGGTTGGAAGAGACCAAGAGGGAATCAAGTCCAACCATTCCCAGCAATTTCTAAAGCATGCCCCTCAGTACCTCATCCACCCACAACTTAAACACCTCCAGGGAAAGCGAGTTAACCACATCCCTGGGCAGACTGTTCCACTGCCAAATGACCCTCTCCATGAAATGTGTTTTCCTTCTGTCGAGCCTGAGCCTCCCCTGGCGGAGCTTGAGGCCATTCCCTCTTGTCCTGTCCCCTGGCACTTGGGAGAAGAGGCCAGCACCCACCTCCACAGCCTCCTTTCATGTAATTGTAGAGAGCAATAAGGTCTCCCCTCAGCCTCCTCTTCTCCAGGCTAAGCAGCCCCAGTTCTCTCAGTCGCTCCTCCTAAGGCTTCTTCTCCAGCCCCTTCACCAGCTTTGTCGCTCTTCTCTGGACTCGCTCCAGAGCCTCAACATCCTTCTTGTGCTGAGGGGCCCAGAACTGAACACAGTAGTCAAGGTGCGGTCTCACCACTGCCGAGTCCAGAGGGAGAATTACCTCCCTGTCCCTGCATAGGACAACCCCAACATTCACCCCCTGGGTCTGCAGGTGCTGTCCAAATGCTTCTTGAATGTTGTCAGGATTGGGGCCATGACTGCTTCCTTGGGGAGCCTGTTCCTGTGCTCCACCACCCTTCGGCTGAAGAAACTCTTGCTTATATCCCACCTAAACCTCCCCTAGCACATCTTCCTGCCTTTCCCTTGGCACCTATCACTGGTCATCAGAGCCCTGCTCCTCCTCCTCCCGCTGTGAGGAAGCTGGGGACTGCAAGGATGCCTCCACTCAGTCCTCTGCTCTCGACACCAAAGAGACCAAGTGACTTTAGCTGCTCCTCAGACAGCTTCCCCTCTAAAACCTTCAGCAACTTTGTGGCCTCCTAGGGACACACTGCAGCACTTTGCTATCCTTTTGATCAGGTTGCTCAGGGCCCCATCTAACCTGAGCCTGGAATGCTTCCAGGGATGGGGCATTTACCGCTTCTTGGGGCAACTTCTTCATTGCTGCTTAAAATTGTAGTTCAGACACTGAGAAACTGACAGTTTGTCTCAAAAAATGAATAAAGCTGGGGCCCATGGGGACTGTTAACAGTTAGCTGCTAACAGCTGGTCAAGCAAGATCAAGACTTGCAATTATAATTGTTTAAAAAAACCCTATAGGTACAGTACTGAGTCAACAGCAGTGATAGAAATTCTGATCCAAGCTCTGAGGAATAAAAGTTTTGATCCTGGGAATGTTCCTGGTTCCTCTTCCACATGCTGACATTCTCGTTCCATTTTTCAGTCATTTCGGGGAATGCACTCAGCAAACCGCTCCCACAGTCCCGCAGAAATGGATAACAGCAGCCAAAGTTAAGCAAAAATTCTTTTATTACATTTACATTAATTACATTACATGATATATATACACATTACATATAATTACATTCTATTAATCCATACATATAAATACATCCAACCCCGATGCATAACTTGAAAGGATCAAATCAACCCTTGGGCCCTTTCTGGAAAGGGACAACACTACCCCTGGTCACTTATTAGAAAGTAACAGTTCAACCCATAGTCACTTTCTGGAAAAGGCAAACTCCACCCCTGGTCCCTTTCAAGAAAGGAGCACTCCACCCCTGGTCCCGTTTCTGGAAAAGGACAAGTCCACCCCATGTCCCTTTCTGGAAAGGGACAACTCCACTCCTGGTTTGTTTCCAGAAAGTAACATCTCAAACATCTCAAACCTTTCCAGAAAGGGGTAACTGCAACCCTGGCTTTCACTTTTGCTTTTAAATCCATGAACTGAACAGAGACTGGAGATCTAGAAATACTATTCCTTGTAAAGGGTCTTTGATCGATATTTTGGCTTACTATTTCCATGCTTTTTTCAAAGCCAGAGTCACAACAGGTAGGCATGTCTTTTGTCGTTGATCCTGAAGACTGTCCATTGAAGCCTTCAGGTTTGTCAGAGGAAAATTCCTAGGGAAAAGACAACAGTTATCTGAATGACGGATCGTGAGTTAAGAAGGAAATTCTCCCTCAGGTAGTCAAATTGATTCTGCAACTCTCTTCACTTGATAGTGGTGCAACCAATGGCACTTTAGCCTGGAACCACTTCCGCACTAAGAAAAAAATAAACCAACTCTCAAAGCTAAAGCTCCCCTCCACCACACTTTCCTTGGGACAACCTGACCTTAAGACCTTACTCTTGACTAAGAGCATACCAAACCGTCTGAAAGTCATTGGAATTATTGCCTGAAGTACATTTTGGCAAATGTCTAATAAGCATCAATGTGTGAGAAGAAGAATAAGAGAGTTTCACATAATGCTTTCAGCACTGTTTGGTCTAAACAGATTTTAAGCGACCCGGTTAGGGTGCCTGAGGAATAACACTATGGATTTGCTTAAGAGTGTACACTACTCCAGCACTTCAAGGATTTATAAATTAACAAGAAACTGAATAGAAGAGTAAGAAAAGTAACAATAGAAATACCTCTTCTGGGAGAGCTGCATGATGCACATCAGAAGTTGCAAGCAGCAAAACTGGAGCAAATGATGGAATGTTAAGCAGCGATGTTGTAAATGTCGCTCTCACTGTAGCTCCAACAGCCTCCCACCACAAATGGATATGTGGGATATAAATTATACTTGGTGCTGTTCGCTGCACTTCTCCCAACAACTGGTAAAAGGAAAACTTGGATAAGAAACCTAAGCCTCGTAGAACAGGCTAAGAAATAGCTACATATCAGTGAAATTATCTTACAAAATAGGAGTACGTGAAGCCAAAACGTCAAAACAAACCGACAAAAGAACAACTCCTTAACCCTAAGGTAAAATTTGCCCAATACAGACATTGCTACATGGACAGAAGCAGGCCTGAACCTCTACTTGACATTAGAATTACTTAGGCGTGACACAACTTCTAAGGAGCTCAGCTAGCGTGGTAGTGTGCCCGAAAAACAAGACTAAAACCTATCAGCAGCATGTATTAGTCTGGGTAAAATGCTGCGTGACTGTGTCTACTCCGTTCTCAGTTCTGAGCAGGCACATATCCCAGTCAGTCTGGAGCACAATCTGAACAAAGAGCTGTGTGAGAAGACGAGGGCTGCCCATGTAAAAGAAGCCTGGGCGCCCTGGGCGGCGGCGGAGAAGGAGGCTTGGGAGGAGGCGAGGGAGGAGGGGCTCGCGCCGCCCAGCCAATCCCGCGGCGGCAGAACCGGCGGCTTCAACTTTTTCGCGGCAAAACGGCTGAAAGTCGCAGTGCGCCCCCGTGTGTCCCTCCGCCGCCGGGACTCGCTGCCAGGGCACACAAAAAGTAGTTACTGTTCCAAAACGTGAACTGTTGCTAGGAAGGTTAAAGTAGACTGAAGTTCTCCCAAGTAACTGTATCTTTTGCACCTCTGCAAAAATGTCTCTCGGATAGCATAGGTTTTATGGCATTTTCCCCAAAGACTCTTTTCCCTACACTGTTACTTCCTCTGTTCAGTATGATGTTCGCTGATAAATAATCGCTGTCAGAATAAGATTAAAAGTAGGCCTTGGAAATCAACGGTAGATGCATAAAGTTTCTGGGGAAAATCATACATCGGCATGTAAGTGGGAAACAGACTCTGTCCCCAGCGCTTGCCTGGTTCCACACCATTGATGGAGATCTCTCCCTCACGCTGCCCTCAGAAAGGATGCTCACTTTCTATAGCTCTAAAACGAGTCTTAGAGAGGTTATGTTCCAGGGTCTTTGGTATCTTTGTGGTTTGTGATCTGTGCTCAACAGGTGTGTCTTTCCCTATGGTCTCCTGCTTGCAACCTTCCCCTGTCTCAAATGGCAGGTGAGACAGAGCTGAAGCAGCTCCCAATTAGCGAGACTCTTGTCAAGTTCATCCTGAAATTAGTCCTAGGAAACCAACAGAAGATGTCTAAGGATTCTGGGGAGAATTACATCTCTGCATGCAAGTAGGAAATTCCATCCCCAGCTCTTGTCTGCTTCCACACACCTGATGCAGGTCGCTCCCTCCTGTTGCCAGGCCCTGAGCAAGGATGCTCGCTTGCTAGAGCTCCTCAGTGAGTCTTGCAGAGTTGCTCTGCCAGCACGTCCAGCATCACTGTGGTTTGTGTTCAGTGCCATCTGTGCTGGACAGGTGTGTCTTTCCCTATGGTCACTTGTTTGCAGCCTTCCCCTGTCTCAAACGCAAGGTCAGGCAGAGCTGGAGCCAGCTCCAAATGAGCAACAGAGCGCAGAATCCTAGAATCCTAGAATCACCAGGTTGGAAGAGACCCACCGGATCATTGAGTCCAACCATTCCTATCAACCACTAAACCATGTCCCTCAGCGCCTCGTCCACCCGTCCCTTAAACATCTTCAGGGAAGGGGACTCAACCCCCTCCCTGGGCAGCCTCTCCTAGTGCCCCATGACCCTTCCTGTGGGATTGTTTTTTCCCGACATCTAGTCTGAATCTCCCCTGGGGCAGCTGGAGGCCATTCCCTCTGTCCTGTCCCCTGTCCCCTGGGAGAAGAGCCCAGCTCCCTCCTCTCCACAACCTCATTTTTTTCACCTGTAAGTGACATTTCATGGAAAGAGAAACACTGACTGTGCTGAGACATATTGATTTCAGTGAAATATCTGATAGAAAGTTAGAGGAACCGATGGTTTTGACTTTCTCATTCCACTTTATTGAAATGTTTTCAGTAACTCAGAAAGGTTTCATTTTTACTTTCTCACTCTGTTTTATTTCACCTTGATTTTATACAGTGATCCTTTCAACACTGTGCTTCTAGAAGAAGTCTGTCTAGAAAGCTGCCTGGAGGAGAAGGAGCTGGGGGTGTTGGTTGACAGCGACTGACCATGAGCCAGCAGTGTGCCCAGGTGGCCAAGAAGGCCAATGGCATCCTGGCTTGGATCAGAAAGGGTGTGAGCAGCAGGTCCAGGGAGGTTCTTCTCCCTCTGTCCTCAGCACTGGTGAGACCGCAGCTTGAGGCCATTCCCTCTGTCCTGTCCCCTGTCCCCCGGGAGAAGAGCCCAGCTCCCTCCTCTCCACAAGCTCCTTCCAGGTGCTTTCCCAGAGCCAGGAGGTCTCCCTGCCCTCAGCCTCCTCTTCTCCAGGCTAAACCCCCCCAGCTCCCGCAGCCGCTCCTCAGCCCCCTCGGCCCAGGAGCTGGGGGAGGGGCGTGGGCAGCACGACACGCGCCGCTGGGCTCGGGGCGCCCCCTCCCGTCTCTCCCCGAGGGGCGGGGCCTCGGTCGGGCGGATACCGCGGAGGGATCGCGACGCGTTGGCCTCGCTCGGCTTGTGCTGGGAAGCGCTGCGCGTCCTCCCTCCGGCTCCGAGTCCATCTTCGTGGAGCCCCTCGGGGGTGGCCGCCGCATCTGGATCCCATCCGAGGCGGCCGGAGCCCGCAGGACGCGGAGAGCCGGCGAGGCGGTGAGTTAGCGGCTAGGGGAGGAGGGGAGTTTGATGGACTCGCCCGCAGCCCCAGCCTCGCCCCGCGGGTTGGGGTCACCCCCCGGGGAGGGGACAGCTCCCCGCATCGCCGCTCCCTTGGGGAACTTCTTCGGTTGCAAATGTCATCCTGGCGAGATCTCGGCGAGCGCTTGAGTGGGGGTGAGGCTGGCGGAGAGCGGTGGCCGTTAGGATTCCAAAACTGCCTCGGAAACCGGTGCTCGGCGTAACGTTCCTCAGCTCCTTTGCCCTCTGCTTTCGCAAGGCCTCGTGTAGTCGGAAATCGAGGCTCTTCCTTCCGAAGTTGTCCTTGCTTGAAAGTCGGGGTAGGTGAAGGTGGAGCTGTGTGAGCAGTGCAGGTGACCCGCTCCTTCTTGCCTTTGTGCTCGGGATGAAAATCCCTTCGTGGGAAATAGGCAGAGCCGCAGGGAGATGTGTGGATGTGTTGTAATGCGGCTCCATCCCTCTAGGGTTTGGTCTCGGTGTGTCTGTAGCTGCTGCTGGGGGCTGGCAGCCCAGTCTTTGCTGCAATCCTCTTGGCTGTTGTCTGTGCCAGAGCCCAGCAGCTGCTGATCTGGTCGGGGCAGTGGGATGCAGAGTGCTATGAGATCGATTTGCTGCTTTGGAAAGGGGAAAAAAAGTTTCTTGTAAGATCACATGTCTGTTTGAAAACAACTTTTCCAAATGCATTCAGCTCTTTTGTTCAGGCTGGTGTCAACCAAACAGCCCAGCCCTTCACAGGCATGCAAACTGTTGACCAGTTTTTCTTGAAAAATAAGCAAGGTGTAAATTTGATAGTTCTGGTATCAGTGCTTGCATGGATCAAGCTGAAAGTAAACAATCCAAGCAATTGAATTGCCGGAGAAAAAGAAGCAAATAGATTTCAGCTGGACACTAGTCTGTTGCATCTCAGCAATGTTCTAAGATGATGATTGGAGTTTTAGAAGTTTGCAAATCAGAAGCACGTGCCTTTGTTGCTTAAGCCTTTTACACACATCCGACGGCCACTGCTACTTCAACCTTTCCTCTCTCTCCCTGTCTTCACATACATTTTAAATCTCTCTTCTTTCCTTTTCCATCACTGATCACACTTCCTATTAAGTCACATGAAGTCTTGTCTCTGCCAGTTAGGCAGGTGTTCAAAATTTCTTGTACTGTTGATACACATGATGTACACAAACACATATTAAACCTGTGCATATTGTTCCCCAACTCTACACAGGCAACAGCAAAACTGCCTGCAGGAATGATCACGCCACAGCTTTTGGATAAGTGGGTAGCTGGCACTCCCTTAAAATGTTAAGGGTCATTCCTTCCTATTTTAATAAAGCCTGTTTAAGAATTCCCCAATAATCGCTGGGGTGCTGATTATTTTTTTCCAATAAAATTGGTCATAACTTAGTATCCCCCTGCAGAGATAACCCCGTTAATTCCTGCAGCCTCAGCAAAGAATCTGAAAAGGGGAAAAAACCCTCCTTCACATTCACAAAGGAGAAGGGTGGCATTCATGCACACAGCCACAGGGTTGGTTTTTAGGCTGTTTTGGGTTTTTTCCTCTCTTTTTTCTTTTCCTTTTCTCTCTCTCTTTTTTTTTTTTTTTCATCTAGGTATTTTAAAATGTTGTCCTCTGCAGCCTTCCACTCCTCAGGTGGCAGGTAAATCTACCTGCTTGCCAGTGGACATTTAGTGGACATTTGAGCGGAAAGGCTTCGGAGACATATTTCTGAGATCCCATCTGCACTAAAGCCTAAATTCTGAGCGTCTCTCAAAGCCTGTACCATAACCAAGAGAGTGGGGGCTCAGACCTGTACTTCTAACCCTAGGCTTGCCCAAGATTGCAGGCACAATCGTACCTTGTACCTTGCAGCCTTGCTAAAAGTCCTTAACCGTGACTCTACAGTCAGAGGCTAGCTAAAAGTTCTTATTCGAGCTAATGCTACCTTCTAGTACTGAAATCACCAAATCTATACATAATATTCCAATATATAATAGGTTAGTAACTTATAACAAGTAATTTCTTCCTTCAGCCTCAAAGGTCTTTTCCAACCAAACCGCTGTGTGATTCTAATTAGATTTTAGTCCCACAACAAGCAAATGGTCCAGCTTGACTGGTCCTCTGAATCTGTTCTGAAATAAACAGGTGTTTGTGGTTTTTTGGTCATGAAATGCTAAGTTTGTATGAAAGGCTTCAGAACAATAATTTTTTTGAAGGCTCTTAAGGTCAGGTTGTCCCCAAGGAAAGTGTGGTGGAGGGGAGCTTTAGCTTTGAGAGTTGGTTTATTTTTTTCTTAGTGCGGAAGTGGTTCCAGGCTTAAGTGCCATTGGTTGCACCACTATCAAGTGAAGAGAGTTGCAGAATCAATTTGCCTACCTGAGGGAGAATTTCCTTCTTAGCTCACCATCCGTCATTCAAATAACTGTTGTCTTTTCCCTAGGAATTTTCCTCTGACAAACCTGAAGGCTTCAATGGACAGTCTTCAGGATCAACGACAAAAGACATGCCTACCTGTTCTGACTCTGGCTTTGAAAAAAGTATGGAAATGCTAAGCAAAAATATCGATCAAAGACTCTTTACAAGGTATAGTATTTCTAGATCTCCAGTCTCTGTTCAGTTCATGGATTTAAAAGCAAAAGTGAAAGCATGCATGATAAGTCATGTCACGCTAAATCTGCAGCTGAAAATCCCCAGGGGAATAGGATTATTTCAGTGTCAGTGCCAGTGTCTTGGAAGGAGAAACACTCTTCTCAGTAAAGCCCTTTGGTTCCTGGGGTCTTATTTGCACTCTGGAGACTCCAGGGTTAGCAGGTTAGGAACTTTGTCCTTCTAGAAGTGCCTTTCCAGTATGGAAAACAATTTCCATATGGGTTATTTTTTTCTAGTGATGGAAAACCACTAGGAAACTTCAATTGCACTTAAGAGAAGAATAAGTACCTTGTATGAGGAAGGCTGTTAACCTGAAGTGCCTTAATGTTGTCCTGCAGAGCAACTTAAGCCCTATTAACGCATACCACAATTTTTCTGTTAACCTTCCTATGATCTTCAGATTTCTTTTTCTCCCTACTAAACCAGATTTTTTTTGTTTTCCTATGTTCAGCGAGTAGGGAAAGTAAATGTGAGAGCAATGTATGTTTGGAAATGCTCAAATGCTTGTTCTGAAATCTGTCTGTGAGCAAGTAAACATTTGGCATAATTTGAAGTAGTGTTTAAAAACTTGGCTAAGTGTCAATGACTCTTGCTTTATGCCTATTCTATTAAAATGTCCTCCTGATTGCGTCGAGTGTTTGAAATGGGTGGGTTTTGTACTTGCCTGTCTTTGCTGTTACATGACACTTTTTTCTCTTAGGACTGCAGTAGTAGTCTTACAAAAACTGGATGATGTGGAGAAGAGACTTGGACGGCTACTGGAGGTAGACCTTGGGGTGTTCTGCAATGTGAAAGAAGTAGATACTAATTTCTTTTACTATTTGTGTTTAAGTACATATTTCAAATAGGGAAATAGCTTAGCTGCAATTTTAATGTAGCTGGACTAACTTCTAAGGAAGCGTCGTCTAAAATAACATTTGGTTTTGCTGTCTACTTATAATCTAGCATCTTGCTGTTTTAGTTGTGCTACAGATACGCTGTAATGGTAGAGGAAGCATCTTGTTAAGGAGAGATGAAATAGCAGTGATGTGCTTATCTTGTACAACTGCCTGAGTTGCCCTATGATTTTTGGATGGACGCTTTACAAACAGCAGTTTGAGGGTTTGGCTTATTGCCTCAGATCTTCCTGAAAACTGAATCAATTGATGTCTACTTGAGCTCTGTTTGTTCTCATGTCAGCCTTTCCCATGAGCTTGAGTAGTCCTCAGTCCCTCGAGGAACTTCAGTTGAAATGATATACCTGTTTCCTCTGTCTTAGTTTTGTTCTATTAAATTGAGTTATTCTACTGTCCTTTTTAGTGAAAGGCGCTGAAGTTTTCAGACATCTTTCTACTCTGCTATCATAGGTTTTTGTTTCAAACGGAATGATTTTATTTTTTGGTTAATGAGACCGGAGTTGTCCCTAGTACTTTGTGTATCACCTCTCAAATGCTTGTGTGATTGATTTCTTTATTGTCTGGGCTGGATTGCTTTTTCCCAGGTTCTTCCACACTCTTGGATTTCAACCTGTTGTTAATTTATATGCTGGGTTGTATACCTGACTAAGTATTTAACTACCACATGTACTGAACGGTATGTTAGAGGGAAAATTCTCCTCAGTAATCTTGGATGCTAGAACAATGTTCCTGTTATTTCCCACTGTACTTCGATGTAATCTTTGGTGTCCGTGGGGTACTTTGATAATGTTACTATCCAGGCTCTAAATATGCCTGTGTGAGGTTTTCTACACCTTTGTAATTGAGCTTTCTTGTTTCTTTTTATTAGGAAAACCTTGCTACGTACTCCCCAGTAGAGAAAAATATGCAGAGAAGTGACGAAGAACTAGCTGATGATGAAGGTAGCATTGTCGATTAGTTCTGCTCTAAGGTTTCTTTCCTGTGCTGTAACCAAAAGCCTTGCCTTAAACAACAGAGGCAAACTGAGCTGTTGGGTGCTTTTCACTTGTTAAAAAAAAAATCTGTATTGCTGTGCTGTGCTGGTGCTTTTCCAAAGTGCCTACAAGAGAAAAGGCAGGTGATGGCTGCGGGGAGATAGAAAAAGAAAGGAATGGCTGGCATTACTCAGAATGAGCAAGGGGGATCTTGCTGCAGCAGGAGCATGACAGTTGTCATGGTCTTAAGCAAGACAGTGAGAGTTTTGAGGAAGTCAGATAGGCTTTCAGGTGTGTCTGGGAAACTGCTGAGAGTGAAGATGAGCAAAGGCGAAGACAGTGTAGTTTGGTTTTGTGTTTAGCAGGTAGTGTGTGGAAGCTGCTGTGTGGATCTGTAATTAGGACCTATCATGGCAGTACTTGGTGGGAAATAGCGTGAGGAATAAGGTTAAATCCTAAAAGGCCATGTTTGAAGTGAGGTGGGGGAAACTTTAAGGTTTTAAGGAGAATGGTAATAGCGATGAAGGTAGTCAGTCCAGCAATCCTTGTAGGAGCTTTCTAGGGGGGCAAGAATGGGGTGAGCCTGTAATGAAGGCCAGAAAAATGGAGCTGAGAGAGAGAGTGGCAGGAGGGGGAGGCCAACTAATACCCGAGCAGGCTACTCCCCCACTCATTGCAGGACCGTCAGCCCATTCAAGTCCTATCTGAAGAGGCCGAGAAGAGCACAGGTAGGCCCAGTGGCAGGCAGGAAGAGAAATCGGGCTTGACCACTGGCAGTGGAGACCTAGAGAAAGGTTCAGGTTAGCTGTGCAGGTGTTAATGGGTACTGAGGTGGTCTTGTGTGTAAGCATGAAGAGGCCAGTGAACAGTCGGTGCCTTGTTGTTAGGCCTGTTCTTAGCTGAGAGCTAGGCTGTGGCTACCAGGTGATCAGAACTCCTCCTAGAGCAGTGAGTGAACACCTGAAGTCCCAAGGGCTGGGGATGGTAGTGATGCCAAAGTAATTTTTCACTTTTCTATGTGTGTAACTTACCTTGTGTTCAGAAAGCAGTGCAACTTGTTTGTGGGGGGAGAGAAAAAAGGGTAGTGCTTTCCAAGGGATAACATTTACTCAATTTTAGTGAGCAGGCAGGTGAAGAGAGCACGTAAATTCCTCACCTGGTGTCCAGCTATTATTGTCAGGGGGTTTTATTAAGAACCGGCTGGGTAATTGTAGTCTGGTTTTTGCATTCTTACCGTCTTGAATGGGAAAACTTGAAGTTACCTTAGAGAAGCTAGTGGCAGGAACTGTGTACATTTGACCTTCATTTCTGATTGGGGAAGTTCAAACCTATGTCTTGCCCATAATTGGTCACGTGATCTGTGCCAGGGTTAGGATTCGGAGCTGGATTCCCATGCTCAGTGTTACCACTAGAGAGGATTAAGAACATTTCCTTGAAATACTTACTCAAAATCACAAGGAAGTAATTTCTGAAAGAGTTGTTTTCCTGGGAGCTGCATCTTAGCTAAGCAAAATGACAGACTTGTTGTTGCTAAGACTGCTGAGAAGTTCCTAAGCAATTTCAGCAAGGGCAGAACAATATCTGTATGTTTGCTCCTCTGTGTTTTGGAATTTCTGGAATGTGTCTTGCCTAAATTGCTCCTGAGTTTAGTGCAGGTTTCAGATCTATTGTGGCATTAACATGAAGGCGATAGTAAAACCCGTAGGCATCTCTGTAGCGCGTCTTGAATTTAATATAATTTGTTACAGTACTTCAGCAGTTTAATGTTGTGTCAATGTACATTACTTTCATCAGACGCAAGTGAAAAGAAAGACGATGATGACGGTGAAGGCGCTCAAAAGCATTATGACTTGCGGCAGAGGAAAACCATCGAAGGCAGTCTTCAACGTGACAACTTGCCACAGTGGAAAGCTGTTGACCACCATCAAGCTCCATTACAAAGTAGGTTATGTGCACAGTTTCTGTGGAGAGCTAATTTCTCGGGTAGAAGTGAGATTTTTTTAATTTTTGAATGAAAATATATACATGCTTGATTTCTATTTCAATTTCTAACCCACTGTCCCGATCCAGTATCGGGGATGGTTCTTAATCTGGCTCTTGGGCTCATTTTAAGACACAAATGGGGTCAGATGCTGTACAATCTTGTCGAGCTTTATTTCCTAGAACAACTGCTAACAGCGATAGGAGAGAGAGCAAAGGAAAGAAAAGGTCAGAAATCCCTAAGCAAGGAAAGAGTAGAGGCGCAGCTAGTTCCCAGCAACGCGAATCCAGTGAGGTGCAGTTGGTTCAGTCGCAGTGCAGGTAATGGTGCTCCAGGTTCCAGGGGGACGCAAAGAAGAGCGAGAAGGGCAAGAAGAAAATGTTTCAGCACATCGACGCAGCAATGATTCTCAGGAGTACCCGGTGACGGCTTCTAGTGTGTGGTGGGAGAAACTGCTCTCTGTCTGGTTCTGAGAAACTTCTTTCTGTCTGGTTCCACGGAGATCCCTTTTATCCTGTGAGACCCCCACCGCTGCCACGGCTGCATCCCCCTCGCTCCCCCTGCCCCGAAGTCAGGTCTGGACCCTCGATTAGATAAGCGGCTCTTCTGTTGACCCCACAGACACCCTGGTGCCACAGGACGGGTGGTCCCCAGCTAAAATGTTTAAGGCAAAGACATAGATAATGCGACTCTCCAGTCCCCTGGTGAAATGTTGAAGGGAAATCCACCTCCCAAATAACAGAAACTTCCCCGGAAGTTAGAGGTTAATGATGGGTAAAGGGCATCACTTTTTCTGCCTCTTTCAGTATCCTGCTTCTCTTAAACTTTTTTGTGACGTTACTGTTTGCTTTCAACAGAACCAAGAGAACGCCGCTCTTCACCTGTCAGTCAGAGAGATTCATTTAGAAGTGCTCAGGCACAAGGCCCTTCCTGCAAAAGAACGAAAAGGTTGACGTATAGTTAGCGATAGTTGTTATTTATCAATAAGATAAGTCAGTCACATTATGGAATGATGCTTTCAAAGCTTTTTGATTAGTGATAATTAGAGATTCCTAATATTGTTATTGCAGTGGTAGTCTGAGAGTATAAAGAAAACAGATGTTGGGGGGAAACTCTACTTTTTATTAGGAATTATGTTTTTTTTTAAATGCAATATTTGTGTTCCCTGATAAGGTGATTATGGGGCTTGTGGCTACGATTGTAACTGAACTTCCTTTTTTCTGGAAGTGAAGCCGGGATTTCCCTATGGAACTGTTAGACTATTTAATCTTGAAGAATTTTCTTGAAAGTGAAGATAATGTAGTCAGAGGGAGAGCCTATCTGGAAGTTTGAGTGGAATTTTTCTTTTTTAAATCAATACTGATCCTGGTTTCTCTTTGGAATCAGTTCATCTTTCTGTACGAAAGTGCCCTTGAACAAGACAAATGCTAAATGAAATGTTAAATTGCACTGGTAATGACACAGGGGGTTGGATTCTGTGGCGGTTAGAGTGTGGAAAATGGTCTCTCTTGCTAGATATGAGCCCTTTGTTTGGCACCCTTGAAAGCAGACAGTTATGAAAGGGAAGGTTTTTGAAGCGTAATTTTTTCAATAGTTGAAGAGGTTTCTATTTCACCAAGCGGATACATAATGCAAAGTGAAACTCCATTTGCAAGTGTGAGAGAGATCAGACAAAAAGAGTAATTAATGAAGGAAATTTCTTTGCAAAATAGTTGAAGTCCTTTACCTTCCTGTGAAAAATGAAAATTTGCCGTCACAAGGAAAATGACATAATGTACTTGAGAAGTGGATTCACAAGGAGTACAGTGATGTGGAAACTTCAATGTAAATTCTGAGACAGAATGGACTTTAATTTTTCTCCTTGTTTCCTTGAATATTTGCAGACGGAGACGTGCAGTCGGCAAGAGTGGTTCCACCTCCTCTTCCTTGTCATCCTCATCTGATGCTGGAGAGCGTTTTGAGAGGCGTCAGAAGCGCAGCTGTAACAGAGATTTAAGAAGGTTAGTGAAATTGGAGAATAGAGGAGGGAGAAATAGACCTGGGAGGAGTCTGCGTGTGCCTATCTATGCCGCGTTCTTCTCTTCATCTTGTCCATTGTGTCAATTGTAGCAATATTTAATCATACCTGTTGGTACTGGAGACTGTAACTGGGCTCTCCAAAACTGGATTTTTAGAAATTTTTTTTTAATGAGCAATTTGCTATCTAGGTGGGAATAGGAGGAGGAACACTGTTAGGTAATATTTTGATGTCAAATTGTACTGCTTCTGTGCTTTACAGTAATTTCTTGAGGAAGAAAACCACCATCCCAGAAAACGTTCTAAATAGAGGAGATGACAGAGGTTTTGTTATTTAACAAATGCTTTAGAAAAACCTGGTTTAATAACAATTTAACGTACCCAAAGTGCGTGGGACGGGCCAGCTGTGATGGGCAGCCTTTCTAATGTTAATCCACAGTGAGATAAGTATCCCCTTGACCTGCAACTTTTTGAGAGTAGAAGCAAAAAGTCTTTGCAAGATGTCAGTGTGTTTTGAGGTGTTATTCCATGTCAGAAATCAATGTCGGGTCACAGTCTTCACATACGGAATAACTTGTTCACAGTTTGCCTTCATATACGTGTGCTGTGTTGACTGGCATGAATCTTCTGAAGTGCTGAGAGCGGTTGAAGTCATTAAGTGCAGTTGAATGTCTGGAGTGACCATTTCCTTTTATTTGCTCTTGGACTTTGAATGTAAACCAATGTGAAGGTATCTTGAAATTTTTAGGAAGTCGATGCTCATTTATAAGCTCTTCTGCATGCACTTGCCATCATAAAAGCAAAAATCTTGTAGGTGCATTGTAAGTTAGAAAGCCCCTTTCTCTTTCTGCTCAAGTCAAGACAGGTGTCTTCCACCAAACTTTGGGGAGGATGACTTAAAGGTACTTGACAAGGATGGAACGCATATTGGAGCAAGTCTGGGTGATGTTGCTACAATGCAGATGGATCGTTCGGTAAGTATAGTTTGTTGTGTCAGTAAGATGTTGCCAGTATTTCTGAAAGCTTTCGATAACGTGCTTGTATCACGCAGCTGCCTTGGTTTGCTAATTGCCTAATTGCTGAGAATCTTGCCTTTGTGCTGCTGTCCCATTTCTCATGTACCTTCTCAGGTTTGTGGCTTTCTGTACTATATAACATGTTGTGTTGAATTTCTGTTTAGGTGGGATTTGATGGCGTGGGTGGTCTTTCTGACCACGTGTCAGCTTTAAAAGAGATGGTCGTTTTCCCCCTCCTTTACCCTGAAGTCTTTGAGAGGTTCAAAATCCAACCTCCAAGGTAAGAGACGTTGCTTAAAACTGTGACTTCAAATTCACCTCTTTTCCGGAGAAGGTTGGACTGAGGTATCGATGCGTTACCATTTTCAGCAGTATGGGCTGTTTCTTTTAGAAGTATTAAAAAGTAATTTCTTAAAATGGGTAGAATCCAGAATATCTGTAGTTTCAAAGATTTGCCATGTGATGAGCATATACTTGAAAAGTTTCTTGCCTTTAAACCGTGGGGTTGGGGTGGTTTTGAGTTTTATGTCCAAATCAGCCTGATTATTTTGATATAAGCAGGAAGGAACCATCTCCGGGTAGTGAAGTGTAATTGGTTGCTTTTAAGTCCGCTTGTCTCTCCCACAGACTCTTTTTGCAAATGCTTACGTATCAATTTTCCAACTGATAGGACTTGCAGCTGGACCCTTGCAATGTGTGTTGTGCTTGGGCTAGAATAAGACTTGGTGTGCTTCTTACACAGCCAAACTAGTTCTGTGTTACGAAATGAACTTCTTAGGGATTTAAGTATTAGATTAATATATTCTTGGTCAGCAAAAGTCAGTCATGGTCTCTTGAAATATGACTTGAAATTCTTTGCTTTCAGTAACTTGAAAAGTATTACAAGTAGTGAAAATCTTTCCGTGTCTTGCTTCTTTATTGACTGAAGTTCTAAACACGAGTGTCTTGGCTTTTCTGCTTGATGGCTGTATTGATCGGGAAATGCAGGGTACTCTGCCAGCTTTCGACTTCCTTCTCGTCTCTGCCATGGATGATCTGGGAGGCAGATGCAGTAACATAAAGATTTTAAGGGGAAGTAAAGGCTTTACTAGCAAATCTTGCATTTGTGAAAGCCACGTTGAATATGCAGCGAATCCCTGAAGAATGAACTGGTGATTCCTAAGTCAGGCCAGGCTCGCATTCTGCGCTGAAGTTTGTTCTCCTTGGGCTCCACTGTGCTGTAACCACCCGTGTGGGTTTGTCGGTGGTTTTGGCAATGTCCTTCTGAGACGCTATGTTCTTTTCTCAGTCAAGGTTTTGTACTTCTGCGTTATCCTCTTTATTCATTTAATTTCCTACCTTGCTGAATGTTGTAGGAACATAAAACTTGCCTCTTTTTTTTGGCTTTTCTCCCACTTTAGCTCTTAGTGCTGTCTTCTACTTGAAGTGTCTTGGTTAGGAGAGAGGAGTTGTGGCCTTCGGCATGGGGGTGCATTTTTCTGTTTCTGTTGCAGAGGCTGCCTGTTCTATGGCCCACCAGGGACTGGAAAGACACTCGTTGCTCGGGCACTGGCTAACGAATGTAGCCGAGGGGCTAAGAAAATCGCCTTTTTTATGAGAAAAGGTGCCGACTGCCTGAGCGAATGGCTGGGGGAATCCGAACGACAGCTTCGTCTCTTATTTGATGAGGTAAGGTTGAAACATGCCGTGTGTTCTGACAAGTTGTAACCCAAACAACCCCAAAACATAGCCACAGGAGAGGTTTCCAGAGGCAAAAGACGGTGACTTTTGATCAGAGGCTCGTGGATGCAGGCTGAAGGCATGGCCATAGAATGATAGACTAGCCTGCTGGCTGCGCTTCTTTTGATAGGGGTGGCCTTCTGGGCTGTGAGTGCACACTGCCAGCTCATGTTGAGCTTCTCATGGACCAGCACCCCCAGTTCCTGCTGTCCAGGGTGGCTCTCAATCATGTCACCTCCCTCCCGTGTACTGAAAATGGGGATTGCCCCGACACAGTGTAGGACCTTGCACTTGGCCTTGTTGAACCTCACGGTGTTCTCCCAGGCACGCTTCTCCAGCCTCTCTAGGTCCTTGTGGATGCCATCCCGTCCTTCTGGAGTGGCAGCTCCACCACTCAGCTTGGTGTCATCTGCAAACTTGCTCAGGGTGCACTCAAACTCGCTGTCAGTATCATCCGTATCAATCCCGGTACAGCCCTCTGAGGGATGCCACTAGTCACGGCTTTCCATCTGGACTTTGTGCCATTGACTGCTACTCTCTGAATATGACCATCCAGACAGTTTGTTACCTGCCGTACTGTCCACCCATCAAATGCATATCTTTGCAATTGAGAGAGGAGGAGGTTGTGGGGGACCCTGTCGAAGGCTTTACAGAAGTCTAGATAGATGACATCCGCAACCTGCAGATTATGAGTGATGCACTAACTCCTGAGCTGATGAGGTGGCCAATGGTTATTTAAATTTATAACAGAAGCTTGCTTCCAGAATCTGTAATTGAATTAAGTAATGACTCTGATCTCGGCAGCTGCCAGATAGCTGTAGAAACTACTGGTATGATTTGTTTCCTGTCAGCCAGTCTCAGTGGATTAACAGAGGCTGCTGTCTTCTGTTATTTGTGCCACTTACTCCATTAGGTGGATTAGGAGAGATCCCCAGCGGTCGTCTGAAAAATCTCATTCCGCTGACTTTTCAACCATAATGCTTTTCATGCATTTTCTTTTGAAAATAATGTTGTTTTACTTATGTCAGTATTCTTGTGTTTTCATCCTAGGCCTACCGGATGCGACCTTCAATTATATTCTTTGATGAGATTGATGGTCTTGCTCCTGTGCGTTCCAGCAAACAAGACCAGGTTTACAGGTAGGGCATTTTTGACATCTGTATAGAAGCTGTTTGATCCTTGTGGAAAGACCACAACCTATTTTAACTGTATGTGACACATTAATTCATGCTGAAAATTAGTTATTCAATGCTACTAAGTTTCAGATTATTTTTAAACAATAATCCACAACAATTCACTGTTTGTTATCATCACAAACTCTGTGTTACTTTGTCTGGTTTCTTTGTCTTAAAATGAGTCTTTCACTAAACAGCATCTCATCAATAAAAGCTTGTCCTTGACTGGTCGTTGGAGGAGGCCATGTAGAATGTTAGAAAATGTACTAAAGCAGTAAATGAAAAATGTATTCTTCGTTAGCTCTATTGTGTCAACGCTTCTGACGCTTATGGATGGCTTGGACAGCAGAGGAGAGATTGTAGTCATCGGAGCCACCAACCGACTAGATTCTGTCGATCCTGCCTTACGACGACCAGGGCGGTTTGATCGAGAATTCCTCTTCAGCTTGCCAAATAAAGAGGTCAGAACCTAAAGTCAACCTTAATGCTAATGTGCCACGGTCCCTCCTTAGAACAAGAGCACGTAACAGTGCAGTATGACGGAGCAGTTAAAGTTGAAATGCATATTGTACAAGTTGGACAGAAGAGGGATATCTGGAAGGACTCTGTTGTGCTGTGGAGTTCATGTTTGCTTAGCTCTTCAGTCCACTTGGGCACTTTCACTCTGAGGTGCTCTTGCTTTCCGTTCTTGGTTTATGAGTGGCTAGTGGAGGTCCGTGTGTTGGATTGTTCCCAGTCTGGGTATCCTGGAAGGTACCTAGGAATATTTTAGGACTGGGATCTGACCTCCTTACTGGTACTTTTTACCGGGAAGTAAAATTGACAAAGATGTCAATTCCACTGCACAAGTGCAGAGATTGGGAAGCTCCTCATTCAATGGCAATAGCTAAGCCATGGAAAAATACGTATATATTGCTATAGACCCAACAAACAAAATAATACTGTGGGGGAGGATGGTGTGCAAAACTGGAAAAAAACCCAACCTGGTTTTGTGGTTTTTTTCCCTTTATCGTTGATATTTTCTTGACACTTTAGGAAAGGATCAAATGCTTCTTGAAATGAAGCCTCTAGTAAAAGTGCGCTTAACAGTGTATTTAAGGCAAACATTTGTCTGCAGTTTTTTTCTGCTTTCAAGAAGAGGTGCCACGAAACAGATGATAACATGATTCTAGAAGTTTGCCATAGTTTCTCTGTGTAGCAAGGCCAATGTAAATGACAGTCTGGCTAAGATCAGAGAGGGAGATAAGGAGTGCTTGACATTTTCTGGATCAGAAATCACCGTAATTTTTGTTGTTCTTTGTAGTAATTGTAGTGATTTGAAAAGGCAGTGTTAGGACTGTTTCCCTTGAATGAAGTGGCAGAAAAGCAAATGTGACGACCTAGGAGACTATCACTATGAAATTTTGCTACATTTGCAAGAATGTTATTGAAGCAAAACCTCTGCTTCCAGATGAGGTTTTTTACTACATTTTTTTTCGCTCAGGATCATTTGGTCTCTTATTTGTGGAAGCTTCCTTTTTATGAAAACTATAAATGCCTTATTTTTCACCACGGGCCCCTGGAAAGAGTTGACTGTAACCAATACAGAATTGTCTGCTTGACAAAACAGACAGCTTATTAGCTGAACTTTAAAAACCTTAGAAGTTTAGTAGATAAGTATTTGCAATAATGTGAAGGATTTGGGGGTTTTGGTGTGGTTTTGGTCTTCAAGAGGTTTTTTTGAGAATACTTAGGACAAACTAAAATGCAACCATTTTATTTCAGGCTCGAAAAGACATTTTTAAGATCCATACAAGAGACTGGACCCCTAAACTGTCGGATGTGCTTCTTGAAGATCTAGCCGAAAAATGCGTGGGTAAGTTGTCTCTCGTAACATTGAATGGGCTTGGGACATCATCTCTGGGAGGAAAGTTTTGATTAGAAGGCTGGCTCGTTAAGCACAGCATATCAGGCTGCAAGCAGTTTGCTGTGCAGTAACTGTCTTAATTTTTGTCTGTGTCCAAAGTTTCAGTGTTGCATTTTGGAAACCTTGGCCTTGACTTCTGTGTCGCCTGAAACTGATGTAACATTTGATCCTTGTTTTATTTCTTTAGGATACTGTGGCGCTGATATTAAATCTTTATGTGCTGAAGCTGCCCTCTGTGCTCTGCGCCGCCACTATCCTCAGATATACGACAGCAGCGAGAAGCTGCAGTTAGACGTGGCTTCTATTAAAATAACAGCAGAGGATTTTGGGACGGCTATGCAGAAGACTGTCCCAGCTTCACAGAGGGCTGTGACTACACCAGCTAAAGCACTATCAAGAATTTCAAGACCACTGCTAGAAAACACCCTAGCGAGTATTTTAAAAGTGCTACAGAAGTTATTTCCCCACGCGGAGCTTGCGTTAAAGAAGGACCGACAGCGAGGTATAGCAGTAACATCCACTTCTTTTTACTTTGTGCCAAAGTGAAAACTTGTGATTTTGCAATCAGCATAGAGAAACCTCTCAGCTGTAATGGCACTAGAATTTTATAATGTGCACGGTTCTAGATGGGAGCTGTGAATGAGTCGCAGTATGTAGCAGAGAAATATGTGCTGTCTACTAGAGCACCCTGTTTCTGACAGCACATAACATCATACTTATGACTTGTTGAGTGGATCTAAGGTTTCTGTTCGAGGCACCTCTTTGAAAATAAATGTTTAAATGGGGGGGGGGGCTTTTTAATGGGGGCTTTTTTCCATGAATGCTTCCAATTCCTGTCCGAAGAATGTCAGGATCACAATACAAGCATGAAAGGTTTAAGAAAAATACTGTTTTAGGTATCGTGATTTTTAGGCATAGGTTCTTAATTTAAATGTGTGTGCATCACGCTGTACACTTGCCTGTGAGATCAGAATGTTTTAGTGTTGAATACTATGTGAGTTTGCTCGCATAGCATAAGTGAGCTCACACTGCTGACTGCATCAGCCTTGATCACGTTTAGCCTGTCAGGTGGTGAGAGCAACTAGATGAATAAACTCATTCCGTTCCTGATGAATGGAGATCCTTGACTAGTTGCTTATTATGCTGTTCCCTGGAGAATATACTAGCAATATTGCTGCCAGTGGAGCTGGTAGGTCATCTGCCTTGGTCAAGCAGAGGCAGAAACCCACCAACCAAGTAAAAGTGGAGAGGCTAGGAGACTGGTAATTACGTCCCCTCTCTGTTTCTCACCTTCCATTATCTCCTCCTTTGATGGTCTTTGAGGAGCCTTATGTAGAAGATGTTTTGATTCATGTATTCTAGACAAATGGAAGTCTGTGGTCATGGCATTCATTTAATGCCCTCATTTCCAGTGAGGGAACCTCCTGTAGAATGAAGTGGCCTTATTGGGTTTTTTAGGTGTCTGTGAATTACAGAAGTTGTTCCAAATCATTTTTATTCTAAAGGAAAAAACTCCCAAATTTTCACCAACAGAGAAGTGCCTACTGCAGATCATGGGACTTGGGGCAGCTTTGTAGAGACTTCTCCTTAGAATTGAGGCATAATGAACTTTTCAGAAAGTAGCATTCTGCGTGTTCCCTCAAATGCAGAAATACAACAAAGCAGTTTCCAGCACTGATTTAGAAGCTGTATTAATGCAAGCGTGAGATACAGGTTATTCAGGAAAGTTCAACCTCTTACCTTTCAGACAGCTTAAATCATAATTTAAGGACTCAGACACTTGACAGTGATGACACACCATCAGTCTTTGAGGATCAGGCAGCTCCTAAAGCGCCTGGCAGAATAAAGGAGGAGTTCCACACTTTTAGCAGGTAAATGTTTGTCCCCTTTATTGTGAGAATTTTCAGCTGGCTGGGTCTGTCAAGAGTTTTGTCACGAGCGGTCACAGATGGAGTGCGAGGTGAGTGTGAGGGTGATCAATATTTGCAGCAAGTATGCCTGCCAATACAGCTGGGTACTAATGTTCTAATGGAATAGAGACCTGCTGAAAGTTAGTGCGTATGGGCAGGGAAGAGATGCACATTGGTGTGTGCTGAGAGGAGTTGTTATTCTCCTCGTTGTTGGGTTATGGACTAGTTGCTGCGTGTGTGTTTAGCTGGGCAGCCCCCCCAGTAGGATTCCAGACATAGTGGGGATTGGCAGGATTTCTTAGGGGAGGTACCGTCCAAGATATTCGAAAGAACCTCTTTCCTGTGAGGGTGGTGCGGCACTGGACCAGGTTACCCAGAGAAATCATAGATGCCCCATCCCTGGAGATGTTGAAGAGCACGTTGGATGAGGCTTTGAGCAGCTTGGTCTAGTGGCAGGTGTCCCTGCCCAGGGCAGGGGGGTTGCAACTGGATGATCTTTAATGTCCCTTCCAACCCAAAGCTTTTTGTGCTTCTTGATCACAGACCAGCTTATTATTTGTTGGAGTATATGGAGTGTTTATCCGTACAAAAAAAAGCGTGTAGGAAAAATTACTTAACTTTATGTATCTCTTCATCTTTAAACTTGTGTTCTGTTCTAGAAACGCTTCTGATCAACCAACATCATGCAGGCCCCGACTCCTGCTTGTGGGAGAGCCCGGATATGGGCAAGCCTCTCATCTGGCACCGGCAGTTATACATGCCCTGGAAAAGTTTCCAGTTTATACTCTAGACTTTTCCATTTTGTTTGGTGGTGCCACAACAGCAGAAGAGGCATGTGCACAGGTATCTTTTTTTTTTCTAATTAATGTCATTGGATTGGTGACCTGTATGTAAGGAAAGCAAAACTCATTGTTAATGGAGTTGATTGGAACGTGCTGTTCTGTTTACTTCTGTGGGAAAATTGACTGTACTTTTGGATCGAATGATACTGCGTAAGGATGTTGTGTACATGTCCATATTTTCCGTTCCATAGTAAACAGCCAGGATGTTGTTAGGAGCTCAGGAAGCTGAGAGGTGCTGCTAAGGAACTTCTCTTTATTGCAAGAAACCTTGCTCGTCTCAGTGGGATCCAGAAAGTTGTTTTCCCGGCCTTTGAAGACTGTGTTCCCAGTAGATGTCTCTGCATCAGCCTGAGTGCATGTCATGCACCTTTTGTAGCCACCTTTTTTATTCTATTGCTAAGGCAATGTAGGTTTTGGAGCAAAGAAACATTTTTTTTTATATACCTACACAGTTTCTACTGCTGCATTATATGCACTAAAAGTATTAAAATTCAAGGAACACCTTTATATTTGTACATTGGTGTGTTTTTCATAAGTGGGAAATTTCGATATAAGCAGTTTTCATTTTTACTTTTAGTCAGGAAATGTATTTTTTTGTTTGGCATCACTGTGTTGAAATATTGTAAGCTGTCGTAGCAGCATTTGAGAACTGTGCAAGTAAAGACAGACACGTTCCATGACTGGATATTCCTTTGTCCCAATCCCTTTTTTGTTAGGTGTTGGCTGTATCTGCAGTGGTAAGTGCCCTGTCTAGTTGCTGCCCAGGTATAGCATGTGCGCTTCCCATCTTGTGATGGGAACTCCCTTAATATTGATAGACTGAAAGGATGCACAGAGAAGTTTGTGACCTGAAAGGACTGTTGCCACTTCCCTCGTGCAGTAAACACTTGTCTGCTTCCGTGATTGAGGTACCATCTGCAGACAATGGCTTGTAACCAGGCTTCTTTTACATGGGCAGCCCTCGTCTTCTCACACAGCTCTTTGTTCAGATTGTGCTCCAGACTGACTGGGATATGTGCCTGCTCAGAACTGAGAACAGAGTAGACACAGTCACGCAGCATTTTACCCAGACTAATACATGCTGCTGATAGGTTTTAGTCTTGTTTTTCGGGCACACTACCACGCTAGCTGAGCTCCTTAGAAGTTGTGTCACGCCTAAGTAATTCTAATGTCAGGTAGCGGTTCAGGCCTGCTTCTGTCCATGTAGCAATGTCTGTATTTGAGTCCAAGGGCAAATTTTACCTTAGGGTTAAGGAGTTGTTCTTTTGTCGGTTTGTTTTGGCTTCACGTACTCCTATTTTGTAAGATAATTTCACTGATATGTAGCTCTTTCTTAGCCTGTTCTACGTGGTTTAGGTTTCTTATCCAAGCTTTCCTTTTACCAGTTGTTGCGAGAAGCGCAGCGAACGACACCAAGTATAATTTATATCCCACATATCCATTTGTGGTGGGAGGCTGTTGGAGCTACAGTCAGAGCGACATTTACAACATCGCTGCTTAACATTCCATCATTTGCTCCAGTTTTGCTGCTTGCAACTTCTGATGTGCGTCATGCAGCTCTCCCAGAAGAGGTATTTCTGTTGTTACTTTTCTTACTCTTCTATTCAGTTTCTTGTTAATTTATAAATCCTTGAAGTGCTGGAGTAGTGTACACTCTTAAGCAAATCCATAGTGTTATTCCTCAGGCACCCTAACCGGGTCGCTTAAAATCTGTTTAGACCAAACGGTGCTGAAAGCATTATGTGAAACTCTCTTATTCTTCTTCTCATACATTGATGCTTATTAGACATTTGCCAAAATGTACTTCAGGCAATAATTCCAATGACTTCCAGACGGTTTAGTATGCTCTTAGTCAAGAGTATACGGTGCTTGAAAAGTAAACAGGAAAAAGGTACTTTTACGGAAAATGTTGTTACTGAAGAGGGAAAGGTGTTTTCCATTGAAAAAAGACAGTGGTCACACAGTTGATGATGCAATATAATTTCAAATTTAAGTTCTTAAATAAGAATTTTGATTTCTTTCTTTCTGTAAATGAAAGCTTTACAAATTAGAAAGCTCTAAGTTCCAACTTCTCTTTACGTAACTGGGAAATAAATTTTGTATTGTATTCCTTAACAAAATTGAGTAAGAGCACGTGCTTAGCTTTCTAGACATCTGAGAGTGTGCCTTAAAGGATGTTCTTCAAAATGCAAATATGCTGCTTTTCTTATTTTATCTTGGTTACTCGGGGAGGCCTTACTTAGATAAGTTTATCATCAAGTGCTGTGAAGAGGTTTAATTTATCTAGATAAGTTTTTATACTTCTAACAAATTCCTTCTAAAATAGGTATTGAAATTCCTTCCATGCCTTTTGGTAGTAGGAATTGAAAAAAGGAGTAGAACTTGGAAGTATACAAATTTAGACACCTCGGTTAAATTAATTAAAAAAAAAACCGAAACAAAACAAGCCCAAAAGCCCTGCCTGTTCCTTCTGTAGCTGCCATAAAGATTCAAACTGACGCACAGCAAGACAGGTAAATACAAATGAAGAAGTCTTGGGCAGGGTGGGTATTCACCAGTGTGTTGTATGGTCCCTTCGTTGAGCTTTAACTCTAGAGGTGTTCCTTAGAGTAGATATTTTCATTTGTCATGCTAAGCTGTGAAAAATAAAGCCTTTTAAGACCGAGAGGATAACTTTTCATAGTTTTTTATCCGCGTGGCTTTTCAGTTTAATTTCAGTAGAACAAGGATTGGTCTGAATTATATTTTCTTCTTATGCTTTAGATAAGAGAATTATTTCTTAATGATTATGAGGTTTTCAACATCGGGTTGCCTAATGATCAGGAGCGAAGAATGTTTTTTGAGGACCTGATTTTGAATCAGGCTGCTAAACGTCCTGCAACAAAATCCAACACAGGTGAGGATATTGTACACATAAAACTCTGGTAACTGCAAGTTGACAGTGTTTGCTTTAGTGGTAATTTTCTATCAAGAAGTGCTCTTATACTTGTGTTTGAGAGTTCTTGAATCGCTAAGCTACCCTTGTATAAACTTTACTGGAGATTAAGGACCAAGATACGGAATTTCAGGTGCCCCGTACCCTCAGTTGTCTTGGAAACACCTAAAGCTTCACAATGAAGCCTATCCTGGGGCTCCTGCACACATTCCTTGTCCATTTCTGCTTTAGCGTGAAACACCAAGCTTCCTTAGAAGCTTAAAATTGTCTCGAGTTTTGCCCAAGCTGTGTTTAGCTTTTGAAGTTTACAGCTTTGTAAATTTTGAAGAAGGGCTTGTCTCCAAAGGCTTTTCTGTTCATCTTTAGTTGTTCATGTAGTAAGCGACTTCACCTAAGAACTTTGCTTTGCAGTAGTACTTGCTCTCTAAAGTAGGAGTTCTGTGTTTGAAAAAAAAAAATCTTGAAGCTGATGGTTTTGTTTCAGGTTGGTGTCTGTCATTGCAGAGAGAGACTATGTTCTGGGTACAGGATGCGGCACTAATGCTGTATTTCAAAGAAAGAGAAATCCTGACTTAAGAAATCTGTGTCATTACAGATGCATTCGTCGGAGTCAAGAGATCTAAGGAAATTGTCACACGGCCTGAGATTGCACATTACTGTCAGCTCAAAGTAAGTCTAGTATTCACAAAACTGAAATTCAAGACAGACATTTTCTTGCTACTTGTACATTGCAAATTAAGTCAGTTGTTAACCAATGTCAGGTAAACCAATTTATGGGAAGGACATTGAGCTCGTGAAATAGTTCAGCCTGTAAAGAACGATGAGTGTTGTGTTGCCACATCTGGTGTAGGCTGCTGTTCTTGCTCTTGGTGATTTAAATTCTAGGAGACTGTTTTCCTAATTTTTAATTTCAAAGGACTTGTTGAATTGTAAAATACCCCACTGACAACCTGATAGCACCACTGGTTGTTAATATCTATTTTAATAGTTTTTCTGATGGATATGTGGGCTTTGGTCTGTGTTTTGCATGGTTTCAGTTCTTAGGAAACTGAAAAGGACCTTTCTTTCTAGCAGCGATGACTCTAAACTCGAAGTTAGCAGGTTGATCTAAAGCTTATAATGGATAAAATACCAATACCTACTTTTCTCAAAGTCTTTCCTAATTCAATGTTAGAATTTTGTGTTGCTACAGTTCTGGCTTTCTAAGTGTTTTCCAGTCCCTCAGAGGTGAAAAGTTGCTGTCCTTGGCTACCATTGGGGAAAGGGCTAAAATGAGGCCTAGCTGGAGGGGGTAAAAGGAATTCCTTTGCACAAATTGGAGAGCATAGCCCAAGGAAGTGATCTTCAGGGGCTACTGCAGTGAGAAGAATAGGGAAAATTGCTAGGTTGGAATCCTGGAAGTTGGCCAGTGCAGAGGAAAGGGCTGCTGTTGAGCTGCTGTGATGAAAAAGGGAGTAAGTATCACATGGATGTTTCCTCTGTGAGGGGCGAGTGTGAGCAGATAAGAATCCCCTTTGATGAAAGGGCTTGTCAACACAATTACTGCCACATGTTTAAACTGTGACATAATTTGTAGAGGAGAAGCTCCATTTTTAAAGCTGCCTTCTTAAGGAAGCAGGTTTCAGGGAGTTTTATTGTTCATGTCTACCTGTGTATGTTGAGAAGCCACAAAGGTTTTTCACAGAGTCAGGGCACTAGTAGCATGTGCTCTATGGTTATCACCCATTAGAGAACTGGTACGGTAGAGCCCTTCTGTACTTTTGAGTACAAATGTAGCTGTTTGGTTTTGTTTGGGATTTCTTGGTTCGTTTATTTGCTTGGCAGTGGGCCTAGAACTTTGATGAACATAAGAGGAAGATGCAGTCATCTGTGTGAGAGCAGTCAGAAGTGGTCACGCAGGACGTTGAGCAGGCATTTGTGTCCCGTCCTGTCTTTTCTGCTTGCAGCAGCTGGAGGGATGCTGCGTGGGTTTTGTGCATCTTCTGCGTACGTTATGTGGAAGGAAGTTGAGGAGGATACACACTCTTTTGTGCTAGCTGGTCTGAGGGAGGCAGAGTTTGATGGTGGGCAGTGGGGAGGCAGTAATATTTTCACTTAGTGTGACTGCTCTCTTAAGCTACATCTTCGCAGCTTCACACAACACAGCAGTGGAACAAGGTGCTGCCGCTAGCTGGTGACTCTTGCTTTGCCAGACATTCTCACACTCCCATCTTTGGTAACAGAAACGACAGCTTGGGTAACAGAAATGACTGCTTCATGATCTACTTGAGGCACTTGAGCAGTGTGTTCTGAGAGCAGAGTTGCAGGCAATGCAGAGTTGCAGGCAATGTACATTTGCGGCTCCTGGGTAAAGGTGATCCCCTAAGCATGCTTCTGTCTCCAGCTGGCACATCTGTGTCTAGAAGCCGTGTAGCCTGACTTCCAAAGATGCCTTTTAGGGTGTCCTGCATTGCCACGGCAGTTTCTCTCAATACAAGGCGACAGTGGCTTTGCTGCAGCAGCAAAGTGACAAAGTCTCCTTCCCTGCTGTTCTGGAAGCAGTTGATTCACAATCGTGATCATTGATGTGCTAGATTGATTCCTAATAAGATATTGCCTGGAATGTAAGCCTGCTTTTTCTCTCAAATGTGAAAGCTTAACTCAATTTTCTCTAGTTATATCTTGTGAGATAGTTAATTTGTTCTCAGAAGTGTAACTCCTATTTTATTTAGCAGCCTAGGAAAGTAGGAAGTTGTTTGTGTTGTATCGTTAGAGTTTAGCTTGTGAAAGAATCAAGAGCCCATTCAAAGGATTTTGTGCTATTCTAAACACGCTTCCGTTTTTTTCTTCAGCAACTGTTAAGTTTTGTAACTGCAATAACTGAGACCTTCAATATACTTCGCTTGGAGAAGCTATATGCTGTTCTCAGTCATTGCATTTACCAACATCGAGAAGACGAGGACAAAACTGGACTAGTGAAGGTAATTTTTTTTTTTTTGTCTTGCAGTATTTTCTCTCACTGTTCTGACTGTGGGTGTGATGCATTTGTATGTGTGCGCTCTGGACATAACGCTTCTTTCCTCTTTACTGCTTAGTTGCCTGCGTTACAAGCCTTTTTCAGCCTGGAAGACATTTGTCCATATTTCAAAACCGTTCCTGTAACACAGGCATAATTGTGGGCATTTTCAGCAGGAAAAGGCTTGAACTTGACTACAGTGTGTCCACCCACAGCCCTCTCCAAGCAGTTCATGTCAGTCTGTCAACAGTCCTTTTCCAGAACCTTTGTAGGGGTGGGGGGCTAGAAAGGAGGGTGCTTTTCTCAGTCTGTCACTTCCTCCTTCTCCCCTTACAGACAGTCAGACGTGGTCAATACTTCTTATAGCAGTCGCTCCGCTCTTAAGAAGAATTAAGTATGAAGCCTCAAGAGTGTGAGACTTGTCTACTAACATCATAGTCTGTGTCTAACTAGCACAGCTGGAGCATCTTTAATTTGACATATGGGGAGATGTCAGCTTATGGCGGTTTAATGTTAATGAGTCAAATTCTCGGATCTCTTCCTCTCTGAAAGGATTTCTGAGTTGTCAGAAGACAGCAGAAATCTTCCAGAGGCAGCCTTGTTGGCAGTCAGGCATTGCCGGTGCTGAGTTGATTTAGATATGTTGGGTATTGAGTCTTGAGATTGAAGATCCTTGAATCCATTTGTCTTGGAGATACTAGTGCCTGAGAATAGATAGAATTCTTGATGCCTCTCAGTCTGCTTTAAGACAGGGGGAGCCTTTTCTCTGCGGCTTTAGTCATCTCAATCTCTTCCACATCTGATAAAGAGTTAGAAGGGATGCTCCTTTCTGTTTGTGCAGCAGTGAGGATTCATGCCTTGGATTGAGGGAGCAGGTGAGGGGCTGGAGAACAGGCCTTCTGAGGAACGGCTGAGAGAGCTGGGGTTGTTTAGCCTGGAGAAGAGGAGGCTGAGGGGAGACCTCATTGCTCTCTCCAGCAACCTAAAAGGAAGTAGCGGAGAGGAGGGTGCTGGCCTCTTCTCCCAAGGGAAAGGGGACAGGATGAGAGGAAATGGCCTCAAGCTCCGCCAGGGGAGTTTTAGGCTGAACATGAGGAAAAAAATTTTCATGGAAAGGGTCATTGAGCACTGGTAGAGGCTGTCCAGGGAGGTGGTTGAGTCACCTTCCCCGGGGGTGTTTAAGGGACAGGTGGATGAGGCGCTGAGGGGCAAGGTTTAGTATTGGATAGGAGTGGTTGGACTCGATGATCCGGTGGGTCTTTACGAACCCTGTGATCCTATGATTCAATTGCGTTATATCAGGGTTTGTGAGCTTTTATGACTTAACTTTTCAAGGTTAAATGTAAAGGGACTTTCTTTGTTTCTTCTACCTTTACCTTTAAAGATAAAACTATCTGCTATTTGGAGTGACTGCAAATTGGTCAGTAGCAAGCTCTACTGAAAGACAAGGTAGACTTTAACAAGTAATTATTCAGAGTGCCGGAAATAACATTTCCAGCTTTACTTAGGGCTTCTCAGGAACTGTCTCCTCTTTCTACTTGTTGACACCCTGTTGATACAGACGCATCATCTCTTGATACAGATCCATAGAGTTTCTCTGCCCACTTTCTATTTTGGATGCATTAGGATGTCTTTGAAGCTAGTGGGTACAGCAGGACATTGTGATGGTGGTAGCTAAATATGACTGACAACCGAACGGATGACTTGATTTGTTTTATGAGGAAATAACAGGGTTCTTAAGCTTTTATTTGTGCTGATAGCGCATTTGTCTTTTTTCTTCCTAGGAAATGCAGAAAGAATTGACCGTCTTCTTCCACTGTGGACAGTGACACTTCGGCGCCGTAGTTTTATGTTTTCATTTTATGTTTTTGTCATTGTATAATTAAAAAATGATTATTTGTACACATGTATTTATATAGATAAGAGATTTAAAAATGTATTAATAAAGATGAATTGTAGAAAGGGACAACAGGGGGAGTTGTCCCTTTCCAGCAAGGGACCAGGGGTGGAGTTGTCCCTTTCCAGCAAGGGACCAGGGGTGGAGTTGTCCCTTTCCGGAAAGAGGACCAGGGGTGGAGTTGTCCCTTTCTGGAAACGGACCAGGGGAGGAGTTGTCCCTTTCTGGAAACGGACCAGGGGTGGAGTTGTCCCTTTCTGGAAACGGACCAGGGGTTGAGTGTTATCTTTTCATTGTATGTTTTTGTTACTGTATAATTAATAAATGATTATTTGTACATATGTATTTATGTAGATAAGAGATTTAAAAATGTATTAATAAAGATCAATTGTAGAAAGAGACAACAGGGGGAGGTTTCCCTTTCCAGCAAGGGACCAGGGGTGGAGTTGTCCTTTTCCAGAAACAGGACCAGGGGTGGAGTTGTCCCTTTCCAGAAAGAGGACCAGGGGAGGAGTTGTCCCTTTCTGGAAACGGACCAGGGGAGGAGTTGTCCCTTTCTGGAAACGGACCAGGGGTGGAGTTGTCCCTTTCTGGAAAGGCACCAGGGGTTGAGTGTTATCTTTTCATTGTATGTTTTTGTTACTGTATAATTAATAAATGATTATTTGTACATATGTATTTATATATATAAGAGATGTAAAAATGTATTAATAAAGATCAGTTGTAGAAAGGGACAACAGGGGGAGTTGTCCCTTTCCGGAAAGGGACCAGGGGTGGAGTTGTCCCTTTCCGGAAAGGGACCAGGGGTGGAATTGTCCCTTTCCGGAAAGGGACCAGGGGAGGTGTTGTCCCTTTCTGGAAACGGACCGGGGGTAGAGTGTTATCATTTCATTGTATATTATGGTTACTATATAATTCACAAACAATTATTTGTACATATGTATTTATATATATAAGAGATGTAAAAATGTATTAATAAAGATCAATTGTAGAAAGGGACAACGGGGGGAGGTTTCCCTTTCCAGAAACGGGAGCAGGGGTGGAGTTGTCCTTTTCCAGAAACGGGAGCAGGGGTGGAGTTGTCCGTTTCTGGAAACGGACCAGGGGTGGAGTTGTCCCTTTCCGGAAAAGGACCAGGGGTGGAGTTTTCCCTTTCTGGAAAGGGACCAGGGGTGGAGTGTTATCATTTCATTGTATATTATGGTTACTATATAATTCACAAACAATTATTTGTACATATGTATTTATATATATAAGACATGTAAAAATGTATTAATGAAGATCATTTGTAGAAAGGGACAACAGGGGAAGGTTTCCCTTTCCAGAAAGGGACCAGGGGTGGAGTTGTCCCTTTCCAGAAAGAGGACGAGGGGTGGAGTTGTCCCTTTCCCGAAAGGGACCAGGGGTTGAGTTGTCTCTTTCTGGAAATGGATCAGGGGTGGAGTTGTCCCTTTCTGGAAACGGACCAGGGGTAGAGTGTTATCATTTCATTGTATGTTATGGTTACTGTATAATTCACAAGCAATTATTTGTACATATGTATTTATATATATGAGAGATGTAAAAATGTATTAATAAAGATCAGTTGTAGAAAGGGACAACATGGGGAGGTTTCCCTTTCCAGCAAGGGACCAGGGGTGGAGTTGTCCTTTTCCAGAAACGGGACCAGGGGTGGAGTTGTCCCTTTCGGGAAAGGGACCAGGGGAGGAGTTGTCCCTTTCTGGAAATGGACCAGGGGAGGAGTTGTCCCTTTCTGGAAACGGACCAGGGGTAGAGTGTTATCATTGTATGTTATGGTTACTGTATAATTCACAAGCAATTATTTGTACATATATATTTATATATATAAGAGATGTAAAAATGTATTAATAAAGATCAGTTGTAGAAAGGGACAACAGGGGGAGGTTTCCCTTTCCAGCAAGGGACCAGGGGTGGAGTTGTCCTTTTCCAGAAACGGGACCAGGGGTGGAGTTGTCCCGTTCGGGAAAGGGACCAGGGGAGGAGTTGTCTCTTTCTGGAAATGGATCAGGGGTGGAGTTGTCCCTTTCTGGAAACGGACCAGGGGTAGAGTGTTATCATTGTATGTTATGGTTGCTGTATACTTCAAAAACAATTATTTGTACATATGTATTTATGTAGATAAGAGATGTAAAAATGTATTAATAAAGATCAATTGTAGAAAGGGACAACATGAGGACGTTTCCCTTTCCAGCAAGGGACCAGGGGTGGAGTTGTCCTTTTCCAGAAACGGGACCACGGGTGGAGTTGTCCCTTTCTGGAAACGGACCAGGGGAGGAGTTGTCCCTTTCTGGAAATGGACCAGGGGTGTGGAGTGTTATCATTTCATTGTATGTTATGGTTACTGTATACTTCACGAACAATTATTTGTACGTATGTATTTATATATATAAGAGATGTAAAAATGTATTAATAATGATCAATTGTAGAAAGGGACAACATGGGGAGGTTTCCCTTTCCAGAAACGGGTCGAGGGGTGGAGTTGTCCTTTTCCAGAAACGGGACCAGGGGTGGAGTTGTCCCTTTCTAGAAAGGGACCAGGGGTGGACTGTTATCTTTTCATTGTATGTTGTTGTTACTGTATAATTCACAAATGATTATTTTTACATATGTGTATATGTAGATAAGAGATGTAAAAATAAATTAATAAAGATCAATTGTAGAAAGGGACAACAGGGGGAGGTTTCCCTTTCCAGAAACGGGAGCAGGGGTGGAGTTGTCCTTTTCCAGAAACGGGACCAGGGGTGGAGTTGTCCCTTTACAGAAAGGGACCAAGGGTGGGGACGTCCCTTTCTGGAAACAGATAGGGGTGGAGTTGTCCCTTTCTGGAAACGGACCAGGGGTGGAGTTGTACCTTTCAGGAAATGGACCAGGTCTTGAATGTTATATTTTCGTTGTATTTTGTTGTTACTGCATAATTGACTAAGGATTATTTCTATATATGTATTTATATGTATAAGAGAAGAGATGTAAAAATGTATTAATAAAGATCAAGTGTAGAAAGGGACAAGAGTGGGAGGTTTCCCTTTCCAGCAAGAGACCAGGGGTGGAGTTGTCCCTTTCCGGAAAGGGACAAGGGGTGGAGTTGTCCTTTTCTGGAAACCAGACCAGGGTTGGAGTTACCCCTTTCTGGAAAGGGACCGGGTTTGAGATGTTTCTTTCTGGAAACAAACCAGGAGTGGAGTTGTCCCTTTCCAGAAAGGGATACGGGGTGGACTTGTCCTTTTCCAGAAACGGGACTAGGGGTGCAGTTTTCCTTTCTTGAAAGGGACCAGGGGTGGAGTTTGCCTTGTCCAGAAAGGGACCAGGGCTTGAATTGTTACTTTGTAATAAGTGACCAGGGGTAGTGTTGTCCCTTTCCAGAAAGGGCCCAAGGGTTGATTTGATCCTTTCAAGTTATGCATCGGGGTTGGATGTATTTATATGTATGGATTAATAGAATGTAATTATATGTAATGTGTATATATATAATATAATGTAATTAATGTAAAGGTAATAAAAAAATTTTGCCCAACTTTGGCTGCTGTTATCCATTTCTGCGGGACTGTGGGAGCGGTTTGCTGAGTGCATTCCCCGAAATGACTGAAAAATGGAACGAGAATGTCAGCATGTGGAAGAGGAACCAGGAACATTCCCAGGATCAAAACTTTTATTCCTCAGAGCTTGGATCAGAATTTCTATCACTGCTGTTGACTCAGTACTGTACCTATAGGGGTTTTTTAAACAATTATAATTGCAAGTCTTGATCTTGCTTGACCAGCTGTTAGCAGCTAACTGTTAACAGTCCCCATGGGCCCCAGCTTTATTCATTTTTTGAGGCAAACCGACAGTTTCTCAGTGTCTGAACTACAATTTTAAGCAGCAATGAAGAAGTTGCCCCAAGAAGCGGTAAATGCCCCATCCCTGGAAGCATTCCAGGCTCAGGTTAGATGGGGCCCTGAGCAACCTGATCAAAAGGATAGCAAAGTGCTGCAGTGTGTCCCTAGGAGGCCACAAAGTTGGTGAAGGTTTTAGAGGGGAAGCTGTCTGAGGAGCAGCTAAAGTCACTTGGTCTCTTCGGTGTCGAGAGCGGAGGACTGAGTGGAGGCATCCTTGCAGTCCCCAGCTTCCTCACAGCGGGAGGAGGAGGAGCAGGGCTCTGATGACCAGTGATAGGTGCCAAGGGAAAGGCAGGAAGATGTGCTAGGGGAGGTTTAGGTGGGATATAAGCAAGAGTTTCTTCAGCCGAAGGGTGGTGGAGCACAGGAACAGGTCTCCCAAGGAAGCAGTCATGGCCCCAAGCCTGACAACATTCAAGAAGCATTTGGACAGCACCTGCAGACCCAGGGGGTGAATGTTGGGGTTGTCCTATGCAGGGACAGGGAGGTAATTCTCCCTCTGGACTCGGCAGTGGTGAGACCGCACCTTGACTACTGTGTTCAGTTCTGGGCCCCTCAGCACAAGAAGGATGTTGAGGCTCTGGAGCGAGTCCAGAGAAGAGCGACAAAGCTGGTGAAGGGGCTGGAGAAGAAGCCTTAGGAGGAGCGACTGAGAGAACTGGGGCTGCTTAGCCTGGAGAAGAGGAGGCTGAGGGGAGACCTTATTGCTCTCTACAATTACATGAAAGGAGGCTGTGGAGGTGGGTGCTGGCCTCTTCTCCCAAGTGCCAGGGGACAGGACAAGAGGGAATGGCCTCAAGCTCCGCCAGGGGAGGCTCAGGCTCGACAGAAGGAAAACACATTTCATGGAGAGGGTCATTTCGCAGTGGAACAGTCTGCCCAGTGATGTGGTTAACTCGCTTTCCCTGGAGGTGTTTAAGTTGTGGGTGGATGAGGTACTGAGGGGCATGCTTTAGAAATTGCTGGGAATGGTTGGACTTGATTCCCTCTTGGTCTCTTCCAACCTGGCTGTTCTATGATTTTCTATGAAAACATTTTTGAGATTAGGAGGCAGGTACAGGTAGTTAGGTACGAAGCATTTGTTCCGTACCAGCTCTGGCTGTTTTCTGAGGCCTGCAGTTCTGATTTAGACAGTCAAGTTCTGAGGCAAGAAATGAGAAAATGTTGAGATGGAAACTGACCCTTTGACTGACTCTTACACCACCCGGTGGCTCAACATCAGGATCAGTTGTCTTCAGGACAAGTTCTCTTCAGGACCACAGGGCAGTAGCACTCAGAGAGAAAAGGAGAGAGAGAAAGTGACAGAGAGAGAGAGAAAAAAAAAGGAAAGAGGAGGAAAGATTTTTACTTATTACAAGCAGTTCTCAAGCATATACAACCTTTGCCAATGTTCACATTTCTGTAGGAGAAATACCTTCTTCAGCTTCTCTAATGATCGATGCCGCCACTGATTGCATCCACAATTAAGCCTGGATGCAACTGAGAGCCAAAGAAATATTACTTTGAACTGCACCAAATGTGTCTAGAATTAGTTCCTGATCTTTTATGTTCGTTTTTCCCATTTTGCTAATACGTTGGAGAGCGGCCACTGCTGCGTTCCCAAAGACAAAAGGGAAGCTTGTAAAGGCTGTTGTATTTTTGCCAAATCAAAAGTTGTAGCAGCTCATTTGTTCAACAATACCTCTGAATCGATGCTGTTCAGAAGCCCCAGTCCGCTTCCCAAAACACCAGTCAGGTCTCTCAATATTCGTCTTTGAGAAGTGCACCAAATCCCTCTGGGCCCATCAAACCTTCAGGACAAAGCACACTGTGGTCCTGTTTAAAAATCATCTGAAACTTAGTAGCATTGAATAACTAATTTTCAGCATAAATTAATGTGTCACATACAGTTAAAATAGGTTGTGGTCTTTCCACAAGGATCAAACAGCTTCTATACAGATGTCAAAAATGCCCTACCTGTAAACCTGGCCTTGTTTGCTGGAACACACAGGAGCAAGACCATCAATCTTATCAAAGGATATAATTGAAGGTTGCATCCGGTAGGCCTAGAACGAAAACACAAGAATACTGACATAAGTAAAACAAGTCTAAACATGTCTATTCCAGTATTAACCAATAGTGCTAAATGACTTGGCGAACAAGTACCGGGTGCTCCAGGAGGAAACTAGTCCTGAGGATGGTGGTCATCATAGCCTAGTATCCTTTCCTAGGCTACACAGTCCTCAGAAGAAAATCACAACAACCTCTGCTAAGAAAAAAATCACAACCTCCTCCACAAAGAAGAAGAGGAGGGTGATTGTTGTAGGGGACTCCCTCCTCAAAGGAGCGGAGGGACCCATTTGCAGACCTGACCCGCTCCACAGGGAGGTCTGCTGCCTACCAGGGGCATCAGGGCTGGAAGTAGCTGGGAAACTCCCCTCCCTGATCCATGAGACGGACTACTACCCTCTGGTAGTAGTCCAGACTGGTAATGATGGCCTAGCCAACAGAAAGGCTAAGGACATCAAAAAAGACTTCAGGGCCCTTGGGAAGACGATGGAGGGCTCAGGGGCACAGGTGGTGTTCTGCTCCATCCCCAGGATACATGGAGCAGACCCACAGGACACTAAGAAGGACTCAATTAATGCCTGGCTCGGAACCTGGTGCGAGGAAAAGGGCTTTGGGTTCTTTGACCACGGAGTGGTTCGTGCACCCCCTGACATGGGTGCAAAGGTTGGGACACGTGGGTCTCCTAGTGGGGCTAAGGCCCTTGCTAAAAACCTAGCTAAGCTCATAAATAGAGCTTTAAACTAGGTGTGAAGGGGGAGGGGATCCAGTCCAGGCTAGACAACCGCGTGCCTGGATGTAGGCCACTGGAGTTTAGGAAGGGGCGTGCTGGTGAGGACCACCAGCGCGTCACCATACGCGCTGTATGTGGGGGAGAATGCAGCCTCGCTCAACAAGGGAGATATAGATATTCTGGCATCAACTACTCCAGGAGGAGTAGTCCCCTCTAGGAGGGCTGAAGGCTGTGCTACTCAGCTGAAGTGCATTTACACCAATGCACGCAGCATGGGGAACAAGATGGAAGAGCTGGAAGCCGTTGTAGGGCAAGGTGCCTTTGATGTCATTGCCATCACGGAAACGTGGTGGGATGACTCTTATAACTGGAGTTCGGGTATGGTGGGGTATAAACTCTTCAGGAGGGATAGAAAGGGTAGGAGAGGGGGTGGAGTAGCCCTCTTTGTAAGGGAGGACTTGGACACCTCCGAGATGGACTGTGGCGATGAGGAGATTGAGTGCCTGTGGGTTAAGATCAAGGGAGCCCATAAGAAGGGAGACTTTGTGATGGGAGTCTGTTACAGGCCACCCAGCCAAGGAGAAGCAGCTGATGAGCTCTTCTTTAAACAGTTGGGGTCAATCTCCAAGTCAGTGCCTCTTGTCCTTGTGGGAGACTTCAATCTCCCTGATATCTGTTGGGAGTACAACACAGCAGAAAGGAAGCAGTCTAGGAGGTTCCTGGAGTGCGTGGAAGACAACTTCCTTGCACAGCTGGTCAACGAACCTACGAGGGAAGGTGCCCTCCTGGACTTGCTGTTTGTCAACAGAGAGGGCCTTGTGGGGGATGTGAGAGTAGGGGGGTCGCCTAGCTCTTAGTGATCATGAGATGATAGGGTTTTCTGTCCTAGGTGAAGCGCAGAGGGTACTAAGCAGGACGGTTGCGCTAAATTTTCAGAGGGCAGACTTTGAACTGTTTGGAAGGCTGGTTGGCAAAGTCTTCTGGGAGACAGCACTTGAGGGCAAGGGAGCCCATGAGGGCTGGGAGTTCCTCAAAAAGGAGATCCTGGCAGCTCAGGAGAAAGCCATCCCCGTGTTCTGGAAAAAAGGCCGGCAGAGGAAAAAAAACAGCTTGGTTAAGTAGGGAAATCTTGAGTCAAATTAGAAAAAAAAGGAAGGTTTATAGGCTCTGGAAGGGGAGACAGGCCTCTTGGGGGGACTTCAGGAGGGAAGCGAGGCTATGTAGGGAAAAAATCAGAGGGGCTAAGGCCGAGCTAGAGATCAGATTAGCTAAGTCAGCAAAAGACAATAAAAAAATTTTTTTATAAGTATATTAACAGTAAAAGGAGGACAAGGGAGATCATACAGTCCCTTTTGGACTCAGAGGGAACAGCAGTGACAGGGGATGAGGAGAAGGCTGAGGTACTTAATGCCTTCTTTGCCTCAGTCTTTAATTGTAAAGAAAGCTGTTCCCTCTGTGTAGATACCCGGGAAACAGAGGAGCAATATGAGGCTCCCATAGTCCAAGAGGAGGTGGTCAGAGCCTTGCTTGGCCAGCTGGACACCCACAAGTCCATGGGGCCAGATGGGATACATCCTAGGGTTTTGAGGAAGCTGGCGGATGTATTGGCCAAACCCCTTTCCATCATCTTCCAGCAGTCCTAGAAGACTGGGGAGGTACCTCTGGACTGGAGACTGGCTGATGTAGTTCCCATTTACAAGAAGGGTAGCAGGGAGGATCCCGGGAACTACAGGCCAGTCAGTCTGACCTCAGTGCCAGGGAAAGTCATGGAACAGGTGATCTTGAGTGCTATCATGAAGCACTTACAAGAGAACCGGGTGATCAGGCCCAGTCAACATGGGTTTACCAGAGGCAGGTCGTGCCAAACCAACCTGATCGCCTTCTATGACAAAGTCACTCGGCTGCTGGATGAAGGAAAGGCTGTGGATGTGGTCTTTCTGGACTTCAGTAAAGCCTTTGACACAGTTTCTCACAGCATTCTGCTGCGGAAACTGTCAGCCTCTGGCCTGGACAGACACACACTCTCCTGGGTAGAAAACTGGCTGGATGGCCGGGCCCAGAGAGTGGTGGGAAATGGTGTTAAGTCCAGCTGGAGGCCAGTGACAAGTGGTGTTCCCCAGGGCTCAGTGCTGGGTCCAGTCCTGTTCAAAGTCTTCATCAATGACCTGGATGAGGGCATTGAGGGTACCCTTAGCAAGTTTGCAGATGACACTAAGCTGTGTGCAAGTGTCGATCTGCTGGAGGGTAGGGAGGCTTTGCAAAGGGACCTGGACAGGCTGGACCGCTGGGCAGTGTCCAACGGCATGAGGTTTAACATGGCCAAATGCTGGGTCCTGCACTTGGGGCACAACAACCCTATGCAGAGCTACAGACTGGGAGCAGCCTGGCTGGAAAACTGCCAGGAGTAGAGGGACCTGGGGGTGTTGGTCGACAGCCAACTGAACATGAGCCAGCAGTGTGCCCAGGTGGCCAAGAAGGCCAATGGCATCCTGGCTTGTATCAGAAACGGTGTGAGCAGCAGGTCCAGGGAGGTGATTCTCCCTCTGTATTCAGCACTGGTGAGGCCGCTCCTTGAATATTGTGTCCAGTTCTGGGCCCCTCACCACAAGAAGGATGTTGAGGCTCTGGAGCAAGTCCAGAGAAGAGCAACGAGGCTGGTGAAGGGGCTGGAGAACAGACCCTATGAGGAGCGGCTGAGAGAGCTGGGGTTGTTTAGCCTGGAGAAGAGGAGGCTGAGGGGAGACCTCATTACTCTCTACGAGTACCTGAAAGGTGGTTGTGGAGAGGAGGGAATGGCCTCTTCTCCCAAGTGCCAGGGGACAGGATGAGAGGGAATGGCCTCAAGCTCCGCCAGGGTAGGTTTAGGCTGGAGATTAGGAGGAGGTTTTTCACGCAGAGGGTCATTGGGCATTGGAACAGGCTGCCCAGGGAGGTGGTTGATTCACCTTCCCTGGAGGTGTTTAAGACACCGGTGGATGAGGTCTTGAGGGACTTGGTTTAGTGTTAGATAGGAATGGTTGGACTAGAAGATCCGATGGGTCCCTTCCAACCTGGTTGTTCTGTGATTCTGTGATTCTGTGACAGCCATTAAAGCTGGCACCAGGCTGCTGCATCCAGCTAAAGCAGGCACAGGGCATCAAGGCTGCAGCAAGAGAGGAAATAATCCAAGGAGCGTTATAGGAAATATTAAGAGAGTAGAAAAGTACGCCTCACAGAGAAAAGCTGAATTCAGGTTGGATGGAGCCTTGGGCAGCCCGATCTAATGGGATGTCCCTGCCCAGGGCAGGGGTTTGGAACTAGATGCTATTGGAGGTCCCTTCCGGCCCAAACCGTGCTATGATTCTCAAGTCCTACCTGAACAAAAGGGTCAGCAGTCATGACTAGATGAAAAAGGGAACCAAAACTGAAACCCTTCTATCCGGTGACATAAAAAGAAATGGGAGAAAAGCAGGGAAAGCTCAAGGATAGCAATGAGCTGCCCAGATGAACGGTGTGCGCTTCCCATCTTGTGATGGGAACTCCCTGAAGACTGAGGTTCTGCAGGGGTGCACAGGGAAGTTTGTGACCTGAAGGGATAGAAGTTTTAACACCTACAGTTCCTCCCAAATCAAAAGTTGGACCAATGATTGATGAGGTTGGCCCTTTTGGAATTGGAAACACCAGTCACCAACAAGTGTTATTTAAACCAGACTGGTGTCTTAAAAGGGTTCAATTGTTGATGCAAAATAATGTTTGAGACATTCAACCTGCCTGTTCTCCCTTCTTACACACCTCTTCTGAGGGATGGACCACCTGGTTACATAGATCTTCTCAAAGACGAATATTGAGAGACCTGACTGGTCTTTTGGGAAGCGGACTGGGGCTTCTGAATAGCATCGATTCAGAGGTATTGTTGAACAAATGAGCTGCTACAACTTTTGATTTGGCAAAAATACAACAGCCTTTACAAGCTTCCCTTTTGTCTTTGGGAACGCAGCAGTGGTCGCTCTCCAACGTATTACCAAAATGGGAAAAACGAACATAAAAGATCAGGAACTAATTCTAGACACATTTGGTGCAGTTCAAAGTAATATTTCTTTGGCTCTCAGTTGCATCCAGGCTTAATTGTGGATGCAATCAGTGGCAGCATTGATCATTAGAGAAGCTGAAGAATGTATTTCTCCTACAGAAATATGAAAAATAATTTGAGCTAATGCTAAGGATTTTGAAAAGAACCTCCAGTCTTGGTGGAAGTTGGTTAATTTTTACCTATGACCCTCTTAAGAGCACTGTCACAGCATATGTGTTAACCATTCCAAATGCTTTAGTAGCTCTGATTTCTCCTGTTTTCACATTAGGCTTGAAGCACAATGGAACTATGCTCTGTCCTTTCGAGCATAGAGCACGGGCCCAAAAGGTGAATTATAAATGGCAAAGAGTAGACCTGGAGTCCTGCATTGTGTGGGAACAACTAGGATTTATTTGTGAAAGTAACACCATCAGAACACAAGATTTTTGCCTAGACACTGACCAAAAGGTTTGCCATTTTAAGGTTGGTCCTGAAGTTGACCCTAATAGTGTAATAATTAACATTGGCAAAGGTTGTGTATGCTTGAGAACTGCTTGCAATAAGTAAAAATCTTTCCTCCTCTTTCCTTTTTTTTTTTCTCTCTCTCTCTCTGTCACTTTCTCTCTCTCCTTTTCTCTCTGAGTGCTACTGCCCTGTGGTCCTGAAGAGAACTTGTCCTGAAGACAACTGATCCTGATGTTGAGCCACCGGGTGGTGTAAGAGTCAGTCAAAGGGTCAGTTTCCATCTCAACATTTTCTCATTTCTTGCCTCAGAACTTGACTGTCTAAATCAGAACTGCAGGCCTCAGAAAACAGCCAGAGCTGGTACGGAACGAATGCTTCGTACCTAACTACCTGTACCTTCCTCCTAATCTCAAAAATGTTTTCATAGAAAATCATAGAACAACCAGGTTGGAAGAGACCAAGAGGGAATCAAGTCCAACCATTCCCAGCAATTTCTAAAGCATGCCCCTCAGTACCTCATCCACCCACAACTTAAACACCTCCAGGGAAAGCGAGTTAACCACATCACTGGGCAGACTGTTCCACTGCCAAATGACCCTCTCCATGAAATGTGTTTTCTTTCTGTCGAGCCTGAGCCTCCCCTGGCGGAGCTTGAGGCCATTCCCTCTTGTCCTGTCCCCTGGCACTTGGGAGAAGAGGCCAGCACCCACCTCCACAGCCTCCTTTCATGTCATTGTAGAGAGCAATAAGGTCTCCCCTCAGCCTCCTCTTCTCCAGGCTAAGCAGCCCCACTTCTCTCAGTCGCTCCTCCTAAGGCTTCTTCTCCAGCCCCTTCACCAGCTTTGTCGCTCTTCTCTGGACTCGCTCCAGAGCCTCAACATCCTTCTTGTGCTGAGGGGCCCAGAACTGAACACAGTAGTCAAGGTGCGGTCTCACCACTGCCGAGTCCAGAGGGAGAATTACCTCCCTGTCCCTGCATAGGACAACCCCAACATTCACCCCCTGGGTCTGCAGGTGCTGTCCAAATGCTTCTTGAATGTTGTCAGGCTTGGGGCCATGACTGCTTCCTTGGGAGACCTGTTCCTGTGCTCCACCACCCTTCGGCTGAAGAAACTCTTGCTTATATCCCACCTAAACCTCCCCTAGCACATCTTCCTGCCTTTCCCTTGGCACCTATCACTGGTCATCAGAGCCCTGCTCCTCCTCCTCCCGCTGTGAGGAAGCTGGGGACTGCAAGGATACCTCCACTCAGTCCTCTGCTCTCGACACCAAAGAGACCAAGTGACTTTAGCTGCTCCTCAGACAGCTTCCCCTCTAAAACCTTCAACAACTTTGTGGCCTCCTAGGGACACACTGCAGCACTTTGCTATCCTTTTGATCAGGTTGCTCAGAGGCCCATCTAACCTGAGCCTGGAATGCTTCCAGGGATGGGGCATTTACCGCTTCTTGGGGCAACTTCTTCATTGCTGCTTAAAATTGTAGTTCAGACACTGAGAAACTGACAGTTTGCCTCAAAAACTGAATAAAGCTGGGGCCCATGGGGACTGTTAACAGTTAGCTGCTAACAGCTGGTCAAGCAAGATCAAGACTTGCAATTATAATTGTTTAAAAAAACCCTATAGGTACAGTACTGAGTCAACAGCAGTGATAGAAATTCTGATCCAAGCTCTGAGGAATAAAAGTTTTGATCCTGGGAATGTTCCTGGTTCCTCTTCCACATGCTGACATTCTCGTTCCATTTTTCAGTCATTTCGGGGAATGCACTCAGCAAACCGCTCCCACAGTCCCGCAGAAATGGATAACAGCAGCCAAAGTTAAGCAAAAATTCTTTTATTACATTTACATTAATTACATTACATGATATATATACACATTACATATAATTACATTCTATTAATCCATACATATAAATACATCCAACCCCGATGCATAACTTGAAAGGATCAAATCAACCCTTGGGCCCTTTCTGGAAAGGGACAACACTACCCCTGGTCACTTATTACAAAGGAACAATTCAAGCCCTGGTCCCTTTCTGGACAAGGCAAACTCCACCCCTGGTCCCTTTCAAGAAAGGACCACTCCACCCCTGGTCCCGTTTCTGGAAAAGGACAAGTCCACCCCATGTCCCTTTCTGGAAAGGGACAACTCCACTCCTGGTTTGTTTCCAGAAAGTAACATCTCAAACATCTCAAACCTTTCCAGAAAGGGGTAACTCCAACCCTGGTCCTGTTTCCAGAAAAGGATAACTCCACCCCTGGTCCCTTGCTGGAAAGGGAAACCTCCCACTCTTGTCCCTTTCTACACTTCATCTTTATTAATACATTTTTACATCTCTTATACATATAAATACATATATAGAAATAATCCTTAATCAATTGTGCAGTAACAGCAAAATACAATGAAAATATAACATTCCAGACCTGGTCCATTTCCAGAAAGATACAACTCCACCCCTGGTCCTTTTCTGGAAAAGGACAACTCCACCACTGGTCCCTTTTGGGAAAGGGACAACTCCACCCCAGGTCCCTTGCTGGAAAGGGAAACCTCCCCCTGTTGTCCCTTTCTAAAACTGATCTTTATTAATATATTTTCACAATTCTTATCTACATAAATACATATGTACAAATAATCATTTGTGAATTATACAGTAACAAAAACATACAATGAAAAGATAACACTCAACCCCTGGTCCCTTTCCAGAAAGGGACAACTCCACCCTTGGTCCGTTTCCAGAAAGGGACAACTCCACCCCTGGTCCTTTTCCAGAAAGGGACAACTCCACCCCTGGTCCCTGTCTAGAAAGGGACAACTCCACCCCTGGTCCTCTTTCTGGAAAGGGACAACTCCACCCCTGGTCCTCTTTCTAGAAAGGGACAACTCCACCCCTGGTCCTCTTTCTAGAAAGGGACAACTCCACCCCTGGTCCTCTTTCTAGAAAGGGACAACTCCACCCCTGGTCCTCTTTCTAGAAAGGGACAACTCCACCCCTGGTCCCTTTCCAGAAAGGGACAACTCCACCCCGGTCCCTTTCCAGAAAGGGACAACTCCACCCCGGTCCCTTTCCAGAAAGGGACAACTCCACCCCTGGTCCCTTTCCAGAAAGGGACAACTCCACCCCTGGTCCCTTTCCTGAAAGGGACAACTCCACCCTGGTCCCTTTCCAGAAAGGGAAACCTCCCCCTGTTGTCCCTTTCTAAAACTGATCTTTATTAATATATTTTTACAATTCTTATCTACATAAATACATATGTACAAATAATCATTTGTGAATTATACAGTAACAAAAACATACAATGAAAAGATAACACTCCACCCCTGGTCCCTTTCCAGAAAGGGACAACTCCACCCCTGGTCCATTTCCAGAAAGGGACAACTCCACCCCTGGTCCTTTTCCAGAAAGGGACAACTCCACACCTGGTCCCTGCCTAGAAAGGGACAACTCCACCCCTGGTCCTCTGTCTAGAAAGGGACAACTCCACCCCTGGTCCTCTTTCTGGAAAGGGACAACTCCACCCCTGGTCCTCTTTCTGGAAAGGGACAACTCCACCCCTGGTCCTCTTTCTAGAAAGGGACAACTCCACACCTGGTCCTCTTTCTAGAAAGGGACAACTCCACCCCTGGTCCTCTTTCTAGAAAGGGACAACTCCACCCCTGGTCCTCTTTCTAGAAAGGGACAACTCCACCCCTGGTCCTCTTTCTGGAAAGGGACAACTCCACCCCTGGTCCTCTTTCTAGAAAGGGACAACTCCTCCCCGGTCCCTTTCCAGAAAGGGACAACTCCACCCCTGGTCCCTTGCTGGAAAGGGAAACCTCCCCCTGTTGTCCCTTTCTACAATTGATCTTTATTAATACATTTTTAAATCTCTTATCTACATAAATACATGTGTACAAATAATCATTTTTGAATTATACAATGACAAAAACATAAAATGAAAAGATAAAACTACGGTGCCGAAGCATCTCTGGGCACAGGGGAAGAAGACTGTCAATTCTTTCTGCATTTCCTAGGAAGAAAAAAGACAAACGCGCTGTCAGCACAAATAAAAGCTTAAGAACCCTGTTATTTCCTCCAGCTGGAGACAGAAGCATCCTTAGGGGATCACCTTTACCCAGGAGATACAAATGTACATTGCCTGCAACTCTGCTCAAGAGCCTCAAGTAGATCATGAAGCAGAGTCATTTCTGTTACCAAAGCTGTCGTTTCTGTTACCAAAGATGGGAGTGTGAGAATGTCTGGCAAAGCAAGAGTCACCAGCTAGCGGCAGTACCTTGTTCCACTGCTGTGTTGTGTGAAACTGCGAAGATGTAGCTTAAGAGAGCAGTCACACTAAGTGAAAATATTACTGCCTCCCCACTGCCCATCATCAAACTCTGCCTCCCTCAGACCAGCTAGCACAAAAGAGCGTGTATCCTCCTCAACTTCCTTCCACATAACGTACGCAAAAGATGCACAAAACCCACGCAGCATCCCTCCAGCTGCTGCAAGCAGAAAAGACAGGACGGGACACAAATGCCTGCTCAACGTCCTGCGTGACCACTTCTGACTGCTCTCACACAGATGACTGCATCTTCCTCTTATGTTCATCAAAGTTCTAGGCCCACTGCCAAGCAAATAAACAAACCAAGAAATCCCAAACAAAACCAAACAGCTACATTTGTACTCAAAAGTACAGAAGGGCTCTACCGTACCAGTTCTCTAATGGGTGATAACCATGGAGCACATGCTACTAGTGCCCTGACTCTGTGAAAAACCTTTGTGGCCTCCCAACATACACAGGCAGACATGAACAATAAAACTCCCTGAAACCTGCTTCCTTAAGAAGGCAGCTTTAAAAATAGAGCTTCTCCTCTACAAATTAAACTGCCACAGTTTAAACATGTGGCAGTAATTGTGCTGACAAGCCCTTTCATCAAAGGGAATTCTCATCTGCTCACACTCGCCCCTCACAGAGGAAACATCCATGTGATACTCCCTTTTTCATCACAGCAGCTCAACAGCAGCCCTTTCCTCTGCACTGCCCAACTTCCAGGATTCCAACCTAGCAATTTTCCCTATTCTTCTCACTGCAGTAGCCCCTGAAGATCACTTCCTTGGGCTATGCTCTCCAATTTGTGCAAAGGAATTCCTTTTACCCCCTGCTGCTAGGCCTCATTTTAGCCCTTTCCCTAACGGTAGCCAAGAAGAACAACTTTTCACCTCTGAGGGACTGGAAAAGACTTAGCCAGAACTGTAGCAACACAAAATTCTAACATTGAATTAGGAAAGACTTTGAGAAAAGTAGGTATTAGTATTTTATCCACTATAAGCTTTAGATCAACCTGCTAACTTCAAGTTTAGAGTCATCTCTGCTAGAAAGAAAGGTCCTTTTCAGTTTCCTAAGAACTGAAACCATGCAAAACACAGACCAAAGCCCACATATCCATCAGAAAAACTATTAAGATATTAACAGCCAGTGGTGCTATCAGGTTGTCAGTGGGGTATTTTACAATTCAACAAGTCCTTTGAAATTAAAAATTAGGAAGAGAAAACAGTCTCCTAGAATTTAAATCACCAAGAGCAAGAACAGCAGCCTACACCAGATGTGGCAATACAACACTCATCGTTCTTTACAGGCTGAACTATTTCACGAGCTCAATGTCCTTCCCATAAATTGTTTTAACTGGCATTGGTTAACAACTGACTTAATTTGCAATGTACACGTAGCAAGAAAATGTCTTTCTTGAATTTCAGCTTTGTGAATACTAGACTTACTTTGAGCTGACAGTAATGTGCAATCTCAGGCCGTGTGACAATTTCCTTTGCTCTCTTGACTCCGACGAATGCATCTGTAATGACACAGATTTCTTAAGTCAGGATTTCTCTTTCTTTGAAATACAGCATTAGTGCCGTATCCTGTACCCAGAACATAGTCTCTCTCTGCAATGACAGACACCAACCTGAAACAAAACCATCAGCTTCAAGATTTTTTTTTTCAAACACAGAACTCCTACTTTAGAGAGCAAGTACTACTGCAAAGCAAAGTTCTTAGGTGAAGTCGCTTACTACATGAACAACTAAAGATGAACAGAAAAGCCTTTGGAGACAAGCCCTTCTTCAAAACTTACAAAGCTGTAAACTTCGAAAGCTAAACACAGCTTGGGCAAAACTAGAGACAATTTTAAGCTTCTAAGGAAGCTTGGTGTTTCACGCTAAAGCAGAAATGGACAAGGAATGTGTGCAGGAGCCCCAGGATAGGCTTCATTGTGAAGCTTTAGGTGTTTCCAAGACAACTGAGGGTACGGGGCACCTGAAATTCCGTATCTTGGTCCTTAATCTCCAGTAAAGTTTATACAAGGGTAGCTTAGCGATTCAAGAACTCTCAAACACAAGTATAAGAGCACTTCTTGATAGAAAATTACCACTAAAGCAAACACTGTCAACTTGCAGTTACCAGAGTTTTATGTGTACAATATCCTCACCTGTGTTGGGGTTTGGTGCAGGAGGTTTAGCAGCTTGATTCAAAATCAGGTCCTCAAAAAACATTCTTCGCTCCTGCTCATTAGGCAATTGGATGTCGAAAACTTCATAATCATTTAGAAACAATGCTCTTAGCTAAAGCATAGAACAAAAAGATAATTCAGAGATAAGGCCACACCAATCCTTGTTAAGCTGAAATTAAACTGTTGCGGAATTTGTTAAAAGTATAAAAACTTATCTAGATAAATTAAACCTCTTCACAGCATTTGATGATAAACTTATCTAAGTAAGGCCTCCCCAAGTAACCGAGATAAAATAATAAAAGCAGCATATTTGCATTTTGAAGAACTTCCTTTAAGGCACACTCTCAGATGTCTAGAAAGCTAAGCACGTGCTCTTACTCAATTTTGTTAAGGAATACAATACAGAATTTATTTCCAAGTCACTTAAGGAGAAGTTGGAACTTAGAGCTTTCTAATTTGTAAAGCTTTCATTTACAGAAAGAAAGAAATCAAAATTCTTATTTAAGAACTTAAATTTGAAATTATATTGCATCATCAACTGTGTGACCACTGTACTTGTTCAGGGAAAACACCTTTTGCTCTTCAGTAACAACATTTTCCGTAAAAGTAGCTTTTTCCTGTTTACTTTTCAAGCACCGTATACTCTTGACTAAGAGCATACTAAACCGTCTGGAAGTCATTGGAATTATTGCCTGAAGTACATTTTGGCAAATGTCTAATAAGCATCAATGTATGAGAAGAAGAATAAGAGAGTTTCACATAATGCTTTCAGCACCGTTTGGTCTAAACAGATTTTAAGCGACCCGGTTAGGGTGCCTGAGGAATAACACTATGGATTTGCTTAAGAGTGTACACTACTCCAGCACTTCAAGGATTTATAAATTAACAAGAAACTGAATAGAAGAGTAAGAAAAGTAACAACAGAAATACCTCTTCTGGGAGAGTTGCATGACGCACATCAGAAGTTGCAAGCAGCAAAACTGGAGCAAATGATGGAATGTTAAGCAGGGATGTTGTAAATGTCGCTCTCACTGTAGCTCCAACAGCCTCCCACCACAAATGGATATGTGGGATATAAATTATACTTGGTGCTGTTCGCTGCGCTTCTCGCAACAACTGGTAAAAGGAAAACTTGGATAAGAAACCTAAGCCTCGTAGAACAGGCTAAGAAAGAGCTACATATCAGTGAAATTATCTTACAAAATAGGAGTACGTGAAGCCAAAACGCCAAAACAAACCGACAAAAGAACAACTCCTTAACCCTAAGGTAAAATTTGCCCTTGGACTCAAATACAGACATTGCTACATGGACAGAAGCAGGCCTGAACCTCTACTTGACATTAGAATTAATTACTTAGGTGTGCGACAACTTCTAAGGAGCTCAGCTAGCGTGGTAGTGTGCCCGAAAAACAAGACTAAAACCTATCAGCAGGATGTATTAGTCTGGGTAAAATGCTGCGTGACTGTGTCTACACCGTTCTCAGCTCTGAGCAGGCACATATCCCAGTCAGTCTGGAGCACAATCTGAACAAAGAGCTGTGTGAGAAGACGAGGGCTGCCCATGTAAAAGAAGCCTGGGCGCCCTGGGCGGCGGCGGAGAAGGAGGCTTGGGAGGAGGCGAGGGAGGAGGGGCTCGCGCCGCCCAGCCAATCCCGCGGCGGCAGAACCGGCGGCTTCAACTTTTTCGCGGCAAAACGGCTGAAAGTCGCAGTGCGCCCCCGTGTGTCCCTCCGCCGCCGGGACTCGCTGCCAGGGCACACAAAAAGTAGTTACTGTTCCAAAACGTGAACTGTTGCTAGGAAGGTTAAAGTAGACTGAAGTTCTCCCAAGTAACTGTATCTTTTGCACCTCTGCAAAAATGTCTCTCGGATAGCATAGGTTTTATGGCATTTTTCCCAAAGACTCTTTTCCCTACACTGTTACTTCCTCTGTTCAGTATGATGTTCGCTGATAAATAATCGCTGTCAGAATAAGATTAAAAGTAGGCCTTGGAAATCAACGGTAGATGCATAAAGTTTCTGGGGAAAATCATACATCGGCATGTAAGTGGGAAACAGACTCTGTCCCCAGCTCTTGCCTGGTTCCACACCATTGATGGAGATCCCTCCCTCACGCTGCCCTCAGAAAGGATGCTCACTTTCTATAGCTCTAAAACGAGTCTTAGAGAGGTTATGTTCCAGGGTCTTTGGTATCTTTGTGGTTTGTGATCTGTGCTCAACAGGTGTGTCTTTCCCTATGGTCTCCTGCTTGCAACCTTCCCCTGTCTCAAATGGCAGGTGAGACAGAGCTGAAGCAGCTCCCAATTAGCGAGACTCTTGTCAAGTTCATCCTGAAATTAGTCCTAGGAAACCAACAGAAGATGTCTAAGGATTCTGGGGAGAATTACATCTCTGCATGCAAGTAGGAAATTCCATCCCCAGCTCTTGTCTGCTTCCACACACCTGATGCAGGTCGCTCCCTCCTGTTGCCAGGCCCTGAGCAAGGATGCTCGCTTGCTAGAGCTCCTCAAGGAGTCTTGCAGAGTTGCTCTGCCAGCACGTCCAGCATCACTGTGGTTTGTGTTCAGTGCCATCTGTGCTGGACAGGTGTGTCTTTTCCTATGGTCACTTGTTTGCAGCCTTCCCCTGTCTCAAACGCAAGGTCAGGCAGAGCTGGAGCCAGCTCCAAATGAGCAACAGAGCGCAGAATCCTAGAATCCTAGAATCACCAGGTTGGAAGAGACCCACCGGATCATCGAGTCCAACCATTCCTATCAACCACTAAACCATGTCCCTCAGTGCCTCGTCCACCCGTCCCTTAAACATCTTCAGGGAAGGGGACTCAACCCCCTCCCTGGGCAGCCTCTCCTAGTGCCCCATGACCCTTCCTGTGGGATTGTTTTTTCCCGACATCTAGTCTGAATCTCCCCTGGGGCAGCTGGAGGCCATTCCCTCTGTCCTGTCCCCTGTCCCCTGGGAGAAGAGCCCAGCTCCCTCCTCTCCACAACCTCCTCAATTTTTCACCTCTAAGTGACATTTCATGGAAACAGAAACACTGACTGTGCTGAAACATACTGATTTCAGTGAAATTTCTGATAGAAAGTTAGAGGAACCGATGGTTTTGACTTTCTCATTCCACTTTATTGAAATGTTTTCAGTAACTCAGAAAGGTTTCATTTTTACTTTCTCACTCTGTTTTATTTCACCTTGATTTTATACAGTGATCCTTTCGACACTGTGCTTCTAGAAGAAGTCTGTCTAGAAAGCTGCCTGGAGGAGAAGGAGCTGGGGGTGTTGGTTGACAGCGACTGACCATGAGCCAGCAGTGTGCCCAGGTGGCCAAGAAGGCCAATGGCATCCTGGCTTGGATCAGAAAGGGTGTGAGCAGCAGGTCCAGGGAGGTTCTTCTCCCTCTGTCCTCAGCACTGGTGAGACCGCAGCTTGAGGCCATTCCCTCTGTCCTGTCCCCTGTCCCCCGGGAGAAGAGCCCAGCTCCCTCCTCTCCACAAGCTCCTTCCAGGTGCTTTCCCAGAGCCAGGAGGTCTCCCTGCCCTCAGCCTCCTCTTCTCCAGGCTAAACCCCCCCAGCTCCCGCAGCCGCTCCTCAGCCCCCTCGGCCCAGGAGCTGGGGGAGGGGCGTGGGCAGCACGACACGCGCCGCTGGGCTCGGGGCGCCCCCTCCCGTCTCTCCCCGAGGGGCGGGGCCTCGGTCGGGCGGATACCGCGGAGGGATCGCGACGCGTTGGCCTCGCTCGGCTTGTGCTGGGAAGCGCTGCGCGTCCTCCCTCCGGCTCCGAGTCCATCTTCGTGGAGCCCCTCGGGGGTGGCCGCCGCATCTGGATCCCATCCGAGGCGGCCGGAGCCCGCAGGACGCGGAGAGCCGGCGAGGCGGTGAGTTAGCGGCTAGGGGAGGAGGGGAGTTTGATGGACTCGCCCGCAGCCCCAGCCTCGCCCCGCGGGTTGGGGTCACCCCCCGGGGAGGGGACAGCTCCCCGCATCGCCGCTCCCTTGGGGAACTTCTTCGGTTGCAAATGTCATCCTGGCGAGATCTCGGCGAGCGCTTGAGTGGGGGTGAGGCTGGCGGAGAGCGGTGGCCGTTAGGATTCCAAAACTGCCTCGGAAACCGGTGCTCGGCGTAACGTTCCTCAGCTCCTTTGCCCTCTGCTTTCGCAAGGCCTCGTGTAGTCGGAAATCGAGGCTCTTCCTTCCGAAGTTGTCCTTGCTTGAAAGTCGGGGTAGGTGAAGGTGGAGCTGTGTGAGCAGTGCAGGTGACCCGCTCCTTCTTGCCTTTGTGCTCGGGATGAAAATCCCTTCGTGGGAAATAGGCAGAGCCGCAGGGAGATGTGTGGATGTGTTGTAATGCGGCTCCATCCCTCTAGGGTTTGGTCTCGGTGTGTCTGTAGCTGCTGCTGGGGGCTGGCAGCCCAGTCTTTGCTGCAATCCTCTTGGCTGTTGTCTGTGCCAGAGCCCAGCAGCTGCTGATCTGGTCGGGGCAGTGGGATGCAGAGTGCTATGAGATCGATTTGCTGCTTTGGAAAGGGGAAAAAAAGTTTCTTGTAAGATCACATGTCTGTTTGAAAACAACTTTTCCAAATGCATTCAGCTCTTTTGTTGAGGCTGGTGTCAACCAAGCAGCCCAGCCCTTCACAGGCATGCAAACTGTTGACCAGTTTTTCTTGAAAAATAAGCAAGGTGTAAATTTGATAGTTCTGGTATCAGTGCTTGCATGGATCAAGCTGAAAGTAAACAATCCAAGCAATTGAATTGCCGGAGAAAAAGAAGCAAATAGATTTCAGCTGGACACTAGTCTGTTGCATCTCAGCAATGTTCTAAGATGATGATTGGAGTTTTAGAAGTTTGCAAATCAGAAGCACGTGCCTTTGTTGCTTAAGCCTTTTACACACATCCGACGGCCACTGCTACTTCAACCTTTCCTCTCTCTCCCTGTCTTCACATACATTTTAAATCTCTCTTCTTTCCTTTTCCATCACTGATCACACTTCCTATTAAGTCACATGAAGTCTTGTCTCTGCCAGTTAGGCAGGTGTTCAAAATTTCTTGTACTGTTGATACACATGATGTACACAAACACATATTAAACCTGTGCATATTGTTCCCCAACTCTACACAGGCAACAGCAAAACTGCCTGCAGGAATGATCACGCCACACCTTTTGGATAAGTGGGTAGCTGGCACTCCCTTAAAATGTTAAGGGTCATTCCTTCCTATTTTAATAAAGCCTGTTTAAGAATTCCCCAATAATCGCTGGGGTGCTGATTATTTTTTTCCAATAAAATTGGTCATAACTTAGTATCCCCCTGCAGAGATAACCCCGTTAATTCCTGCAGCCTCAGCAAAGAATCTGAAAAGGGGAAAAAACCCTCCTTCACATTCACAAAGGAGAAGGGTGGCATTCATACACACAGCCACAGGGTTGGTTTTTAGGCTGTTTTGGGTTTTTTCCTCTCTTTTTTCTTTTCCTTTTCTCTCTCTTTTCTTTTTTTTTTTTTCATCTAGGTATTTTAAAATGTTGTCCTCTGCAGCCTTCCACTCCTCAGGTGGCAGGTAAATCTACCTGCTTGCCAGTGGACATTTAGTGGACATTTGAATGAAAAGGCTTTGGAGACATATTTCTGAGATCCCATCTGCACTAAAGCCTAAATTCTGAGCGTCTCTCAAAGCCTGTACCATAACCAAGAGAGTGGGGGCTCAGACCTGTACTTCTCAGCCTAGGCTTGCCCAAGATTGCAGGCACAATCGTACCTTGTACCTTGCAGCCTTGTTAAAAGTCCTTAACCGTGACTCTACAGTCAGAGGCTAGCTAAAAGTTCTTATTCGAGCTAATGCTACCTTCTAGTACTGAAATCACCAAATCTATACATAATATTCCAATATATAATAGGTTAGTAACTTATAACAAGTAATTTCTTCCTTCAGCCTCAAAGGTCTTTTCCAACCAAACCGTTGTGTGATTCTAATTAGATTTTAGTCCCACAACAAGCAAATGGTCCAGCTTGACTGGTCCTCTGAATCTGTTCTGAAATAAACAGGCGTTTGGGTTTTTTTGGTCATGAAATGCTAAGTTTGTATGAAAGGCTTCAGCACAATAATTTTCTTGAAGGCTCTTAAGGTCAGGTTGTCCCCAAGGAAAGTGTGGTGGAGGGGAGCTTTAGCTTTGAGAGTTGGTTTATTTTTTTCTTAGTGCGGAAGTGGTTCCAGGCTTAAGTGCCATTGGTTGCACCACTATCAAGTGAAGAGAGTTGCAGAATCAATTTGCCTTCCTGAGGGAGAATTTCCTTCTTAGCTCACCATCCGTCATTCAAATAACTGTTGTCTTTTCCCTAGGAATTTTCCTCTGACAAACCTGAAGGCTTCAATGGACAGTCTTCAGGATCAACGACAAAAGACATGCCTACCTGTTCTGACTCTGCCTTTGAAAAAAGTATGGAAATGCTAAGCAAAAATATCGATCAAAGACTCTTTACAAGGTATAGTATTTCTAGATCTCCAATCTCTGTTCAGTTCATGGATTTAAAAGCAAAAGTGAAAGCATGCATGATAAGTCATGTCACGCTAAATCTGCAGCTGAAAATCCCCAGGGGAATAGGATTATTTCAGTGTCAGTGCCAGTGTCTTGGAAGGAGAAACACTCTTCTCAGTAAAGCCCTTTGGTTCCTGGGGTCATATTTGCACTCTGGAGACTCCAGGGTTAACAGGTTAGAAACTTTGTCCTTCTAGAAGTGCCTTTCCAGTATGGAAAACAATTTCCAGTATGGGTTATTTTTTTCTAGTGATGGAAAACCACTAGGAAACTTCAATTGCAGTTAAGAGAAGAATAAGTAACTTGTATGAGGAAGGCTGTGAACTTGAAGTGCCTTAATGTTGTCCTGCAGAGCAACTTAAGCCCTATTAACACATGCCACAATTTTTCTGTTAACCTTCCTATGATCTTGAGATTTCTTTTTTTCCCTACTAAACCAGATTTTTTTTTGTTTTCCTATGTTCAGCGAGTAGGGAAAATAAATGTGAGAGCAATGTATGTTTGGAAATGCTCAAATGCTTGTTCTGAAATCTGTCTGTGAGCAAGTAAACATTTGGCCTAATTTGAAGTAGTGTTTAAAAACTTGGCTAAGTGTCAATGACTCTTGCTTTATGCCTATTCTATTAAAATGTCCTCCTGAGTGCGTCGAGTGTTTGAAATGGGTGGGTTTTGTACTTGCCTGTCTTTGCTGTTACATGACACTTTTTTCTCTTAGGACTGCAGTAGTAGTCTTGCAAAAACTGGACGATGTGAAGAAGAGGCATGGACGGCTACTGGAGGTAGACCTTGGGGTGTTCTGCAATGTAAAAGAAGTAGATACTAATTTCTTTTACTCTTTGTGTTTAAGTAGCATATTTCACATAGGGAAATGACTTAGCTGCAGTTTTAATGTAGCTGAAGTAACTTCTAAAGAAGCGTCGTCTAAAATAACATTTGGTTTTGCTGTCTACTTATAATCTAGCATCTTGCTGTTTTAGTTGTGCTACAGATACGCTGTAATGGTAGAGGAAGCATCTTGTTAAGGAGGGATGAAATAGCAGTGATGTGCTTATCTTGTACTACTGCCTGAGTTGCCCTATGATTTTTGGATGGACGCTTTACAAAAAGCCGTTTGAGGGTTTGGCTTATTGCTTCAGATCTTCCTGAAAACTGAATCAATTGATGTCTACTTGAGCTCTGTTTGTTCTCATGTCAGCCTTTCCCATGAGCTTGAGTAGTCCTCAGTCCCTCAAGGAACTTCGGTTGAAATGATATACCTGTTTCCTCTGTCTTAGTTTTGTTCTATTAAATTGAGTTATTCTACTGTCCTTTTTAGTGAAAGATGCTTAAGTTTTCAGACGTCTTTCTACTCTGCTATCGTAGGTTTTTGTTTCAAACTGAATGATTTTATTTTTTGGTTAATGAGACCAGAGTTGTCCCTAGTACTTTGTGTATCACCTCTCAAATGCTTGTGTGATTGATTATTGTCTGGGCTGGATTGCTTTTTCCTGGGTTCTGCCACACTGTTGGATTTCAGCCGGTGCTCAGCATAACATTCATCAGCTTTCGCAAGCCCTCATGTAGTCAGCAATCAAGGCTCTTCCTTCCAAAGTTGTCCTTGCTTGAAAGTCGGGGTAGGTGAAGGTGGAGCTGTGTGAGCAGTGCAGGTGACCCACTCCTTCTTGCCTTTGTGCTCGGGATGAAAATCCCTTCGTGGGAAATAGGCAGAGCCGCAGGGAGATGAGTGGATGTGTTGTAATGCGGCTCCATCCCTCTAGGGTTTGGTCTCGGTGTGTCTGTAGCTACTGCTGGGGGCTGGCAGCCCAGTCTTTGCTGCAATCCTCTTTGCTGTTGTCTGTGCCAGAGCCCAGCAGCTGCTGATCTGGTCGGGGCAGTGGGATGCAGAGTGCTATGAGATCGATTTGCTGCTTTGGAAAGTGGAAAAAAAGTTTCTTGTAAGATCACATGTCTGTTTGAAAACAACTTTTCCAAATGCATTCAGCTCTTTTCTTGAGGCTGGTGTCAACCAAACAGCCCAGCCCTTCACAGGCATGCAAACTGTTGACCAGTTTTTCTTGAAAAATAAGCAAGGTGTAAATTTGATAGTTCTGGTATCAGTGCTTGCATGGATCAAGCTGAAAGTAAACAATCCAAGCAATTGAATTGCCGGAGAAAAAGAAGCAAATAGATTTCAGCTGGACACTAGTCTGTTGCATCTCAGCAATGTTCTAAGATGATGATTGGAGTTTTAGAAGTTTGCAAATCAGAAGCACGTGCCTTTGTTGCTTAAGCCTTTTACACACATCCGACGGCCACTGCTACTTCAACCTTTCCTCTCTCTCCCTGTCTTCACATACATTTTAAATCTTTCTTCTTTCCTTTTCCATCACTGATCACACTTCCTATTAAGTCACATGAAGTCTTGTCTCTGCCAGTTAGGCAGGTGTTCAAAATTTCTTGTACTGTTGATACACATGATGTACACAAACACATATTAAACCTGTGCATATTGTTCCCCAACTCTACACAGGCAACAGCAAAACTGCCTGCAGGAATGATCACGCCACACCTTTTGGATAAGTGGGTAGCTGGCACTCCCTTAAAATGTTAAGGGTCATTCCTTCCTATTTTAATAAAGCCTGTTTAAGAATTCCCCAATAATCGCTGGGGTACTGATTATTTTTTTCCAATAAAATTGGTCATAACTTAGTATCCCCCTGCAGAGATAACCCGGTTAATTCCTGCAGCCTCAGCAAAGAATCTGAAAAGGGGAAAAAACCCTCCTTCACATTCACAAAGGAGAAGGGTGGCATTCATGCACACAGCCACAGGGTTGGTTTTTAGGCTGTTTTGGGTTTTTTCCTCTCTTTTTTCTTTTCCTTTTCTCTCTCTCTCTCTCTCTCTCTTTTTTTTTTTTCATCTAGGTATTTTAAAATGTTGTCCTCTGCAGCCTTCCACTCCCCAGGTGGCAGGTAAATCTACCTGCTTGCCAGTGGACATTTAGTGGACATTTGAGCGGAAAGGCTTCGGAGACATATTTCTGAGATCCCATCTGCACTAAAGCCTAAATTCTGAGCATCTCTCAAAGCCTGTACCATAACCAAGAGAGTGGGGGCTCAGACCTGTACTTCTAACCCTAGGCTTGCCCAAGATTGCAGGCACAATCGTACCTTGCAGCCTTGCTAAAAGTCCTTAACCGTGACTCTACAGTCAGAGGCTAGCTAAAAGTTCTTACTCGAGCTAATGCTACCTTCTAGTACTGAAATCACCAAATCTATACATAATATTCCAATATATAATAGGTTAGTAACTTATAACAAGTAATTTCTTCCTTCAGCCTCAAAGGTCTTTTCCAACCAAACCGTTGTGTGATTCTAATTAGATTTTAGTCCCACAACAAGTAAATGGTCCAGCTTGACTGGTCCTCTGAATCTGTTCTGAAATAAACAGGCGTTTGGGTTTTTTGGTCATGAAATGCTAAGTTTGTATGAAAGGCTTCAGCACAATAATTTTTTTGAAGGCTCTTAAGGTCAGGTTGTCCCCAAGGAAAGTGTGGTGGAGGGGAGCTTTAGCTTTGAGAGTTGGTTTATTTTTTTCTTAGTGCGGAAGTGGTTCCAGGCTTAAGTGCCATTGGTTGCACCACTATCAAGTGAAGAGAGTTGCAGAATCAATTTGCCTACCTGAGGGAGAATTTCCTTCTTAGCTCACCATCCGTCATTCAAATAACTGTTGTCTTTTCCCTAGGAATTTTCCTCTGACAAAACTGAAGGCTTCAATGGACAGTCTTCAGGATCAACAACAAAAGACATGCCTACCTGTTGTGACTCTAGCTTTGAAAAAAACATGGAAATGCTAAGCAAAAATATCAATCAAAGACCCTTTACAAGGTATAGTATTTCTAGATCTCCAGTCTCTGTTCAGTTCATGGATTTAAAAGCAAAAGTGAAAGCATGCATGATAAGTCATGTCACGCTAAATCTGCAGCTGAAAATCCCCAGGGGAATCGGATTATTTCAGTGTCAGTGCCAGTGTCTTGGAAGGAGAAACACTCTTCTCAGTAAAGCCCTTTGGTTCCTGGGGTCTTATTTGCACTCTGGAGACACCAGGGTTAGCAGGTTAGGAACTTTGTCCTTCTAGAAGTGCCTTTCCAGTATCGAAAACAATTTCCAGTATGGGTTATTTTTTTCTAGTGATGGAAAACCACTAGGAAACTTCAATTGCAGTTAAGAGAAGAATAAGTAACTTGTATGAGGAAGGCTGTGAACTTGAAGTGCCTTAATGTTGTCCTGCAGAGCAACTTAAGCCCTATTAACACATGCCACAATTTTTCTGTTAACCTTCCTATGATCTTGAGATTTCTTTTTTTCCCTACTAAACCAGATTTTTTTTTGTTTTCCTATGTTCAGCGAGTAGGGAAAATAAATGTGAGAGCAATGTATGTTTGGAAATGCTCAAATGCTTGTTCTGAAATCTGTCTGTGAGCAAGTAAACATTTGGCGTAATTTGAAATTGTGTTTAAAAACTTGGCTAAGTGTCAATGACTCTTGCTTTATGCCTATTCTATTAAAATGTCCTCCTGAGTGCGTCGAGTGTTTGAAATGGGTGGGTTTTGTACTTGCCTGTCTTTGCTGTTACATGACACTTTTTTCTCTTAGGACTGCAGTAGTAGTCTTGCAAAAACTGGATGATGTGGAGAAGAGACTTGGACGGCTACTGGAGGTAGACCTTGGGGTGTTCTGCAATGTAAAAGAAGTAGATACTAATTTCTTTTACTCTTTGTGTTTAAGTAGCATATTTCAAATAGGGAAATAGCTTAGCTGCAATTTTAATGTAGCTGAAGTAACTTCTAAAGAAGCGTCGTCTAAAATAACATTTGGTTTTGCTGTCTACTTATAATCTAGCATCTTGCTGTTTTAGTTGTGCTACAGATACGCTGTAATGGTAGAGGAAGCATCTTGTTAAGGAGAGATGAAATAGCAGTGATGTGCTTATCTTGTAATACTGCCTGAGTTGCCCTATGATTTTTGGATGGACGCTTTACAAAAAGCCGTTTGAGGGTTTGGCTTATTGCTTCAGAACTTCCTGAAAACTGAATCAATTGATGTCTACTTGAGCTCTGTTTGTTCTCATGTCAGCCTTTCCCATGAGCTTGAGTAGTCCTCAGTCCCTCGAGGAACTTCGGTTGAAATGATATACCTGTTTCCTCTGTCTTAGTTTTGTTCTATTAAATTGAGTTATTCTACTGTCCTTTTTAGTGAAAGGCACTGAACTTTTCAGACGTCTTTCTACTCTGCTATCATAGGTTTTTGTTTCAAACGGAATGATTTTATTTTTTGGTTAATGAGACCAGAGTTGTCCCTAGTACTTTGTGTATCACCTCTCAAATGCTTGTGTGATTGATTTCTTTATTGTCTGGGCTGGATTGCTTTTTCCCAGGTTCTTCCACACTCTTGGATTTCAACCTGTTGTTAATTTATATGCTGGGTTGTATACCTGGCTAAGTATTTAACTACCACATGTACTCAACGGTATGTTAGAGGGAAAATTCTCCTCAGTAATCTTGGATGCTAGAACAATGTTCCTGTTATTTCCCACTGTACTTCGATGTAATCTTTGGTGTCCGTGGGGTGCTTTGATAATGTTACTATCCAGGCTCTAAATATGCCTGTGTGAGGTTTTCTGCACCTTTGTGATTGAGCTTTCTTGTTTCTTTTTATTAGGAAAGCCTTGCTACGTACTCCCCAGTAGAGAAAAATATGCAGAGAAGTGACGAAGAACTAGCTGATGATGAAGGTAGCATTGTCGATTAGTTCTGCTCTAAGGTTTCTTTCCTGTGCTGTAACCAAAAACCTTGCCTTAAACAACAGAGGCAAGCTGAGCTGTTGGGTGCTTTTCACTTGTTAAAAAAAAAAATGTGTATTGCTGTGCTGTGCTGGTGCTTTTCCAAAGTGCCTACAAGAGAAAAGGCAGGTGATGGCTGCGGAGAGAGAGAAAAAGAAAGGAATGGCTGGCATTACTCAGAATGAGCAAGGGGGATCTTGCTGCAGCAGGAGCATGACAGTTGTCATGGTCTTAAGCAAGACAGTGAGAGTTTTGAGGAAGTCAGATAGGCTTTCAGGTGTGTCTGGGAAACTGCTGAGAGTGAAGATGAGCAAAGGCGAAGACAGTGTAGTTTGGTTTTGTGTTTAGCAGGTAGTGTGTGGAAGCTGCTGTGTGGATCTGTAATTAGGACCTATCATGGCAGTACTCGGTGGGAAATAGCGTGAGGAATAAGGTTAAATCCTAAAAGGCCATGTTTGAAGTGAGGTGGGGGAAACTTTAAGGTTTTAAGGAGAATGGTAATAGCGATGAAGGTAGTCAGTCCAGCAATCCTTGTAGGAGCTTTCTAGGGGGGCAAGAATGGGGTGAGCCTGTAATGAAGGCCAGAAAAAGACATGGTGGTAGTTGAGCCAATCAGCGTTAGAGTGTGTGATAGACCTCATTATCACCCCCCCAATGGAGCTGAGAGAGAGAGTGGCAGGAGGGGGAGGCCAACTAATACCCGAGCAGGCTACTCCCCCACTCATTGCAGGACCGTCAGTCCATTCAAGTCATATCTGTAGAGGCCGAGAGGAGCACAGGTAGGCCCAGTGGCAGGCAGGAAGAGAAATCGGGCTTGACCACTGGCAGTGGAGACCTAGAGAAAGGTTCAGGTTAGCTGTGCAGGTGTTAATGGGTACTGAGGTGGTCTTGTGTGTAAGCATGAAGAGGCCAGTGAACAGTCGGTGCCTTGTTGTTAGGCCTGTTCTTAGCTGAGAGCTAGGCTGTGGCTACCAGGTGATCAGAACTCCTCCTAGAGCAGTGAGTGAACACCTGGAGTCCCAAGGGCTGGGGATGGTAGTGATGCCAAAGTAATTTTTCGCTTTTCTATGTGTGTAACTTACCTTGTGTTCAGAAAGCAGTGCAACTTGTTTGTGGGGGGAGAGAAAAAAGGGTAGTGCTTTCCAAGGGATAACATTTACTCAATTTTAGTGAGCAGGCAGGTGAAGAGAGCACGTAAATTCCTCACCTGGTGTCCAGCTATTATTGTCAGGGGGTTTTATTAAGAACCGGCTGGGTAATTGTAGTCTGGTTTTTGCATTCTTACCGTCTTGAATGGGAAAACTTGAAGTTACCTTAGAGAAGCTAGTGGCAGGAACTGTGTACATTTGACCTTCATTTCTGATTGGGGAAGTTCAAACCTATGTCTTGCCCATAATTGGTCACGTGATCCGTGCCAGGGTTAGGATTCGGAGCTGGATTCCCATGCTCAGTGTTACCACTAGAGAGGATTAAGAACATTTCCTTGAAATACTTACTCAAAATCACAAGGAAGTAATTTCTGAAGGAGTTGTTTTCCTGGGAGCTGCATCGTAGCTAAGCAAAATGACAGACTTGTTGTTGCTAAGACTGCTGAGAAGTTCCTAAGCAATTTCAGCAAGGGCAGAACAATATCTGTATGTTTGCTCCTCTGTGTTTTGGAATTTCTGGAATGTGTCTTGCCTAAATTGCTCCTGAGTTTAGTGCAGGTTTCAGATCTATTGTGGCATTAACATGAAGGCGATAGTAAAACCCGTAGGCATCTCTGTAGTGCGTCTTGAATTTAATATAATTTGTTACAGTACTTCAGCAGTTTAATGTTGTGTCAATGTACATTACTTTCATCAGACGCAAGTGAAAAGAAAGACGATGATGACGGTGAAGGCGCTCAAAAGCATTATGACTTGCGGCAGAGGAAAACCATCGAAGGCAGTCTTCAACGTGACAACTTGCCACAGTGGAAAGCTGTTGACCACCATCAAGCTCCATTACAAAGTAGGTTATGTGCACAGTTTCTGTGGAGAGCTAATTTCTCGGGTAGAAGTGAGATTTTTTTTAATTTTTGAATGAAAATATATACATGCTTGATTTCTATTTCAATTTCTAACCCACTGTCCCGATCCAGTATCGGGGATGGTTCTTAATCTGGCTCTTGGGATCATTTTAAGACACAAATGGGGTCAGATGCTGTACAATCTTGTCGAGCTTTATTTCCTAGAACAACTGCTAACAGCGATAGGAGAGAGAGCAAAGGAAAGAAAAGGTCAGAAATCCCTAAGCAAGGAAAGAGTAGAGGCGCAGCTAGTTCCCAGCAACGCGAATCCAGTGAGGTGCAGTTGGTTCAGTCGCAGTGCAGGTAATGGTGCTCCAGGTTCCAGGGGGACGCAAAGAAGAGCGAGAAGGGCAAGAAGAAAATGTTTCAGCACATCGACGCAACAATGATTCTCAGGAGTACCCGGTGACGGCTTCTAGTGTGTGGTGGGAGAAACTGCTCTCTGTCTGGTTCTGAGAAACTTCTTTCTGTCTGGTTCCACGGAGATCCCTTTTATCCTGTGAGACCCCCACCGCTGCCACGGCTGCATCCCCCTCGCTCCCCCTGCCCCGAAGTCAGATCTGGACCCTCGATTAGATAAGCGGCTCTTCTGTTGACCCCACAGACACCCTGGTGCCACAGGACGGGTGGTCCCCAGCTAAAATGTTTAAGGCAAAGACATAGATAATGCGACTCTCCAGTCCCCTGGTGAAATGTTGAAGGGAAATCCACCTCCCAAATAACAGAAACTTCCCCGGAAGTTAGAGGTTAATGATGGGTAAAGGGCATCACTTTTTCTGCCTCTTTCAGTATCCTGCTTCTCTTAAACTTTTTTGTGACGTTACTGTTTGCTTTCAACAGAACCAAGAGAACGCCGCTCTTCACCTGTCAGTCAGAGAGATTCATTTAGAAGTGCTCAGGCACAAGGCCCTTCCTGCAAAAGAACGAAAAGGTTGACGTATAGTTAGCGATAGTTGTTATTTATCAATAAGATAAGTCAGTCACATTATGGAATGATGCTTTCAAAGCTTTTTGATTAGTGATAATTAGAGATTCCTAATATTGTTATTGCAGTGGTAGCCTGAGAGTATAAAGAAAACAGATGTTGGGGGGAAACTCTACTTTTTATTAGGAATTATGTTTTTTTTAAATGCAATATTTGTGTTCCCTGATAAGGTGATTATGGGGCTTGTGGCTACGATTGTAACTGAACTTCCTTTTTTCTGGAACTGAAGCCGGGATTTCCCTATGGAACTGTTAGACTATTTAATCTTGAAGAATTTTCTTCAAAGTGAAGATAATGTAGTCAGAGGGAGAGCCTATCTGGAAGTTTGAGTGGAATTTTTCTTTTTTAAATCAATACTGATCCTGGTTTCTCTTTGGAATCAGTTCATCTTTCTGTACGAAAGTGCCCTTGAACAAGACAAATGCTAAATGAAATGTTAAATTGCACTGGTAATGACACAGGGGGTTGGATTCTGTGGCGGTTAGAGTGTGGAAAATGGTCTCTCTTGCTAGATATGAGCCCTTTGTTTGGCACCCTTGAAAGCAGACAGTTATGAAAGGGAAGGTTTTTGAAGCGTAATTTTTTCAAAAGTTGAAGAGGTTTCTATTTCACCAAGCGGATACATAATGCAAAGTGAAACTCCATTTGCAAGTGTGAGAGAGATCAGACAAAAAGAGTAATTAATGAAGGAAATTTCTTTGCAAAATAGTTGAAGTCCTTTACCTTCCTGTGAAAAATGAAAATTTGCCGTCACAAGGAAAATGACATAATGTACTTGAGAAGTGGATTCACAAGGAGTACAGTGATGTGGAAACTTCAATGTAAATTCTGAGACAGAATGGACTTTAATTTTTCTCCTTGTTTCCTTAAATATTTGCAGACGGAGACGTGCAGTCGGCAAGAGTGGTTCCACCTCCTCTTCCTTGTCATCCTCATCTGATGCTGGAGAGCGTTTTGAGAGGCGTCAGAAGCGCAGCTGTAACAGAGATTTAAGAAGGTTAGTGAAATTGGAGAATAGAGGAGGGAGAAATAGACCTGGGAGGAGTCTGCGTGTGCCTATCTATGCCGCGTTCTTCTCTTCATCTTGTCCATTGTGTCAATTGTAGCAATATTTAATCATACCTGTTGGTACTGGAGACTGTAACTGGGCTCTCCAAAACTGGATTTTTAGAAATTTTTTTTTAATGAGCAATTTGCTATCTAGGTGGGAATAGGAGGAGGAACACTGTTAGGTAATATTTTGATGTCAAATTGTACTGCTTCTGTGCTTTACAGTAATTTCTTGAGGAAGAAAACCACCATCCCAGAAAACGTTCTAAATAGAGGAGATGACAGAGGTTTTGTTACTTAACAAATGCTTTAGAAAAACCTGGTTTAATAACAATTTAACGTACCCAAAGTGCGTGGGACGGGCCAGCTGTGAGGGGCAGCCTTTCTAATGTTAATCCACAGTGAGATAAGTATCCCCTTGACCTGCAACTTTTTGAGAGTAGAAGCAAAAAGTCTTTGCAAGATGTCAGTGTGTTTTGAGGTGTTATTCCATGTCAGAAATCAATGTCGGGTCACAGTCTTCACATACGGAATAACTTGTTCAAAGCTTGCCTTCATATACGTGTGCTGTGTTGACTGGCATGAATCTTCTGAAGTGCTGAGAGCGGTTGAAGTCATTAAGTGCAGTTGAATGTCTGGAGTGACCATTTCCTTTTATTTGCTCTTGGACTTTGAATGTAAACCAATGTGAAGGTATCTTGAAATTTTTAGGAAGTCGATGCTCATTTATAAGCTCTTCTGCATGCACTTGCCATCATAAAAGCAAAAATCTTGTAGGTGCATTGTAAGTTAGAAAGCCCCTTTCTCTTTCTGCTCAAGTCAAGACAGGTGTCTTCCACCAAACTTTGGGGAGGATGACTTAAAGGTACTTGACAAGGATGGAACGCATATTGGAGCAAGTCTGGGTGATGTTGCTACAATGCAGATGGATCGTTCGGTAAGTATAGTTTGTTGTGTCAGTAAGATGTTGCCGGTATTTCTGAAAGCTTTCGATAACGTGCTTGTATCACGCAGCTGCCTTGGTTTGCTAATTGCCTAATTGCTGAGAATCTTGCCTTTGTGCTGCTGTCCCATTTCTCATGTACCTTCTCATGTTTGTGGCTTTCTGTACTATATAACATGTTGTGTTGAATTTCTGTTTAGGTGGGATTTGATGGCGTGGGTGGTCTTTCTGACCACGTGTCAGCTTTAAAAGAGATGGTCGTTTTCCCCCTCCTTTACCCTGAAGTCTTTGAGAGGTTCAAAATCCAACCTCCAAGGTAAGAGACGTTGCTTAAAACTGTGACTTCAAATTCACCTCTTTTCCGGAGAAGGTTGGACTGAGGTATCGATGCGTTACCATTTTCAGCAGTATGGGCTGTTTCTTTTAGAAGTATTAAAAAGTAATTTCTTAAAATGGGTAGAATCCAGAATATCTGTAGTTTCAAAGATTTGCCATGTGATGAGCATATACTTGAAAAGTTTCTTGCCTTTAAACCGTGGGGTTGGGGTGGTTTTGAGTTTTATGTCCAAATCAGCCTGATTATTTTGATATAAGCAGGAAGGAACCATCTCCGGGTAGTGAAGTGTAATTGGTTGCTTTTAAGTCCGCTTGTCTCTCCCACAGACTCTTTTTGCAAATGCTTACGTATCAATTTTCCAACTGATAGGACTTGCAGCTGGACCCTTGCAATGTGTGTTGTGCTTGGGCTAGAATAAGACTTGGTGTGCTTCTTACACAGCCAAACTAGTTCTGTGTTACGAAATGAACTTCTTAGGGATTTAAGTATTAGATTAATATATTCTTGGTCAGCAAAAGTCAGTCATGGTCTCTTGAAATATGACTTGAAATTCTTTGCTTTCAGTAACTTGAAAAGTATTACAAGTAGTGAAAATCTTTCCGTGTCTTGCTTCTTTATTGACTGAAGTTCTAAACACGAGTGTCTTGGCTTTTCTGCTTGATGGCTGTATTGATCGGGAAATGCAGGGTACTCTGCCAGCTTTCGACTTCCTTCTCGTCTCCGCCATGGATGATCTGGGAGGCAGATGCAGTAACATAAAGATTTTAAGGGAAAGTAAAGGCTTTACTAGCAAATCTTGCATTTGTGAAAGCCACGTTGAATATGCAGCGAATCCCTGAAGAATGAACTGGTGATTCCTAAGTCAGGCCAGGCTCGCATTCTGCGCTGAAGTTTGTTCTCCTTGGGCTCCACTGTGCTGTAACCACCCGTGTGGGTTTGTCGGTGGTTTTGGCAATGTCCTTCTGAGACGCTATGTTCTTTTCTCAGTCAAGGTTTTGTACTTCTGCGTTATCCTCTTTATTCATTTAATTTCCTACCTTGCTGAATGTTGTAGGAACATAAAACTTGCCTCTTTTTTTTGGCTTTTCTCACACTTTAGCTCTTAGTGCTGTCTTCTACGTGAAGTGTCTTGGTTAGGAGAGAGGAGTTGTGGCCTTCGGCATGGGGGTGCATTTTTCTGTTTCTGTTGCAGAGGCTGCCTGTTCTATGGCCCACCAGGGACTGGAAAGACACTCGTTGCTCGGGCACTGGCTAACGAATGTAGCCGAGGGGCTAAGAAAATCGCCTTTTTTATGAGAAAAGGTGCCGACTGCCTGAGCGAATGGCTGGGGGAATCCGAACGACAGCTTCGTCTCTTATTTGATGAGGTAAGGTTGAAACATGCCGTGTGTTCTGACAAGTTGTAACCCAAACAACCCCAAAACATAGCCACAGGAGAGGTTTCCAGAGGCAAAAGATGGTGACTTTTGATCAGAGGCTCGTGGATGCAGGCTGAAGGCATGGCCATAGAATGATAGACTAGCCTGCTGGCTGCGCTTCTTTTGATAGGGGTGGCCTTCTGGGCTGTGAGTGCGCACTGCCAGCTCATGTTGAGCTTCTCATCGACCAGCACCCCCAGTTCCTGCTGTCCAGGGTGGCTCTCAATCATGTCACCTCCCTCCCGTGTACTGAAAATGGGGATTGCCCCGACACAGTGTAGGACCTTGCACTTGGCCTTGTTGAACCTCACGGTGTTCTCCCAGGCACGCTTCTCCAGCCTCTCCAGGTCCTTGTGGATGCCATCCCGTCCTTCTGGAGTGGCAGCTCCACCTCTCAGCTTGGTGTCATCTGCAAACTTGCTCAGGGTGCACTCAAACTCGCTGTCAGTATCATCCGTATCAATCCCGGTACAGCCCTCTGAGGGATGCCACTAGTCACGGCTTTCCATCTGGACTTTGTGCCATTGACTGCTACTCTCTGAATATGACCATCCAGACAGTTTGTTACCTGCCGTACTGTCCACCCATCAAATGCATATCTTTGCAATTGAGAGAGGAGGAGGTTGTGGGGGACCCTGTCGAAGGCTTTACAGAAGTCTAGATAGATGACATCCGCAACCTGCAGATTATGAGTGATGCACTAGCTCCTGAGCTGATGAGGTGGCCAATGGTTATTTAAATTTATAACAGAACCTTGCTTCCAGAATCTGTAATTGAATTAAGTAATGACTCTGATCTCGGCAGCTGCCAGATAGCTGTAGAAACTACTGGTACGATTTGTTTCCTGTCAGCCAGTCTCAGTGGATTAACAGAGGCTGCTGTCTTCTGTTATTTGTGCCACTTACTCCATTAGGTGGATTAGGAGAGATCCCCAGCGGTCGTCTGAAAAATCTCATTCCGCTGACTTTTCAACCATAATACTTTTCATGCATTTTCTTTTGAAAATAATGTTTTACTTATGTCAGTATTCTTGTGTTTTCATCCTAGGCCTACCGGATGCGACCTTCAATTATATTCTTTGATGAGATTGATGGTCTTGCTCCTGTGCGTTCCAGCAAACAAGACCAGGTTTACAGGTAGGGCATTTTTGACATCTGTATAGAAGCTGTTTGATCCTTGTGGAAAGACCACAACCTATTTTAACTGTATGTGACACATTAATTCATGCTGAAAATTAGTTATTCAATGCTACTAAGTTTCAGATTATTTTTAAACAATAATCCACAACAATTCACTGTTTGTTATCATCACAAGCTCTATGTTACTTTGTCTGGTTTCTTTGTCTTAAAATGAGTCTTTCACTAAACAGCATCTCATCAATAAAAGCTTGTCCTCGACTGTTCGTTGGAGGAGGCCATGTAGAATGTTAGAAAATGTACTAAAGCAGTAAATGAAAAATGTATTCTTCGTTAGCTCTATTGTGTCAACGCTTCTGACGCTTATGGATGGCTTGGACAGCAGAGGAGAGATTGTAGTCATCGGAGCCACCAACCGACTAGATTCTGTCGATCCTGCCTTACGACGACCAGGGCGGTTTGATCGAGAATTCCTCTTCAGCTTGCCAAATAAAGAGGTCAGAACCTAAAGTCAACCTTAATGCTAATGTGCCACGGTCCCTCCTTAGAACAAGAGCACGTAACAGTGCAGTATGACGGAGCAGTTAAAGTTGAAATGCATATTGTACAAGTTGGACAGAAGAGGGATATCTGGAAGGACTCTGTTGTGCTGTGGAGTTCATGTTTGCTTAGCTCTTCAGTCCACTTGGGCACTTTCACTCTGAGGTGCTCTTGCTTTCCGTTCTTGGTTTATGAGTGGCTAGTGGAGGTCCGTGTGTTGGATTGTTCCCAGTCTGGGTATCCTGGAAGGTACCTAGGAATATTTTAGGACTGGGATCTGACCTCCTTACTGGTACTTTTTACCGGGAAGTAAAATTGACAAAGATGTCAATTCCACTGCACAAGTGCAGAGATTGGGAAGCTCCTCATTCAATGGCAATAGCTAAGCCATGGAAAAATACGTATATATTGCTATAGACCCAACAAACAAAATAATACTGTGGGGGAGGATGGTGTGCAAAACTGGAAAAAAACCCAACCTGGTTTTGTGGTTTTTTTCCCTTTATCGTTGATATTTTCTTGACACTTTAGGAAAGGATCAAATGCTTCTTGAAATGAAGCCTCTAGTAAAAGTGCGCTTAACAGTGTATTTAAGGCAAACATTTGTCTGCAGTTTTTTTCTGCTTTCAAGAAGAGGTGCCACGAAACAGATGATAACATGATTCTAGAAGTTTGCCATAGTTTCTCTGTGTAGCAAGGCCAATGTAAATGACAGTCTGGCTAAGATCAGAGAGGGAGATAAGGAGTGCTTGACATTTTCTGGATCAGAAATCACCGTAATTTTTGTTGTTCTTTGTAGTAATTGTAGTGATTTGAAAAGGCAGTGTTAGGACTGTTTCCCTTGAATGAAGTGGCAGAAAAGCAAATGTGACGACCTAGGAGACTATCACTATGAAATTTTGCTACATTTGCAAGAATGTTATTGAAGCAAAACCTCTGCTTCCAGACGAGGTTTTTTACTACATTTTTTTTCGCTCAGGATCATTGGGTCTCTTATTTGTGGAAGCTTCCTTTTTATGAAAACTATAAATGCCTTATTTTTCACCACGGGCCCCTGGAAAGAGTTGACTGTAACCAATACAGAATTGTCTGCTTGACAAAACAGACAGCTTATTAGCTGAACTTTAAAAACCTTAGAAGTTTAGTAGATAAGTATTTGCAATAATGTGAAGGATTTGGGGGTTTTGGTGTGGTTTTGGTCTTCAAGAGTTTTTTTTGAGAATACTTAGGACAAACTAAAATGCAACCATTTTATTTCAGGCTCGAAAAGACATTTTTAAGATCCATACAAGAGACTGGACCCCTAAACTGTCGGATGTGCTTCTTGAAGATCTAGCCGAAAAATGCGTGGGTAAGTTGTCTCTCGTAACATTGAATGGGCTTGGGACATCATCTCTGGGAGGAAAGTTTTGATTAGAAGGCTGGCTCGTTAAGCAGAGCATATCAGGCTGCAAGCAGTTTGCTGTGCAGTAACTGTCTTAATTTTTGTCTGTGTCCAAAGTTTCAGTGTTGCATTTTGGAAACCTTGGCCTTGACTTCTGTGTCGCCTGAAACTGATGTAACATTTGATCCTTGTTTTATTTCTTTAGGATACTGTGGCGCTGATATTAAATCTTTATGTGCTGAAGCTGCCCTCTGTGCTCTGCGCCGCCACTATCCTCAGATATACGACAGCAGCGAGAAGCTGCAGTTAGACGTGGCTTCTATTAAAATAACAGCAGAGGATTTTGGGACGGCTATGCAGAAGACTGTCCCAGCTTCACAGAGGGCTGTGACTACACCAGCTAAAGCACTCTCAAGAATTTCAAGACCACTGCTAGAAAACACCCTAGCGAGTATTTTAAAAGTGCTACAGAAGTTATTTCCCCACGCGGAGCTTGCGTTAAAGAAGGACCGACAGCGAGGTATAGCAGTAACATCCACTTCTTTTTATTTTGTGCCAAAGTGAAAACTTGTGATTTTGCAATCAGCATAGAGAAACCTCTCAGCTGTAATAGCAGTAGAATTTTATAATGTGCACGGTTCTAGATGGGAGCTGTGAATGAGTCGCAGTATGTAGCAGAGAAATATGTGCTGTCTACTAGAGCACCCTGTTTCTGACAGCACATAACATCATACTTATGATTTGTTGAGTGGATCTAAGGTTTCTGTTTGAGGCACCTCTTTGAAAATAAATGTTTAAATGGGGGGAGGGGGGCTTTTTAATGGGGGCTTTTTTCCATGAATGCTTCCAATTCCTGTCCGAAGAATGTCAGGATCACAATACAAGCATGAAAGGTTTAAGAAAAATACTGTTTTAGGTATCGTGATTTTTAGGCATAGGTTCTTAATTTAAATGTGTGTGCATCACGCTGTACACTTGCCTGTGAGATCAGAATGTTTTAGTGTTGAATACTATGTGAGTTTGCTCGCATAGCATAAGTGAGCTCACACTGCTGACTGCATCAGCCTTGATCACGTTTAGCCTGTCAGGTGGTGAGAGCAACTAGATGAATAAACTCATTCCGTTCCTGATGAATGGAGATCCTTGACTAGTTGCTTATTATGCTGTTCCCTGGAGAATATACTAGCAATATTGCTGCCAGTGGAGCTGGTAGGTCATCTGCCTTGGTCAAGCAGAGGCAGAAACCCACCAACCAAGTAAAAGTGGAGAGGCTAGGAGACTGGTAATTACGTCTCTCTCTGTTTCTCACCTTCCAGTATCTCCTCCTTTGATGGTCTTTGAGGAGCCTTACGTAGAAGATGTTTTGATTCATGTATTCTAGACAAATGGAAGTCTGTGGTCATGGCATTCATTTAATGCCCTCATTTCCAGTGAGGGAACCTCCTGTAGAATGAAGTGACCTTAATGGGTTTTTTAGGTGTCTGTGAATTACGGAAGTTGTTCCAAATCATCTTTATTCTAAAGGAAAAAACTCCCAAATTTTCACCAACAGAGAAGTGCCTACTGCAGATCATGGGACTTGGGGCAACTTTGTAGAGACTCCTCCTTAGAACTGTGGCAGAATGAACTTCTCAGAAAGGAGCATTCTGCGTGTTCCCTCAAATGAAGAAATACAAGCAAAGCAGTTTCCAACACTGATTTAGAAGCTGTATTAATGCAAGCGTGAGATACAGGTTATTCAGGAAAGTTCAACCTCTTACCTTTCAGACAGCTTAAATCAGACTGAGACAGTTGAGAATGATGAAGCACCATCAGTCTTTGAGGATCAGGCAGCTCCTAAAGCGCCTGGCAGAATAAAGGAGGAGTTCCACACTTTTAGCAGGTAAATGTTTGTCCCCTTTATTGTGAGAATTTTCAGCTGGCTGGGTCTGTCAAGAGTTTTGTCACGAGCGGTCACAGATGGAGTGCGAGGTGAGTGTGAGGGTGATCAATATTTGCAGCAAGTATGCCTACCAATACAGCTGGGTACTAATGTTCTAATGGAATAGAGACCTGCTGAAAGTTAGTGCGTATGGGCAGGGAAGAGATGCACATTGGTGTGTGCTGAGAGGAGTTGTTATTCTCCTCGTTGTTGGGTTATGGACTAGTTGCTGCGTGTGTGTTTAGCTGGGCAGCCCCCCTAGTAGGATTCCAGACATAGTGGGGATTGGCAGGATTTCTTAGGGGAGGTACCGTCCAAGATATTAGGAAGAACCTCTTTCCTGTGAGGGTGGTGCGGCACTGGACCAGGTTACCCAGAGAAATCATAGATGCCCCATCCCTGGAGATGTTGAAGAGCACGTTGGATGAGGCTTTGAGCAGCTTGGTCTAGTGGCAGGTGTCCCTGCCCAGGGCAGGGGGGTTGCAACTGGATGATCTTTAATGTCCCTTCCAACCCAAAGCTTTTTGTGCTTCTTGATCACAGACCAGCTTATTATTTGTTGGAGTATATGGAGTGTTTATCCGTACAAAAAAAAGCGTGTAGGAAAAATTACTTAACTTTATGTATCTCTTCATCTTTAAACTTGTGTTCTGTTCTAGAAACGCTTCTGATCAACCAACATCATGCAGGCCCCGACTCCTGCTTGTGGGAGAGCCCGGATATGGGCAAGCCTCTCATCTGGCACCGGCAGTTATACATGCCCTGGAAAAGTTTCCAGTTTATACTCTAGACTTTTCCATTTTGTTTGGTGGTGCCACAACAGCAGAAGAGGCATGTGCACAGGTATCTTTTTTTTTTCTAATTAATGTCATTGGATTGGTGACCTGTATGTAAGGAAAGCAAAACTCATTGTTAATGGAGTTGATTGGAACGTGCTGTTCTGTTTACTTCTGTGGGAAAATTGACTGTACTTTTGGATCGAATGATACTGCGTAAGGATGTTGTGTACATGTCCATATTTTCCGTTCCCTAGTAAACAGCCAGGATGTTGTTAGGAGCTCAGGAAGCTGAGAGGTGCTGCTAAGGAACTTCTCTTTGTGGCAAGAAACCTTGCTCGTCTCAGTGGGATCCAGAAAGTTGTTTTCCCGGCCTTTGAAGACTGTGCTCCCAGTAGATGTCTCTGCATCAGCCTGAGTGCATGTCATGCACCTTTTGTAGCCACCTTTTTTATTCTGTTGCTAAGGCAATGTAGGTTTTGGAGCAAAGAAACATTTTTTTTTTATATACCTACACAGTTTCTACTGCTGCATTATATGCACTAAAAGTATTAAAATTCAAGGAACACCTTTATATTTGTACATTGGTGTGTTTTTCATAAGTGGGAAATTTCGATATAAGCAGTTTTCATTTTTACTTTTAGTCAGGAAATGTATTTTTTTGTTTGGCATCACTGTGTTGAAATATTGTAAGCTGTCGTAGCAGCATTTGAGAACTGTGCAAGTAAAGACAGACACGTTCCATGACTGGATATTCCTTTGTCCCAATCCCTTTTTTGTTAGGTGTTGGCTGTATCTGCAGTGGTAAGTGCCCTGTCTAGTTGCTGCCCAGGTATAGCATGTGCGCTTCCCATCTTGTGATGGGAACTCCCTTAATATTGATAGACTGAAAGGATGCACAGAGAAGTTTGTGACCTGAAAGGACTGTTGCCACTTCCCTCGTGCAGTAAACACTTGTCTGCTTCCGTGATTGAGGTACCATCTGCAGACAATGGCTTGTAACCAGGCTTCTTTTACATGGGCAGCCCTCGTCTTCTCACACAGCTCTTTGTTCAGATTGTGCTCCAGACTGACAGGGATATGTGCCTGCTCAGAACTGAGAACGGTGTAGACACAGTCACGCAGCATTTTACCCAGACTAATACATGCTGCTGATAGGTTTTAGTCTTGTTTTTCGGGCACACTAGCACGCTAGCTGAGCTCCTTAGAAGTTGTGTCACGCCTAAGTAATTCTAATGTCAAGTAGAGGTTCAGGCCTGCTTCTGTCCATGTAGCAATATCTGTATTTGAGTCCAAGGGCAAATTTTACCTTAGGGTTAAGGAGTTGTTCTTTTGTCGGTTTGTTTTGGCGTTTTGGCTTCACGTACTCCTATTTTGTAAGATAATTTCACTGATATGTAGCTCTTTCTTAGCCTGTTCTACGTGGTTTAGGTTTCTTATCCAAGCTTTCCTTTTACCAGTTGTTGCGAGAAGCACAGCGAACAACACCAAGTATAATTTATATCCCACATATCCATTTGTGGTGGGAGGCTGTTGGAGCTACAGTGAGAGCGACATTTACAACATCGCTGCTTAACATTCCATCATTTGCTCCAGTTTTGCTGCTTGCAACTTCTGATGTGCGTCATGCAGCTCTCCCAGAAGAGGTATTTCTGTTGTTACTTTTCTTACTCTTCTATTCAGTTTCTCGTCAATTTATAAATCCCTTAAGTGCTGGAGTAGTGTACACTCTTAAGCAAATCCATAGTGTTATTCCTCAGGCACCCTAACCGGGTCTCTTAAAATCTGTTTAGACTAAACGGAAAGCATTATGTGAAACTCTCTTATTCTCTTTCTCACACATTGATGCTTATTAGACATTTGCCAAAATGTACTTCAGGCAATAATTCCAATGACTTCCAGACGGTTTGGTATGCTCTTAGTCAAGAGTATACGGTGCTTGAAAAGTAAACAGGAAAAAGGTACTTTTACGGAAAATGTTGTTACTGAAGAGCAAAAGGTGTTTTCCCTGAACAAGTACAGTGGTCACACAGTTGATGATGCAATATAATTTCAAATTTAAGTTCTTAAATAAGAATTTTGATTTCTTTCTTTCTGTAGATGAAAGCTTTACAAATTAGAAAGCTCTAAGTTCCAACTTCTCTTTAAGTAACTTGGAAATAAATTTTGTATTGTATTCCTTAACAAAATTGAGTAAGAGCACGTGCTTAGCTTTCTAGACATCTGAGAGTGTGCCTTAAAGGAAGTTCTTCAAAATGCGAATATGCTGCTTTTATTATTTTATCTCGGTTACTCGGGGAGGCCTTACCTAGATAAGTTTATCATCAAGTGCTGTGAAGAGGTTTAATTTATCTAGATAAGTTTTTATACTTCTAACAAATTCCTTCTAAAATAGGTATTGAAATTCCTTCCATGCCTTTTGGTAGTAGGAATTGAAAAAAGGAGTAGAACTTGGAAGTATACAAATTTAGACACCTCGGTTAAATTAATTAAAAAAAAAAACCGAAACAAAACAAGCCCAAAAGCCCTGCCTGTTCCTTCTGTAGCTGCCATAAAGATTCAAACTGACGCACAGCAAGACAGGTAAATACAAATGAAGAAGTCTTGGGCAGGGTGGGTATTCACCAGTGTGTTGTATGGTCCCTTTGTTGAGCTTTAACTCTAGAGGTGTTCCTTAGAGTAGATATTTTCATTTGTCATGCTAAGCTGTGAAAAATAAAGCCTTTTAAGACCGAGAGGATAACTTTTCATAGTTTTTTATCCGCGTGGCTTTTCAGTTTAATTTCAGTAGAACAAGGATTGGTCTGAATTATCTTTTCTTCTTATGCTTTAGATAAGAGAATTATTTCTTAATGATTATGAGGTTTTCAACATCGGGTTGCCTAATGATCAGGAGCGAAGAATGTTTTTTGAGGACCTGATTTTGAATCAGGCTGCTAAACGTCCTGCAACAAAATCCAACACAGGTGAGGATATTGTACACATAAAACTCTGGTAACTGCAAGTTGACAGTGTTTGCTTTAGTGGTAATTTTCTATCAAGAAGTGCTCTTATACTTGTGTTTGAGAGTTCTTGAATCGCTAAGCTACCCTTGTATAAACTTTACTGGAGATTAAGGACCAAGATACGGAATTTCAGGTGCCCCGTACCCTCAGTTGTCTTGGAAACACCTAAAGCTTCACAATGAAGCCTATCCTGGGGCTCCTGCACACATTCCTTGTCCATTTCCGCTTTAGCGTGAAACACCAAGCTTCCTTAGAAGCTTAAAATTGTCTCTACTTTTGCCCAAGCTGTGTTTAGCTTTTGAAGTTTACAGCTTTGTAAGTTTTGAAGAAGGGCTTGTCTCCAAAGGCTTTTCTGTTCATCTTTAGTTGTTCATGTAGTAAGCGACTTCACCTAAGAACTTTGCTTTGCAGTAGTACTTGCTCTCTAAAGTAGGAGTTCTGTGTTTGAAAAAAAAAAATCTTGAAGCTGATGGTTTTGTTTCAGGTTGGTGTCTGTCATTGCAGAGAGAGACTATGTTCTGGGTACAGGATACGGCACTAATGCTGTATTTCAAAGAAAGAGAAATCCTGACTTAAGAAATCTGTGTCATTACAGATGCATTCGTCGGAGTCAAGAGATCTAAGGAAATTGTCACACGGCCTGAGATTGCACATTACTGTCAGCTCAAAGTAAGTCTAGTATTCACAAAACTGAAATTCAAGACAGACATTTTCTTGCTACGTGTACATTGTAAATTAAGTCAGTTGTTAACCGATGTCAGGTAAACCAATTTATGGGAAGGACATTGAGCTCGTGAAATAGTTCAGCCTGTAAAGAACGATGAGTGTTGTGTTGCCACATCTGGTGTAGGCTGCTGTTCTTGCTCTTGGTGATTTAAATTCTAGGAGACTGCTTTCCTAATTTTTAATTTCAAAGGACTTGTTGAATTGTAAAATACCCCACTGACAACCTGATAGCACCACTGGTTGTTAATATCTATTTTAATAGTTTTTCTGATGGATATGTGGGCTTTGGTCTGTGTTTTGCATGGTTTCAGTTCTTAGGAAACTGAAAAGGACCTTTCTTTCTAGCAGCGATGACTCTAAACTCGAAGTTAGCAGGTTGATCTAAAGCTTATAATGGATAAAATAGCAATACCTACTTTTCTCAAAGTCTTTCCTAATTCAATGTTAGAATTTTGTGTTGCTACAGTTCTGGCTTTCTAAGTGTTTTCCAGTCCCTTAGAGGTGAAAAGTTGCTGTCCTTGGCTACCATTGGGGAAAGGGCTAAAATGAGGCCTAGCTGGAGGGGGTAAAAGGAATTCCTTTGCACAAATTGGAGAGCATAGCCCAAGGAAGTGATCTTCAGGGGCTACTGCAGTGAGAAGAATAGGGAAAATTGCTAGGTTGGAATCCTGGAAGTTGGCCAGTGCAGAGGAAAGGGCTGCTGTTGAGCTGCTGTGATGAAAAAGGGAGTAAGTATCACATGGATGTTTCCTCTGTGAGGGGCGAGTGTGAACAGATAAGAATCCCCTTTGATGAAAGGGCTTGTCAACACAATTACTGCCACATGTTTAAACTGTGACATAATTTGTAGAGGAGAAGCTCTATTTTTAAAGCTGCCTTCTTAAGGAAGCAGGTTTCAGGGAGTTTTATTGTTCATGTCTACCTGTGTATGTTGGGAGGCCACTAAGGTTTTTCACAGAGTCAGGGCACTAGTAGCATGTGCTCCATGGTTATCACCCATTAGAGAACTGGTACGGTAGAGCCCTTCTGTACTTTTGAGTACAAATGTAGCTGTTTGGTTTTGTTTGGGATTTCTTGGTTCATTTATTTGCTTGGCAGTGGGCCTAGAACTTTGATGAACATAAGAGGAAGATGCAGTCATCTGTGTGAGAGCAGTCAGAAGTGGTCACGCAGGACGTTGAGCAGGCATTTGTGTCCCGTCCTGTCTTTTCTGCTTGCAGCAGCTGGAGGGATGCTGCGTGGGTTTTGTGCATCTTCTGCGTACGTTATGTGGAAGGAAGTTGAGGAGGATACACGCTCTTTTGTGCTAGCTGGTCTGAGGGAGGCAGAGTTTGATGATGGGCAGTGGGGAGGCAGTAATATTTTCACTTAGTGTGACTGCTCTCTTAAGCTACATCTTCGCAGCTTCACACAACACAGCAGTGGAACAAGGTGCTGCCGCTAGCTGGTGACTCTTGCTTTGCCAGACATTCTCACACTCCCATCTTTGGTAACAGAAACGACAGCTTGGGTAACAGAAATGACTGCTTCATGATCTACTTGAGGCACTTGAGCAGTGTGTTCTGAGAGCAGAGTTGCAGGCAATGCAGAGTTGCAGGCAATGTACATTTGCGGCTCCTGGGTAAAGGTGATCCCCTAAGGATGCTTCTGTCTCCAGCTGGCACATCTGTGTCTAGAAGCCGTGTAGCCTGACTTCCAAAGATGCCTTTTAGGGTGTCCTGCATTGCCACGGCAGTTTCTCTCAATACAAGGCAACAGTGGCTTTGCTGCAGCAGCAAAGTGACAAAGTCTCCTTCCCTGCTGTTCTGGAAGCAGTTGATTCACAATCGTGATCATTGATGTGCTAGATTGATTCCTAATAAGATATTGCCTGGAATGTAAGCCTGCTTTTTCTCTCAAATATGAAAGCTTAACTCAATTTTCTCTAGTTATATCTTGTGAGATAGTTAATTTGTTCTCAGAAGTGTAACTCCTATTTTATTTAGCAGCCTAGGAAAGTAGGAAGTTGTTTGTGTTGTATCGTTAGAGTTTAGCTTGTGAAAGAATCAAGAGCCCATTCAAAGGATTTTGTGCTATTCTAAACACGCTTCCGTTTTTTTCTTCAGCAACTGTTAAGTTTTGTAACTGCAATAACTGAGACCTTCAATATACTTCGCTTGGAGAAGCTATATGCTGTTCTCAGTCATTGCATTTACCAACATCGAGAAGAGGAGGACAAAACTGGACTAGTGAAGGTAATTTTTTTTTTTTTGTCTTGCAGTATTTTCTCTCACTGTTCTGACTGTGGGTGTGATGCATTTGTATCTGTGCGCTCTGGACATAACGCTTCTTTCCTCTTTACTGCTTAGTTGCCTGCGTTACAAGCCTTTTTCAGCCTGGAAGACATTTGTCCATATTTCAAAACCGTTCCTGTAACACAGGCATAATTGCGGGCATTTTCAGCAGGAAAAGGCTTGAACTTGACTACAGTGTGTCCACCCACAGCCCTCTCCAAGCAGTTCATGTCAGTCTGTCAACAGTCCTTTTCCAGAACCTTTGTAGGGGTGGGGGGCTAGAAAGGAGGGTGCTTTTCTCAGTCTGTCACTTCCTCCTTCTCCCCTTACAGACAGTCAGACGTGGTCAATACTTCTTATAGCAGTCGCTCCGCTCTTAAGAAGAATTAAGTATGAAGCCTCAAGAGTGTGAGACTTGTCTACTAACATCATAGTCTGTGTCTAACTAGCACAGCTGGAGCATCTTTAATTTGACATATGGGGAGATGTCAGCTTATGGCGGTTTAATGTTAATGAGTCAAATTCTCGGATCTCTTCCTCTCTGAAAGGATTTCTGAGTTGTCAGAAGACAGCAGAAATCTTCCAGAGGCAGCCTTGTTGGCAGTCAGGCATTGCCGGTGCTGAGTTGATTTAGATATGTTGGGTATTGAGTCTTGAGATTGAAGATCCTTGAATCCATTTGTCTTGGAGATACTAGTGCCTGAGAATAGATAGAATTCTTGATGCCTCTCAGTCTGCTTTAAGACAGGGGGAGCCTTTTCTCTGCGGCTTTAGTCATCTCAATCTCTTCCACATCTGATAAAGAGTTAGAAGGGATGCTCCTTTCTGTTTGTGCAGCAGTGAGGATTCATGCCTTGGATTGAGGGAGCAGGTGAGGGGCTGGAGAACAGGCCTTCTGAGGAACGGCTGAGAGAGCTGGGGTTGTTTAGCCTGGAGAAGAGGAGGCTGAGGGGAGACCTCATTGCTCTCTCCAGCAACCTAAAAGGAAGTAGCGGAGAGGAGGGTGCTGGCCTCTTCTCCCAAGGGAAAGGGGACAGGATGAGAGGAAATGGCCTCAAGCTCCGCCAGGGGAGTTTTAGGCTGAACATGAGGAAAAAAATTTTCATGGAAAGGGTCATTGAGCACTGGTAGAGGCTGTCCAGGGAGGTGGTTGAGTCACCTTCCCCGGGGGTGTTTAAGGGACAGGTGGATGAGGCGCTGAGGGGCAAGGTTTAGTATTGGATAGGAGTGGTTGGACTCGATGATCCGGTGGGTCTTTTCGAACCCTGTGATCCTATGATTCAATTGCGTTATATCAGGGTTTGTGAGCTTTTATGACTTAACTTTTCAAGGTTAAATGTAAAGGGACTTTCTTTGTTTCTTCTACCTTTACCTTTAAAGATAAAACTATCTGCTATTTGGAGTGACTGCAAATTGGTCAGTAGCAAGCTCTACTGAAAGACAAGGTAGACTTTAACAAGTAATTATTCAGAGTGCCGGAAATAACATTTCCAGCTTTACTTAGGGCTTCTCAGGAACTGTCTCCTCTTTCTACTTGTTGACACTCTGTTGATACAGACGCATCATCTCTTGATACAGATCCATAGAGTTTCTCTGCCCACTTTCTATTTTGGATGCATTAGGATGTCTTTGAAGCTAGTGGGTACAGCAGGACATTGTGATGGTGGTAGCTAAATATGACTGACAACCGAACGGATGACTTGATTTGTTTTATGAGGAAATAACAGGGTTCTTAACCTTTTATTTGTGCTGATAGCGCATTTGTCTTTTTTCTTCCTAGGAAATGCAGAAAGAATTGACCGTCTTCTTCCGCTGTGGACAGTGAAACTTCGGCGCCGTAGTTTTATCTTTTCATTTTATGTTTTTGTCATTGTATAATTAAAAAATGATTATTTGTACACATGTATTTATATAGATAAGAGATTTAAAAATGTATTAATAAAGATGAATTGTAGAAAGGGACAACAGGGGGAGTTGTCCCTTTCCAGCAAGGGACCAGGGGTGGAGTTGTCCCTTTCCAGAAAGAGGACCAGGGGTGGAGTTGTCCCTTTCCGGAAAGAGGACCAGGGGTGGAGTTGTCCCTTTCTGGAAACGGACCAGGGGAGGAGTTGTCCCTTTCTGGAAACGGACCAGGGGTGGAGTTGTCCCTTTCTGGAAACGGACCAGGGGTTGAGTGTTATCTTTTCATTGTATTTTTTTGTTACTGTATAATTAATAAATGATTATTTGTACATATGTATTTATGTAGATAAGAGATTTAAAAATGTATTAATAAAGATCAATTGTAGAAAGAGACAACAGGGGGAGGTTTCCCTTTCCAGCAAGGGACCAGGGGTGGAGTTGTCCTTTTCCAGAAACAGGACCAGGGGTGGAGTTGTCCCTTTCCAGAAAGAGGACCAGGGGTGGAGTTGTCCCTTTCTGGAAACGGACCAGGGGAGGAGTTGTCCCTTTCTGGAAACGGACCAGGGGTGGAGTTGTCCCTTTCTGGAAAGGCACCAGGGGTTGAGTGTTATCTTTTCATTGTATGTTTTTGTTACTGTATAATTCAGAAATGATTATTTGTACATATGTATTTATATATATAAGAGATGTAAAAATGTATTAATAAAGATCAGTTGTAGAAAGGGACAACAGGGGGAGTTGTCCATTTCCGGAAAGGGACCAGGGGTGGAGTTGTCCCTTTCCGGAAACGGACCAGGGGAGGAGTTGTCCCTTTCTGGAAACGGACCAGGGGTGGAGTTGTCCCTTTCTGGAAACGGACCAGGGGTTGAGTGTTATCTTTTCATTGTATTTTTTTGTTACTGTATAATTAATAAATGATTATTTGTACATATGTATTTATGTAGATAAGAGATGTAAAAATGTATTAATAAAGATCAATTGTAGAAAGGGACAACGGGGGGAGGTTTCCCTTTCCAGAAACGGGAGCAGGGGTGGAGTTGTCCTTTTCCAGAAACGGGAGCAGGGGTGGAGTTGTCCGTTTCTGGAAACGGACCAGGGGTGGAGTTGTCCCTTTCCGGAAAAGGACCAGGGGTGGAGTTTTCCCTTTCTGGAAAGGGACCAGGGGTGGAGTGTTATCATTTCATTGTATATTATGGTTACTATATAATTCACAAACAATTATTTGTACATATGTATTTATATATATAAGACATGTAAAAATGTATTAATGAAGATCATTTGTAGAAAGGGACAACAGGGGAAGGTTTCCCTTTCCAGAAAGGGACCAGGGGTGGAGTTGTCCCTTTCCAGAAAGAGGACGAGGGGTGGAGTTGTCCCTTTCCCGAAAGGGACCAGGGGTTGAGTTGTCTCTTTCTGGAAATGGATCAGGGGTGGAGTTGTCCCTTTCTGGAAACGGACCAGGGGTAGAGTGTTATCATTTCATTGTATGTTATGGTTACTGTATAATTCACAAGCAATTATTTGTACATATGTATTTATATATATGAGAGATGTAAAAATGTATTAATAAAGATCAGTTGTAGAAAGGGACAACATGGGGAGGTTTCCCTTTCCAGCAAGGGACCAGGGGTGGAGTTGTCCTTTTCCAGAAACGGGACCAGGGGTGGAGTTGTCCCTTTCGGGAAAGGGACCAGGGGAGGAGTTGTCCCTTTCTGGAAATGGACCAGGGGAGGAGTTGTCCCTTTCTGGAAACGGACCAGGGGTAGAGTGTTATCATTGTATGTTATGGTTACTGTATAATTCACAAGCAATTTTTTGTACATATATATTTATATATATAAGAGATGTAAAAATGTATTAATAAAGATCAGTTGTAGAAAGGGACAACAGGGGGAGGTTTCCCTTTCCAGCAAGGGACCAGGGGTGGAGTTGTCCTTTTCCAGAAACGGGACCAGGGGTAGAGTTGTCCCGTTCGGGAAAGGGACCAGGGGAGGAGTTGTCCCTTTCTGGAAATGGACCAGGGGAGGAGTTGTCCCTTTCTGGAAACGGACCAGGGGTAGAGTGTTATCATTGTATGTTATGGTTGCTGTATACTTCAAAAACAATTATTTGTACATATGTATTTATGTAGATAAGAGATGTAAAAATGTATTAATAAAGATCAATTGTAGAAAGGGACAACATGAGGACGTTTCCCTTTCCAGCAAGGGACCAGGGGTGGAGTTGTCCTTTTCCAGAAACGGGACCACGGGTGGAGTTGTCCCTTTCTGGAAACGGACCAGGGGAGGAGTTGTCCCTTTCTGGAAATGGACCAGGGGTGTGGAGTGTTATCATTTCATTGTATGTTATGGTTACTGTATACTTCACGAACAATTATTTGTACGTATGTATTTATATATATAAGAGATGTAAAAATGTATTAATAATGATCAATTGTAGAAAGGGACAACATGGGGAGGTTTCCCTTTCCAGAAACGGGTCGAGGGGTGGAGTTGTCCTTTTCCAGAAACGGGACCAGGGGTGGAGTTGTCCCTTTCTAGAAAGGGACCAGGGGTGGACTGTTATCTTTTCATTGTATGTTGTTGTTACTGTATAATTCACAAATGATTATTTTTACATATGTGTATATGTAGATAAGAGATGTAAAAATCAATTAATAAAGATCAATTGTAGAAAGGGACAACAGGGGGAGGTTTCCCTTTCCAGAAACGGGAGCAGGGGTGGAGTTGTCCTTTTCCAGAAACGGGACCAGGGGTGGAGTTGTCCCTTTACAGAAAGGGACCAAGGGTGGGGATGTCCCTTTCTGGAAACAGATAGGGGTGGAGTTGTCCCTTTCTGGAAACGGACCAGGGGTGGAGTTGTACCTTTCAGGAAATGGACCAGGTCTTGAATGTTATATTTTCGTTGTATTTTGTTGTTACTGCATAATTGACTAAGGATTATTTCTATATATGTATTTATATGTATAAGAGAAGAGATGTAAAAATGTATTAATAAAGATCAAGTGTAGAAAGGGACAAGAGTGGGAGGTTTCCCTTTCCAGCAAGAGACCAGGGGTGGAGTTGTCCCTTTCCGGAAAGGGACAAGGGGTGGAGTTGTCCTTTTCTGGAAACCAGACCAGGGTTGGAGTTACCCCTTTCTGGAAAGGGACCGGGTTTGAGATGTTTCTTTCTGGAAACAAACCAGGAGTGGAGTTGTCCCTTTCCGGAAAGGGATACGGGGTGGACTTGTCCTTTTCCAGAAACGGGACTAGGGGTGCAGTTTTCCTTTCTTGAAAGGGACCAGGGGTGGAGTTTGCCTTGTCCAGAAAGGGACCAGGGCTTGAATTGTTCCTTTGTAATAAGTGACCAGGGGTAGTGTTGTCCCTTTCCAGAAAGGGACCAAGGGTTGATTTGATCCTTTCAAGTTATGCATCGGGGTTGGATGTATTTATATGTATGGATTAATAGAATGTAATTATATGTAATGTGTATATATATAATATAATGTAATTAATGTAAATGTAATAAAAGAATTTTGCCCAACTTTGGCTGCTGTTATCCATTTCTGCGGGACTGTGGGAGCGGTTTGCTGAGTGCATTCCCCGAAATGACTGAAAAATGGAACGAGAATGTCAGCATGTGGAAGAGGAACCAGGAACATTCCCAGGATCAAAACTTTTATTCCTCAGAGCTTGGATCAGAATTTCTATCACTGCTGTTGACTCAGTACTGTACCTATAGGGGTTTTTTAAACAATTATAATTGCAAGTCTTGATCTTGCTTGACCAGCTGTTAGCAGCTAACTGTTAACAGTCCCCATGGGCCCCAGCTTTATTCAGTTTTTGAGGCAAACCGACAGTTTCTCAGTGTCTGAACTACAATTTTAAGCAGCAATGAAGAAGTTGCCCCAAGAAGCGGTAAATGCCCCATCCCTGGAAGCATTCCAGGCTCAGGTTAGATGGGGCCCTGAGCAACCTGATCAAAAGGATAGCAAAGTGCTGCAGTGTGTCCCTAGGAGGCCACAAAGTTGTTGAAGGTTTTAGAGGGGAAGCTGTCTGAGGAGCAGCTAAAGTCACTTGGTCTCTTTGGTGTCGAGAGCAGAGGACTGAGTGGAGGTATCCTTGCAGTCCCCAGCTTCCTCACAGCGGGAGGAGGAGGAGCAGGGCTCTGATGACCAGTGATAGGTGCCAAGGGAAAGGCAGGAAGATGTGCTAGGGGAGGTTTAGGTGGGATATAAGCAAGAGTTTCTTCAGCCGAAGGGTGGTGGAGCACAGGAACAGGCTCCCCAAGGAAGCAGTCATGGCCCCAATCCTGACAACATTCAAGAGGCATTTGGACAGCACCTGCAGACCCAGGGGGTGAATGTTGGGGTTGTCCTATGCAGGGACAGGGAGGTAATTCTCCCTCTGGACTCGGCAGTGGTGAGACCGCACCTTGACTACTGTGTTCAGTTCTGGGCCCCTCAGCACAAGAAGGATGTTGAGGCTCTGGAGCGAGTCCAGAGAAGAGCGACAAAGCTGGTGAAGGGGCTGGAGAAGAAGCCTTAGGAGGAGCGACTGAGAGAACTGGGGCTGCTTAGCCTGGAGAAGAGGAGGCTGAGGGGAGACCTTATTGCTCTCTACAATGACATGAAAGGAGGCTGTGGAGGTGGGTGCTGGCCTCTTCTCCCAAGTGCTAGGGGACAGGACAAGAGGGAATGGCCTCAAGCTCCGCCAGGGGAGGCTCAGGCTCGACAGAAGGAAAACACATTTCATGGAGAGGGTCATTTGGCAGTGGAACAGTCTGCCCAGTGATGTGGTTAACTCGCTTTCCCTGGAGGTGTGGGTGGATGAGGTACTGAGGGGCATGCTTTAGAAATTGCTGGGAATGGTTGGACTTGATTCCCTCTTGGTCTCTTCCAACCTGGTTGTTCTATGATTTTCTATGAAAACATTTTTGAGATTAGGAGGAAGGTACAGGTAGTTAGGTACGAAGCATTCGTTCCGTACCAGCTCTGGCTGTTTTCTGAGGCCTGCAGTTCTGATTTAGACAGTCAAGTTCTGAGGCAAGAAATGAGAAAATGTTGAGATGGAAACTGACCCTTTGACTGACTCTTACACCACCCGGTGGCTCAACATCAGGATCAGTTGTCTTCAGGACAAGTTCTCTTCAGGACCACAGGGCAGTAGCACTCAGAGAGAAAAGGAGAGAGAGAAAGTGACAGAGAGAGAGAGAAAAAAAAAGGAAAGAGGAGGAAAGATTTTTACTTATTGCAAGCAGTTCTCAAGCATACACAACCTTTGCCAATGTTAATTATTACACTATTAGGGTCAACTTCAGGACCAACCTTAAAATGGCAAACCTTTTGGTCAGTGTCTAGGCAAAAATCTTGTGTTCTGATGGTGTTACTTTCGCAAATAAATCCTAGTTGTTCCCACACAATGCAGGACTCCAGGTCTACTCTTTGCCATTTATAATTCACCTTTTGGGCCCGTGCTCTATGCTCGAAAGGACAGAGCATAGTTCCATTGTGCTTCAAGCCTAATGTGAAAACAGGAGAAATCAGAGCTACTAAAGCATTTGGAATGGTTAACACATATGCTGTGACAGTGCTCTTAAGAGGGTCATAGGTAAAAATTAACCAACTTCCACCAAGACTGGAGGTTCTTTTCAAAATCCTTAGCATTAGCTCAAATTATTTTTCATATTTCTGTAGGAGAAATACATTCTTCAGCTTCTCTAATGATCGATGCTGCCACTGATTGCATCCACAATTAAGCCTGGATGCAACTGAGAGCCAAAGAAATATTACTTTGAACTGCACCAAATGTGTCTAGAATTAGTTCCTGATCTTTTATGTTCGTTTTTCCCATTTTGGTAATACGTTGGAGAGCGACCACTGCTGCGTTCCCAAAGACAAAAGGGAAGCTTGTAAAGGCTGTTGTATTTTTGCCAAATCAAAAGTTGTAGCAGCTCATTTGTTCAACAATACCTCTGAATCGATGCTGTTCAGAAGCCCCAGTCCGCTTCCCAAAACACCAGTCAGGTCTCTCAATATTCATCTTTGAGAACTGCACCAAATCCCTCTGGGCCCATCAAACCTTCAGGACAAAGCACACTGTGGTCCTGTTTAAAAATCATCTGAAACTTAGTAGCATTGAATAACTAATTTTCAGCATAAATTAATGTGTCACATACAGTTAAAATAGGTTGTGGTCTTTCCACAAGGATCAAACAGCTTCTATACAGATGTCAAAAATGCCCTACCTGTAAACCTGGCCTTGTTTGCTGGAACACACAGGAGCAAGACCATCAATCTTATCAAAGGATATAATTGAAGGTTGCATCCGGTAGGCCTAGAACGAAAACACAAGAATACTGACATAAGTAAAACAAGTCTAAACATGTCTATTCCAGTATTAACCAATAGTGCTAAATGACTTGGCGAACAAGTACCGGGTGCTCCAGGAGGAAACTAGTCCTGAGGATGGTGGTCATCATAGCCTAGTATCCTTTCCTAGGCTACACAGTCCTCAGAAGAAAATCACAACAACCTCTGCTAAGAAAAAAATCACAACCTCCTCCACAAAGAAGAAGAGGAGGGTGATTGTTGTAGGGGACTCCCTCCTCAAAGGAGCGGAGGGACCCATTTGCAGACCTGACCCGCTCCACAGGGAGGTCTGCTGCCTACCAGGGGCATCAGGGCTGGAAGTAGCTGGGAAACTCCCCTCCCTGATCCATGAGACGGACTACTACCCTCTGGTAGTAGTCCAGACTGGTAATGATGGCCTAGCCAACAGAAAGGCTAAGGACATCAAAAAAGACTTCAGGGCCCTTGGGAAGACGATGGAGGGCTCAGGGGCACAGGTGGTGTTCTGCTCCATCCCCAGGATACATGGAGCAGACCCACAGGACACTAAGAAGGACTCAATTAATGCCTGGCTCGGAACCTGGTACGAGGAAAAGGGCTTTGGGTTCTTTGACCACGGAGTGGTTCGTGCACCCCCTGACATGGGTGCAAAGGTTGGGACACGTGGGTCTCCTAGAGGGGCTAAGGCCCTTGCTAAAAACCTAGCTAAGCTCATAAATAGAGCTTTAAACTAGGTGTGAAGGGGGAGGGGATCCAGTCCAGGCTAGACAACCGCGTGCCTGGATGTAGGCCACTGGAGTTTAGGAGGGGGCGTGCTGGTGAGGACCACCAGCGCATCACCATACAGGTAGTGGGGGAGAATGCAGCCTCGCTCAACAAGGGAGATATAGATATTCTGGCATCAACTACTCCAGGAGGAGTAGTCCCCTCTAGGAGGGCTGAAGGCTCTGCTACTCAGCTGAAGTGCATTTACACCAATGCACGCAGCATGGGGAACAAGATGGAAGAGCTGGAAGCCGTTGTAGGGCAAGGTGCCTTTGATGTCATTGCCATCACGGAAACGTGGTGGGATGACTCTTATAACTGGAGTTCGGGTATGGTGGGGTATAAACTCTTCAGGAGGGATAGAAAGGGTAGGAGAGGGGGTGGAGTAGCCCTCTTTGTAAGGGAGGACTTGGACACCTCCGAGATGGACTGTGGCGATGAGGAGATTGAGTGCCTGTGGGTTAAGATCAAGGGAGCCCATAAGAAGGGAGACTTTGTGATGGGAGTCTGTTACAGGCCACCCAGCCAAGGAGAAGCAGCTGATGAGCTCTTCTTTAAACAGTTGGGGTCAATCTCCAAGTCAGTGCCTCTTGTCCTTGTGGGAGACTTCAATCTCCCTGATATCTGTTGGGAGTACAACACAGCAGAAAGGAAGCAGTCTAGGAGGTTCCTGGAGTGCGTGGAAGACAACTTCCTTGCACAGCTGGTCAACGAACCTACGAGGGAAGGTGCCCTCCTGGACTTGCTGTTTGTCAACAGAGAGGGCCTTGTGGGGGATGTGAGAGTAGGGGGGTCGCCTAGCTCTTAGTGATCATGAGATGATAGGGTTTTCTGTCCTAGGTGAAGTGAAGAGGGTACTAAGCAGGACGGTAGCACTAAATTTTCAGAGGGCAGACTTTGAACTGTTTGGAAGGCTGGTTGGCAAAGTCTTCTGGGAGACAGCACTTGAGGGCAAGGGAGCCCTTGAGGGCTGGGAGTTCCTCAAAAAGGAGATCCTGGCAGCTCAGGAGAAAGCCATCCCCGTGTTCTGGAAAAAAGGCCGGCAGAGGAAAAAAAACAGCTTGGTTAAGTAGGGAAATCTTGAGTCAAATTAGAAAAAAAAGGAAGGTTTATAGGCTCTGGAAGGGGGGACAGGCCTCTTGGGGGGACTTCAGGAGGGAAGCGAGGCTATGTAGGGAAAAAATCAGAGGGGCTAAGGCCGAGCTAGAGATCAGATTAGCTAAGTCAGCAAAAGACAATAAAAAATCTTTTTATAAGTATATTAACAGTAAAAGGAGGACAAGGGAGACCATACAGTCCCTTTTGGACTCAGAGGGAACAGCAGTGACAGGGGATGAGGAGAAGGCTGAGGTACTTAATGCCTTCTTTGCCTCAGTCTTTAATTGTAAAGAAAGCTGTTCCCTCTGTGTAGATACCCGGGAAACAGAGGAGCAATATGAGGCTCCCATAGTCCAAGAGGAGGTGGTCAGAGCCTTGTTTGGCCAGCTGGACACCCACAAGTCCATGGGGCCAGATGGGATACATCCTAGGGTTTTGAGGAAGCTGGCGGATGTATTGGCCAAACCCCTTTCCATCATCTTCCAGCAGTCCTGGAAGACTGGGGAGGTACCTCTGGACTGGAGACTGGCTGATGTAGTTCCCATTTACAAGAAGGGTAGCAGGGAGGATCCCGGGAACTCCAGGCCAGTCAGTCTGACCTCAGTGCCAGGGAAAGTCATGGAACAGGTGATGTTGAGTGCTATCATGAAGCACTTACAAGAGAACCGGGTGATCAGGCCCAGTCAACATGGGTTTACCAGAGGCAGGTCCTGCCAAACCAGCCTGATCGCCTTCTATGACAAAGTCACTCGGCTGCTGGATGAAGGAAAGGCTGTGGATGTGGTCTTTCTGGACTTCAGCAAAGCCTTTGACACAGTTTCTCACAGCATTCTGCTGCGGAAACTGTCAGCCTCTGGCCTGGACAGACACGCACTCTCCTGGGTAGAAAACTGGCTGGATGGCCGGGCCCAGAGAGTGGTGGGAAATGGTGTTAAGTCCAGCTGGAGGCCAGTGACAAGTGGTGTTCCCCAGGGCTCAGTGCTGGGTCCAGTCCTGTTCAAAGTCTTCATCAATGACCTGGATGAGGGCATTGAGGGTACCCTTAGCAAGTTTGCAGATGACACAAAGCTGTGTGCAAGTGTCGATCTGCTGGAGGGTAGGGAGGCTTTGCAAAGGGACCTGGACAGGCTGGACCGCTGGGCAGTGTCCAACGGCATGAGGTTTAACACGGCCAAATGCCGGGTCCTGCACTTGGGGCACAACAACCCTATGCAGAGCTACAGACTGGGAGAAGCCTGGCTGGAAAACTGCCAGGAGAAGAGGGACCTGGGGGTGTTGGTCGACAGCCGACTGAACATGAGCCAGCAGTGTGCTAAGGTGGCCAAGAAGGCCAATGGCATCCTGGCTTGTATCAGAAACGGTGTGAGCAGCAGGTCCAGGGAGGTGATTCTCCCTCTGTATTCAGCACTGGTGAGGCCGCTCCTTGAATATTGTGTCCAGTTCTGGGCCCCTCACCACAAGAAGGATGTTGAGGCTCTGGAGCAAGTCCAGAGAAGAGCAACGAGGCTGGTGAAGGGGCTGGAGAACAGACCCTATGAGGAGCGGCTGAGAGAGCTGGGGTTGTTTAGGCTGGAGAAGAGGAGGCTGAGGGGAGACCTCATTACTCTCTACAAGTACCTGAAAGGTGGTTGTGGAGAGGAGGGAATGGCCTCTTCTCCCAAGTGCCAGGGGACAGGATGAGAGGGAATGGCCTCAAGCTCCGCCAGGGTAGGTTTAGGCTGGAGATTAGGAGGAGGTTTTTCACGCAGAGGGTCATTGGGCATTGGAACAGGCTGCCCAGGGAGGTGGTTGATTGACCTTCCCTGCAGGTGTTTAAGACACCGGTGGATGAGGTCTTGAGGGACTTGGTTTAGTTTTAGATAGGAATGGTTGGACTAGAAGATCCGATGGGTCCCTTCCAACCTGGTTGTTCTGTGATTCTGTGATTCTGTGACAGCCATTAAAGCTGGCACCAGGCTGCTGCATCCAGCTAAAGCAGGCACAGGGCATCAAGGCTGCAGCAAGAGAGGAAATAATCCAAGGAGCGTTATAGGAAATATTAAGAGAGTAGAAAAGTACGCCTCACAGAGAAAAGCTGAATTCAGGTTGGATGGAGCCTTGGGCAGCCTGATCTAATGGGATGTCCCTGCCCAGGGCAGGGGTTTGGAACTAGGTGCTATTGGAGGTCCCTTCCGGCCCAAACCGTGCTATGATTCTCAAGTCCTACCTGAACAAAAGGGTCAGCAGTCATGACTAGATGAAAAAGGGAACCAAAACTGAAACCCTTCTGTCCGGTGACATAAAAAGAAATGGGAGAAAAGCAGGGAAAGCTCAAGGATAGCAATGAGCTGCCCAGATGAACGGTGTGCGCTTCCCATCTTGTGATGGGAACTCCCTGAAGACTGAGGTTCTGCAGGGGTGCACAGGGAAGTTTGTGACCTGAAGGGATAGAAGTTTTAACACCTACAGTTCCTCCCAAATCAAAAGTTGGACCAATGATTGATGAGGTTGGCCCTTTTGGAATTGGAAACACCAGTCACCAACAAGTGTTATTTAAACCAGACTGGTGTCTTAAAAGGGTTCAATTGTTGATGCAAAATAATGTTTGAGACATTCAACCTGCCTGTTCTCCCTTCTTACACACCTCTTCTGAGGGATGGACCACCTGGTTACATAGATCTTCTCAAAGACGAATATTGAGAGACCTGACTGGTGTTTTGGGAAGCGGACTGGGGCTTCTGAATAGCATCGATTCAGAGGTATTGTTGAACAAATGAGCTGCTACAACTTTTGATTTGGCAAAAATACAACAGCCTTTACAAGCTTCCCTTTTGTCTTTGGGAACGCAGCAGTGGTCGCTCTCCAACGTATTACCAAAATGGGAAAAACGAACATAAAAGATCAGGAACTAATTCTAGACACATTTGGTGCAGTTCAAAGTAATATTTCTTTGGCTCTCAGTTGCATCCAGGCTTAATTGTGGATGCAATCAGTGGCAGCATCGATCATTAGAGAAGCTGAAGAATGTATTTCTCCTACAGAAATATGAAAAATAATTTGAGCTAATGCTAAGGATTTTGAAAAGAACCTCCAGTCTTGGTGGAAGTTGGTTAATTTTTACCTATGACCCTCTTAAGAGCACTGTCACAGCATATGTGTTAACCATTCCAAATGCTTTAGTAGCTCTGATTTCTCCTGTTTTCACATTAGGCTTGAAGCACAATGGAACTATGCTCTGTCCTTTCGAGCATAGAGCACGGGCCCAAAAGGTGAATTATAAATGGCAAAGAGTAGACCTGGAGTCCTGCATTGTGTGGGAACAACTAGGATTTATTTGTGAAAGTAACACCATCAGAACACAAGATTTTTGCCTAGACACTGACCAAAAGGTTTGCCATTTTAAGGTTGGTCCTGAAGTTGACCCTAATAGTGTAATAATTAACATTGGCAAAGGTTGTGTATGCTTGAGAACTGCTTGCAATAAGTAAAAATCTTTCCTCCTCTTTCCTTTTTTTTTCTCTCTCTCTCTGTCACTTTCTCTCTCTCCTTTTCTCTCTGAGTGCTACTGCCCTGTGGTCCTGAAGAGAACTTGTCCTGAAGACAACTGATCCTGATGTTGAGCCACCGGGTGGTGTAAGAGTCAGTCAAAGGGTCAGTTTCCATCTCAACATTTTCTCATTTCTTGCCTCAGAACTTGACTGTCTAAATCAGAACTGCAGGCCTCAGAAAACAGCCAGAGCTGGTACGGAACGAATGCTTCGTACCTAACTACCTGTACCTTCCTCCTTATCTCAAAAATGTTTTCATAGAAAATCATAGAACAACCAGGTTGGAAGAGACCAAGAGGGAATCAAGTCCAACCATTCCCAGCAATTTCTAAAGCATGCCCCTCAGTACCTCATCCACCCACAACTTAAACACCTCCAGGGAAAGCGAGTTAACCACATCACTGGGCAGACTGTTCCACTGCCAAATGACCCTCTCCATGAAATGTGTTTTCCTTCTGTCGAGTCTGAGCCTCCCCTGGCGGAGCTTGAGGCCATTCCCTCTTGTCCTGTCCCCTGGCACTTGGGAGAAGAGGCCAGCACCCACCTCCACAGCCTCCTTTCATGTAATTGTAGAGAGCAATAAGGTCTCCCCTCAGCCTCCTCTTCTCCAGGCTAAGCAGCCCCAGTTCTCTCAGTCGCTCCTCCTAAGGCTTCTTCTCCAGCCCCTTCACCAGCTTTGTCGCTCTTCTCTGGACTCGCTCCAGAGCCTCAACATCCTTCTTGTGCTGAGGGGCCCAGAACTGAACACAGTAGTCAAGGTGCGGTCTCACCACTGCCGAGTCCAGAGGGAGAATTACCTCCCTGTCCCTGCATAGGACAACCCCAACATTCACCCCCTCGGTCTGCAGGTGCTGTCCAAATGCCTCTTGAATGTTGTCAGGATTGGGGCCATGACTGCTTCCTTGGGGAGCCTGTTCCTGTGCTCCACCACCCTTCGGCTGAAGAAACTCTTGCTTATATCCCACCTAAACCTCCCCTAGCACATCTTCCTGCCTTTCCCTTGGCACCTATCACTGGTCATCAGAGCCCTGCTCCTCCTCCTCCCGCTGTGAGGAAGCTGGGGACTGCAAGGATACCTCCACTCAGTCCTCTGCTCTCGACACCAAAGAGACCAAGTGACTTTAGCTGCTCCTCAGACAGCTTCCCCTCTAAAACCTTCACCAACTTTGTGGCCTCCTAGGGACACACTGCAGCACTTTGCTATCCTTTTGATCAGGTTGCTCAGGGCCCCATCTAACCTGAGCCTGGAATGCTTCCAGGGATGGGGCATTTACCGCTTCTTGGGGCAACTTCTTCATTGCTGCTTAAAATTGTAGTTCAGACACTGAGAAACTGTCGGTTTGCCTCAAAAACTGAATAAAGCTGGGGCCCATGGGGACTGTTAACAGTTAGCTGCTAACAGCTGGTCAAGCAAGATCAAGACTTGCAATTATAATTGTTTAAAAAACCCCTATAGGTACAGTACTGAGTCAACAGCAGTGATAGAAATTCTGATCCAAGCTCTGAGGAATAAAAGTTTTGATCCTGGGAATGTTCCTGGTTCCTCTTCCACATGCTGACATTCTCGTTCCATTTTTCAGTCATTTCGGGGAATGCACTCAGCAAACCGCTCCCACAGTCCCGCAGAAATGGATAACAGCAGCCAAAGTTAAGCAAAAATCCTTTTATTACATTTACATTAATTACATTACATGATATATATACACATTACATATAATTACATTCTATTAATCCATACATATAAATACATCCAACCCCGATGCATAACTTGAAAGGATCAAATCAACCCTTGGGCCCTTTCTGGAAAGGGACAACACTACCCCTGGTCACTTATTACAAAGTAACAGTTCAACCCATAGTCACTTTCTGGACAAGGCAAACTCCACCCCTGGTCCCTTTCAAGAAAGGAGCACTCCACCCCTGGTCCCGTTTCTGGAAAAGGACAAGTCCACCCCATGTCCCTTTCTGGAAAGGGACAACTCCACTCCTGGTTTGTTTCCAGAAAGTAACATCTCAAACATCTCAAACCTTTCCAGAAAGGGGTAACTCCAACCCTGGTCCTGTTTCCAGAAAAGGATAACTCCACCCCTGGTCTCTTGCTGGAAAGGGAAACTTCCCACTCTTGTCCCTTTCTACACTTCATCTTTATTAATACATTTTTACATCTCTTATACATACAAATACATATATAGAAATAATCCTTAATCAATTGTGCAGTAACAGCAAAATACAATGAAAATATAACATTCCAGACCTGGTCCATTTCCAGAAAGATACAACTCCACCCCTGGTCCTTTTCTGGAAAGGGACAACTCCACCCCTGGTCCCTTGCTGGAAAGGGACAACTCCACCCCAGGTCCCTTGCTGGAAAGGGAAACCTCCCCCTGTTGTCCCTTTCTAAAACTGATCTTTATTAATATATTTTCACAATTCTTATCTACATAAATACATATGTACAAATAATCATTTGTGAATTATACAGTAACAAAAACATACAATGAAAAGATAACACTCCACCCCTGGTCCCTTTCCAGAAAGGGACAACTCCACCCTTGGTCCATTTCCAGAAAGGGACAACTCCACCCCTGGTCCTTTTCCAGAAAGGGACAACTCCACACCTGGTCCCTGTCTAGAAAGGGACAACTCCACCCCTGGTCCTCTTTCTGGAAAGGGACAACTCCACCCCTGGTCCTCTGTCTAGAAAGGGACAACTCCACCCCTGGTCCTCTTTCTAGAAAGGCACAACTCCACCCCTGGTCCTCTTTCTGGAAAGGGACAACTCCATCCCTGGTCCTCTTTCTAGAAAGGGACAACTCCACCCCGGGTCCTCTTTCTAGAAAGGGACAACTCCTCCCCGGTCCCTTTCCAGAAAGGGACAACTCCACCCCTGGTCCCTTGCTGGAAAGGGAAACCTCCCCCTGTTGTCCCTTTCTACAATTGATCTTTATTAATACATTTTTAAATCTCTTATCTACATAAATACATGTGTACAAATAATCATTTTTGAATTATACAATAACAAAAACATAAAATGAAAAGATAAAACTACGGTGCCGAAGCATCTCTGGGCACAGGGGAAGAAGACTGTCAATTCTTTCTGCATTTCCTAGGATAAAAAAAGACAAACGCGCTGTCAGCACAAATAAAAGCTTAAGAACCCTGTTATTTCCTCCAGCTGGAGACAGAAGCATCCTTAGGGGATCACCTTTACCCAGGAGATACAAATGTACATTGCCTGCAACTCTGCTCAAGAGCCTCAAGTAGATCATGAAGCAGAGTCATTTCTGTTACCCAAGCTGTCGTTTCTGTTACCAAAGATGGGAGTGTGAGAATGTCTGGCAAAGCAAGAGTCACCAGGTAGCGACAGTACCTTGTTCCACTGCTGTGTTGTGTGAAACTGCGAAGATGTAGCTTAAGAGAGCAGTCACACTAAGTGAAAATATTACTGCCTCCCCACTGCCCATCATCAAACTCTGCCTCCCTCAGACCAGCTAGCACAAAAGAGCGTGTATCCTCCTCAACTTCCTTCCACATAACGTACGCAAAAGATGCACAAAACCCACGCAGCATCCCTCCAGCTGCTGCAAGCAGAAAAGACAGGACGGGACACAAATGCCTGCTCAACGTCCTGTGTGACCACTTCGGACTGCTCTCACACAGATGACTGCATCTTCCTCTTATGCTCATCAAAGTTCTAGGCCCATTGCCAAGCAAATAAACAAACCAAGAAATCCCAAACAAAACCAAACAGCTACATTTGTACTCAAAAGTACAGAAGGGCTCTACTGTACCAGTTCTCTAATGGGTGATAACTATGGAGCACATGCTACTAGTGCCCTGACTCTGTGAAAAACCTTAGTGGCCTCCCAACATACACAGGCAGACATGAACAATAAAACTCCCTGAAACCTGCTTCCTTAAGAAGGCAGCTTTAAAAATAGAGCTTCTCCTCTACAAATTAAACTGCCACAGTTTAAACATGTGGCAGTAATTGTGTTGACAAGCCCTTTCATCAAAGGGAATTCTCATCTGCTCACACTCGCCCCTCACAGAGGAAACATCCATGTGATACTCCCTTTTTCATCACAGCAGCTCAACAGCAGCCCTTTCCTCTGCACTGCCCAACTTCCAGGATTCCAACCTAGCAATTTTCCCTATTTTACTCACTGCAGTAGCCCCTGAAGATCACTTCCTTGGGCTATGCTCTCCAATTTGTGCAAAGGAATTCCTTTTACCCCCTCCAGCTAGGCCTCATTTTAGCCCTTTCCCTAACGGTAGCCAAGAAGAACAACTTTTCACCTCTGAGGGACTGGAAAAGACTTAGCCAGAACCGTAGCAACACAAAATTCTAACATTGAATTAGGAAAGACTTTGAGAAAAGTAGGTATTGCTATTTTATCCATTATAAGCTTTAGATCAACCTGCTAACTTCGAGTTTAGAGTCATCGCTGCTAGAAAGAAAGGTCCTTTTCAGTTTCCTAAGAACTGAAACCATGCAAAACACAGACCAAAGCCCACATATCCATCAGAAAAACTATTAAGATATTAACAGCCAGTGGTGCTATCAGGTTGTCAGTGGGGTATTTTACAATTCAACAAGTCCTTTGAAATTAAAAATTAGGAAAAGAAAACAGTCTCCTAGAATTTAAATCACCAAGAGCAAGAACAGCAGCCTACACCAGATGTGGCAACACAACACTCATCGTTCTTTACAGGCTGAACTATTTCACGAGCTCAATGTCCTTCCCATAAATTGGTTTAAATGGCATCGGTTAACAACTGACTTAATTTGCAATGTACACGTAGCAAGAAAATGTCTGTCTTGAATTTCAGTTTTGTGAATACTAGACTTACTTTGAGTTGACAGTAATGTGCAATCTCAGGCCGTGTGACAATTTCCTTAGATCTCTTGACTCCGACGAATGCATCTGTAATGACACAGATTTCTTAAGTCAGGATTTCTCTTTCTTTGAAATACAGCATTAGTGCCGCATCCTGTACCCAGAACATAGTCTCTCTCTGCAATGACAGACACCAACCTGAAACAAAACCATCAGCTTCAAGATTTTTTTTTTCAAACATAAAACTCCTACTTTAGAGAGCAAGTACTATTGCAAAGCAAAGTTCTTAGGTGAAGTCGCTTACTACATGAACAACTAAAGATGAACAGAAAAGCCTTTGGAGACAAGCCCTTCTTCAAAACTTATAAAGCTGTAAACTTCAAAAGCTAAACACAGCTTGGGCAAAAGTAGAGACAATTTTAAGCTTCTAAGGAAGCTTGGTGTTTCACGCTAAAGCAGAAATGGACAAGGAATGTGTGCAGGAGCCCCAGGATAGGCTTCATTGTGAAGCTTTAGGTGTTTCCAAGACAACTGAGGGTACGGGGCACCTGAAATTCCGTATCTTGGTCCTTAATCTCCAGTAAAGTTTATACAAGGGTAGCTTAGCGAGTGGAGAATACTCAAACACAAGTATATGAGCAACTCTTGATAGAAAATTACCACTAAAGCAAACACTGTCAACTTGCAGTTACCAGAGTTTTATGTGTACAATATCCTCACCTGTGTTGGGGTTTGGTGCAGGAGGTTTAGCAGCTTGATTCAAAATCAGGTCCTCAAAAAACATTCTTCGCTCCTGCTCATTAGGCAATTGGATGTCGAAAACTTCATAATCATTTAGAAACAATGCTCTTAGCTAAAGCATAGAACAAAAAGATAATTCAGAGATAAGGCCACACCAATCCTTGTTAAGCTGAAATTAAACTGACGCGGAATTTGTTAAAAGTATAAAAACTTATCTAGATAAATTAAACCTCTTCACAGCATTTGATGATAAACTTATCTAAGTAAGGCCTCCCCGAGTAACCGAGATAAAATAAGAAAAGCAGCATATTTGCATTTTGAAGAACTTCCTTTAAGGCACACTCTCAGATGTCTAGAAAGCTAAGCACGTGCTCTTACTCAAGTTTGTTAAGGAATACAATACAGAATTTATTTCCAAGTCACTTAAGGAGAAGTTGGAACTTAGAGCTTTCTAATTTGTAAAGCTTTCATTTACAGAAAGAAAGAAATCAAAATTCTTATTTAAGAACTTAAATTTGAAATTATATTGCATCATCAACTGTGTGACCACTGTACTTGTTCAGGGAAAACACCTTTTGCTCTTCAGTAACAACATTTTCCGTAAAAGTACCTTTTTCCTGTTTACTTTTCAAGCACCGTATACTCTTGACTAAGAGCATACTAAACCGTCTGGAAGTCATTGGAATTATTGCCTGAAGTACATTTTGGCAAATGTCTAATAAGCATCAATGTATGAGAAGAAGAATAAGAGAGTTTCACATAATGCTTTCAGCACCGTTTGGTCTAAACAGATTTTAAGCGACCCGGTTAGGGTGCCTGAGGAATAACACTATGGATTTGCTTAAGAGTGTACACTACTCCAGCACTTCAAGGATTTATAAATTAACAAGAAACTGAATAGAAGAGTAAGAAAAGTAACAACAGAAATACCTCTTCTGGGAGAGCTGCATGACGCACATCAGAAGTTGCAAGCAGCAAAACTGGAGCAAATGATGGAATGTTAAGCAGCGACGTTGTAAATGTCACTCTCACGGTAGCTCCAACAGCCTCCCACCACAAATGGATATGTGGGATATAAATTATACTTGGTGTTGTTCGCTGCACTTCTCGCAACAACTGGTAAAAGGAAAACTTGGATAAGAAACCTAAGCCTCGTAGAACAGGCTAAGAAATAGCTGCATATCAGTGAAATTATCTTACAAAATAGGAGTACGTGAAGCCAAAACGCCAAAACAAACCGACAAAAGAACAACTCCTTAACCCTAAGGTAAAATTTGCCCTTGGACTCAAATACAGATATTGCTACATGGACAGAAGCAGGCCTGAACCTCTACTTGACATTAGAATTACTTAGGCGTGACACAACTTCTAAGGAGCTCAGCTAGCGTGCTAGTGTGCCCGAAAAACAAGACTAAAACCTATCAGCAGCATGTATTAGTCTGGGTAAAATGCTGCGTGACTGTGTCTACACCGTTCTCAGCTCTGAGCAGGCACATACCCCAGTCAGTCTGGAGCACAATCTGAACAAAGAGCTGTGTGAGAAGACGAGGGCTGCCCATGTAAAAGAAGCCTGGGCGCCCTGGGCGGCGGCGGAGAAGGAGGCTTGGGAGGAGGCGAGGGAGGAGGGGCTCGCGCCGCCCAGCCAATCCCGCGGCGGCAGAACCGGCGGCTTCAACTTTTTCGCGGCAAAACGGCTGAAAGTCGCAGTGCGCCCCCGTGTGTCCCTCCGCCGCCGGGACTCGCTGCCAGGGCACACAAAAAGTAGTTACTGTTCCAAAACGTGAACTGTTGCTAGGAAGGTTAAAGTAGACTGAAGTTCTCCCAAGTAACTGTATCTTTTGCACCTCTGCAAAAATGTCTCTCGGATAGCATAGGTTTTATGGCATTTTTCCCAAAGACTCTTTTCCCTACACTGTTACTTCCTCTGTTCAGTATGATGTTCGCTGATAAATAATCGCTGTCAGAATAAGATTAAAAGTAGGCCTTGGAAATCAACGGTAGATGCATAAAGTTTCTGGGGAAAATCATACATCGGCATGTACGTGGGAAACAGACTCTGTCCCCAGCTCTTGCCTGGTTCCACACCATTGATGGAGATCTCTCCCTCACGCTGCCCTCAGAAAGGATGCTCACTTTCTATAGCTCTAAAACGAGTCTTAGAGAGGTTATGTTCCAGGGTCTTTGGTATCTTTGTGGTTTGTGATCTGTGCTCAACAGGTGTGTCTTTCCCTATGGTCTCCTGCTTGCAACCTTCCCCTGTCTCAAATGGCAGGTGAGACAGAGCTGAAGCAGCTCCCAATTAGCGAGACTCTTGTCAAGTTCATCCTGAAATTAGTCCTAGGAAACCAACAGAAGATGTCTAAGGCTTCTGGGGAGAATTACATCTCTGCGTGCAAGTGGGAAATTCCATCCCCAGCTCTTGTCTGCTTCCACACACCTGATGCAGGTCGCTCCCTCCTGTTGCCAGGCCCTGAGCAAGGATGCTCGCTTGCTAGAGCTCCTCAAGGAGTCTTGCAGAGTTGCTCTGCCAGCACGTCCAGCATCACTGTGGTTTGTGTTCAGTGCCATCTGTGCTGAACAGGTGTGTCTTCTCCTATAGTCACTTGTTTGCAGCCTTCCCCTGTCTCAAACGCAAGGTCAGGCAGAGCTGGAGCCAGCTCCAAATGAGCAACAGAGCGCAGAATCCTAGAATCCTAGAATCACCAGGTTGGAAGAGACCCACCGGATCATCGAGTCCAACCATTCCTATCAACCACTAAACCATGTCCCTCAGTGCCTCGTCCACCCGTCCCTTAAACATCTTCAGGGAAGGGGACTCAACCCCCTCCCTGGGCAGCCTCTCCTAGTGCCCCATGACCCTTCCTGTGGGATTGTTTTTTTCCCGACATCTAGTCTGAATCTCCCCTGGGGCAGCTGGAGGCCATTCCCTCTGTCCTGTCCCCTGTCCCCTGGGAGAAGAGCCCAGCTCCCTCCTCTCCACAACCTCAATTTTTCACCTCTAAGTGACATTTCATGGAAACAGAAACACTGACTGTGCTGAAACATATTGATTTCAGTGAAATATCTGATAGAAAGTTAGAGGAACCGATGGTTTTGACTTTCTCATTCCACTTTATTGAAATGTTTATTTTCAGTAACTCAGAGAGGTTTCATTTTTACTTTCTCACTCTGTTTTATTTCACCTTGATTTTATACAGTGATCCTTTCGACACTGTGCTTCTAGAAGAAGTCTGTCTAGAAAGCTGCCTGGAGGAGAAGGAGCTGGGGGTGTTGGTTGACAGCGACTGACCATGAGCCAGCAGTGTGCCCAGGTGGCCAAGAAGGCCAATGGCATCCTGGCTTGGATCAGAAAGGGTGTGAGCAGCAGGTCCAGGGAGGTTCTTCTCCCTCTGTCCTCAGCACTGGTGAGACCGCAGCTTGAGGCCATTCCCTCTGTCCTGTCCCCTGTCCCCCGGGAGAAGAGCCCAGCTCCCTCCTCTCCACAAGCTCCTTCCAGGTGCTTTCCCAGAGCCAGGAGGTCTCCCTGCCCTCAGCCTCCTCTTCTCCAGGCTAAACCCCCCCAGCTCCCGCAGCCGCTCCTCAGCCCCCTCGGCCCAGGAGCTGGGGGAGGGGCGTGGGCAGCACGACACGCGCCGCTGGGCTCGGGGCGCCCCCTCCCGTCTCTCCCCGAGGGGCGGGGCCTCGGTCGGGCGGATACCGCGGAGGGATCGCGACGCGTTGGCCTCGCTCGGCTTGTGCTGGGAAGCGCTGCGCGTCCTCCCTCCGGCTCCGAGTCCATCTTCGTGGAGCCCCTCGGGGGTGGCCGCCGCATCTGGATCCCATCCGAGGCGGCCGGAGCCCGCAGGACGCGGAGAGCCGGCGAGGCGGTGAGTTAGCGGCTAGGGGAGGAGGGGAGTTTGATGGACTCGCCCGCAGCCCCAGCCTCGCCCCGCGGGTTGGGGTCACCCCCCGGGGAGGGGACAGCTCCCCGCATCGCCGCTCCCTTGGGGAACTTCTTCGGTTGCAAATGTCATCCTGGCGAGATCTCGGCGAGCGCTTGAGTGGGGGTGAGGCTGGCGGAGAGCGGTGGCCGTTAGGATTCCAAAACTGCCTCGGAAACCGGTGCTCGGCGTAACGTTCCTCAGCTCCTTTGCCCTCTGCTTTCGCAAGGCCTCGTGTAGTCGGAAATCGAGGCTCTTCCTTCCGAAGTTGTCCTTGCTTGAAAGTCGGGGTAGGTGAAGGTGGAGCTGTGTGAGCAGTGCAGGTGACCCGCTCCTTCTTGCCTTTGTGCTCGGGATGAAAATCCCTTCGTGGGAAATAGGCAGAGCCGCAGGGAGATGTGTGGATGTGTTGTAATGCGGCTCCATCCCTCTAGGGTTTGGTCTCGGTGTGTCTGTAGCTGCTGCTGGGGGCTGGCAGCCCAGTCTTTGCTGCAATCCTCTTGGCTGTTGTCTGTGCCAGAGCCCAGCAGCTGCTGATCTGGTCGGGGCAGTGGGATGCAGAGTGCTATGAGATCGATTTGCTGCTTTGGAAAGGGGAAAAAAAGTTTCTTGTAAGATCACATGTCTGTTTGAAAACAACTTTTCCAAATGCATTCAGCTCTTTTGTTCAGGCTGGTGTCAACCAAACAGCCCAGCCCTTCACAGGCATGCAAACTGTTGACCAGTTTTCCTTGAAACTCTTGAAAAATAAGCAAGGTGTAAATTTGATAGTTCTGGTATCAGTGCTTGCATGGATCAAGCTGAAAGTAAACAATCCAAGCAATTGAATTGCCAGAGAAAAAGAAGCAAATCGATTTCAGCTGGACACTAGTCTGTTGCATCTCAGCAATGTTCTAAGATGATGATTGGAGTTTTAGAAGTTTGCAAATCAGAAGCACGTGCCTTTGTTGCTTAAGCCTTTTACACACATCCGACGGCCACTGCTACTTCAACCTTTCCTCTCTCTCCCTGTCTTCACATACATTTTAAATCTCTCTTCTTTCCTTTTCCATCACTGATCACACTTCCTATTAAGTCACATGAAGTCTTGTCTCTGCCAGTTAGGCAGGTGTTCAAAATTTCTTGTACTGTTGATACACATGATGTACACAAACACATATTAAACCTGTGCATATTGTTCCCCAACTCTACACAGGCAACAGCAAAACTGCCTGCAGGAATGATCACACCACAGCTTTTGGATAAGTGGGTAGCTGGCACTCCCTTAAAATGTTAAGGGTCATTCCTTCCTATTTTAATAAAGCCTGTTTAAGAATTCCCCAATAATCGCTGGGGTGCTGATTATTTTTTTCCAATAAAATTGGTCATAACTTAGTATCCCCCTGCAGAGATAACCCCGTTAATTCCTGCAGCCTCAGCAAAGAATCTGAAAAGGGGAAAAAACCCTCCTTCACATTCACAAAGGAGAAGGGTGGCATTCATGCACACAGCCACAGGGTTGGTTTTTAGGCTGTTTTGGGTTTTTTCCTCTCTTTTTTCTTTTCCTTTTCACTCTCTCTCTTTTTTTTTTCATCTAGGTATTTTAAAATGTTGTCCTCTGCAGCCTTCCACTCCTCAGGTGGCAGGTAAATCTACCTGCTTGCCAGTGGACATTTAGTGGACATTTGAGCGGAAAGGCTTCGGAGACATATTTCTGAGATCCCATCTGCACTAAAGCCTAAATTCTGAGCGTCTCTCAAAGCCTGTACCATAACCAAGAGAGTTGGGGCTCAGACCTGTACTTCTAACCCTAGGCTTGCCCAAGATTGCAGGCACAATCGTACCTTGTACCTTGCAGCCTTGTTAAAAGTCCTTAACCGTGACTCTACAGTCAGAGGCTAGCTAAAAGTTCTTATTCGAGCTAATGCTACCTTCTAGTACTGAAATCACCAAATCTATACATAATATTCCAATATATAATAGGTTAGTAACTTATAACAAGTAATTTCTTCCTTCAGCCTCAAAGGTCTTTTCCAACCAAACCGTTGTGTGATTCTAATTAGATTTTAGTCCCACAACAAGCAAATGGTCCAACTTGACTGAATGCATTCTGAAATAAACAGGCGTTTGGGTTTTTTTGGTCATGAAATGCTAAGTTTGTATGAAAGGCTTCAGCACAATAATTTTCTTGAAGGCTCTTAAGGTCAGGTTGTCCCCAAGGAAAGTGTGGTGGAGGGGAGCTTTAGCTTTGAGAGTTGGTTTATTTTTTTCTTAGTGCGGAAGTGGTTCCAGGCTTAAGTGCCATTGGTTGCACCACTATCAAGTGAAGAGAGTTGCAGAATCAATTTGCCTACCTGAGGGAGAATTTCCTTCCTAGCTCACCATCCGTCATTCAGATAACTGTTGTCTTTTCCCTAGGAATTTTCCTCTGACAAACCTGAAGGCTTCAATGGACAGTCTTCAGGATCAACGACAAAAGACATGCCTACCTGTTCTGACTCTGGCTTTGAAAAAAGTATGGAAATGCTAAGCAAAAATATCGATCAAAGACTCTTTACAAGGTATAGTATTTCTAGATCTCCAGTCTCTGTTCAGTTCATGGATTTAAAAGCAAAAGTGAAAGCATGCATGATAAGTCATGTCACGCTAAATCTGCAGCTGAAAATCCCCAGGGGAATAGGATTATTTCAGTGTCAGTGCCAGTGTCTTGGAAGGAGAAACACTCTTCTCAGTAAAGCCCTTTGGTTCCTGGGGTCTTATTTGCACTCTGGAGACTCCAGGGTTAACAGGTTAGAAACTTTGTCCTTCTAGAAGTGCCTTTCCAGTATGGAAAACAATTTCCAGTATGGGTTATTTTTTTCTAGTGATGGAAAACCACTAGGAAACTTCAATTGCAGTTAAGAGAAGAATAAGTAACTTGTATGAGGAAGGCTGTGAACTTGAAGTGCCTTAATGTTGTCCTACAGAGCAACTTAAGCCCTATTAACACATGCCACAATTTTTCTGTTAACCTTCCTATGATCTTGAGATTTCTTTTTTTCCCTACTAAACCAGATTTTTTTTTGTTTTCCTATGTTCAGCGAGTAGGGAAAATAAATGTGAGAGCAATGTATGTTTGGAAATGCTCAAATGCTTGTTCTGAAATCTGTCTGTGAGCAAGTAAACATTTGGCCTAATTTGAAGTAGTGTTTAAAAACTTGGCTAAGTGTCAATGACTCTTGCTTTATGCCTATTCTATTAAAATGTCCTCCTGAGTGCGTCGAGTGTTTGAAATGGGTGGGTTTTGTACTTGCCTGTCTTTGCTGTTACATGACACTTTTTTCTCTTAGGACTGCAGTAGTAGTCTTGCAAAAACTGGACGATGTGAAGAAGAGGCATGGACGGCTACTGGAGGTAGACCTTGGGGTGTTCTGCAATGTGAAAGAAGTAGATACTAATTTCTTTTACTCTTTGTGTTTAAGTAGCATATTTCACATAGGGAAATGACTTAGCTGCAGTTTTAATGCAGCTGAAGTAACTTCTAAAGAAGCGTCGTCTAAAATAACATTTGGTTTTGCTGTCTACTTATAATCTAGCATCTTGCTGTTTTAGTTGTGCTACAGATACGCTGTAATGGTAGAGGAAGCATCTTGTTAAGGAGAGATGAAATAGCAGTGATGTGCTTATCTTGTACTACTGCCTGAGTTGCCCTATGATTTTTGGATGGACGCTTTACAAACAGCCGTTTGAGGGTTTGGCTTATTGCTTCAGATCTTCCTGAAAACTGAATCAATTGATGTCTACTTGAGCTCTGTTTGTTCTCATGTCAGCCTTTCCCATGAGCTTGAGTAGTCCTCAGTCCCTAGAGGAACTTTGGTTGAAATGATATACCTGTTTCCTCTGTCTTAGTTTTGTTCTATTAAATTGAGTTATTCTACTGTCCTTTTAAGTGAAAGATGCTTAAGTTTTCAGACGTCTTTCTACTCTGCTATCGTAGGTTTTTGTTTGAAACGGAATGATTTTATTTTTTGGTTAATGAGACCAGAGTTGTCCCTAGTACTTTGTGTATCACCTCTCAAATGCTTGTGTGATTGATTATTGTCTGGGCTGGATTGCTTTTTCCTGGGTTCTGCCACACTGTTGGATTTCAGCCGGTGCTCAGCATAACATTCATCAGCTTTCGCAAGCCCTCATGTAGTCGGCAATCAAGGCTCTTCCTTCCAAAGTTGTCCTTGCTTGAAAGTCGGGGTAGGTGAAGGTGGAGCTGTGTGAGCAGTGCAGGTGACCCACTCCTTCTTGCCTTTGTGCTCGGGATGAAAATCCCTTCGTGGGAAATAGGCAGAGCCGCAGGGAGATGTGTGGATGTGTTGTAATGCGGCTCCATCCCTCTAGGGTTTGGTCTCGGTGTGTCTGTAGCTGCTGCTGGGGGCTGGCAGCCCAGTCTTTGCTGCAATCCTCTTGGCTGTTGTCTGTGCCAGAGCCCAGCAGCTGCTGATCTGATCGGGGCAGTGGGATGCAGAGTGCTATGAGATCGATTTGCTGCTTTGGAAAGGGGAAAAAAAGTTTCTTGTAAGATCACATGTCTGTTTGAAAACAACTTTTCCAAATGCATTCAGCTCTTTTGTTCAGGCTGGTGTCAACCAAACAGCCCAGCCCTTCACAGGCATGCAAACTGTTGACCAGTTTTCCTTGAAACTCTTGAAAAATAAGCAAGGTGTAAATTTGATAGTTCTGGTATCAGTGCTTGCATGGATCAAGCTGAAAGTAAACAATCAAAGCAATTGAATTGCCGGAGAAAAAGAAGCAAATAGATTTCAGCTGGACACTAGTCTGTTGCATCTCAGCAATGTTCTAAGATGATGATTGGAGTTTTAGAAGTTTGCAAATCAGAAGCACGTGCCTTTGTTGCTTAAGCCTTTTACACACATCCGACGGCCACTGCTACTTCAACCTTTCCTCTCTCTCCCTGTCTTCACATACATTTTAAATCTTTCTTCTTTCCTTTTCCATCACTGATCACACTTCCTATTAAGTCACATGAAGTCTTGTCTCTGCCAGTTAGGCAGGTGTTCAAAATTTCTTGTACTGTTGATACATATGATGTACACAAACACATATTAAACCTGTGCATATTGTTCCCCAACTCTACACAGGCAACAGCAAAACTGCCTGCAGGAATGATCACGCCACACCTTTTGGATAAGTGGGTAGCTGGCACTCCCTTAAAATGTTAAGGGTCATTCCTTCCTATTTTAATAAAGCCTGTTTAAGAATTCCCCAATAATCGCTTGGGTGCTGATTATTTTTTTCCAATAAAATTGGTCATAACTTAGTATCCCCCTGCAGAGATAACCCGGTTAATTCCTGCAGCCTCAGCAAAGAATCTGAAAAGGGGAAAAAACCCTCCTTCACATTCACAAAGGAGAAGGGTGGCATTCATACACACAGCCACAGGGTTGGTTTTTAGGTTGTTTTGGGTTTTTTCCTCTCTTTTTTCTTTTCCTTTTCTCTCTCTTTTCTTTTTTTTTTTCATCTAGGTATTTTAAAATGTTGTCCTCTGCAGCCTTCCACTCCTCAGGTGGCAGGTAAATCTACCTGCTTGCCAGTGGACATTTAGTGGACATTTGAGCGGAAAGGCTTCGGAGACATATTTCTGAGATCCCATCTGCACTAAAGCCTAAATTCTGAGCGTCTCTCAAAGCCTGTACCATAACCAAGAGAGTGGGGGCTCAGACCTGGACTTCTAACCCTAGGCTTGCCCAAGATTGCAGGCACAATCGTACCTTGTACCTTGCAGCCTTGTTAAAAGTCCTTAACCGTGACTCTACAGTCAGAGGCTAGCTAAAAGTTCTTATTCGAGCTAATGCTACCTTCTAGTACTGAAATCACCAAATCTATACATAATATTCCAATATATAATAGGTTAGTAACTTATAACAAGTAATTTCTTCCTTCAGCCTCAAAGGTCTTTTCCAACCAAACCGTTGTGTGATTCTAATTAGATTTTAGTCCCACAACAAGCAAATGGTCCAGCTTGACTGGTCCTCTGAATCCGTTCTGAAATAAACAGGCGTTTGGGTTTTTTTGGTCATGAAATGCTAAGTTTGTATGAAAGGCTTCAGCACAATAATTTTCTTGAAGGCTCTTCAGGTCAGGTTGTCCCCAAGGAAAGTGTGGTGGAGGGGAGCTTTAGCTTTGAGAGTTGGTTTATTTTTTTCTTAGTGCGGAAGTGGTTCCAGGCTTAAGTGCCATTGGTTGCACCACTATCAAGTGAAGAGAGTTGCAGAATCAATTTGCCTACCTGAGGGAGAATTTCCTTCTTAGCTCACCATCCGTCATTCAAATAACTGTTGTCTTTTCCCTAGGAATTTTCCTCTGACAAAACTGAAGGCTTCAATGGACAGTCTTCAGGATCAACAACAAAAGACATGCCTACCTGTTGTGACTCTAGCTTTGAAAAAAGCATGGAAATGCTAAGCAAAAATATCAATCAAAGACCCTTTACAAGGTATAGTATTTCTAGATCTCCAGTCTCTGTTCAGTTCATGGATTTAAAAGCAAAAGTGAAAGCATGCATGATAAGTCATGTCACGCTAAATCTGCAGCTGAAAATCCCCAGGGGAATAGGATTATTTCAGTGTCAGTGCCAGTGTCTTGGAAGGAGAAACACTCTTCTCAGTAAAGCCCTTTGGTTCCTGGGGTCTTATTTGCACTCTGGAGACTCCAGGGTTTGCAGGTTAGGAACTTTGTCCTTCTAGAAGTGCCTTTCCAGTATGGAAAACAATTTCCAGTATGGGTTATTTTTTTCTAGTGATGGAAAACCACTAGGAAACTTCAATTGCAGTTCTGAGAAGAATTAAGTAACTTGTATGAGGAAGGCTGTGAACCTGAAGTGCCTTAATGTTGTCCTGCAGAGCAACTTAAGCCCTATTAACACATGCCACAATTTTTCTGTTAACCTGCCTATGATCTTGAGATTTCTTTTTTTCCCTACTAAACCAGATTTTTTTTTGTTTTCCTATGTTCAGCGAGTAGGGAAAATAAATGTGAGAGCAATGTATGTTTGGAAATGCTCAAATGCTTGTTCTGAAATCTGTCTGTGAGCAAGTAAACATTTGGCGTAATTTGAAGTAGTGTTTAAAAACTTGGCTAAGTGTCAATGACTCTTGCTTTATGCCTATTCTATTAAAATGTCCTCCTGAGTGCGTCGAGTGTTTGAAATGGGTGGGTTTTGTACTTGCCTGTCTTTGCTGTTACATGACACTTTTTTCTCTTAGGACTGCAGTAGTAGTCTTACAAAAACTGGATGATGTGGAGAAGAGACTTGGACGGCTACTGGAGGTAGACCTTGGGGTGTTCTGCAATGTGAAAGAAGTAGATACTAATTTCTTTTACTATTTGTGTTTAAGTACATATTTCAAATAGGGAAATGACTTAGCTGCAATTTTAATGTAGCTGGACTAACTTCTAAAGAAGCGTCGTCTAAAATAACATTTGGTTTTGCTGTCTACTTATAATCTAGCATCTTGCTGTTTTAGTTGTGCTACAGATACGCTGTAATGGTAGAGGAAGCATCTTGTTAAGGAGAGATGAAATAGCAGTGATGTGCTTATCTTGTACTACTGCCTGAGTTGCCCTATGATTTTTGGATGGACGCTTTACAAACAGCAGTTTGAGGGTTTGGCTTATTGCTTCAGATCTTCCTGAAAACTGAATCAATTGATGTCTACTTGAGCTCTGTTTGTTCTCATGTCAGCCTTTCCCATGAGCTTGAGTAGTCCTCAGTCCCTAGAGGAACTTCGGTTGAAATGATATACCTGTTTCCTCTGTCTTAGTTTTGTTCTATTAAATTGAGTTATTCTACTGTCCTTTTAAGTGAAAGATGCTTAAGTTTTCAGACGTCTTTCTACTCTGCTATCGTAGGTTTTTGTTTCAAACGGAATGATTTTATTTTTTGGTTAATGAGACCAGAGTTGTCCCTAGTACTTTGTGTATCACCTCTCAAATGCTTGTGTGATTGATTTCTTTATTGTCTGGGCTGGATTGCTTTTTCCCAGGTTCTTCCACACTCTTGGATTTCAACCTGTTGTTAATTTATATGCTGGGTTGTATACCTGACTAAGTATTTAACTACCACATGTACTCAACGGTATGTTAGAGGGAAAATTCTCCTCAGTAATCTTGGGTGCTAGAACAATGTTCCTGTTATTTCCCACTGTACTTCGATGTAATCTTTGGTGTCCGTGGGGTACTTTGATAATGTTACTATCCAGGCTCTAAATATGCCTGTGTGAGGTTTTCTACACCTTTGTAATTGAGCTTTCTTGTTTCTTTTTATTAGGAAAACCTTGCTACGTACTCCCCAGTAGAGAAAAATATGCAGAGAAGTGACGAAGAACTAGCTGATGATGAAGGTAGCATTGTCGATTAGTTCTGCTCTAAGGTTTCTTTCCTGTGCTGTAACCAAAAGCCTTGCCTTAAACAACTGAGGCAAACTGAGCTGTTGGGTGCTTTTCACTTGTTAAAAAAAGAATCTGTATTGCTGTGCTGTGCTGGTGCTTTTCCAAAGTGCCTACAAGAGAAAAGGCAGGTGATGGCTGCGGGGAGATAGAAAAAGAAAGGAATGGCTGGCATTACTCAGAATGAGCAAGGGGGATCTTGTTTGCTCCTCTGTGTTTTGGAATTTCTGGAATGTGTCTTGCCTAAATTGCTCCTGAGTTTAGTGCAGGTTTCAGATCTATTGTGGCATTAACATGAAGGCGATAGTAAAACCCGTAGGCATCTCTGTAGCGCGTCTTGAATTTAATATAATTTGTTACAGTACTTCAGCAGTTTAATGTTGTGTCAATGTACATTACTTTCATCAGACGCAAGTGAAAAGAAAGACGATGATGACGGTGAAGGTGCTCAAAAGCATTATGACTTGCGGCAGAGGAAAACCATCGAAGGCAGTCTTCAACGTGACAACTTGCCACAGTGGAAAGCTGTTGACCACCATCAAGCTCCATTACAAAGTAGGTTATGTGCACAGTTTCTGTGGAGAGCTAATTTCTCGGGTAGAAGTGAGATTTTTTTAATTTTTGAATGAAAATATATACATGCTTGATTTCTATTTCAATTTCTAACCCACTGTCCCGATCCAGTATCGGAGATGGTTCTTAATCTGGCTCTTGGGATCATTTTAAGACACAAATGGGGGTCAGATGCTGTACAATCTTGTCGAGCTTTATTTCCTAGAACAACTGCTAACAGCGATAGGAGAGAGAGCAAAGGAAAGAAAAGGTCAGAAATCCCTAAGCAAGGAAAGAGTAGAGGCGCAGCTAGTTCCCAGCAACGCGAATCCAGTGAGGTGCAGTTGGTTCAGTCGCAGTGCAGGTAATGGTGCTCCAGGTTCCAGGGGGACGCAAAGAAGAGCGAGAAGGGCAAGAAGACAATGTTTCAGCACATCGACGCAGCAATGATTCTCAGGAGTACCCGGTGACGGCTTCTAGTGTGTGGTGGGAGAAACTGCTCTCTGTCTGGTTCTGAGAAACTTCTTTCTGTCTGGTTCCACGGAGATCCCTTTTATCCTGTGAGACCCCCACCGCTGCCACGGCTGCATCCCCCTCGCTCCCCCTGCCCCGAAGTCAGGTCTGGACCCTCGATTAGATAAGCGGCTCTTCTGTTGACCCCACAGACACCCTGGTGCCACAGGACGGGTGGTCCCCAGCTAAAATGTTTAAGGCAAAGGCATAGATAATGCGACTCTCCAGTCCCCTGGTGAAATGTTGAGGGGAAATCCACCTCCCAAATAACAGAAACTTCCCCGGAAGTTAGAGGTTAATGATGGGTAAAGGGCATCACTTTTTCTGCCTCTTTCAGTATCCTGCTTCTCTTAAACTTTTTTGTGACGTTACTGTTTGCTTTCAACAGAACCAAGAGAACGCCGCTCTTCACCTGTCAGTCAGAGAGATTCATTTAGAAGTGCTCAGGCACAAGGCCCTTCCTGCAAAAGAACGAAAAGGTTGACGTATAGTTAGCGATAGTTGTTATTTATCAATAAGATAAGTCAGTCACATTATGGAATGATGCTTTCAAAGCTTTTTGATTAGTGATAATTAGAGATTCCTGATATTGTTATTGCAGTGGTAGTCTGAGAGTATAAAGAAAACAGATGTTGGGGGGAAACTCTACTTTTTATTAGGAATTATGTTTTTTTTAAATGCAATATTTGTGTTCCCTGATAAGGTGATTATGGGGCTTGTGGCTACGATTGTAACTGAACTTCCTTTTTTCTGGAACTGAAGCCGGGATTTCCCTATGGAACTGTTAGACTATTTAATCTTGAAGAATTTTCTTGAAAGTGAAGATAATGTAGTCAGAGGGAGAGCCTATCTGGAAGTTTGAGTGGAATTTTTCTTTTTTAAATCAATACTGATCCTGGTTTCTCTTTGGAATCAGTTCATCTTTCTGTACGAAAGTGCCCTTGAACAAGACAAATGCTAAATGAAATGTTAAATTGCACTGGTAATGACACAGGGGGTTGGATTCTGTGGCGGTTAGAGTGTGGAAAATGGTCTCTCTTGCTAGATATGAGCCCTTTCTTTGGCACCCTTGAAAGCAGACAGTTATGAAAGGGAAGGTTTTTGAAGCGTAATTTTTTCAAAAGTTGAAGAGGTTTCTATTTCACCAAGCGGATACATAATGCAAAGTGAAACTCCATTTGCAAGTGTGAGAGAGATCAGACAAAAAGAGTAATTAATGAAGGAAATTTCTTTGCAAAATAGTTGAAGTCCTTTACCTTCCTGTGAAAAATGAAAATTTGCCGTCACAAGGAAAATGACATAATGTACTTGAGAAGTGGATTCACAAGGAGTACAGTGATGTGGAAACTTCAATGTAAATTCTGAGACAGAATGGACTTTAATTTTTCTCCTTGTTTCCTTAAATATTTGCAGACGGAGACGTGCAGTCGGCAAGAGTGGTTCCACCTCCTCTTCCTTGTCATCCTCATCTGATGCTGGAGAGCGTTTTGAGAGGCGTCAGAAGCGCAGCTGTAACAGAGATTTAAGAAGGTTAGTGAAATTGGAGAATAGAGGAGGGAGAAATAGACCTGGGAGGAGTCTGCGTGTGCCTATCTATGCCGCGTTCTTCTCTTCATCTTGTCCATTGTGTCAATTGTAGCAATATTTAATCATACCTGTTGGTACTGGAGACTGTAACTGGGCTCTCCAGAACTGGATTTTTAGAAATTTTTTTTTAATAAGCAATTTGCTATCTAGGTGGGAATAGGAGGAGGAACACTGTTAGGTAATATTTTGATGTCAAATTGTACTGCTTCTGTGCTTTACAGTAGTTTCTTGAGGAAGAAAACCACCATCCCAGAAAACGTTCTAAATAGAGGAGATGACAGAGGTTTTGTTACTTAACAAATGCTTTAGAAAAACCTGGTTTAATAACAATTTAACGTACCCAAAGTGCGTGGGACGGGCCAGCTGTGATGGGCAGCCTTTCTAATGTTAATCCACAGTGAGATAAGTATCCCCTTGACCTGCAACTTTTTGAGAGTAGAAGCAAAAAGTCTTTGCAAGATGTCAGTGTGTTTTGAGGTGTTATTCCATGTCAGAAATCAATGTCGGGTCACAGTCTTCACATACGGAATAACTTGTTCACAGTTTGCCTTCATATACGTGTGCTGTGTTGACTGGCATGAATCTTCTGAAGTGCTGAGAGCGGTTGAAGTCATTAAGTGCAGTTGAATGTCTGGAGTGACCATTTCCTTTTATTTGCTCTTGGACTTTGAATGTAAACCAATGTGAAGGTATCTTGAAATTTTTAGGAAGTCGATGCTCATTTATAAGCTCTTCTGCATGCACTTGCCATCATAAAAGCAAAAATCTTGTAGGTGCATTGTAAGTTAGAAAGCCCCTTTCTCTTTCTGCTCAAGTCAAGACAGGTGTCTTCCACCAAACTTTGGGGAGGATGACTTAAAGGTACTTGACAAGGATGGAACGCATATTGGAGCAAGTCTGGGTGATGTTGCTACAATGCAGATGGATCGTTCGGTAAGTATAGTTTGTTGTGTCAGTAAGATGTTGCCAGTATTTCTGAAAGCTTTCGATAACGTGCTTGTATCACGCAGCTGCCTTGGTTTGCTAATTGCCTAATTGCTGAGAATCTTGCCTTTGTGCTGCTGTCCCATTTCTCATGTACCTTCTCAGGTTTGTGGCTTTCTGTACTATGTAACATGTTGTGTTGAATTTCTGTTTAGGTGGGATTTGATGGCGTGGGTGGTCTTTCTGACCACGTGTCAGCTTTAAAAGAGATGGTCGTTTTCCCCCTCCTTTACCCTGAAGTCTTTGAGAGGTTCAAAATCCAACCTCCAAGGTAAGAGACGTTGCTTAAAACTGTGACTTCAAATTCACCTCTTTTCCGGAGAAGGTTGGACTGAGGTATCGATGCGTTACCATTTTCAGCAGTATGGGCTGTTTCTTTTAGAAGTATTAAAAAGTAATTTCTTAAAATGGGTAGAATCCAGAATATCTGTAGTTTCAAAGATTTGCCATGTGATGAGCATATACTTGAAAAGTTTCTTGCCTTTAAACCGTGGGGTTGGGGTGGTTTTGAGTTTTATGTCCAAATCAGCCTGATTATTTTGATATAAGCAGGAAGGAACCATCTCCGGGTAGTGAAGTGTAATTGGTTGCTTTTAAGTCCGCTTGTCTCTCCCACAGACTCTTTTTGCAAATGCTTACGTATCAATTTTCCAACTGATAGGACTTGCAGCTGGACCCTTGCAATGTGTGTTGTGCTTGGGCTAGAATAAGACTTGGTGTGCTTCTTACACAGCCAAACTAGTTCTGTGTTACGAAATGAACTTCTTAGGGATTTAAGTATTAGATTAATATATTCTTGGTCAGCAAAAGTCAGTCATGGTCTCTTGAAATATGACTTGAAATTCTTTGCTTTCAGTAACTTGAAAAGTAGTGAAAATCTTTCCGTGTCTTGCTTCTTTATTGACTGAAGTTCTAAACACGAGTGTCTTGGCTTTTCTGCTTGATGGCTGTATTGATCGGGAAATGCAGGGTACTCTGCCAGCTTTCGACTTCCTTCTCGTCTCCGCCATGGATGATCTGGGAGGCAGATGCAGTAACATAAAGATTTTAAGGGGAAGTAAAGGCTTTACTAGCAAATCTTGCATTTGTGAAAGCCACGTTGAATATGCAGCGAATCCCTGAAGAATGAACTGGTGATTCCTAAGTCAGGCCAGGCTCGCATTCTGCGCTGAAGTTTGTTCTCCTTGGGCTCCACTGTGCTGTAACCACCCGTGTGGGTTTGTCGGTGGTTTTGGCAATGTCCTTCTGAGACGCTATGTTCTTTTCTCAGTCAAGGTTTTGTACTTCTGCGTTATCCTCTTTATTCATTTAATTTCCTACCTTGCTGAATGTTGTAGGAACATAAAACTTGCCTCTTTTTTTTGGCTTTTCTCACACTTTAGCTCTTAGTGCTGTCTTCTACGTGAAGTGTCTTGGTTAGGAGAGAGGAGTTGTGGCCTTCGGCATGGGGGTGCATTTTTCTGTTTCTGTTGCAGAGGCTGCCTGTTCTATGGCCCACCAGGGACTGGAAAGACACTCGTTGCTCGGGCACTGGCTAACGAATGTAGCCGAGGGGCTAAGAAAATCGCCTTTTTTATGAGAAAAGGTGCCGACTGCCTGAGCGAATGGCTGGGGGAATCCGAACGACAGCTTCGTCTCTTATTTGATGAGGTAAGGTTGAAACATGCCGTGTGTTCTGACAAGTTGTAACCCAAACAACCCCAAAACATAGCCACAGGAGAGGTTTCCAGAGGCAAAAGATGGTGACTTTTGATCAGAGGCTCGTGGATGCAGGCTGAAGGCATGGCCATAGAATGATAGACTAGCCTGCTGGCTGCGCTTCTTTTGATAGGGGTGGCCTTCTGGGCTGTGAGTGCGCACTGCCAGCTCATGTTGAGCTTCTCATCGACCAGCACCCCCAGTTCCTGCTGTCCAGGGTGGCTCTCAATCATGTCACCTCCCTCCCGTGTACTGAAAATGGGGATTGCCCCGACACAGTGTAGGACCTTGCACTTGGCCTTGTTGAACCTCACGGTGTTCTCCCAGGCACGCTTCTCCAGCCTCTCCAGGTCCTTGTGGATGCCATCCCGTCCTTCTGGAGTGGCAGCTCCACCTCTCAGCTTGGTGTCATCTGCAAACTTGCTCAGGGTGCACTCAAACTCGCTGTCAGTATCATCCGTATCAATCCCGGTACAGCCCTCTGAGGGATGCCACTAGTCACGGCTTTCCATCTGGACTTTGTGCCATTGACTGCTACTCTCTGAATATGACCATCCAGACAGTTTGTTACCTGCCGTACTGTCCACCCATCAAATGCATATCTTTGCAATTGAGAGAGGAGGAGGTTGTGGGGGACCCTGTCGAAGGCTTTACAGAAGTCTAGATAGATGACATCCGCAACCTGCAGATTATGAGTGATGCACTAGCTCCTGAGCTGATGAGGTGGCCAATGGTTATTTAAATTTATAACAGAACCTTGCTTCCAGAATCTGTAATTGAATTAAGTAATGACTCTGATCTCGGCAGCTGCCAGATAGCTGTAGAAACTACTGGTACGATTTGTTTCCTGTCAGCCAGTCTCAGTGGATTAACAGAGGCTGCTGTCTTCTGTTATTTGTGCCACTTACTCCATTAGGTGGATTAGGAGAGATCCCCAGCGGTCGTCTGAAAAATCTCATTCCGCTGACTTTTCAACCATAATACTTTTCATGCATTTTCTTTTGAAAATAATGTTTTACTTATGTCAGTATTCTTGTGTTTTCATCCTAGGCCTACCGGATGCGACCTTCAATTATATTCTTTGATGAGATTGATGGTCTTGCTCCTGTGCGTTCCAGCAAACAAGACCAGGTTTACAGGTAGGGCATTTTTGACATCTGTATAGAAGCTGTTTGATCCTTGTGGAAAGACCACAACCTATTTTAACTGTATGTGACACATTAATTCATGCTGAAAATTAGTTATTCAATGCTACTAAGTTTCAGATTATTTTTAAACAATAATCCACAACAATTCACTGTTTGTTATCATCACAAGCTCTATGTTACTTTGTCTGGTTTCTTTGTCTTAAAATGAGTCTTTCACTAAACAGCATCTCATCAATAAAAGCTTGTCCTCGACTGTTCGTTGGAGGAGGCCATGTAGAATGTTAGAAAATGTACTAAAGCAGTAAATGAAAAATGTATTCTTCGTTAGCTCTATTGTGTCAACGCTTCTGACGCTTATGGATGGCTTGGACAGCAGAGGAGAGATTGTAGTCATCGGAGCCACCAACCGACTAGATTCTGTCGATCCTGCCTTACGACGACCAGGGCGGTTTGATCGAGAATTCCTCTTCAGCTTGCCAAATAAAGAGGTCAGAACCTAAAGTCAACCTTAATGCTAATGTGCCACGGTCCCTCCTTAGAACAAGAGCACGTAACAGTGCAGTATGACGGAGCAGTTAAAGTTGAAATGCATATTGTACAAGTTGGACAGAAGAGGGATATCTGGAAGGACTCTGTTGTGCTGTGGAGTTCATGTTTGCTTAGCTCTTCAGTCCACTTGGGCACTTTCACTCTGAGGTGCTCTTGCTTTCCGTTCTTGGTTTATGAGTGGCTAGTGGAGGTCCGTGTGTTGGATTGTTCCCAGTCTGGGTATCCTGGAAGGTACCTAGGAATATTTTAGGACTGGGATCTGACCTCCTTACTGGTACTTTTTACCGGGAAGTAAAATTGACAAAGATGTCAATTCCACTGCACAAGTGCAGAGATTGGGAAGCTCCTCATTCAATGGCAATAGCTAAGCCATGGAAAAATACGTATATATTGCTATAGACCCAACAAACAAAATAATACTGTGGGGGAGGATGGTGTGCAAAACTGGAAAAAAACCCAACCTGGTTTTGTGGTTTTTTTCCCTTTATCGTTGATATTTTCTTGACACTTTAGGAAAGGATCAAATGCTTCTTGAAATGAAGCCTCTAGTAAAAGTGCGCTTAACAGTGTATTTAAGGCAAACATTTGTCTGCAGTTTTTTTCTGCTTTCAAGAAGAGGTGCCACGAAACAGATGATAACATGATTCTAGAAGTTTGCCATAGTTTCTCTGTGTAGCAAGGCCAATGTAAATGACAGTCTGGCTAAGATCAGAGAGGGAGATAAGGAGTGCTTGACATTTTCTGGATCAGAAATCACCGTAATTTTTGTTGTTCTTTGTAGTAATTGTAGTGATTTGAAAAGGCAGTGTTAGGACTGTTTCCCTTGAATGAAGTGGCAGAAAAGCAAATGTGACGACCTAGGAGACTATCACTATGAAATTTTGCTACATTTGCAAGAATGTTATTGAAGCAAAACCTCTGCTTCCAGACGAGGTTTTTTACTACATTTTTTTTCGCTCAGGATCATTGGGTCTCTTATTTGTGGAAGCTTCCTTTTTATGAAAACTATAAATGCCTTATTTTTCACCACGGGCCCCTGGAAAGAGTTGACTGTAACCAATACAGAATTGTCTGCTTGACAAAACAGACAGCTTATTAGCTGAACTTTAAAAACCTTAGAAGTTTAGTAGATAAGTATTTGCAATAATGTGAAGGATTTGGGGGTTTTGGTGTGGTTTTGGTCTTCAAGAGTTTTTTTTGAGAATACTTAGGACAAACTAAAATGCAACCATTTTATTTCAGGCTCGAAAAGACATTTTTAAGATCCATACAAGAGACTGGACCCCTAAACTGTCGGATGTGCTTCTTGAAGATCTAGCCGAAAAATGCGTGGGTAAGTTGTCTCTCGTAACATTGAATGGGCTTGGGACATCATCTCTGGGAGGAAAGTTTTGATTAGAAGGCTGGCTCGTTAAGCAGAGCATATCAGGCTGCAAGCAGTTTGCTGTGCAGTAACTGTCTTAATTTTTGTCTGTGTCCAAAGTTTCAGTGTTGCATTTTGGAAACCTTGGCCTTGACTTCTGTGTCGCCTGAAACTGATGTAACATTTGATCCTTGTTTTATTTCTTTAGGATACTGTGGCGCTGATATTAAATCTTTATGTGCTGAAGCTGCCCTCTGTGCTCTGCGCCGCCACTATCCTCAGATATACGACAGCAGCGAGAAGCTGCAGTTAGACGTGGCTTCTATTAAAATAACAGCAGAGGATTTTGGGACGGCTATGCAGAAGACTGTCCCAGCTTCACAGAGGGCTGTGACTACACCAGCTAAAGCACTCTCAAGAATTTCAAGACCACTGCTAGAAAACACCCTAGCGAGTATTTTAAAAGTGCTACAGAAGTTATTTCCCCACGCGGAGCTTGCGTTAAAGAAGGACCGACAGCGAGGTATAGCAGTAACATCCACTTCTTTTTATTTTGTGCCAAAGTGAAAACTTGTGATTTTGCAATCAGCATAGAGAAACCTCTCAGCTGTAATAGCAGTAGAATTTTATAATGTGCACGGTTCTAGATGGGAGCTGTGAATGAGTCGCAGTATGTAGCAGAGAAATATGTGCTGTCTGCTAGAGCACCCTGTTTCTGACAGCACATAACATCATACTTATGATTTGTTGAGTGGATCTAAGGTTTCTGTTTGAGGCACCTCTTTGAAAATAAATGTTTAAATGGGGGGAGGGGGGCTTTTTAATGGGGGCTTTTTTCCATGAATGCTTCCAATTCCTGTCCGAAGAATGTCAGGATCACAATACAAGCATGAAAGGTTTAAGAAAAATACTGTTTTAGGTATCGTGATTTTTAGGCATAGGTTCTTAATTTAAATGTGTGTGCATCACGCTGTACACTTGCCTGTGAGATCAGAATGTTTTAGTGTTGAATACTATGTGAGTTTGCTCGCATAGCATAAGTGAGCTCACACTGCTGACTGCATCAGCCTTGATCACGTTTAGCCTGTCAGGTGGTGAGAGCAACTAGATGAATAAACTCATTCCGTTCCTGATGAATGGAGATCCTTGACTAGTTGCTTATTATGCTGTTCCCTGGAGAATATACTAGCAATATTGCTGCCAGTGGAGCTGGTAGGTCATCTGCCTTGGTCAAGCAGAGGCAGAAACCCACCAACCAAGTAAAAGTGGAGAGGCTAGGAGACTGGTAATTACGTCTCTCTCTGTTTCTCACCTTCCAGTATCTCCTCCTTTGATGGTCTTTGAGGAGCCTTACGTAGAAGATGTTTTGATTCATGTATTCTAGACAAATGGAAGTCTGTGGTCATGGCATTCATTTAATGCCCTCATTTCCAGTGAGGGAACCTCCTGTAGAATGAAGTGACCTTAATGGGTTTTTTAGGTGTCTGTGAATTACGGAAGTTGTTCCAAATCATCTTTATTCTAAAGGAAAAAACTCCCAAATTTTCACCAACAGAGAAGTGCCTACTGCAGATCATGGGACTTGGGGCAACTTTGTAGAGACTCCTCCTTAGAACTGTGGCAGAATGAACTTCTCAGAAAGGAGCATTCTGCGTGTTCCCTCAAATGAAGAAATACAAGCAAAGCAGTTTCCAACACTGATTTAGAAGCTGTATTAATGCAAGCGTGAGATACAGGTTATTCAGGAAAGTTCAACCTCTTACCTTTCAGACAGCTTAAATCAGACTGAGACAGTTGAGAATGATGAAGCACCATCAGTCTTTGAGGATCAGGCAGCTCCTAAAGCGCCTGGCAGAATAAAGGAGGAGTTCCACACTTTTAGCAGGTAAATGTTTGTCCCCTTTATTGTGAGAATTTTCAGCTGGCTGGGTCTGTCAAGAGTTTTGTCACGAGGGGTCACGGATGGAGTGTGAGGTGAGTGGTGAGTGTGAGGGTGATCAATATTTGCAGCAAGTATGCCTGCCAATACAGCTGGGTACTAATGTTCTAATGGAATAGAGACCTGCTGAAAGTTAGCGCATATGGGCAGGGAAGAGATGCACATTGGTGTGTGCTGAGAGGAGTTGTTATTCTCCTCGTTGTTGGGTTATGGACTAGTTGCTGCGTGTGTGTTTAGCTGGGCAGCCCCCCCAGTAGGATTTCAGACATAGTGGGGATTGGCAGGATTTCTTAGGGGAGGTACCGTCCAAGTTTGTAAGAAAACTGGCTTTGATATGTTTGATGGGTAATGGTTTTAAGATGAAAGATTTAGATCAGATATTAGGAAGAACCTCTTTCCTGTGAGGGTGGTGCGGCACTGGACCAGGTTACCCAGAGAAATCATAGATGCCCCATCCCTGGAGATGTTGAAGAGCACGTTGGATGAGGCTTTGAGCAGCTTGGTCTAGTGGCAGGTGTCCCTGCCCAGGGCAGGGGGGTTGCAACTGGATGATCTTTAATGTCCCTTCCAACCCAAAGCTTTTTGTGCTTCTTGATCACAGACCAGCTTATTATTTGTTGGAGTATATGGAGTGTTTATCCGTACAAAAAAAAGCGTGTAGGAAAAATTACTTAACTTTATGTATCTCTTCATCTTTAAACTTGTGTTCTGTTCTAGAAACGCTTCTGATCAACCAACATCATGCAGGCCCCGACTCCTGCTTGTGGGAGAGCCCGGATATGGGCAAGCCTCTCATCTGGCACCGGCAGTTATACATGCCCTGGAAAAGTTTCCAGTTTATACTCTAGACTTTTCCATTTTGTTTGGTGGTGCCACAACAGCAGAAGAGGCATGTGCACAGGTATCTTTTTTTTTTTCTAATTAATGTCATTGGATTGGTGACCTGTATGTAAGGAAAGCAAAACTCATTGTTAATGGAGTTGATTGGAACGTGCTGTTCTGTTTACTTCTGTGGGAAAATTGACTGTACTTTTGGATCGAATGATACTGCGTAAGGATGTTGTGTACATGTCCATATTTTCCGTTCCATAGTAAACAGCCAGGATGTTGTTTGGAGCTCAGGAAGCTGAGAGGTGCTGCTAAGGAACTTCTCTTTATGGCAAGAAACCTTGCTCGTCTCAGTGGGATCCAGAAAGTTGTTTTCCCGGCCTTTGAAGACTGTGCTCCCAGTAGATGTCTCTGCATCAGCCTGAGTGCATGTCATGCACCTTTTGTAGCCACCTTTTTTATTCTGTTGCTAAGGCAATGTAGGTTTTGGAGCAAAGAAACATTTTTTTTTTATATACCTACACAGTTTCTACTGCTGCATTATATGCACTAAAAGTATTAAAATTCAAGGAACACCTTTATATTTGTACATTGGTGTGTTTTTCATAAGTGGGAAATTTCGATATAAGCAGTTTTCATTTTTACTTTTAGTCAGGAAATGTATTTTTTTGTTTGGCATCACTGTGTTGAAATATTGTAAGCTGTCGTAGCAGCATTTGAGAACTGTGCAAGTAAAGACAGACACGTTCCATGACTGGATATTCCTTTGTCCCAATCCCTTTTTTGTTAGGTGTTGGCTGTATCTGCAGTGGTAAGTGCCCTGTCTAGTTGCTGCCCAGGTATAGCATGTGCGCTTCCCATCTTGTGATGGGAACTCCCTTAATATTGATAGACTGAAAGGATGCACAGAGAAGTTTGTGACCTGAAAGGACTGTTGCCACTTCCCTCGTGCAGTAAACACTTGTCTGCTTCCGTGATTGAGGTACCATCTGCAGACAATGGCTTGTAACCAGGCTTCTTTTACATGGGCAGCCCTCGTCTTCTCACACAGCTCTTTGTTCAGATTGTGCTCCAGACTGACAGGGATATGTGCCTGCTCAGAACTGAGAACGGCGTAGACACAGTCACGCAGCATTTTACCCAGACTAATACATGCTGCTGATAGGTTTTAGTCTTGTTTTTCGGGCACACTAGCACGCTAGCTGAGCTCCTTAGAAGTTGTGTCACGCCTAAGTAATTCTAATGTCAAGTAGAGGTTCAGGCCTGCTTCTGTCCATGTAGCAATATCTGTATTTGAGTCCAAGGGCAAATTTTACCTTAGGGTTAAGGAGTTGTTCTTTTGTCGGTTTGTTTTGGCGTTTTGGCTTCACGTACTCCTATTTTGTAAGATAATTTCACTGATATGTAGCTCTTTCTTAGCCTGTTCTACGTGGTTTAGGTTTCTTATCCAAGCTTTCCTTTTACCAGTTGTTGCGAGAAGCACAGCGAACAACACCAAGTATAATTTATATCCCACATATCCATTTGTGGTGGGAGGCTGTTGGAGCTACCGTGAGAGCGACATTTACAACATCGCTGCTTAACATTCCATCATTTGCTCCAGTTTTGCTGCTTGCAACTTCTGATGTGCGTCATGCAGCTCTCCCAGAAGAGGTATTTCTGTTGTTACTTTTCTTACTCTTCTATTCAGTTTCTCGTCAATTTATAAATCCCTTAAGTGCTGGAGTAGTGTACACTCTTAAGCAAATCCATAGTGTTATTCCTCAGGCACCCTAACCGGGTCTCTTAAAATCTGTTTAGACTAAACGGAAAGCATTATGTGAAACTCTCTTATTCTCTTTCTCACACATTGATGCTTATTAGACATTTGCCAAAATGTACTTCAGGCAATAATTCCAATGACTTCCAGACGGTTTGGTATGCTCTTAGTCAAGAGTATACGGTGCTTGAAAAGTAAACAGGAAAAAGCTACTTTTACGGAAAATGTTGTTACTGAAGAGCAAAAGGTGTTTTCCCTGAACAAGTACAGTGGTCACACAGTTGATGATGCAATATAATTTCAAATTTAAGTTCTTAAATAAGAATTTTGATTTCTTTCTTTCTGTAGATGAAAGCTTTACAAATTAGAAAGCTCTAAGTTCCAACTTCTCTTTAAGTAACTTGGAAATAAATTTTGTATTGTATTCCTTAACAAAATTGAGTAAGAGCACGTGCTTAGCTTTCTAGACATCTGAGAGTGTGCCTTAAAGGAAGTTCTTCAAAATGCGAATATGCTGCTTTTATTATTTTATCTCGGTTACTCGGGGAGGCCTTACCTAGATAAGTTTATCATCAAGTGCTGTGAAGAGGTTTAATTTATCTAGATAAGTTTTTATACTTCTAACAAATTCCTTCTAAAATAGGTATTGAAATTCCTTCCATGCCTTTTGGTAGTAGGAATTGAAAAAAGGAGTAGAACTTGGAAGTATACAAATTTAGACACCTCGGTTAAATTAATTAAAAAAAAAAACCGAAACAAAACAAGCCCAAAAGCCCTGCCTGTTCCTTCTGTAGCTGCCATAAAGATTCAAACTGACGCACAGCAAGACAGGTAAATACAAATGAAGAAGTCTTGGGCAGGGTGGGTATTCACCAGTGTGTTGTATGGTCCCTTCGTTGAGCTTTAACTCTAGAGGTGTTCCTTAGAGTAGATATTTTCATTTGTCATGCTAAGCTGTGAAAAATAAAGCCTTTTAAGACCGAGAGGATAACTTTTCATAGTTTTTTATCCGCGTGGCTTTTCAGTTTAATTTCAGTAGAACAAGGATTGGTCTGAATTATCTTTTCTTCTTATGCTTTAGATAAGAGAATTATTTCTTAATGATTATGAGGTTTTCAACATCGGGTTGCCTAATGATCAGGAGCGAAGAATGTTTTTTGAGGACCTGATTTTGAATCAGGCTGCTAAACGTCCTGCAACAAAATCCAACACAGGTGAGGATATTGTACACATAAAACTCTGGTAACTGCAAGTTGACAGTGTTTGCTTTAGTGGTAATTTTCTATCAAGAGTTGCTCATATACTTGTGTTTGAGTATTCTCCACTCGCTAAGCTACCCTTGTATAAACTTTACTGGAGATTAAGGACCAAGATACGGAATTTCAGGTGCCCCGTACCCTCAGTTGTCTTGGAAACACCTAAAGCTTCACAATGAAGCCTATCCTGGGGCTCCTGCACACATTCCTTGTCCATTTCTGCTTTAGCGTGAAACACCAAGCTTCCTTAGAAGCTTAAAATTGTCTCGAGTTTTGCCCAAGCTGTGTTTAGCTTTTGAAGTTTACAGCTTTGTAAGTTTTGAAGAAGGGCTTGTCTCCAAAGGCTTTTCTGTTCATCTTTAGTTGTTCATGTAGTAAGCGACTTCACCTAAGAACTTTGCTTTGCAGTAGTACTTGCTCTCTAAAGTAGGAGTTCTGTGTTTGAAAAAAAAAATCTTGAAGCTGATGGTTTTGTTTCAGGTTGGTGTCTGTCATTGCAGAGAGAGACTATGTTCTGGGTACAGGATACGGCACTAATGCTGTATTTCAAAGAAAGAGAAACCCTGACTTAAGAAATCTGTGTCATTACAGATGCATTCGTCGGAGTCAAGAGAGCAAAGGAAATTGTCACACGGCCTGAGATTGCACATTACTGTCAGCTCAAAGTAAGTCTAGTATTCACAAAACTGAAAATCAAGACAGACATTTTCTTGCTATGTGTACATTGTAAATTAAGTCAGTTGTTAACCGATGCCATTTAAACCAATTTATGGGAAGGACATTGAGCTCGTGAAATAGTTCAGCCTGTAAAGAACGATGAGTGTTGTGTTGCCACATCTGGTGTAGGCTGCTGTTCTTGCTCTTGGTGATTTAAATTCTAGGAGACTGTTTTCCTAATTTTTAATTTCAAAGGACTTGTTGAATTGTAAAATACCCCACTGACAACCTGATAGCACCACTGGTTGTTAATATCTATTTTAATAGTTTTTCTGATGGATATGTGGGCTTTGGTCTGTGTTTTGCATGGTTTCAGTTCTTAGGAAACTGAAAAGGACCTTTCTTTCTAGCAGCGATGACTCTAAACTCGAAGTTAGCAGGTTGATCTAAAGCTTATAATGGATAAAATAGCAATACCTACTTTTCTCAAAGTCTTTCCTAATTCAATGTTAGAATTTTGTGTTGCTACAGTTCTGGCTTTCTAAGTGTTTTCCAGTCCCTCAGAGGTGAAAAGTTGCTGTCCTTGGCTACCATTGGGGAAAGGGCTAAAATGAGGCCTAGCTGGAGGGGGTAAAAGGAATTCCTTTGCACAAATTGGAGAGCATAGCCCAAGGAAGTGATCTTCAGGGGCTACTGCAGTGAGAAGAATAGGGAAAATTGCTAGGTTGGAATCCTGGAAGTTGGGCAGTGCAGAGGAAAGGGCTGCTGTTGAGCTGCTGTGATGAAAAAGGGAGTATCACATGGATGTTTCCTCTGTGAGGGGCGAGTGTGAGCAGATGAGAATTCCCTTTGATGAAAGGGCTTGTCAACACAATTACTGCCACATGTTTAAACTGTGACAGTTTAATTTGTAGAGGAGAAGCTCCATTTTTAAAGCTGCCTTCTTAAGGAAGCAGGTTTCAGGGAGTTTTATTGTTCATGTCTACCTGTGTATGTTGGGAGGCCACTAAGGTTTTTCACAGAGTCAGGGCACTAGTAGCATGTGCTCCATGGTTATCACCCATTAGAGAACTGGTACGGTAGAGCCCTTCTGTACTTTTGAGTACAAATGTAGCTGTTTGGTTTTGTTTGGGATTTCTTGGTTCGTTTATTTGCTTGGCAGTGGGCCTAGAACTTTGATGAACATAAGAGGAAGATGCAGTCATCTGTGTGAGAGCAGTCAGAAGTGGTCACGCAGGACGTTGAGCAGGCATTTGTGTCCCGTCCTGTCTTTTCTGCTTGCAGCAGCTGGAGGGATGCTGCGTGGGTTTTGTGCATCTTTTGCGTACGTTATGTGGAAGGAAGTTGAGGAGGATACACACTCTTTTGTGCTAGCTGGTCTGAGGGAGGCAGAGTTTGATGGTGGGCAGTGGGGAGGCAGTAATATTTTCACTTAGTGTGACTGCTCTCTTAAGCTACATCTTCGCAGCTTCACACAACACAGCAGTGGAACAAGGTGCTGCCGCTAGCTGGTGACTCTTGCTTTGCCAGACATTCTCACACTCCCATCTTTGGTAACAGAAACGACAGCTTGGGTAACAGAAATGACTGCTTCATGATCTACTTGAGGCACTTGAGCAGTGTGTTCTGAGAGCAGAGTTGCAGGCAATGCAGAGTTGCAGGCAATGTACATTTGCGGCTCCTGGGTAAAGGTGATCCCCTAAGGATGCTTCTGTCTCCAGCTGGCACATCTGTGTCTAGAAGCCGTGTAGCCTGACTTCCAAAGATGCCTTTTAGGGTGTCCTGCATTGCCACGGCAGTTTCTCTCAATACAAGGCGACAGTGGCTTTGCTGCAGCAGCAAAGTGACAAAGTCTCCTTCCCTGCTGTTCTGGAAGCAGTTGATTCACAATCGTGATCATTGATGTGCTAGATTGATTCCTAATAAGATATTGCCTGGAATGTAAGCCTGCTTTTTCTCTCAAATATGAAAGTTTAACTCAATTTTCTCTAGTTATATCTTGTGAGATAGTTAATTTGTTCTCAGAAGTGTAACTCCTATTTTATTTAGCAGCCTAGGAAAGTAGGAAGTTGTTTGTGTTGTATCGTTAGAGTTTAGCTTGTGAAAGAATCAAGAGCCCATTCAAAGGATTTTGTGCTATTCTAAACACGCTTCCGTTTTTTTCTTCAGCAACTGTTAAGTTTTGTAACTGCAATAACTGAGACCTTCAATATACTTCGCTTGGAGAAGCTATATGCTGTTCTCAGTCATTGCATTTACCAACATCGAGAAGATGAGGACAAAACTGGACTAGTGAAGGTAATTTTTTTTTTTTTGTCTTGCAGTATTTTCTCTCACTGTTCTGACTGTGGGTGTGATGCATTTGTATCTGTGCGCTCTGGACATAACGCTTCTTTCCTCTTTACTGCTTAGTTGCCTGCGTTACAAGCCTTTTTCAGCCTGGAAGACATTTGTCCATATTTCAAAACCGTTCCTGTAACACAGGCATAATTGTGGGCATTTTCAGCAGGAAAAGGCTTGAACTTGACTACAGTGTGTCCACCCACAGCCCTCTCCAAGCAGTTCATGTCAGTCTGTCAACAGTCCTTTTCCAGAACCTTTGTAGGGGTGGGGGGCTAGAAAGGAGGGTGCTTTTCTCAGTCTGTCACTTCCTCCTTCTCCCCTTACAGACAGTCAGACGTGGTCAATACTTCTTATAGCAGTCGCTCCGCTCTTAAGAAGAATTAAGTATGAAGCCTCAAGAGTGTGAGACTTGTCTACTAACATCATAGTCTGTGTCTAACTAGCACAGCTGGAGCATCTTTAATTTGACATATGGGGAGATGTCAGCTTATGGCGGTTTAATGTTAATGAGTCAAATTCTCGGATCTCTTCCTCTCTGAAAGGATTTCTGAGTTGTCAGAAGACAGCAGAAATCTTCCAGAGGCAGCCTTGTTGGCAGTCAGGCATTGCCGGTGCTGAGTTGATTTAGATATGTTGGGTATTGAGTCTTGAGATTGAAGATCCTTGAATCCATTTGTCTTGGAGATACTAGTGCCTGAGAATAGATAGAATTCTTGATGCCTCTCAGTCTGCTTTAAGACAGGGGGAGCCTTTTCTCTGCGGCTTTAGTCATCTCAATCTCTTCCACATCTGATAAAGAGTTAGAAGGGATGCTCCTTTCTGTTTGTGCAGCAGTGAGGATTCATGCCTTGGATTGAGGGAGCAGGTGAGGGGCTGGAGAACAGGCCTTCTGAGGAACGGCTGAGAGAGCTGGGGTTGTTTAGCCTGGAGAAGAGGAGGCTGAGGGGAGACCTCATTGCTCTCTCCAGCAACCTAAAAGGAAGTAGCGGAGAGGAGGGTGCTGGCCTCTTCTCCCAAGGGAAAGGGGACAGGATGAGAGGAAATGGCCTCAAGCTCCGCCAGGGGAGTTTTAGGCTGAACATGAGGAAAAAAATTTTCATGGAAAGGGTCATTGAGCACTGGTAGAGGCTGTCCAGGGAGGTGGTTGAGTCACCTTCCCCGGGGGTGTTTAAGGGACAGGTGGATGAGGCGCTGAGGGGCAAGGTTTAGTATTGGATAGGAGTGGTTGGACTCGATGATCCGGTGGGTCTTTTCGAACCCTGTGATCCTATGATTCAATTGCGTTATATCAGGGTTTGTGAGCTTTTATGACTTAACTTTTCAAGGTTAAATGTAAAGGGACTTTCTTTGTTTCTTCTACCTTTACCTTTAAAGATAAAACTATCTGCTATTTGGAGTGACTGCAAATTGGTCAGTAGCAAGCTCTACTGAAAGACAAGATAGACTTTAACAAGTAATTATTCAGAGTGCCGGAAATAACATTTCCAGCTTTACTTAGGGCTTCTCAGGAACTGTCTCCTCTTTCTACTTGTTGACACCCTGTTGATACAGACGCATCATCTCTTGATACAGATCCATAGAGTTTCTCTGCCCACTTTCTATTTTGGATGCATTAGGATGTCTTTGAAGCTAGTGGGTACAGCAGGACATTGTGATGGTGGTAGCTAAATATGACTGACAACCGAACGGATGACTTGATTTGTTTTATGAGGAAATAACAGGGTTCTTAAGCTTTTATTTGTGCTGATAGCGCATTTGTCTTTTTTCTTCCTAGGAAATGCAGAAAGAATTGACCGTCTTCTTCCGCTGTGGACAGTGACACTTCGGCGCCGTAGTTTTATCTTTTCATTTTATGTTTTTGTCATTGTATAATTAAAAAATGATTATTTGTACACATGTATTTATATAGATAAGAGATTTAAAAATGTATTAATAAAGATGAATTGTAGAAAGGGACAACAGGGGGAGTTGTCCCTTTCCAGAAAGAGGACCAGGGGTGGAGTTGTCCCTTTCCAGAAAGAGGACCAGGGGTGGAGTTGTCCCTTTCCGGAAAGAGGACCAGGGGAGGAGTTGTCCCTTTCCGGAAAGAGGACCAGGGGTGGAGTTGTCCCTTTCTGGAAACGGACCAGGGGTGGAGTTGTCCCTTTCTGGAAAGGGACCAGGGGTTGAGTGTTATCTTTTCATTGTATATTTTGTTACTGTATAATTAATAAATGATTATTTGTACATATGTATTTATGTAGATAAGAGATTTAAAAATGTATTAATAAAGATCGATTGTAGAAAGAGACAACAGGGGGAGGTTTCCCTTTCCAGCAAGGGACCAGGGGTGGAGTTGTCCTTTTCCAGAAACAGGACCAGGGGTGGAGTTGTCCCTTTCTGGAAACGGACCAGGGGAGGAGTTGTCCCTTTCTGGAAAGGCACCAGGGGTTGAGTGTTATCATTTCATTGTATATTATGGTTACTATATAATTCACAAACAATTATTTGTACATATGTATTTTTATATATAAGAGATGTAAAAATGTATTAATAAAGATCAATTGTAGAAAGGGACAACGGGGGGAGGTTTCCCTTTCCAGAAACGGGACCAGGGGTGGAGTTGTCCTTTTCCAGAAACGGGACCAGGGGTGGAGTTGTCCCTTTCTGGAAAGGGACCAGGGGTGGAGTTGTCCCTTTCTGGAAATGGACCAGGGGAGGAGTTGTCCCTTTCTGGAAACGGACCAGGGGTAGAGTGTTATCATTGTATGTTATGGTTGCTGTATACTTCAAAAACAATTATTTGTACATATGTATTTATGTAGATAAGAGATGTAAAAATGTATTAATAAAGATCAATTGTAGAAAGGGACAACATGGGGACGTTTCCCTTTCCAGCAAGGGACCAGGGGTGGAGTTGTCCTTTTCCAGAAACGGGACCAGGGGTGGAGTTGTCCCTTTCCCAAAAGGGACCAGGGGTGGAGTTGTCCCTTTCTGGAAACGGACCAGGGGTGGAGTTGTCCCTTTCTGGAAAGGGACCAGGGGTTGAGTGTTATCTTTTCATTGTATGTTTTTGTTACTGTATAATTAATAAATGATTATTTGTACATATGTATTTATGTAGATAAGAGATTTAAAAATGTATTAATAAAGATCAATTGTAGAAAGAGACAACAGGGGGAGGTTTCCCTTTCCAGAAAGAGGACCAGGGGTGGAGTTGTCCCTTTCCGGAAAGAGGACCAGGGGTGGAGTTGTCCCTTTCCGGAAAGAGGACCAGGGGTGGAGTTGTCCCTTTCTGGAAACGGACCAGGGGTTGAGTGTTATCTTTTCATTGTATGTTTTTGTTACTGTATAATTCAGAAATGATTATTTGTACATATGTATTTATGTAAATAAGAATTGTAAAAATATATTAATAAAGATCAATTTTAGAAATGGACAACAGGGGGAGTTGTCCCTTTCCGGAAAGGGACCAGGGGTGGAGTTGTCCCTTTCCGGAAAGTGACCTGGGGTGGAGTTGTCCCTTTCTGGAAACGGACCAGGGGAGTAGTTGTCCCTTTCTGGAAACGGACCGGGGGTAGAGTGTTATCATTTCATTGTATATTATGGTTACTATATAATTCACAAGCAATTATTTGTACATATGTATTTATATATATAAGAGATGTAAAAATGTAATAATGAAGATCAATTGTAGAAAGGGACAACAGGGGTAGGTTTCCCTTTCCAGAAAGGGACCAGGGGTGGAGTTGTCCCTTTCCAGAAAGAGGACCAGGGGTGGAGTTGTCCCTTTCTGGAAACGGACCAGGGGTAGAGTGTTATCATTTCATTGTATGTTATGGTTACTGTATAATTCACAAGCAATTTTTTGTACATATGTATTTATATATATAAGAGATGTAAAAATGTATTAATAAAGATCAGTTGTAGAAAGGGACAACATGGGGAGGTTTCCCTTTCCAGCAAGGGACCAGGGGTGGAGTTGTCCTTTTCCAGAAACGGGACCAGGGGTGGAGTTGTCCCGTTCGGGAAAGGGACCAGGGGAGGAGTTGTCCCTTTCTGGAAATGGACCAGGGGAGGAGTTGTCCCTTTCTGGAAACGGACCAGGGGTAGAGTGTTATCATTGTATGTTATGGTTGCTGTATACTTCAAAAACAATTATTTGTACATATGTATTTATGTAGATAAGAGATGTAAAAATGTATTAATAAAGATCAATTGTAGAAAGGGACAACATGGGGACGTTTCCCTTTCCAGCAAGGGACCAGGGGTGGAGTTGTCCTTTTCCAGAAACGGGACCAGGGGTGGAGTTGTCCCTTTCCCAAAAGGGACCAGGGGTGGAGTTGTCCCTTTCCGGAAACGGACCAGGGGTGTGGAGTGTTATCATTTCATTGTATGTTATGGTTACTGTATACTTCACGAACAATTATTTGTACGTATGTATTTATATATATATGAGATGTAAAAATGTATTAATAATGATCAGTTCTAGAAAGGGACAACATGGGGAGGTTTCCCTTTCCAGAAACGGGTCGAGGGGTGGAGTTGTCCTTTTCCAGAAACGGGACCAGGGGTGGAGTTGTCCCTTTCTAGAAAGGGACCAGGGGTGGACTGTTATCTTTTCATTGTATGTTGTTGTTACTGTATAATTCACAAATGATTATTTTTACATATGTATATATGTAGATAAGAGATGTAAAAATGTATTAATAAAGATCAATTGTAGAAAGGGACAACATGGGGACGTTTCCCTTTCCAGCAAGGGACCAGGGGTGGAGTTGTCCTTTTCCAGAAACGGGACCAGGGGTGGAGTTGTCCCTTTCCCAAAAGGGACCAGGGGTGGAGTTGTCCCTTTCTGGAAACGGGACCAGGGGTGGAGTTGTCCTTTTCCAGAAACGGGACCAGGGGTGGAGTTGTCCTTTTCCAGAAACGGGACCAGGGGTGGAGTTGTCCCTTTCCAGAAAGGGATCAGGGGTGGAGTTGTCCCTTTCTGGAAATGGATCGGGGAGGAGTTGTCCTTTTCTGGAAACGGGACCAGTGGTGGAGTTGTCCCTTTACAGAAAGGGACCAGGGGTGGGGATGTCCCTTTCTGGAAACAGATAGGGGTGGAGTTGTCCCTTTCTGGAAACGGACCAGGGGTGGAGTTGTACCTTTCAGGAAATGGACCAGGTCTTGAATGTTATATTTTCATTGTATTTTGTTGTTACTGCATAATTGACTAAGGATTATTTCTATATATGTATTTATATGTATAAGAGAAGAGATGTAAAAATGTATTAATAAAGATCAAGTGTAGAAAGGGACAAGAGTGGGAGGTTTCCCTTTCCAGCAAGAGACCAGGGGTGGAGTTGTCCCTTTCCGGAAAGGGACAAGGGGTGGAGTTGTCCTTTTCTGGAAACCAGACCAGGGTTGGAGTTACCCCTTTCTGGAAAGGGACCGGGTTTGAGATGTTTCTTTCTGGAAACAAACCAGGAGTGGAGTTGTCCCTTTCCGGAAAGGGATACGGGGTGGACTTGTCCTTTTCCAGAAACGGGACTAGGGGTGCAGTTTTCCTTTCTTGAAAGGGACCAGGGGTGGAGTTTGCCTTGTCCAGATAGGGACCAGGGCTTGAACTGTTACTTTGTAATAAGTGACCAGGGGTAGTGTTGTCCCTTTCCAGAAAGGGCCCAAGGGTTGATTTGATCCTTTCAAGTTATGCATCGGGGTTGGATGTATTTATATGTATGGATTAATAGAATGTAATTATATGTAATGTGTATATATATCATGTAATGTAATTAATGTAAATGTAATAAAAGGATTTTTGCTTAACTTTGGCTGCTGTTATCCATTTCTGCGGGACTGTGGGAGCGGTTTGCTGAGTGCATTCCCCGAAATGACTGAAAAATGGAACGAGAATGTCAGCATGTGGAAGAGGAACCAGGAACATTCCCAGGATCAAAACTTTTATTCCTCAGAGCTTGGATCAGAATTTCTATCACTGCTGTTGACTCAGTACTGTACCTATAGGGTTTTTTTAAACAATTATAATTGCAAGTCTTTATCTTGCTTGACCAGCTGTTAGCAGCTAACTGTTAACAGTCCCCATGGGCCCCAGCTTTATTTTTTTTGAGGCAAACCGTCAGTTTCTCAGTGTCTGAACTACAATTTTAAGCAGCAATGAAGAAGTTGCCCCAAGAAGCGGTAAATGCCCCATCCCTGGAAGCATTCCAGGCTCAGGTTAGATGGGCCTCTGAGCAACCTGATCAAAAGGATAGCAAAGTGCTGCAGTGTGTCCCTAGGAGGCCACAAAGTTGCTGAAGGTTTTAGAGGGGAAGCTGTCTGAGGAGCAGCTAAAGTCACTTGGTCTCTTTGGTGTCGAGAGCAGAGGACTGAGTGGAGGCATCCTTGCAGTCCCCAGCTTCCTCACAGCGGGAGGAGGAGGAGCAGGGCTCTGATGACCAGTGATAGGTGCCAAGGGAAAGGCAGGAAGATGTGCTAGGGGAGGTTTAGGTGGGATATAAGCAAGAGTTTCTTCAGCCGAAGGGTGGTGGAGCACAGGAACAGGCTCCCCAAGGAAGCAGTCATGGCCCCAATCCTGACAACATTCAAGAGGCATTTGGACAGCACCTGCAGACCCAGGGGGTGAACGTTGGGGTTGTCCTATGCAGGGACAGGGAGGTAATTCTCCCTCTGGACTCGGCAGTGGTGAGACCGCACCTTGACTACTGTGTTCAGTTCTGGGCCCCTCAGCACAAGAAGGATGTTGAGGCTCTGGAGCGAGTCCAGAGAAGAGCGACAAAGCTGGTGAAGGGGCTGGAGAAGAAGCCTTAGGAGGAGCGACTGAGAGAACTGGGGCTGCTTAGCCTGGAGAAGAGGAGGCTGAGGGGAGACCTTATTGCTCTCTACAATGACATGAAAGGAGGCTGTGGAGGTGGGTGCTGGCCTCTTCTCCCAAGTGCTAGGGGACAGGACAAGAGGGAATGGCCTCAAGCTCCGCCAGGGGAGGCTCAGGCTCGACAGAAGGAAAACACATTTCATGGAGAGGGTCATTTGGCAGTGGAACAGTCTGCCCAGTGATGTGGTTAACTCGCTTTCCCTGGAGGTGTTTAAGTTGTGGGTGGATGAGGTACTGAGGGGCATGCTTTAGAAATTGCTGGGAATGGTTGGACTAGATTCCCTCTTGGTCTCTTCCAACCTGGTTGTTCTATGATTTACTATGAAAACATTTTTGAGATTAGGAGGCAGGTACAGGTAGTTAGGTACGAAGCATTTGTTCCGTACCAGCTCTGGCTGTTTTCTGAGGCCTGCAGTTCTGATTTAGACAGTCAAGTTCTGAGGCAAGAAATGAGAAAATGTTGAGATGGAAACTGACCCTTTGACTGACTCTTACACCACCCGGTGGCTCAACATCAGGATCAGTTGTCTTCAGGACAAGTTCTCTTCAGGACCACAGGGCAGTAGCACTCAGAGAGAAAAGGAGAGAGAGAAAGTGACAGAGAGAGAGAGAAAAAAAAAGGAAAGAGGAGGAAAGATTTTTACTTATTACAAGCAGTTCTCAAGCATATACAACCTTTGCCAATGTTCACATTTCTGTAGGAGAAATACCTTCTTCAGCTTCTCTAATGATCGATGCCGCCACTGATTGCATCCACAATTAAGCCTGGATGCAACTGAGAGCCAAAGAAATATTACTTTGAACTGCACCAAATGTGTCTAGAATTAGTTCCTGATCTTTTATGTTCGTTTTTCCCATTTTGGTAATACGTTGGAGAGCGGCCACTGCTGCGTTCCCAAAGACAAAAGGGAAGCTTGTAAAGGCTGTTGTATTTTTGCCAAATCAAAAGTTGTAGCAGCTCATTTGTTCAACAATACCTCTGAATCGATGCTGTTCAGAAGCCCCAGTCCGCTTCCCAAAAGACCAGTCAGGTCTCTCAATATTCGTCTTTGAGAAGATCTATGTAACCAGGTGGTCCATCCCTCAGAAGAGGTGTGTAAGAAGGGAGAACAGGCAGGTTGAATGTCTCAAACATTATTTTGCATCAACAATTGAACCCTTTTAAGACACCAGTCTGGTTTAAATAACACTTGTTGGTGACTGGTGTTTCCAATTCCAAAAGGGCCAACCTCATCAATCATTGGTCCAACTTTTGATTTGGGAGGAACTGTAGGTGTTAAAACTTCTATCCCTTCAGGTCACAAACTTCCCTGTGCACCCCTGCAGAACCTCAGTCTTCAGGGAGTTCCCATCACAAGATGGGAAGCGCACACCGTTCATCTGGGCAGCTCATTGCTATCCTTGAGCTTTCCCTGCTTTTCTCCCATTTCTTTTCATGTCACCGGACAGAAGGGTTTCAGTTTTGGTTCCCTTTTTCATCTAGTCATGACTGCTGACCCTTTTGTTCAGGTAGGACTTGAGAATCATAGCACGGTTTGGGCCGGAAGGGACCTCCAATAGCATCTAGTTCCAAACCCCTGCCCTGGGCAGGGACATCCCATTAGATCAGGCTGCCCAAGGCTCCATCCAACCTGAATTCAGCTTTTCTCTGTGAGGCGTACTTTTCTACTCTCTTAATATTTCCTATAACGCTCCTTGGATTATTTCCTCTCTTGCTGCAGCCTTGATGTCCTGTGCCTGCTTTAGCTGGATGCAGCAGCCTGGTGCCAGCTTTAATGGCTGTCACAGAATCACAGAACAACCAGGTTGGAAGGGACCCATCGGATCTTCTAGTCCAACCATTCCTATCTAACACTAAACCAAGTCCCTCAAGACCTCATCCACCGGTGTCTTAAACACCTGCAGGGAAGGTGAATCAACCACCTCCCTGGGCAGCCTGTTCCAATGCCCAATGACCCTCTGCGTGAAAAACCTCCGCCTAATGTCCAGCCTAAATCTCCCCTGGCGGAGCTTGAGGCCATTCCCTCTCGTCCTGTCCCCTGGCACTTGGGAGAAGAGGACAGCTCCCTCCTCTCCACAACCACCTTTCAGGTACTTGTAGAGAGTAATGAGGTCTCCTCTCAGCCTCCTCTTCTCCAGGCTAAACAACCCCAGCTCTCTCAGCCGCTCCTCAAAGGGTCTGTTCTCCAGCCCCTTCACCAGCCTCGTTGCTCTTCTCTGGACTTGCTCCAGAGCCTCAACATCCTTCTTGTGGTAAGGGGCCCAGAACTGGACACAATATTCAAGGAGCGGCCTCACCAGTGCTGAATACAGAGGGAGAATCACCTCCCTGGACCTGCTGGTCACACCGTTTCTGATACAAGCCAGGATGCCATTGGCCTTCTTGGCCACCTGAGCACACTGCTGGCTCATGTTCAGTCGGCTGTCGACCAACACCCCCAGGTCCCTCTTCTCCTGGAAGTTTTCCAGCCAGGCTTCTCCCAGTCTGTAGTTCTGCATAGGGTTGTTGTGCCCCAAGTGCAGGACCCGCCATTTGGCCGTGTTAAACCTCATGCCATTGGACACTGCCCAGTGGTCCAGCCTGTCCAGGTCCCTTTGCAATGCCTCCCTACCCTCCAGCAGATCGACACTTGCACACAGCTTTGTGTCATCTGCAAACTTGCTAAGGGTACCCTCAATGCCCTCGTCCAGGTCATTGATGAAGACATTGAACAGGACTGGACCCAGCACTGATCCCTGGGGGACACCACTTGTCACTGGCCTCCAGCTGGACTTAACACCATTTCCCACCACTCTCTGGGCCCGGCCATCCAGCCAGTTTTCCACCCTGGAGAGTGTGCGTCTGTCCAGGCCAGAGGCTGACAGTTTCCGCAGCAGAATGCTGTGAGAAACTGTGTCAAAGGCTTTACTGAAGTCCAGAAAGACCACATCCACAGCCTTTCCTTCATCCAGCAGCCGAGTCACTTTGTCATAGAAGGCGATCAGGTTGGTTTGGCAAGACCTGCCTTTTGTAAACCCATGTTGACTGGGCCTGATCACCCGGTTCTCTTGTAAGTGCTTCATGATAGCACTCAACATCACCTGTTCCATGACTTTCCCTGGCACTGAGGTCAGACTGACTGGCCTGTAGTTCCCGGGATCCTCCCTGCTACCCTTCTTGTAAATGGGAACTACATCAGCCAGTCTCCAGTCCAGAGGTACCTCCCCAGTCTTCCAGGACTGCTGGAAGATGATGGAAAGGGGTTTGGCCAATACATCCGCCAGCTTCCTCAAAACCCTAGGATGTATCCCATCTGGCCCCATGGACTTGTGGGTGTCCAGCTGGCCAAGCAGGGCTCTGACCACCTCCTCTTGGACTATGGGAGCCTCATATTGCTCCTCTGTTTCCCGGGTATCTACACAGAGGGAACAGCTTTCTTTACAGTTAAAGACTGAGGCAAAGAAGGCATTAAGTACCTCAGCCTTCTCCTCGTCCCCTGTCACTGCTGTTCCCTCTGAGTCCAAAAGGGACTGTATGGTCTCCCTTGTCCTCCTTTTACTGTTAATATACTTATAAAAAGATTTTTTATTGTCTTTTGCTGACTTAGCTAATCTGATCTCTAGCTCAGCCTTAGCCCCTCTGATTTTTTCCCTACATAGCCTCGCTTCCCTCCTGAAGTCCCCCCAAGAGGCCTGTCCCCTCTTACAGAGCCTATAAATCTTCCTTGTTTTCCTAATTTGACTCAAGATTTCCCTACTTAACCAAACTGGTTTTTTCCCCTGCCGGTCTTTTTTCCAGAACACGGGGATGGCTTTCTCCTGAGCTGCCAGGATCTCCTTTTTGAGGAACTCCCAGCCCTCATGGGCTCCCTTGCCCTCAAGTGCTGTCTCCCAGGAGACTTTGCCAACCAGCCTTCCAAACAGTTCAAAGTCTGCCCTCTGAAAATTTAGCGCAACCGTCCTGCTTAGTACCCTCTGCGCTTCACCTAGGACAGAAAACTCTATCATCTCATGATCACTAAGAGCTAGGCGACCACCTACTCTCACATCCCCCACAAGCCCCTCTCTGTTGACAAACAGCAAGTCCAGGAGGGCACCTTCCCTCGTAGGTTTGTTGACCAGCTGTGCAAGGAAGTTGTCTTCGACGCACTCCAGGAACCTCCTAGACTGCTTCCTTTCTGCTGTGTTGTACTCCCAACAGATATCAGGGAGATTGAAGTCTCCCACAAGGACAAGAGGCACTGACTTGGAGATTGACCCCAGCTGTTTAAAGAAGAGCTCATCAGCTGCTTCTCCTTGGCTGGGTGGCCTGTAACAGACTCCCATCACAAAGTCTCCCTTCTTATGGGCTCCCTTGATCTTAACCCACAGGCACTCAATCTCCTCATCGCCACAGTCCATCTCGGAGGTGTCCAAGTCCTCCCTTACAAAGAGGGCTACTCCACCCCCTCTCCTACCCTTTCTATCCCTCCTGAAGAGTTTATACCCCACCATACCCGAACTCCAGTTATAAGAGTCATCCCACCACGTTTCCGTGATGGCAACGACATCAAAGGCACCTTGCCCTACAACGGCTTCCAGTTCTTCCATCTTGTTCCCCATGCTGCGTGCATTGGTGTAAATGCACTTCAGCTGAGTAGCAGAGCCTTCAGCCCTCCTAGAGGGGACTACTCCTCCTGGAGTAGTTGATGCCAGAATATCTATATCTCCCTTGTTGAGCGAGGCTGCATTCTCCCCCGCTACCTGTATGGTGACGCGCTGGTGGTCCTCACCAGCACGCCCCCTCCTAAACTCCAGTGGCCTACATCCAGGCATGCGGTTGTCTAGCCTGGACTGGATCCCCTCCCCCTTCACACCCAGTTTAAAGCTCTATTTATGAGCTTAGCTAGGTTTTTAGCAAGGGCCTTAGCCCCACTAGGAGACCCACGTGTCCCAACCTTTGCACCCATGTCAGGGGGTGCACGAACCACTCCGTGGTCAAAGAACCCAAAGCCCTTTTCCTCGCACCAGGTTCCGAGCCAGGCATTAATTGAGTCCTTCTTAGTGTCCTGTGGGTCTGCTCCATGTATCCTGGGGATGGAGCAGAACACCACCTGTGCCCCTGAGCCCTCCATCGTCTTCCCAAGGGCCCTGAAGTCTTTTTTGATGTCCTTTGCCTTTCTGTTGGCTAGGTCATCATTACCAGTCTGGACTACTACCAGAGGGTAGTAGTCCATCTCATGGATCAGGGAGGGGAGTTTCCCAGCTACTTCCAGCCCTGATGCCCCTGGTAGGCAGCAGACCTCCCTGTGGAGTGGGTCAGGTCTGCAAATGGGTCCCTCCGCTCCTTTGAGGAGGGAGTCCCCTACAACAATCACCCTCCTCTTCTTCTTTGTGGAGGAGGTTGTGATTTTTTTCTTAGCAGAGGTTGTTGTGATTTTCTTCTGAGGACTGTGTAGCCTAGGAAAGGATACTAGGCTATGATGACCACCATCCTCAGGACTAGTTTCCTCCTGGAGCACCCGGTACTTGTTCGCCAAGTCATTTAGCACTATTGGTTAATACTGGAATAGACATGTTTAGACTTGTTTTACTTATGTCAGTATTCTTGTGTTTTCGTTCTAGGCCTACCGGATGCAACCTTCAATTATATCCTTTGATAAGATTGATGGTCTTGCTCCTGTGTGTTCCAGCAAACAAGACCAGGTTTACAGGTAGGGCATTTTTGACATCTGTATAGAAGCTGTTTGATCCTTGTGGAAAGACCACAACCTATTTTAACTGTATGTGACACATTAATTTATGCTGAAAATTAGTTATTCAATGCTACTAAGTTTCAGATGATTCTTAAACAGGACCACAGTGTGCTTTGTCCTGAAGGTTTGATGGGCCCAGAGGGATTTTTAGATAATGCACAATTTTGTCAGTGAAATGTACAGCGTGTAGATTGCACGGGAGAGTGATTTGTTAGGATTGTGGAGCTGGGAAGAGAGGGAATCATAGAACAACCAGGTTGGAAGGGACCCATCGGATCTTCTAGTCCAACCATTCCTATCAAACACTAAACCAAGTCCCTCAAGACCTCATCCACCGGTGCCTTAAACACCTCCAGGGAAGGTGAATCAACCACCTCCCTGGGCAACATATTCCAATGCCCAATGACCCTCTGTGTGAAAAACTTCCTCCTAATCTCCAGCCTAAATCTCCCCCTGGTGGAGCTTGAGGCCATTCCCTCTTGTCCTGTCCCCTGGCACTTGGGAGAAGAGGCCGGCTCCCTCCTCTCTACAACCTCCCTTCAGGTAGTTGGAGAGAGTAATGAGGTCTCCTCTCAGCCTCCTCTTCTCCAGCCTAAACAACCCCAGCTCTCTCAGCCGCTCCTTATAGGGCCTGTTCTCCTGCCCCTTCACCAGCTTTGTGGCTCTTCTCTGGACTCGCTCCAGAGCCTCAATGTCCTTCTTGTGGTGAGGGGCCCAGAACTGGACACAGTATTCAAGGAGCGGCCTCTCCAGTGCCGAGTACAGAGGGAGAATAACCTCCCTGGACCTGATGGTCACACCATTGCTGATACAAGCCAGGATGCCATTGGCCTTCTTGGCCACCTGGGCACACTGCTGGCTCATGTTCAGTCAGCTGTCGACCAACACCCCCAGGTCCCTCTCCTCCTGGCAGTTTTCCAGCCAGGCTTCTCCCAGTCTGTAGTTCTGCATAGGGTTGTTGTGCCCCAAGTGCAGGACCCGGCATTTGGCCGTGTTAAACCTCATGCCATTGGACACTACCCAGCGGTCCAACCTGTTTAGGTCCCTTTGCAGAGCCTCCCTACCCTCCAGCAGATCGACACTTGCACACAGCTTTGTGTCATCTGCAAACTTGCTAAGGGTACCCTCAATGCCCTCATCCAGGTCATTGGTGAAGACACTGAACAGGGCTGGACTCAGCACTGAGCCCTGGGGAACCCCACTTGTCACTGGCCTCCAGCTGGATTTAACACCATTTACCACCACTCTCTGGGCTCTGCCATCCAGCCAGTTTTCTACACTGGAGAGTGTGCGCCTGTCCAGGCCAGAGGCTGACAGTTTCCGTAGCAGAATGGTGTGAGAAACTGTGTCAAAGGCTTTGCTGAAGTCCAGGAAGACCACATCCACAGTCTTTCCCTCATCCAGTAGCCGAGTCACTTTGTCTATGAGATCTCTGCAGCATCATCAATGATGTTCCCCAAGAGGAACAAATGTTTATTAGAGACAACTGTCAATTTCTTCTGTAAAACATTGAGCTTCCAGCAAAGGACAATAACTATTAGCTCAGTAACAGACAATGTGTTGATGCTTTATCTTACTGAATGGCCAAACTCCATACTAAAATCTGCTACTGAGATCTAGCAAGTAGGGAGAAAACATTAGGTGGTATTTAACCTTGTTTTGAATATCCATGTTGTCCAGGAACATTAGTTACTTTTTATGCTGTTTGGTGACTTTTGATGTCAACAGCGAAACCCAGAAGAGAGGAGGGGATTTTGTCCGTTAGTGGAAAAGTATTAAAGTTACTTATTCAAAAACACGGGCAGAGTCCAATCTGCAGAGTCATTAAAACAGAGGATTTCTTCAATTTCTATGGAAATAATTGAGCTGTCTTTGTAGTCTCTTCCTTTTTGGCCTCCTTAATCAAATTGTGACGAATAATGGGTTATGAGTTTTAAGAACGGGAAGCGTCCTGAGAAAATCCCACCTATAAATATTAAGTATGCCATTTAATCAGCGTCATCCGTTGTGGAAGGGCTTGAGGTACTTTGCATACTTGATATGCTAAGTCCAAAAGTAGTGACCTGCTGTTAATTTAAGAATGAATTTAAGACAGTGAACATTTAAGAGTGTAAAAAGGCAACAGTACTACTTGTTTTCTGCCACTGTTATATACACACACAGAAACACAGGTATATCTATTTATCTATTTATTAACAAGGCAATTCCAAGCTCTTCAAGGAGACTTGCTATACCTAAATCTATAAGCTAACTACGGATACAAAACAGACAAGGTTGTCTGTTCTGCCCCTCAAACCTTTCCAGCCCACGGGTACTGCAGGAGCTCCCGCAGCATTTTAAAGATTGCCATCAGCTTCTGGCGTGGAAACGAACAGGCCGTAGCGCTGGTGGTCTGCATTGGCTTCTGAAGGGTCGCTGAGGTGAGCGCTGGCGGTGGGGTCGGTGCAGGCCTTCCTGCTGGCTGCAGCTTTGTCTGTGCCAGGATCCAGTTGAAGAAATGCCGAGTGGAGACGTAGACCCCCGGCCGACGGGCTCTGGCGCAGCCTCTGCCCCAGCTGGTCACTCCCACCAGCCAGAAGTGCTCAGCGCGTGGATCCTGACAGACGAGAGGACCACCACTGTCTCCCTGCAGTGGAGGAGAGAGGATGAAGGGGACGTTGGGGGCCTCTGTGGGTGTGAGACCTGGCTCCTGCTCTCTCCCAGAGCAGTGTTCCGTGCGCAGAAAGGCTCTGCTCTGGTGCCGGAGGCAGCGAGACCTCTTCTGGGAGGGGGCTGCTTTGGGGGTGTTTGGGCAGCCGTGCTGGGGCTGCCTGCACTGCTGGGTCTCGTCTCCCGCTCCTACCTGGCAGGTGTCGATGCCGCCCTGTGGATATCCAGCACACAGGTTGTGCTGGTGGATGGCCCCGCGGTACCAGCCGCTGCCGTTGCAGACGCGAGTGTCGATGAGTTGGACCTGAGCCTCCTGGAGCATGTTGTTTGGTGCTTGAGCTAGGAGTATAGGCAGGAAGGAAGAGTCAGCAGTGTGTTGCTGGTTGTCCTGCATTGCTTGGGGGAGCTCCTTCCCTTGGATTTGCCTTTGCCTCAGCAGAGGCATCTCAGAAGCGCATCCCTCCCGTCTGGCCCTGGGGAAGGGGTCAGACTCGTCTCCCCCGAACAGACATCCTGGTAGGCTGACGCTGCCTTTCACCTCTGCTTTTAGGAAGCCCGACCTTTCTCTGCATTCGGGAGGGGAGTACTTCTTTTCAGGAGCTTACCTCCCTCGGCAGTGGCACCCCAACCGCCCACGTAGCAGGTGGTCAGCTGGGAAACTTTGAGAGACGGTTGAGGCACGCAGGCCAGCTGCACGTGGACGTTGCACTCGACGGGCCGATCCAGTTCCAGCAAGGCGATGTCATTGCTCTGGGAGATGTTATTGTACTGATCGTGGACCACGAGCCGCTTTATCTTGCGCACTTGAGCCTCGGGACCCAGGTGACGTAGCTGGGTTGCACCGGCAACCACACGCCATGCCTCAATGTTCCTGTGAGGCAAAGGGAAAGAGGGTTTTGAGGAGTGGACCCACATGCTGCAGCAGCTCGGCTGTCGGCTGCCTTCTCCTTTGCAGGGGAGAGAGGGAAGCAGTGGTGCAGAGAGCGCGGCTGCCCCAGTATGCCTCAGGCCTGAGAACCATCGAGCTGGAGGCTGACAGGAGGCAGTGGCAGGAACCCAGCCTTCTCCTGAGCCATCTCTCTATTGGGCTGGGAGGGCCTGGGAGTGCTGTGAGGAAACGGGGTGCCGGTGTGCCACGGTGCTGCAGGCTGGGCACCTGCCAGCGTGATGAGGATGTCCCTGTTCCCTGGAGCTCCTGACCTGGCCTTGATTAAGCAGTGAGCGGCTGTAAGGACCCACTTTGGGCCGATGAGGGTCCCTCCACAAACGTGCCACGTGCCGGCTGCCCAGGGGCTCTGGATGCTGACAATCCAGGGCCAGGCCCCGGCCTGGGCATCTCTGCCTCCAACAACACGCGACATGCTGTAGCCATGATCCATCAGGCGGAGTCCGCAGGTCCTGTGGAGACCAGAAACTCGTGACTGTCCTACTCAGTGCCTCTAGGATTCCTTTAGCCCCACAGAGGAATTGTGCCAGTGGTGTGGGTGCTGGCGGGGACCAGCGCCTCCCACCCGGTGAAGGTCGGGGGAGCTCTGATGTGTCCACAAGGGACAAGCAGGCACCCTCCAGCGAACCCCAGCAGAACCGATCCTGTTCCCTCCCTGAACCTGAGACCACTCACTCGCAGGTGTCACCTGTGCCCTGCACGCACTGGTACAGAGACAGCAGGACAAGGACGAGCAGCACACGCATGGTGCCAGCGACACGTGACACCACAGTGACTGAAAGCTTGTTGCCACCAGGACAACAGCCGACAGACTGCCTGCAGTGCTCCTGCTGCCCACAGAGCCCTCGGCCCCTGTCTGATGTCACAGAGGTGCTGGTTGTGGGCACGGGGCATGTCAGGTTTGGTGAGGGGGTGCAATGTGGGGTGTTACAATTGGGAGAGGAGATGGGGTGTTGGGCAGTTTCTCTCAAGGTTGAATTGATGCCATTTTTCCCAAGTGACCAGTCGCAGCGTGTCTGCGTAAGAGGATCCTGTGGCCTCTTCTGCCCAGGCACAGGATAGGTGGAGAAACCCTGTGTAAACCAGCACCGTCTGCATTAAATCTTTGGATCGGTTGCATGTGATGCATGTGTTTTACTGATTTAGTGTTTAAACCAAAGCAAGAATAAGATAGAGCATTGGGATGAGCTGGCCTCTCTTCCCAAGTGACAGGTGACAAGGCAAGAGGGAATGGCCTCAAGCTCCGCCAGGGAAGGTTCAGGCTGGACATCAGAAAAAGAATTCTTCACTTAAAGTAGCATTGGGCACTGGCAGATGCTCCCCAGGGACAAAAGACATCAAATAGATAGTATAGGGCTCATTAATCTCACGTTCTTGCATGTACTGAGATCAGAAGATAGGAGTCAAAGCTAGACAAATTCAATCTTTCTCTATGAGGATAACTAGCCATTAGAACTGGTCATTGAGGGGATGTGATAGATTTAGCATTACTTCAAACATTTATAATCAATATCTTTTTATAAGATATACCTTAGTCCAGCTACAGTCTGCTGTCTTGATGTAGAACCAACAGTGTAGCTGGGATTCATGCTTCAGGGATTGCAGGAGAATGTGGGAAGCCTGTGTGATGTCCAATTCTCCATTGAACACAAAGTGTTTTAGTTTCTGATAAACATAACTTGGCTCATTATCTGGTTTTACTGTTTGAGGTACTCTCAGTGCCATTATAGCTGCATACATGTGTTTTATCATGTGTTTTGCAGACTACCCGGTCTAAGCTGTGGCTCCTAAAGCTGTATTTTGTGCATCAGATAGAAAGATTTGTTCGGGGGTCATTTTAAACTTTAGCAACAAAGCAAATTGCCCAATTATTTCCAATTTTCCAGGTTGAAGTTAGGTTGATGACTCTTTGTTCCAATAAGTGTATCAGCTATGATGGTGAAATATACAAAAGCCACATTTTTTACTTCTTTTCATAGAATCATAGAACAACAAGGTTGGAAGAGACCCATCGGATCATCGAGTCCAACCATTCCTATCAAACACTAAACCATGTCCCTCAGGACCTCATCTACCCATGCCTTAAACACCTCCAGGGAAGGTGAATCAACCACCTCCCTGGGCAGCCAATTCCAATGCCCAATGACCATCTGTGTGAAGAACTTCCTCCTAATCTCCAGCCTAAATCTCCCCTGGTGGAGCTTGAGGCCATTCCCTCTCATCCTGTCCCCTGGCACTTGGGAGAAGAGGCCAGCTCCCTTCTCTCTACAACCTCCTTTCAGGTAGTTGGAGAGAGTAATGAGGTCTCCTCTCAGCCTCCTCTTCTCCAGGCTAAACAACCCCAGCTCTCTCAGCCGTTCCTCATAAGGCCTGTTCTCCAGACCCTTCAACAGCTTCGTGGCTCTTTTCTGGACTCGCTCCAGAGCATCAACGTCCTTTGTGTAGTGAGGGGCCCAGAACTGAACACAGGATTCAAGGAGCGGCCTCACCAGTGACAAGTACAGAGGGAGAAGAACCTCCCTGGACCTGCTGCTCACACCATTGCTGATACAAGCCAGGATGCCATTGGCCTTCTTGGCCACCTGGGCACACTGCTGGCTCATGTTCAGTCGGCTGTTGACCAACACCCCCAGGTCCCTCTCCTCCTGGCAGTTTTCCAGCCAGGCTTCTCCCAGTCTGTAGTTCTGCATAGGGTTGTTGTGCCCCAAGTGCAGGACCCGGCATTTGGCCGTGTTAAACCTCATGCCATTGGACTCAGCCCAGTGGTCCAGCCTGTTTAGGTCCCTTTGCAGAGCCTCCCTACTCTCCAGCAGATCGACACTTGCACACAGCTTTGTGTCATCTGCAAACTTGCTAAGGGTACCCTCAATGCCCTCATCCAGGTCTCATGACTTGTTCTATTTTGCGAACTGTGCCCAAAACATACAATGAATAAATGCCCAAACCACTTCAAAACCAAAGAAAAACTCCAATAGACTGAAGGATGTCTTTTTAAATCTGAAGCAAACTGTCACCATTCCCCCCAAGCCGCTTGCGAAGTTCTCGCTGGTCATAGGGAGCCATCACCTTCCCCCCCCAAGCCACTCCGCAACCTCTGCGCCGGTCGGTGCTAGCCTAGCAGGGGGACTTATGGGGGAGCAGAGCCACTGTATGTTCCAGCAGGTGAGTTGGTATCTTCTGCCTGTTTATTCCCTGACAAATGTGAATAGAGTGGAGGTGTGAAGTGCCTGTTCTCATTGAACAAGTGAAATGGTGAAGGACAGGGAGCAGCTGTACTGTGTGACTGGTGAGTAGCTCTTCTCTTTAGATGCTTATGAGTGTCTGGTCTTCACCAAGGATATAACCAAGGATGAAACCATGGCCATCCAGGGCTGCTAGTGCAAGGTCTTGCAGCCTGAGAAAAAGAAATATTCTTGGCTGCTGTAAAGCTATCGTCCCTAATAAAATGAAAAGGAATATGACTTGCTTACTGTACAGCTAACCTCTTGCTCACATCCTGCTCAGGTAGTGTCAGGAGGGGAGGCCTCCATAGTGCCTGGGCTCAAGAGCTCTTTGCCATTCTAGCATAAATATTAGAGGTGGCCAACACCTTCTGATTAAGGAGGAGCATCTTTCAAGCCATTGCTGAGCTTTTGATAGCCTCACTGGGCAAGTGGCATCTCAAGACTGGGAGTAGTGGTGATGACAGTAGATTCCTAAGATACTCAGGGGAACTGCCCTTGAACGGTAAATAGGAATGCAACAAATGAGATGTGTCTAGAAATCTGCATATATCAATATTAAGATTAATTACCAGTTTTCTGCACTGTGTGCTGCTGGGTCATATTTGTGAGACTCTCCTCGTTGCAGAATTGCAGACTTCCTCATGCACGAATCAAGAGGGGGACAGCAGTAAATGCAGTGCATGAGTGACATCTAAAGTCGTATTGGGGTAACACAGGCTGTTGTGAAGCTGAAAAGAAGCATTTTGTTCCACGATGACAGCTATTTTTCTGTTTTAGTAATTAACTAGCCCCAGCTTATTGCCCAGCAAAAGGGAATGTGCTCTCCTTCTCCTCCTTTATTAGCCAAATTAGCTTTTTTTGCCAAATAAACCTTCACAATGGAAGCATAAGCCATCTGTGATATAAATTTCCACCCCCAGTGGATCTATGATCCAATAAAAAAATATGCAAGTCTTTAATCAGCGTGAAAGGGAAAAACATATGATTTTTCTTTGAATAACTCATGGAGGAATTTTCCCCTTATGCATCTGCCTGATGTGTCAGTCATGTCCATTCAGGCAATGTATAACAGAGAGGGTAAGAAAAGGGCATCCAGTATTGTTAGTTTTGCTGTGTAAGTTTGGCACTTTTTTTTTTTTTTTTTGAGATGAAGTGGAGGAAACATCCAAATCAAACCCAAAAAGTGTGAGGCTGATCTGACTCTGTCATGCAGGCATCTGGTACCATGGAGCATCCAGGTGTCCAGGGACAACGAGCAACTACACAGCCACAGCAGGAAAGAGCTTTTCAGTTTAGCAAGCCTAGCTCTGCAGGGAAGAAAGTACTGCCTTAATGTGGAGTAGGTCTGTATTGCCTCACGCGAATAAGAGTCCTATGTTCCTCCAGGGATCCAACCATGCTGCAGAGCCTCGTAACTCCATTGTGCCCACAAAGAGTCAGAGGGAATAGCTGGTAACTGTGGTACTGCTCGAGTCCTGTCTGACACGTGGAACCAACTGGAGGAGTGTATCAGACTAACCTGCACCCAGAGATTTTGCTGCTTTTGTATTAGCACTTCCAGTCTCAGACTCATTAGTAATTTAATGATCTTCTTTTGTACTTAATTGCAAGTTTTCACTCCATAATTTGATGAAGTGCAGAGCCTCAGTGCAGAGAAGGTGCTTTGAGTAGATGGGGAGGAAGGCTTTAGTATCAGACTAACCTGAATGTGGTTGTGATTGGACAGAAGTAGCTCTGGTCAACAACTACTACTCCTCGTACCCCAGTGTACACTCACAGCTCTTTAGACAGAATGAATTCTATCGCCTTTGTTGTGGTAGGTGAGATTTAAATAATGGACTTTGCTTGCAGGCCTTTCTGTACTGGCAAAAGTGTTCCACTATTGAAACAATGATCTATAAAAGTAAGTACAGTCTTGTAAGTGACTTCCACATGCCTGGCGCTGACCCACATTAATCTGCTTTAATGCAGCATTTTCACTTCGCTTTATGGGAGTCTGATAAGTCATTCACTGCAGGAGGTGGGCACCAGGGAGAGGCAAGAAAGGGGAATTTGGATTTGCTGAAAAAGTGTTTTCTTTGTAGATTTGAAAGCTCACATCTATGGGCTGTGTTCCCCTTTTGAGTGATTTCTATGAAAGTCTCTGATAATCTTTTTTTTTTTTTTTCCCTTGGAAATTCAGTATATACCATAAACTTCTGGGGCAAAAATATGCACAGGCACCCAGAGAAACTGCCAGGTATGAACCCCTGGAGATCCTGCCCACTCTGAGCTCCCCAAGGTCCCTTTCTTTGGTTTCCTTCCCTTCCTTATATAATGAAGATAATGGTTCTTTTCTGATTGTTTTTTTTTACCTGTCGTTAAAGTGGACTTTGGCATTACCTACAGAATTGATATTTTTTCACCTGTGCTATAAACCCAAGTGATTTCCAGAGGAATGGGTTAATTCACATCCTAGCATGATAGAAAGTTTCCTTGCTGCCAGTAACTGTCTTGTCCTGGGAATGAGAAATTCAACAATCCTGGACCTCTGATTTCAAGCTGTTTTTTTCATGCCATAAGCCAGTACTCCCTCGAGTCACCTTAACCTCCAGCATAACACACAGATGGGTCAGGAAATGGCTTGGTTTTTAGGTCACTGATATCCAATTGATTCTGACTCTGCAAACGACGTGTTCTTACTTTCTGAGATAAAAGAGGAGCACAGGTTTTATGCTCTGACTTCTCCCCTGCTGTGCTGTGAGGCCAGGCTTGATATCCTGAGTTGCTCTGTGAAGCAATGAAGCAAGAGTGATTGCTTCAGCCACATGCTGGAGACCTAATCCCCCTTCTGAATCCCAGAGGCAATTTGCAAACCCTTCACCACAAAGATCCTGACTTTCTGCCACTGTCTTGCTTTGCAGTTATTTCTGCCATGTCAGAGGCCTGAAGAGCATCAGAAGGGTAGCACTTCAAGCATAACTTTTGCTGATAAAAATATAACAGAGGATTAGGTTTAAATGAAGGTACACTGGTCATTAGGACAGTAAATTTGCTTAATTTCTACAGGTGGGGACAAAGGTGTATCAATTCACAATCTTGCTTGTTGACTTTTCTTTCTCTGCTTTGCAGAATAACTCATTAATATCTAGTTTTTTCTCTGCAAGAATCAGATCAGCCTCATCTCCTGTGTGATCAATTGCTCAAAACCTTGACAAAAGTCCCTTTCCATCATTCTTGAACAGTCTGAGTAGGTGTTTAAGCTAGGATTTTAAATATTTTTTAGCCCACTTGGCCCAAAACTGTACATAGGATTTCAGTACAGAGGTTAAAGACCCTCCTTAATTCTGCTTATTACTTCATGCACCTAAGGTTTTCTTTAGCTGTGAAGGATTGCTCTGATCTCAATGTCCTTTGACTCTACTTTCCCAAACGTAGCTCCCCTGCTATAGGCATGGCCCAAATCCCTGCGTCCTTGTCCTTTCTGTAGGAATAAGCAGAATTAATTTGGAAAAAAACCAAATGTGTCAGGAAGGATGTACTTGGCCTTCCTGAAGCTACATATGTGAACTGACTGAGAGGGGAGACATGAAGGCTGAAGAACATCCATTGCCTCCCCTGGTGTACCCCCGGTGTGTCATTCCTGAGTGTAGCTGACTGCTGCACCTGAAGACCTGCTGACAGTCATGCAAGAAAAGGGGAATGTGATGGCACCTGAATGTGTGTGACCCAGATGTGGTTGCACGCTTGTGTGCAGCACTATGGGGCATCTCCTGTTCATAGAATAGAATCACAGAATAACCAGGTTGGAAGAGACCCACCGGATCATCGAGTCCAACCATTCCTATCCCTAAACCATACCCCTTAGCACCTTGTCCACCCACACCTTAAACACCTCCAGGGAAGGTGACTCAACCACCTCCCTGGGCAGCCTGTTCCAGTGCCCAGTGACCCCTTCTGTGAAATTTTTTTTTTCCTAATGGCCAGCCTGAACCTCCCCTGGTGGAGCCCGAGGCAATTATCTCCTCTCCTGTCCTATGTCACCTGGGAGAAGAGGTTGAGCACCTCCAATTCCTCATGCTAATGCCACATTTGCTGACAGAAAAATCAATAGGTGAAGCAGAGTTGCTGCAGAGCATCTCACATGCAGAAACCAGCACAGACAGCAGCACTGCATCACTGTTTTATACTTGAGGGACAATTAATAAGACAACCATTGTAGGAGGAGTTCCCAGTCGTAGTGCAAGAAGTGTGGAAGTCACAGTTTAATTACCCTGCTCTTGATGGGTACTACATGGTGATATTGTCACAGTAACAAGACAAATATGACCCTAACAAGAAATTACATTTAACAGTTCTTATAACATTCAGAGGTTTTACAAATGTGTTTTAGACAGCTGGAGCAGGCACAAGGAACTTGAAGGCGGGTTGCTAAACTAGGGGCAGATGCAATGCTGATGATAGGAAATAGGAAGGAGATGACCATGAGGAGGAGGTGAGAAAGATTGGGCAGGGCTAGTTTTAGATCATCTGGAAGAAGTCATATCACACCTCTTACCTTCTCACTCAAGGTCAGGGGCAAGGAAGGATGTAAAATACGCTTTCAAAACTTATATTTGAAACTCAAATTGCTTTGGGCAGTGTAAGTAACAAAGAATCCATGGATAGAGATTCCTCCTCAGGAGAGAATAGACAGAAGTTGTCTGAGATACTGCTGCAGCTAAGGAAGATCTTTGTTCTGTAAAACTAATAAAATCTGACATCATAGTTTCCTGTATCTCTAGTCCAATGATGCGAGTCTATCTTCAAATAAATATATTATTTCTTGCTTCAACCATATCAAATGATCAAGCTAGTTCATATTTTGTGAGGGAGTCTTTGGAACAGGTCTGCTGGTGCCTTACTGATTCTCTGATAACTGAGATACTGCTTTGATTTGTGGTGTCTAAATGGCACTAAGACATGTGTCCACGTGAGCTCTGTAGCAGGGCTTAGTATGTAATGTAATGTCCGAGAAAGAAATGTCTTTTTGGTAACTTGCAATAGTTAAGCAAATGCATTTATCCATGGAAGTAGTGAGGTTCATCTCTAACTGTCAAAGCCACCAGTTTGGCAAAAAATGTTTAGGTTTATAGGTGTTACTCTCTTTTCCAGATATTGAAAATGCATGACCTAAACTACAGCATTCCCCACCAAACATCAGTGTCCTTTTCATCCCTTCAATCCTTTGCAGGTCAGCAGCTTGCTGCTGTGATGACCCTTTGGAATACCTCATGGAAAGCTCCAAGTGCTTTTGCTCCAGAAGCACAGATGCTCTAGCCACTCCCTGCTAACATGTAGCTACACGAATCCTATGAGTTGTGGTTAAGGGGTGCCATTTCTGGAGCAGAGGTACTTGTCTCCATCCTTCAGTTATGCACCTACAACATTATTCAGAAGATGCAGTGCTCTTCAAAACGCATTGTTAGAGCCCTGCTTCATCATTTCAGGAAGATTCATTTTTGAAGGGTGATACACACTTTATTTAAATTAGAACTCATATCCACTTTTCATGCCTGAGGATCCATAATAAGAACAACGAGAGCTCCGAGGCACAAATAAGGGCACAAGGGAATTTCTCATCATGAAATTACCACAGAGGTTATTATTGACTATCTTTTGGCTTTCCTGATCATTAATGTTGTTCTGCTTCTCTGGATGGCTTATTGGCAAGGAGTGCTGTTAGCATCCTATGCAGCAAACACATGTGAGACGCAATATAAATGTAAAATGATTTAAGTGAGATGCTACTATTTAATGCAGGTTTGTGAGCTTGAAATGCCATGTAGGAATTTTTCTCTGAGAAAAGAAACAAAAATTGACCTAAAATGATGCATTTGTTTACCAACTGCATTACGCATCGTGACATCGCTTGCCCAACTGGACACCCACAAGTCTATGGGGCCAAATGGGATTCACCCTAGGGTATTGAAGGAAGCTGGCGGATGTACTGGCCAAACCCCTTTCCATCATCTTCCAGCGGTCCTGGAAGACTGGGGAGGTACCTCTGGACTGGAGGTTGGCTGACATAGTGCCCATCTACAAGAAGGGTCGCAGGGAGGACCTGGGGAACTCCAGGCCAGTCAGTCTGACCTCAGTGCCAGGGAAAGTCATGGAACAGGTGATCTTGAGTGCTATCATGAAGCACTTACAAGAGAACCGGGTGATCAGGCCCAGCCAACATGGGTTCACAAAAGGCAGGTCCTGCCAAACCAACCTGATCGCCTTCTATGACAAAGTCACTCGGCTGCTGGACGAGGGAAAGGCTGTGGATGTGGTCTTCCTGGACTTCAGTAAAGCCTTTGACACAGTTTCTCACACCATTCTGCTACGGAAACTGTCACCTCTGGCCTGGACAGGAGCACGTTCTCCTGAGTAGAAAACTGGCTGGATGGCAGAGCCCAGAGAGTGGTGGTAAATGGTGTTAAATCCAGCTGGAGGCCAGTGACAAGTGGGGTTCCCCAGGGATCAGTGCTGGGTCCAGCCCTGTTCAATGTCTTCACCAATGACCTGGATGAAGGCATTGAGGGTACCCTTAGCAAGTTTGCAGATGACACAAAGCTGTGGGGAAGTACTTATCTGCTGGAGGGTAGGGAGGCTCTGCAAAGAGATCTAAACAGGCTGGACTGCTGGGCAGAGTCCAATGGCATGAGGTTTAACACAGCCAAATGCCGGGTCCTGCACTTGGGGCACAACAACCCTATGCAGAGCTACAGACTGGGAGCAGCCTGGCTGGAAAACTGCCAGGAGGAGAGGGACCTGGGGGTGTTGGTCGACAGCCGACTGAACATGAGGCAGCAGTGTGCCCAGGTGGCCAAGAAGGCCAATGGCATCCTGGCTTGTACCAGAAATGGTGTTACCAGCAGGTCCAGGGAGGTTGTTTTGCCCCTGTACTTGTCACTGGTGAGGCCACTCCTTGAATCCTGTGTTCAGTTCTGAGCCCCTCACCACAAGAAGGATGTTGAGGCTCTGGAGTGAGTCCAGAGAAGAGCCACAAAGCTGGTGAAGGGACTGGAGAAGAGACCTTATGAGGAACAGCTGAGAGAGCTGAGGTTGTTTATCCTAGAGAAGAGGAGGCCGAGAGGTGACCTTATTACTCTCTATAACTACCTGAGGGGAGGTTGTAGAGAGGAGGGTGCTGGCCTTTTCTGCCAAGTGACAGGGGACAAGACAAGAAGCTCCACCAGGAGACATTATGACTGGATATCAGAAAAAAATTTACAGAAAGGGTCACTGGGCCCTGGAACAGTCTTTCACAGGCAGGTGGTTGAGTCACCATCACTGAAGGTATTTAAAAGACAGGCAGATGAGGTGCTCAGGGACATGGTTTTCTGGCACATAGGAATGATTGGACTTGATAATCCAAGAGGTCTTTTCCAACCGGGTGATTCCATGATTCTATGAAAGGTAAACTCATGCAGCTTGTTCAGCAGTGATGTGGGTCTGACCTCAGCCGTAGTTTACACTGCAAATGCCGGAATGTGAATATTCTGACAGGGGTTGAGGGATATGCCAGGTCCAAGTGCATAGTCATGCAGCATGAGCACATGAGGCACGGGCAGCATGGTGTGTGGGAGGGTATCTTGGGAGAGCTGGGGTTGTGCTGCCTATTGAAGAGAAGGCTCTGGGGAGACCTTAGGGCAGCCTTCCAGTACTTAAAGGGGACTTACAGGGAGTGTGGGTAGTGGAGAGAGCAGGAATAGGATGAGGTGTAATGGTTTGAAGCTGAAAGAGGGGAGATTTAGGTTAGATATTAGGAAGAATTTTTTTACTGTGAGAGTGGTGAGGCACTATCAGAGGTTGCCCTGAAAAATCACAGCTGTCCCATCCCTGGAGGTGTTTGAGGTCAGGTTGGAAGGGACCTTGGGTAACCTGATCCAGTGGGAGGTGTCCCTGCCCATGACAGGGGAGTTGGAACTGGATGACCTTCAAGGTCCCTTCCAACCCAAACTGTTCTATGATTCTATGATTTTATGATCTGAGCTTGGCTTTCTGTGACCTTGATGTGTCTGCTTTGGATCTGGGCTCCAGTTAGTCTAGCCATCTCCAATGGGGTCTTGGTCAGATCATGTTCATGATGCAGTTTCTTCATCATACACTTCGTAGAGACTGTTCTGTGTCTTGGTGTCAGGGCTGTAAACAGGCTCAGACTTCTCCCAGTTCTGTTATTGGATACATCTGCAGCAGAGCTGGAGTCTGTAAGTGGGAATGGCTGGAATCTAGGAAGGAGAAATCTTTCTTATGAAACAAGCATGTTAAACGTACAAGCTTTAACCACCCATTTATTTAAGTATAACTGTAGCTAAAAGGCATCACCATTAAGGCAGGTCTCAATAATCATTTGTCCTGCCAGTGCTGAGCACACGTGCTATCTGTCCATACCCAGGATAGATTAGTGTTCCACATTTTGGTCATCATTCACAGTAATTCGATAAGAAAAAGCAAAGCATATTTCTCTCACTTGGTGACAATGAGAGGTAAATTAGAGGAATTCTCCTCTTTTGGCCCACTTGAAGACACTGGAGTGTTTTGCCCCAGTTAATTGCAAACAGTGGCTTATTGAATTAAGAAGCAGAGCTGAAAATAAGCCCCTTCTCCCCTCCTTAAGCTTTCTTTTGATTCTTTCTGTTTGATACCAGAGATAAGTGAAGATCTTTCTCCTTGCAAGTCTTCTGGGTCAGCAACATTAACCTTTTTTTATAAAGGCAGATCTGAAGGACACAGAGATCAAGCAACTTTCTTATAGCTGTAGAGGGAATAGGAGGTGGCAGGAAGACCTGAACCTGCTCCTCAGAGGCTGGCATAGTGTGGCAAATAGAATTTTTCCTTCCTATATAATTTTCAATGCAATGATAACAAACTTCTCTGCATGAACAATTGGAAATTCCTGGAGGTGGCAGTGGCATAAATAGAGTTTTCCCCTTTTTCTTCCTGATTGAAAGGAAAATCCGTGTCAGTGGTGTAGGCTATATAGTGATGTGCTAAGCTGTTCCAGTGCCATCCTACCCACTTAGTACAGACATCAGGAGCAGAATTTTGCAGTTCATAAAGCATGCAATAGCCAGGAATGCAGCGCAAATGACAGCAGCATGCTTGACCAGCTCTGTCTAAACCTGCCTGACTACAGCTGAAAAACCTCACGTAGTTTTTCTTTGATCTACCAGTGCTTTATAAACCCCTGCACTGCTTGCTGTACTCTGCAGCTGAGAGAAGTTCAAATCTTAGCACAGAGCACTCTGCCCTTTACTGTTGCATGGTGGGTGACTAAGTCCCTCGAGTACATGTCACCTCTTCCTGAAAGAGTCACAGCTGGGAGGAGACTCCAGGTGTTAGGTGCACACAGTTATTCCAGGGCTTGTGCTCCTAACAGCATATCAGACACTCTGTATGGTTGTGAGTTGAAAGATGTGACTATTTCACACATATCCATAAAGCTGGGACTGCTCCAGAGATGTCCATGGTCAGGATAAGACATGACAGAACAATATCAACATGGTATTGTCTGGGCTACACAACAAAGTCCCACCTGGAGAGGCTGGGTTGCCCGTCCTCTCTGCTTATCTACTTCAGAGACCAGGGATCAGATACTCTAGAAGGTCTTGACAGTTTGACTCCACTGCAGGGCCAGGAATGTGACTTAAGAGCCATTTCTGGACTCCATGGGCAGCAAATGAAATATGGCAGCCATAGGCTGGTGATGCTTCTTCTAATAATGCCTATGCACAGCTATGGTTTGCAAGGGCATTCAGCATCAAATCCTTTTTTTCTATTTGTGGCTCCTTGGGTTCATGCCATGTGTTTGAAAGTCACTCTCTCAGAGTAGGTTAACAACTACAAAGAGCCAAATGCTGTGTTGCTTGCAGAACAGGAGGGAAAATGTAACAGCTTCTCCTTCCCACTTCCTCCATATTCAGTGCAGCACAGATGTGAACATAGTATATAATTCCATGGGAATGCAGCTGTAATTTTGTGTGTTATAACACACACTCCTTATCCCAGCTACTAGAGGAGAGGGAGGATTCCTCTAGCTGGTTTTAGCAGATGCTTGGCCTCTCTGTTTTCATTTGCTTTCCTCGTAGCAAGATCCCGTACTGATTTTGTGTGTGCAATTAAATATGAAAAGAGCATCTAGTAATTTTTGGTGTGAGCTGTGTGGGTCAATGCAGAAGAGCTATAGCAAGGCAGGGTGTTCTTAGAGCTGCAGTTTTTCTTGGATGTCAGCCCAGGATATTTTGGAATAGAAGCCAGTTTTACTGAAAGATTCACAGACTCTTGAGGACTGGGCCCAGATTTTCTCTGTCAAACTCCACACAGCTCTTCTGGGACAGATTGGAGCATAGCATAGCTGTAACTATTGCAGGAGAAATTTTGGTCCTACAGAATTCAGCTTTGCTGTATTTGTCCATCATTTCTGCAGGAGAGATGGGAAGACAACACCCTGGGGAAAGAGGCTGCAGGGCTGTAACTGGGAGCTATGTGCTCTAGTGTGGGACTGTGTAAGCAGGGCCCTGCACTGCTGAGGATGCAAATCCAGCTGGAAACCTGTCTGAATGCACTGTAAGTGCTGAACCTGGCAATGTATCATATACGTTACTCACTGAGTAAGGATTTTGGGGTAAAAACTGCCCATGGCAAACTAGAGGTTGTTTTGGAGAGGACTAGCTGGCTTATTGCAAAACAGCTTGAGACTGAACTAATGTTTATGCATCTGTGGAAGATCAGGGACTAGGACCCTAGAGGTGACAGGGAAGCTAAGTTATGTGATGGTAGGGGCATATGCAGTTAGACTTGAGACCAAAGGCATTTGCCTAGGGAAGAAGCAAGGACCATCGCAGGGGTTCCGAGCTGATGTTCCATCACCAGTATCCTCATGGAGATGCCCCTGGTGATCAAGTGCAGAGGAATTACTTGACAGGGTCAGCAAATCAGCTTTGACAGTAGCACATAGCTTGAGAGCTACAGGCGGTTCTGCCATCATAAGATAATCTTCCAGCAAGGAGGCGTTCCTCCCTAACCTCTATTAGTTGAAGGTTGCCGCGTGCCCTGAAACATGAACATTACTCAGCCTTGACAAAACTCTAGAGACTCTGCTTTAAATCATAGATAATAGAAGTCTGTATTTTCTTGTTTCTCATATAGATTGAGTTCCCAAAAAGGCCTGAGGCACTCTGGTGTGTTGGAAGATCTGTAGCATGTTCGATTGCAGGTGAATCAGTAATGATTGTAGTTGGATAAGCTTTGTGAGGTTTGGACATCATAGCTAAAAGACTTGTACTAATCAGACTCATATTATCACTTCTCTGGATGTATTTATTCTTGGATTTCTAAGGTGTTTTTTACCATGCTCTGTTAATTGCCAGATGGAGGAAATTAAGTTGCACCATTCCAGGGAATAACCACCTCACTGCTTGGTTTCCATCACATATAATATGCTTTATAATTTGGGCACGTGCTGAAGTTCTTTGCCAAATTATAGCTTTTCTGAGCAGAGAAAGTACAGTTTTCTGCACTTTTCCTATAACTTGCCTCCTTGCTGGTAATACTGCTTTGACAAATGTGCCTTACTGCTTTCACTGTTTTGATTGATTTTCCACTCAAGTTCTAACGGTGTTGGAAGAAATTATTCATTCTGGTAATCATTTTGATAAGCTTATCAGGGAATTTTCTTCCAATAGAGTTAGTTTCTTAGGCAACTCTAAACGATCTATTGTTCTAAGTTCCCTGAAGCCCCCCCCACCTTACTGGAGGGCAGTGGAATTTAAATAATAATTTATACTCTGTGTGGATGTAGTTACTGTAGAACTGGCAGTAAATATTAATCCTGCTATCCCGGCTTACTTTTCCTTCCTGGGAATAAAAAGATTTTTCTAAAGTATATGATACCTTTCCCATGTTAACTCTGTGTTAATTGCGTAAGCCATTATATTTTGAACACATGACTCAATACCTTGCTAGGCTTGTGTCTAAATGAAAAAGCCATTTATCAAAAAGCTGCCTTTGGGAGAGATAGCTTTTTCATTTAAATTAGGATAATCCTATTGTTTGACAGCTCCCATTAAGACCGTCTACTCAACCCAATCAAAGACCTTCATAACAATGTGAAATGGTAATAATAAGGCAAGGTTCTGTTTTCCTGACTCAGCCAAGGGGATGTAATTATGTGAACATCAAAACTTATTTTAAGAGTGCTGTCTAATAATATGTCCTATTTTGCTTTTACAGGCTCAGTTGATTCCACTCTCCTGTGGTTGAACATTTCGGTTTAAATGGTGGTATCTGAATTTAAAACAAAACTGGTTTTCATCAGTAATTTTCCCAGCCATTTATGCTCTTTCTGCCTGATGCCAGCATTTCTTCTTCTTCTTTTTTTTTTGTTTTTGTTTTGTTTTGTTTTGTTTTTCTTTTCTTTCCCAGGGAGTTCCTTAGCAGTAGAAACTGATAGATATTGATATCATCGTAAGGGACTGTGTTCTTGGGAAAAATTGAGAGTAATTTGGTTCTTCAGAGAAGTCAGTCTTTCTCTGGTTGCAGCCTGGTTGAGGGCTTTATAATGTCCTCTTCAGGATATGGACTTTGCCAGCTCACCTGCAGTACGTCCCTGAGCACTGAACATGTAAGTAACTTGTTTGCTATCTCTGTCTTGGCTATAGCCCTGCTATGCTCCCTCACTAATGGTTTGAACAGAGCTTTCAGCCAACTCTTACCAAGTTTTTATTTTCACTTTGTATTGGCTGATGTAATTTGTTCTTGCTAAATCAATTTTTCTATCAAAACCCCCTAAGTATTGCATAAGATGACTTGTCAAGTGATCTTCTTTCAGCTTTATTCTCCATGATGTTTATTTATCTTCACATGCATGTCGATGTCCACATTTGTGCAGCATCTAGAGCGCACCTTAGCCTTAGTCTCTCCTCTCTGCTTGTGTGGACAAGCACTACCTGATGGCTCTGTTTGTTAGACAGTAAGGAGTTATATTCCATGTAGGACAGCAATCTTTCCTTGTTTATTCTTCTTAATGGACATTGGATATATTCCTTCAGTGTTACCAGTTATTAATGTATTGGTCCTTTTTCAGAGCAAGAAGGTGTAGATATTTTCCTTGACGGTTTAGTCAAGTTAGCCTTTCCAAAATTTTAAACTAATATGGTATTTACTGCTAAAGGACAATGATATTTAAAACCATCTTTTGTTGTCAGTCATACCTTGTTCGTCATTTTTACCATGGCTCAAGAGATAAGAAGTTATGAATCCTGTAAAGAAATTGTGAATATAAAAATGTATTGCCATGTATAAGTTTTTTGCAAATCTGTTTACAGGTGGAGAAAGCAGTTTGGTGTCGCAGAGAAGCAGTGGGTTCAGTAATGTGCATAACAGAAGAGTCAGTCAAGAGCATTGAAGGAAGAAGAGACAATGACTAAGTTGCCTGTAATACCACATGATGGCCTAGTGCCTGATGGCAAGGAGTGTGTTAGAGGAAACCATTTGCCTTTCCTTCAGGGGCAAAGTGAGCAAATCCACTACATCTAGCCCCAGTTTCCTCTTCCCTCGAATAGTTTTTAACAGGAGAAAATGGCTCCATTCCTGAAGCTTTGGCAGCAGTGTAGCTGTTGATGCTTTTGGTGTCGGGTTCCTATTTCAACATTAAGAAAGTTTTTGTTCTTCAGCGGGCAAGGCCATCAATCAGCAAATCAGTAAAGGTGCCATGAAATCACCCCAGTCACATCTGAAATAGAGGCTAAACCTCAATTTAGTAGAAAATAACACTTCTGAGACTAGTACATTAGCAGCTAGGTGTTTCCTAGGCACTGCATGGAGGGGGTGGCGGTACTACCCTTTACCATTTTAGGTGGTTGCGATCATTGACTTTGCTGCTGTGGTTGCTCAAGGTGCAGAGCACATCATGGGGGGCTCAGCTGGGGACTCCAAAGTGTAAACTTAAAAGATTCCTCCACAACAGTGTCTGTAATGCTGGCAGTGCGTCTGTCCTCCTCACCACAAAACCTGAGCTCCCATTAATTAGCAGAAAATATTAAGAGGAGTAAAAAGGAGAGAGAAAGTTATTCACTGCTATGAGGGTAAACATGGGCATTGGAAAATGTCCTGATTGGTGCTTCATCTAGGATCAAGCTGAAGAAGCATTTCATTGCTGCTTCTTCTGCAGAGCATTTGCTCCACAGTTTAATTTTTATCTCAGAGAGGGCAGTTAGATGTGTTAATCCCAATCTCCACTAATAACCTATACCTGCCTGCTGCCTCTGCCACTTTGCTCCCATCAAGGAGGCTCTGATCTGGCAAGACCTATTACACATGTGAGGGACACTATAATTTCCAGGTGGGGGGGCTCTGCAGTCCCCGATTTCAAAAAATCTGAGAGATTTCCTAGGTGAGCAGGAGAGGGCAGCAAAACATAGTGATTGAGACAGAGAAGAGGAGATAACTCCAGCAGAGATTGCAGGAGTTTGTTTAACACTTGCAGGAAGAGCACAGTGGTGTGGAGTGGGATTTGGGGTTGTCCAGTGCTGCTTATTGGGATATTGCTCCAAATTGGACAAAGTCACTGGGATAGGCAGTTTGCTGTAGCTCACACTCAGAATATTCCTTTGGTGAGTGGTCTTGTGCACTAGGCTGAGGAAGGAGTTTTCTCCCTCGTTAGGAGTTGGTCAAAGTCGTGGAAATCTCAATGACCTACAGAGAATGATGAGTAAGACTCAACTGACTCAGAAAAAAGCATATTCATAATGAGAAATGTGAATACAGGGCCTTGGAGAAGGAGGGACTTCTTTCTCACCCCATGACATGCAGCCAAACGCTTCCAAATAACTGATAAAGGGAAAAAGAGAAGGGTGAAAGTTTCAACAGAAGAAAAAGTGACCAAGATCTTGGCAACAGTGGGAACAAACACAGTCTATATAACAAGTGGCGTGAAACAAATAAGGAATGTTGAGGAACAGTTGCTGTGGCAACCTGGTAATAATAGACATCATCAGTACAGAGGTGGAAATAAAACTGGGAACAAGGAAAGCATCTAGAAGTATAAATATGTTAGTCAAAATCTGGTGTCAGAAACCCCTTGTCATAGCATTAAAACCAAAGCTATACAACAGCATAATTATGCTGCTGGTGTTTTATTTGGCAGAAGTGTGGCCAGAGACAATTGCTCCTGAATAAAACAGCAAAGTTTTCATGCATGGTGTGTTTCAAGGATATTAAGAGTTAAGTGGGGAGAAGTAATTATAAATCTGAAAGCACAGGAGAGATCAGGATGGATACCAGAGCATCCTGAAATCACTGAGCACTGGAAAGCACCAGCTGAGCTTTGCAGAACAGGAGGGGAACAGTAGTAGAAATTAATGGAGAGATTCTCAGGGTTATGTTCACATTGGATATAGCACGGCACACAGACTTGGCTTTGAGCTTAGTGTGTTAATGTTTTAACATCCAGGTGGAGATTTAGGCAGCCTCTCCTGACTTCCAGGAATCAGAAACCACAGGCAAACCTTCAGTAAAGATCCTATTCCCACAACTTTGACAGTGCAGATCTTCTCTAGCTCTGATTACTGGGATTTATTTGGACCAAAAAGTAACATGAGATAAACAGTCCAGGGGTAAGACTAGTGGATATGCACTGCCACCATCCACTGAGCCATGAGGAGGTTGTTCAGAGCAAGGCTGGTCAATGTTCTGGCAATATTCCTAGATTGCCTTCATGTACTCACAAGGATTAATGGTATTGCTGCCATGGTTTTCCATCACATTGAACTAGAAGACAAAACTGCACTTTGTGGGTGCTGTAGAGAAATAGAACCTGATTTTCCAAGCAAAGAGGCCAGATGACTTATTCTGCTGCAAGGGGAAGTTCGTACAACGATGTCCTGTAGATCAGCAGGAAAAGGGTAGCCAAGGCCAGGCAGTGGGCAAATTAATTGTCTTGACAGCTGAATGTGATTAGGCACTATTAGTGTAGCATATTTTTTTTGATCATAAATAAATGTTCTCTTCTGTGGGAAAAGCTGCCATATTGAAAATTGCTTTTGCAGCAAGATGAAAATTTAGTGAAATGAAATCAAAAGAGCCATCAAAAGCATCAGCGCTTGTAAAAGCATTATGATGTGAAGTAATCAATAGTATTCAGAGAAAATATGAAATATACTAATTTTCTTTCATCTCAGTGTATTTTCAGATGGCCCAAGGACCTGTTACTATAATAGTTAAGTATCATAGAATCATAGAATCACCAGATTGGAAGAGACCCACCAGATCATCAAGTCCAACCATTCCCATCAAACACAAAACCATGTCCCTCAGCACCTCGTCTACCTGCCCCTTAAACACCTCCATGGAAGGTGAATCAACCACCTCCCTGGGCAGCCTGTTCCAATGTCCAATGACCCTTTCCGTGAAAAACTTCCTCCTAATGTCTAGCCTAAATCTCCCCTGGCGGAGCTTGAGGCCATTCCCTCTTGTCCTGTCCCCTGGCACTGGGGAGAAGAGCCCAGCTCCCTCCTCTCTACAACCTCCCTTCAGGTACTCGTAGAGAGTAATGAGGTCTCCTCTCAGCCTCCTCTTCTCCAGGCTAAACAACCCCAGCTCTCTCAGCCGCTCCTCATAGGGCCTGTTCTCCAGCCCCTTCAGCAGTTTTATCTCTCTTCTTTGGACTCGTTTGAGAACCTCAACATCCTTCTTGTGGTGAGGGGCCCAGAACTGAACATAGGATTCAAGGAGCAGTCTCACCAGTGCCGAGTACAGAGGGAGAAGAACCTCCCTGGACCTGCTGCTCACACCCTTTCTGATACAAGCCAGGATGCCATTGGCCTTCTTGGCCACCTGGGCACACTGCTGGCTCATGGTCAGTCGGCTGTCAACACACACCCCCAGCTCCTTCTCCTCCAGGCAGCTTTCTAGACAGACTTCTTCTAGAAGCACAGTGTCGAAAGGATCACAATATAAAATCAAGGTGAAATAAAACAGAGTAAGAAAGTAAAAATGAAACCTCTCTGATTTACTGAAAATAAACATTTCAATAAATGAAATGAGAAAGTCAAAACAATCTGCTCCTCTAACTTTATATCAGAAATTTTACTGAAATCAATATGTTTCAGCACAATCAATGTTATTGTTTCCATGAAATGTCATTTACAGGTGAAAAAATGTTGTGTGACAAATATTCCCAACTTCCACTGGATCAAGTTGCTCAAAGCTTCATCCAACATGGTCTTGAATTTATAAAGTGACGTTTGTGAAAAGCAACAAAGAGGCAGGGTCTTGGTAAGTCAGTTAGTTTCCTTTTGTTTTTGCAAAAGCAAGAAAATCTTTTGCTAAAAATCCCACAAAAACCTCCTTCCGGTTCTGATGGTTTTTTCCCCCAATAAATAAGTGCTGATATTTTGTTTTCTGCTGGACTTCAGGGATCAGTGCAGAAAGAAGAGTTAATTTAACTAACTAGCATAAAATAACAAGTTTATTCTTTAACACACAAACCAAAATATTCAAGCTTGTGGCTAGCAGCTATGGTTCAAGAGGGCCTGAATCCTGATATAGTCTCTGGAGGCAACATTTTTCTGAAGAAACGAAAAATAGAAAGAGGCAAGAATTTCCTCTCTGCAGAGAAACAGCACTCAAACAGTTTTAGTAGATAAAATGTTTTCTTAACTCCTATGGCATTTCAGAATTGATGAAGGGTTCCAAAATAGAGATAGTTAAAATATTATCTCTTTCCCACAGGACTTTTTGGCTTCTATTCTGGCTTTGTTACAATTGTGACCCAGGCAGTTTAAACATATAATATCACCTCTCCACCATCAATGCTGAGGTGACTAATTAATGTTGTTGCTATATGTAATTGCAGTAATGGATATCTCATACCCTCCCATTGTGTTTTGATGTGTTTTGCTATCATTTTGAACCAGGGATCCAAAAGAAGACAAATATTGTGGAATGAGTCAATGTTTTGTTCAGCTGAGGAACAGACATAAATGATCTCAGGGTATCTTAGCTCTGCCTGTTAATTAAAACCATAGGAATGATGCAGGATGATTTTCTCTCAGTTTGCCTTTTCAAAGTTATATGTAACTATTACAGACAAGATCATGGTTCTACTACTCATAGGATGGTCAGAAAAGAGATGACAAGAAACTTCCCTTAAGTTGTCTTCATGGAAATGGACACAAAACTAGGGATTTTTCTCAACATTTCTTTATTAATTGCTCTGAATATTTATTAAGAGGTAGAACACTGTTGTCCATCATGCTATCTTTCACCTCATTGCTCCAGATTGTAATGATTTTAATACTCAAAATACTTTCTATGTTTTGGCTCATATAAAATGGGGTGTTCCACTGTGATCATAGAATCATAGAATGGTTTGGGTTGGAAAGGACCTTAAAGATCATTCAGTTCCAATCCCCATGCCATGGGCAGGGACACCTCCCGCTGAATTAGATTGCTCAAAGCCTCATCTACTCTGGCCTTGAACACTTCCAGCAATGGGACATCCATGACTTCTCTGGGCATCAACATCACTTTTATTTGAGCTTCTTGGGTGCTTCTATCAGGTGAGGAGGGTACCTCTGTTCTAAGGGCAACTGAAAGCTGGAATCACAGTTTGTTTTGTAAATAGTAACGTCAGATTTATGAAATCACAGAGTCACAGAATGACTAGGTTGGAAACGACACACTGGATCATTGAGTCCAACCATTCCTATCAATCACTAAATCATGCCCCTCAGCACCTCACTCACCCGTCTTATAAATATCTCCAGGGACGGTGACAAAACCCCTTCCCTGGGCAGCACCTGCCAGTGCCCAATGACCCTTTAAGTAAAGAAATTTTTTCTGATGACCAGCCTGAACCTTCCCTTGAAGCCATTCCTTCTTGCCCTGTCACCTGTCACTTGGGAAGAGAGGCCAGCTCAAGCCAAATGCTCTACCTTGTTCTTGCTTTGGTTTAAACACTAAATCAGTAAAACACATGCATCACATGCAACCAATCCAAACATTTAATGCAGACAGTTTACACAGCATTGTCAGCATCCAGAGCCCCTGGGCAGCCGGCACGTGGCACGTTTGTGGAGGGACCCTCATCGGCCCAAAGTGGGTCCTTACAGCCGCTCACTGCTTAATCAAGGCCAGCTCCAGGGAACAGGGACATCCCCACCACGCTGGCAGGTGCCCAGCCTGCAGCACCGCGGCTGACCGGCACCCCGTTTCCTCGCAGCACTCCCAGGCCCTCCCAGCCCAATAGAGAGATGGCTCAGGAGAAGGCTGGGTTCCTGCCACTGCCTCCTGTCAGCCTCCAGCTCGATGGTTCTCAGGCCTGAGGCACACTAAGGCAGCTGCACTCTCTGCACCACTGCTTCCCTCTCTCCCCTGCAAAGGAGAGGGCAGCCGACAGCCGAGCTGCCGCAGCATGTGGCTCCGCTCCCCAAAACCCTCTTTCCCTTTGCCTCACAGGAACATTGAGGAATGGTGTGTGGTTGCTGGTGCCACCCAGCTGAGTCACCTGGGCCCCGAGGCTCAAGTGCGCAACATAAAGCGGCTTGTGGTCCACGATCAGTACAATAACATCTCCCAGAGCAATGACATCGCCTTGCTGGAACTGGACCAGCCCGTCGAGTGCAACGTCCACGTGCAGCTCGCCTGCATGCCTCAACCGTCTCTCAAAGTGTCCCAGCTGACCACCTGCTACGTGGGCGGTTGGGGTGCCACCGCTGAGGGAGGTAAGCTCCTGAACAGAAGTACTCGCCTCCCGCGTGCGGAGATGGGTCAGGCTTCAGAGGGCTGAAGGCTCGGCTACTCAGCTGAAGTGCATTTACACCAATGCACACAGCATGGGAAATAAGTTGGAAGAGCTGGAAGCCGTTGTAGGGCAAGGAGCCTATGATGTCATTGCCATCACGGAAACGTGGTGGGATGACTCATATAACTGGAGTACAGCTTTGGTGGGATAAAAACTCTTCAGGAGGGATAGAAAGGGTAGGAGAGGAGGAGGAGTAGCCCTCTTTGTAAGGGAGGTCTTGGACACCTCTGAGATGGATTGTGGTGATGAGGAGATTGCGTGCCTGTGGGTTAAAATCGGAGGAGCCCATAAGAAGGTAGATTTTGTGATGGGAGTCTGTTACAGGCCACCCAGCCAAGGAGAAGCAGCTGATGAGCTCTTCTATAACCAGCTGGGGTCAATCTCCAAGTCAATGCCTCTTGTCCCTGTGGGAGACTTCAATCTCCCTGACATCTGCTGGGAGTACAATAGAGCAGAAAGGAAGCAGTCTAGGAGGTTCCTGGAGTGCGTGGAAGACAACTTCCTTGCACAGCTGGTGAATGAACCAACGAGGGAAGGTGCCCTCCTGGTCTTGCTGTTTGTCAACAGAGAGGGCCTTGTGGGGGACGTCACAGTAGGGGGTCGCCTAGGACTTAGTGATCATGAGATGATAGGGTTTTCTGTTCTAGGTGAAGTGATGAGGGTTCTAAGCAGGACAGTAGCACTTAATTTTCAGAGGGCAGACTTTGAACTCTTTAGAAGGCTGGTTGGCAAAGTCTTCTGGGAGACAGTACTTGAGGGCAAGGGAGCCCATGAGGGCTGGGAGCTCTTCAAAAAGGAGATCCTGGCAGCTCAGGAGAAAGCCATCTCCGTGTTCTGGAAAAAAGGCCAGCAGGGGAAAAAAAAGGCTTGGTTGAGTAGAGAAATCTTGAGTGAAATTAGGAAAAAAAGGAATATTTATAGGCTCTGTAAGAGGGGACAGGCCTCTTGGGGGAACTACAGGAGGGAAGTGAGGTTGTGTAGGGAAAAAATCAGAGGGGCTAAGGCTCAACTAGAAATCAGATTGGCTAAGTCTGTAAAAGACAACAAAAAATCTTTCTATAAATATATAAACAGTAAAAGGAGGACAAGGGAGACCATACAGTCCCTTTTGGACACAGAGGGAACAGCAGTGACAGGGGACGAGGAGAAGGCTGAGGTACTTAATGCCTTCTTTGCCTCAGTCTTTAATTGTAAAGAAAGCTGTTCCCTCTGTGTAGATAGCCCGGAAGCATCCATCATCTTCCAGCAGTCCTGGAAGACTGGGGAGGTACCTCTGGACTAGAGGCTGGCTGATGTAGTGCCCATCTACAAGAAGGGTAGCAGGGAGGATCCGGGGAACTCCAGGCCAGTCAGTCTGACCTCAGTGCCAGGGAAAGTCAGGTGATGTTGAGTGCTATCATGAAGCACTTACAAGAGAACCGGGTGATCAGGCCCAGTCAACATGGGTTTACCAGAGGCAGGTCCTGCCAAACCAACCTGATCGCCTTCTATGACAAAGTCACTCGGCTACTGGATGAGGGAAAGGTTGTGGATGTGGTCTTTCTGGACTTCAGTAAAGCCTTTGACACAGTTTCTCACAGCATTCTGCTACGGAAACTGTCAGCCTCTGGCCTGGACAGACGCACACTCTCCAGGGTGGGAAACTGGCTGGATGGCCGGGCCCAGAGAGTGGTGGGAAATGGTGTTAAGTCCAGCTGGAGGCCAGTGACAAGTGGGGTTCCCCAGGGCTCAGTGCTGAGTCCAGCCCTGTTCAATGTCTTCATCAACGACCTGGATGAAGGCATTGAGGGTACCCTTAGCAAGTTTGCAGATGACACAAAGCTGTGTGCAAGTGTCGATCTGCTGGAGGGTAGGGAGGCTCTGCAAAGAGACCTAAACAGGCTGGACTGCTGGGCAGTGTCCAATGGCATGAGGTTTAACATGGCCAAATGCCGAGTCCTGCACTTGGGGCACAACGACCCTATGCAGAGCTACAGACTGGGAGTAGCCTGGCTGGAAAACTGCCAGGAGGAGAGGGACCTGGGGGTGTTGGTCGACAGCCAACTGAACATGAGCCAGCAGTGTGCCCAGGTGGCCAAGAAGGCCAATGGCATCCTGGCTTGTATCAGAAACGGTGCGACCAGCAGGTCCACGGAGGTGATTCTCCCTCTGTATTCAGCACTGGTGAGGCCGCTCCTTGAATACTGTGTCCAGTTCTGGGAGCCTCACCACAAGAAGGATATTGAGGCTCTGGAGCAAGTCCAGAGAAGAGCAACGAGGCTGGTGAAGGGGCTGGAGAACAGACTCTATGAGGAGCGTCTGAGAGAGCTGGGGTTGTTTAGCCTGGAGAAGAGGAGGCTGAGAGGAGACCTCATTACTCTCTACGAGTACCTGAAGGGAGGTTGTAGAGAGGAGGGAGCAGTCCTCTTCTCGCAAGGGGCAGGGGACAGGACAAGAGGGAATGGCCTCAAGCTCCACCAGGGGAGATTTAGGCAGGAGATTAGGAGGAAGTTCTTCACACAGAGGGTCATTGGGCATTGGAATAGGCTTGAGTCACCTTCCCTGGAGGTGTTTAAGGCACAGGTGGATGAGGTCTTGAGGGACTTGTTTTAGTGTTTGATAGGAATGATTGGACTCGATGATCCGATGGGTCCCTTCCAACCTGGTTGTTCTATGATTCTATGATTCCTAAAAGCAGAGGTCAAAGGCAGCATCAGCCTGCCAGGACGTCTGCCCCGGAAGAGACAAGTGTGACCCCTTCCCCAGGGCCAGATGGGAGGGATGCGCTTCTGAGATGTCTCTGCTGAGGCAAAGGCAAACCCGAGGGAAGGGGCTCCCCCAAGCAAGGCAGGAGAACCGGCAACACACTGCTGACTCTTCCTTCCTGCCTGTGCTCCCAGCTCTAGCATCAAACGACATGCTCCAGGAGGCTCAGGTCCTTCTCATCGACAACCGCGTCTGCAACGGCAGCGGCTGGTACCGTGGGGCCATCCACCAGCACAACCTGTGTGCTGGATATCCACAGGGCGGCATCGACACCTGCCAGGTAGGAGCGGAAGAACAGACCCAGCAGTGCAGGCAGCCCCAGCACAGCTGCCCAAACACCCCCAAAACAGTTCCCTCCCAGACCAGGTCTCGCTGTCTCCAGCACCAGAGCGGAAACTTTCTGCGCACGGAACACCGCTCTGGAGCTGCTGGGAGAAAGCAGGAGCCAGGTCTCACGCCCACAGAGGCCCCCAACGTCCCCTTCATCCTCTCTCCTCCACTGCAGGGAGACAGTGGTGGTCCTCTCGTCTGTCGGGATCCACGCGCTGAGCACTTCTGGCTGGTGGGACTGACCAGCTGGGGCAGAGGCTGCGCCAGAGCCCGTCGGCCGGGGGTCTATGTATCCACTCGCCATTTCTTCAACTGGATCCTGGCACAGACGGAGCTGCAGCCAGCAGGAAGGCCTGCACTGACCCCACCGCCAGTGCTCACCTCAGCAACCCTTCACAAGCCAATGCAGACCACCAGCGCTACGGCCTGTCCCTTTCCATGCCAGAAGTTGATGGCAATCTTTAAAATGATGTGGGAGCTCCTGCAGTACCCGTGGGCTGGAAAGGCTTGAGAAGCAGAACAGACAACCTTGGCTGTTTTGTACCTGTAGTTAGCTTATAGATTTAGGTATAGCAAGTCTCCTTGAAGAGCTTAGAATTGCCTTATTAATAAATAAATAAATAAATATATTCATGTTTCTCTCTGTGTGTATATAAAAGTGGCAGAAAAGAAGTAGTACCATTGCCTTTTTACATTCTTAAATGTTCACTGTCTTAAATTCACTCTTACATTAACAGCAGGTCACTACTTTTGGACTTAGCATATCAAGTATGCAAAGTACTTCAAGCCCTTCCACAACGGATGATGCTGATTAAATGGCATACTTATTATTTATAGGTGGGATTTTCTCAGGACGCTTCCAGTTGTTAAAACTCAAGCCCCATTATTAGTCACATTTTGATTAAGGAGGGGAAAAAGGAACAGACTACAAAGACAGCTCAATTATTTCCATAGAAATTGAAGAAATCCTCTGTTTTAATGACTCTGCAGATTGGACTTGGCCTGTGGTTTTGAATAAGTAACTTTAATACTTTTCCACTAACAGACAAAATCCTCTCCTCCATTCTGGGTTTCACTGTTGACATCAAAAGTCACCAAACAGCATAAAAAGGAACTAATGCTCCTGGACAACATGGATACTCAAAATGAGGTTAAATACCACTACATATTTTCTCCCTGCTTGCTAGATCTCAGTAACAGATTTTAGTATGGAGTTTGGCCATTCAGTAAGATAAAGCCTCGACACATCGTCTATTACTGAGCTAATAATTATTGTCCTTTGCTGGAAGCACAATGTTTTACAGAAGAAATTGACAGTTGTCTCTAATAAACATTTGTTCCACTTGGTGAACATCACTGATGCTGCAGAGATCTCATAGACATTGTAATTCCCTCTCTTCCCAGCTCCACAATCCTAACAAATCACTCTCCCATGCAACCTGCCTGCTGTACATTTCACTGACAAAATTTTGCAACATCTAAAAACACTTCTGGGCCCATCAAACCTTCAGGACAAAGCACACTGTGGTTCTTGGAGAACAGGTAGCATATCGAGGTAGAGAAAGCATTTATGCAGGCATTGAATTTCTAAGTATGTGTTAATGTCATGTGGGCAACTCCAGGAGGGAAAACAGAAGCTACAGCATCCAGGCACCTTTCTCACCTAAGCTGCTAATTCAGGACAATTTAAAGTGAAAGTGCCATCATCTTCCTACAAGTGAAGATGAGCTTGATGGAAGACAAGTCTGATATGCAGGCAATTCTCTGCAAAAGCAGTGCAGACCTTGGCTACTGCCTGCTCTGGAGAAAAACAGAGTAGGAAGTGGTTTTCCTATTGCACAAAAATCTTTCAAGACTTCACATAAACACTGTTTCACATCAATGCAAATTCAGGAACTTTCACATTTGCTAAATATTTTTTTAAAAGAGAAATATACACAAAAGAACCTGAAATGGGAATGCAAGAAAAGAGTAAAACACTTCTCAGTCAGGTGAGAAAATGACTCAGATTTAAGCTTTTATCCTATTTTTTTCTAATATTTTACTTGGAGAATAATATTTACACACTTCTATAAAGATCAGTTATCCAAAAAGGACAAGACGTGCACTCTTGAAGAGCTGAAGGCTGGCATTTGATACGGCTTTTTCCTGGCAAATAGAACTGAGACTCAAACTTGGGTCTCTAAGATCTTTAGGAGACTGAGCTATTTTGGGATGGATCTCATCTGATTTGATCAAGAAATGCTCTATCGAAATCTATGTAATTCCTGTGCTGGGTATGGAAAAAACCCCTCTATATACCTGTTCTGACCATGTGAGCAGTAACTCTACCAAAGATGCAACACATCAAGCTGTGCTGGAGAGAGGCCGTGAAGCCAGTGTTAAAAGAGACATCTTACTTTAAAAGCCTTGTACACTTAACTTTTGAAAGGCAGATGCTAATCCCCTAAGATGGGGGATCTCTTGAATAGATCACTGCTGTTGGAGCTGCACCAGATTTCATGAACTGAGAGTTTGGCTCCAGTTTTCTATGCCTCTGCAATCCTTAAAATCAATGAGGAATAAGAAACCATCCTGAGATGACAATGGAGACTTTATAACACATGGGGGATGCTGAAAACCCCTTGGCTCAGCCTCGCAGATTGAGGTAATGACACCCTGCATGGCACCAACCTGTCACCGTGAATCAGTAATGACCAAATCATAGAATCATAGGATCACCAGGTGGAAGAGACCCAGCAGATCATTGAGTCCAATCATTCCTATCAAACACTAAACCGTGTCCCTCAGCACCTCGTCCATCCACACCTTTAACAGCTCCAGGCAAGGCCAGTCAACCACCTCCCTGGGCAGAGCGTTCCAGTGGCCAATGACCCTTTCTGTGAATTTTTTTTTTCCTTATGTCGAGCCTGAACCTCCCCGGCGGAGCTTGAGGCCATTCCCTCTCATCCTGTCCCTTGGGAGAAGAGCCCAGCTCCCTCCTCTCCACAACCTCCTGTCAGGGAGTTGGAGAGAGCAATGAGGCCTCCCCTCAGCTTCCTCTTCTCCAGGCTAATTGCCATTACAGAAAATGGAACACTTCGATTTACGCTGGAGGGGAGATAAGTTTCATCCAAGTCACTGCATTTTTTTGAAAATTAGACCCTCCCCCGAGGCGCCACCGGCTCTGCCTGCCCTCTCCCTCCCGCCCTTGCGCTGAGGCGGCGGCGGCCCCGGAAGGCGGTAAAAGGCGGCCCCGGCATTAGAAAGGGAAGAGGCCCAAGAGAGTGCTTAGCTTCTCCATCTAGCGAAATTGCTGCACTATGTTCTCCACCAATCAGTCCTCCAGATATGATGCACCAAACCAACTCGTTTTATCAGAGTGTAATTTATTTTAAGTCCTTTATAAGGCATTTACTGAGAGGCAGCTAAAAGCTATACAGTGAAAGAAATGCAAGAACCTTCATAAAAATGAGTAGGGAAAAAAGTCATCAATGAGACAAACTCAGCCAGTACTAGAACTTCAGTTTGTGGGGTTCTTTTGTCCTTTGAAAGGAAAAATTAACACTATCAGACAAACTTCCTTATGTTCAACAGTGACAGGACTTAAAGGCAAAATGAAAGCAGATGCTAAAACTTGAAAAAAGCTCTCTCTACCGCTTGACCATTCTATAAAAGGTGGGATTTAAGAAAGAGTTTGTAACCTCATCACCTGGCTAGAAAGTAATCCAGTCGTGCATAAACAGAACCAGCTGTCCAGGCTATGATTTTTTATTCAACACATGAGGAAGATTTCCATTTTTATAGCAGGAAAAGGGAACAGGAGGCATTTACATGTGAGATCAGCCAAGATCATCTCAGAGCTGCAAAGATCTCCCTTATGCAGGAGGCAAGTCCTGAACTGCCCGTGAAGAACTTGAATCACCATAAAGGCTCATAATTCTGAAACAAAAAACCCCAAAAGTGTAAGGATGCTCTACCTTGTTCTTGCTTTGTTTTAAACACTAAACCAGTAAAACAAATGCATCACATGCAACCGATCCAAAGTTTTAATGCAGACAGTGCTGGTTTACACAGGGTTTCTCCACCTATCCTGTGCCTGGGCAGAAAAGGCCACAGGATCCTCTTATGCAGACACACTGCGACTGGTCACTTGAAAAAAGTGGCATCAATTCAAACTCAAGAGGAACTGCCCCCTCCCGGTCTCCTCTCCCAATTGCAACGCCCCACGCTGCCCCCCCCCCCCCCCACCCCCCCCCCAACATGCCCAGTGCCCACAAGCAGCGCCTCTGTGACATCAGACAGGGGTCGAGGGCTCTGCGGGCAGCAGGAGCACTGCAGGCAGTCTGTCAGCTGTTGTCCTGGTGGCAACAAGCTTTCAGTCACTGTGGTGCCACGTGTCGCTGGCACCATGCGTTTACTCCTTGTCCTTGTCCTGCTGTCTCTGTGCCAGTGCGTGCAGGGCACAGGTGACACCTGCAAGTGAGTGGTCTCAGGTTCAGGGAGGGAACAGGATCGGCTCTGCTGGGGTTCGCTGGAGGGTGCCTGCTTGTCCCTTGTGGACACATCACAGCTCCCCCGACCCTCTCTAGGAATCCCTCTCCCCCGACCCTCTCTAGGAATCCTAGAGGCACTGAGCAGGACAGTCACAAGTTTCTGGTCTCCACAGGACCTGCGGACTCCGCCTGATGGGCGATGGCTACAGCATGTTGCGTGTTGTTGGAGGCAGAGATGCCCAGGCCGGGGCCTGGCCCTGGATTGTCAGCATCCAGAGCCCCTGGGCAGCCGGCATGTGGCACATTTGTGGAGGGACCCTCATCAGCCCAGAGTGGGTCCTTACAGCCGCTCACTGCTTCATTGAGGCCAGGTCAGGAGCTCCAGGGAACAGAGACATCCCCGCCACGCTGGCAGGTGCCCAGCCTGCAGCACCGTGGCAGACCGGCACCTCGTTTCCTCACAGCACTCCTGGGCCCTCCCAGCCCAATAGAGAGATGGCTCAGGAGAAGGCTGGATTCCTACCACTGCCTCCTGTCAGCCTCCAGGCTTGATGGTTCTCAGGCCTGAGGCACACTAAGGCAGCTGCACTCTCTGCACCACTGCTTCCCTCTCTCCCCTGTGAAGGAGATGGCAGTGACAGCTGAGCTGCCACAGCATGTGGCTCTGCTCCCCAAAACCCTCTTTCCCTTTGCCTCACAGGAACATTGAGACGTGGCGTGTGGTTGCTGGTGCCACCCGGCTGAGTCACCTGGGTCCCGAGGCTCAAGTGCGCAAGATAAAGCGGCTTGTGGTCCACGATCAGTACAATAACATCTCCCAGAGCAATGACATCGCCTTGCTGGAACTGGACCAGCCCGTCGAGTGCAACGTCCACGTGCAGCTGGCCTGCGTGCCTCAACCGTCTCTCAAAGTTTCCCAGCTGACCACCTGCTACGTGGGCGGTTGGGGTGCCACTGCCGAGGGAGGTAAGCTCCTGAACAGAAGTACTCACCTCCCGGGTGTGGAGATGGGTTGGGCTTCCTAAAAACAGAGGTGAAAGGCAGCGTCAGCCTGCCAGGACGTCTGCCCCAGGAGAGATGAGTCTGACCCCTTCCCCAGGGCCAGACGGGAGGGATGCGCTTCTGAGATGCCTCTGCTGAGGCAAAGGCAACCCCGAGGGAAGGGGCTCCCCCAAGCAAGGCAGGAGAACCTGTAACACACTGCTGACTCTTCCTTCCTGCCTGTGCTCCCAGCTCTAGCATCAAACGACATGCTCCAGGAGGCTCAGGTCCAACTCATCAACACCCACGTCTGCAACGGCAGCGGCTGGTACCGTGGGGCCATCCACCAGCACAACCTGTGTGCTGGATATCCACAGGGCGGCATCGACACCTGCCAGGTAGGAGCGGGAGACGAGACCCAGCAGTGCAGGCAGCCCCAGCACGGCTGCCCAAACACCCCCAAAGCAGCCCCCTCCCAGACCAGGTCTCACTGTCTCCAGCACCAGAGCAGAGCCTTTCTGCGCACAGAACACCGCTCTGGGAGAGAGCAGGAGCCAGGTCTCACACCCACAGAGGCCCCCAACGTCCCCTTCATCCTCTCTCCTCCACTGCAGGGAGACAGTGGCGGTCCTCTCGTCTGTCAGGATCCACGCACTGAGCACTTCTGGCTGGTGGGAGTGACCAGCTGGGGCAGAGGCTGCGCCAGAGTCCGTCGGCCGGGGGTCTACGTCTCCACTCGGCATTTCTTCAACTGGATCCTGGCACAGACGGAGCTGCAGCCAGCAGGAAGGCCTGCACCGACCCCACCGCCAGCGCTCACCTCAGCGACCCTTCAGAAACCAATGCAGACCACCAGCGCTACAGCCTGTTCATTTCTATGCCAGAAGCTGATGACAATCTTTAAAATCATGCAGGAGCTCCTGCAGTACCCGTGGGCTGGAAAGGCTTGAGGGGTAGAACAGACAACCTTGCCTGTTCTGCATCCGTAGTTAGGTTATAGATTTAAGTATAGTAAGTCTTCTTGAAGAGCTTTGAATTGCCTTGTTAACCAATAGATAAATAAATATACCTGTGTTTCTGTGTGTGTATATAAAAGTGGCAGAAAAAAAAGTGGTACTGCTTGTGCTGTGATAGGGCAGCCTATTCCAATTCCATTAGGCTCTGGAAGGGGGGACAGGCCTCTTGGGGGGACTTCAGGAGGGAAGCGAGGCTATGTAGGGAAAAAATCAGAGGGGCTAAGGCCGAGCTAGAGGTCAGATTAGCTAAGTCAGCAAAAGACAATAAAAAATCTTTTTATAAGTATATTAACAGTAAAAGGAGGACAAGGGCGACCATACAGTCCCTTTTGGACTCAGAGGGAACAGCAGTGACAGGGGACGAGGAGAAGGCTGAGGTACTTAATGCCTTCTTTGCCTCAGTCTTTAATTGTAAAGAAAGCTGTTCCCTCTGTGTAGATACCCGGGAAACAGAGGAGCAATATGAGGCTCCCATAGTCCAAGAGGAGGTGGTCAGAGCCCTACTTGGCCAGCTGGACACCCACAAGTCCATGGGGCCAGATGGGATACATCCTAGGGTTTTGAGGGAGCTGGCGGATGTATTGGCCAAACCCCTTTCCATCATCTTCCAGCAGTCCTGGAAGACTGGGGAGGTACCTCTGGACTGGAGACTGGCTGATGTAGTTCCCATTTACAAGAAGGGTAGCAGGGAGGATCCTGGGAACTACAGGCCAGTCAGTCTGACCTCAGTGCCAGGGAAAGTCATGGAACAGGTGATCTTGAGTGCTATCATGAAGCACTTACAAGAGAACCGGGTGATCAGGCCCAGTCAACATGGGTTTACCAGAGGCAGGTCCTGCCAAACCAACCTGATCGCCTTCTATGACAAAGTGACTCGGCTGCTGGATGAAGGAAAGGCTGTGGATGTGGTCTTTCTGGACTTCAGCAAAGCCTTTGACACAGTTTCTCACAGCATTCTGCTACGGAAACTGTCAGCCTCTAGCCTGGACAGACACACACTCTCCTGGGTAGGAAACTGGCTGGATGGCCGGGCCCAGAGAGTGGTGGGAAATGGTGTTAAGTCCAGCTGGAGGCCAGTGACAAGTGGGGTTCCCCAGGGCTCAGTGCTGGGTCCAGTCCTGTTCAATGTCTTCATCAATGACCTGGATGAGGGCATTGAGGGTACCCTTAGCAAGTTTGCAGATGACACAAAGCTGTGTGCAAGTGTCGATCTGCTGGAGGGTAGGGAGGTTCTGCAAAGGGACCTGGACAGGCTGGACCGCTGGGCAGTGTCCAACGGCATGAGGTTTAACATGGCCAAATGCCGGGTCCTGCACTTGGGGCACAACAACCCTAAGCAGAGCTACAGAGTGGGAGCAGCCTGGCTGGAAAACTGCCAGGAGGAGAGGGACCTGGGGGTGTTGGTCGACAGCCGACTGAACATGAGCCAGCACTGTGCCCAGGTGGCCAAGAAGGCCAATGGCATCCTGGCTTGTATCAGAAACGGTGTGAGCAGCAGGTCCAGGGAGGTGATTCTCCCTCTGTATTCAGCACTGGTGAGGCCGCTCCTTGAATATTGTGTCCAGTTCTGGGCCCCTCACCACAAGAAGGATGTTGAGGCTCTGGAGCAAGTCCAGAGAAGAGCAACGAGGCTGGTGAAGGGTCTGGAGAACAGACCCTATGAGGAGCGGCTGAGAGAGCTGGGGTTGTTTAGCCTGGAGAAGAGGAGGCTGAGGGGAGACCTCATTACTCTCTACAAGTACCTGAAAGGTGGTTGTGGAGAGGAGGGAATGGCCTCTTCTCCCAAGTGACAGGGGACAGGATGAGAGGGAATGGCCTCAAGTTCCGCCAGGGTAGGTTTAGGCTGGAGATTAGGAGGAGGTTTTTCACGCAGAGGGTCATTGGGTATTGGAACAGGCTGCCCAGGGAGGTGGTTGATTCACCTTCCCTGCAGGTGTTTAAGACACCGGTGGATGAGGTCTTGAGGGACTTGGTTTAGTGTTAGATAGGAATGGTTGGACTAGAAGATCCGATGGGTCCCTTCCAACCTGGTTGTTCTGTGATTCTGTGATTCTGTGACAGCCATTAAAGCTGGCACCAGGCTGCTGCATCCAGCTAAAGCAGGCACAGGACATCAAGGCTGCAGCAAGAGAGGAAATAATCCAAGGAGCGTTATAGGAAATATTAAGAGAGTAGAAAAGTACGCCTCACAGAGAAAAGCTGAATTCAGGTTGGATGGAGCCTTGGGCAGCCTGATCTAATGGGATGTCCCTGCCCAGGGCAGGGGTTTGGAACTAGATGCTATTGGAGGTCCCTTCCGGCCCAAACCGTGCTATGATTCTCAAGTCCTACCTGAACAAAAGGGTCAGCAGTCATGACTAGATGAAAAAGGGAACCAAAACTGAAACCCTTCTGTCCGGTGACATAAAAAGAAATGGGAGAAAAGCAGGGAAAGCTCAAGGATAGCAATGAGCTGCCCAGATGAACGGTGTGCGCTTCCCATCTTGTGATGGGAACTCCCTGAAGACTGAGGTTCTGCAGGGGTGCACAGGGAAGTTTGTGACCTGAAGGGATAGAAGTTTTAACACCTACAGTTCCTCCCAAATCAAAAGTTGGACCAATGATTGATGAGGTTGGCCCTTTTGGAATTGGAAACACCAGTCACCAACAAGTGTTATTTAAACCAGACTGGTGTCTTAAAAGGGTTCAATTGTTGATGCAAAATAATGTTTGAGACATTCAACCTGCCTGTTCTCCCTTCTTACACACCTCTTCTGAGGGATGGACCACCTGGTTACATAGATCTTCTCAAAGACGAATATTGAGAGACCTGACTGGTCTTTTGGGAAGCGGACTGGGGCTTCTGAACAGCATCGATTCAGAGGTATTGTTGAACAAATGAGCTGCTACAACTTTTGATTTGGCAAAAATACAACAGCCTTTACAAGCTTCCCTTTTGTCTTTGGGAACGCAGCAGTGGCCGCTCTCCAACGTATTACCAAAATGGGAAAAACGAACATAAAAGATCAGGAACTAATTCTAGACACATTTGGTGCAGTTCAAAGTAATATTTCTTTGGCTCTCAGTTGCATCCAGGCTTAATTGTGGATGCAATCAGTGGCGGCATCGATCATTAGAGAAGCTGAAGAAGGTATTTCTCCTACAGAAATGTGAACATTGGCAAAGGTTGTATATGCTTGAGAACTGCTTGTAATAAGTAAAAATCTTTCCTCCTCTTTCCTTTTTTTTTCTCTCTCTCTCTGTCACTTTCTCTCTCTCCTTTTCTCTCTGAGTGCTACTGCCCTGTGGTCCTGAAGAGAACTTGTCCTGAAGACAACTGATCCTGATGTTGAGCCACCGGGTGGTGTAAGAGTCAGTCAAAGGGTCAGTTTCCATCTCAACATTTTCTCATTTCTTGCCTCAGAACTTGACTGTCTAAATCAGAACTGCAGGCCTCAGAAAACAGCCAGAGCTGGTACGGAACAAATGCTTCGTACCTAACTACCTGTACCTGCCTCCTAATCTCAAAAATGTTTTCATAGTAAATCATAGAACAACCAGGTTGGAAGAGACCAAGAGGGAATCTAGTCCAACCATTCCCAGCAATTTCTAAAGCATGCCCCTCAGTACCTCATCCACCCACAACTTAAACACCTCCAGGGAAAGCGAGTTAACCACATCACTGGGCAGACTGTTCCACTGCCAAATGACCCTCTCCATGAAATGTGTTTTCCTTCTGTCGAGCCTGAGCCTCCCCTGGCGGAGCTTGAGGCCATTCCCTCTTGTCCTGTCCCCTAGCACTTGGGAGAAGAGGCCAGCACCCACCTCCACAGCCTCCTTTCATGTCATTGTAGAGAGCAATAAGGTCTCCCCTCAGCCTCCTCTTCTCCAGGCTAAGCAGCCCCAGTTCTCTCAGTCGCTCCTCCTAAGGCTTCTTCTCCAGCCCCTTCACCAGCTTTGTCGCTCTTCTCTGGACTCGCTCCAGAGCCTCAACATCCTTCTTGTGCTGAGGGGCCCAGAACTGAACACAGTAGTCAAGGTGCGGTCTCACCACTGCCGAGTCCAGAGGGAGAATTACCTCCCTGTCCCTGCATAGGACAACCCCAACGTTCACCCCCTGGGTCTGCAGGTGCTGTCCAAATGCCTCTTGAATGTTGTCAGGATTGGGGCCATGACTGCTTCCTTGGGGAGCCTGTTCCTGTGCTCCACCACCCTTCGGCTGAAGAAACTCTTGCTTATATCCCACCTAAACCTCCCCTAGCACATCTTCCTGCCTTTCCCTTGGCACCTATCACTGGTCATCAGAGCCCTGCTCCTCCTCCTCCCGCTGTGAGGAAGCTGGGGACTGCAAGGATGCCTCCACTCAGTCCTCTGCTCTCGACACCAAAGAGACCAAGTGACTTTAGCTGCTCCTCAGACAGCTTCCCCTCTAAAACCTTCAGCAACTTTGTGGCCTCCTAGGGACACACTGCAGCACTTTGCTATCCTTTTGATCAGGTTGCTCAGAGGCCCATCTAACCTGAGCCTGGAATGCTTCCAGGAATGGGGCATTTACCGCTTCTTGGGGCAACTTCTTCATTGCTGCTTAAAATTGTAGTTCAGACACTGAGAAACTGACGGTTTGCCTCAAAAAAAATAAAGCTGGGGCCCATGGGGACTGTTAACAGTTAGCTGCTAACAGCTGGTCAAGCAAGATCAAGACTTGCAATTATAATTGTTTAAAAAAACCCTATAGGTACAGTACTGAGTCAACAGCAGTGATAGAAATTCTGATCCAAGCTCTGAGGAATAAAAGTTTTGATCCTGGGAATGTTCCTGGTTCCTCTTCCACATGCTGACATTCTCGTTCCATTTTTCAGTCATTTCGGGGAATGCACTCAGCAAACCGCTCCCACAGTCCCGCAGAAATGGATAACAGCAACCAAAGTTAAGCAAAAATCCTTTTATTACATTTACATTAATTACATTACATGATATATATACACATTACATATAATTACATTCTATTAATCCATACATATAAATACATCCAACCCCGATGCATAACTTGAAAGGATCAAATCAACCCTTGGGCCCTTTCTGGAAAGGGACAACACTACCCCTGGTCACTTATTACAAAGTAACAGTTCAAGCCCTGGTCCCTATCTGGACAAGGCAAACTCCACCCCTGGTCCCTTTCAAGAAAGGAAAACTGCACCCCTAGTCCCGTTTCTGGAAAAGGACAAGTCCACCCCGTATCCCTTTCCGGAAAGGGACAACTCCACTCCTGGTTTGTTTCCAGAAAGAAACATCTCAAACCCGGTCCCTTTCCAGAAAGGGGTAACTCCAACCCTGGTCTGGTTTCCAGAAAAGGACAACTCCACCCCTTGTCCCTTTCCGGAAAGGGACAACTCCACCCCTGGTCTCTTGCTGGAAAGGGAAACCTCCCACTCTTGTCCCTTTCTACACTTGATCTTTATTAATACATTTTTACATCTCTTCTCTTATACATATAAATACATATATAGAAATAATCCTTAGTCAATTATGCAGTAACAACAAAATACAATGAAAATATAACATTCAAGACCTGGTCCATTTCCTGAAAGGTACAACTCCACCCCTGGTCCGTTTCCAGAAAGGGACAACTCCACCCCTATCTGTTTCCAGAAAGGGACATCCCCACCCCTGGTCCCTTTCTGTAAAGGGACAACTCCACCACTGGTCCCGTTTCCAGAAAAGGACAACTCCTCCCCGATCCATTTCCAGAAAGGGACAACTCCACCCCTGATCCCTTTCTGGAAAGGGACAACTCCACCCCTGGTCCCGTTTCTGGAAAAGGACAACTCCACCCCTGGTCCCGTTTCTGGAAAAGGACAACTCCACCCCTGGTCCCGTTTCCAGAAAGGGACAACTCCACCCCTGGTCCCTTTTGGGAAAGGGACAACTCCACCCCTGGTCCCGTTTCTGGAAAAGGACAACTCCACCCCTGGTCCCTTGCTGGAAAGGGAAACGTCCCCATGTTGTCCCTTTCTACAATTGATCTTTATTAATACATTTTTACATCTCTTATCTACATATATACATATGTAAAAATAATCATTTGTGAATTATACAGTAACAACAACATACAATGAAAAGATAACAGTCCACCCCTGGTCCCTTTCTAGAAAGGGACAACTCCACCCCTGGTCCCGTTTCTGGAAAAGGACAACTCCACCCCTCGACCCGTTTCTGGAAAGGGAAACCTCCCCATGTTGTCCCTTTCTAGAACTGATCATTATTAATACATTTTTACATCTCATATATATATAAATACATACGTACAAATAATTGTTCGTGAAGTATACAGTAACCATAACATACAATGAAATGATAACACTCCACACCCCTGGTCCGTTTCCGGAAAGGGACAACTCCACCCCTGGTCCCGTTTCTGGAAAAGGACAACTCCACCCCTCGACCCGTTTCTGGAAAGGGAAACCTCCCCATGTTGTCCCTTTCTAGAACTGATCATTATTAATACATTTTTACATCTCTTATCTACATAAATACATATGTACAAATAATTGTTTTTGAAGTATACAGCAACCATAACATACAATGATAACACTCTACCCCTGGTCCGTTTCCAGAAAGGGACAACTCCTCCCCTGGTCCATTTCCAGAAAGGGACAACTCCTCCCCTGGTCCCTTTCCCGAACGGGACAACTCCACCCCTGGTCCCGTTTCTGGAAAAGGACAACTCCACCCCTGGTCCCTTGCTGGAAAGGGAAACCTCCCCATGTTGTCCCTTTCTACAACTGATCTTTATTAATACATTTTTACATCTCTTATATATATAAATACATATGTACAAAAAATTGCTTGTGAATTATACAGTAACCATAACATACAATGAAATGATAACACTCTACCCCTGGTCCGTTTCCAGAAAGGGACAACTCCACCCCTGGTCCTCTTTCTGGAAAGGGACAACTCCACCCCTGGTCCCTTTCTGGAAAGGGAAACCTACCCCTGTTGTCCCTTTCTACAATTGATCTTCATTATTACATTTTTACATCTCTTATATATATAAATACATATGTACAAATAATTGCTTGTGAATTATATAGTAACCATAATATACAATGAAATGATAACACTCTACCCCCGGTCCGTTTCCAGAAAGGGACAACTACTCCCCTGGTCCGTTTCCAGAAAGGGACAACTCCACCCCAGGTCACTTTCCGGAAAGGGACAACTCCACCCCTGGTCCCTTTCCGGAAAGGGACAACTCCCCCTGTTGTCCATTTCTAAAATTGATCTTTATTAATATATTTTTACAATTCTTATTTACATAAATACATATGTACAAATAATCATTTCTGAATTATACAGTAACAAAAACATACAATGAAAAGATAACACTCAACCCCTGGTCCGTTTCCAGAAAGGGACAACTCCACCCCTGGTCCTCTTTCCGGAAAGGGACAACTCCACCCCTGGTCCTCTTTCCGGAAAGGGACAACTCCACCCCTGGTCCTCTTTCTGGAAAGGGAAACCTCCCCCTGTTGTCTCTTTCTACAATTGATCTTTATTAATACATTTTTAAATCTCTTATCTACATAAATACATATGTACAAATAATCATTTATTAATTATACAGTAACAAAAACATACAATGAAAAGATAACACTCAACCCCTGGTCCCTTTCCAGAAAGGGACAACTCCACCCCTGGTCCGTTTCCAGAAAGGGACAACTCCACCCCTGGTCCCTTTTGGGAAAGGGACAACTCCACCCCTGGTCCCGTTTCTGGAAAAGGACAACTCCACCCCTGGTCCCTTGCTGGAAAGGGAAACGTCCCCATGTTGTCCCTTTCTACAATTGATCTTTATTAATACATTTTTACATCTCTTATCTACATAAATACATATGTACAAATAATTGTTTTTGAAGTATACAGCAACCATAACATACAATGATAACACTCTACCCCTGGTCCGTTTCCAGAAAGGGACAACTCCTCCCCTGGTCCATTTCCAGAAAGGGACAACTCCACCCCTGGTCCCTTTCCAGAAAGGGACAACTCCACCCCTGGTCCCGTTTCTGGAAAAGGACAACTCCACCCCTGGTCCCGTTTCTGGAAAGGGAAACCTCCCCCCGTTGTCCCTTTCTACAATTGATCTTTATTAATACATTTTTACATCTCTTATATATAAAAATACATATGTACAAATAATTGTTTGTGAATTATATAGTAACCATAATATACAATGAAATGATAACACTCAACCCCTGGTGCCTTTCCAGAAAGGGACAACTCCTCCCCTGGTCCGTTTCCAGAAAGGGACAACTCCACCCCTGGTCCTCTTTCTGGAAAGGGACAACTCCACCCCTGGTCCCTTGCTGGAAAGGGAAACCTCCCCCTGTTGTCTCTTTCTACAATCGATCTTTATTAATACATTTTTAAATCTCTTATCTACATAAATACATATGTACAAATAATCATTTATTAATTATACAGTAACAAAATATACAATGAAAAGATAACACTCAACCCCTGGTCCCTTTCCAGAAAGGGACAACTCCACCCCTGGTCCGTTTCCAGAAAGGGACAACTCCACCCCTGGTCCTCTTTCCGGAAAGGGACAACTCCTCCCCTGGTCCTCTTTCCGGAAAGGGACAACTCCACCCCTGGTCCTCTTTCTGGAAAGGGACAACTCCACCCCTGGTCCTCTTTCTGGAAAGGGACAACTCCCCCTGTTGTCCCTTTCTACAATTCATCTTTATTAATACATTTTTAAATCTCTTATCTATATAAATACATGTGTACAAATAATCATTTTTTAATTATACAATGACAAAAACATAAAATGAAAAGATAAAACTACGGCGCCGAAGTGTCACTGTCCACAGCGGAAGAAGACGGTCAATTCTTTCTGCATTTCCTAGGAAGAAAAAAGACAAATGCGCTATCAGCACAAATAAAAGCTTAAGAACCCTGTTATTTCCTCATAAAACAAATCAAGTCATCCGTTCGGTTGTCAGTCATATTTAGCTACCACCATCACAATGTCCTGCTGTACCCACTAGCTTCAAAGACATCCTAATGCATCCAAAATAGAAAGTGGGCAGAGAAACTCTATGGATCTGTATCAAGAGATGATGCGTCTGTATCAACAGGGTGTCAACAAGTAGAAAGAGGAGACAGTTCCTGAGAAGCCCTAAGTAAAGCTGGAAATGTTATTTCCGGCACTCTGAATAATTACTTGTTAAAGTCTATCTTGTCTTTCAGTAGAGCTTGCTACTGACCAATTTGCAGTCACTCCAAATAGCAGATAGTTTTATCTTTAAAGGTAAAGGTAGAAGAAACAAAGAAAGTCCCTTTACATTTAACCTTGAAAAGTTAAGTCATAAAAGCTCACAAACCCTGATATAACGCAATTGAATCGTAGGATCACAGGGTTCGAAAAGACCCACCGGATCATCGAGTCCAACCACTCCTATCCAATACTAAACCTTGCCCCTCAGCGCCTCATCCACCTGTCCCTTAAACACCCCCGGGGAAGGTGACTCAACCACCTCCCTGGACAGCCTCTACCAGTGCTCAATGACCCTTTCCATGAAAATTTTTTTCCTCATGTTCAGCCTAAAACTCCCCTGGCGGAGCTTGAGGCCATTTCCTCTCATCCTGTCCCCTTTCCCTTGGGAGAAGAGGCCAGCACCCTCCTCTCCGCTACTTCCTTTTAGGTTGCTGGAGAGAGCAATGAGGTCTCCCCTCAGCCTCCTCTTCTCCAGGCTAAACAACCCCAGCTCTCTCAGCCGTTCCTCAGAAGGCCTGTTCTCCAGCCCCTCACCTGCTCCCTCAATCCAAGGCATGAATCCTCACTGCTGCACAAACAGAAAGGAGCATCCCTTCTAACTCTTTATCAGATGTGGAAGAGATTGAGATGACTAAAGCCGCAGAGAAAAGGCTCCCCCTGTCTTAAAGCAGACTGAGAGGCATCAAGAATTCTATCTATTCTCAGGCACTAGTATCTCCAAGACAAATGGATTCAAGGATCTTCAATCTCAAGACTCAATACCCAACATATCTAAATCAACTCAGCACCGGCAATGCCTGACTGCCAACAAGGCTGCCTCTGGAAGATTTCTGCTGTCTTCTGACAACTCAGAAATCCTTTCAGAGAGGAAGAGATCCGAGAATTTGACTCATTAACATTAAACCGCCATAAGCTGACATCTCCCCATATGTCAAATTAAAGATGCTCCAGCTGTGCTAGTTAGACACAGACTATGATGTTAGTAGACAAGTCTCACACTCTTGAGGCTTCATACTTAATTCTTCTTAAGAGCGGAGCGACTGCTATAAGAAGTATTGACCACGTCTGACTGTCTGTAAGGGGAGAAGGAGGAAGTGACAGACTGAGAAAAGCACCCTCCTTTCTAGCCCCCCACCCCTACAAAGGTTCTGGAAAAGGACTGTTGACAGACTGACATGAACTGCTTGGAGAGGGCTGTGGGTGGACACACTGTAGTCAAGTTCAAGCCTTTTCCTGCTGAAAATGCCCACAATTATGCCTGTGTTACAGGAACGGTTTTGAAATATGGACAAATGTCTTCCAGGCTGAAAAAGGCTTGTAACGCAGGCAACTAAGCAGTAAAGAGGAAAGAAGCGTTATGTCCAGAGCGCACAGATACAAATGCATCACACCCACAGTCAGAACAGTGAGAGAAAATACTGCAAGACAAAAAAAAAAAAATTACCTTCACTAGTCCAGTTTTGTCCTCATCTTCTCGATGTTGGTAAATGCAATGACTGAGAACAGCATATAGCTTCTCCAAGCGAAGTATATTGAAGGTCTCAGTTATTGCAGTTACAAAACTTAACAGTTGCTGAAGAAAAAAACGGAAGCGTGTTTAGAATAGCACAAAATCCTTTGAATGGGCTCTTGATTCTTTCACAAGCTAAACTCTAACGATACAACACAAACAACTTCCTACTTTCCTAGGCTGCTAAATAAAATAGGAGTTACACTTCTGAGAACAAATTAACTATCTCACAAGATATAACTAGAGAAAATTGAGTTAAGCTTTCATATTTGAGAGAAAAAGCAGGCTTACATTCCAGGCAATATCTTATTAGGAATCAATCTAGCACATCAATGATCACGATTGTGAATCAACTGCTTCCAGAACAGCAGGGAAGGAGACTTTGTCACTTTGCTGCTGCAGCAAAGCCACTGTTGCCTTGTATTGAGAGAAACTGCCGTGGCAATGCAGGACACCCTAAAAGGCATCTTTGGAAGTCAGGCTACACGGCTTCTAGACACAGATGTGCCAGCTGGAGACAGAAGCATCCTTAGGGGATCACCTTTACCCAGGAGCTGCAAATGTACATTGCCTGCAACTCTGCATTGCCTGCAACTCTGCTCTCAGAACACACTGCTCAAGTGCCTCAAGTAGATCATGAAGCAGTCACTTCTGTTACCCAAGCTGTCGTTTCTGTTACCAAAGATGGGAGTGTGAGAATGTCTGGCAAAGCAAGAGTCACCAGCTAGCGGCAGCACCTTGTTCCACTGCTGTGTTGTGTGAAGCTGCGAAGATGTAGCTTAAGAGAGCAGTCACACTAAGTGAAAATATTACTGCCTCCCCACTGCCCATCATCAAACTCTGCCTCCCTCAGACCAGCTAGCACAAAAGAGCGTGTATCCTCCTCAACTTCCTTCCACATAACGTACGCAGAAGATGCACAAAACCCACGCAGCATCCCTCCAGCTGCTGCAAGCAGAAAAGACAGGACGGGACACAAATGCCTGCTCAACGTCCTGCGTGACCACTTCTGACTGCTCTCACACAGATGACTGCATCTTCCTCTTATGTTCATCAAAGTTCTAGGCCCACTGCCAAGCAAATAAACGAACCAAGAAATCCCAAACAAAACCAAACAGCTACATTTGTACTCAAAAGTACAGAAGGGCTCTACCGTACCAGTTCTCTAATGGGTGATAACCATGGAGCACATGCTACTAGTGCCCTGACTCTGTGAAAAACCTTAGTGGCCTCCCAACATACACAGGTAGACATGAACAATAAAACTCCCTGAAACCTGCTTCCTTAAGAAGGCAGCTTTAAAAATAGAGCTTCTCCTCTACAAATTATGTCACAGTTTAAACATGTGGCAGTAATTGTGTTGACAAGCCCTTTCATCAAAGGGGATTCTTATCTGCTCACACTCGCCCCTCACAGAGGAAACATCCATGTGATACTTACTCCCTTTTTCATCACAGCAGCTCAACAGCAGCCCTTTCCTCTGCACTGGCCAACTTCCAGGATTCCAACCTAGCAATTTTCCCTATTCTTCTCACTGCAGTAGCCCCTGAAGATCACTTCCTTGGGCTATGCTCTCCAATTTGTGCAAAGGAATTCCTTTTACCCCCTCCAGCTAGGCCTCATTTTAGCCCTTTCCCCAATGGTAGCCAAGGACAGCAACTTTTCACCTCTGAGGGACTGGAAAACACTTAGAAAGCCAGAACTGTAGCAACACAAAATTCTAACATTGAATTAGGAAAGACTTTGAGAAAAGTAGGTATTGCTATTTTATCCATTATAAGCTTTAGATCAACCTGCTAACTTCGAGTTTAGAGTCATCGCTGCTAGAAAGAAAGGTCCTTTTCAGTTTCCTAAGAACTGAAACCACGCAAAACACAGACCAAAGCCCACATATCCATCAGAAAAACTATTAAAATAGATATTAACAACCAGTGGTGCTATCAGGTTGTCAGTGGGGTATTTTACAATTCAACAAGTCCTTTGAAATTAAAAATTAGGAAAAGAAAACAGTCTCCTAGAATTTAAATCACCAAGAGCAAGAACAGCAGCCTACACCAGATGTGGCAACACAACACTCATCGTTCTTTACAGGCTGAACTATTTCACGAGCTCAATGTCCTTCCCATAAATTGGTTTAAATGGCATCGGTTAACAACTGACTTAATTTACAATGTACACATAGCAAGAAAATGTCTGTCTTGATTTTCAGTTTTGTGAATACTAGACTTACTTTGAGCTGACAGTAATGTGCAATCTCAGGCCGTGTGACAATTTCCTTTGCTCTCTTGACTCCGACGAATGCATCTGTAATGACACAGATTTCTTAAGTCAGGGTTTCTCTTTCTTTGAAATACAGCATTAGTGCCGTATCCTGTACCCAGAACATAGTCTCTCTCTGCAATGACAGACACCAACCTGAAACAAAACCATCAGCTTCAAGATTTTTTTTTTCAAACACAGAACTCCTACTTTAGAGAGCAAGTACTACTGCAAAGCAAAGTTCTTAGGTGAAGTCGCTTACTACATGAACAACTAAAGATGAACAGAAAAGCCTTTGGAGACAAGCCCTTCTTCAAAACTTACAAAGCTGTAAACTTCAAAAGCTAAACACAGCTTGGGCAAAACTCGAGACAATTTTAAGCTTCTAAGGAAGCTTGGTGTTTCACGCTAAAGCAGAAATGGACAAGGAATGTGTGCAGGAGCCCCAGGATAGGCTTCATTGTGAAGCTTTAGGTGTTTCCAAGACAACTGAGGGTACGGGGCACCTGAAATTCCGTATCTTGGTCCTTAATCTCCAGTAAAGTTTATACAAGGGTAGCTTAGCGATTCAAGAACTCTCAAACACAAGTATAAGAGCACTTCTTGATAGAAAATTACCACTAAAGCAAACACTGTCAACTTGCAGTTACCAGAGTTTTATGTGTACAATATCCTCACCTGTGTTGGATTTTGTTGCAGGACGTTTAGCAGCCTGATTCAAAATCAGGTCCTCAAAAAACATTCTTCGCTCCTGATCATTAGGCAACCCGATGTTGAAAACCTCATAATCATTAAGAAATAATTCTCTTATCTAAAGCATAAGAAGAAAAGATAATTCAGACCAATCCTTGTTCTACTGAAATTAAACTGAAAAGCCACGCGGATAAAAAACTATGAAAAGTTATCCTCTCGGTCTTAAAAGGCTTTATTTTTCACAGCTTAGCATGACAAATGAAAATATCTACTCTAAGGAACACCTCTAGAGTTAAAGCTCAACGAAGGGACCATACAACACACTGGTGAATACCCACCCTGCCCAAGACTTCTTCATTTGTATTTACCTGTCTTGCTGTGCGTCAGTTTGAATCTTTATGGCAGCTACAGAAGGAACAGGCAGGGCTTTTGGGCTTGTTTTGTTTCGGTTTTTTTTTTTAATTAATTTAACCGAGGTGTCTAAATTTGTATACTTCCAAGTTCTACTCCTTTTTTCAATTCCTACTACCAAAAGGCATGGAAGGAATTTCAATACCTATTTTAGAAGGAATTTGTTAGAAGTATAAAAACTTATCTAGATAAATTAAACCTCTTCACAGCACTTGATGATAAACTTATCTAGGTAAGGCCTCCCCCAGTAACCGAGATAAAATAATAAAAGCAGCATATACGTATTTTGAAGAACTTCCTTTAAGGCACACTCTCAGATGTCTAGAAAGCTAAGCACGTGCTCTTACTCAATTTTGTTAAGGAATACAATACAAAATTTATTTCCAAGTTACTTAAAGAGAAGTTGGAACTTAGAGCTTTCTAATTTGTAAAGCTTTCATTTACAGAAAGAAAGAAATCAAAATTCTTATTTAAGAACTTAAATTTGAAATTATATTGCATCATCAACTGTGTGACCACTGTCTTTTTTCAATGGAAAACACCTTTCCCTCTTCAGTAACAACATTTTCCGTAAAAGTAGCTTTTTCCTGTTTATTTTTCAAGCACCGTATACTCTTGACTAAGAGCATACCAAACCATCTGGAAGTCTTTGGAATTATTGCCTGAAGTACATTTTGGCAAATGTCTAATAAGCATCAATGTGTGAGAAAGAGAATAAGAGAGTTTCACATAATGCTTTCAGCACCGTTTGGTCTAAACAGATTTTAAGAAACCCGGTTAGGGTGCCTGAGGAATAACACTATGGATTTGCTTAAGAGTGTACACTACTCCAGCACTTAAGGGATTTATAAATTGACGAGAAACTGAATAGAAGAGTAAGAAAAGTAACAACAGAAATACCTCTTCTGGGAGAGTTGCATGACGCACATCAGAAGTTGCAAGCAGCAAAACTGGAGCAAATGATGGAATGTTAAGCAGCGATGTTGTAAATGTCGCTCTCACGGTAGCTCCAACAGCCTCCCACCACAAATGGATATGTGGGATATAAATTATACTTGGTGTTGTTCGCTGCGCTTCTCGCAACAACTGGTAAAAGGAAAGCTTGGATAAGAAACCTAAACCACGTAGAACAGGCTAAGAAAGAGCTACATATCAGTGAAATTATCTTACAAAATAGGAGTACGTGAAGCCAAAACAAACTGACAAAAGAACAACTCCTTAACCCTAAGGTAAAATTTGCCCTTGGACTCAAATACAGACATTGCTACATGGACAGAAGCAGGCCTGAACCGCTACCTGACATTAGAATTACTTAGGTGTGAGACAACTTCTAAGGAGCTCAGGTAGCGTGGTAGTGTGCCCGAAAAACAAGACTAAAACCTATCAGCAGGATGTATTAGTCTGGGTAAAATGCTGCGTGACTGTGTCTACACCGTTCTCAGTTCTGAGCAGGCACATATCCCAGTCAGTCTGGAGCACAATCTGAACAAAGAGCTGTGTGAGAAGACGAGGGCTGCCCATGTAAAAGAAGCCTGGTTACAAGCCATTGTCTGCAGATGGTACCTCAATCACGGAAGCAGACAAGTGTTTACTGCACGAGGGAAGTGGCAACAGTCCTTTCAGGTCACAAACTTCTCTGTGCATCCTTTCAGTCTATCAATATTAAGGGAGTTCCCATCACAAGATGGGAAGCGCACATGCTATACCTGGGCAGCAACTAGACAGGGCACTTACCACTGCAGATACAGCCAACACCTAACAAAAAAGGGATTGGGACAAAGGAATATCCAGTCATGGAACGTGTCTGTCTTTACTTGCACAGTTCTCAAATGCTGCTACGACAGCTTACAATATTTCAACACAGTGATGCCAAACAAAAAAATACATTTCCTGACTAAAAGTAAAAATGAAAACTGCTTATATCGAAATTTCCCACTTATGAAAAACACACCAATGTACAAATATAAAGGTGTTCCTTGAATTTTAATACTTTTAGTGCATATAATGCAGCAGTAGAAACTGTGTAGGTATATAAAAAAAAAATGTTTCTTTGCTCCAAAACCTACATTGCCTTAGCAACAGAATAAAAAAGGTGGCTACAAAAGGTGCATGACATGCACTCAGGCTGATGCAGAGACATCTACTGGGAGCACAGTCTTCAAAGGCCGGGAAAACAACTTTCTGGATCCCACTGAGACGAGCAAGGTTTCTTGCCATAAAGAGAAGTTCCTTAGCAGCACCTCTCAGCTTCCTGAGCTCCTAACAACATCCTGGCTGTTTACTATGGAACGGAAAATATGGACATGTACACAACATCCTTACGCAGTATCATTCGATCCAAAAGTACAGTCAATTTTCCCACAGAAGTAAACAGAACAGCACGTTCCAATCAACTCCATTAACAATGAGTTTTGCTTTCCTTACATACAGGTCACCAATCCAATGACATTAATTAGAAAAAAAAAAAGATACCTGTGCACATGCCTCTTCTGCTGTTGTGGCACCACCAAACAAAATGGAAAAGTCTAGAGTATAAACTGGAAACTTTTCCAGGGCATGTATAACTGCCGGTGCCAGATGAGAGGCTTGCCCATATCCGGGCTCTCCCACAAGCAGGAGTCGGGGCCTGCATGATGTTGGTTGATCAGAAGTGTTTCTAGAACAGAACACAAGTTTAAAGATGAAGAGATACATAAAGTTAAATAATTTTTCCTACACGCTTTTTTTTGCACGGATAAACACTCCATATACTCCAACAAATAATAAGCTGGTCTGTGATCAAGAAGCACAAAAAGCTTTGGGTTGGAAGGGACATTAAAGATCATCCAGTTGCAACCCCCCTGCCCTGGGCAGGGACACCTGCCACTAGACCAAGCTGCTCAAAGCCTCATCCAACGTGCTCTTCAACATCTCCAGGGATGGGGCATCTATGATTTCTCTGGGTAACCTGGTCCAGTGCCGCACCACCCTCACAGGAAAGAGGTTCTTCCTAATATCTTGGACGGTACCTCCCCTAAGAAATCCTGCCAATCCCCACTATGTCTGGAATCCTACTAGGGGGGCTGCCCAGCTAAACACACACGCAGCAACTAGTCCATAACCCAACAACGAGGAGAATAACAACTCCTCTCAGCACACACCAATGTGCATCTCTTCCCTGCCCATACGCACTAACTTTCAGCAGGTCTCTATTCCATTAGAACATTAGTACCCAGCTGTATTGGCAGGCATACTTGCTGCAAATATTGATCACCCTCACACTCACCTCGCACTCCATCTGTGACCCCTCATGACAAAACTCTTGACAGACCCAGCCAGCTGAAAATTCTCACAATAAAGGGGACAAACATTTACCTGCTAAAAGTGTGGAACTCCTCCTTTATTCTGCCAGGCGCTTTAGGAGCTGCCTGATCCTCAAAGACTGATGGTGTGTCATCACTGTCAAGTGTCTGAGTCCTTAAATTATGATTTAAGCTGTCTGAAAGGTAAGAGGTTTAACTTTCCTGAATAACCTGTATCTCATGCTTGCATTAATACAGCTTCTAAATCAGTGTTGGAAACTGCTTTGCTTGTATTTCTTCATTTGAGCGAACACGCAGAATGCTCCTTTCTGAGAAGTTCATTCTGCCACAGTTCTAAGGAGGAGTCTCTACAAAGTTGCCCCAAGTCCCATGATTTGCAGTAGGCACTTCTCTGTTGGTGAAAATTTGGGAGTTTTTTCCTTTAGAATAAAGATGATTTGGAACAACTTCCGTAATTCACAGACACCTAAAAAACCCATTAAGGTCACTTCATTCTACAGGAGGTTCCCTCACTGGAAATGAGGGCATTAAATGAATGCCATGACCACAGACTTCCATTTGTCTAGAATACATGAATCAACACATCTTCTACATAAGACTCCTCAAAGACCATCAAAGGAGGAGATACTGGAAGGTGAGAAACAGAGAGGGGACGTAATTACCAGTCTCCTAGCCCCTCCACTTTTACTTGGTTGGTGGGTTTCTGCCTCTGCTTGACCAAGGCAGATGACCTACCAGCTCCACTGGCAGCAATATTGCTAGTATATTCTCCAGGGAACAGCATAATAAGCAACTAGTCAAAGATCTCCATTCATCAGGAACGGAATGAGTTTATTCATCTAGTTGCTCTCACCACCTGACAGGCTAAACTTGATCAAGGCTGATGCAGTCAGCAGTGTGAGCTCACTTATGCTATGCGAGCAAACTCACAAAGTATTCAACACTAAAACATTCCGATCTCACAGGCAAGTGTACAGCGTGATGCACACACATTTAAATTAAGAACCTATGCCTAAAAATCACGATACCTAAAACAGTATTTTTCTTAAACCTTTCATGCTTGTATTGTGATCCTGACATTCTTCGGACAGGAATTGGAAGCATTCATGGAAAAAAGCCCCCATTAAAAAGCCCCCCTCCCCCCATTTAAACATTTATTTTCAAAGAGGTGCCTCAAACAGAAACCTTAGATCCACTCAACAAATCATAAGTATGATGTTATGTGCTGTCAGAAACAGGGTGCTCTAGTAGACAGCACATATTTCTCTGCTACATACTGCGACTCATTCACAGCTCCCATCTAGAACCGTGCACATTATAAAATTCTAGTGCCATTACAGCTGAGAGGTTTCTCTATGCTGATTGCAAAATCACAAGTTTTCACTTTGGCACAAAGTAAAAAGAAGTGGATGTTACTGCTATACCTCGCTGTCGGTCCTTCTTTAACGCAAGCTCCGCGTGGGGAAATAACTTCTGTAGCACTTTTAAAATACTCGCTAGGGTGTTTTCTAGCAGTGGTCTTGAAATTGCTGAGAGTGCTTTAGCTGGTGTAGTCACAGCCCTCTGTGAAGCTGGGACAGTCTTCTGCATAGCCGTCCCAAAATCCTCTGCTGTTATTTTAATAGAAGCCACGTCTAACTGCAGCTTCTCGCTGCTGTCGTATATCTGAGGATAGTGGCGGCGCAGAGCACAGAGGGCAGCTTCAGCACATAAAGATTTAATATCAGCGCCACAGTATCCTAAAGAAATAAAACAAGGATCAAATGTTACATCAGTTTCAGGCGACACAGAAGTCAAGGCCAAGGTTTCCAAAATGCAACACTGAAACTTTGGACACAGACAAAAATTAAGACAGTTACTGCACAGCAAACTGCTTGCAGCCTGATATGCTCTGCTTAACGAGCCAGCCTTCTAATCAAAACTTTCCTCCCAGAGATGATGTCCCAAGCCCATTCAATGTTACGAGAGACAACTTACCCACGCATTTTTCGGCTAGATCTTCAAGAAGCACATCCGACAGTTTAGGGGTCCAGTCTCTTGTATGGATCTTAAAAATGTCTTTTCGAGCCTGAAATAAAATGGTTGCATTTTAGTTTGTCCTAAGTATTCTCAAAAAAACCTCTTGAAGACCAAAACCACACCAAAACCCCCAAATCCTTCACATTATTGCAAATACTTATCTACTAAACTTCTAAGGTTTTTAAAGTTCAGCTAATAAGCTGTCTGTTTTGTCAAGCAGACAATTCTGTATTGGTTACAGCCAACTCTTTCCAGGGGCCCGTGGTGAAAAATAAGGCATTTATAGTTTTCATAAAAAGGAAGCTTCCACAAATAAGAGACCAAATGATCCTGAGCGAAAAAAAATGTAGTAAAAAACCTCGTCTGGAAGCAGAGGTTTTGCTTCAATAACATTCTTGCAAATGTAGCAAAATTTCATAGTGATAGTCTCCTAGGTCGTCACATTTGCTTTTCTGCCACTTCATTCAAGGGAAACAGTCCTAACACTGCCTTTTCAAATCACTACAATTACTACAAAGAACAACAAAAATTACGGTGATTTCTGATCCAGAAAATGTCAAGCACTCCTTATCTCCCTCTCTGATCTTAGCCAGACTGTCATTTACATTGGCCTTGCTACACAGAGAAACTATGGCAAACTTCTAGAATCATGTTATCATCTGTTTCGTGGCACCTCTTCTTGAAAGCAGAAAAAAACTGCAGACAAATGTTTGCCTTAAATACACTGTTAAGCGCACTTTTACTAGAGGCTTCATTTCAAGAAGCATTTGATCCTTTCCTAAAGTGTCAAGAAAATATCAACGATAAAGGGAAAAAAACCACAAAACCAGGTTGGGTTTTTTTCCAGTTTTGCACACCATCCTCCCCCACAGTATTATTTTGTTTGTTGGGTCTATAGCAATATATACGTATTTTTCCATGGCTTAGCTATTGCCATTGAATGAGGAGCTTCCCAATCTCTGCACTTGTGCAGTGGAATTGACATCTTTGTCAATTTTACTTCCCGGTAAAAAGTACCAGTAAGGAGGTCAGATCCCAGTCCTAAAATATTCCTAGGTACCTTCCAGGATACCCAGACTGGGAACAATCCAACACACGGACCTCCACTAGCCACTCATAAACCAAGAACGGAAAGCAAGAGCACCTCAGAGTGAAAGTGCCCAAGTGGACTGAAGAGCTAAGCAAACATGAACTCCACAGCACAACAGAGTCCTTCCAGATATCCCTCTTCTGTCCAACTTGTACAATATGCATTTCAACTTTAACTGCTCCGTCATACTGCACTGTTACGTGCTCTTGTTCTAAGGAGGGACCGTGGCACATTAGCATTAAGGTTGACTTTAGGTTCTGACCTCTTTATTTGGCAAGCTGAAGAGGAATTCTCGATCAAACCGCCCTGGTCGTCGTAAGGCAGGATCGACAGAATCTAGTCGGTTGGTGGCTCCGATGACTACAATCTCTCCTCTGCTGTCCAAGCCATCCATAAGCGTCAGAAGCGTTGACACAATAGAGCTAACGAAGAATACATTTTTCATTTACTGCTTTAGTACATTTTCTAACATTCTACATGGCCTCCTCCAACGAACAGTCGAGGACAAGCTTTTATTGATGAGATGCTGTTTAGTGAAAGACTCATTTTAAGACAAAGAAACCAGACAAAGTAACATAGAGCTTGTGATGATAACAAACAGTGAATTGTTGTGGATTATTGTTTAAAAATAATCTGAAACTTAGTAGCATTGAATAACTAATTTTCAGCATGAATTAATGTGTCACATACAGTTAAAATAGGTTGTGGTCTTTCCACAAGGATCAAACAGCTTCTATACAGATGTCAAAAATGCCCTACCTGTAAACCTGGTCTTGTTTGCTGGAACGCACAGGAGCAAGACCATCAATCTCATCAAAGAATATAATTGAAGGTCGCATCCGGTAGGCCTAGGATGAAAACACAAGAATACTGACATAAGTAAAACATTATTTTCAAAAGAAAATGCATGAAAAGTATTATGGTTGAAAAGTCAGCGGAATGAGATTTTTCAGACGACCGCTGGGGATCTCTCCTAATCCACCTAATGGAGTAAGTGGCACAAATAACAGAAGACAGCAGCCTCTGTTAATCCACTGAGACTGGCTGACAGGAAACAAATCGTACCAGTAGTTTCTACAGCTATCTGGCAGCTGCCGAGATCAGAGTCATTACTTAATTCAATTACAGATTCTGGAAGCAAGGTTCTGTTATAAATTTAAATAACCATTGGCCACCTCATCAGCTCAGGAGCTAGTGCATCACTCATAATCTGCAGGTTGCGGATGTCATCTATCTAGACTTCTGTAAAGCCTTCGACAGGGTCCCCCACAACCTCCTCCTCTCTCAATTGCAAAGATATGCATTTGATGGGTGGACAGTACGGCAGGTAACAAACTGTCTGGATGGTCATATTCAGAGAGTAGCAGTCAATGGCACAAAGTCCAGATGGAAAGCCGTGACTAGTGGCATCCCTCAGAGGGCTGTACCGGGATTGATACGGATGATACTGACAGCGAGTTTGAGTGCACCCTGAGCAAGTTTGCAGATGACACCAAGCTGAGAGGTGGAGCTGCCACTCCAGAAGGACGGGATGGCATCCACAAGGACCTGGAGAGGCTGGAGAAGCGTGCCTGGGAGAACACCGTGAGGTTCAACAAGGCCAAGTGCAAGGTCCTACACTGTGTCGGGGCAATCCCCATTTTCAGTACACGGGAGGGAGGTGACATGATTGAGAGCCACCCTGGACAGCAGGAACTGGGGGTGCTGGTCGATGAGAAGCTCAACATGAGCTGGCAGTGCGCACTCACAGCCCAGAAGGCCACCCCTATCAAAAGAAGCGCAGCCAGCAGGCTAGTCTATCATTCTATGGCCATGCCTTCAGCCTGCATCCACGAGCCTCTGATCAAAAGTCACCATCTTTTGCCTCTGGAAACCTCTCCTGTGGCTATGTTTTGGGGTTGTTTGGGTTACAACTTGTCAGAACACACGGCATGTTTCAACCTTACCTCATCAAATAAGAGACGAAGCTGTCGTTCGGATTCCCCCAGCCATTCGCTCAGGCAGTCGGCACCTTTTCTCATAAAAAAGGCGATTTTCTTAGCCCCTCGGCTACATTCGTTAGCCAGTGCCCGAGCAACGAGTGTCTTTCCAGTCCCTGGTGGGCCATAGAACAGGCAGCCTCTGCAACAGAAACAGAAAAATGCACCCCCATGCCGAAGGCCACAACTCCTCTCTCCTAACCAAGACACTTCACGTAGAAGACAGCACTAAGAGCTAAAGTGTGAGAAAAGCCAAAAAAAAGAGGCAAGTTTTATGTTCCTACAACATTCAGCAAGGTAGGAAATTAAATGAATAAAGAGGATAACGCAGAAGTACAAAACCTTGACTGAGAAAAGAACATAGCGTCTCAGAAGGACATTGCCAAAACCACCGACAAACCCACACGGGTGGTTACAGCACAGTGGAGCCCAAGGAGAACAAACTTCAGCGCAGAATGCGAGCCTGGCCTGACTTAGGAATCACCAGTTCATTCTTCAGGGATTCGCTGCATATTCAACGTGGCTTTCACAAATGCAAGATTTGCTAGTAAAGCCTTTACTTCCCCTTAAAATCTTTATGTTACTGCATCTGCCTCCCAGATCATCCATGGCGGAGACGAGAAGGAAGTCGAAAGCTGGCAGAGTACCCTGCATTTCCCGATCAATACAGCCATCAAGCAGAAAAGCCAAGACACTCGTGTTTAGAACTTCAGTCAATAAAGAAGCAAGACACGGAAAGATTTTCACTACTTGTAATACTTTTCAAGTTACTGAAAGCAAAGAATTTCAAGTCATCTTTCAAGAGACCATGACTGACTTTTGCTGACCAAGAATATATTAATCTAATACTTAAATCCCTAAGAAGTTCATTTCGTAACACAGAACTAGTTTGGCTGTGTAAGAAGCACACCAAGTCTTATTCTAGCCCAAGCACAACACACATTGCAAGGGTCCAGCTGCAAGTCCTATCAGTTGGAAAATTGATACGTAAGCATTTGCAAAAAGAGTCTGTGGGAGAGACAAGCGGACTTAAAAGCAACCAATTACACTTCACTACCCGGAGATGGTTCCTTCCTGCTTATATCAAAATAATCAGGCTGATTTGGACATAAAACTCAAAACCACCCCAACCCCACGGTTTAAAGGCAAGAAACTTTTCAAGTATATGCTCATCACATGGCAAATCTTTGAAACTACAGATATTCTGGATTCTACCCATTTTAAGAAATTACTTTTTAATACTTCTAAAAGAAACAGCCCATACTGCTGAAAATGGTAACGCATCGATACCTCAGTCCAACCTTCTCCGGAAAAGAGGTGAATTTGAAGTCACAGTTTTAAGCAACGTCTCTTACCTTGGAGGTTGGATTTTGAACCTCTCAAAGACTTCAGGGTAAAGGAGGGGGAAAACGACCATCTCTTTTAAAGCTGACACGTGGTCAGAAAGACCACCCACGCCATCAAATCCCACCTAAACAGAAATTCAACACAACATGTTATATAGTACAGAAAGCCACAAACCTGAGAAGGTACATGAGAAATGGGACAGCAGCACAAAGGCAAGATTCTCAGCAATTAGGCAATTAGCAAACCAAGGCAGCTGCGTGATACAAGCACGTTATCGAAAGCTTTCAGAAATACCGGCAACATCTTACTGACACAACAAACTATACTTACCGAACGATCCACCTGCATTGTAGCAACATCACCCAGACTTGCTCCAATATGCGTTCCATCCTTGTCAAGTACCTTTAAGTCATCCTCCCCAAAGTTTGGTGGAAGACACCTGTCTTGACTTGAGCAGAAAGAGAAAGGGGCTTTCTAACTTACAATGCACCTACAAGATTTTTGCTTTTATGATGGCAAGTGCATGCAGAAGAGCTTATAAATGAGCATCGACTTCCTAAAAATTTCAAGATACCTTCACATTGGTTTACATTCAAAGTCCAAGAGCAAATAAAAGGAAATGGTCACTCCAGACATTCAACTGCACTTAATGACTTCAACCGCTCTCAGCACTTCAGAAGATTCATGCCAGTCAACACAGCACACGTATATGAAGGCAAACTGTGAACAAGTTATTCCGTATGTGAAGACTGTGACCCGACATTGATTTCTGACATGGAATAACACCTCAAAACACACTGACATCTTGCAAAGACTTTTTGCTTCTACTCTCAAAAAGTTGCAGGTCAAGGGGATACTTATCTCACTGTGGATTAACATTAGAAAGGCTGCCCATCACAGCTGGCCCGTCCCACGCACTTTGGGTACGTTAAATTGTTATTAAACCAGGTTTTTCTAAAGCATTTGTTAAGTAACAAAACCTCTGTCATCTCCTCTATTTAGAACGTTTTCTGGGATGGTGGTTTTCTTCCTCAAGAAACTACTGTAAAGCACAGAAGCAGTACAATTTGACATCAAAATATTACCTAACAGTGTTCCTCCTCCTATTCCCACCTAGATAGCAAATTGCTTATTAAAAAAAAATTTCTAAAAATCCAGTTCTGGAGAGCCCAGTTACAGTCTCCAGTACCAACAGGTATGATTGCTACAATTGACACAATGGACAAGATGAAGAGAAGAACACGGCATAGATAGGCACACGCAGACTCCTCCCAGGTCTATTTCTCCCTCCTCTATTCTCCAATTTCACTAACCTTCTTAAATCTCTGTTACAGCTGCGCTTCTGACGCCTCTCAAAACGCTCTCCAGCATCAGATGAGGATGACAAGGAAGAGGAGGTGGAACCACTCTTGCCGACTGCACGTCTCCGTCTGCAAATATTTAAGGAAACAAGGAGAAAAATTAAAGTCCATTCTGTCTCAGAATTTACATTGAAGTTTCCACATCACTGTACTCCTTGTGAATCCACTTCTCAAGTACATTATGTCATTTTCCTTGTGACGGCAAATTTTCATTTTTCACAGGAAGGTAAAGGACTTCAACTATTTTGCAAAGAAATTTCCTTCATTAATTACTCTTTTTGTCTGATCTCTCTCACACTTGCAAATGGAGTTTCACTTTGCATTATGTATCCGCTTGGTGAAATAGAAACCTCTTCAACTTTTGAAAAAATTACGCTTCAAAAACCTTCCCTTTCATAACTGTCTGCTTTCAAGGGTGCCAAACAAAGGGCTCATATCTAGCAAGAGAGTCCATTTTCCACACTCTAACCGCCACAGAATCCAACCCCCTGTGTCATTACCAGTGCAATTTAACATTTCATTTAGCATTTGTCTTGTTTAAGGGCACTTTCGTACAGAAAGATGAACTGATTCCAAAGAGAAACCAGGATCAATATTGATTTAAAAAAGAAAAATTCCACTCAAACTTCCAGATAGGCTCTCCCTCTGACTACATTATCTTCACTTTGAAGAAAATTCTTCAAGATTAAATAGTCTAACAGTTCCATAGGGAAATCCCGGCTTCAGTTCCAGAAAAAAGGAAGTTCAGTTACAATCGTAGCCACAAGCCCCATAATGACCTTATCAGGGACCACAAATATTGCATTTAAAAAAAACATAATTCCTAATAAAAAGTAGAGTTTCCCCCCAACATCTGTTTTCTTTATACTCTCAGACTACCACTGCAATAACAATATTAGGAATCTCTAATTATCACTAATCAAAAAGCTTTGAAAGCATCATTCCATAATGTGACTGACTTATCTTATTGATAAATAACAACTATCGCTAACTATACGTCAACCTTTTCGTTCTTTTGCAGGAAGGGCCTTGTGCCTGAGCACTTCTAAATGAATCTCTCTGACTGACAGGTGAAGAGCGGCGTTCTCTTGGTTCTGTTGAAAGCAAACAGTAACGTCACAAAAAAGTTTAAGAGAAGCAGGATACTGAAAGAGGCAGAAAAAGTGATGCCCTTTACCTATCATTAACCTCTAACTTCCGGGGAAGTTTCTGTTATTTGGGAGGTGGATTTCCCTTCAACATTTCACCAGGGGACTGGAGAGTCGCATTATCTATGTCTTTGCCTTAAACATTTTAGCTGGGGACCACCCGTCCTGTGGCACCAGGGTGTCTGTGGGGTCAACAGAAGAGCCGCTTATCTAATCGAGGGTCCAGACCTGACTTCGGGGCAGGGGGAGCGAGGGGGATGCAGCGGTGGCAGCGGTGGGGGTCTCACAGGATAAAAGGGATCTCCGTGGAACCAGACAGAAAGAAGTTTCTCAGAACCAGACAGAGAGCAGTTTCTCCCACCACACACTAGAAGCCGTCACCGGGTACTCCTGAGAATCATTGCTGCGTCGATGTGCTGAAACATTGTCTTCTTGCCCTTCTCGCTCTTCTTTGCGTCCCCCTGGAACCTGGAGCACCATTACCTGCACTGCGACTGAACCAACTGCACCTCACTGGATTCGCGTTGCTGGGAACTAGCTGCGCCTCTACTCTTTCCTTGCTTAGGGATTTCTGACCTTTTCTTTCCTTTGCTCTCTCTCTCCTATCGCTGTTAGCAGTTGTTCTAGGAAATAAAGCTCGACAAGATTGTACAGCATCTGACCCCATTTGTGTCTTAAAATGATCCCAAGAGCCAGATTAAGAACCATCCCCGATACTGGATCGGGACAGTGGGTTAGAAATTGAAATAGAAATCAAGCATGTATATATTTTCATTCAAAAATTAAAAAAATCTCACTTCTACCCGAGAAATTAGCTCTCCACAGAAACTGTGCACATAACCTACTTTGTAATGGAGCTTGATGGTGGTCAACAGCTTTCCACTGTGGCAAGTTGTCACGTTGAAGACTGCCTTCGATGGTTTTCCTCTGCCGCAAGTCATAATGCTTTTGAGCGCCTTCACCGTCATCATCGTCTTTCTTTTCACTTGCGTCTGATGAAAGTAATGTACATTGACACAACATTAAACTGCTGAAGTACTGTAACAAATTATATTAAATTCAAGACGCGCTACAGAGATGCCTACGGGTTTTACTATCGCCTTCATGTTAATGCCACAATAGATCTGAAACCTGCACTAAACTCAGGAGCAATTTAGGCAAGACACATTCCAGAAATTCCAAAACACAGAGGAGCAAACATACAGATATTGTTCTGCCCTTGCTGAAATTGCTTAGGAACTTCTCAGCAGTCTTAGCAACAACAAGTCTGTCATTTTGCTTAGCTAAGATGCAGCTCCCAGAAAAACAACTCTTTCAGACATTACTTCCTTGTGATTTTGAGTAAGTATTTCAAGGAAATGTTCTTAATCCTCTCTAGTGGTAACACTGAGCATGGGAATCCAGCTCCGAATCCTAACCCTGGCACGGATCACGTGACCAATTATGGGCAAGACATAGGTTTGAACTTCCCCAATCAGGAATGAAGGTCAAATGTACACAGTTCCTGCCACTAGCTTCTCTAAGCTAACTTCAAGTTTTCCCATTCAAGACGGTAAGAATGCAAAAACCAGACTACAATTACCCAGCCGGTTCTTAATAAAACCCCCTGACAATAATAGCTGGACACCAGGTGAGGAATTTACGTGCTCTCTTCACCTGCCTGCTCACTAAAATTGAGTAAATGTTATCCCTTGGAAAGCACTACCCTTTTTTCTCTCCCCCCACAAACAAGTTGCACTGCTTTCTGAACACAAGGTAAGTTACACACATAGAAAAGTGAAAAATTACTTTGGCATCACTACCATCCCCAGCCCTTGGGACTTCAGGTGTTCACTCACTGCTCTAGGAGGAGTTCTGATCACCTGGTAGCCACAGCCTAGCTCTCAGCTAAGAACAGGCCTAACAACAAGGCACCGACTGTTCACTGGCCTCTTCATGCTTACACACAAGACCACCTCAGTACCCATTAACACCTGCACAGCTAACCTGAACCTTTCTCTAGGTCTCCACTGCCAGTGGTCAAGCCCGATTTCTCTTCCTGCCTGCCACTGGGCCTACCTGTGCTCTTCTCGGCCTCTTCAGATAGGACTTGAATGGGCTGACGGTCCTGCAATGAGTAGGGGAGTAGCCTGCTCGGGTATTAGTTGGCCTCCCCCTCCTGCCACTCTCTCTCTCAGCTCCATTTTTCTGGCCTTCATTACAGGCTCACCCCATTCTTGCCCCCCTAGAAAGCTCCTACAAGGATTGCTGGACTGACTACCTTCATCGCTATTACCATTCTCCTTAAAACCTTAAAGTTTCCCCCACCTCACTTCAAACATGGCCTTTTAGGATTTAACCTTATTCCTCACGCTATTTCCCACCGAGTACTGCCATGATAGGTCCTAATTACAGATCCACACAGCAGCTTCCACACACTACCTGCTAAACACAAAACCAAACTACACTGTCTTCGCCTTTGCTCATCTTCACTCTCAGCAGTTTCCCAGACACACCTGAAAGCCTATCTGACTTCCTCAAAACTCTCACTGTCTTGCTTAAGACCATGACAGCTGTCATGCTCCTGCTGCAGCAAGATCCCCCTTGCTCATTCTGAGTAATGCCAGCCATTCCTTTCTTTTTCTATCTCCCCGCAGCCATCACCTGCCTTTTCTCTTGTAGGCACTTTGGAAAAGCACCAGCACAGCACAGCAATACAGATTCTTTTTTTAACAAGTGAAAAGCACCCAACAGCTCAGTTTGCCTCAGTTGTTTAAGGCAAGGCTTTTGGTTACAGCACAGGAAAGAAACCTTAGAGCAGAACTAATCGACAATGCTACCTTCATCATCAGCTAGTTCTTCGTCACTTCTCTGCATATTTTTCTCTACTGGGGAGTACGTAGCAAGGTTTTCCTAATAAAAAGAAACAAGAAAGCTCAATTACAAAGGTGTAGAAAACCTCACACAGGCATATTTAGAGCCTGGATAGTAACATTATCAAAGTACCCCACGGACACCAAAGATTACATCGAAGTACAGTGGGAAATAACAGGAACATTGTTCTAGCACCCAAGATTACTGAGGAGAATTTTCCCTCTAACATACCGTTGAGTACATGTGGTAGTTAAATACTTAGCCAGGTATACAACCCAGCATATAAATTAACAACAGGTTGAAATCCAAGAGTGTGGCAGAACCTGGGAAAAAGCAATCCAGCCCAGACAATAAAGAAATCAATCACACAAGCATTTGAGAGGTGATACACAAAGTACTAGGGACAACTCCGGTCTCATTAACCAAAAAATAAAATCATTCCGTTTGAAAAAAAACCCTATGATAGCAGAGTAGAAAGACGTCTGAAAACTTCAGCGCCTTTCACTAAAAAGGACAGTAGAATAACTCAATTTAATAGAACAAAACTAAGACAGAGGAAACAGGTATATCATTTCAACTGAAGTTCCTCGAGGGACTGAGGACTACTCAAGCTCATGGGAAAGGCTGACATGAGAACAAACAGAGCTCAAGTAGACATCAATTGATTCAGTTTTCAGGAAGATCTGAAGCAATAAGCCAAACCCTCAAACTGCTGTTTGTAAAGCGTCCATCCAAAAATCATAGGGCAACTCAGGCAGTAGTACAAGATAAGCACATCACTGCTATTTCATCTCTCCTTAACAAGATGCTTCCTCTACCATTACAGCGTATCTGTAGTACAACTAAAACAGCAAGATGCTAGATTATAAGTAGACAGCAAAACCAAATGTTATTTTAGACGATGCTTCTTTAGAAGTTAGTCCAATTACATTAAAATTGCAGCTAAGTCATTTCCCTATTTGAAATATGTACTTAAACACAAATAGTAAAAGAAATTAGTATCTACTTCTTTCACATTGCAGAACACCCCAAGGTCTACCTCCAGTAGCCGTCCAAGTCTCTTCTCCACATCATCCAGTTTTTGTAAGACTACTACTGCAGTCCTAAGAGAAAAAAGTGTCATGTAACAGCAAAGACAGGCAAGTACAAAACCCACCCATTTCAAACACTCGACGCACTCAGGAGGACATTTTAATAGAATAGGCATAAAGCAAGAGTCATTGACACTTAGCCAAGTTTTTAAACACTACTTCAAATTACGCCAAATGTTTACTTGCTCACAGACAGATTTCAGAACAAGCATTTGAGCATTTGCAAACATACATTGCTCTCACATTTATTTTCTCTACTCGCTGAACATAGGAAAACAAAAAAAAATCTGGTTTAGTAGGGAAAAAAAGAAATCTGAAGATCATAGGAAGGTAAACAGAAAAATTGTGGCATGTGTTAATAGGGCTTAAGTTGCTCTGCAGGACAACATTAAGGCACTTCAAGTTCACAGCCTTCCTCATACAAGTTACTTAATTCTTCTCAGAACTGCAATTGAAGTTTCCTAGTGGTTTTCCATCACTAGAAAAAAATAACCCATACTGGAAATTGTTTTCCATACTGGAAAGGCACTTCTAGAAGGACAAAGTTCCTAACCTGCTAACCCTGGAGTCTCCAGAGTGCAAATAAGACCCCAGGAATCAAAGGGCTTTACTGAGAAGAGTGTTTCTCCTTCCAAGACACTGGCACTGACACTGAAATAATCCGATTCCCCTGGGGATTTTCAGCTGCAGATTTAGCGTGACATGACTTATCATGCATGCTTTCACTTTTGCTTTTAAATCCATGAACTGAACAGAGACTGGAGATCTAGAAATGCTATACCTTGTAAAGGGTCTTTGATTGATATTTTTGCTTAGTACTTCCATGCTTTTTTCAAAGCCAGAGTCACAACAGGTAGGCATGTCTTTTGTTGTTGATCCTGAAGACTGTCCATTGAAGCCTTCAGGTTTGTCAGAGGAAAATTCCTAGGGAAAAGACAACAGTTATTTGAATGACGGATGGTGAGCTAGGAAGGAAATTCTCCCTCAGGTAGGCAAATTGATTCTGCAACTCTCTTCACTTGATAGTGGTGCAACCAATGGCACTTAAGCCTGGAACCACTTCCACACTAAGAAAAAAATAAACCAACTCTCAAAGCTAAAGCTCCCCTCCACCACACTTTCCTTGGGGACAACCTGACCTTAAGAGCCTTCAAAAAAATTATTGTGCTGAAGCCTTTCATACAAACTTAGCATTTCATGACCAAAAAAACCCAAACGCCTGTTTATTTCAGAACAGATTCAGAGGACCAGTCAAGCTGGACCATTTGCTTGTTGTGGGACTAAAATCTAATTAGAATCACACAACGGTTTGGTTGGAAAAGACCTTTGAGGCTGAAGGAAGAAATTACTTGTTATAAGTTACTAACCTATTATATATTGGAATATTATGTATAGATTTGGTGATTTCAGTACTAGAAGGTAGCATTAGCTCGAATAAGAACTTTTAGCTAGCCTCTGACTGTAGAGTCACGGTTAAGGAATTTTAACAAGGCTGCAAGGTACAAGGTACGATTGTGCCTGCAATCTTGGGCAAGCCTAGGGTTAGAAGTACAGGTCTGAGCCCCCACTCTCTTGGTTATGGTACAGGCTTTGAGAGACGCTCAGAATTTAGGCTTTAGTGCAGATGGGATCTCAGAAATATGTCTCCGAAGCCTTTCCGTTCAAATGTCCACTAAATGTCCACTGGCAAGCAGGTAGATTTACCTGCCACCTGAGGAGTGGAAGGCTGCAGAGGACAACATTTTAAAATACCTAGATGAAAAAAAAAAAAGAGAGAGTGAAAAGGAAAAGAAAAAAGAGAGGAAAAAACCCAAAACAGCCTAAAAACCAACCCTGTGGCTGTGTGCATGAATGCCACCCTTCTCCTTTGTGAATGTGAAGGAGGGTGTTTTCCCCTTTTCAGATTCTTTGCTGAGGCTGCAGGAATTAACGGGGTTATCTCTGCAGGGGGATACTAAGTTATGACCAATTTTATTGGAAAAAAATAATCAGCACCCCAGCGATTATTGGGGAATTCTTAAACAGGCTTTATTAAAATAGGAAGGAATGACCCTTAACATTTTAAGGGAGTGCCAGCTACCCACTTATCCAAAAGCTGTGGCGTGATTATTCCTGCAGGCAGTTTTGCTGTTGCCTGTGTAGAGTTGGGGAACAATATGCACAGGTTTAATATGTGTTTGTGTACATCATGTGTATCAACAGTACAAGAAATTTTGAACACCTGCCTAACTGGCAGAGACAAGACTTCATGTGACTTAATAGGAAGTGTGATCAGTGATGGAAAAGGAAAGAAGAAAGATTTAAAATGTATGTGAAGACAGGGAGAGAGAGGAAAGGTTGAAGTAGCAGTGGCCGTCGGATGTGTGTAAAAGGCTTAAGCAACAAAGGCACGTGCTTCTGATTTGCAAACTTCTAAAACTCCAATCATCATCTTAGAACATTGCTGAGATGCAACAGACTAGTGTCCAGCTGAAATCTATTTGCTTCTTTTTCTCTGGCAATTCAATTGCTTGGATTGTTTACTTTCAGCTTGATCCATGCAAGCACTGATACCAGAACTATCAAATTTACACCTTGCTTATTTTTCAAGAGTTTCAAGGAAAACTGGTCAACAGTTTGCATGCCTGTGAAGGGCTGGGCTGCTTGGTTGACACCAGCCTGAACAAAAGAGCTGAATGCATTTGGAAAAGTTGTTTTCAAACAGACATGTGATCTTACAAGAAACTTTTTTTCCCCTTTCCAAAGCAGCAAATCGATCTCATAGCACTCTGCATCCCACTGCCCCGATCAGATCAGCAGCTGCTGGGCTCTGGCACAGACAACAGCCAAGAGGATTGCAGCAAAGACTGGGCTGCCAGCCCCCAGTAGCAGCTACAGACACACCGAGACCAAACCCTAGAGGGATGGAGCCGCATTACAACACATCCACACATCTCCCTGCGGCTCTGCCTATTTCCCACGAAGGGATTTTCATCCCGAGCACAAAGGCAAGAAGGAGTGGGTCACCTGCACTGCTCACACAGCTCCACCTTCACCTACCCCAACTTTCAAGCAAGGACAACTTTGGAAGGAAGAGCCTTGATTTCCGACTACATGAGGGCTTGCGAAAGCTGATGAATGTTATGCTGAGCACCGGCTGAAATCCAACAGTGTGGCAGAACCCAGGAAAAAACAATCCAGCCCAGACAATAAAGAAATCAAACAAGCATTTGAGAGGTGATACATAAAGTACTAGGGACAACTCCGGTCTCATTAACCAAAAAATAAAATCATTCAGTTTGAAACAAAAACCTACGATAGCAGAGTAGAAAGACGTCTGAAAACTTAAGCATCTTTCACTAAAAAGGACAGTAGAATAACTCAATTTAATAGAACAAAACTAAGACAGAGGAAACAGGTATATCATTTCAACCGAAGTTCCTCGAGGGACTGAGGACTACTCAAGCTCATGGGAAAGGCTGACATGAGAACAAACAGAGCTCAAGTAGACATCAATTGATTCAGTTTTCAGGAAGATCTGAAGCAATAAGCCAAACCCTCAAACTGCTGTTTGTAAAGCGTCCATCCAAAAATCATAGGGCAACTCAGGCAGTAGTACAAGATAAGAACATCACTGCTATTTCATCTCTCCTTAACAAGATGCTTCCTCTACCATTACAGCGTATCTGTAGCACAACTAAAACAGCAAGATGCTAGATTATAAGTAGACAGCAAAACCAAATGTTATTTTAGACGACGCTTCTTTAGAAGTTACTTCAGCTACATTAAAATTGCAGCTATGTTATTTCCCTATTTGAAATATGTACTTAAACACAAATAGTAAAAGAAATTAGTATCTACTTCTTTCACATTGCAGAACACCCCAAGGTCTACCTCCAGTAGCCGTCCAAGTCTCTTCTCCACATCATCCAGTTTTTGTAAGACTACTACTGCAGTCCTAAGAGAAAAAAGTGTCATGTAACAGCAAAGACAGGCAAGTACAAAACCCACCCATTTCAAACACTCGACGCACTCAGGAGGACATTTTAATAGAATAGGCATAAAGCAAGAGTCATTGACACTTAGCCAAGTTTTTAAACACTACTTCAAATTACGCCAAATGTTTACTTGCTCACAGACAGATTTCAGAACAAGCATTTGAGCATTTGCAAACATACATTGCTCTCACATTTATTTTCCCTACTCGCTGAACATAGGAAAACAAAAAAAAATCTGGTTTAGTAGGGAAAAAAAGAAATCTCAAGATCATAGGAAGGTTAACAGAAAAATTGTGGCATGTGTTAATAGGGCTTAAGTTGCTCTGCAGGACAACATTAAGGCACTTCAAGTTCACAGCCTTCCTCATACAAGTTACTTAATTCTTCTCAGAACTGCAATTGAAGTTTCCTAGTGGTTTTCCATCACTAGAAAAAAATAACCCATACTGGAAATTGTTTTCCATACTGGAAAGGCACTTCTAGAAGGACAAAGTTCCTAACCTGCTAACCCTGGAGTCTCCAGAGTGCAAATAAGACCCCAGGAACCAAAGGGCTTTACTGAGAAGAGTGTTTCTCCTTCCAAGACACTGGCACTGACACTGAAATAATCCTATTCCCCTGGGGATTTTCAGCTGCAGATTAAGTGTGACATGATTTATCATGCATGCTTTCACTTTTGCTTTTAAATCCATGAACTGAACAGAGACTGGAGATCTAGAAATGCTATACCTTGTAAAGGGTCTTTGATTGATATTTTTGCTTAGTACTTCCATGCTTTTTTCAAAGCCAGAGTCACAACAGGTAGGCATGTCTTTTGTTGTTGATCCTGAAGACTGTCCATTGAAGCCTTCAGGTTTGTCAGAGGAAAATTCCTAGGGAAAAGACAACAGTTATTTGAATGACGGATGGTGAGCTAGGAAGGAAATTCTCCCTCAGGTAGGCAAATTGATTCTGCAACTCTCTTCACTTGATAGTGGTGCAACCAATGGCACTTAAGCCTGGAACCACTTCCACACTAAGAAAAAAATAAACCAACTCTCAAAGCTAAAGCTCCCCTCCACCACACTTTCCTTGGGGACAACCTGACCTTAAGAGCCTTCAAAAAAATTATTGTGCTGAAGCCTTTCATACAAACTTAGCATTTCATGACCAAAAAAACCCAAACGCCTGTTTATTTCAGAACGCATTCAGTCAAGTTGGACCATTTGCTTGTTGTGGGACTAAAATCTAATTAGAATCACACAACGGTTTGGTTGGAAAAGACCTTTGAGGCTGAAGGAAGAAATTACTTGTTATAAGTTACTAACCTATTATATATTGGAATATTATGTATAGATTTGGTGATTTCAGTACTAGAAGGTAGCATTAGCTCGAATAAGAACTTTTAGCTAGCCTCTGACTGTAGAGTCATGGTTAAGGACTTTTAACAAGGCTGCAAGGTACAAGGTACGATTGTGCCTGCAATCTTGGGCAAGCCTAGGGTTAGAAGTACAGGTCTGAGCCCCCACTCTCTTGGTTATGGTACAGGCTTTGAGAGACGCTCAGAATTTAGGCTTTAGTGCAGATGGGATCTCAGAAATATGTCTCCGAAGCCTTTCCGCTCAAATGTCCACTAAATGTCCACTGGCAAGCAGGTAGATTTACCTGCCACCTGAGGAGTGGAAGGCTGCAGAGGACAACATTTTAAAATACCTAGATGAAAAAAAAAAAGAGAGAGAGAGAGAGAGTGAAAAGGAAAAGAAAAAAGAGAGGAAAAAACCCAAAACAGCCTAAAAACCAACCCTGTGGCTGTGTGCATGAATGCCACCCTTCTCCTTTGTGAATGTGAAGGAGGGTGTTTTCCCCTTTTCAGATTCTTTGCTGAGGCTGCAGGAATTAACGGGGTTATCTCTGCAGGGGGATACTAAGTTATGACCAATTTTATTGGAAAAAAATAATCAGCACCCCAGCGATTATTGGGGAATTCTTAAACAGGCTTTATTAAAATAGGAAGGAATGACCCTTAACATTTTAAGGGAGTGCCAGCTACCCACTTATCCAAAAGCTGTGGCGTGATCATTCCTGCAGGCAGTTTTGCTGTTGCCTGTGTAGAGTTGGGGAACAATATGCACAGGTTTAATATGTGTTTGTGTACATCATGTGTATCAACAGTACAAGAAATTTTGAACACCTGCCTAAGACAGGCAGAGACAAGACTTCGTGTGACTTAATAGGAAGTGTGATCAGTGATGGAAAAGGAAAGAAGAAAGATTTAAAATGTATGTGAAGACAGGGAGAGAGAGGAAAGGTTGAAGTAGCAGTGGCCGTCGGATGTGTGTAAAAGGCTTAAGCAACAAAGGCACGTGCTTCTGATTTGCAAACTTCTAAAACTCCAATCATCATCTTAGAACATTGCTGAGATGCAACAGACTAGTGTCCAGCTGAAATCTATTTGCTTCTTTTTCTCTGGCAATTCAATTGCTTGGATTGTTTACTTTCAGCTTGATCCATGCAAGCACTGATACCAGAACTATCAAATTTACACCTTGCTTATTTTTCAAGAGTTTCAAGGAAAACTGGTCAACAGTTTGCATGCCTGTGAAGGGCTGGGCTGTTTGGTTGACACCAGCCTGAACAAAAGAGCTGAATGCATTTGGAAAAGTTGTTTTCAAACAGACATGTGATCTTACAAGAAACTTTTTTTCCCCTTTCCAAAGCAGCAAATCGATCTCATAGCACTCTGCATCCCACTGCCCCGACCAGATCAGCAGCTGCTGGGCTCTGGCACAGACAACAGCCAAGAGGATTGCAGCAAAGACTGGGCTGCCAGCCCCCAGCAGCAGCTACAGACACACCGAGACCAAACCCTAGAGGGATGGAGCCGCATTACAACACATCCACACATCTCCCTGCGGCTCTGCCTATTTCCCACGAAGGGATTTTCATCCCGAGCACAAAGGCAAGAAGGAGCGGGTCACCTGCACTGCTCACACAGCTCCACCTTCACCTACCCCGACTTTCAAGCAAGGACAACTTCGGAAGGAAGAGCCTCGATTTCCGACTACACGAGGCCTTGCGAAAGCAGAGGGCAAAGGAGCTGAGGAACGTTACGCCGAGCACCGGTTTCCGAGGCAGTTTTGGAATCCTAACGGCCACCGCTCTCCGCCAGCCTCACCCCCACTCAAGCGCTCGCCGAGATCTCGCCAGGATGACATTTGCAACCGAAGAAGTTCCCCAAGGGAGCGGCGATGCGGGGAGCTGTCCCCTCCCCGGGGGGTGACCCCAACCCGCGGGGCGAGGCTGGGGCTGCGGGCGAGTCCATCAAACTCCCCTCCTCCCCTAGCCGCTAACTCACCGCCTCGCCGGCTCTCCGCGTCCTGCGGGCTCCGGCCGCCTCGGATGGGATCCAGATGCGGCGGCCACCCCCGAGGGGCTCCACGAAGATGGACTCGGAGCCGGAGGGAGGACGCGCAGCGCTTCCCAGCACAAGCCGAGCGAGGCCAACGCGTCGCGATCCCTCCGCGGTATCCGCCCGACCGAGGCCCCGCCCCTCGGGGAGAGACGGGAGGGGGCGCCCCGAGCCCAGCGGCGCGTGTCGTGCTGCCCACGCCCCTCCCCCAGCTCCTGGGCCGAGGGGGCTGAGGAGCGGCTGCGGGAGCTGGGGGGGTTTAGCCTGGAGAAGAGGAGGCTGAGGGCAGGGAGACCTCCTGGCTCTGGGAAAGCACCTGGAAGGAGCTTGTGGAGAGGAGGGAGCTGGGCTCTTCTCCCGGGGGACAGGGGACAGGACAGAGGGAATGGCCTCAAGCTGCGGTCTCACCAGTGCTGAGGACAGAGGGAGAAGAACCTCCCTGGACCTGCTGCTCACACCCTTTCTGATCCAAGCCAGGATGCCATTGGCCTTCTTGGCCACCTGGGCACACTGCTGGCTCATGGTCAGTCGCTGTCAACCAACACCCCCAGCTCCTTCTCCTCCAGGCAGCTTTCTAGACAGACTTCTTCTAGAAGCACAGTGTCGAAAGGATCACTGTATAAAATCAAGGTGAAATAAAACAGAGTGAGAAAGTAAAAATGAAACCTCTCTGAGTTACTGAAAATAAACATTTCAATAAAGTGGAATGAGAAAGTCAAAACCATCGGTTCCTCTAACTTTCTATCAGATATTTCACTGAAATCAATATGTTTCAGCACAGTCAGTGTTTCTGTTTCCATGAAATGTCACTTAGAGGTGAAAAATTGAGGTTGTGGAGAGGAGGGAGCTGGGCTCTTCTCCCAGGGGACAGGGGACAGGACAGAGGGAATGGCCTCCAGCTGCCCCAGGGGAGATTCAGACTAGATGTCGGGAAAAAAACAATCCCACAGGAAGGGTCATGGGGCACTAGGAGAGGCTGCCCAGGGAGGGGGTTGAGTCCCCTTCCCTGAAGATGTTTAAGGGACGGGTGGACGAGGCGCTGAGGGACATGGTTTAGTGGTTGATAGGAATGGTTGGACTCGATGATCCGGTGGGTCTCTTCCAACCTGGTGATTCTAGGATTCTAGGATTCTGCGCTCTGTTGCTCATTTGGAGCTGGCTCCAGCTCTGCCTGACCTTGCGTTTGAGACAGGGGAAGGCTGCAAACAAGTGACTATAGGAGAAGACACACCTGTTCAGCACAGATGGCACTGAACACAAACCACAGTGATGCTGGACGTGCTGGCAGAGCAACTCTGCAAGACTCCTTGAGGAGCTCTAGCAAGCGAGCATCCTTGCTCAGGGCCTGGCAACAGGAGGGAGCGACCTGCATCAGGTGTGTGGAAGCAGACAAGAGCTGGGGATGGAATTTCCCACTTGCACGCAGAGATGTAATTCTCCCCAGAAGCCTTAGACATCTTCTGTTGGTTTCCTAGGACTAATTTCAGGATGAACTTGACAAGAGTCTCGCTAATTGGGAGCTGCTTCAGCTCTGTCTCACCTGCCATTTGAGACAGGGGAAGGTTGCAAGCAGGAGACCATAGGGAAAGACACACCTGTTGAGCACAGATCACAAACCACAAAGATACCAAAGACCCTGGAACATAACCTCTCTAAGACTCGTTTTAGAGCTATAGAAAGTGAGCATCCTTTCTGAGGGCAGCGTGAGGGAGAGATCTCCATCAATGGTGTGGAACCAGGCAAGAGCTGGGGACAGAGTCTGTTTCCCACGTACATGCCGATGTATGATTTTCCCCAGAAACTTTATGCATCTACCGTTGATTTCCAAGGCCTACTTTTAATCTTATTCTGACAGCGATTATTTATCAGCGAACATCATACTGAACAGAGGAAGTAACAGTGTAGGGAAAAGAGTCTTTGGGAAAAATGCCATAAAACCTATGCTATCCGAGAGACATTTTTGCAGAGGTGCAAAAGATACAGTTACTTGGGAGAACTTCAGTCTACTTTAACCTTCCTAGCAACAGTTCACGTTTTGGAACAGTAACTACTTTTTGTGTGCCCTGGCAGCGAGTCCCGGCGGCGGAGGGACACACGGGGGCGCACTGCGACTTTCAGCCGTTTTGCCGCGAAAAAGTTGAAGCCGCCGGTTCTGCCGCCGCGGGATTGGCTGGGCGGCGCGAGCCCCTCCTCCCTCGCCTCCTCCCAAGCCTCCTTCTCCGCCGCCGCCCAGGGCGCCCAGGCTTCTTTTACATGGGCAGCCCTCGTCTTCTCACACAGCTCTTTGTTCAGATTGTGCTCCAGACTGACTGGGGTATGTGCCTGCTCAGAGCTGAGAACGGTGTAGACACAGTCACGCAGCATTTTACCCAGACTAATACATGCTGCTGATAGGTTTTAGTCTTGTTTTTCGGGCACACTACCACGCTAGCTGAGCTCCTTAGAAGTTGTGTCACGCCTAAGTAATTCTAATGTCAAGTAGCGGTTCAGGCCTGCTTCTGTCCATGTAGCAATGTCTGTATTGGGCAAATTTTACCTTAGGGTTAAGGAGTTGTTCTTTTGTCGGTTTGTTTTGACGTTTTGGCTTCACGTACTCCTATTTTGTAAGATAATTTCACTGATATGTAGCTCTTTCTTAGCCTGTTCTACGAGGCTTAGGTTTCTTATCCAAGTTTTCCTTTTACCAGTTGTTGCGAGAAGCGCAGCGAACAGCACCAAGTATAATTTATATCCCACATATCCATTTGTGGTGGGAGGCTGTTGGAGCTACCGTGAGAGCGACATTTACAACATCCCTGCTTAACATTCCATCATTTGCTCCAGTTTTGCTGCTTGCAACTTCTGATGTGCATCATGCAGCTCTCCCAGAAGAGGTATTTCTGTTGTTACTTTTCTTACTCTTCTATTCAGTTTCTTGTTAATTTATAAATCCTTGAAGTGCTGGAGTAGTGTACACTCTTAAGCAAATCCATAGTGTTATTCCTCAGGCACCCTAACCGGGTCGCTTAAAATCTGTTTAGACCAAACAGTGCTGAAAGCATTATGTGAAACTCTCTTATTCTTCTTCTCACACATTGATGCTTATTAGACATTTGCCAAAATGTACTTCAGGCAATAATTCCAATGACTTCCAGACGGTTTAGTATGCTCTTAGTCAAGAGTATACGGTGCTTGAAAAGTAAACAGGAAAAAGCTACTTTTACGGAAAATGTTGTTACTGAAGAGCAAAAGGTGTTTTCCCTGAACAAGTACAGTGGTCACACAGTTGATGATGCAATATAATTTCAAATTTAAGTTCTTAAATAAGAATTTTGATTTCTTTCTTTCTGTAGATGAAAGCTTTACAAATTAGAAAGCTCTAAGTTCCAACTTCTCCTTAAGTGACTTGGAAATAAATTCTGTATTGTATTCCTTAACAAAATTGAGTAAGAGCACGTGCTTAGCTTTCTAGACATCTGAGAGTGTGCCTTAAAGGAAGTTCTTCAAAATGCAAATATGCTGCTTTTCTTATTTTATCTCGGTTACTCGGGGAGGCCTTACTTAGATAAGTTTATCATCAAATGCTGTGAAGAGGTTTAATTTATCTAGATAAGTTTTTATACTTTTAACAAATTCCGCGTCAGTTTAATTTCAGCTTAACAAGGATTGGTGTGGCCTTATCTCTGAATTATCTTTTTGTTCTATGCTTTAGATAAGAGCATTGTTTCTAAATGATTATGAAGTTTTCGACATCCAATTACCTAATGATCAGGAGCGAAGAATGTTTTTTGAGGACCTGATTTTGAATCAGGCTGCTAAACCTCCTGCACCAAACCCCAACACAGGTGAGGATATTGTACACATAAAACTCTGGTAACTGCAAGTTGACAGTGTTTGCTTTAGTGGTAATTTTCTATCAAGAGTTGCTCATATACTTGTGTTTGAGTATTCTCCACTCGCTAAGCTACCCTTGTATAAACTTTACTGGAGATTAAGGACCAAGATACGGAATTTCAGGTGCCCCGTACCCTCAGTTGTCTTGGAAACACCTAAAGCTTCACAATGAAGCCTATCCTGGGGCTCCTGCACACATTCCTTGTCCATTTCTGCTTTAGCGTGGAACACCAAGCTTCCTTAGAAGCTTAAAATTGTCTCGAGTTTTGCCCAAGCTGTGTTTAGCTTTTGAAGTTTACAGCTTTGTAAGTTTTGAAGAAGGGCTTGTCTCCAAAGGCTTTTCTGTTCATCTTTAGTTGTTCATGTAGTAAGCGACTTCACCTAAGAACTTTGCTTTGCAGTAGTACTTGCTCTCTAAAGTAGGAGTTCTGTGTTTGAAAAAAAAAATCTTGAAGCTGATGGTTTTGTTTCAGATTGGTGTCTGTCATTGCAGAGAGAGACTATGTTGTGGGTACAGGATGCGGCACTAATGCTGTATTTCAAAGAAAGAGAAATCCTGACTTAAGAAATCTGTGTCATTACAGATGCATTTGTCGGAGTCAAGAGAGCAAAGGAAATTGTCACACGGCCTGAGATTGCACATTACTGTCAGCTCAAAGTAAGTCTAGTATTCACAAAACTGAAAATCAAGACAGACATTTTCTTGCTACGTGTACATTGCAAATTAAGTCAGTTGTTAACCAATGCCAGTTAAAACAGTTTATGGGAAGGACATTGAGCTCGTGAAATAGTTCAGCCTGTAAAGAACGATGAGTGTTGTGTTGCCACATCTGGTGTAGGCTGCTGTTCTTGCTCTTGGTGATTTAAATTCTAGGAGACTGTTTTCTTTTCCTAATTTTTAATTTCAAAGGACTTGTTGAATTGTAAAATACCCCACTGACAACCTGATAGCACCACTGGCTGTTAATATCTTAATTGTTTTTCTGATGGATATGTGGGCTTTGGTCTGTGTTTTGCATGGTTTCAGTTCTTAGGAAACTGAAAAGGACCTTTAGCAGAGATGACTCTAAACTTGAAGTTAGCAGGTTGATCTAAAGCTTATAGTGGATAAAATACTAATACCTACTTTTCTCAAAGTCTTTCCTAATTCAATGTTAGAATTTTGTGTTGCTACAGTTCTGGCTAAGTCTTTTCCAGTCCCTCAGAGGTGAAAAGTTCTTCTTCTTGGCTACCGTTAGGGAAAGGGCTAAAATGAGGCCTAGCTGGAGGGGGTAAAAGGAATTCCTTTGCACAAATTGGAGAGCATAGCCCAAGGAAGTGATCTTCAGGGGATACTGCAGTGAGGAAAATAGGGAAAATTGCTAGGTTGGAATCCTGGAAGTTGGGCAGGGCAGAGGAAAGGGCTGCTGTTGAGCTGCTGTGATGAAAAAGGGAGTATCACATGGATGTTTCCTCTGTGAGGGGCGAGTGTGAGCAGATGAGAATTCCCTTTGATGAAAGGGCTTGTCAACACAATTATTGCCACATGTTTAAACTGTGACATAATTTGTAGAGGAGAAGCTCTATTTTTAAAGCTGCCTTCTTAAGGAAGCAGGTTTCAGGGAGTTTTATTGTTCATGTCTACCTGTGTATGTTGGGAGGCCACTAAGGTTTTTCACAGAGTCAGGGCACTAGTAGCATGTGCTCCATAGTTATCACCCATTAGAGAACTGGTACAGTAGAGCCCTTCTGTACTTTTGAGTACAAATGTAGCTGTTTGGTTTTGTTTGGGATTTCTTGGTTTGTTTATTTGCTTGGCAATGGGCCTAGAACTTTGATGAGCATAAGAGGAAGATGCAGTCATCTGTGTGAGAGCAGTCAGAAGTGGTCACGCAGGCATTTGTGTCCCGTCCTGTCTTTTCTGCTTGCAGCAGCTGGAGGGATGCTGCGTGGGTTTTGTGCATCTTTTGCGTACGTTATGTGGAAGGAAGTTGAGGAGGATACACGCTCTTTTGTGCTAGCTGGTCTGAGGGAGGCAGAGTTTGATGATGGGCAGTGGGGAGGCAGTAATATTTTCACTTAGTGTGACTGCTCTCTTAAGCTACATCTTCGCAGTTTCACACAACACAGCAGTGGAACAAGGTACTGCCGCTACCTGGTGACTCTTGCTTTGCCAGACATTCTCACACTCCCATCTTTGGTAACAGAAACGACAGCTTTGGTAACAGAAATGACTCTGCTTCATGATCTACTTGAGGCTCTTGAGCAGAGTTGCAGGCAATGTACATTTGTATCTCCTGGGTAAAGTTGATCCCCTAAGGATGCTTCTGTCTCCAGCTGGAGGAAATAACAGGGTTCTAAAGCTTTTATTTGTGCTGATAGCGCATTTGTCTTTTTTCTTCCTAGGAAATGCAGAAAGAATTGACAGTCTTCTTCCCCTGTGCCCAGAGATGCTTCGGCACCGTAGTTTTATCTTTTCATTTTATGTTTTTGTTATTGTATAATTCAAAAATGATTATTTGTACACATGTATTTATATAGATAAGAGATTTAAAAATGTATTAATAAAGATCAATTGTAGAAAGGGACAACAGGGGGAGGTTTCCCTTTCCAGCAAAGACGACCAGGGGTGGAATTGTCCCTTTCTGGAAAGGGACCGGGGTGGAGTTGTCCCTTTCTAGAAAGAGGACCAGGGGTGGAGTTGTCCCTTTCCAGAAAGAGGACCAGGGGTGGAGTTGTCCCTTTCTAGAAAGGGACCAGGTGTGGAGTTGTCCCTTTCTGGAAAAGGACCAGGGGTGGAGTTGTCCCTTTCTGGAAATGGACCAAGGGTGGAGTTGTCCCTTTCTGGAAAGGGACCAGGGGTGGAGTGTTATCTTTTCATTGTATGTTTTTGTTACTGTATAATTCACAAATGATTATTTGTACATATGTATTTATGTAGATAAGAATTGTAAAAATATATTAATAAAGATCAGTTTTAGAAAGGGACAACAGGGGGACGTTTCCCTTTCCAGCAAGGGACCAGGGGTGGAGTTGTCCCTTTCCCAAAAGGGACCAGGGGTGGAGTTGTATCTTTCTGGAAATGGACCAGGTCTGGAATGTTATATTTTCATTGTATTTTGCTGTTACTGCACAATTGATTAAGGATTATTTCTATATATGTATTTATATGTATAAGAGATGTAAAAATGTATTAATAAAGATGAAGTGTAGAAAGGGACAAGAGTGGGAGGTTTCCCTTTCCAGCAAGGGACCAGGGGTGGAGTTATCCTTTTCTGGAAACAGGACCAGGGGTGGAGTTACCCCTTTCTGGAAAGGTTTGAGATGTTTGAGATGTTACTTTCTGGAAACAAACCAGGAGTGGAGTTGTCCCTTTCCAGAAAGGGACATGGGGTGGACTTGTCCTTTTCCAGAAACGGGACCAGGGGTGGAGTGCTCCTTTCTTGAAAGGGACCAGGGGTGGAGTTTGCCTTGTCCAGAAAGTGACTATGGGTTGAACTGTTACTTTGTAATAAGTGACCAGGGGTAGTGTTGTCCCTTTCCAGAAAGGGCCCAAGGGTTGATTTGATCCTTTCAAGTTATGCATCGGGGTTGGATGTATTTATATGTATGGATTAATAGAATGTAATTATATGTAATGTGTATATATATCATGTAATGTAATTAATGTAAATGTAATAAAAGAATTTTTGCTTAACTTTGGCTGCTGTTATCCATTTCTGCGGGACTGTGGGAGCGGTTTGCTGAGTGCATTCCCCGAAATGACTGAAAAATGGAACGAGAATGTCAGCATGTGGAAGAGGAACCAGGAACATTCCCAGGATCAAAACTTTTATTCCTCAGAGCCTGGATCAGAATTTCTATCACTGCTGTTGACTCAGTACTGTACCTATAGGGTTTTTTTAAACAATTATAATTGCAAGTCTTGATCTTGCTTGACCAGCTGTTAGCAGCTAACTGTTAACAGTCCCCATGGGCCCCAGCTTTATTCATTTTTTTCAGGCAAACCGTCAGTTTCTCAGTGTCTGAACTACAATTTTAAGCAGCAATGAAGAAGTTGCCCCAAGAAGCGGTAAATGCCCCATCCCTGGAAGCATTCCAGGCTCAGGTTAGATGGGGCCCTGAGCAACCTGATCAAAAGGATAGCAAAGTGCTGCAGTGTGTCCCTAGGAGGCCACAAAGTTGGTGAAGATTTTAGAGGGGAAGCTGTCTGAGGAGCAGCTAAAGTCACTTGGTCTCTTTGGTGTCGAGAGCAGAGGACTGAGTGGAGGCATCCTTGCAGTCCCCAGCTTCCTCACAGCGGGAGGAGGAGGAGCAGGGCTCTGATGACCAGTGATAGGTGCCAAGGGAAAGGCAGGAAGATGTGCTAGGGGAGGTTTAGGTGGGATATAAGCAAGAGTTTCTTCAGCCGAAGGGTGGTGGAGCACAGGAACAGGTCTCCCAAGGAAGCAGTCATGGCCCCAAGCCTGACAACATTCAAGAAGCATTTGGACAGCACCTGCAGACCCAGGGGGTGAACGTTGGGGTTGTCCTATGCAGGGACAGGGAGGTAATTCTCCCTCTGGACTCGGCAGTGGTGAGACCGCACCTTGACTACTGTGTTCAGTTCTGGGCCCCTCAGCACAAGAAGGATGTTGAGGCTCTGGAGCGAGTCCAGAGAAGAGCGACAAAACTGGTGAAGGGGCTGGAGAAGAAGCCTTAGGAGGAGCGACTGAGAGAAGTGGGGCTGCTTAGCCTGGAGAAGAGGAGGCTGAGGGGAGACCTTATTGCTCTCTAAAATGACGTGAAAGGAGGCTGTGGAGGTGGGTGCTGGCCTCTTCTCCCAAGTGCCAGGGGACAGGACAAGAGGGAATGACTTCAAGCTCCAGCAGGGGAGGCTCAGGCTCGACAGAAGGAAAACACATTTCATGGAAAGGGTCATTTGGCAGAGGAACAGTCTGCCCAGTGATGTGGTTAACTCGCTTTCCCTGGAGGTGTTTAAGTTGTGGGTGGATGAGGTACTGAGGGGCATGCTTTAGAAATTGCTGGGAATGGTTGGACTTGATTCCCTCTTGGTCTCTTCCAACCTGGTTGTTCTATGATTTTCTATGAAAACATTTTTGAGATTAGGAGGCAGGTACGGGTAGTTAGGTACGAAGCATTCGTTACGTACCAGCTCTGGCTGTTTTCTGAGGCCTGCAGTTCTGATTTAGACAGTCAAGTTCTGAGGCAAGAAATGAGAAAATGTTGAGATGGAAACTGACCCTTTGACTGACTCTTACACCATCCAGTGGCTCAACATCAGGATCAGTTGTCTTCAGGACAAGTTCTCTTCAGGACCACAGGGCAGTAGCACTCAGAGAGAAAAAGAGAGAGAGAAAGTGACAGAGAGAGAAAAAAAAAAAGGAAAGAGGAGGTAAGATTTTTACTTATTGCAGGCAGTTCTCAAGCGTACACAACCTTTGCCAGTGTTAATTATTACACTATTAGGGTCAACTTCAGGACCAACCTTAAAATGGCAAACCTTTTGGTCAGTGTCTAGGCAAAAATCTTGTGTTCTGATGGTGTTACTTTCACAAATAAATCCTAGTTGTTCCCGCACAATGTAGGACTCCAGGTCTACTCTTTGCCATTTATAATTCACCTTTTGGGCCCGTGCTCTATGCTCGAAAGGACAGAGCATAGTTCCATTGTGCTTCAAGCCTAATGTGAAAACAGGAGAAATCAGGGCTACTAAAGCATTTGGAATGGTTAACACATATGCTGTGACAGTGCTCTTAAGAGGGTCATAGGTAAAAATTAACCAACTTCCACCAAGACTGGAGGTTCTTTTCAAAATCCTTAGCATTAGCTCAAATTATTTTTCAGATTTCTGTAGGAGAAATACATTCTTCAGCTTCTCTAATGATCAATGCTGCCACTGATTGCATCCACAATTAAGCCTGGATGCAACTGAGAGCCAAAGAAATATTACTTTGAACTGCACCAAATGTGTCTAGAATTAGTTCCTGATCTTTTATGTTCGTTTTTCCCATTTTGGTAATACGTTGGAGAGCGGCCACTGCTGCGTTCCCAAAGACAAAAGGGAAGCTTGTAAAGGCTGTTGTATTTTTGCCAAATCAAAAGTTGTAGCAGCTCATTTGTTCAACAATACCTCTGAATCGATGCTATTCAGAAGCCCCAGTCCGCTTCCCAAAAGACCAGTCAGGTCTCTCAATATTCGTCTTTGAGAAGATCTATGTAACCAGGTGGTCCACCCCTCAGAAGAGGTGTGTAAGAAGGGAGAACAGGCAGGTTGAATGTCTCAAACATAATTTTGCATCAACAATTGAACCCTTTTAAGACACCAGTCTGGTTTAAATAACACTTGTTGGTGACTGGTGTTTCCAATTCCAAATGGGCCAACCTCATCAATCATTGGTCCAACTTTTGATTTGGGAGGAACCGTAGGTGTTAAAACTTCTATCCCTTCAGGTCACAAACTTCCCTGTGCACCCCTGCAGAACCTCAGTCTTCAGGGAGTTCCCATCACAAGATGGGAAGCGCACACCGTTCATCTGGGCAGCTCATTGCTATCCTTGAGCTTTCCCTGCTTTTCTCCCATTTCTTTTTATGTCACCGGACAGAAGGGTTTCAGTTTTGGTTCCCTTTTTCATCTAGTCATGACTGCTGACCCTTTTGTTCAGGTAGGACTTGAGAATCATAGCACGGTTTGGGCCGGAAGGGACCTCCAATAGCATCTAGTTCCAAACCCCTGCCCTGGGCAGGGACATCCCATTAGATCAGGCTGCCCAAGGCTCCATCCAACCTGAATTCAGCTTTTCTCTGTGAGGCGTACTTTTCTACTCTCTTAATATTTCCTATAACGCTCCTTGGATTATTTCCTCTCTTGCTGCAGCCTTGATGCCCTGTGCCTGCTTTAGCTGGATGCAGCAGCCTGGTGCCAGCTTTAATGGCTGTCACAGAATCACAGAATCACAGAACAACCAGGTTGGAAGGGACCCATCGGATCTTCTAGTCCAACCATTCCTATCTAACACTAAACCAAGTCTCTCAAGACCTCATCCACCCGTGTCTTAAACACCTCCAGGGAAGGTGAATCAACCACCTCCCTGGGCAGCCTGTTCCAATGCCCAATGACCCTCTGCGTGAAAAACCTCCTCCTAATCTCCAGCCTAAACCTACCCTGGCGGAGCTTGAGGCCATTCCCTCTCGTCCTGTCCCCTGGCACTTGGGAGAAGAGGCCAGCTCCCTCCTCTCCACAACCACCTTTCAGGTACTTGTAGAGAGTAATGAGGTCTCCCCTCAGCCTCCTCTTCTCCAGGCTAAACAACCCCAGCTCTCTCAACCGCTCCTCATAGGGTCTGTTCTCTAGCCCCTTCACCAGCCTCGTTGCTCTTCTCTGGACTTGCTCCAGAGCCTCAACATCCTTCTTGTGGTGAGGGGCCCAGAACTGGACACAATATTCAAGGAGCGGCCTCACCAGTGCTGAATACAGAGGGAGAATCACCTCCCTGGACCTGCTGCTCACACCGTTTCTGATACAAGCCAGGATGCCATTGGCCTTCTTGGCCACCTGGGCACAGTGCTGGCTCATGTTCAGTCAGCTGTCGACCAACACCCCCAGGTCCCTCTCCTCCTGGCAGTTTTCCAGCCAGGCTTCTCCCAGTCTGTAGCTCTGCATAGGGTTGTTGTGCCCCAAGTGCAGGACCCGGCATTTGGCCGTGTTAAACCTCATGCCATTGGACACTACCCAGCGGTCCAGCCTGTCCAGGTCCCTTTGCAGAGCCTCCCTACCCTCCAGCAGATCGACACTTGCACACAGCTTTGTGTCATCTGCAAACTTGCTAAGGGTACCCTCAATGCCCTCATCCAGGTCATTGATGAAGACTTTGAACAGGACTGGACCCAGCACTGAGCCCTGGGGAACACCACTTGTCACTGGCCTCCAGCTGGACTTAACACCATTTCCCACCACTCTCTGGGCCCGGCCATCCAGCCAGTTTTCTACCCAGGAGAGTGTGTGTCTGTCCAGGCCAGAGGCTGACAGTTTCCGCAGCAGAATGCTGTGAGAAACTGTGTCAAAGGCTTTGCTGAAGTCCAGAAAGACCACATCCACAGCCTTTCCTTCATCCAGCAGCCGAGTGACTTTGTCATAGAAGGCGATCAGGTTGGTTTGGCAGGACCTGCCTCTGGTAAACCCATGTTGACTGGGCCTGATCACCCGGTTCTCTTGCAAGTGCTTCATGATAGCACTCAAGATCACCTGTTCCATGACTTTCCCTGGCACTGAGGTCAGACTGACTGGCCTGGAGTTCCCGGGATCCTCCCTGCTACCCTTCTTGTAAATGGGAACTACATCAGCCAGCCTCCAGTCCAGAGGTACCTCCCCAGTCTTCCAGGACTGCTGGAAGATGATGGAAAGGGGTTTGGCCAATACATCCGCCAGCTTCCTCAAAACCCTAGGATGTATCCCATCTGGCCCCATGGACTTGTGGGTGTCCAGCTGGCCAAGCAAGGCTCTGACCACCTCCTCTTGGACTATGGGAGCCTCATATTGCTCCTCTGTTTCCCGGGTATCTACACAGAGGGAACAGCTTTCTTTACAATTAAAGACTGAGGCAAAGAAGGCATTAAGTACCTCAGCCTTCTCCTCGTCCCCTGTCACTGCTGTTCCCTCTGAGTCCAAAAGGGACTGTATGGTCTCCCTTGTCCTCCTTTTACTGTTAATATACTTATAAAAAGATTTTTTATTGTCTTTTGCTGACTTAGCTAATCTGATCTCTAGCTCGGCCTTAGCCCCTCTGATTTTTTCCCTACATAGCCTCGCTTCCCTCCTGTAGTCCCCCCAAGAGGCCTGTCCCCCCTTCCAGAGCCTATAAACCTTCCTTTTTTTTCTAATTTGACTCAAGATTTCCCTACTTAACCAAGCTGTTTTTTTTCCTCTGCCGGCCTTTTTTCCAGAACACGGGGATGGCTTTCTCCTGAGCTGCCAGGATCTCCTTTTTGAGGAACTCCCAGCCCTCATGGGCTCCCTTGCCCTCAAGTGCTGTCTCCCAGAAGACTTTGCCAACCAGCCTTCTAAACAGTTCAAAGTCTGCCCTCTGAAAATTTAGTGCAACCGTCCTGCTTAGCACCCTCATCACTTCACCTAGAACAGAAAACCCTATCATCTCATGATCACTAAGAGCTAGGCGACCCCCCTACTCTCACATCCCCCACAAGCCCCTCTCTGTTGACAAACAGCAAGTCCAGGAGGGCACCTTCCCTCGTAGGTTCATTCACCAGCTGTGCAAGGAAGTTGTCTTCCACGCACTCCAGGAACCTCCTAGACTGCTTTCTTTCTGCTGTGTTGTACTTCTCTCCATCAGGGAGATTGAAGTCTCCCACAAGGACAAGAGGCACTGACTTGGAGATTGACCCCAACTGTTTAAAGAAGATCTCATCAGCTGCTTCTCCTTGGCTGGGTGGCCTGTAACAGACTCCCATCACAAAGTCTCCCTTCTTATGGGCTCCCTTGATCTTAACCCACAGGCACTCAATCTCCTCATCGCCACAGTCCATCTCGGAGGTGTCCAAGTCCTCCCTTACAAAGAGGGCTACTCCACCCCCTCTCCTACCCTTTCTATCCCTCCTGAAGAGTTTATACCCCACCATACCCGAACTCCAGTTATAAGAGTCATCCCACCACGTTTCCGTGATGGCAACGACATCAAAGGCACCTTGCCCTACAACGGCTTCCAGCTCTTCCATCTTGTTCCCCATGCTGCGTGCATTGGTGTAAATGCACTTCAGCTGAGTAGCAGAGCCTTCAGCCCTCCTAGAGGGGACTACTCCTCCTGGAGTAGTTGATGCCAGAATATCTATATCTCCCTTGTTGAGCGAGGCTGCATTCTCCCCCGCTACCTGTATGGTGACGCGCTGGTGGTCCTCACCAGCACGCCCCCTCCTAAACTCCAGTGGCCTACATCCAGGCACGCGGTTGTCTAGCCTGGACTGGATCCCCTCCCCCTTCACACCCAGTTTAAAGCTCTATTTATGAGCTTAGCTAGGTTTTTAGCAAGGGCCTTAGCCCCACTAGGAGACCCACGTGTCCCAACCTTTGCACCCATGTCAGGGGGTGCACGAACCACTCCGTGGTCAAAGAACCCAAAACCCTTTTCCTCGCACCAGGTTCCGAGCCAGGCATTAATTGAGTCCTTCTTAGTGTCCTGTGGGTCTGCTCCATGTATCCTGGGGATGGAGCAGAACACCACCTGTGCCCCTGAGCCCTCCATCGTCTTCCCAAGGGCCCTGAAGTCTTTTTTGATGTCCTTTGCCTTTCTGTTGGCTAGGTCATCATTACCAGTCTGGACTACTACCAGAGGGTAGTAGTCCATCTCATGGATCAGGGAGGGGAGTTTCCCAGCTACTTCCAGCCCTGATGCCCCTGGTAGGCAGCAGACCTCCCTGTGGAGCGGGTCAGGTCTGCAAATGGGTCCCTCCGCTCCTTTGAGGAGGGAGTCCCCTACAACAATCACCCTCCTCTTCTTCTTTGTGGAGGAGGTTGTGATTTTTTTCTTAGCAGAGGTTGTTGTGATTTTCTTCTGAGGACTGTGTAGCCTAGGAAAGGATACTAGGCTATGATGACCACCATCCTCAGGACTAGTTTCCTCCTGGAGCACCCGGTACTTGTTCGCCAAGTCATTTAGCACTATTGGTTAATACTGGAATAGACATGTTTAGACTTGTTTTACTTATGTCAGTATTCTTGTGTTTTCGTTCTAGGCCTACCGGATGCAACCTTCAATTATATCCTTTGATAAGATTGATGGTCTTGCTCCTGTGTGTTCCAGCAAACAAGGCCAGGTTTACAGGTAGGGCATTTTTGACATCTGTATAGAAACTGTTTGATCCTTGTGGAAAGACCACAACCTATTTTAACTGTATGTGACACATTAATTTATGCTGAAAATTAGTTATTCAATGCTACTAAGTTTCAGATGATTCTTAAACAGGACCACAGTGTGCTTTGTCCTGAAGGTTTGATGGGCCCAGAGGGATTTTTAGATAATGCACAATTTTGTCAGTGAAATGTACAGCGTGTAGATTGCACGGGAGAGTGATTTGTTAGGATTGTGGAGCTGGGAAGAGAGGGAATCATAGAACAACCAGGTTGGAAGGGACCCATCGGATCTTCTAGTCCAACCATTCCTATCAAACACTAAACCAAGTCCCTCAAGACCTCATCCACCGGTGCCTTAAACACCTCCAGGGAAGGTCAATCAACCACCTCCCTGGGCAACATATTCCAATGCCCAATGACCCTCTGTGTGAAAAACTTCCTCCTAATCTCCAGCCTAAATCTCCCCCTGGTGGAGCTTGAGGCCATTCCCTCTTGTCCTGTCCCCTGGCACTTGGGAGAAGAGGCCGGCTCCCTCCTCTCTACAACCTCCCTTCAGGTAGTTGGAGAGAGTAATGAGGTCTCCTCTCAGCCTCCTCTTCTCCAGCCTAAACAACCCCAGCTCTCTCAGCCGCTCCTTATAGGGCCTGTTCTCCTGCCCCTTCACCAGCTTTGTGGCTCTTCTCTGGACTCGCTCCAGAGCCTCAATGTCCTTCTTGTGGTGAGGGGCCCAGAACTGGACACAGTATTCAAGGAGCGGCCTCTCCAGTGCCGAGTACAGAGGGAGAATAACCTCCCTGGACCTGCTGCTCACACCATTGCTGATACAAGCCAGGATGCCATTGGCCTTCTTGGCCACCTGGGCACACTGCTGGCTCATGTTCAGTCAGCTGTCGACCAACACCCCCAGGTCCCTCTCCTCCTGGCAGTTTTCCAGCCAGGCTTCTCCCAGTCTGTAGTTCTGCATAGGGTTGTTGTGCCCCAAGTGCAGGACCCGGCATTTGGCCGTGTTAAATCTCATGCCATTGGACACTACCCAGCGGTCCAACCTGTTTAGGTCCCTTTGCAGAGCCTCCCTACCCTCCAGCAGATAAGTACTTCCCCACAGCTTTGTGTCATCTGCAAACTTGCTAAGGGTACCCTCAATGCCCTCATCCAGGTCATTGGTGAAGACACTGAACAGGGCTGGACTCAGCACTGATCCCTGGGGAACCCCACTTGTCACTGGCCTCCAGCTGGATTTAACACCATTTACCACCACTCTCTGGGCTCTGCCATCCAGCCAGTTTTCTACACTGGAGAGTGTGCGCCTGTCCAGGCCAGAGGCTGACAGTTTCCGTAGCAGAATGGTGTGAGAAACTGTGTCAAAGGCTTTGCTGAAGTCCAGGAAGACCACATCCACAGTCTTTCCCTCATCCAGCAGCCGAGTCACTTTGTCTATGAGATCTCTGCAGCATCATCAATGATGTTCCCCAAGAGGAACAAATGTTTATTAGAGACAACTGTCAATTTCTTCTGTAAAACATTGAGCTTCCAGCAAAGGACAATAACTATTCGCTCAGTAACAGACAATGTGTTGATGCTTTATCTTACTGAATGGCCAAACTCCATACTAAAATCTGCTACTGAGATCTAGCAAGTAGGGAGAAAACATTAGGTGGTATTTAACCTTGTTTTGAATATCCATGTTGTCCAGGAACATTAGTTACTTTTTATGCTGTTTGGTGACTTTTGATGTCAACAGTGAAACCCAGAAGAGAGGAGGGGATTTTGTCCGTTAGTGGAAAAGTATTAAAGTTACTTATTCAAAAACACGGGCAGAGTCCAATCTGCAGAGTCATTAAAACAGAGGATTTCTTCAATTTCTATGGAAATAATTGAGCTGTCTTTGTAGTCTCTTCCTTTTTGGCCTCCTTAATCAAATTGTGACGAATAATGGGTTATGAGTTTTAAGAACAGGAAGCGTCCTGAGAAAATCCCACCTATAAATATTAAGTATGCCATTTAATCAGCGTCATCCGTTGTGGAAGGGCTTGAGGTACTTTGCATACTTGATATGCTAAGTCCAAAAGTAGTGACCTGCTGTTAATTTAAGAATGAATTTAAGACAGTGAACATTTAAGAGTGTAAAAAGGCAACAGTACTACTTGTTTTCTGCCACTGTTATATACACACACAGAAACACAGGTATATCTATTTATCTATTTATTAACAAGGCAATTCCAAGCTCTTCAAGGAGACTTGCTATACCTAAATCTATAAGCTAACTACGGATACAAAACAGACAAGGTTGTCTGTTCTGCCCCTCAAACCTTTCCAGCCCACGGGTACTGCAGGAGCTCCCGCAGCATTTTAAAGATTGCCATCAGCTTCTGGCGTGGAAACAAACAGGCCGTAGCGCTGGTGGTCTGCACTGGCTTCTGAAGGGTCGCTGAGGTGAGCGCTGGCAGTGGGGTCGGTGCAGGCCTTCCTGCTGGCTGCAGCTTTGTCTGTGCCAGGATCCAGTTGAAGAAATGCCGAGTGGAGACGTAGACCCCCGGCCGACGGGCTCTGGCGCAGCCTCTGCCCCAGCTGGTCACTCCCACCAGCCAGAAGTGCTCAGCGCGTGGATCCCGACAGACGAGAGGACCACCACTGTCTCCCTGCAGTGGAGGAGAGAGGATGAAGGGGACGTTGGGGGCCTCTGTGGGTGTGAGACCTGGCTCCTGCTCTCTCCCAGAGCAGTGTTCCGTGCGCAGAAAGGCTCTGCTCTGGTGCCGGAGGCAGCGAGACCTCTTCTGGGAGGGGGCTGCTTTGGGGGTGTTTGGGCAGCCGTGCTGGGGCTGCCTGCACTGCTGGGTCTCGTCTCCCGCTCCTACCTGGCAGGTGTCGATGCCGCCCTGTGGATATCCAGCACACAGGTTGTGCTGGTGGATGGCCCCGCGGTACCAGCCGCTGCCGTTGCAGACGCGAGTGTCGATGAGTTGGACCTGAGCCTCCTGGAGCATGTTGTTTGGTGCTTGAGCTAGGAGTATAGGCAGGAAGGAAGAGTCAGCAGTGTGTTGCTGGTTGTCCTGCATTGCTTGGGGGAGCTCCTTCCCTTGGATTTGCCTTTGCCTCAGCAGAGGCATCTCAGAAGCGCATCCCTCCCGTCTGGCCCTGGGGAAGGGGTCAGACTCGTCTCCCCCGAACAGACATCCTGGCAGGCTGACGCTGCCTTTCACCTCTGCTTTTAGGAAGCCCGACCTTTCTCTGCATTCGGGAGGGGAGTACTTCTTTTCAGGAGCTTACCTCCCTCGGCAGTGGCACCCCAACCGCCCACGTAGCAGGTGGTCAGCTGGGAAACTTTGAGAGACGGTTGAGGTATGCAGGCCAGCTGCACGTGGACGTTGCACTCAACGGGCCGATCCAGTTCCAGCAAGGCGATGTCATTGCTCTGGGAGATGTTATTGTACTGATCGTGGACCACGAGCCGCTTTATCTTGCGCACTTGAGCCTCGGGACCCAGGTGACGTAGCTGGGTTGCACCGGCAACCACACGCCATGCCTCAATGTTCCTGTGAGGCAAAGGGAAAGAGGGTTTTGAGGAGTGGAGCCACATGCTGCAGCAGCTCGGCTGTCGGCTGCCTTCTCCTTTGCAGGGGAGAGAGGGAAGCAGTGGTGCAGAGAGCGCAGCTGCCCCAGTATGCCTCAGGCCTGAGAACCATCGAGCTGGAGGCTGACAGGAGGCAGTGGCAGGAACCCAGCCTTCTCCTGAGCCATCTCTCTATTGGGCTGGGAGGGCCTGGGAGTGCTGTGAGGAAACGGGGTGCCGGTGTGCCACGGTGCTGCAGGCTGGGCACCTGCCAGCGTGATGAGGATGTCCCTGTTCCCTGGAGCTCCTGACCTGGCCTTGATTAAGCAGTGAGCGGCTGTAAGGACCCACTTTGGGCCGATGAGGGTCCCTCCACAAACGTGCCACGTGCCGGCTGCCCAGGGGCTCTGGATGCTGACAATCCAGGGCCAGGCCCCGGCCTGGGCATCTCTGCCTCCAACAACACGTGACATGCTGTAGCCATGATCCATCAGGCGGAGTCCGCAGGTCCTGTGGAGACCAGAAACTCGTGACTGTCCTACTCAGTGCCTCTAGGATTCCTTTAGCCCCACAGAGGAATTGTGCCAGTGGTGTGGGTGCTGGCGGGGACCAGCGCCTCCCACCCGGTGAAGGTCGGGGGAGCTCTGATGTGTCCACAAGGGACAAGCAGGCACCCTCCAGCGAACCCCAGCAGAACCGATCCTGTTCCCTCCCTGAACCTGAGACCACTCACTCGCAGGTGTCACCTGTGCCCTGCACGCACTGGTACAGAGACAGCAGGACAAGGACGAGCAGCACACGCATGGTGCCAGCGACACGTGACACCACAGTGACTGAAAGCTTGTTGCCACCAGGACAACAGCCGACAGACTGCCTGCAGTGCTCCTGCTGCCCACAGAGCCCTCGGCCCCTGTCTGATGTCACAGAGGTGCTGGTTGTGGGCACGGGGCATGTCAGGTTTGGTGAGGGGGTGCAATGTGGGGTGTTACAATTGGGAGAGGAGATGGGGTGTTGGGCAGTTTCTCTCAAGGTTGAATTGATGCCATTTTTCCCAAGTGACCAGTCGCAGCGTGTCTGCGTAAGAGGATCCTGTGGCCTCTTCTGCCCAGGCACAGGATAGGTGGAGAAACCCTGTGTAAACCAGCACCGTCTGCATTAAATCTTTGGATCGGTTGCATGTGATGCATGTGTTTTACTGATTTAGTGTTTAAACCAAAGCAAGAATAAGATAGAGCATTGGGATGAGCTGGCCTCTCTTCCCAAGTGACAGGTGACAAGGCAAGAGGGAATGGCCTCAAGCTCCGCCAGGGAAGGTTCAGGCTGGACATCAGAAAAAGAATTCTTCACTTAAAGTAGCATTGGGCACTGGCAGATGCTCCCCAGGGACAAAAGACATCAAATAGATAGTATAGGGCTCATTAATCTCACGTTCTTGCATGTACTGAGATCAGAAGATAGGAGTCAAAGCTAGACAAATTCAATCTTTCTCTATGAGGATAACTAGCCATTAGAACTGGTCATTGAGGGGATGTGATAGATTTAGCATTACTTCAAACATTTATAATCAATATCTTTTTATAAGATATACCTTAGTCCAGCTACAGTCTGCTGTCTTGATGTAGAACCAACAGTGTAGCTGGGATTCATGCTTCAGGGATTGCAGGAGAATGTGGGAAGCCTGTGTGATGTCCAATTCTCCTTTTTACACAAAGTGTTTTAGTTTCTGATAAACATAACTTGGCTCATTATCTGGTTTTACTGTTTGAGGTACTCTCAGTGCCATTATAGCTGCATACATGTGTTTTATCATGTGTTTTGCAGACTCCCCGGTCTAAGCTGTGGCTCCTAAAGCTGTATTTTGTGCATCAGATAGAAAGATTTGTTCGGGGGTCATTTTAAACTTTAGCAACAAAGCAAATTGCCCAATTATTTCCAATTTTCCAGGCTGAAGTTAGGTTGATGACTCTTTGTTCCAATAAGTGTATCAGCTATGATGGTGAAATATACAAAAGCCACATTTTTTACTTCTTTTCATAGAATCATAGAACAACAAGGTTGGAAGAGACCCATCGGATCATCGAGTCCAACCATTCCTATCAAACACTAAACCATGTCCCTCAGGACCTCATCTACCCATGCCTTAAACACCTCCAGGGAAGGTGAATCAACCACCTCCCTGGGCAGCCTATTCCAATGCCCAATGACCATCTGTGTGAAGAACTTCCTCCTAATCTCCAGCCTAAATCTCCCCTGGTGGAGCTTGAGGCCATTCCCTCTCATCCTGTCCCCTGGCACTTGGGAGAAGAGGCCAGCTCCCTTCTCTCTACAACCTCCTTTCAGGTAGTTGGAGAGAGTAATGAGGTCTCCTCTCAGCCTCCTCTTCTCCAGGCTAAACAACCCCAGCTCTCTCAGCCGTTCCTCATAAGGCCTGTTCTCCAGACCCTTCAACAGCTTCGTGGCTCTTTTCTGGACTCGCTCCAGAGCATCAACGTCCTTTGTGTAGTGAGGGGCCCAGAACTGAACACAGGATTCAAGGAGCGGCCTCACCAGTGACAAGTACAGAGGGAGAAGAACCTCCCTGGACCTGCTGCTCACACCATTGCTGATACAAGCCAGGATGCCATTGGCCTTCTTGGCCACCTGGGCACACTGCTGGCTCATGTTCAGTCGGCTGTTGACCAACACCCCCAGGTCCCTCTCCTCCTGGCAGTTTTCCAGCCAGGCTTCTCCCAGTCTGTAGTTCTGCATAGGGTTGTTGTGCCCCAAGTGCAGGACCCGGCATTTGGCCGTGTTAAACCTCATGCCATTGGACTCAGCCCAGTGGTCCAACCTGTTTAGGTCCCTTTGCAGAGCCTCCCTACTCTCCAGCAGATCGACACTTGCACACAGCTTTGTGTCATCTGCAAACTTGCTAAGGGTACCCTCAATGCCTTCATCCAGGTCTCATGACTTGTTCTATTTTGCGAACTGTGCCCAAAACATACAATGAATAAATGCCCAAACCACTTCAAAACCAAAGAAAAACTCCAATAGACTGAAGGATGTCTTTTTAAATCTGAAGCAAACTGTCACCATTCCCCCCAAGCCGCTTGCGAAGTTCTCGCTGGTCATAGGGAGCCATCACCTTCCCCCCCCAAGCCACTCCACAACCTCTGCGCCGGTCGGTGCTAGCCTAGCAGGGGGACTTATGGGGGAGCAGAGCCACTGTATGTTCCAGCAGGTGAGTTGGTATCTTCTGCCTGTTTATTCCCTGACAAATGTGAATAGAGTGGAGGTGTGAAGTGCCTGTTCTCACTGAACAAGTGAAATGGTGAAGGACAGGGAGCAGCTGTACTGTGTGACTGGTGAGTAGCTCTTCTCTTTAGATGCTTATGAGTGTCTGGTCTTCACCAAGGATATAACCAAGGATGAAACCATGGCCATCCAGGGCTGCTAGTGCAAGGTCTTGCAGCCTGAGAAAAAGAAATATTCTTGGCTGCTGTAAAGCTATCGTCCCTAATAAAATGAAAAGGAATATGACTTGCTTACTGTACAGCTAACCTCTTGCTCACATCCTGCTCAGGTAGTGTCAGGAGGGGAGGCCTCCATAGTGCCTGGGCTCAAGAGCTCTTTGCCATTCTAGCATAAATATTAGAGGTGGCCAACACCTTCTGATTAAGGAGGAGCATCTTTCAAGCCATTGCTGAGCTTTTGATAGCCTCACTGGGCAAGTGGCATCTCAAGACTGGGAGTAGTGGTGATGACAGTAGATTCCTAAGATACTCAGGGGAACTGCCCTTGAATGGTAAATAGGAATGCAACAAATGAGATGTGTCTAGAAATCTGCATATATCAATATTAAGATTAATTACCAGTTTTCTGCACTGTGTGCTGCTGGGTCATATTTGTGAGACTCTCCTCGTTGCAGAATTGCAGACTTCCTCATGCACGAATCAAGAGGGGGACAGCAGTAAATGCAGTGCATGAGTGACATCTAAAGTCGTATTGGGGTAACACAGGCTGTTGTGAAGCTGAAAAGAAGCATTTTGTTCCACGATGACAGCTATTTTTCTGTTTTAGTAATTAACTAGCCCCAGCTTATTGCCCAGCAAAAGGGAATGTGCTCTCCTTCTCCTCCTTTATTAGCCAAATTAGCTTTTTTTGCCAAATAAACCTTCACAATGGAAGCATAAGCCATCTGTGATATAAATTTCCACCCCCAGTGGATCTATGATCCAATAAAAAAATATGCAAGTCTTTAATCAGCGTGAAAGGGAAAAACATATGATTTTTCTTTGAATAACTCATGGAGGAATTTTCCCCTTATGCATCTGCCTGATGTCCATTCATGTCATGTCCATTCATGTCATGTCCATTCAGGCAATGTATAACAGAGAGGGTAAGAAAAGGGCATCCAGTATTGTTACTTTTGCTGTGTAAGTTTGGCACTTTTTTTTTTTTTTTTTTGAGATGAAGTGGAGGAAACATCCAAATCAAACCCAAAAAGTGTGAGGCTGATCTGACTCTGTCATGCAGGCATCTGGTACCATGGAGCATCCAGGTGTCCAGGGACAACGAGCAACTACACAGCCACAGCAGGAAAGAGCTTTTCAGTTTAGCTCTGCAGGGAAGAAAGTACTGCCTTAACGTGGAGTAGGTCTGTATTGCCTCACGCGAATAAGAGTCCTATGTTCCTCCAGGGATCCAACCATGCTGCAGAGCCTCGTAACTCCATTGTGCCCACAAAGAGTCAGAGGGAATAGCTGGTAACTGTGGTACTGCTCGAGTCCTGTCTGACATGTGGAACCAACTGGAGGAGTGTATCAGACTAACCTGCACCCAGAGATTTTGCTGCTTTTGTATTAGCACTTCCAGTCTCAGACTCATTAGTAATTTAATGATCTTCTTTTGTACTTAATTGCAAGTTTTCACTCCATAATTTGATGAAGTGCAGAGCCTCAGTGCAGAGAAGGCGCTTTGAGTAGATGGGGAGGAAGGCTTTAGTATCAGACTAACCTGAATGTGGTTGTGATTGGACAGAAGTAGCTCTGGTCAACAACTACTACTCCTCGTACCCCAGTGTACACTCACAGCTCTTTAGACAGAATGAATTCTATCGCCTTTGTTGTGGTAGGTGAGATTTAAATAATGGACTTTGCTTGCAGGCCTTTCTGTACTGGCAAAAGTGTTCCACTATTGAAACAATGATCTATAAAAGTAAGTACAGTCTTGTAAGTGACTTCCACATGCCTGGCGCTGACCCACATTAATCTGCTTTAATGCAGCATTTTCACTTCGCTTTATGGGAGTCTGATAAGTCATTCACTGCAGGAGGTGGGCACCAGGGAGAGGCAAGAAAGGGGAATTTGGATTTGCTGAAAAAGTGTTTTCTTTGTAGATTTGAAAGCTCACATCTATGGGCTGTGTTCCCCTTTTGAGTGATTTCTATGAAAGTCTCTGATAATCTTTTTTTTTTTTTTTTTTCCTTGGAAATTCAGTATATACCATAAACTTCTGGGGCAAAAATATGCACAGGCACCCAGAGAAACTGCCAGGTATGAACCCCTGGAGATCCTGCCCACTCTGAGCTCCCCAAGGTCCCTTTCTTTGGTTTCCTTCCCTTCCTTATATAATGAAGATAATGGTTCTTTTCTGATTGTTTTTTTTTACCTGTCGTTAAAGTGGACTTTGGCATTACCTACAGAATTGATATTTTTTCACCTGTGCTATAAACCCAAGTGATTTCCAGAGGAATGGGTTAATTCACATCCTAGCATGATAGAAAGTTTCCTTGCTGCCAGTAACTGTCTTGTCCTGGGAATGAGAAATTCAACAATCCTGGACCTCTGATTTCAAGCTGTTTTTTTCATGCCATAAGCCAGTACTCCCTCGAGTCACCTTAACCTCCAGCATAACACACAGATGGGTCAGGAAATGGCTTGGTTTTTAGGTCACTGATATCCAATTGATTCTGACTCTGCAAACGACGTGTTCTTACTTTCTGAGATAAAAGAGGAGCACAGGTTTTATGCTCTGACTTCTCCCCTGCTGTGCTGTGAGGCCAGGCTTGATATCCTGAGTTGCTCTGTGAAGCAATGAAGCAAGAGTGATTGCTTCAGCCACATGCTGGAGACCTAATCCCCCTTCTGAATCCCAGAGGCAATTTGCAAACCCTTCACCACAAAGATCCTGACTTTCTGCCACTGTCTTGCTTTGCAGTTATTTCTGCCATGTCAGAGGCCTGAAGAGCATCAGAAGGGTAGCACTTCAAGCATAACTTTTGCTGATAAAAATATAACAGAGGATTAGGTTTAAATGAAGGTACACTGGTCATTAGGACAGTAAATTTGCTTAATTTCTACAGGTGGGGACAAAGGTGTATCAATTCACAATCTTGCTTGTTGACTTTTCTTTCTCTGCTTTGCAGAATAACTCATTAATATCTAGTTTTTTCTCTGCAAGAATCAGATCAGCCTCATCTCCTGTGTGATCAATTGCTCAAAACCTTGACAAAAGTCCCTTTCCATCATTCTTGAACAGTCTGAGTAGGTGTTTAAGCTAGGCTTTTAAATATTTTTTAGCCCACTTGGCCCAAAACTGTACATAGGATTTCAGTACAGAGGTTAAAGACCCTCCTTAATTCTGCTTATTACTTCATGCACCTAAGGTTTTCTTTAGCTGTGAAGGATTGCTCTGATCTCAATGTCCTTTGACTCTACTTTCCCAAACGTAGCTCCCCTGCTATAGGCATGGCCCAAATCCCTGTGTCCTTGTCCTTTCTGTAGGAATAAGCAGAATTAATTTGGAAAAAAACCAAATGTGTCAGGAAGGATGTACTTGGCCTTCCTGAAGCTACATATGTGAACTGACTGAGAGGGGAGACATGAAGGCTGAAGAACATCCATTGCCTCCCCCGGTGTGTCATTCCTGAGTGTAGCTGACTGCTGCACCTGAAGACCTGCTGACAGTCATGCAAGAAAAGGGGAATGTGATGGCACCTGAATGTGTGTGACCCAGATGTGGTTGCACGGTTGTGTGCAGCACTATGGGACATCTCCTGGTCTTAGAATAGAATCACAGAATAACCAGGTTGGAAGAGACCCACCGGATCATCGAGTCCAACCATTCCTATCCCTAAACCATACCCCTTAGCACCTTGTCCACCCACACCTTAAACACCTCCAGGGAAGGTGACTCAACCACCTCCCTGGGCAGCCTGTTCCAGTGCCCAGTGACCCCTTCTGTGAAATTTTTTTTTTCCTAATGGCCAGCCTGAACCTCCCCTGGTGGAGCCCGAGGCAATTATCTCCTCTCCTGTCCTATGTCACCTGGGAGAAGAGGTTGAGCACCTCCAATTCCTCATGCTAATGCCGCATTTGCTGACAGAAAAATCAATAGGTGACACAGAGTTGCTGCAGAGCATCTCACATGCAGAAACCAGCACAGACAGCAGCACTGCATCACTGTTTTATACTTGAGGGACAATTAATAGGACAACCATTTTAGGAGGAGTTCCCAGTCGTAGTGCATGAGGTGTGGAAGTCACAGTTTAATTACATTTAATTTAATGGTGATACTGTCACAGTAACAAGATAAATATGACCCTAACAAGAAATTACATTTAACAGTTCTTATAACATTCAGAGGTTTTACAAATGTGTTTTAGACAGCTGGAGCAGGCACAAGGAACTTGAAGCCGGGTTGCTAAACTAGGGGCAGATACAATGCTGATGATAGGAAATAGGAAGGAGATGACCATGAGGAGGAGGCGAGAAAGATTGGGCAGGGCTAGTTTTAGATCATCTGGAAGAAGTCATATCACACCTCTTACCTTCTCACTCAAGGTCAGGGGCAAGGAAGGATGTAAAATACACTTTCAAAACTTATATTTGAAACTCAAATTGCTTTGGGCAGTGTAAGTAACAAAGAATCCATGAATAGAGATTCCTCCTCAGGAGAGAATAGACAGAAGTTGTCTGAGATACTGCTGCAGCTAAGGAAGATCTTTGTTCTGTAAAACTAATAAAATCTGACATCATAGTTTCCTGTATCTCTAGTCCAATGATGCGAGTCTATCTTCAAATAAATATATTATTTCTTGCTTCAACCATATCAAATGATCAAGCTAGTTCATATTTTGTGAGGGAGTCTTTGGAACAGGTCTGCTGGTGCCTTACTGATTCTCTGATAACTGAGATACTGCTTTGATTTGTGGTGTCTAAATGGCACTAAGACGTGTGTCCACGTGAGCTCTGTAGCAGGGCTTAGTATGTAATGTAATGTCCGAGAAAGAAATGTCTTTTTGGTAACTTGCAATAGTTAAGCAAATGCGTTTATCCATGGAAGTAGTGAGGCTCATCTCTAACTGTCAAAGCCACCAGTTTGGCAAAAAATGTTTAGGTTTATAGGTGTTACTCTCTTTTCCAGATATTGAAAATGCATGACCTAAACTACAGCATTCCCCACCAAACATCAGTGTCCTTTTCATCCCTTCAATCCTTTGCAGGTCAGCAGCTTGCTGCTGTGATGACCCTTTGGAATACCTCATGGAAAGCTCCAAGTGCTTTTGCTCCAGAAGCACAGATGCTCTAGCCACTCCCTGCTAACATGTAGCTACACGAATCCTATGAGGTGTGGTTAAGGGGTGCCATTTCTGGAGCAGAGGTACTTGTCTCCATCCTTCAGTTATGCACCTACAACATTATTCAGAAGATGCAGTGCTCTTCAAAACGCATTGTTAGAGCCCTGCTTCATCATTTCAGGAAGATTCATTTTTGGAGGGTGATACACACTTTATTTAAATTAGAACTCATATCCACTTTTCATGCCTGAGGATCCATAATAAGAACAACGAGAGCTCCGAGGCACAAATAAGGGCACAAGGGAATTTCTCATCATGAAATTACCACAGAGGTTATTATTGACTATCTTTTGGCTTTCCTGATCATTAATGTTGTTCTGCTTCTCTGGATGGCTTATTGGCAAGGAGTGCTGTTAGCATCCTATGCAGCAAACACATGTGAGACGCAATATAAATGTAAAATGATTTAAGTGAGATGCTACTATTTAATGCAGGTTTGTGAGCTTGAAATGCCATGTAGGAATTTTTCTCTGAGAAAAGAAACAAAAATTGACCTAAAATGATGCATTTGTTTACCAACTGCATTACGCATCGTGACATCGCTTGCCCAACTGGACACCCACAAGTCTATGGGGCCAAATGGGATTCACCCTAGGGTATTGAAGGAGTTGGCGGATGTACTGGCCAAACCCCTTTCCATCATCTTCCAGCGGTCCTGGAAGACTGGGGAGGTACCTCTGGACTGGAGGTTGGCTGACGTAGTGCCCATCTACAAGAAGGGTCGCAGGGAGGACCTGGGGAACTCCAGGCCAGTCAGTCTGACCTCAGTGCCAGGGAAAGTCATGGAACAGGTGATCTTGAGTGCTATCATGAAGCATATGCAAGAGAACCGGGTGATCAGGCCCAGCCAACATGGGTTTACAAAAGGCAGGTCCTGCCAAACCAACCTGATCGCCTTCTATGACAAAGTCACTCGGCTGCTGGACGAGGGAAAGGCTGTGGATGTGGTCTTCCTGGACTTCAGTAAAGCCTTTGACACAGTTTCTCACAGCATTCTGCTACGGAAACTGTCACCTCTGGCCTGGACAGGAGCACACTCTCCTGAGTAGAAAACTGGCTGGATGGCCGGGCCCAGAGAGTGGTGGGAAATGGTGTTAAGTCCAGCTGGAGGCCAGTGACAAGTGGGGTTCCCCAGGGATCAGTGCTGGGTCCAGCCCTGTTCAATGTCTTCACCAATGACCTGGATGAAGGCATTGAGGGTACCCTTAGCAAGTTTGCAGATGACACAAAGCTGTGGGGAAGTACTTATCTGCTGGAGGGTAGGGAGGCTCTGGAAAGGGACCTAAACAGGTTGGACCGCTGGGTAGTGTCCAATGGCATGAGGTTTAACACGGCCAAATGCCGGGTCCTGCACTTGGGGCACAACAACCCTATGCAGAGCTACAGAGTGGGAGCAGCCTGGCTGGAAAACTGCCAGGAGGAGAGGGACCTGGGGGTGTTGGTCGACAGCCGACTGAACATGAGCCAGCAGTGTGCCCAGGTGGCCAAGAAGGCCAATGGCATCCTGGCTTGTACCAGAAATGGTGTTACCAGCAGGTCCAGGGAGGTTGTTTTGCCCCTGTACTTGTCACTGGTGAGGCCACTCCTTGAATCCTGTGTTCAGTTCTGGGCCCCTCACCACAAGAAGGATGTTGAGGCTCTGGAGTGAGTCCAGAGAAGAGCCACAAAGCTGGTGAAGGGACTGGAGAAGAGACCTTATGAGGAACAGCTGAGAGAGCTGAGGTTGTTTATCCTAGAGAAGAGGAGGCCGAGAGGTGACCTCATTACTCTCTATAACTACCTGAGGGGAGGTTGTAGAGAGGAGGGTGCTGGCCTTTTCTGCCAAGTGACTGGGGACAAGACAAGAAGCTCCACCAGGAGACATTATGACTGGATATCAGAAAAAAATTTACAGAAAGGGTCACTGGGCACTGGAACAGTCTTTCACAGGGAGGTGGTTGAGTCACCATCACTGAAGGTATTTAAAAGACAGGCAGATGAGGTGCTCAGGGACATGGTTTTCTGGCACATAGGAATGATTGGACTTGATAATCCAAGAGGTCTTTTCCAACTGGGTGATTCCATGATTCTAGGAAAGGTAAACTCATGCAGCTTGTTCAGCAGTGATGTGGGTCTGACCTCAGCCGTAGTTTACACTGCTTATGCAAATGCCGGAATGTGAATATTCTGACAGAGGTTGAGGGATATGCCAGGTCCAAGTGCATAGTCATGCAGCATGAGCACATGAGGCACGGGCAGCATGGTGTGTGGGAGGGTATCTTGAGAGAGCTGGGGTTGTGCTGCCTATTGAAGAGAAGGCTCTGGGGAGACCTTAGGGCAGCCTTCCAGTACTTAAAGGGGACTTACAGGGAGTGTGGGTAGTGGAGAGAGCAGGAATAGGATGAGGTGTAATGGTTTGAAGCTGAAAGAGGGGAGATTTAGGTTAGATATTAGGAAGAATTTTTTTACTGTGAGAGTGGTGAGGCACTGTCACAGATTGCCCTGAAAAATCACAGCTGTCCCATCCCTGGAGGTGTTTGAGGTCAGGTTGGAAGGGACCTTGGGTAACCTGATCCAGTGGGAGGTGTCCCTGCCCATGACAGGGGAGTTGGAACTGGATGACCTTCAAGGTCCCTTCCAACCCAAACTGTTCTATGATTCTATGATTTTATGATCTGGGCTTGGCTTTCTGTGATCTTGATGTGTCTGCTTTGGGTCTGGGCTCCAGTTAGTCTAGCCATCTCCAATGGGGTCTTGGTCAGATCATGTTCATGATGCAGTTTCTTCATCATGCACTTCGTAGAGACTCTTCTGTGTCTTGGTGTCAGGGCTGTAAACAGGCTCAGACTTCTCCCAGTTCTGTTATTGGATACATCTGCAGCAGAGTTGGAGTCTGTAAGTGGGAATGGCTGGAATCTAGGAAGGAGAAATCTTTCTTATGAAACAAGCATGTTAAACTTAAAAGCTTTAACCACCCATTTGTTTAAGTATAACTGTAGCTAAAAGACATCACCATTAAGGCAGGTCTCAATAATCATTTGTCCTGCCAGTGCTGAGTACACGTGCTATCTGTCCATACCCAGGATAGATTAGTGTTCCACATTTTGGTCATCATTCACAGTAATTCGATAAGAAAAAGCAAAGCATATTTCTCTCACTTGGTGACAATGAGAGGTAAATTAGAGGAATTCTCCTCTTTTGTCCCACTTGAAGACACTTGGGTGTTTTGCCCCAGTTAATTGCAAACAGTGGCTTATTGAATTAAGAAGCAGAGCTGAAAATAAGCCCCTTCTCCCCTCCTTAATCTTTCTTTTGATTCTTTCTGTTTGATACCAGAGATAAGTGAAGATCTTTCTCCTTGCAAGTCTTCTGGGTCAGCAACATTAACCTTTTTTTATAAAGGCAGATCTGAAGGACACAGAGTTCAAGCAACTTTCTTATAGCTGTAGAGGGAATAGGAGGTGGCAGGAAGACCTGAACCTGCTCCTCAGAGGCTGGCATAGTGTGGCAAATAGAATTTTTCCTTCCTATATAATTTTCAATGCAACGATAACAAACTTCTCTGCATGAACAATTGGAAATTCTTGGAGGTGGCAGTGGCATAAATAGAGTTTTCCCCTTTTTCTTCCTGATTGAAAAGAAAATCAGTGTCAGTGGTGTAGGCTATATAGTGATGTTGTGCTAAGCTGTTCCAGTGCCATCCTACCCACTTAGTACAGACATCAGGAGCAGAATTTTGCAGTTCATAAAGCATGCAATAGCCAGGAATGCAGCGCAAATGACAGCAGCATGCTTGACTAGCTCTGTCTAAACCTGCCTGACTACAGCTGAAAAACCTCACGTAGTTTTTCTTTGATCTACCAGTGCTTTATAAACCCCTGCACTGCTTGCTGTGCTCTGCAGCTGAGAGAAGTTCAAATCTTAGCACAGAGCACTCTGCCCTTTACTGTTGCATGGTGGGTGACTAAGTCCCTCGAGTACATGTCACCTCTTCCTGAAAGAGTCACAGCTGGAAGGAGACTCCAGGTGTTAGGTGCACACAGTTATTCCAGGGCTTGTGCTCCTAACAGCATATCAGACACTCTGTATGGTTGTGAGTTGAAAGATGTGACTATTTCACACATATCCATAAAGCTGGGACTGCTCCAGAGATGTCCATGGTCAGGACAAGACACGACAGAACAATATCAACATGGTATTGTCTGGGCTACACAACAAAGTCCCACCTGGAGAGGCTGGGTTGCCCGTCCTCTCTGCTTATCTACTTCAGAGACCAGGGATCAGATACGCTAGAAGGTCTTCACAGTTTGACTCCACTGCAGGGCCAGGAATGTAACTTAAGAGCCATTTCTGGACTCCATGGGCAGCAAATGAAATATGGCAGCCATAGGCTGGTGATGCTTCTTCTAATAATGCCTGTGCACAGCTATGGTTTGCAAGGGCATTCAGCATCAAATCCTTTTTTGCTATTTGTGGCTCCTTGGGTTCATGCCATGTGTTTGAAAGTCACTCTCTCAGAGTAGGTTAACAACTACAAAGAGCCAAATGCTGTGTTGCTTGCAGAACAGGAGGGAAAATGTAACAGCTTCTCCTTCCCACTTCCTCGATATTCAGTGCAGCACAGATGTGAACATAGTATATAATTCCATGGGAATACAGCTGTAATTTTGTGTGAATTAACACACACTCCTTATCCCAGCTACTAGAGGAGAGGGAGGATTCCTCTAGCTGGTTTTAGCAGATGCTTGGCCTCTCTGTTTTCATTTGCTTTCCTCGTAGCAAGATCCCGTACTGATTTTGTGTGTGCAATTAAATATGAAAAGAGCATCTAGTAATTTTTGGTGTGAGCTGTGTGGGTCAATGCAGAAGAGCTATAGCAAGGCAGGGTGTTCTTAGAGCTGCAGTTTTTCTTGGATGTCAGCCCAGGATATTTTGGAATAGAAGCCAGTTTTACTGAAAGATTCACAAACTCTTGAGGACTGGGCTCAGATTTTCTCTGTCAAACTCCACACAGCTCTTCTGGGACAGATTGGAGCATAGCATAGCTGTAACTATTGCAGGAGAAATTTTGGTCCTACAGAATTCAGCTTTGCTGTATTTGTCCATCATTTCTGCAGGAGAGATGGGAAGACAACACCCTGGGGAAAGAGGCTGCAGGGCTGTAACTGGGAGCTATGTGCTCTAGTGTGGGACTGTGTAAGCAGGGCCCTGCACTGCTGAGGATGCAAATCCAGCTGGAAACCTGTCTGAATGCACTGTAAGACAGGGAGTGCTGAACCTGGCAATGTATCATATATGTAACTCACTGAGTAAGGATTTTGGGGTAAAAACTGCCCATGGCAAACTAGAGGTTGTTTTGGAGAGGACTAGCTGGCTTATTGCAAAACAGCTTGAGACTGAACTAATGTTTATGCATCTGTGGAAGATCAGGGACTAGGACCCTAGAGGTGACAGGGAAGCTAAGTTATGTGATGGTAGGGGCATATGCAGTTAGACTTGAGTCCAAAGGCATTTGCCTAAGGAGGAAGCAAGGACCATCGCAGGGGTTCTACCACGAGCTGATGTTCCATCACCAGTATCCTCATGGAGATGCCCCTGGTGATCAAGTGCAGAGGAATTACTTGACAGGGTCAGCAAATCAGCTTTGACAGTAGCACATAGCTTGAGAGCTACAGGCGGTTCTGCCATCATAAGATAATCTTCCAGCAAGGAGGCGTTCCTCCCTAACCTCTATTAGTTGAAGGTTGCCGCGTGCCCTGAAACATGAACATTACTCAGCCTTGACAAAACTCTAGAGACTCTGCTTTAAATCATAGATAATAGAAGTCTGTATTTTCTCGTTTCTCATATAGATTGAGTTCCCAAAACGGCCTGAGGCACTCTGGTGTGTTGGAAGATCTGTAGCATGTTCGATTGCAGGTGAATCAGTAATGATTGTAGTTGGATAAGCTTTGTGAGGTTTGGACATCATAGCTAAAAGACTTGTACTAATCAGACTCATATTATCACTTCTCTGGATGTATTTATTCTTGGATTTCTAAGGTGTTTTTTACCATGCTCTGTTAATTGCCAGATGGAGGAAATTAAGTTGCACCATTCCAGGGAATAACCACCTCACTGCTTGGTTTCCATCACATATAATATGCTTTATAATTTGGGCACGTGCTGAAGTTCTTTGCCAAATTATAGCTTTTCTGAGCAGAGAAAGTACAGTTTTCTGCACTTTTCCTATAACTTGCCTCCTTGCTGGTAATACTGCTTTGACAAATGTGCCTTACTGCTTTCACTGTTTTGATTGATTTTCCACTCAAGTTCTAACGGTGTTGGAAGAAATTATTCATTCTGGTAATCATTTTGATAAGCTTATCAGGGAATTTTCTTCCAATAGAGTTAGTTTCTTAGGCAACTCTAAACGATCTATTGTTCTAAGTTCCCTGAAGCCCCCCCCACCTTACTGGAGGGCAGTGGAATTTAAATAATAATTTATACTCTGTGTGGATGTAGTTACTGTAGAACTGGCAGTAAATATTAATCCTGCTATCCCGGCTTACTTTTCCTTCCTGGGAATAAAAAGATTTTTCTAAAGTATATGATACCTTTCCCATGTTAACTCTGTGTTAATTGCGTAAGCCATTATATTTTGAACACATGACTCAATACCTTGCTAGGCTTGTGTCTAAATGAAAAAGCCATTTATCAAAAAGCTGCCTTTGGGAGAGATAGCTTTTTCATTTAAATTAGGATAATCCTATTGTTTGACAGCTCCCATTAAGACCGTCTACTCAACCCAATCAAAGACCTTCATAACAATGTGAAATGGTAATAATAAGGCAAGGTTCTGTTTTCCTGACTCAGCCAAGGGGATGTAATTATGTGAACATCAAAACTTATTTTAAGAGTGCTGTCTAATAATATGTCCTATTTTGCTTTTACAGGCTCAGTTGATTCCACTCTCCTGTGGTTGAACATTTCGGTTTAAATGGTGGTATCTGATTTTAAAACAAAACTGGTTTTCATCAGTAATTTTCCCAGCCATTTATGCTCTTTCTGCCTGATGCCAGCATTTCTTCTTCTTTTTTTTGTTTTTGTTTTGTTTTGTTTTGTTTTTCTTTTCTTTCCCAGGGAGTTCCTTAGCAGTAGAAACTGATAGATATTGATATCATCGTAAGGGACTGTGTCGTTGGGAAAAATTGAGAGTAATTTGGTTCTTCAGAGAAGTCAGTCTTTCTCTGGTTGCAGCCTGGTTGTGGGCTTTATAATATCCTCTTCAGGATATGGACTTTGCCAGCTCACCTGCAGTACGTCCCTGAGCACTGAACATGTAAGTAACTTGTTTACTATCTCTGTCTTGGCTATAGCCCTGCTATGCTCCCTCACTAATGGTTTGAACAGAGCTTTCAGCCAACTCTTACCAAGTTTTTATTTTCACTTTGTATTGGCTGATGTAATTTGTTCTTGCTAAATCAATTTTTCTATCAAAACCCCCTAAGTATTGCATAAGATGACTTGTCAAGTGATCTTCTTTCAGCTTTATTCTCCATGATGTTTATTTATCTTCACATGCATGTCGATGTCCACATTTGTGCAGCATCTAGAGCACACCTTAGCCTTAGTCTCTCCTCTCTGCTTGTGTGGACAAGCACTACCTGATGGCTCTGTTTGTTAGACAGTAAGGAGTTATATTCCATGTAGGACAGCAATCTTTCCTTGTTCATTCTTCTTAATGGACATTGGATTTATTCCTTTAGTGTTACCAGTTATTAATGTATTGGTCCTTTTTCAGAGCAAGAAGGTGTAGATATTTTCCTTGACAGTTTAGTCAAGTTAGCCTTTCCCTTGAATATTTTTTAACAGGAGAAAATGGCTCCATTCCTGAAGCTTTGGCAGCAGTGTAGCTGTTGATGCTTTTGGTGTCGGGTTTCTATTTCAACATTAAGAAAGTTTTTGTTCTGCAGCGGGCAAGGCCATCAATCAGCAAATCAGTAAAGGTGCCATGAAATCACCCCAGTCACATCTGAAATGGAGGCTAAACCTCAATTTAGTAGAAAATAACACTTCTGAGACTAGTACATTAGCAGCTAGGTGTTTCCTAGGCACTGCATGAAGGGGATGGCAGTACTGCCCTTTACCGTTTTAGGTGTTTGCAGTCACAGACTTTGCTGCTGTGGTTGCTCAAGGTGCAGAGCACATCACGGGGGCCTCAGGTGGGGACTCCAAAGTGCAAACTTAAAAGATTTCTCCACAACAGTGTCTGTAATGCTGGCAGTGCGTCTGTCCTCCTCACCACAAAACCTGAGCTCCCGTGAATTAGCAGAAAATATTAAGAGGAGTAAAAAGGAGAGAGAAAGTTATTCACTGCTATGAGGGTAAACATGGGCATTGGAAAATGTCCTGATTGGTGCTTCATCTAGGATCAAGCTGAAGAAGTATTTCATTGCTGCTTCTTCTGCAGAGCATTTGCTCCACAGTTTAATTTTTATCTCAGAGAGGGCAGTTAGATGTGTTAATCCCAATCTCCACTAATACCCTATACCTGCCTGCTGCCTCTGCCACTTTGCTCCCATCAAGGAGGCTCTGATCTGGCAAGACCTATTACACATATGAGGGACACTATAATTTCCAGGTGGGGGGGCTCTGCAGTCCCCAATTCGAAAAGTTTGAGAGATTTCCTAGGTGAGCAGGAGAGGGCAGCAAAACATAGTGATTGAGACAGAGATCCTCTTGCTGTGATTGCAGGAATTTGTTTAACACTTGCAGGAAGGGTACAGTGGTATGGAGTGGGATTTAGGGTTGTCCAGTGCTGCTTATTGGGATATTGCTCCAAATTGGACAAAGTCACTGGGATAGGCAGTTTGCTGTAGCTCACACTCAGAACATTCCTTTGGTGAGTGGTCTTGTGCACTAGGCTGAGGAAGGAGTTTTCTCCCTTGTTAGGAGTTGGTCAAAGTCGTGGAAATCTCAATGACCTACAGAGAATGATGAGTAAGACTCAACTGACTCAGAAAAAAGCATATTCATAATGAGAATTGTGAATACAGGGCCTTGGAGAAGGAGGAACTTCTCTTCTTTCTCACCCCATGACATGCAGCCAAACGCTTCCAAATAACTGATAAAGGGAAAAAGAGAAGGGTGAAGGTTTCAACAGAAGAAAAAGTGACCAAGATCTTGGCAACAGTGGGAACAAACACAGTCTATGTAACAACTGGCGGGAAACAAATAAGGAATGTTGAGGAACAGTTGCTGTGGCAACCTGGTAATAATAGATATCATCAGTACAGAGGTGGAAATAAAACTGGGAACAAGGAAAGCATCTAGAAGTATAAATATGTTAGTCAAAATCTGGAGTCAGAAACCCCTTGTCATAGCATTAAAACCAAAGCTATACAACAGCATAATTATGCTGCTGGTGTTTTATTTGGCAGAAGTGTGGCCAGAGACAATTGCTCCTGAATAAAACAGCAGAGTTTTCATGCATGGTGTGTTTCAAGGATATTAAGAGTTAAGTGGGGAGAAGTAATTATAAATCTGAAAGCACAGGAGAGATCAGGATGGATACCAGAGCATCCTGAAATCACATGCAAGAGCATTGGAAAGCACCAGCTGAGCTTTGCAGAACAGGAGGGGAACAGTGGTAGAAATTAACAGAGAGATTCTCAGGGTTATGTTCACATTGGATATAGCACGGCACACAGTGTTAGACACAGACTTGGCTTTGAGCTTAGTGAGTTAATGTTTAAACTTCCAGGTGGAGATTTACACTACTTCTCCTGACTTCCAGGAATCGGAAACCACAAGCAAACCTTCAGTAAAGATCCTATTCCCACTACATTGACAGTACAGATCTTCTTTAGCTCTGATTACTGGGATTTATTTGGGCCAAAAAGTAACATGAGATAAACAGTCCAGGGGTAAGACTAGTGGATATGCACTACCACCATCCACTGAGCAATGAGGAGGTTGTTCAGAGCAAGGCTGGTCAATGTTCTGGCAATATTCCTAGATTGCCTTCATGTACTCACAAGAATTAATGGTATTGCTGCCATGGTTTTCCATCACATTGAACTAGAAGACAAAACTGCACTTTGTGGGTGCTGTAGAGAAATAGAACCTGATTTTCCAAGCAAAGAGGCCAGATGACTTATTCTGCTGCAAGGGGAAGTTCGTACAACGATGTCCTGTAGATCAGCAGGAAAAGGGTAGCCAAGGCCAGGCAGTGGGCAAATTAATTGTCTTGACAGCTGAATGTGATTAGGCACTATTAGTGTAGCATATTTTTTTAATCATAAATAAATGTCCCCTTCTGTGGGAAAAGCTGCCATTTTGAAAATTGCTTTTGCAGCAAGATGAAAATTTAGTGAAATGAAATCAAAAGAGCCATCAAAAGCATCAGCGCTTGTAAAAGCATTATGATGTGAAGTAATCAATAGTATTCAGAGAAAATATGAAATATACTAATTTTCTTTCGTCTCAGTGTATTTTCAGATGGCCCAAGGACCTGTTACTATAATAGGTAAGTATATAAGCACAGTGTTGAAAGGATCACAGTATAAAATCAAGGTGAAATAAAACAGAGTAAGAAAGTAAAAATGAAAACTCTGTGATTTACTGAAAATAAACATTTCAATAAAGTGAAATGAGAAACTCAAAACAATCTGTTCCTCTAACTTTCTATCAGAAATTTCACTGAAATCAATATGTTTCAGCACAATCAATGTTATTGTTTCCATGATATGTCATTTACAGGTGAAAAATTGTTGTGTGGCAAATATTCCCAACTTGATATAAAGATGGCAAACCTAAGAGTGGCATCTTTGTAGTGAACAGATTTGGATAGCTTTGGGAGGGAAGTCACTGCAGCTTACCCAACTGAGCTGCCCACGATATTTATCCTGCCTCTTAGGATCAAAGATCATGGTGAGCAACCTTTCCCTCATTTAGCAGCAAAGATGATAAGACATGAAGGTATTCTCTGACTTACCCAGCTCAGCAAAGTCTCATCTTGCCTGACTGATCCAAAGGCTGGAATGCCTCTCATATGAGGACAGGTTGAGAGAGTTGAGGTTGTTCAGCCCAGAGAAGAAAAGGCTCCAGGGAGAGTTTAGGGCAGCTTTCCATTACTTAAAGGGAGCCTAAAGGAAAGCAGGGGAGGGGCTCTTTACCAGGGAGTGCAGAAGGGAGATTTAGTTTGGGTATTAGGAAGAAATGGTTTCCTGTGAAGGTGGTGAGCACAGGTTGCCCAGAGAATTCTTGGTCAGGCTGGATGAGGCTTTGAGCAATGTGATCCAGTGCAAGCTGTCCTTGCCCATGGCAGGGGGGCTGGAACTAGATGGTCTTTAAGGTTCCTTCCAATCCAAACCATTCTGTGATTCTAGGATTTATGTCAGCTCAGTTCAGCTGCAATCCTGGTCTACAATTTCCAACTTTTAATGTGGGGTGGGTTTTTTTTTTTTTCTGTCTACACTGCCAGAATTCATTTGAAGAAGGAGCAAGTTTAGTAAAGTGGGGAGTTTCTGCTGTAGTTGATATTGTTTTCCTGACATACTCATCTGAAATTTATCTAACATACTCTTCTGCAGCATTTGCAAGCAGGGAAGGAAGGACTGCCATTTCTGCAACAGTAATATGTAAGTGCTAGCATTATTAATAACAATCTATATTTCAATACTGCTGGAGGCCTCCAATAAGATTAGTGGCTCATTATGTTAAGCTATATGTAAATACACAGGCACAGAGTATTTTAAAAAGCAGCCCTTATCTAGATCAACAAGAAAAAATAAGGGAAAGCAAAAGGAAATTTTAGCATTTGTTAGATCTGTGTTTCCTGCAAAAAAAAAAAAAATAAAAATCTCTGAGCATCTTTCCCTACACTTAAGAGAAATAAAGTCCCAGTGTCTCTGTAAGGTGGAAGAGGGAGGCACAAGTTACTTTATAATTCTTTCCTACATTCGTATTTGGAACATGCTTTATCTTGACTGAAATAACAATGTCACCAGTGAATTCCTCTTTGCTTCCCCGAAAGCAAATTGAAATGGCCAGTTCTTAATTACTTTGCCACTCTGTTAAGGTTGCATAGATCTCAAGATTAAAGCCCAAGGCAAGTAGAGACCAGAGACATGCAGGAAATAGGTGGAGGTGATTGTGTAGAGACTGACTGCTGGAAATGGGGTTTTGCCTGTATTGAGGCAGTGTTTCATAGATCCGCCCTCCCTTTGACTGACTGTCTTCTGCTATTGAAGATGGCATACCTGCCTCCAGCTTGCGGAAGGCCATCTAGCTGTACTGACTCGACTTGCTGAGCCCTACCAGGAACCTTGGCATACAGATCGTAGAATCATAAGTTTGGAAAAGACCTCTGATTCATCAAGCCCAACCATCAACACAAGACCAACATACCTACAAAGAATTGTGTGGCAGAACTGGTAATTACGTAAGAGGTGGATGTGAGAAGTTGTGTATCTGTTTAGAAAGTGTCTTAATTTCTGTACCGTTTCTGGCATCAAAGAATACTCAAGGCTCCTTAGCAAGAAGTAGAACTGATCTGGGGCCGGAGCTAGACTGCTTCTACTGTGGGAAAGGAGGAGTAAGAAAAGCATTGCACCATGGGATGGAGATTTGTAATGGAAAGCTCTGAAGAGCTGGACCTACTGCCTCACCACAGCAGTGAGAGACTGGAATCTATTCTGTGGAACTGCTGCAGTTCTGAGTCCTTTCTCAATATAATCATAGAATTGTTTGAGTTGCAAGGGATCTTAGAGATCATCCAGTTGTGCCCCTCCTTGCCATGGGCAGGGACACATTTTACTGGATCAGGTTGCTCAAAGCATCATCCAGCCTGGCCTTGAATACCCCCGGGTACAGCGCTTCCATGACTTCTCTGGGCAACTTTTGCCAGTGCCTCACCACCTTAACAGGAAAAAAATTCTTCCTAAAATCTAATCCAAATCTCCCATCTTTTAGCCTAAAACCTTTATGCTTTGTTCTATCCATGCACTCCATGATAAAAAGCCCCTCATCATCATTCCTGTAGGACCGTTTCAAGTACTGGAAGGCTTAAGGTCTCCCTGGAGCCTTCTCTTCTCCAGGTTGAACAAGCCTAAATCTCTCAGCCTTTTTGCAATGGAATCAGATGCCTTATTTTCCACAGCAAAAGAGGCAGCCAAACTGTGGCAGCATCATAGATGATGATGTGTAATGAATGAGAGGAGGAGAATTAAAAAAACAGGAGCTTGGAACATAGAGAAGACAGTTTCCACAGCTCCTACTATTTCTTTCTCTTCAAATAAGCTCTTAAAATCCATGCTTTTGGTTTGTACTGAGAAAATGATAATTGTTCAGATCTTCCAAAAGCAGAGTTTGAAGAATTCAAAACTTCTTAACTGTCAAGGGGATGCTTACAGGGAAAAGGAATCAAACTATGTCGGGTTAGGTTGTTTGTTTTGGAGTTGTGATGAAGGGCATTCATAGAAACATGAAATTGTTTGGGCTAGAAGAGGCCTTATAGCCCACACAGTTCCAACCCCTTTGCAGGGGTCAGAGACAACTTCCACTTGATCAAGTTGCTCAAAGCTTCATCCAACCTGGTCTTGAGTTCATAAACTGATGTTTGTAAAAAGCAACAAAGAGGCAGGGTCTTGGTAAGTCAGTTGGTTTCCTTTTGTTTTTGCAAAAGCAAGAAAATCTCTTGTTAATAATCCCCCAAAAGCCTCCTTCCTGTTCTGATAGGTTTTTTTCCCCCAGTAAATAAGTGCTGATATTTTGTTTTCTGCTGGGCTTCAGGGATCAGTGCAGAAAGAAGAGTTAATTTAACTAACTAGGACAAAATAACAAGATTACTCTTTAACAAACAAACCAAAATATTCAAGCTTGTGGCTAGTAGCTGTGGTTCAAGAGGGCCTGAATCCTGGTATAGTCTCTGGAGGAAACATTTTTCTGAAGAAACAAAAATTAGAAAGAGGCAAGAATTTCTTCTCTGCAGAGAAACAGCTCTCAATCAGTTTTAGTAGATAAAATGTTTTCTTAACTCCTGTGGCATTTCAGAATTGGTGAACAGTTCCAAAATAGAGATAGTTAAAATATTATCTCTTTCCCACAGGACTTTTTGGCTTCTATTCTGGCTTTGTTACAATTGTGACCCAGGCAGTTTAAACATATAATATCACCTCTCCACCATCAATGCTGAGGTGACTAATTAATGTTGTTGCTATATGTAATTGCAGTAATGGATATCTCATACCCTCACATTGTGTTTTGATGTATTTTGCTATCATTTTGAACCAGGGATCCAAAAGAAGACAAATATTGTGGAATGAGTCAATGTTTTGTTCAGCTGAGGAACAGACATAAATGATCTCAGGGTATCTTAGCCCTGCCTGTTAATTAAAACCATAGGAATGATGCAGGATGATTTTCTCTCAGTTTGCCTTTTCAAAGTTATATGTAACTATTATAGACAAGATCATGGTTCTACTACTCATAGGATGGTCAGAAAAGAGATGACAAGAAATTCCCTTAAGTTGTCTTTATGGAAATGGACACAAAACTAAGGATTTGTCTCAATATTTCTTTGATGTTATAACCCTAAAATTATCGCACAGAGAAAAGTTACAAAGCGCGTTTTGGTGTTAAAGCTCAGGCACTGATGTCTAGAGGATAAAGCTTCCTCTAAGAAATGTCCAGAGAAGTCGTGCATGCCCCATCCCTAGAGGTATTCAAGACCAGGTTGGATGAGGATTTGAGCAACGTGTCCTGGGGGAAGGTGCCCCTGCCCACACGAGGGGGGATGGAACTTTATGATCTTTAACGTCCCTTCCAGTCCAAACCATTGCATGATTTTATGAACCTTTTTTCAGTGTTGTCAAATACGAAGCTTTTCCTGAATCGATAGCAACTACAGTCACCAAAAGCAGGAGTCTTCACCAGCAATAGTGCAAGAACCCTTTGGCACAAAGACTTCAGCTTAGATTCCCAGCAAGAGATATTGCATTTTGCTAAACTTATGTCACAAATTATACTTCAAAATTCTTTTGGAAATATTGAATTTGTGGGAAAAAGAAGTCACAGAGATTCCAAAAAGAAACATGAACCCCGCCAGGCTTAAATGACAGAGACTGCTTTTCTCAACTAGAAGAGAAGGAAGTTTGACAGGGACCCCAGACATCAGGCTGAGTGTTGAGTTGCTAATGACGAAAAACACGTAAACCAATGATATGCAACTACCTGAAGGTAATCTGACAGGCCAGCGGAAATGTGGATACTTATTAAAAAAAAAAAAGAATAAGTATTCAACCAACCAAACTCTATGAAAGCATTAAACATAACAGTTCAGAGAGAGTGCATGTATTCCAATAATATAAGATCCCACTACACTATTATGCAATTTTATGTCCATGCTTTTCAAAGGGGATGCTGGATCTTTTATTGACTGTGGGCTGTTTTTCCTCAGTGCTGAAGGAAAGAGAGCCAGGTCAAGAGGTAAAAGCATGTCTGGCTTTGTGAGAAAAGTAGACATCCGGGGGAAACAAGCTTTTGAGCTGTAAAGCTGTTATGTAGTAGCAAGCTTATATCTACTGTCCTTACTTGTAGAAGAAGTCCTTAAAGCAAAAGCCTTGTTACTTTCCACACTGTTTAATTCTTCTTCTGACCACCAGCAGTACTTCACCAGTGCTTTCAATGTCTGGTCCTTGCCTGAACTCTTTTAGCTGTACCACTCTCTTACTAGAGACACTCTGCAGAGTGCCTGCCTTACTTCTCCTTCAGTCTCATCTTTCCCATCATTCCCATTATTTCCATCCTAACCTCAACTTCTATAAGCTTGGGTTAACCATCAGAGTCCCTTCCAACTTGAGGTAGCCTATGACTCCATGGTCTAGGGTGCTTTCCCTTTTCCAGTATGTAGTGTGCTTTCTTAACATCTTCGGAGGCCACGTTTTGTGCTTGCAGGTTCTCAACAGTGAAGCTACCAAAGCTTACAAGAGAGAAACTGCATTCTTTTTCCTTTCCATCCTCTCTTCCTTGTAGACTCGTAAGCTTGTCTTCAAACAGGTTCTTAGGTTTGTTTTCAAGCAGGTGGGTTCAGTACTCAGGGGTAGCAACCTACTACTACCTCAATACATTCACACTAGAGAAGAATAAACAATGGGACCTCCTGACATATGAGGACAGACTGAATGAGCTGGGACTGATCAGCATGGAGAAGAGAAGAGTTGGAGGGATCTTATCCATGTGTATAAATACCTGATGTGAGGAGGTAAGGAAGGCATAGTCAGATGTTTCTCAGTGATGTCCACTGTCAGGACAAGACCCAACAGGCAGAAAATGAAATAAAGGAAATTCCTTTTAGCTATTTCTTTTGTTTATGAGTGTGGTCTAACAGTGGAACAGATTGCCCAGAAAGATTGTGCATCTCCCTCCTTGGAGATATTCAAAACTCAGCTAAGCAAACACGTTTAGCTGACTCTGTTTCAATCAGAAGGTTGGAGAAGGCAATTTCCCTGCTAACCTCAACAATTCTGTGATCTTCCCATAAAAGAATTCCAAACTATTTTAAAGCAGAGACTCTTGATACTTGAAGATTAAAGCAGGTAAATGAAAAGGATAGTGTTAAAACTAAGATTTCATCTAATACTCTTTAATTTCTAAAGCTTTTCCCCCCTCTTTCTTGCTTACTCAGGCATTAAATGGGTTAGGATGATACTAATAGAACAATACTCCTGATATTCCCTTGTGTACAGTCAATACAAGGTACTTCATCTTCAAATATAAATGATCTAAGGGCTTTTACCTCAGTAAATCCATGGTAGCTTTAACCTTTCATCCCTTGCAACACTCTTCTGTTGTCAGAGCTAAATCAGTACTACTGTGTGTAAACATAGGCACTGCCTAAAAGGCCAGATTTTATTTGGGAAGTGATATGAAAAAAAGATTTTGAAGTCTTTTGGCAAATGCTGGCGTGTCAACAATGATTTCTGGTAAAATTCCCATGAGGCTCTGTCCAAAACCAAACAAGCAAATAAACAAACAAAAAAATCCTACAGCTCAATGTTATTCTTCCTTCCTTGTCTTCAAGACTGTATAGACCTATTCTTATATGTGTCCAAAGAGCTAACACTTCTCTTTATTTGGAGATGATTGTATTCTAAGGAGTGAATTAATTTAAAAATAGGTAAAATTTGTGAACCGGAGACAAGTTGTCTGCTTCTGTATCTGTTGTTAATAATCCTTTCATTCATCATCACAGTGTTACGGCAACACACAGAAGATGGACTGTTGGTCACAGTCTGCTCCTCTTCCTTTGCCTTCTTTTGATGACCTAAATTAATCCGTGATGAGAGTATTTTTCCTGGATAAATTTGAAGTGTAAATTTCTTTCCAGCACTGTTGGTAAATATACTGCCATTGATGGACATGAATTTCATCTTACAACTACTTTCAGGGAATTCTAGAGTCAATAACTATCTGTCATCCTGGCAAAGTCTCAGCCCTTACATCTCTGTTAACTACAGCTGTTTCAGCTCTACAGTAGAAAAATGGGCTTGTTGAGGGGGTCCAATTCATTTTTCTAAGAAATTTAAAGATTATGATGAGAGCTTAAAAGTAGAACCTGGATGATAACACCAGGAATAAACAAAAAGCACTGGTAGGAGACAGTCTCATCGGATTTTTTCAGTGTGAAGGTGACATACTATCAAACCAAATTGTCCAAAGATTTTGCTAGAACTTTATAATTAGTAACACATATAGTTTCTGGAAACCGTTTCACTATGTGATGAAGATGAACACATCACCGTGACAATGTGATCTCACAGTCCTCTCTCCACTTGGAGAAGAAGAGAAGCTACAGCGTGGTGATCACTTAGAATCTTGTTGATGCAAGAGATGAGCATCCCTAACAGTGTCAAGGTACTCGAGCAAGAAACCAGTCATCTGACTTGGGCTTATTTTCTGGCTATTCATAAAGCAGATCTAGTTGTTATGGCAGGTGGTGAAATGGTGAAATGCGGGACTGATGATATCTTCGTGTAGAGCAAACAACAATATGGAGCATATCATAGAATCATAGAACGATAGACTAGTTTGGGTTGGAAGGGATCTTAAAGATCATCTAGTTCCTACCTCCCTGCCATGGGTAGGGGCACCTCCCACTAGATCTGGCTCCCCATGGCCTCATCCAACCTGGCCTTGAACACCTCCGAGGATGTGTCACCCACAACTTCCCTGGGCAACCTGTTCCAGTGCCTTACCACTCTCAAAGTGAAGAAATCCTTCCTTATGCCTAGAATTCCTTCTTATGTTCTGTCCTTCCACTGATATCCACTGCTTCCCATAGGACTGGTGTGTTAGAGGCACTCAATCCAGCAAGCACATTAGTTTCTTTCATCTTTTGTTACTAAGCATTCAAGACCAGGTTGGATGAGGCTTTGAGCAACCTGACCTAGTGGAAGATGTCCCTACCTATGGCAGGGGGGGTGGAACTAAGTGATCTTGAAGGTCCTTTCCAACCCAAACTGTTCTATGGATCTTTGATATGGGACACGTTAATGGTGATTTGGGTGCTATCATCAAGTAAGGAAAGTTCCTAAAATCAATGAAGTCAACAAAGCAGATGATGAGATATCATTTTTTATGACCTGTTCTTATATTCCTCTTTATTATTTACTCACCATAGATTAGAATAGGACACCCAGAACAGAGTTCTGGGTAGATGTTCTTGAGTCCTACCAAAGCTGTAGACAAATGTCGAACGACTACTGTGAAACCAATGTGCAGGTCTGTGGTTTTGTGTGACTGCCAGCTTGACACATCCTACTTCCAAGAGAGACTTTATCTCCTCTAGTATTCCCTCTCCTCTGATAGGACTCCCTCTAAAAATTCACCCCAAACACAAAGCAATTTCATAGAATAGAATCATAGAATCATAGAACAACCAGGTTGGAAAGTCCACAGTCACCAGACCAATGGCAAAGAACAGTCTGAAAATTAAAATCTCACTCATATGATATTTATGTAGGATCCAGCCCATGAAGACTTCAAATTATAGTATGGGATGTTCAATATTTTATTAAATATTAAACATGCGTAACATGAATGTCAGTCATTGGCAAAAATATTTTCTTAAAAATGATTCCTCACTTTAAATTCCAACAGAAATGGAAAGATTTGGAGCTGAGAGAGACATTTCCTTTTATGAAAATGCTGTTACTGGCAGTCCTTAAAGGTGGGATCAAAGGATTTTAAAAATGTAATTTACTTTTTATTACTGCTCAGAACTGGAGCTACTTTGGAATATAATGGGTATGTGCTGTGGGAAAGTGCTACCATAAATCTCTCTCCATCAAATGAATCTGCCCCAGAAAGGTATTTTAGAACATTATTTTGCAATGGGAAGGGTAAACCTAGGCAGAGGCATACAGGAGTATCTTGTGCCCATTTCCCTTTCTTTCTTTAACCCAGTCAATTGCATCCAATTCTTAAGTCTCAGAAACAGCTGTCCAGCCAAGTTGTGTGGAAATGATTCCCTCTGATACCTTCCAAAAGAAAATTGATTAATTAGCACATTTATTAAGTGTTGCTTCTATGCTGGAATGGGTCTTTGTTGTGCAGAGGAAAGATAGGCCCTGCTCCAAGTCATGTATTTAAAGCACCATCTGCAATTCTTAACTGTGTAAGCTAAAGGCTGCAGTTCTCATGCAGTCAAGAGTTGCTTTGTCCTTGTTCATTCTCATAGAAAAGGTAATTTTTGCTATTTGTAAAGCATAAAATGGCCCAGAAAATCACATACTTACTAAAACGAACACCCAGGGAAGACACATCTAAAGGAAATTTAGGTTGGCCAAAAATAGTGCCAGGATCTTTCCTGCAGGGCAGGATACATCTTGAAACATCCCTCTGCCTGACAGGCAGCAGTGGGTCTCCGGAAACCAAGAAATAGAGCATAGCTGAAGAAAAATTGAACCTACAAGGAGAGGTTGTGAAAAACATGCTGAGAAAAACACACCGTCTGCTGGAATAGCTGATCTATGTCATTTTTAACATCCTGTTGAAGGTATTTATGTGGTGGGTTTTTTTTTTCCATTCAGCAAATTGCTCATAATTCTACTTGGCTTACATACTGCCTGCCAGGAACTTGCTGGCTGAACAGCTACCTGTCAGTATCTTGCAGCCTTTGGAGTCCTCCCCTCCACTGTTGATGGCTGTGGCAGCCAGAAAAACAGGATTCCATCCTCCTCTGGGAGAAGTAAAAACCACTAAGGCTTCATTATGAATTACTACTCATCCACATTTTGGAATATTCGAGTTTCGTATGACATTGCATTTGTCCTTCTTCACTTAACATAGTCTGTTGTGGTCCACTGAAATCACTGGGTCTAGTAGATGGCCCAGCCACGTAATAAAAAGCTGGTGCAGAAATGAAGTAAAAGTATTCAGCTTAGATCCTTCCACTTCCAAATGAATTCCACTTCTCATGAATTTAATATTCTTAGATCTTAACCCTTGGGGAATAATGACATTCTTCAGGAAGAAAGCAGGAGAGATCAAGGGCATTTCTACTTCACTGAGTCCTTGTCGTAGCCTGGAGTATTTAGGCTCTAAATCCTTGCATGGTCCTAGAAGGTGAAGAGTGATATCCATTGCAGCAAGACAGGCATGGGGAAGAGTGACTAGAAAACTTGCCTGGCAAAGAAAGACCTTGGGATGTTGGCTGACAGCCAGATGAATATGAGCCAGCAGTGTGGCCAGGTGGCCAAGAAGGCCAATGGCATCTTGGCCTGTATCAAAAACTTTGTGGCCAACAGGACCGCGGAAGCCATCCTTCCCCTGTATTCAGCATTGGTGTGGCCACACTTTGAATACTGTGTTCAGTTTTGGGCCCCTCACTACAAGAAGAGCCTTGAGGCACTGAAGTGTGACCAGAGAAGGGCAACAAAGCTTGTAAAGTGGCTGGAGAATAAGTATCATGAGAGGCAATGGGGAACTGGGGTTGTTTAGCCTAGAAAAAGGGAGGCTGATGGGAGACCTTATCACTGTCTCCAACTACCTAAAAGGAGGTTGTAGTGAGATAGGGGTTTGTCTCTTCTCCTAAGTAATGAGAAATGGCCATGAATTGTGCCAGGGAAGGTTCAGATTAGAGATCAGGAAAAATTGCTTCTCTCAAAAGGTTATCAGGCATTGGAACAGGCTGCCCAGGGAGGTGGTTGAGTCACTGTCCCTTGAGATATTTAAAAGATGGGTAGATGAGGTGCTCAGGGATATGGTTCAGTTGTACACATGCATGGTTGGACTTAGTGATCTCAAAGGTCTTTTCCAACCAAGTGATTCTATAACTCTATGATAATATTGTGATGATCACTTCTTTGGTAAATGTATCTGAACAGGAAAAGAAAGGGAAAGTAGTTTCTTGAACATCAACAGCAGTTTTTTCCTACTTCATAAGGATGCTTTGGAAAATCTCTCCAACGTTTTCTTTCCTTGAAGCAGACTTCCCTCTTTGTCTACTGAGCAAAGAGGTTCTAAAGGCATTTCTGCCTGAAATGTTGATATAAAGCACTGGTCTCTTGACAGTGGGAAAATCCAGAGTGGGTATAGATTGATGGAAGAATGAACTGAGGGGATAATGTGACACTGGCAGCATTTGTCCTTTTATGAGATGTGACCTGACTATATCTGACTGATTTCTGATTTTTTTTCTTAAAAGAAATGCACACACTTGCCTGCAGAAGTATTGTTAAAAGACTTCAGATTGGCAATGATACCATATAGTAAACTTTTTTTCAAGCAAAAGCTTCTGAAGTTTCACTTATTTGTAAAGTGAGACAGGGTGTGATAGATTAGTGCTCTGAATGTTAGATACACTGAAAGAATAAACAGATACATAGACTCAGGGTGTGGAGAAAGATATCTTCAGGGGACACTCTTCATGGTTTTAAATATCATTCAGATTCCTGCTTAATAATTTATTACCATTCTTTTTGGGATATCCAACTTTGATTAAAGGGCTCAAGCAGTAGAGCTTTTTCCTTTATCCCACCATAATAAGCTCCAATAGTTAATTGCCCTCTGTTACAATAAGCATCTCATTTCCATTTCAAACTTTGCAGATTTTTGGATCCAAAGTAACATCTAGATCTCTGTATGATTAAGAAACTTGTTACAGCAGGAAGTTTCTGACAGGGCAAGAAAAATGAAGCTAAGTCTTGTCATCTGTCTTGCCTCAAGTGTACAATAATAGCAGAAGAAATTGCAAAGGGATTTAGTATTGCAGCTGCAACCTGGAAGTTAGCTGGGCAGTGGTGGAAAATGAATGTGGTGACTGGGATGAGAATATGGTCTTTGAGTTTTGTGCCACCAACATATAGACAAATACAATCATAAAATAGTTTGGGTTGGAAATGACCTTAATAATCATTCAGTTCCAATCCCCCCATCTATGGATAGGGACACTACCTTCCACTGGATAAGGTTGCTGAAAGCCCTATTCAACATGGCCTTGAACACCTCTAGAGATGTGGCATCCATGACTTCTCCAAGCAGACTGTTCCAGTGCCTTACTACTCTCACAGTAAAAAATATCCTCCGTATATCTATTCTAAATCTCCCCTCTTTCAGCTTAAAACTGTTACCCCTCATTCTATTTCTGCATTTCCTCATAAAGAGCCCCTCCCTGTGTTTCCCGTGGGCCCCCTTTAAGTACTTGGCTGCTGCTATAAGGTCTAAAGGAGTCTTCTCTTCTCCAGGCTAAACAACCCCAGCTCTCTCAGCCTGTCCTCATAGCAGAGGTACTCCAGCCCTCTGATCATCTCTGTAGTCCTTCTCTGGACTCACTCAAACAGATCCACGTCCTTCCTGAGCGATGTGGCCTTTGGGCTTAGAGTCACCTACATGTAGATTAATAATTTGGGGCCGTGGCTTTCTCTTTTGCACAGTAAGTTTGGAAAATGAACATGTTTCCTCTTTTGAGAAGTTTTACTAGTACAGGTTCAGAATCTGACACAAGCAACTGTGAGGTGCTCAACTGGGGCATTTCTGTCTCAAAGACGGCTAGTCCCTGTTGATCACAACACAGGAACTGTCAAACCACAAGAAAGCACCCTGCAGAAGCATGGGAGGGCATGTGACCACCATATGAAGCACAAACTGGAGGTCTGGAGGTGTATGCAGCATGTGCACATGCACAGGGGCATGAAGATAAGCAATTTGTGCAGTTGTTATGACAACCTGAGTTGAGAAGAGAAAATATAAAAGGATCAGCCAAAAGTGCCCCATGTATGTGTACCCACCACCAGCTCTTTGCAGAACTGTGAGACTCTGACCCTTGAGAACCATGGTGGTTACTATTCTTGTGACTCTGTACCATAAGCTTGCTTGACTACTCTCTTTGTCCTACTCTTTCCTATTGCTACAGCCTTATCTTGTTGCCTTTAATCATAAAGAAGATTTTTTTGATGTACAGCATCTGACCTCAGTTGTGTCTTAATCTCGACCTGGGGTGTTACAGAGGAAACCCTCCCAGCATTAGTCTGGGACACCAACTCTCTATTTGTCTCTCTTTGTTACGGCATAAAAATAGGGCATATATGAAAAGATATTTAACAGTGTGCCTTAGGAAATGGGAATCCATCCCTTTCTAAAAAGAGCCAGAGAGTGAACTTTGCACCAAACAAAGCAACTAATAAGGAACAAAGTCTCTCCTGCCCTAAACACTGCTGCAGTTCTACAGGTAGGCAATCAGAGAACTCGCAGATCGTCAAAAATAATATTCAACGTTATTACTGTCTTTGCACCACATCCTTAATACATTCATTGCTGCCTTTCAGATAGTGACACATTCTGATTACCCTTGTAGGCAGCGCATCTCGTACAAGGAGGGGACAGCTGGCGCCACCTCAGAGCTGAACTGACTGGCTGTGTAGCAATCAGCTCGTGAAAGCTGAATTCAACGAATGTCTTCCTTCAGATGGCTTAGCATCAGGCAGGAATGTAATTGAACAAGAATAACAATGTACTTATTGATCCCTTCAAGGTCTCTGATTTCCTTGAAGGCGAAGGAAGTAATGAGCCTCAAGGAGCAATAATGCACCTGAAGTATTGAAATAATGGAGCTCCCAGGTCTGAAATGTTTGATTCCTGCTGCCTCTGGAAATCTGTTCCTCCCTTTGGAAGGGGATAACAGCAGGAGAGAAAAGTTGGGCTGCATATAATCAAAGATTAGAACTTGCAGCCCCTGTGTGCAAGGGCATGTGAGTTTCTGGTCTAAATATGTGATGAAGGGTAGGAAGTAAGCACAAGTTATGGGCAGGGAGATTGTGAAGTTAGAATGAGACAGTTACAGTTGTGTGAAAAATCAGTGACTACAGCACCCAGGCTGAAAAAGCCAAGTACGGAGCACTGCAGTTGATTTGCAGTGATTGGACTTTGAGAGGAAAACTGATTCCAGATTCTTAATTTGTTTCCTGGCTGCTCCTAGTTCATTATTGTAGTCATCGTCATACATTGTGACATTTGGCTCTTATTTAATACTTTTGGTCAAATGTGGCTTGGATATTTGATGAAAACTAAAGAAGGACAGTCACCCTCTTTCCCTTAAAAATATAATTACAGGAAAAACTTTGCTTCTCAACTGCTCATTTATGCCTTCTCCAATGGTTTCTTCTAGATTTGATTTCACGTCACAGAATGTGATTATAAGTGAAGGGTTTCCTAAAGACCAGAGAAGGAACAAATTGAAGTAGACATGGCACTGGTTGACTGACCCTTGGCTTTTGAAAGTTCTCCTGCAAAACAGTGTCATCTAGCTCATCACCATGGTCTATATTCCTAATCCCTGTCACTTTAGCTGGAAAGTTTACTTTGTTAGGGATCGTAAGAAAGGTAATTTCCTGCATTTTGCTTCTACCCAATGTGATATCATCTGAACATCCTCCATGTGAAATGAAAGCAGTAGTTGAGCCTTTAAGAGTAAGTGAATTTCTTCTGCATAAACCTCAAATAGAGAGATATTCTCTGCCCTTCCTCTGGAACAAGACTTGAATTACAGTAGGTGAGCTGCAATGCTACTAGATTTGGATTATTTCTGTTTCTTAATTGATCCTGTGATTGATGAGGATTTAAGCATGGGTAGGGATGTCCCACAGCTACTGCAAAGTGGTTGCTCAACTACTGATGTGGAGTTGCTGGGTTGGTCTTAGTGCATCATCTGCACCCAGAGCACCTGACATCCAGGGAGGTTCTGTACCCCTATGCATTGAAACGATGAGATTTATCCACTCCTGCACTGTGAGGATGGGAAACAGAGAATGACAAAACAGCTAGTCTTCCAAGCCATGACCTGTACTTCCTTAAGCTTTATGATACTAACTAAACTACTTGAAGTCATAGCATTTGGAAGTGGTAACGCTTCCTTAGTTAAAAATAAGGACTCTTCAGGAAACTGAAAAAAGACACATCGTTTTCCCAACAGTGATTAGTTTTTGAGGTTTTAGTTAATGTTTTTTTTCCTTTCTCTTGCCTGATATTGACATTTCAATTTATGCTAATTTACACCACTTGAAAAACCCAAATAAATCACTCGGGCGGAACTGAAGAGAGGGTTAGTGTAAGGAAATTAAAATTATAAAGTTGATGTCTGTGCTACGATAACACTTGAGACATAAAGCATTTGCAATCACTGTTGCATGCATCTAGTCTGTATGATACTTAATTAGTTTTTCAACAAGTGGTATGAATTCCTTTGAAAATTTGTGGACCTTTGTTTACTGCCAACCAGCCTCCTCACGTCCACACAATAAATAATCATAGAGCTAGGGCCATCTGGAAACCTGAAAACAGGATATTTTTCAAGTCTTGACAAAAAAGGATTTTTTTTTTATCAAAAAAGAAAAAGCAAGAAGGTATGAAACATTTTCCCTAGTTATTCCAGATAGAAAGAACTGTGGGAAGTGTCTTCATACGGCTGGTCTGATCCATTTTTTTGTATCTATGATACCTCTAAAAAGTATATCTCAACTGGAATAAAGGCTGAAAAAGTGAATTTCCAGATTGTTGCCCCTGAGGCCACAGTAAATATTCTGAAATTGGTTCTGAACAAGAAGAGACCATGAGCAATCAATTTGAAAGCATCTCACTCCCTGCAGACAAAACTCTAGAGAAGAGTGAGTTTGAGATCATGATAATGACACACAAAGAAGAGATACAATATTAATCAAACCCAGGCGCTCATCCAAAATCTGTTCCAGGATCATAGAAGTATAGAATCATAGAATAGTTAGAGTTGGAAGGGACCTTAAAGATCATCTAGTTCCAACCCTCCCTGTCATGTCCAACCTTGCCTTGGACACCTCCAGGGATGGGACAGCCACAATTTCCCTGAGAAACCTATGCCAGTCTCTCACCACTCTCATTGTGAAGAAATTCCTCCTTGCAACTAGTCTAAATCTCCTTTCATTTATAGCCATTGGCCCTAGTCCTATCATTACACGCCTTTGTAAAAAGTCTCTCCCCAGCTTTCTTGTAGGCCTTCTTCAGGCACTTGAGTTTGCTATAAGGTCTCCTTGGAGCCTTCTCTTCTCCAGGCTGAACAAGCAAAACTCTCAGGTGCTCCAGCCCTCTGATCATCTTCTTAGCCCTCCACCTGACCTCTTCCAACAGTTCCATATCCTTCTTGTTTTGAGGATTCTAGAACTGGAGGCAATACTCCAGGTGAGGTCTCACAAGAGAGGAATAGATGAGCAGAGTTACCTCCCTTGACTTGCTGGTCATGATTCTTTTGATGTCGCCCAGGATACAGTTGGCCTTCTGGGCTGTGACTGCAGAGGGTGCACTAATCTGACAGTTAGAGAAACTTGGATGAATATGTGTTGCCAAAAGTTTCTTACTGTCAATGCTACTTTGAACATTGAAACTGGTTGCCTAGAAAGGCTGTTGAGATGCTACAAAGAAATGTATAGGGCAAGGCCTCAGGCAATCATATCTAATCTCAAACCCCTTTCTTGAGGAGGGGTTTGGACAAGAGGATTTCTTGTGTTCCTTTCTGACTTTAATTTTGTTATGATTCTGGCAACTGTGTGCACACTTCTTAAAGGAAGATGCAGTGCAGAATGGGCAAGGCAGGACAGCACAGAAAACAAAAAGTATTGCTTTATAGAAGAAAGCTTTTGTAGGTCAACCATGACCTATTCTTGTCTCAACTTTGTCTATTGCACACCATAATAAGCAATAGTCATATGCCATTTTACCTAGTGTGCTTGTAAAGATACCTGTGATACAGGGATCTATCAAACATACGGATGAGCAGGAGGTGCACTTCACACCAGGAGATGTACATAGTTGTAAAAGATGAAGAAGTTGCACTTTGCTGAGGCAACAAATTGTTCTTTAGTCAGTCAAGTGCTGGAGATAACACATGCAGAGAGGCATTTACCTCTCCAAATGTTTCTTTTAATTAAGATGAATAGCAAGACTGTCACTTGAATAGGAAACTGATAAACCAGGGCTGGAGAGGAAAGCGGGATGTGTTCAAATGAGTGGGAGAGCCTGACTCTGAGGGCAGTGATCTACAAGGATGTATCCTTCACAGAGAGGGAGACAGAAGGAAAGAGTCTTTGTCAGGCAGAATAACAGAGAAGTCTACAGTCAGTTGGGTGAATAGAGGGCAAGAGGAGAGATCTCAGTGTCTGCACTTAAAAAAGCCCCTATCTTTAATTTCTTCATGCAGTTTTTTAATGAACATTTTTAATTACTTACCAGAGGTCAGTGAGAATGCCACAAGTCTGGGTGAAGTAAACCAACAGTGGTTAATTTAAAAGAAGGGGGCAAATCCATCCAAAGCCATTAAGTGTAAATATCACAGCTCTGTCAGAGGAGGTCCCTAATGCTAGAAAATTATCACTGTGTGGCGGCTCTGAGCCAAATAACAGTTCTCAAATTATGCTAGGTCTTCCTTAACACTTGGTGTTTAACATGTGGTTTTAATATATGGCTCTAGGGCTGACCTGCAGTGAAAGACTTCACTCATTTCAGACTGTTTTCTGGCAGACACATTGCAGCCAGCACAACTGGAAAATTTCCCCAGAAAGCCCCAGTGGTGAAAGATGACAACAGTGTTCTTATTCCAGCACAAACAATGAATTTGAGGCAGAAATTTGAGCCACCTGAGGAACTATGTCCACGGTGAGCCAAGTAGTCTGATTACATGAATATAACTGTTCGCCTTATACATCTATATATTGGGAATTGGATGCTCCAGTGTGTTGGTGGAGCTGGATGTTCGACTGCTGCAGAAAGAACCAGAAATTTTAATCCTGTAAGAGATGGAATGGTATCATCCCACTGGAGCCAAACTGGAGCTATATTGCAAGACTCCTTTCCTATTGAGTCAGAGGAATCACTTTTGATGCCTTTCAACAATATTTCAGCCCAAAACCTGACCCCTTTGCATGGCTATTAATCTCACATGCCAGATCTGAGCATACTTGGAACCCTTTAGCAGAGATAACACAGCTACAGGGGTTGCCCTGAGGTCAAAGCCTGCTGAGGAGGAAATGAAATATTTGCATAACCTTTTCTTTCAAGAATTTATGTGATGTGCTTCACTGAAGCTGCTGGCTAGGGGACAAACAATGCAGTGTATTTCGGAGAAAGAAATTACCAGCCCTGAACAGACATATGGTAGGGCTGTGATAGGAAGTACAGGCACAGCTGCCCCAGGGAGAAAGAAACTAGATGTAGCTATCCCCCTCCATGCCAATGCGTGATAGGGTATGAGCACATCTAACATCTGTCAGCCAGTTCAATTGTTTGATCTTTCTGGACACTCTGGGCAGCAAAGATGCATACATCTGCAATATACAGAGCTTTTCTCTCTCCCTGTAGTTGCAGGTGGAGGAGGGTGGCTGAGGCAGAGTGATAGACTTGCATCTTGCAAGACAAATGTATCACCTACAAGATAACTTCTACCTCTGCTCACCAAAGTTCAACTCAAGATGCTGCTCTATAACGAAATATGTGGCTAGAAAGTCTTTGCTTTCGGCTCAGAACTTGCAGCTACGGCATTTGTCTTGATAATATGTATGAAGAAACAATATGCATAAAATAAAAAGAGAAGAGCAATGAAGCTGGCAGAGAAGAGCAATGAAGCTGGCAGAGAAGAGCAACGAAGCTGGTGAAGGGGCTGGAGAACAGGTCTTAAGAGGAACAGCTGAGAGAGCAGGGAGTGTTTAGCCTGGAGAAGTGGAGGCTGAGAGGAGACTTCATTGCTCTCTACAACTACCTGAGGGGAGGTTGTAGAGAGGAGGATGCTGGCCTCTTCTCCCAGGTGACAGAGGACAGGACAAGAGGAAATGGCCTCAAGCTCCGCCAGGGGAGATTTAGGCTAGACATCAGGAAAAACATTTTCACAGAAAGGGTCATTGGATATTGGAATAGGTTGCCCAGGGAGGTGCTTGATTCACCTCCAGGGTGCTGAGGGGCATGATTTAGTGTTTGATAGGAATGGTTGAACTTGATGATCTAGTGGGTCTCTTCCAACCTCGTTGTTCTATGATTTTATGATTCTATGAAATCAGCATTACTGGGCTTACTTTTGGCCCATGTTCAAGCAGGACTTACGCCCTGGCAGTTTCTTCTGACCTTCCTTGCTCTCTTCCAACTCTTTGGCTTCTCTAGATCCCTTCTCAATGTATATTCCTATCTATCAGGATGAAATTAGACCTCTGCAATGAAGAGTCTGCCAAATAGTTTTGTACGCTATAGTATGGAAAGTTGTCTACAACTAGAACTTACTGCTGTGTTCATGAGTAAGCTCTGAATTTTAGGGAAGTGTGAGGTGTATTTTCAACATGTAGCTAAAGAGATGAGTGCTTAGAATATTGGGGATAACAGCAAATCTTCATGGCCCTGGGTGTCATGAGACAAGGAGCTGGGTTTTCATTTTGCTGTGTGCTTTATTTTTCTGCAAATTTGAAAACGCCTCGTTGGTTCCTGAGAATTGCAAGCCTGCTGCTGAGGCTTTTGTGATGGATATTCCCATCTTAACCTTTCTCCTGAGCAGGTAAGTTATAAGTACTGATGCACTGAAGTCCTGGATCATGGATTCACTGTGTAGCTAGTGGAGCTAGCTGGGCCAGAGCTTTCACTGGAAGTTGTGATGAGGCAGGCTAAGTGTTTGGTGAAAGACTCACAAAAGCCAGAGCTCCTCTGGTTTTCTGATCTGTGGTTTTTCACTGCAGACTTGCTCTTTTTGCATCTTCATTTTGTTTAGTATCTCTAATTTTTCCGCCTCAAGACAGATTTCCCATTGTCTGGCAGGGAGATCTTATTCAAAACTGATCTCTGTCCTTGAAATTCTGATCATCTATGGCCTTCTGGGGTTATGAAATGTTATGTAGGATTTTTTCTTTTTTTTTTTAAATCAGAGGAGTACAATCTGTAGTGCAGAAAAGCATTGGGATTGCGCATAGCTAGCATGCTACCCCTTTGTGTGGTCGTCTTCCTGGTGTTATTGACCTTCTGATGATTTTCTGCCATTCAGAAAGGCAACTGTTGTTGGTGTTCCTGCTCTCAGGCTACTACTTTTTTCTGGTTTTCTTTCAAAATGTATGTTATAATTCCCCTAAGTTTTCTTTAAATTTGCTACTAATAACTAAGAAAAGCTGCCAATCACATCTCTTCGGAGAGTGACTATCAATGGATGCAAGTGTACATCTATTGCTTTCTTCTTTTTAAAAAACAAACCAACCAAGCTTTTCATTGTATTTGATATACTCTTATGCTGTCAGAAAAAAAAATATAATTCCTAATCTATTTAATCTGACAAAACGCACACTGGTTGGTTTTCTATTTCTTTTTCTTACTTCCTGGAATTTTCAAAGCAGTGAAATAATTTCTGTTATATTTATTCTTCTGTTTGTGCATGAGAATCAATAGTTATTGTGCCTTAAATGTTTCAGAAACATTCTTAGCTGTGAGATAATATTATCTCTCCCCTGTGTTATATAGAATGAGCGCAACTCCTAAAGAAACAGAGTTTGAGATATATTTGCTTTGGGATATACCCTTTCTGGAAATGCATTCTTGGAACTGGAAATTTGAGACGACTTCAAGAAATCCCTCTACAGGCAAGGAAAAGATAAAAGGTAAATATTCAGCCCTTTATACATACACCGTATTTCTTCAAAAACTACCAGAAACAGTAATTGTTTTTAGATGGTCATAAGGTTGATCTAGGCATTGAGAGGGAGTTTCTATGCCATTAATGTTACTAGAAGCTCAAATACATTATTTCCCAGGCAAGTTCTGAGCCAACCAAGCTGTCAAGAGTGAAGGCAGCTAACATATGAGTCCTTTAAGTTTATGACTGATCAACCTGGAAACTAGAATTGTGTGTGCAGGATCCTGAGCGCATAGGTTGTAGACCATACATTCCTGTTTCACCAGCATTTAAGACTATTATCCCTGCCTGGGCTGGAACACTCCTTAGTCTGGAAAAACCTTAAATTTACTTTGTTTTTGAGAAAGTCTGAGATGTTTGGGAAAAGTTTTTGGTGTGAAGTTTCTACGTGACAAGCTATGAACTTGTTGAAGACTGCAAGATCATTGAGTGAAGGGTTGAGTCTGAAGGGCTTTTCTGTGCTTCCTGGTTAACCTGGTTAACAATGAGAGGGGGAGGTGTAGGAGCAGGTAATGCTCCCTTCCCCACCCCCCTCCCTCCCACCTGCCAATGAGGCAGCTGCCTCAAACCCATGTGTGCATGCATACCTAAAGAGTTCAGGCAGAGATTATTCTGGAAAGGGTCTGTTTAACTCCCTGGACCCCTCAGCCTCAATTTGAGAACCTTTTCAAAAGTTCTGCTTCTGCTCGCGCCTGATATAAGAAATTTCACAGCAAGATCACCCCTTACACTCTAATGTTTCTGCCAAGAAGGCACATTGTATGCTCACTACTCCATTGAACCAGCCTGAAGAAGTGCTGCTGAAGAACAACTAGACCACACGTTCATGAAGAATTGCTGATGGAGCAGTTGCTGCTGGAAGGACCATATTTTCCAGAGGAACCACCATGTCCCATTAGAGTCATGACTATTTTTCTTCTTCCTCTGTTTCTTTTCCCCCCCTTTTTATTTCTTATCCTACAGCACCTTCATTTTTCTTGTCACTATGGTATATCAGATTAAATTCAGTTTGTGTTGTAGCTTGTTTAGAAACCTTGACTTTGTTCATGGTATAAGACTGTAATCTGAACAGGTTGGGATCTGATTTTGCCACTTTGAGAAGTTGTTATTTGGAGTGCCTATGAGTATCTGGTGTGTTGTTTTGGCTGTGTCCAAAATAAATACTGCATTTGAATTTGTGCTGGGAGATTTATTGGTCTCTGATTTGCTGTGCAGATATCAAAAGACCTTCTGTCTTTGTCTGTGAAGGTCAAGGAGGGTTGGAATGTTACTGGTGTCAGGAGTGGACTTTAGCACACATACAAGCTAAAAAAAAATGACGAGAAAAGAAAGTTCAGTTTAGATAAGACAGCTTTGCCACACTAAAAGCTTTCTCATTTGCACTGCCCCTGTAGAAGAGGACTCTACTTAGGGCATTTGCTTAACTGGTACATACCTATTTCTTTGTATTTGAGGCAGAGGAAATTGAATGATCTTCCGTTGGTACCAGCCAGGAAGCTGCAGAAATGCCTACTTATACCTCCCAGGATGACTGAGTCCATCAGAGACAGACTAAAGGCCACCTCCCAGTGTGAGGAGGAGCTGGGTTCTCAGATATTGCAAACTGGCAGTTTACACCAGTGGAAGTTCTGCTCATAGATATTTTGTGGCTGTTGCATGAAGAGCAATGGTCTCTCACAAAGTTTGGCAAGCTTCAAATGAATCCCAGGCATCGAGGTGAATGCTCATTGACAAACCCAGTTCATTTTAAAGCATGTTCAGCTCTACAGCTTTGATATGGAAAAGAGCTTGGGAGAGGATAAAAGAACAAGGAAGGAAAACCAAAACTCCATTGAACAAAGGAGGATTTCACCCAGTTTGGGTTGCTTCTGTTTGATGAGCCAGAGACACACATCTGAATGGATCCTGCAGCTTTTTTCTTTGGAACACAGCTTCATGATTTTACCTTTTGAAGATTAAGAATTGTTTCCCATCTGTTTGCTTACTCATGGAGGGAAAAATGTATTCATTATTCACTTCTCCCTCTGATCTCATGCTTGTGGACTTGATTTCATATCTTCAAACCTTCCCTTTGTATCCTGTAGAGTTCCAGACTCTTTTATTAATATATATTTTACTTTTCTTTAGGACACTTGTCCAAAAGTTAAACATTGGTCAGAAATATGTATTATGTCTGATTTATTAGATAAACATAGTCATATAAAGATCTACATTTCCTACTAATACACTTCCCAGTCTCGCAGAAACTTGTGTGTGAGTCATTCCACTGAAGTGTAGTTAGTGTAACTGCTTTCTACACAGTGTTAGGCAGATGCGTATATCTGAAACCATGAAAGAAACCAATAAAACACAGAGCTGGCTTAGGAAGAAAGTGCCAATGGACTGCTCCAACTCCCTGGCTTGAAAATCACTTGGCTAGATAGAAGACCAATACCAATCTCCTTTTGGATAACTTTTCTTCTATGAGAAGTAGTCTCATAAAAATTACAGGAGTAGTGCAAAGCTCAGCCTCACACACAAAAGAAGGCCGGAGCAGGATGTTATTGATCAGTTCAGAAGAAACCTCTGCCTTGATAAAGAAATCAAGACCCAGGATCTTTTGTCAACAAAGTCAGTATTCTTATTCCCCTGATATTCTTCATGTGCTGCCCTCAGGCACTGCATCCCTCCAGCAAAAGATGGAGCCCAGGACTGCCTTTGTCAGAGTCATTAACCCTTTCCCAAGAATAATTTTTTTTTTATATGTTGGAATTCCACATATTAAAGCTCTAATTAATTCATATCAGCAACTGTTCTTGATGAAGAAGTTATACTTTGCAAATCCCAGAGCTTTCTGCGTGAAGAAGTCGATAATTTTATTCCAGCCACTGCAGTGCAGCAGAGGCAGTAGTAAAAATCTATATTCTCTCCTGGGCTCAAAGCCTTGTACAAGCCATGAGATCAGCCTGGCTGGAGTTCATTCGGAAAATTAAAATTTCAATGAAAATATATGCAGAAAGCCAGAAAAACCAGATTTTGTTTCTCTCTGCAAAGTAGTGATATCCTGCCTTAGCTGCTAGCCAAATCCAAAGCTTGTAATTTGCAAACAGACCTTATCCTAAATTGTTTTTTGCACTGCTTCTTATACAGTGAAAAGTGCGTGGGAAGGAAACACTGGATATCTGTTGAGGAGCTGTTTATCATGGCATGGGCAGTCACACCTGGAGCAGGAGGAAGTCAAGGTGAAGACATAGCAAAGTGATAAGATGCAGCAAGGCAGGAGCAGGAAAGACAAGGTGGGAGCTGGTCCCGCATACCTATGGAGGGTTAAGGCAAGGAATGGAAGGTGCTAAGAGCAGAAGTTGGAACTAGGACTGAGGACCCTAGAAGAAGTAAGAATTGGGGTCACCAAAGGGCTGGGGATCAATAAGGAGCAAGATTAAAACAGCAAGAAATGGATGCAAGAACAATGTGTTGGTCTAAACAGGAAAAGGTAAAGGGACTAAAAGTCTCTTTTGTCTCTGAACAAAATTACTCAGTGTTTTAGTCTCATACTACCTATGATTTGTTTGGGAATCCTTACTTTTGTCTTCTGTGGCAAATAGGACAGACCTACACACTTTGCTTGGGTGAATAACACTCCAGAGGGCAGCAGAGAAAGGTGTGGGCAGAAAACTGTCTCCAAATGTGAAGTGTGCAGACAGTGATTTGGTGGGACAGGTAAATTCAGTCCAGGTGCTGTACATGGAGAATGATACATACGCTTTAGTTACAAACATTCTATTGCCATAGTGTCACTGCATATATACTAAAGTTGTCACACAGAAATGTAGTCCTGCAATATGTGGTAAAGTTAGAGCAACTTTCTCATGTGGTGAGGTGATGGGAAACCATAGAAATACCCAAGCAAATTAACAAAATTTGGAAGCATATGATCAGTGGTTATCACTGGAAGGACCCAAAGCTGCATCACTTCATGATGTCACATTTGCTGATTCCTCTTTGACTTTAGAGGTGTAGACTGAGTCAATGGATCATCCTAAAATAAACTCAGCTGGGTCTGCAGCTTAGTTTCTATAGCAATGTGTTACATATAAATAAGGGTCAAAGTCCCTTCTTTGGTTTGGAGAACACAGAGCAAGTTGGCATGTGTATGATTAAACATACTTACCTGAAATGGATGATTCATTCTGCCCTTTAGGAGCAACTTAGACATTGTCTGGAAAAGAAGTACTTCAAACGGAAAATTGTTGCTTGAAGTTAAGATGCAAGTGGTCCAGCTAGCAGCAAATCAGTACCCAAGCCTGTGTCCTTACCTTTCCAGTGCGGACACTCAGTAAGGCCAAAGAGCTGGGTGCAAAACAAGGTCAGGACTGCAGTCAGTGTTTGCCAGGAAGCTTTTAAACAAATTTTCAAGCTTTTGACAACCTCTTTGACCTCTGTGACTGATATTTGATCTTCATGTCATGCACTGTGTCTCCTCACTCTTGTCTTGTTTATTAAATATTCTCTGTGTGTGATCTTACCACAGCCAAGAGATAGCCAGCAGGGTCTCACCTCCTTCTCTCTGCTGCAGGGAAAGTGGCATAGAGCCCTGAAATGTGAGGCAGATTAAAAATAACCATTATTTCTACACATAAAAGTGCATCTTTCAGAGCCTTGTGACTCTTTTGCCTTGACAGTGCCCTACCGAGATGGCTGCTCTAGTGAGGCGGATCTCAGATTTGAGCTGGAAAATGCATATGTAATTATTTGGGTCACACATGCAATTCATCATCATCCTGTTTATCAGGATGGTTGGTTGCCCCCAGTCCCCTTCCAACTCACACATCCCTGACTGGGTTGAAGGATCATGAAGATCTATTAAACAAACCATTTTTATAAAAAAAACCCGCATCAACCGTGCCTGGTAACATGGCATGAAAGGGAGTATTTGCTGCTGTGGTCATGTGTGCCATGAGAGCAAAGATTTCTTACAAGCCTGGAGGAATGTGTTGCCATGCCAAGGTGGTAATGAACTAATTACCGTGCTCAAATGGGTAGGTGGATCAGTATGATATTTCCCCTCTGGCACAAGAGATGTGTCAATGATATTCAGTACATCTTATCACATACATTGCTGGGAGACCTGCTTGTTCGAGGAAGAAGTCGGGGGAAAGCCTGTGGGCAAGCAAAATCTGAATAGTTTGTAAGTTAATCAAGATGCCATAAGCCAACCTGTGAATGTACTCGTTTCCTGTTACACAGGAGGCCTTATGATAACAAAGACAAAAATAGCTCAAGTTGTTGGAAGTCATTTGGTATCATACACCTGTTTTGGACTGAGCTCATGCTGTTTCCTAAGAAAAGACATCTCTTTTAGATAGTTTTCTCTCTTTGACAGGGGTACAAGAGATTTCTTTGGTACTCATTACACTTCGTAACAAAAATAGCATTTTACAAAGCAAACAAACCTTTAAAAGCATCTTCTTGAGAGTACGTGTTGGCACTGCAAACTAGGGAAAAAAGTGTAAACTAAAAAAAAGACAGGACTTTGAAGTAGCAGAAAATCAGACATCTTGTTGGTTTTGTAGATTTATTTAACTTACTCTTCCCTTCCCAAATCACATCACCTTGTCTTCATACTTTTCTGCTATCTCCCAGACCTGACTTTAAGAATCTGAGGTTCTTGGTGGGGCCCCTGTGGCAGCAGGGACTAAGGTAGTAGTTGTTGAGGCTCTGGAGTGTGTCCAGAGAAGAGCAAAAAAACTGGTGAAGGGGCTGGAGAACAGGCCTTATGAGGAACGGCTGAAAGAGCTGGAGTTGTTTAGCCTGGAGAAGAGGAGGCTGAAGGAAGACCTTATTGCTCTCTACAACTACCTGAAAGGAGGTTGTGGAGAGGAGGAAGCTGGCCTCTTCTCCCAAGTGACAGGGGACAGGACAAGAAGGAATGGCCTCAGGCTCTGTCAGGCTTGACATTAGGAAAAAAATTTTCATGGAAAAGGTCTTTGGGCACTGGAACAGGCTGCCCAGGGAGGTAGTTGATTCACCTTCCCTGGGAGTGTTCAAAGGATGGGTGGATGAGATGCAGAGCAGCATGGTTTAGTGATTGATAGCAATGATTGGACTCAATTATCCAGTGGAACTTTTCTAACCTAGTGATTCTGTGATTCTGTGAAGGCATTACTAGGACTGATTTGGATCTTGTTTCACAGTCCCTGGAGCCTGTGAGTGATTCAAAGGATGCTGGAAGTTGAATATCAGGTCAATACTGGAAAGAGGGTTCTAAGGGACTGGCACGACAGTAATGTTTAAGGTAGGGGATTGAGATGATGTCTGTGGGAAGAGGTGGGATATACTGAAAAACTAAAAGCTGTCTGTTGGAGCGAAGGGTTGTGTGTTTGTGTGTCTACTGAAGGAGAGAATATTGTTTACATGAAGGATGGTGCACGTCCTGAGCTAATAAAAAACATAGGAAAGGCTGTATTGGCTTTTGTATTATAGTGTCCCATTTCTGAAAGCAGTCCAGGTTAATATCAGGTGTAAGAACAAGGGAAGCATACATTTTCCTGTATTGCTCTTTGGGCATCCAGCCACTTGATGTTCAGAGATTTCCTGACCTGGGGATGGTTTCTACATATTTTGTAAAATCAGTGGCCCTCTTGATGTGAACATGCCCATGGATACTCACCACTTTTCAGCATCTACAATATCCTGTGGTGAAGAGCTCCCTGGCTTCTTGCTGAATCCATTGGGTTCCTTTTGAACTTGCTTCATGGGTTGATTTGACACCCGTGCCCTATTCTTACTATCTTTCTCTGCCTTATCCACTAGAGAATGCAGCGCAATAGTGGGAGAAGTATCTGACACGACTAAGGCAGAATGTGTTCCTCCAACAAGTCACAACCGAAGGGCATTCTGAGACAGGATTTTTCTCTATTACTGTCTTCTCTAGTGGCCTTGGGCAGTCCAGGAGGGATGGAGGGGTAAAGGGATTAAAGGATAGAGGGATAGAAAGCTGAAGGCATGGATGTATGGATGAATGGAGCAAGCACAGTTCTCACTCGGTTGCCACAGCTCCCACCTGTGCGCTCAAGCCACCAGTGGAGCCCACAGGTAACAGTCTTCTCCAGGAGCTACAGTTTTAAAGTGGTTTAAAATTCTGGTGACATACTTTGTGGAAAAAGGGCAGATGGTAATCATCCTGATGGTCTTTATGAAAGGGTCCTGTTCCAGCCAACTATAAGCATCTTCAAGATTTGTTGATTAAATAATGAAAGAATGAAGCATATAAATTTGGGGTTTTTTTCCTCTCTTTGGTTTTTTTTTTTTTTTTTTTTTGTTGTTGTTGTTGTTGTTTTTTTTTTTTGTTTTCTGGCCACATCTCTCTCCAGCTGCACATTAGCATTCTTCCTTTCTCAAAATCATCCTCCCTCATTTCCTGCCCATGCTGCCCCCTTTCCTCACTCTTCCACAGAAATGCTTATCATCACGCAGTGAAACAGGAATAACTGTGTGGACACTACAATGGAATTGCCACTCACCATTACAGCATAGGAGCAAGCAGGTCAAAGGCAGCATGACAGGAAGATTTCTCCTTGCTGCACCTGTTTGTTGTGTAGCAGAGCTAACATGCTGCCATGGCTATTTCCAAAGAGATCTTGCCTCATTTTCCTTTACCTAGCAGCAGAAGCCATGGCCAACGTGTGTTGACTTGGAAAATCAGTAGCTCTGTGGATGGTGCCATCAGAGACAACCCTTTACCAGCATGTACATTATAACAGGAATTTCCACCTCTAGCACTTGTAATGGTGCCTTCCCAATGACTCTGGAGCTCTTACTGCAACCCATACATTTACCTGAGAGGACACTGTCTGTATCTTCATATAAAGACCTCCAAAGTGTACGGTAGGTCACGGGAAAAGAAAGGACATAAAGCGAACACATTCTCAGCAAGTGATAAACGGGCCCCTAGTTGCAGACTAAGTCATCATAGAGCAAAAGTTGCGGTGAGGGTACTCCTGTTTGCAGCCTTCCCCAGCAGAGGCGGCTGTAAGATCACACTGAGAACAGTGACTTGTTGTGCATCCTGTTTGAGGTTTAAATAGAGAAATTGGAAACGATCTGAAATGAAAAGAAAATAATTTGTTTTGCTCCCTTCATTTGCAGCACATTTTCCCTCTAAATTAGCTGGCATGACAGTTCAGTCACTGAGAAAGGAGAAATAGAAAAGAGACCTGGGAATCTATTTCACTGTGTTTTGTACAGGACTGAGTTTCAGCTAATAATACGTTTTTTGTGTGGCAGAAGGGAATCTGCTCTGTGAGCGAAACAGTGCTCAGGCACTTGCATGCAGAGAGCTGAAGAAGCAAGGCACTCTCTGGATAAATGATGCAAATGCACCTTTCACACATCAGTTCTGACCTCTTCTGGGAGGCAGTCAACCCAACCCCCACATAAAGAAAGTTAGGTTTTTTTCCAGGGAATGTATTTAAGATCAAATGCAAGCAGCCTTCTAAGATACATATCTCAGTGTATGCCTGTGAAAAAATTCTGTCATTGCTAACCCTTTTGAAGTTAATATCTGATCATAGGGACCTTATGGTAAAGCTTTACTATTCTGTAGAAGAGAAAGCAACTATTACATGATGAAACTCTACACATTTGCTAGATCTGATTCACTTAGATTTGTATATATGGTGGGTAAGAGAATAACTATGGTTTTTGGGGTTTTTTTTGGCTCTGCATTAACTGAGAAATAAAATGTAAAGAAATGCATGTGCACTCCTGTCCCCAGTGACACTGCCCTTCATTCGATTCTTTTAAAAACAAAACCCAGACCTGAACATTGCTTGAGGCCAGTGTGTCCTTTTAAAATGTAACTCCTGACTATTTCTTCTTATGTGCAACCTTTAAGCCAGCATACTGGTACTTGAAGTTTTGGAAGTCTGGTATGGGACAATTTTCTGCCCAAGAATGGAATCTGTAGCAGGCACTGCTATTTTGTGTTATGGGAGGACTTCTACGTAGGATTAAAAAAAGACAGTTATGGGAAGGTTTTGTGAGACTTGCTTTATAGAATCACAAAATGGTCATGATTCAAAAGGACCTCTGGAGATCATTGAGTCCATGCCCCCTGCAGGATCACCTTCAGCAGGTTGCAAAAGAATACTTTTAGGTGGGTTTTCAATATCTCTGGTGAAGGAGACACCACACCCTTCCCTAGACAGCCTGTTCCAGTGCTGTATCATCCTCACAGGAAAGAATTTTTTTCCTTATGTTCAAAAGGAACTTCCTATGCTCCTGTTTGTGCCTGTTGCTTCTTGTCCTGTAACTGTGCACCATCTAAAAGAGTCTGGCCCCATACTCTTGACAATTACCCTTTACAAATATATAAGCATTGAAAAACCCCCTCTCAGTCTTCTCTTAACAAGGCTGAGCAGACTGAGCTCACTCAGCCTCTCCTCATAAGACAAATGCTCCAGTACCCTGATCTTATTTGTGGCCCTTCACTGGACTCTCTCCTATATTATGGCACTCAGCCTGTCAGAAGTGTACTGGCATCCCACAAGTCCTTTATCCTAACTGTGAACCCCAGATGTCTCAACTAGTCTATTGTCCTTCTTTGTGGCACAAGATGCATAAGTGTGAGTAAATGAATCTTTGCCAGTAAGACCACTGAAGATGCAGATATCCATACTGTAGTATTTATATTTGACACTATTATATTTACAACAGTTAATGTGACACCAAATCCCTGTGTCCCAGTTAACATGTGACCTTTGAATACAAGCTCCTCAGAGAAGAAAAAGTCTGGCCCATTGATTTAGTAATCACTTGAATGCAACTACAGCTTTTATCAGGTCAGTTGATATCACAGCATACAGGGAGGTAATGCAGCTGACTCCTTCTTCCATGGAAAGGTTAACGAATAGAGCCACGACCTCAAAGTAGTTCACTTAATCTGCTTTTGAAAGCTCTTCTAGTGAGGGTTTGCAACTTTCCCTGGCTGGATTCTGCCAATTCTTGGCTGCTTGAATAAACAGCTTGCAAAATTCTATGCTTTTTTATTTTTTTCTCTGAGAATCCTTCAGCCAAGAAACGTCAAGGCTTGATTTACCTGAGGCAATCACCAATGCAAAGCACAAGGTTGACAATTATTGTTGAAGAAGAAGCAGATGGGAGGACACTTCTGCTACCTGACCATACTTTATGCTCAGAGGACAGCTGTCACCTGTGACAGTCGTGGCTCTCTAGCAGTGCTGAGTTTCTTGTTTCTGCTAAATGGACTCTATTTACTCTTCCGTTCCAAACAGTGGCCGACTGGAAGGTGTCCAATTTTGTGAGTAACAGCTGTTACTTTAAAAGTGACAGGGTCTATTCATCTAAAACAATCTCCGATCTGAGCTGTACAACCACCCAAATGGAGCTATCTCACAGAAACGCTGTTGCTACAAATATGAGATGCATTAAGACTAAGAGAAAGGCAGAAAACATTTGCAGTTTGTCAGGAAAATTAAACAGCTGGGTCAATAGGATCAGAACTACTAGTTAGTGTTTAGGCAGGTCTTTTTGCATCACGTTTTCCTGTTGGGTACCAGCTTAGATCTTAACAGAATTAAAAATAAACAGTGGACTTGCATTGCCTTCCTGATAATGCTACTATTTCTTCTATGACTTTAAGTAAGATACAATTGGACCAGTTTTCACTGTGCCAATACGTTAAATAATTGGTCAAAATCGACATCTTGGAGGCTCCCTTGGGATGTGGGTTACCGTGGCAAAGTGAGGTCACCATGCATTGGCTACACAACTGTCACTCACAGGAACATCTTTTGGCCCACTGCAAGTGAAAATAGAAGTACATCCACTAAAACTTCCTTTGGTTTTTGTCGGTGAGAGACTTATATCTTGTGGAGCTGCACTAAGCTGAACCTATGTCTCATTTTTTATTTTTTTTTTTTTTGGTAGCATTGCATTCAGTCATGACAGCACTTTGCATTTCTGTAATTCTTCTTTCCCATGGAATCCATTAAGTTTAAAACATGAATGAATGTAGCTTAACCTCACTCCTGAATAGACAATATTTTCCCTTTTCAGATTTCCAGAGATAAAAGTTCTGGTTTTATGTAACACTTTTTTTTTTCTTTCTTTTGCAGAATGCCGTGACAAAAGTCACGGGGACTGTTACTTGCTTCTGTAACAAGGGTTCAGGGGAGTCTGGAAGATGTAAGCTGAGGCTGCAGAGAGCTAATAGACACAGAAGGGATTGAAAAACAACAACTCTTGCTTAGATTTGGGAGCTTCAAAGACCAGAAAAAGCCTATGACACAAAGAGTTGAGGATCGACAGAGAAGAGTCCAAATTACCAGTCTGAGCCTAGCCACTTGCACACGGGGAGAAAAGAAAAGGGAAAAATTGTGATAACATGTAGAGAAAAATTTCTTCTGACTTCTATTTGAGGTCTGATGGGGACTGGAAGTGTAGATACCTGGCATACTCTAGCCACCAGCTAATTTCTCTCTGAGAGACAGCCTTGTGTTGTGCTTTCCTGTCTGTAAACCAGCGGTTCTTCCTGGGCTATGAAATCCTGGATATCAGAGGAAATCAAAAGTGGAAATAGCTCCACAAGTCCCAGAATCAAGTTCAGAGGGTTACCTGTTCTTGTGTTTGCTTATATTTCAGGTCTTTCTGAGCTCCTCCACGTGTTCCAGACCTTACAAATTAATTGAGCATTATTTTGCATTCCTGGAAATCATGGAATCATACAATTATAGAATGTTTTGTATTGGAAGAGACTTTAAACACCATCCAAGTCCTACTCCCCTTCCATGGGCAGGGACACCTCCCACTATATCAGGCCACCCAAGGCCCCATCCAAACTGGCCTTGAACACTTTCAAGGGAGGTGACATGCGCAACTTCACTGGGCAACCTGTTGCAGTGGCTCATCACCCCCCCTCATAATGAAGAAATATGTAAAGTAAAACTGATGGGTTATTTCAACTGACTTCCAGATTCTTGGAAACATGAGAGGCAGAGATTTTGGTCAGCCCTGCCCTGGCTTTCCTAGATACTTTCCACGTACAGAATTACCTGTGTTGTATCTATATCCAGAGGAAGGTTATAGGATTTTCTGCATTCAGTTCTGGAGTCCTTAGCACAAGAAGGACGTGGATCTGTTAGAGGAAGTCAAGAGAAGGACCATGAAGACTTACAGAGGACTGGAATACCTCCCATAGTAGGATAAGCTGAGAGAGTTTGGGTTCTTCAGCCTAGAGAAGACAAGGCTCTGGGAAGTTCTTAAAGTAGACTTCCCAAAGGCTTAAAGGGTGCCTATGGGAAAGCTGGAGATGGGTTCTTTATCAGGGAGCACAGGGATAGGATTAGGGGTAATTGTTTTAAGCTGAAAGATGGGAGATTTATATTAGATAACAGGAAGAATTATTTTACTGAAGTGAGGCACTGGCACAGGTTGCTCAGGGAACTTGTGGATGTTCCATCCCTAGAGGAAAATGTGTAGCGCACCAAAAGGCAGGTACTTTTAATCCATAAATTTTGTTGAAAACCTGCGGAAATGTCTGAGAATTGTAAAAGTGGGTTTGGGTTGTCGGTGGCCTCTCAAGTCACTGCAATTTCCTCATGTTACAATAATAAAATCCAGACAGGCTCCTCAACCCAGCTTTTCAGATCAGATTGATTGACAGGAAGACCAATTCCATGGAAATGATAAAATCTGCCCCACTTTCTTCTTCTAAGACCCTCATGCATGACTGAGTCTCATTTACCTCTGCACAATTTAGCATAATTCCATTTCTTTAATTAAATAGAAGTGGTTTTTTTTTCTGGCAGAGATGGTTTGAAAGATGATATTTAATGCCTCCTGGAAACTGCACAGGGCTTTAGTCTCTGCAATATGGAAAAATGCAGACTTCATTCTCCTCATTTCTTCATCATTTCAATCTCTTTATTTTCCTAGTGGGGTAAAAAGTATGCAGTTCCTATCTGGTACTGCTTTTAATTCTCTGAATTCAGCTTCACTTCAGATACAGGCACTTGGTACAAATCAATATCAGAACTTATGGTGAAAATCAAGAATATTTCTGCCAACTGTACTGATTAAGTAAAGGGGAGGGAAATGTGAGGTCAGGAATAGGAAGAGGTTATTCTTTAGTAAACACAAAAAAAGATGTTTTCAACGACATGAGTAACTGAAATGCACAGTGCAACAGACTCAGCACATACAATGAGATTTCTCATATTTTTTCTGTCATCTTGGGAACCAGTGGATTCCCTGTGGCTGTTTCGGTTTGTGAAGTAGGTGCCGACAAAAATCTATATTTCTGCTGATCTGTATGCTTTGACTGGTATATAAATGATTATGAAAAGAGTCAATAACAGCTTCCCATCTTAGTCCTCAAACCCTGTGCAGCAGCTACAGGAGAGCATGCACTGGTTTGAAGACAGCAGAAAAGACAGAGCTGGAGCAGATTTCTCGTACTTTTATACTCTATTCCTACTCTTCTTGAAGTCCTGCAGTTTTGGGAGATCTAGAGAGTCCTGACTGGCACCAGGATCTAAGGCATGTTACAGCACCATGGCTAGAAACTGCAGAGATACTTATTTTGTGAAGGAAGTGGACCACTTCCCAGTCATGGGACATTCTTTCACAGTTGTTTTTCTTTTTTTCCTGAGTACATCAAAGCCAGTTCTTAGCCTATCAAAGATTTCTAGGAGACCAAGTTCTGAAGTCTATCCTTGCGTTTGCTGATGAGTAAACAGGACTCCAAGCCGAGATGCTCACTACAAATGCTGCTATGCAGCAAGTTGACCCCTCCATACATCACCACTTTTTCTGTGCCTGCTTCTCATTCCCAAGCTTTTGCAGCTTTACTAAATCGCTCCTCGAAATTATGAATGCTAACAGCATAGTGGCCAACAGCAAAGCTGCCCAGCAGGAGGTGAGCTCTTGGGCTCTGTATGATGAATTTGCATTGCTGCAGCACCAGGGATTCTCATGAAAGGATGAAGGCTCCATTTGGTGGGGATCTGTATGAATAAGTAATAGCAGAGCTCTCAGCCTCAGGGATGAGCAATGTGCAACAGCATCTAAAACCAGTAAGAGAGGAGAAGGTATGAGAGTATAGGAGGAAAATTTGTCCCTACCAGGGACAAATAAAAGACATTTGTTCAGCCAAATCCTTGTGCAAGTCTACCAAGGCTGCATAAGCAGGTAAATTGTACGCAAAAATGCTTTCTTAAAAATAAGGAGAATTTAATGATGTTAATGAACTGTTGTTTATGATGGTTTATTTTCTAAATAAGCTATATTAAAGGTGAGGTGGGACACGTACAGGCTACAACTGATGATAAAGACGAGCTTGAACACAATACTGGCTTTTAATTCCAGAACCTGATTAACCATCTGAAATTCATTGCACTCCTGGTTTTAGGTGTAAGCATCTCAGATCAAGATCTAACGCAGTAAACCTGGCCAAAGGGAAAACCGAGTAATATATAAAGCCCCTTCTTAATCACAGAGTATCTTCTGGGGCAGTGAAGAGACAGCAGAAGGGATGCTACTTGAAGACTATCAGCATGGGAGGCACAAACTAAAATAATTTGCAATACATAATGTTTTTAAAATTTGGTACAGATGGATGACTGTTACCTAAGTCATTCCCTGACACAAGAATTCCTCCATGTGCAGAAAATAACACAAAAGACATTATTTGTAATGTTTAAAAAATCAAATCCAAATAAATCTGATCTTTATACCTAGACTCTTAGACAGACAACAAAAATTTCGTTCTACTGTCTGCATGCAACACTTTTTCCTATGTATATGTTAATTGTTGATATCTTACCCACATCATGGAAGATAAAGTTTGGATGACCCAAGGGCTAAGTCACAGCTACCTGTCCAGGCTACGGAGCTGGCTGTGTAACTGCTGAAAATGGCTTGTTGGATCTGGACATTGCTCTCTACACCAAATCAAATAGAGCCACAGAAAACATACTCTGCTGTCTCCTGCATGGACAAACTCTGTTCTGCTGGAAATCAGGTGCGCAACATTCCTGTTGTGTGGCTTCAACTTTTTAAATTGGAGAAGAATGTGAGAATGCTGTAGAAGTGCTGGACTAGGAAACATTTTTATTCAAGCCATTTCCTCAAGAAGGTATTTGCATTGAAACCATGCCAGTTCAAACTTCCCTAAACATCTCTGTTGATGGAATTATTGCAGTTTCCCTGTTTATGTCTAAGTAAATTCTGTAGTTTTTTGCTTTCTTTCCCTAATTGATTTGTAAAGTTAAATGCTTTTATCTCTTTTGCATTTCTCTCTCAAGCAATCCATTCCCTGTTTTTTCTTCTTGAATTTCTCTCTCTTGCCTTTATTGTTGCTATTGTTGCTTCTTCTAAAAGATCAGACTCGATTTCTGGAGGTGGTCAAGGCTGAGTTGGATGAAGCTTGAGCAACCTGATCAAGTGGAAGGTATCCTTGCTCATGCATGGAGGTGGAACTGAACGATCTCTAAGGCTCCTTCTAACCCAAAGATTCTATGGTTCTATGATTTGTGGCTACAAGTGAGTAATATGGTTACGTGATGTGATCTTCTTTAGGAGTTTTGTATGTTTACCTAAAGACAGAATCAGACTAAAAGACTATTTTTGAATTATTCAATTAACACATTTTCCAGGTCATCACATAAACAAAAAGTCATCTTTTAATCAGAGACTGTCATATGACTTTAGGTTAATGGCATAAAACACCACCTGTTGGACTTCTAAACTTTAGATAATTAATTGTCTGTAAAATTATTTCAAATTTGAGGTGCCTTGTGCTGCTAAGGAACAGTAGAAATATGTTGTACTTTTTTATAACTGAAATCTCAGATATCTGTTTGGAAGTACCACAGGCTAGCAGAGTATGTGCATTGTATCTTGATACTCAGTGGGAATTTGAAGCACTCAGTGAGAAATACTGATATTTCTTTTAGTTTCAAATAATCTTTCCTTCATGCTTGATTTCTCTCCAGAGCATAACCAAAGGACAGACAACAGCCCAGGAGCCCCACTGGAAAATTTTTAAGGGATGTTCACATGAAATTCTATCTCTGGTGAATATCCCACAGTGGATATTTGAAAGGGAAGAATTTCTCAGATATATGTGGCTTTATGTATAGAATCAGCCTTATCTTGCCTTCTCTCCTAGTATTTGTAGTGACTCATGGTACCATAAAGGTTACCTGGATTAGATTTCTTTAAGAGATGCTTGAAACCCTGTATATAATATTTTAAAATATTTTCTTTGCAAATGAACATTATATATTACCTGGCCCTTCCTCCCCATCAGTTTTAGATGCTATCCAGATAAACTGCCAACATGATGTTCAGTGTGACTCCTGAAGGCCAGCAATCCTGGTTTTTGCTGTAAGAAGTCTCACATTATTCTGTCTTGCATCCCAGCCATGGGATTTTCCAGCTCTCCCATCATGCTCCCAACTGCAAGATATATCTGGTGAATCTGTTCCTTAGAGGGATGTGGGCAGTGATAGTATTCAACAAAATGTGATCAGTCTCGTATGGCAGGAGAAAAGCTACCTCTCTTCTATATATTTTTTGTACTTTATTTCAGGTCTTAGTATCAGTTTTGAGAACAACTACAAATTTGATGTCTGTGGACCCTTAGCATCTCAGAGGGATATTGCTACTGAGCAAGGAGGAGAAGTCATTACATGGAGGAATGACAGAGCAGTCAGTTGGTATAGTTTCTTAAACAGCTTCGTCATACTGGAGGAGAGGGCAAAGCAGGGCCATCTCAACTCTTCTCCCATAGCTGAGATAATTGCCAGGTATTGAGGTATTCAGTGCAGGAAGGATGTGGATTTGCGCATGTGTGCAGGTCTAGAGGAGGGCCACAAAGATGATCAATGGGCTGGAGCACCTCCCATATGAGGACAGGCTGAGAGAGTCGGAATTGTTTAACCTAGAGAAGTGAAGGTTCCAAGGAGACTTTAGAGCAGCCTTCCAGTACTTGAAGGGCGCCTACAGGAAAGTAGGGGAGGGGCTCTTTATCAGGCAGTGTTGGGTAATGTTTTTAAGCTGAAAGAGGGGAGAGAGTGGTGAGGCACTGGAACAGGTTGCCCTATACCTGGAGGTGTTCAAGGCCAGGCTGGACGACAGCTTTAGCAACTTGATCCAGTGGGAGGTGTCCCTGCCCATGGCAGGGAGGTGGAACTGGATGATCTTTAAGTTCCCTTCCAACTCAACCCATTCTACGAGTCTATGATTTTACTGTGCCAAAAATCATTAGCTGAGCAGAGCTATTGAAAAGGACTTCAGAGAAAGGACATACAAAGTTGTTTCAAGAGTGAATTCACACCCAGCAGAGTGCTCTGGAGAAGTTTAAATTAGATTTAGTGATCACCAAGAGAACTGTTTGTGAAAGTTAGAGCTGTTTGTGAAAGTTGGCGCTGTACATCCAGCTTCTGAATTGTGCTCCAACTTCTGCAAATAGTTTCTCCAAGCTTTCATGGTTGACAAATACACCTTGAGGTTGCTGTCACTCTGTGTGTAGATCCTGTACCAGGGTTAATTGAACCAAGTTCTGTTGCTAACCCAGTCAAACTGATGTTTGCAAAAGTTTCTGTGGGAACAGCTATTATCCTGAAAAAACTAACATGGTGATGGGTTTGATGGGTGATCATTTCTAAATCAATGCTCTTTGTCTCTACAGTTATCTAGTTGTTTTAGACTTCTATTGTAGTAGGCTATAATTACAGGTGCCACAGTATCGTTATTTAACATAGCTGTAGCATAAACAGTTACGGAGAAGATACTACTGCTAAGGCTTTTGGAAAATATCTGGGAATCATATAGCACACTCCACATTTTCTATTTTGAAAAATTGCTAAATTCCAATGAGAAAAATTTCTTCCATAGATGGAAGCTTCACCAGCTTCGTCACTCTTCTCTGGACACACTCCAGAGCCTCAACATCCTTCTTGCAGTAAGACATCCTTCTTTTGGTTTTGCTCTTTTTCTTTGAATCTTGTTCCTCTTTTTTCCCCCCTGCTTTTACTGTATTATATCTCTCTATCTTAAAACAGTTTTGTAACTTTCCCTTCAGTTTGTGTTACAAAATTCTGAAAGTTGAGGAAAACTTAAAAAATAGAATTGCTTTCACATACTAATATTTCATAAGATGTTCAAGAAAGAAGTTAAAAAAATTGTTAGGCAAAAGTAGATTTTACATTTTCAACAAAAGGATAACTTTAAATGAAATAAAGTTATCATCAACTCTAATTATATCAATGAACTCTAATTATAACATTTCATATTATCATCAATACTCAGACTGACTGCAAACGTAGGCACAATGAGGTCTGTTACTAACATATCCAGAAATAGTTTTATCTATAAATTTTCAATTGTGTGGACTAAAGAACTCTTGGAAGAGTTTTTTACTTAAATGTTACTTCTTTCTCTTCTTTCTCTGTAGGAAGGATGTATAGAATTGTTTGGATGCAAAAGATGTCTGAGATCATTGCATCCAACCATATCTGGCCACTATTAAACCATATCCCCGAGCACCCCATCTATCCATCTTTTAAATACCTCCACGGATGGTGACTCAACCATCTTCCTGGACCGACTGTGCCAGTCTCTGATAACCCTTTTAGTGAAGAATGTTTTTCCAGATATCTAATCTGAACCTAAATAGCACAACTTGAAGCCATTTCCTCTCATCACTGGTTACTAGGGAGAAGAGGCCTACACCCACCTCACTACACCCTCCTTTCAGTCCCTTCATCAGCTTTGTTGCCGTTCTCTGGGCATGTTCCAATGCTTCAATGTCCATCTTGTAGTGAGGGGCCGCAAACCGAACATATCACACAGTTAAAGAAATGAATAAAAATAATAAGAGGGGGCAACATAAAGAACTCTCTTGTGAGACCTCACCTGGAGTATTGCATCCATTTCTGCAATCCTCAACAAAAGAAGGATATAGAGCTGTTGGAATGGATCCAGAGTAGGGCTACAAAGATGAGAACCTTCCATTTGAGGACAGGTTGAGAGGGTTGGGGTTGTTCAACATGGAGAAGAGTAGGCTCCAAGAAGGCCTCATAGCAACCTTCCAGTACCTGAATGGGGCTACAAGAAAGCAGGGATGTAGTGAAAGGAGTAGGGGTGGTGGCTATGAAATGGAGAGGAGTAGATTTAAAATAGACATGAGGAAATTCTTCATAATGAGAGTGGTGAGGCACTGGCAGAGGTTGCCTGGGGAAGCTGTGGATGCCCCATCCCTGGAAGTATACAAGGCCAGGTTGGATGGAGCCTTGAGCAGCAGTGGGAGGTGTCCCTGTCCATGGCAGGGGGATCAGAACTAGATGATTTTTAAGGTCTCAAACCATTCTATGATTCTATAAACAGTATTCGGGTTGTGGAATAAATCCAGACAATAAATTATCCCATGAATACTTCAATGGCAGTATCTCTAATCTGCAATGAGGATTTGTTGGAGAAATATTAAAATAAAAGATATAAGCAACTAAGCAAACCTGATCCTGTGATTCAGGCAGTGTAGGGTGACAATACAAGGAAGAATGTGGGGAGGCGCATGGTCTGTGCAGCACTGCAGGGGCATCACCAGGAACAGTATGTGCAGTGCTTACATCCTGGTGACAAAAAGATGCTGCTGGAGTTTAATAAGATGAAACACAGTCACGGAAGTTGGATTTCTCTCATTTCAGAGGTGCAGAGGAGAGCTAATTGGATGTTCAGCCGTTGACTAGCTGTGCATGTTTTCCTTATGCATGCAAATTCCTCCTGTGCATAAACCCCTAGCAGAAAACAAATTAATGGAGGTACCTGGTGGTTTCTGCCTAGACTGTAGATGATTTGGACCTAGTGCCATCTTTTTCCATTTTTTGTGCAGCACATAGTATAGGGGGATCTTCAATAAGCTCCAATTATTGTTGTTAATGAACCAGCAGATAAAAAAATAGCCAGTTCTCTGCAAGATCTGCAGAGACTTTTTAATTTAAATAGAAGACACAAAATCTTAAATTGCATCCTTTTAATATAAATGCAGCTAAAGACCTAAAAATGACTGGACATAAATCTAGAAAAAAATAATTGATGGCAGTGAGCCACACCAAAGTTTCTACTCAGTAAATATGCAAATCACAAAGCACTGCACCACTTTGTCTACTAAAACATGAGATATTAACTGAAGACTTAATATTGGTTACTATGGGAAGTAGACTTGGCTTATGTTAACTTTTTAATTGTATGTTTGCACATTTTGCAGGGAATACTTGAAATGGGGGTGGGTAGTATAGTTGTGTAATCAGCCACCTTATCTTTAACTTCTCATCCAATTTCCATTTTGAAAGTCTTTAATGGAGAAGCAAGGCATGTTTAACTGATTGCCATTAAAATCTTCAAAGGAATTGGCAAGATGAAAGTTGTTTCTAATTACTGCATTATGATGTAAGTTTAACGATACGCCACTTCTCCAAATTGATTTTATTAGAATTTAAGATGAGGAATTAATTGAGTTGCTGTATCGATCCATTTTATTTTTCCACCATTTAACATGCCCAGTGAAAAAAAAGCTATTGAGCTGTAGAATAGTAATGAGGACTTAAGAAAGAAAGTCAAAGTGAAGATGGATTGGCCAATAAAAATAACTTATAAAAACTATAATGTGCTTGTAGAATATAGTGGCAGAGTTCAATTTATCTCTAGGTTAATTAGGGTAAATTAAGGTTAATTCTTTTGTTATTTAACTTTTATTTCTTTGTCTCGCTTCATCCTACCTGTTTGTTCTAGGATAACTGCTTGTCCTTGTAGAGCATCGTTCTGCAAATCTCCTTCCAATTCTATCAATTTTGCCTTTGAAGGTCTTTTTAGAATAACCCCAAAACCTTGAAAAACTGTCCATGCATATATTTAATCATTCCTAAAAATCTTCATAAATATATTTAAGATTTCTTTCTTGGTCTTATTCTCTTAGATCTCATTCCTTTTCCTTAAATGTCAGTGCAAGACAGGTGCTTTTAGAGTGTGAGAGACATGTTCCATGATCTCTCATATATATTCTCCTTAGATATGGGCACTGAAGATGTCCTGATTGTGTTCATTTTAATAAATTGCTGTCTGTCAACTAAACCTCCAGTACATGGGATGTGTTTGCTACACGTGGACACATCAACTCCAAGAATTTGGTCGAGTCCTTCAACAAAGTGGGTGAGCCACACCCATCAGATCTGCCATGGTGAAATGAGCAACAATATGGTGATACATATATAACCTGTTAAATTATTTTAAACAATTGTTTTCTGTGTTGTACCGGGGTAACTATTCATAATCTCACAGAATCATAGAACGGATGAAACTTCCAGGAGTAATCTTCTGGAGGTCCATGGTCCAAGTAGGGTCAGCTAGAGTGGAATGCACAGGACTGTGTCCAGTTGGGTTTCAAGTATCTGAAGACTCCACAACCTTTTGGCAAAACCTTTATGATCACCAGGACAAAAATAACCTGCAGAGTGCAGCAACAAACAGGGGCTCTGTCTATGTTTAGAGGGCATGGTTCTACCCCATTCTACTTCATAAATTTCACCAAAAAAAGCACATTTCTTCTCATTTATCTCTGAACTAAAACTTGTCAAATTTGATTGAAACATGTTCTGAGGGTAAAATTTTTCTCCAGAAGTTCACTGCTGCAGCTGACATGTGAGGAACACTGTTTTGTTTTCACTGATTGTATTGGGTAAATTAACTGTTATATCTAAAATTCTGAAGTTCACACTGATACTTTCTCTGTCTTTCCTATTGATTGTGCAAACTAGAATAGTCTGTGTATACAAAGAGATAGAAATGTAATTAAATACATGGTTTATAATTGCATTTTAAGCTCTGATATAATTCAGGAGAATCTGTGTCTATTTGAGCCCTGAAGCTGTAAATTTGAGGATGAGTTCTGCTAATACTTAAAACTGCAACACAAATCAGAAAGAAATGAGAATGGTCATACAGGAAATGTAAATTAGAACCATGCTGGGTTTATCTTTGGCATTTATATCTCTCCATCAACACTGTTATCTTTCCTTTGAAGACTGAAATCCCCAAATCAATGATGTTCTCATTCCTTATGCAGTGAGAAGAAAAATGGTAATTATAGTGCATTTTAATGATGGTTACCTCAAAAAAAATTCATAATTCTCAAGTAATATTCCTTCCTTGCACTGGAAAGAGTTCTTGGCAAAAGGAGAAAGATGCTAGCCAAGTGGGGTTTTAGGAGATAATTTGTCTCCTTTATCACTAGATAATTTACACATGATGCAGAGCCAGTCTGTTTGCAGCCATGGAGCAGATACTTATCAAAGCTCTGTCTAAGCAGGTCCTCTGCTGATATCAGTAATAGCCTCTTACTCTGAATAACCACCTGTAGTGGTCATGGCATCTCACGCATTTACTAGCAAGTGACATTCACAAGAGGTAATTGAGAAAGTGATTGCAGAAATAGAGTGATATATTCAGGAGGAACATTAATGAGCTCTTACAGGATCAAAGACTCTTTTGGAAGTTCTGATATTTCCCATTTCTGAAGTTCAAACACTTGACCAAAGTTACTAGCACTGGGAACACTGTGATACAGGAGAAAGGAGTGTGTTCAATAATGATCCAACAAGGGAAATAAAAGTAAGCAGCAAATATCTCAAAAACTGGCTTTTTAAAAATTCAGTTTTCCATTAAGGTGCCAGGTGTAAAGCCAAATAATCACATTGAGTTTTAAATGAAGTTAGAGAAATTCTCAGTGAAGAAAATAGCTAAGATGCAGCCAGAAAATACTCATTAAATAAGGAGTGATGGCTTGGTAGGGTAACTAGGTAAACTTTAAAAAAATTTTCTCAGTGGTAAATAACAAATTCCATTTTGTTTATATGTTGCTGAAAATATGATCTTAGTTCCCAAATGGGCAGATACCTGCTTCACCAAAGAGACACTGAACAGCTGCTGAATGAGCACAAGTATTACTTGATTGCTTAAAATTAAAAGTAGAATTAAGAGCTATGAATCTTTATAAACATAACATGTAAGTATATCTCATTTACTCACTCTGTGGCTAAGGAAGTAAACGTGATGGAGCACAAGAGGGCTTGATTAACCTCATGTAAGTTTCTGTGCCAATGAGAAAGGCTGCAGCAGAAAAGTTTTAAGGGCTGGCAGAAAACTTTGAGAAAACTTTTTTTCATTTTATTTTGCCTCTAAGCATTTTATAGAGGAGTAGTGACACCATGCAGTTGTTATGTCCTTTACATTACTGTACACGTGCACATGTACACACACATATATTTGTATGAGTTGCTTTTAAAAACCTCAGGAGACCAGGGAAAGAACTGTTTCTCTTTGGAAGTGTAACTACTTTAAGTAGTCAAAAGGTGGAAATAAGCCAGTATTTTATGAGTTTCAGAATAAATTGCAGCAATTTATTTCACCACAGAGCATTTGACCAAAGAAAGGTGCTTAATGCAAGCTAATGAAACCACCAGGGAATGAAAACAAAGTAAATATATTTTATGAAAGATCAATTAGGGGCTGCAGCTTCTTTGTCTTCATACATTTTCCTTTCTTTCCCACTCTTTTATGGCTCTTATCTCTCTGCAGAGCAAGTAAAGCTGCATTGCTGCTGTTGAAACTGGTGTACCCTTGGCTAATGGAGTGGAGCAAGGGGATTATGCACCGTTAGTCCCTGTCAGTCTTATAAAATTTTCCAGGATGTGTTGGTGCTACTCAGGTGTCTGAGAAAGCCTGTGATTGATCTATGCCCATTTCACAGAATTCTTCCTGTAACTAACTGTGACATGCTTGTCAAAGCAGAGGTAGGAAATCCATTGAGTATATAAGTAAGTGAGGTTTGTGTGGTGCCACATACTAGAAATGACCACCTGTCACTTAACTTCAGTTTTTAAACATCAGTTCAAATCTAATAGTCTAGATTCCCTCAACAGTGAGTGGACAAAGGTAGGAGAGTCCTCATAGAATGATCCATTGAATCCTAAAACAGGGATCCAAGAACTGCTTTACTTTCTGCAGCCTTCTATGTCACCACCAGCTCTTGAAGGAGTCTGGTGAACTGATTTTAATAGATGCCTAAGTATGGGATGATAATTAAATTGAATCATAGAATCATAGAATCACCAGGTTGGAAGAGACCCACCAGATCATCGAGTCCAACCATTCCTATCAAACACTAAACCATGTCCCTCAGGACCTCGTCTACCTGTGCCTTAAACACCTCCAGGGAAGGTGAATCAACCACCTCCCTGGGTAGCCTGTTCCAATTCCCAATGACCCTTTCTGTGAAAAACTTCCTCCTGATCTCCAGCCTAAATCTCCCAAATGGATCCCTCTTCAGGGGATGGTAACTTGGATAGCATACTGAATTACTTGCTTGTAATTCAATGCAACTCACATGCAGTCTAGCAACAGAAGAGGGTAGGATGTAAAAAAATTACTTCTTACATTATCTAACATCATCTCTTCTGCCTTGTTCCTTCCAGTTCATGCTTGGTACTTGGTATCAATGACATCTCTGCCAGGAAAAAATGCGCCCAAGTAATTTCTAAGCATTTTTGATGACCTTTTTCTGTCAATACCTCTCTAGAGAAAGCAGAAGACATTGGGAATTCAGCACACGAACAGCATGATAGCAATTACAGCTTTTCTTCGGGATGCTTAATATTCCTATTATCTTGTATGCATACATATTTAAATGCTACATGCTTCCTTTTAGGAATAGACTGCTAGTGCTTTGAAGTACCCATAAAACTGCTGGAAAGTGACAGTGCCAATTAATCTGTTGACAGATTTGTTATTTAAATATTAACAGAACGTTAAGCAAATGTTGGCTGCTGCTCTGGGATCCCTTCAGAGTGCCTTCCTCTGAAGTGCTAACATTTCTAGACATTGAAAATATCCCAGATATTGCAGAGTGGGGAGGATATAATAATTTTTTTAGTCCCTTCTCCCCACAGCTGCTAAACACACCATAAATATTATCTACTACTATGGAAAAGAAAAGGTTTGTAAAAACCTCATGCAGATTGTAAAGCTCTTACAGAAATAACTGATCGAGTCATGAGCTTTTGGAGGGTACAGCAGGGAAGACCTTTGCCTCTGTCTACTTTACCTAGGTAGCAGAACGAGAAATGAAGCCAGGGTGATCAATTTATCAATCTGCTTGTGGAAAATGTTGGAAGAATCTCTGCATAGGAAGGTGATTTTGAGGTAAGTTCAAGATTGGCTTGTGCTATATGACCCAGGAGGGTTGTGTCATTGTGAATTTGGTTTCCTTGGTGCTCATGGGTTCTGTGAGTTGAAAGAAGGATGTTGATGGATGACAGGTCTAGGTCAGTCTTGTCCATAAAACAAAGACCTACGTTGCACAAAATGAACATTGACTTCATTATTTGCGATTTCCCTGGCCAAATATATGTTCCTCAGAGAAGAACTGTAATGCACAATGACTAACAGACTGTTGAGCATCAAATTAAGAGAACACCAACATGATTGTAAAGATATCTCTTGCTCTGCAATTTCAGTCCACTACTTTTCCCATTTCCTTTTCCCGTCAAGCATGTTTGTGGCTCTAAATAGTTTCTTGTTGTCATTTCATTCTTTTACCTCTTTTATCCCCATGGTTTTCGTAACTAAGAACCCATCCATCACACTTCCGTCTTGTATTGTTTCTGGAAGCATCCCAATTTAATTTCTATTATTTTATCACATTGCATAATAGTCTGAACATAGTTTATTTGTTCTATCTAGCTGCACATATGTTTAATTTAATGAAGGTTGTGATAAAGACTTCTTCAAAGATTTTAAAGTATACTTCCTGTGATATAACTGCCCTTCAGATAGAATAACTCCTTATTGACTTCTGTTTTTTTACAGGTTCAGTGCTAAATGTTGATCATTCATTTCAGTTGAGCATTACAGTTCTTTCTATACAACTTTACATCAAGCAAAAGGGAAAATTATTAATTTTATGCAACTGAAGATAAAGACTCAGGAAAGCCAGGTTGATAGCGAGAAGTCTGCTCTGGAATATGAAGATTTCTGACTTTGTAATGGTTTAGGGATGAGGGCTGTGAGCTCTCTCTATCTGGATTGTTGTTTACAGGAATTGATGTGGACAAGAGTTCAGTATTGCTCCACAGTTCATCTCATATGTTTGTTCCTTTTTTCCAAGTGGTATTTGAGCTGCAGCAAAACTTTCTGATTCTTTTTCAGTAAGAGGCACAGAATAGCTATCATTGTGAAAGAAGAGGTGACTGCATCTTGAAGTGAAGGTTGCTTTCAGTCAGAGATAGCTCGTGTCACAGCCAGGAGGGAACATTCAGATCTCTTGGGTCACTATTACTTCCATTGTATAGATATTCCTCTTCATCATAAAATTCTGTTTGTTTTGCTTCCTTTAAAAATAAATCATTAGATCTGTTTTTTACTTGAAATTAAATGAAAAGGGAGTAGATAGTCAGAGAGAAAAAACTTACTAAAACAAGAAAATGTATAGGTTTCTGTGGAATAAAAAACAATTTGCCTCAAAAAAAAAGGTCCATAATAAGATATCGATTACAGTTTTTTCTTATGAGATTGCTACTGAGTCAGGGACAGCTTCAGTAAATAATACCAAAGATCAAAAATTCTCAGGTTTTCATTTCACAGTAAAGGGTGATAATTACAGTCTGGAGTAGTTTGAACAGATTAATAACTTCTCTTAGAGATATATAAACCACGGGGGTGGCTTATATTCTTCCTTAGGCAGACAAGATTTGGATACTAAAAAAAAAATTAGGTGGCATAAAACCTGATGTAATTGCCTTATTTTTTATCTCCTTTATGTGTTTACCCATATTTTTATTTTATTATTTTCATTTGTTTTTGCTGTGGTCTGATTTTCTTCTGCAGAGAGAAGTGTTAAAACAGCAACAGTTTTCACAGCCTTGAGTCCTTTGATGTCAGCGTAGGGGTTTGGTTATTTGGAGTCATGTCCTTTCAATTTGTATGGGAGTGTGCTAACCTAATCAACAGTCTGTGGGAACAAAATGCAAGGCAATTCAAAAGCAATATTTTCTTTATTAATGCATACATTTCATTAGCAGGGTCCCACTTTTTCATACTGACTGTGCCTGTTGGGCCATGTTCTCTGGCTTTCTTTATGTTACAGAGTTTAAAACCATGCAAATATATTGAATTCACTGGGTTTTCCTCTTAAAGAAAGCTTTGGAGTTCAGTCTAAGTCTGTAATTGAGTTTGAGAGCTAGGATTTGAGAGTCCTGCTGGATGTGTGCTTAACTGAGAAGCTACTTCTGATCTTTGGGCCTTGGGTGGCAAGTGCAGAACTTGCAAAATACTTAAGAAGCACCAATATTCTTGTTATGACCTTACTAAACTGTTTTTTTTTCTATGTTTAATAAAGTTTTTTTTTAGTGTCTTTCTGAAATCTTTTTCTATGCTAATAGTGCAGAATTCTTATTTGAAGGAAGAACTTGGCCAGAATTTTTTATACATTCTGTGAAAGAAGGATGTTATATCATATATTAATAGTCTCATCTAGAAGGAATATCTTAAAAAGCAGGAGTATTATGCCAGAAAAGGAAAACAAAAATCATGGTTAGTATTACTTTGGTGCTTTTCTTTTTAAATTTACCAAGTTATTGCTCTCAAGCAGTGGCTTCCTCTTTCACCAAGCATGTCTTTCTCCCCTCTTCTTCTGGAGAGATGCTAAACCCACTCCTATGAGTGTTACAGTGAAATATGGACTTGAAAAATTTTCTTTTCACGAAAATCTCCAGTAGGTTTTTTTCTATATGTATTTTTGCTGGTTTTGTACTGTCAAGAGGAGGTAACAAATATGAAGAAAGAATAATAAACAGATTCTTTTCCAAACAGGGAGTTGTGATCCAGGCCTTGGCTTTTACTGACGAAGTAGACTAAACCACACTTTGCACAGTCACTCCTGATAGTGGCATCCCATGGCTCAATAGTATCATGGTTGGAAAACAATGCCACTGGGAAAAAAGCACGCTCTTTAGAACAGGAAATTTTGGATTAATTAGGAGATATGCAAGTCAAATAACTAAAACAGGTGAATTTTTATCCTGAGCAAACACCTGAAAAAGCAACATGGGATACTACTTGTAGTCATCAAACAGTGGCAAATACAGATGGTGATTTCCATTCAGGAAAACAGAACGGATAATAATCAGTTTATCATGCAGCAATCTTAACCAGACTCATCTGTGAGGTTTTGGGAGTTCTTTCCTTATAGGATTTGCAATGTAGGTTCCATGTGCTGGCCCCGTGAAAGGTTTCTTGCCTGTGTCTGTCCCAGAGTGGCAGCAACACCTAGAAGACTCCCCATTGTTTTGCATATTAGGATCTAAGAATGCAATTGTAGACTTTTTGGTGGGATAAAACTGAACTGCTAATGCTAGGACTTGAGCAAGGATAGATGTATTACCCCAGGTAAAAATGAATTATCTAATTTTCAGGCTGGAAGGACAGTAAAATTGATGTTTAACAATAGCATCTGATGAATTATTATGGCTTTTATTTCTCCAGACACATCAGCTGTTCTAGAAATGGAATAAAACAAGCAGTCTAGACACTGAGGAGTGAAAAGATGGACTCTCATCCTAGCCACCACCTTTACCCTTCTGAATAACAGAGAAGGTACATCACATTGGAGAGTCTGATGTGGTTTGACCCTGGGAGAAAGCATCTAGATCCTAGACTAGTTGCTTTGACTGATATTAATGCACACCGATGGATGTCAGGACACTCCGCATCATTCTGCCTGACTTTAAGGTGACTGGACATGAGCAGCCTGTGTTCATAAAAACATATATATATATTAACAAGTGTATCAAGGTGATAATGCAAATGGACAGCTTTTGGGTGTGTACATCGTTCCTTCTGTCACCTACACATGCAGGAACAGCAGCCTGTCTGCCCTTTCCACAGTGGATGTAACTACTGATTGCAAATGTTTGGAGTACCTGCTGAATGACTTTTAAGGATCACATCCCATAAGCCAATAATTGTTCATGCAGGAAAGTAAGAAAAATTGTCAGGAAGGCCACATCTGGAGAAGAAAAACACCCTTATACACCAGCATAAGCAGGGGGACTACTGGCTGCAAAGCATCTTTGCATAGGAAGAACACGGTTCCTGGTGGATAACAGGTGAACGAGCAACACACCCTTGCCACAAAGGCAGCCAACACTCAATGTGTAGAGGATGCTAATCCCCTGTCTCCTAGAGGGATGGGACTGTGGGGAGATAAGAAGGCTGAAGGCTGGATGCAAGTAGGGATGCCAACTATGAACTTGACTTTCTTGTGCTTCTGAGAGCATCAGCAATACTTACTGGACTTATTTTTTGCCCTTACTTTCATGGTTATAACACTGGGTTCTCTTGTCAAAGCCAGCTGCTCTGTACCACTGTGAGCTAAGGCACAGTGAGATTTATTAAATTATTTCTGCTTTCAGCTTGCTGCAGTCTGAAAATTCTCAGCTTCATCACCAGAATTGTCGAATCCTACCTTAACAACACCATTATTTAATGACTGATGTGTTGTTCACAGAGCCTGGTAAGCACGAGATTCTTTATTTCAAATGTGATTTGATAGCAAAGGTTGAGTTTACTGAGTAGTGAGCAGCAAGAATAACATAAAGATGGTGATGGCCTTAATGCTATACATTAGCTCATCAGGATTAACGTTATTGTGACAAATGCCAAGCAAATTAATGAGCATTTGACTGCTGGGAGTTGAAATATCATCGTAGTTTTTTGGGCTGAGTGAAAACTTTACACATGATAAAATGCACCTGGCAATAAATATAACAGCTCTGTAAAAGTCAACTGCTATTCTATTGAGAGAGATCTTGTACGGATAGATGAAGTAGATGATTCTCCCAGTTCTTTGAACATGGAATTCTCTGCTTGATTGAATTTTTTTTCTCAGATTTTGCAGGCCTAGGCCTGGTGCTATAATACACCATCTGTTTTTGTTAATTTGATTTTATTTGCCAGTCTCTGGAGGAAGCATGAAATGTCTTTGTTCAGCCATGTCCAAATGTGTCACGGTAGTCTTCCTCTCTCCCTTCTTGCACATTGGATGGAAGACACAGCAGCGTGAAGGGTAACTGATCTTGACCAATCTGGAGTTTGTATTAGTGACAGATTCACACAACATACAGCCAGAGACAGCAACTGAAATTACTTAATTTGATTTCTCATAGTATAGAAAATATGGTGTTTATTATTTTAATTCTTTATCATTTGAAAAGTACCTTACAGTTTAAGAAAACCACTTTTCTCTTACATAGTAATGGAGAATCCATTGCAACTTTAGCAAGATTTGATGATTTACTACCCTTGTAATTAAAAGCCTTAACTTCATTTCCTTTTGAACTCACCAGAGCTGATATCCTAGCTGTTTTGCAGATAATTTTCCCTACCCATCCACTACTGGCAACTACTAAAAAGAAACATAGGAAACCAAAAGATTCCTTTGGCTTCCTGGTACAGTCATTTTAAAACTCCTACTCAGTGCTCTATTAAACTTGAAAGCACCTGTTACACAATATCTTTTCCCTTCACAAAAATTTATGGTCATTGAATCATACAATCATAGAATCATCAGGTTGAAAAAGACCTCTTGGATCTTTGTCCAATCATTCCTATCTGCCCCTAAACCATATCCCTGAGCACCTCGTCTACCTATCTTTTAAATACCTGCAGGGATGGTCTTATTTTAGGCTCTTTAATTTTCTTTTTAGCTGAACTAAAGAGATAAGCACTTTCTGTTATGCATGAAAAGGTTCATTTTGTATCATTATGATGTGATCTTTGTATGATTTGCATGGCTTCCTATTGCAGTAGGGACACTAGAACCAAACAAAGGGAAAAATAATCTTAACATCATGCTAATATATTCTAATTTGTGCAATCAAAGTTTTTATTAACATTTACAGCTGCAGCATGAAAAAAAATATTGTAGAGAATTGCAAGTTAGACTTAGACATCACTGTACTCCAAAAGAAATTAATGATTTCAGTGGCAATGATTGTAGTGTAAGGAAACTTCTTATAAAACAATGGCAGCATCTTCTGGCTCAAAAATGAAATATGGGGAAGGTCTTTAAGCAGTCTTGGTGGAAGTCAGTGCAGGAGGCCAAAATTGCTCTGGCTGAAGAAATATTACCTTTGTAATATTTCTATTTTCTGTAATATTATGTTTGTATAGGGAAAATAGTATAAATATGCATCTTATGATTTTTAGGTTCTACCCTGGCAGATGTGACAAAGGACTACATAGAAAGTGTGATGAGAAAAGAAGCTTACCCCTTTTAACATTACTTTTCACCACATTTCACCATTTCATGATGCTCTCAACACATTGTTTTGTAACAGGTTTACAGAGCTTGAATGAAGCTCAGGCTAATTCTTGGAGGTCCTTTGATGTGTTTGAATCTCATTTAGGATGTGAGGTCTGTGTGGAAAATAATAAAGCTTCTCAGTCAATGCAAACTGCAGTGAAATCATGGGTAGGCTCACGATATTGTTGTAATTGTTGCTTTGATACTGCTGATGGCTCTGTTATTTCTGACTCCTTGCTCATAAAGCTCCAAATTATACTAGTGCAGTATTGTCTTGCATACTGCAGTTCACTATGGTTCAATATTTACTGAAACCTCCACGATTTCTGTCACCAGCCTGGAGCTTTAGTGCTACACATGTGCCATTGGGAAGCCAATGGATTTATTCTAATGCATTGTATCATTATTGAAAAGCACAATTTGGCCATTTTTACTAATGTCTTCATCACTTCCCTGGGTTTCAATTTATTATATTACTTGTGAACAACCAGCTAATTGCATATGGCCAACACAAACCATTTGAACCAGTCAACAAGGTCATCATTATCAACCTTATCCAGTGGAAAGTGTCCCTGCCCCTGGTAGAAGTCTATGATGTTTAAGGTCCTTTCTAATCTAAACTGTCCAATGTTTCTATGATGATTCTATTACAAGGTGAGAGTAACTTCAGATAACTTCTCTTGTGAAGAAACATAGAACTCTTCTTGAGGTGGTCTTTTTCAGCTCCTAAATGCTCGAAGACTAGGACATGGGGAAGATGTCTTATACAAAGCCCTTCTCTTTCTGCCTGAGTGATTGCTTGAAGAGGCAAAACAGACATGAGTTCTTCCTCTTCTTATGGGGCAGCTGGAGACTGTAATGATGTCTCCTCTTCTTCAGACTGAACAGACCAAGTGACTTTAGCTGGTCCTCATACAGTTTCCCTCTAAACCCTTCACTAAATTTATGGCCTCCTCTGGACATTCTCCACTAGTTTAATATCCTTTTAATACTGTGACACACAAAACTGCAAACAGCACTCAAAGTTGGGGTTGCACCCCAGAACACGTCTGGCCCTTTTGGCTGGCCCTTCCTTTAGGGCTGCCCTCTAGCCTCTCACTCCACATTCTATGTGTATATCTAGGGCTGCCACGTTCTAGGTGCAAAATTCAACACTTGTCCTTGTTGAACTTCATGCAGCTGGTGATTGCCCAGCTCTCCACTTTGTCCAGGTCCCTCTGTGGGGCCTCAAGAATGACAACAGCTTCCTAAAATTTAGTGTCATCCTCAGACTTAGTCAGAATGAGGTGAGTGAGTCTTTTTAGTTGTTTGTTCTTGTGGTATCCACAGTTACTTAGTGTGACACTATAGAACTAAATATGTGTTTTTATTTTCACTGTTAGTTAAAATAAAATAGTCACAGCCCATTGTGACTCAGTCTTCTTGATTCTAACAACATAAAGGCATGTGTGAAATATTTGCTTTATCTGGATTTTTTTGAGTAAAATTGGCTAACACTTTTTCAGCTCATTAAGACTTTCCAATAGCAACAAGTAAATACCACACATGTGAAGCGATGAAAGGATTTGCAAACCAAGGGCACTAATAGTCTTCATGTGGTAGCATTGCCTTTTGCATGGGAGTAATGGCACAGCATCAGCAACCAGCACAGAGAGCTGTGCAGCCACAGCAGAGAATATCCCAGTCCCCAGCAATGACTTGACAGTTCTCCAAGCCTATTTCTGCACATTAGACTCGCATTTCTCTGCCACAAATGCATGAATAATGCATTGGTTCAGCAACAAAGCTGGCAAGCTGAAACATTAGGGTTGGATTTCTTTCTTCTCCCCTTCCCAGAGATCAGAAGGATCAAACGAATATTTATGGGAGATATCAACAGTAGAAATGGTGGGCAGAAATGATTTGTTCTCCACACAACAACCCCAGGGTGCAGTGTAAAAAATCCTAGGAACATAAAAAGCCACTCAAAGAATCAGGATATCCAAGGGAATTTGTGGTACCTTGGATGTGAACCCTTCTAAGAAAGACCTTTACTTGTTTCCTTTTTAATCAAAACTAGCCACTGAAAAAATAGCATGCTCTGAATGCTTATTGTTTTTCCTTTCCTATGTCTTCAAGACAATCAGAGAAAACAGAAGTGGAAGAAGCTGAGAAAATGCACAGGATCAACTATTCTATATCATTCCATGATGGACAATTTTGAACAGATTTTAAGAATATGCTGCACTTTTGGATGTGCATGGAGAATGTCCAATCCCTATGCTATCTATTTCAGACTTCATAGAATCATAGAATCATAGAACAACAGGGTTGGAAGAGACCCATCGGATCATCGAGTCCAATCATTCCTATCAAACACTAAACTATGTCCCTTGGGACCTCATCTACCCGTGTCTTAAACACCTCCAGGAAAGGTGAATCAACCATCTCTCTGGGCAGCCTATTCCAATGCCCAATGACCCTTTCTGTGAAAAACTTCCTCTATGGTCCTTTTAGAAAGGTGGATTTTTGGCATAGTTCTTTTTATTTTTGCTTATTTTTTTCAGTAGTACCAACCCTAAACTTCCTTATTTCAGTTCAAAACCATATTTTTCACCTCAGAGTCCAGAGTGATGTATTCTCTCCTTTCTTTCTCTTTCTCTGCCAAAGAAAGTAAGTTCCTTCATTCCTCCATCCTCACCCCTTGTTTCCCAAACAACCAATCACTATCGGTAGAACAGAAATGTATCGTCTTTCTTTTTTTTTCCCCGCTCTGTTTCCCCCCTCACTGTTTTCCCCCAGTAGTGTAATGCTGTTAAATCTTGAGCTTTTGATCAACAATAAGTAGCAAGAAAGTCTGGTAGAAGTTCTACCCCATTTATTGGTCCTGTGTTGCAGCAATACCCATTAGGAGTATTCTGTTTGGAGATGAGACTGAGGTGGGAGTATCAAAGCTAACGTCCATGTGGGCTTGGGAGCTCTGATTTGGAGCTCAGTGTTTTCAAGAGGAACTCAATGACTTCTGCTTGTGTATTTAAAAGGATATCAAAGAAAGAGGGAACCCCTGTTCTAGTTACTAAGTGTATTGAGTGCAGTATGCCCCATCTTCTGCCCCTCAACTCCTGATGGACATGACAGGGGTTTGCACAGTCCAACCCTGTGTCATTAGCACTGACGTGAAGGCAGCAGAGGTGGTGAGGTCAAAAGTCCAAACTCAGGGAAGCTTTACAGTCAGAAGGAGGATACCTTGAATACTTACGGTTTATTGGGTGTTTAGTTTAAAGTGGGTGACTTTCATTACATGCATCCAATTCAAGGACTGAATCCCTTACTTGGCTTCTTTGATATCTGCCTCTGGTGCACATGTAGTAAACACCACTACGTAGACAGTACCATGTAAGTGCTGAAATATGGAGCTGAATTACACTCTTAGACAGCAATGGTATTTAAAATTCACATGCAGAATATTCTTCTAGCTGCATCTTTTGAAGTAAAATATTGTTCAAAAAGTGATGAATTTGAACAGTTTTCATTATTAAATCATGAAAAATTTAGCATCCTAGAAATAATGCAACAGCTTGGTTTCTCATTTCGGAAAACCTTGCTCATAACTACTCTGGGCTCTAATTGTCTCAACCATATGAATTCTCTAGTTTTCTGAATGCTTTAATGGAGCTCTATTACATGAAACCATTTCGTGAACAGCTGCAGCCCTACATGGGATTGTGGTTTCTGACCTAAATGTGGTCTCCTGACTATGTTACATGGACTGGAATTAATCATCAAGATAGACTGGCCACAAAGATTTCTGATAAATAGATATTGCTCAGTTCTCCAATTACCAGCTAGGGAGCTGAAGACAAATGGTCACTGAGAGTTCAGATGACCAGAGATAACCAGCCTAATTTCTAACTACCAACAGAGCTAGGATGCCAATTGCCTATTTAGAATACCAATATACAATACTTTTACATTTAATTTAAGAAGTATAACTAAATCCTAATTTAAAAAGTGTGTTTTTCCATGTATCTAGGTTGAATTTCAGTAATGAAATGAGCTAGAAATATTCTAATGCATCAAAGCAAAATGGAATGCCTTGATTGAGCTGAAACAATTAAGGAATGTTTCAGGCAATTAAATTTAGTGAGAAATGTCAAAAATTGGCTTTGTTTCATTTCAGTATAACAAATCTATTCTGAAGATGTCATAATTTCCACAGAATGGAAATCTCAAGTTTCTATGAGCTTCACATTTATTGTTATTGAATTTTAAACTCCTGTGAAAATTACTTCACATATTTATTCCAATAGAGCAACCGTAAAATAAACATTTCTTTCAACTTGTGATTAGTTTGGCTTGTGTTTGAACTTGTCTGATGGCTATTCCCCTTTCCCCCTTTTCTTTTTAATTATATTTATTATTGTTTTTAAATTAGCCTTTGAGCTCAGAGCATCTGCTCTCCTTGGATACGTACAGGCAGCCCATAGGTCCACACTGATGCCAAATGGAGACTCAAGCACGTTTAGCATTTACACAGCCACAAGCCTAGAAAGCCAATGTGATTCAGACAGTGAAGTAAGGATGTAAAAGCCTTGAAATGAAGGTACTCATTCTGACTTGTCCATCTGTCCCAACCAGGTCAAGACACTGTCTCTTTTAATCACTCTAGCCCTGTGTTTTCCCAACAGCTCTCTGATCTCTGACTGTAAATTCACAACGAAGACTGCAAAAATTGTATAGCTGCTAGCGCCATTGGTTTTTCAATCTGAATCTGATAGAGAAAACGAATTTCCTTCTGCCTTCAGATTAAGTCTCATGAATTTCAATAATTCAGTGTATTATGGAAATCTCATAACTATATTATATTACTGAGTTGGCATTTAATAAACAAAAGCAAAGAGTGAATCTCCTGATTATTGTTAATCTTTTTCTTCTGTGAATAACAAGTTCTTTACACAAGGACAAAGCATTCCTTATGTGACTTAGTGTTAATCTCTGAAGGCTGTTTGAAAACAGTCACTGATGGGTTTTCAATGAACTGCCTCCTGGTTAGGAGAAAAATAAAGTTTAGGGTAAGCTGGAAAAGAAAGTCCCATGCCCCTTAATGTCAAAGAGAGCAGGGCTGAACTGAATTCTTCAGAAAACATGATAAAGTTGTTGCTTGGATAAATAATTGTAGCTGTTTTTGACTTTAGGGTAAGACTTCAAGGAACTCCTGGTAAAAGCTGTACACAGCTATTTCAAAGGAGCAAAGAGTAATACATTCTGTAGGGAATTTGTTCCAAAGATAGGTAATGAGATAAAGAAATATCCTTAACTGAAACTGATTCAAACATCTTGTTATCCAGAAATGTATTTAAGCATACACTTTGCTCCAAGCATGCAAACATTGCCACTGCAGTCACCAAAAATGACCCTAAAGCTAAGTCAGACCGTGCTGAATGGAGTTTCTTCTCTGTTTTGAAAACATGGTTATTAAGCAGTTAACAATGCTATTGCTGTAGCTTGTCTTTTGCTAAGATAGACTAATAAACATGACATTTTTAATGTATAATTTGCATAATGCTTCTGTTAATTTGTTATTTTCATTACAGCAACAGAATGAAAACGACATATTACGCCCATAAAAAATGTACAGCAGTGCTAATCCCTGTAGTCGTTACACTGTTAACTGAATTACATCTTTTGTATGGTCATTATTATTATTTATAAAGCCCCTTGGTAAGGGCTCAGTGCAATACAATGGGAATGTTTCCTAATTTATCAAGGAAAGAATAAAATACTAAAATGAAGGAGAAAGTTAGGAGGGAGGGGAACTGGAAGTCAAAACACCAACTGAAGAATATGCTTCAATGCAGAACAATGACAGGCTTGATAGAAGTGAGATTTTTCATAACAGCCATTTGATCTCTGAATCATTTAACCCCAATGTGTCAGGTGCCTCACATACATGTGGTAAAGGGTAATCCATTGTTCCATGGCATCCCAGTACAAAAGAATTAAGCAGTGTGAGCATTAAAGGAAGAAAGGAGGAATTTTTATGCACAAGGAGCCATGGAGGAAACTGGCCTGACACTTAGCGTGTTGTCCTTTAACAAATGAGTCCAAAGGAGGGACACAGAGATGATCAGAGGACTGGTTCACCTCCCATATGAGGATAGGCTGAGAGGCTGGAATTCTTCAGCCTAGAGAAGAAAAGGCTCTGGAGAGATCTTATAGTAGCTTTCCAGTACTTAAAGGGGGGCTACAGGAATGCTGAGGAGGGGTTCTTTATCAGGGAATGGAGTAATAGGATCAGGGATAATGTTTTTAAGCTGAAAGAGGGGAGATTTAGATGAGATATTAAGAAGCAATTGTTTCCTGTAAGGTGGTTGAGGCATTTTGCCCAGAGAATTCATGGAAGCCCCACCCCTTAGGTGTTCAAGGCCAGGTTGTATGAAGCTGTGAGCAACCTGACCTAGTGGAAGGTGTCCCTGCCAACAATAGGGGGGTTGGAACTGGATGATCTTTAAGATCCCTTCCAACTCAATCCATTCTATTGAGTTCTCTGCTCTGTAGAAATTTCATGCTTGGTCTTAGGAAAGTCATCTCTACTTGCCAGCTATGGCATACAGCTTGTGTGTTTGAAAGAGAGAATGTAAAAATCTATGACAGACAATGAAGGAAAAACATTGCTGAGTGGAAAAATCATGATTCCATTTGGGTCTGTATTATGAAGGTCAGTGTGTATTTTATTTTAGATGCATTTGTGTGATTACCTGTGGATATCTAGCACGATTAGCAGTGCCCTAAGTAACTCAATAGCAATTTTTACAAAGGCATGTTGTGTTAGGATGAGGGGGGATGGCTATAAATCAGATAGGTGAAGATTTAGAATAGACATAAGGAGGAATTTCTTCAAAATGAAGGTGGTGAGAGACTGGCATAGGCTGCCCAGGGAAATTGTGGATGCCCCATCCCTGGAAGTGTACAGCGCCAGGCTGGACCTTGAACAGCCTGATCTAGTGGGAGGTGTCCCTGCCCATGGTAGAGGGGTTGGAATTAGGTGATCTTTAAGGTCCCTTTGAACTCAAACCACCCTATGATTTTGTTTCTCTATATGGGACTGGTAGAAATGGCACAGGATTAATGGAAGATTCATACCTTCTGGGGGGCAACTAGAGGCTGAACAAGATACTCCAGGGAATCTCAGGACCTCCATATAGGTATTTGGATGCATCTCCAGGTTCTGCTGAGAACATAAGCTAGAACTTCAGGATCTACAAGAGCTATATGAATATATACTGCATGTTGCAACACCAATTATAGCCTTTGGTGCTGTAAATGCCTTAGGTGTTAAAAAGTCCAATTGCGAGTGCAACTCAGCTACGTAAATAGAGGGATTCAGGTGCATTTTAGTAACCTCAGAATATCTGAGACTTTTGTTCAGGGTCAGCTGATAGAGAATCATAGAACAGAATCACAGAATAATTTAGGTTGGAAAAGACTTTTAAGATCATCCAGTCCAACTTTCAGTCCAACACTGCCATGTCTACTGAATCACATCCCAAAGTGCCATAGTTACACTTGTTTTGAAGACCTCTAGGGATGGGCAGGCTTCCAATGGCAACCTCTTCCAATGTCACCACTCTTTCTGTAAAGACAGTTTTCCAAATATCCAACCTAAATCTGCACTCGTGCAACTAGTCCATTTCCTCTTATCCTGTCACTTCTTACTCGTAAAAAGAGACCAATATCCACCTCACTACAAGCACCTTTCAGGTAGTTGTAGAGGGCAATAAGGTCTTCCTTTAACCTCCTCTTCTCCAGTCTAAAGAAATGACACATGATGTAGGAGACCACCATAGTATTTCGGATGAGGAGCTTGCAGCTAGGAGGGCTGTGCTAGTGCCGTCTAAAATGGCACTAGGAGCTCGTGTGTGGGCAACCACACTGGACCTTACGAGTATGCTCTAGTTTTGCTCTTTTATGATCTTGATTGAATATAGGGAGAAAGAGTTGCATGTGTAAAAGATGTTCTGTGCAAAATGAATAATCATTGCCTCTATTTTGCAGACAGAAACTGAGGCACAGGAAAGTCTCATATTTGGTAGTACTCCCAGTTAATAAAAACAGCAAACACTTTCATGAGTGGCTGCTAGTACAGGGGAAGATGACAATGTTAGAAGACATGATACACAAAGGATGGGGGTGGTTACCTTGATGTTTAGCAAGAGACTTCATCACTATGATCAGGATTAAAAATGGAGAGAAAAGTATCATCTAGCACTGGAAAGGCATGGTGACAGTGCTACAATGCAAAATTTGAAAGGAGGGAGGGAATAATCTGTTCTCCATGATTCCCAGGAGCAGGTCATGAATTAAGAAGTATTTCTGGAACAAAAGTGTTTTGGATTAGACACTGGGAAAGAAAATTCTGACAGTAATCATTATGAGATGGTAGAATAAATTGCCTGGCTAGAATGTGAACTCTGTCCCAGAAGTCTTCATAAATGGAATGGATAACCATCTGGAAAGAATGACCTAGGGGCAGGGAACTAGGATACTACATAGTTTTTTTTATGTCCTGCCAGCCTTAAATTTTGATAATTCAGTGTTACATTATCACTATCAATGCCTAGACAGACAGATGGAGAAGGCTACAAGTATCCCTCTTCTTCCCATCTACCTTTCTACTCTGCTATGGTTTCCTGGCGTCAAACTTCCATCATTTTAAGTTCTTGTATTTGCTATTCAGTGATGCACATCACTCTTTATCCCTCTCTCTGTTCCTTTATAACTCATCCATCACCACTGTATCTAAACATCCCTCATCTATAAACATCATGCATGATTACATATCCCTTATAACCTCCTCTGTCTGCTCCCTCCCTGTTCAAACTCACACAGTGCCTACTGAATAGAGCCATTAGTTACTGAATATTCACAGCAGTGTTGCTGTTTGAGGTAACACTTTTATTCTCTCCTGCACAGCACCACTAGTTGACTTACAGCCCTTGCTCAGGGTGAAAGCAAAACTGAGTAATTCTTTCATCTCATTCTCAAATGTAAAATAGTTAAGTACTGTAGAAAGGTATTTATTGCGTTTGTGCTTCTGTTCCTGTAACCATCTACACAGCTGCCAGATGATATAAGACTGTGACAGACACGTTGAGATAAATCTTGCTGCAGTGATGTGAGATGCAGCTACCTGCAGCCAGAGACTGTCACACTTTCTGGATGGAAGGAGGCACAGATCTCTGGACTTGGCTCATTGAGTGCACAGCCCAACTTATTTGACCAAGGAGCCCAAAAAGGTGAAGTGACGTCATAAACCTGGCTTGGACTGATATATCTGTGGCCTGATGGTGCTGCTCAGCTGAGGAACAGTAACACCTAACAGTGAGGAAGGGTATATATCTGGGTATCAGATAATGACCCTCTGGATTTCTCACATGATGATAACCTTGAACGTAACAACATTTTAAATGACTTCAGCAAAAACGTATCAGAGGTCTCAGAGGAAGGGGTATTTGAGATAATTGTTTGGGGAGACAGAGACAGAAAGAAGGATTTCTGTTTTAGTGTATTGTGATGGAAAGTGTCAGTTTTAAATATAGAATCATTAAGGTTGGAAAAGACCTCTAAGATCATAAAGTCCAACTGTCAGCCAAACACCGTTGTGCCTACTAAACCATGTCCAGAAGTGCCATGTTTTTGAACATCTCCAGGGAAGGAGAGTCCATTATTTCCCTGGGCAGCATGCTCCAATGCTTCACCACTCTTTCAGTAAAGAATTTTTTTGCTAATATCCAATCCAAACCTCCCCTGGTGTAACTTCAGGACATTTCCTATTATTCTCTCTCTTGTTACTGGGGAACAGTGACATGTCTGAGTTCATTCTGTTACTTGAAAAGATGCTATCAGATGGTTCATCTGGAAAAAACACCAACTTGTTCTTTCCCTTGGAAAGTTACTGAACCCACCCTTGTCAAAAAGCAGTGGAACACACAGTGCAACAAGTTTGAAAATCCCAGCATGGAGCTGAATATCTGCAGATATGCAGACCTCGGAGTTACACAAAGGAGTGACCAGTAGTTCAAGGCAGGGAGGACAAGAATCTGCTAAAGGGGGAGAGGAGTATGTAGGGTTCAATACTGCTCAAGAATTCATTGATTTAATTAAAGGGCATGCAAGGACACAGAGGGTTAATGAATGCTGTGTAGAAACATTTTAATAGTTATTCTGTCTGACAAAGATTTAGAGTCTTTTAATAACAGTCACTAGCCAAGGTAAAACGTTATTAGCATGAAGATAGCTGGGCAATGTATGGACATGAGCTGCAAAGAACTGAGTTACCTCAGCTTAACAAGTTATTTCTCATTAGCCGTACACTGCTGATGAGTGAATGTACAAGGCTCATCAGCTGTGAGTGCAGAGTGAAAAGTTTTGACTCAAACAGCTACCAAATGTTTCTCTTCGCATTTAGAGCTGGACAGGAGATGTAAATTTTCATTGTTGTTATAGGCTTAGAAAACCACTTTTATCACAAAAGCTTTGAGATTGGCTTACCCTTAAAAGGGTCTCATGAGCTGCATCAGCAATGCTCCCTGAACCCCATGGTCCTGATTCAGACTGTGGGAGTTAGAGAGCACAGGACATGAACTGGAGTATGTATGGCATACTGGATAATACTGATGAGTAGGATAGGCTTTGCAGTCCCATTAACCTCTTCTCTTCTGCTTTTCTTAGGTCTAAAAGTCTACAGAGGGAAAGGATCACTTCCCTTGAACTGCTAGCAATATTATTCCTAATGTAGCCCAGGATGCCACTGACCTGCTTTGCTGCAATATAACATTGCTGTCATGGTCCCTGTCTGCTTGTTGCCTTCCAGGGCCCCCAGGGTCTTTCTTGATGGAGCTGGTTTTGAGCCATTGACCCCCAGCCTGTATTGGTGCATGGGTTTATTCTTCCCCAGGTGCAGAAATTTAATGAGATTTCTGTTGATCCTTTCCTGCTGCCTGCTGAGGTACCTCTGAATGAGATACCTCTCTGGTATAACAATCACTCCTCCCAGTTCTATATTGCTTGCAAATTTGCTGTGGGTCCACTCTGCCTCACCATCCATGATATTAATGAAGATGTTAAAGCATAATGTTCCCATTCTTGATCCCGTGTGTACAATGTTGTTGACTGGCCTCCTGCTGGATTTCATTCCATTGATCGCAATCCTTTGTGCTCAATATTTCAGTTGTTTTTCACTTGACCTCAGTGTTGACTTATCTAGTCCATACTTCATCACCTTGTCTATGAGGACTTCATGGGAGACAATGTAAAAAAGCCTTGCTGGTCTATTAATATTCAGTATTTTTCCTTTCCTAATGGACAGAAAATAAACCCATTTTGATAGCTGCCTAATATTGCATCTGCAGAGAAGAGGAACTTACCTTGCCAAGTCAGTGTCAATATAATTACATTTGAATAAATGCCACGACCACTGTGAATTGTGGAACTGCTTGTATCAGTCCACAAATGTTAATACATCCACAAATGCTGTGGTTGTTTTGCTTAGTGTAAGCGACCTCCTGTGCTGACAGGATGAAATATGTCCACTCTTTTTAGACATATCTGCACTGGAAAATGCCTGAACTAATCCTAATGAAGCAAGTTTAAGTTCCTGAACAAGTTTTTTCATGGAATTACCCAATCTGGTCAAAGAGAGCCCTCATAAAGTGTGAGATTAATACCATTTTCTTCTGCCACCAGCAATGGATATGACCAGCATGACAGCGTTTTTCTAAATGCAACAGTAAAACATAGTGCTTCTATTGATATTCTGGTAAAGTCCTTTTGCGAGGAGGAAGCATTGATATATTCATGCTAGAATGTCATCTTCCTCCTCAGGGCTGGCTTAGTATCATTATTTTGAGAAAAGAAAGTACAGTTTCCAAGAAAGTTGTTGAAGAGTTGAGGAAGAGGGGAAAAGAGAGGCTCAACACATACCTGAGAAAGTGTGAAAGATGTTTGAGGTTGATTAGAAATCAATTTCAAAGCAATTCTGCTAAGGAAAATACCAGTTTAAGTCTGTCATGTATCCCACACCCACATTTCCTCTGAGTAGTTCTGTCTGTATACTCTCTCTTGATTGGTTTAAAAGCCTTTGCTTGTTTACTTTCTAAGTTGAGATTCATTCTTTGCAAGAGCTGGTTGTGTCTCTTCTGCTCATTACATTAACTACTGAGTTGGAAGAATTAATTAGTTGATTACGATAAAGTCTAATTACTGTTTGCAGTTGGATTAATTAATCAAATTCCCAGAGATCCCTTCTACTCCCTGCCATTCCAGTGTAAGCAAGAAGATGCATCCTAAAGGGTAATGACTTGGTAAACTACTTAATAAACAGCATCTGCAATAGATACCTTTCCAAAACTCAAAGACTGGGAATTAGTCTTTGGACAAACTCTGAAAGCTCGTCATTGGGTAGGACAAATGGGAAGACAGAAGGAAATGCACATGTAATGAAGCTGCATAACTGATGTGAAAGACTGTGGTGGATACACAGTCTTCATGTGTGAATGAAGACCTGCTCTGACAAAAATAACTGTGCAAAAAACCTACAAAGTAAGACAGAAAACAGTGTGGCCTCATTGTCACCTGTTGATTGAAATAAAGAAAAACATGTAGATCTGACCTGAAAGGAAGGGCAGACTCTGTAGTTTTCTAGAGCAAACTTCTTCAAAAAAGTGTCCATATCTTCATCAGACTCTATTTGATGTGTCATTGTCAGTCCATATTAATGGCTGACATGTTGGACTAGGAGCCTTGGTGGCTGAGGTAGTAACATATGCCAGTTTCCAATAGCTCACTTTTCATGGTGTTCACCTGCAGTAAAAGAATACAACCAATTCTAGCACAGGTTTTATTCCCTTACTGTATAACCTTGCATGACCTCCAAGGCCACGAGCTGGTGTATATGACATAGGTTTAGGTGTAACTCCTGACCATTTTCACCTATTTAAAATGTGTGCTTCTTCAACCAGCTAATCTCTTTTGACTTTGCGAGGATGAATGAGCATGCTGAGATGGAAATTTGTCTGAATTGGTTGAGATATCTACCTCAGGAGGAGATGACTGGCACTCTAGAGAGAGTTGTCACTGCATTTACTACAAGGGGAGTCAGACAGCACGCTTACATATAAATGACTCTAATTTCATCAATCTCACCCTGATGACTTGTTGGGACTGTATAAAAATCGACAAGAGGAGGCATGTTCCTGCACTCATTTGGGCCATAAGTTAAGAGGCCAAGGAAAGACCAACGAGGAATAAGATGTTTAGACATTACCTAGTTCGCATTCCTGCTTTAGTCATGGGACATATTCTGAAGATTGATCATGTTGTACACTATCACAAAAATGTTCTAAGAAATACTAGACTATATAAACTTCTTTCATACCAGCAAATGAACCAGTAGAAGCAAATGTTCTCAGACACTGTCATTTGCTTTTGCCTGGGCTATGGAGAAACCTCTCAAAGAGTTTCTGAGACAGTTTAGTGGTTAGCATGGCTAATGATCATCTGTAACATCATCTGCATTTCAAAAAGCAAACCAGCTTTTTATGGACATGGTGACAGAAAATGGTCTGTTGTATGTTTAATTTACCACTGTAGAAGTAGCCATGTTCCCTGTAAAGGTAGTTCCAGTAAAGAGACTTTGACTTCAAACTGAAGTCAACTTTTTCCTTTCTTTTTCCTCCATTCTTAAAGGTATTGCAGCTTTTTTGGCTGTTCAAAGAAAAGAAACTAGAGTATCAGTTCCCAAGTTGAATTTATCTCTTGTCTTTAAACTGCTAAAGGTGGGAGAGATGACCCTCAGGAAGAGAAACCTGCATTTGATCTCGCATCCATAGTTGCATCTCCTACTGCTGAGGTGTTCCCAAGTGGTAAGGAGTAAACTAAGTAAGAGTGGGGGATTGTTAAAGCTAATGCTGGATATTTCAGCACTATCTGACTGTATTTTAATACAAGAAATATTTGATACTTGCCTGGTAGAAAAGTAGCATGTGGAAAAGTGGTATTCAGTTGAGATAAGGAAACTAAATCTAGAAGCCTATGTGTATATATCTACCTCTGCATAGGGTGTCTAAGATTTTGTTCTAGTCAGTGGATATTTGGAAGAAACCTGTGGAACAACTCTACTGACCAAGCAGAAGGAGCTTGACTGAATTGCCCACAGGTATGCAACTGGTGTGGTTTGAGGTATCCGAGGGTTTCTCAAGGCATTCAAGCCTATTTGGAAAATACAACTAAAGGTCCATGCTTGATAATCTTCTGGACAATCAGGTGTAGGACAAGTGGATGTCTTCTAGGGCATTGCAAACATCACTATGCATCATATCAGCAACCAAACCAAGATGCTGTCATTTGGATAAAATTGCCTCATAGTAAGCTGGAAATACTCATACGATGCTTTGCACAGTGGTTCTTCATGGGGTTGGCCAGTATATGTAATGTGAAAATCTAATGATGATGATAGTAAACATGGTTTGTTGCAAGGGATAAGGAAGATCTCCTCCTAAAGTGTGAGCAAATGCATTGAGTGCACCCTGGCATCCAGCAAAATCAGATGACACAAGTGTTTTATGATGTTGCCAAAACTGTTCCATCCACAGCATTAATTGTACATGACAAAACCAGCTGTATGTAATGACAAAACTAAGATCTGTTGAAACTGGGATAGATGAACGCTCTTCTCACTGTGAAGTTTTGCCCACCATCAACCCCAATAATTTCAGCTCAGCAGTACAAACATTCAAGGCTTTCCCACAGCTCCGGCAAGATGGTTTCCTTTCTGTTTGATTTTCTTCGTTGTCCAATTGACATTTGCAAGCAGACCTCCCAGCAGCACACTGTGGAGAGAAGAGTTGTGAGTTATGTAAAACTATAGGTTATAGGATGAGCAGTGAAGTAACCAGGCACTGGAAACAACATCTGGAATTAAACACAAAGAATTTTGTTGTGCTAAGTGAAGGCTGTGAGTTAGCACACAGCTTCAAACGAAGTGCAGGCAAGAGGCAACAGTTTTGTGTGAAGTTGGATGCAAATATATGCCAGAAAATGGGAGAATATGAGAGAAATAAATTTAATATAACGCTTTGTAAGGTTAATGTAAATCCTATGTGGGGCAGCTTTAGACTAGACACTAAGAAATAATTCTTCACGATGAGAGTGGTGAAGCACTGGCACAAGTTAACCAGGGAAACTGTGGATGTCCTCTCTCTGAAGTTATTCAAGGTCAGGCTGAATGTGGCCTTGAGGTCTAGAGATATGTGTACCTGTCCATGGCAGTGGGGTTGGAATTAGGTGATCATTAAGGTCTCTTCAAACCAAAACCGTTCTCTGATTCTACATAAATCCATAACTGAAAGAGTTTTTGCCTTTTGCAGATCTGGAATCTGAGACTCGGAGGTGTTGGGGGCTAGTCTGAAGTCACACAGTGAGTCAGTAGCTGAACTGGGAGTGCCTAGAGGTGAAAGTACCGTACCAGTGAAAAACATGACTATTTTCCAGACTTCAGTGGAACTAAGATTTAATCTTGGTATCTCTCCTAGTTTCCACTCCTATATAGAATCATAGAATCACCAGGTTGGAAGAGACCCATCGGATCATCGAGTCCAACCATAGCCTACTGGTCAGATTTTGCTCAAGTTTCTCTGAAAGATTCCTACAAGCTGCATTGACATAATTTACTGTTCAGATGAAGAAGGTTTCTTAAGTGGAGGAGATAGATGAATAACATTCAAAGCAACCAGTGTTAACAAAACTTCATGTAAAGAATTATCTACCCAACTGAATTCAGAATCTATTGATAACAGCTTGTAGAGTGTCTGTACCACTAAATTCAGTGTTGAGGCCTGTATCAAGCTTTAAACTGCTCTGGTTTGAGCTAAAGTAGAATCACTTTTCTAACTTCAGTTAAGTTTTGTCTAAGTCACTTCATTGTTTTTGAAAGTTAACTGTATGCTTTTCTGGCAATGTTTCTCTTTAGAACTGTTAACACAGGGCATTGGTATGCAGAAAAGCCAATGCTTATACTTACAGCAACCAAGACCATCCTCAAACTGGTGGAATACCTTAAGTGAAAAGGCTGAAAAAGGGTTGCACCTGAAGGGAGGAGCAGACAGGACAGGTTACACAAAGCTGACCAACAGAGTGTTCCATATTATATATTTCACACTTGCTGCAAAACTGAGGGAGCACAAAGGTCAAGACCTTTTCTTTGGTGGCCAGCATCTAATACAGTTATCATCTTTTTTGCCCTGATCCTGGATCCATTTGTTCCTGAATCCAATTCCCACTTGCCACTGATTCCATCAGTGGACCTTTTTATTTTTTTAAAAAATTTTCTTACAAATAGTATTTTACTTACTATTATTGTTGGTTCATTAAAGCTGTTTTTGTTATAGTTTCCAATCCATCAGTCTTTTCTTTCATTTCCCTTTCTCTGGTGGAGGGGAGGAGGGAACTGGGATCACCATAACCACTCATGTTTATCTGCCAATCAAGCTGTGCTGGGGCTAAACTGTGACATAAAATTATCTCATATTGCTCTTTTGATCTGGGTGAATAATTTGTGCAATTTCATTAATTTGCTTTTCTGTCATGTGTTGTGAGTTAAATATTAAGATTTCCAAGGGAAATTCAAAGCATTTTTAATATGTGTTTTTAATAAATACATGACAATTCCCCAAACTACAGTGTTTCACATGCATAGAAAATATGACACTTAATAAAGATCACCGTAATGAAAAATGTCACACCATAATTTGGAAACAAAAGCCAAGCTTCTAAAAACATGTTGAAAAACTCTCCATTACTGTAGATCTTTATTTAGCTTGCATTTGTTAAATACATTGAAACTCTCAGAGTAGCTCTCCAAGGACTGCTGTTGGAACTATCATTGCTAGCTTAGACACAAAGAGATGCTTTTTCTTGGGGAACAAGAGGAAACCAGTTGGGAGCAAGGCAATCAGGCCTGCTAGTAGTATTCAGGGACAGTCAAGGGTGCAATGACCTCCAGACAAGTCTGTAGAAAAGAGGAAGGTCCAAGGTCATGCCAGAATTTCAAGCCAGTGAGTTGGATCAGGTTCAGCACGTACGTAGCTGGGTAGGACAGACATGGCATAGTTCAGGTAGGGACTAAGAACAAGCAATTGAGCTTCAGTGCTTCTCCCAAGTAAAGGAGTGTTGCTTCCAAGGAGGTCTTTCTTATGGCAGTGTGATCCAAAGATACAGAGTGGTGCATATCAGAGCTTGCTTTGAATGCAGGGAGCAAAACCTTGGGTGGAGAACAGTAGGAAGCACATCCATGTGAAACTCACACTTTGCAGATGCTTCCAGATAGGTGAGACGAACATCATGACAGATGGCTTTATGGAAGTTGTACTTTAGCTAGAGCATAGGCTACAGGATAAGGATGCAAATGAATGTACCTAGTTTGCCTTAGGCAGCAAAACAGACATGGGTGAGGATTCATGTCCCCTAACCTTGACAATTCAAATGCCAAGTTCTTTATCCAAGCTGGGAGGCCAAGCTACATTACTAGTGAAAAAAACAAGAGGAGTGACATGTCCCATCTCAAGAAAGACTTTTAACCTGTCTTTCCTTTTACTGTAGCAGAAGCAATTCTGGTTCTTTAGGATATTTTAAGTCTCATTAGAAAAAATGAAGCGACATGCGTCCTACCTGCCACATCAAGGTGGTCACAGTGGTCATTTCTGATCTGAGAATACCTTCTGGATACTGAAGATATAAAATCTCTTTCGACTCTGTGGGTGATTTCAAAGCAACTTCAAATCAGGACTATTCAAATAAATTTGAAAGACAAATTCAGACAGGATTATGTTCCATATCTCTGTAATTTTGTCTGTTAAATGCTCCCTACAGTAGATTCTCTAGCATTTTGAAAGCAAACTTATTGCAGTTCTGGCGGTTTCTAATAGCAGCTGAAAAACTTCCACTGTCATTGTTTTGTTCGATTGGTCATTTATGTGTATTTACAACCAAGGATGCTTCACAGATGATTATATTCTGAATAAAATCCTGACAAGAATAACTAATATTTAGGAAGCTTTTTGTTTCTTTGCTGTTCAAGATCATACAAAATAATAAAATTATTTTTCTTAAATTGAAAACCAAAAGATTTTCAATCATATATGATATAAGAAAGAAGAAGAAATGTTTTTTTAGGAAAGGAAAAACTGTACCAAGATGTAATGTTCTGGTTGAATTAAGAAGAGAAAAGCAGACACAGCATTTCTGATGAAGAACCTGATTCTGCAAAACTGCTGACAAGAAGAAAAGAGACTTCTATAAATATTTTTTTGTCTTTTATTACTGAAATGAGATTAGAAGGAAGGGAGGAAGGACAGATATTTCATATTTTAATTTTGTTAGAGGTTTTCAGTAAAAACTGAGTCTCAAAGACTGCTTTTGCTAGCTCTCTCTTTTGCTGTTTGGATTCCTTTTTTAATGTTAATACTTTATAGGTTCCTCCCTTCAGTGGACATATGTTGTTCTGTTCAATAAAGTGCAGATTTTCACACTCTTTTTTTAGTATTTAGTGTGCTATAATCGTATAAAATAAAGAGATTTAATTTTAATTGTCTACAGTTTCAAACACACAAGCAGTATACCATAGCTGGCAAGCAGAGATGACTTTCCTAAGACCAGGCAAGAAATTTCTACAGAGCAGAGAACTCAATAGAATGGTTTGTGTTGGAAGGGATCTTAAAGATCATCTAGTTCCAACTCCCTGCCATGGGCAGGGACACCTTCCACTGGATCAGGTTGTTCAAAACCTCATCCATTCTGGCCTTGGTCAGGTCAATGTCTAGAGAAATTATATCTTAAACTCTCTAGTTTGAGACATCTCCCTAATTTATTCTGAGCAGATTTCTTATACTTCTTACTGCTGATTATAGCAGCAAAATACAAGTGCAAGTTCCTTGTCCTGGCATTCCCAGTTTGCATCTTTCCCTTCTCTTTGCATAAAGTTAGGCCAGGGCTGAACTGGGTTGCTCAGACCATCTCCTACAAGTCAGGAAAACTCAGGATTGATGTGCTACTGTGACTTAATTCATGTCTTTCTTGGAGGGAATTCTGTTGTCAAGCATTAGTCAGTGAAGATCAGTGGTTGTCTATAGCTTGGCTTAGTTCAGTGCCTTTTTGTTAGGAAAGTGTTTGTAAGTTGATGTCTCTGCTATGGAAAAGAATGAGAATTTCCCCAACACATTACTGGAGAGAGGAACCACTCCAGGCTTGGTCTTTCACCCTGGGGCATTGATGACCCAGTTCTGTCCTAACTTACAGGTTAATTTCCGTCCTAAACAGGTTTGATGACCAACAAATCAAATTTTCCCTGACTAAGTCACAGTACCGCACAGTGCCATCAAGATTTGCCTCTTACAATACAGAGAAGCACACAATGGATTGTGAGTAGCCCTAAAGAGGACATGGGTATGCTGGTGGATGAGTCAACATGAGTCAGCAATGTGCACTTTCAACACAGAAAGCCAGCAGTATCCTGGGCTACATCCAAAGAAATGTAACCAGAAGGTGGAGGGAGGGGATTCTACCCCTTCACTCTGGTCTTGTGAGATATCATCTGGACAACTGTGTTCAATTCTGGAACCATCCCACAGGAAGGATGTGGGTCTGCTAGAGCAAGTTCAGAGGATGACACAAAGATGATCTGAGAGCTGGAGAACCTCCCAAAGAGGGATAGGCTGAGAGAGCTGGGGGAGAAGAGGAGGAGAGGAGAGGAGAGGAGAGGAGAGGAGAGGAGAGGAGAGGAGAGGAGAGGAGAGGAGAGGAGAGAAGGAGAGACATTCTAGCAGCCTTCCATCACTTAAAGGGGACCCTACAGGAAAGATGAGGAAGGGGCCTTTATCAAGGAGTGCAATGATAGGATGAGGGGTAATGGTTTTAAGCTGAAAGAGGGAAGTCTTAGGTTAGATATAAGGGAGGAATGTTTTAGTGTGATTGTGGTGAAGCACTGGAAGGAGTTGCCCAGAGAAGTTATGGATGACCCGGCCATGGAGGTGCTCAAGACCAGGTTAGATGAGGCTTTGAGTGACCTAATCCATTGGAAAATGTCCCTGCTCATGGCAGGGGGGGTGGAAGTGTCTTTAAGGCGTCTCCCAACCCAAACCATTCTATGATTCAAGTCTCCTACAAATGCTTTTCTGGGGCTAAGACAGTGCCCTCTTCTTGCCCCTCATTTCAATTCTTTACTTGAGTTCACAGCGTTTCACTAAGCAAGAGGCAGATACTAAACCTCAAGAACTATTTGTTGAACAGCCTGGTGCCACTGCTGGCATTGATAAAAAATCGCTGTGGTGAGTGTGAGAGTTAATCACATATCAATGTGTGGTGTGTTGCTTAAACATCCAGAACTCTTCACCACATGCAATAATTAGACGAGAATTACCTTACTGACAGATGTACCAAATGAATGGAGTAATGATTTCCTTTTGTAGAAAGATGGTTTAAATGAAGCAGATTTTGCTGTTTTGTCTGAAAAGTATGAAAATACTCTATTAACAAACCCAGTGCTAAAGGAGATATTTAATAGATGTAGGCTAAAAGGTACCTTTGGGTCTGCATATCCTTTTTTTTTTCTTTAATAGCAGTGTTTTCTGTCTGGGAATTTTTATCTTTATTTGCTTCTGGAAGTCATCATATTCTGAAAAGAGCTAGTGGCACAAGGGACAGTGTCTGGGAGGTTTTCAGTTTGTTTGAATGAAAAATGCCGATAGGTTGGTAGTAGTAGTTTTCAGGGCAGGGAAATGAGTGTATCACAACTGTCGGGAAAAAATACAAGGTATAATTTGGATGGACCTAAGTCTGGTACTTTGCAAGATGAAAATACGGCAGAATAATGATCAATAATTGCAAGGTTTCAAGTTAGTCCTGGCTAGGATGGCTTTTATGAAGCACCTGCAGGGAGTCACAGGATATTATTGGCATTTTTTCCTCCGTATCTCTTCTGAAAATAAAGCATTTGATGTAATGGAAGTTCATCTGCATTGCAGGGCTCTTCCCTCTGCCCACCCTTTCTGCTTTGATTGTTTGCCACTGGCTGCCAGACACTTTTCTCTAAAACCTTTAATGGCTGTGAGTGGGAACATAGCTGAATGTGGCTTCAATGCTTCCTCAAACCCAAGTTCGTTCACCATCTGTGACACAGATTCTGGGTGACATTAACCTCTCCCTGAGCATCCATTGGCCTTTTATTCCTCTTGCATTAAACGAAAGACTGGGGGACAAGGGCCTTTGCCACAGTATGTGTGCTTGTCTGTGTGTAATAGCAAACCTTATGCATGCAGCAAAATGCATCCGTAGTCTTGGCTCGGAGAATGGGTTGGAATATTGAGGTTGGTTCAGTCATGTAAGGACTTGTGGCACTCTTCTAGTACTTCATATGGGCCTACAGGAAAGCTGGGGAGGGACTCTTTATCAGGGAATGCAGAGATAGGAGAAGAAGTAAGGGTTTTAAGTTGAAAGAGGGGAGATTTAGATTGTATATTAGGAAGAAATTGTTTACTGTGAGGGTGAAGGTGGTGAAAGTGGTGTGGCACTGGAACAGGTTGTGAAGGTCATGGAAGTCCCATCCTTGGAGGTGTTGAAGGTCAGTTTGGATGAAGCTTTGAGCAGTCTGATCCAGTGGAAGATGTCCCTGTCCATAGCAAGGGGGTTGGAACTGGATGCTCTTTGAGGCCCCTTCCAATACAACCCATTCTGTGATTCTGTGTTTTTGTGACTGAAACAGAAGACAATTCTCTATGCTCTGACTAGAAAAAAAAAAAAGATTTCACTGAGTCTTTAGTGAAAAAAAAATATTCTACTGGGAAGACGAGCAAAACCATTGAGTACCTGTGGAGTGACACTTGGACTGTCCATCACTGCTTGTGTTTACCCACAGGTTATCAAATACCTTCAGAAATGGTACAAGTGTCAGCAGTGGCTTGAAAGCAGATTAAGGTAATGCACCACCTGCCAAGAGTTAACAGTTTATATTTTAACACATTCTTACTGGGCAGTGATATATTATTCTCTCAGATGAACCTATCAAAGTGTAGAAGGATGGCAAGTGTTCCTCAAATTTGCAGAGAATGGCCTAGGAAGTATTGCAAGAACCCAGTGGAGTCTGTGAAATGTTGAGAAAGGTAATATTAGGAGAAGGCTGCTCCATCCTTCATGGCAAGACAGTGAGCCAGCAAAGTTCTGGCTGCCTAATTGCTGGTAAACCCTCACTTTCTTGAAGGAAGGATGTTTTCAGCTATGGGTGTTAGTTACAGACACCTCTCAGTCCCCCCTTTAAGGCACAAATATGCTGCTGGTGTGGGAAAGGAATCATCAAGAGAGGAAAAGGTTTCAGCAGTCATGGATTAGGTTAGCTTTGCGTACAGAGATTTGTGAAGTCCTGCTTTGTTTGGCATAGCTGTACTGAGCAAATAAGAACTGGGAATGGGCGAAAAAATAATAAGCAACATTATAGCTGATGGTAGGATTAGATAACCTCCCACCTAACAACGCTTCTCATCATATTCCTTACGCCTCAGGGAAATACTGCAGAGTAGTTTAATATTAATTTTCACTTCTAATTTTCAATTAAATACATTTCAGTAATTTTAAAAAGAATTCAATTTTCTTAACTAGTTACAGAAGTTGAATAAAAGAGAGTTCCAATGACTTGGGCTCTTCCAGCCCTGGATCATATGAGACACTACGTGGGTTAGTGTGAATACCATGCCCTTGTGTCATGCTGCAAATTCCTATGCAGGAGCTGTGCTGCTGGTGGGACTGAACCAATGTGCCCTGCTCCTGGCTTATGACAGTTGCTGTGGCAGCAGTCTGAGAGGGAAACCCAGGGAAATGAACATATCTTGATGAAAGTTTTAACTTGATTAAAAAAAAAAAATCTTTATCAGAAAATTTAGTTCTATTCAAACACTAGGGAATGAAGAGCAAGAGATGAAGAAGTTGATTAATACCTGGCTCCAAACCTAGTGTGAGGAGCAAAATTGTGGGTTCTTTGATCATGGACTGACCCACGAACCTCCAAGCTTCATTACTAGGGAAGGGGCATGCTTGTCTCCTAGGGATACTAAGGTCCTCACTAAAAATCTATCAGGGTTCATGAATAGAGCTTTAAACTAGATGTTAAGGGGGAGGAGGATGAAGCCAGGCTAGTCAGGAGTGAGCCTGGAAGTGGAAGTCCAGTGCCTGAGGGATGGTGTGCTGGCAAGGACCATCAGTATATCACCACGGAGCAAGAGGAGGCAAGTACATCTGGTGATGGAAAGGATGAAACTGCCACTGAGGGGTTAGATATTCCAAGGAGCAGCCAAGTGGGAAAGAACACTATTCCCTTTATGAGAGAGGAGGGATTACCAGCCCAGCTGGAGTGCATTTACACCAATGCACACAGCGTGGGCAATAAGCAAGAGGAGTTGAAAGTTATTGTAGGGCAAGGAAACCACGACATAGTTGCCATCACAGAAACATGGTGGGATGACTCATATAACTGCAGTGCAGTTATAGTCATGTATAAACTCTTCAGGTGTGACAGGAAGGGGAGGAGAGGTAGCGGGGTAGCCCTCTATGTTAGAGAGTGTTTTGTTACCCTTGAGCTTGATTACAATGATGACGGGATTGAGTGCCTGTGGGTTAAAATCAGAGGAGCCCACAAGAAGGCAGATATTGTGATGGGAGTGTGTTACAGACCACCCAGCCAAGAAGAAGAAGCTGATGAGCTCTTCTATCTCAAGATCGCTGGCTCTTGTCCTTGTGGGAGACTTCAGTCTTCCAGATGTCTGTTGAAAGTACAATACAGTGGAAAGGAAGCAGTCTAGCAGGTTCCTGGAGTATGTGGAAGACAACTTCCTCACACAACTGGTCAGTGAACCAATAGGGGAAGGTGCCCTCCTGGACCTGCTGTTTGTGAACAGAGAAGGCCTTGTCGGGGATGTGATGGCTGGAGGGCGTCTGGGACAAAGTGATCATGAGACGGTAGAATTTTCAGTTCTAGGTGAGGTGAGGAAGAGTCACATTAAACTTCCAGAGGGCAGACTTTGGACTGTTCAGAACATTTTTTGATAAAGTCCCATGGAAGACAGTCCTTAAGGGCAAGGGAGCCCAGGAGGGCTGGGCACTCCTCAAAAAGGAGATCCTAGCAGCTCAGGAGAAAGCCATTCCCATGTTCTGAAAAAGGAGCTGTCAGGTGAAAAAACAGCTTGATTTAACAGGGAGACCTTGAGGGACATCAAAAAGAAGAGGAATGTCTGTGAACTTTGGAAGAAGTGACAGGCATCTTGGTTGGCCTACAGGGAGGAAGTGAGATTGTGCAGTGAAAAAATCAAGAGGGCTAAAGCCCAGCTAGAGCTCAGATTGGCCAAGTCTGTTAAAAATAACAAATAATCTTTCTATAAATACATTAACAATAATAGGACGACAAGGGAGAATATTCAGTCCTTATTGGATGCAAATGGAAAAACTGTGACAAAGGATGAGGATAAGGTTGGGGTACTTAATGCCTTCTTTGCCTCAGTCTTTAATTGTAAAGAAAGTTGCTCCCCCTGTGTACAAACCCAGGAGTTAGAGGAACAGAACAAAGCTCCCATGATGCATGAGGAGGTGGTTAAAGACTTGTTTGCCCAGCTAGACATGCACAAGTCTATGGGACTGGATGGAATCCACCAAAGAGTATTGAAGGATCTGATGGATGTGCTTGCCAAAACCCTTTCCATCATCCAGCAGTCCTGGCTAACTGGGGAAGTTCCACTGGACTGGAGGCTGATGTTGTACCCATCTACAAGAAGGGTTGCAGGGAGGATCCAGGGAACTACAGGCCTGTCAGTCTGACCTCAGTGCCAGGAAAAGTCATGGAACAGGTGATCTTGAGTGCTATCACGAAGCACATGAAAGAGAACCAGGTGATCAGGCACAGTCAACACAGGGTGATGAAAGGCAGGTCTTGTCAAACTAACCTGATCGCCTTCTATGATAAAGTAACTTGGCTGCTAGATGAGGGAAAGGTTGTGGATGTGGTCTTTCTGGACTTCAGTAAAGCCTTTGACACAGTTTCTCACAGCATTCTGCTATGGAAACTGTCAGCCTCTGGCCTGGACAGGCGCACACTCTCCTGGGTAGGAAACTGGCTGGATGACCAGGCCCAGAGGGCGGTGGTAAGTAGACTTAACTCCAGCTAGAGGGAGGCCAGTGACAAGTGGTGTTCCCCAGGGCTCAGTGCTGGGTCCAGCTCCCCTGGATGGAGCAGCTTGAGTCCATTTCCTCTCATCTTATCCCTTATCACTTGGGTTAAAAGACCCACCTCTCCACGGCCTCCTTTCAGGGAATTATAGACAGTGGTAAGGTATCCCCTTAGCATCCTTTTCTCAAGGCTAAACAACCCCAGTTCGCTCAGCAACTCCTTATAAAGTTTGTTCTCCAGCCCCTTCACCAGCTTTGTTGACCTTCTCTGGACACGCTCCAGGACCTGAGTGTCTTTATTGTAGTGAGGGGCTTTCACTTCTTACAATGAAATACCTCTGCAGTGGAATCCTTCCAGCTGTCTTAGATAGCACAGATGTTTGGGCTGGATTCTAATGGTTGTGATCATATGAAAACATCTGGTGGGTTTAAGAGACATTCATGCTGCTGCAGTTCTTTGCCTTCACGTTGTTGCTATGGATTAATACATCATGCAAGCCATCCAATCCAGATTTCTCTTCTCATTGCTTCTATATACATCAAATCTCAGGCTATATGTACTGCCAGAACATTATAAACTTATCTGAAATTTATTTAACCTGTGATTCACTGATCTTACTTAAAACTTAATTATTCATGAAACCAATCATTCCTGTCTCTTTCCCATTCCTCCAACACACATAAGGCTGACTTACTGTCACACTAAATTCATTAGATCACACGTAATTTTAACTTCCTCAACCTCTATAGAGACCTTCTCTAACAGTTAATACTTAACATAAATGTTTATGAGAACTAAATTAGAAGATGATGCCAAGTCATATTTTAAGTCTTAAAAACTACTACTGAGAAGTTTTTATCCAAAGGTAGCAGGTGGGTATGAAGGAAGCATGTAGCATCTCATTACTGTGAAATGAGACCAATTGGTCCAAAATGACCCTTTGAAAGTCAGTGTGTTTAGTCTAAATTGAAAATCCTTAAATGCATGGGGGTTGCTAATTGTTCATGGCAAGGCTGCTAAATATGTAAATTTCTAATTAAAATATAAATTAATCCTCACAAATGGATACCTGTTATCTGCAGAATGTTGAGCAAAGTTTTGTGCCACTAATTAATGTTATCCTCTATTAGCTTTATTTACATAAGTACATCATTCATTATGCTTTACTTTTTCTGAGAAATAGCAGTTATTTTTTTTTCATGGCATTACTCTAAAATAATTACTGTCCTTGAAAACCTTCTCTATGTATATTAGGCATTTTGGGTCATCTTTTAACATGTTAGTTAGTTAATTGAAGGTATTTTTTTGATTATTAACTCTACACTTGATGTCATGGGCTATGAGGAGAAAGAGTTGGGAGTTGCTTTGAAACATTCAAAAATAAAAAGGAAGTCAATACTCATTATATTCAGAACATTGATGAATTAGATAATCATTTACCATTCCCAGTTTCGATTTTTTTGATTTTTTTTTATAGAACAGTTGAATAGAATATAATTATTGTGTTAAAAGATTATAAAGTTCTTTCAGGATTAATAAAGCATTATAAATGCATTGTCATTCATCTCGTAAATATGAATATGTATAATAACATTGTCTGCAATTCAGGATGGTTTTTCTCAGGGAAAATATGACTTTTTGTCCCATTGTGTGCATCATATTACTGTGTAATAAATAGTAAACGACGAATTATCAACAGCAACGACAACAGAAAGGAAAGGCAAACATTATTTATGAATGGTACTGCAAGTATTTCAATAGAAATTCAACAAGGGATGCAGGATACTGTTCAGTAAGAATTTCCCTGCCATCAAATATCATTATATGGCCAGCTTTCTGTTTATATTTGTTAAGTGCCTTTTCCAGTCTGCCCTCTGAATGTAGCTGATGGATTAATTTTCCTTCTTCAGGTATAGCTGCTTCAAGGAAGATATTAACCACCATAAATTCACAGCAAAGCTTCTCTGCTGACTTGATTGTGCCTCATATTCCTCCTGAGGGCCAGCTCAATGCTTACACTAGATCCTTTCTCTGTGGGGTACTGTTCCCTAACAACAAATGGGGTAAACAACCGTTTGCCTAAACAAATCAAGAGAGAGAATCCACTTCAGCTTATCCCACTGGGATCAATTCCCGCTTTCTGAATGCTGCATGCAAGGCAAGTCCTGCCAACCCACAGCAAACTGCTACTCCACTCTGGGATTCTCTCCCCTGGTATCATGACTCATGGAGCCTGGCTTGTTCCAGTGTTCCATTTACTGATACTGTTAACTTTTATGGTATTACAGCCGTAAATGTTTATGACCAGTCTTTGCTTGGATTAATCTTTAATGAGGTTTTCACTAAACACAACTGCATGCTTTCTGACCAGAATCTTGCAGTAACCCATGAAGAATTAAAATGCAAATTCATGCCGCTTGAGACTTGACTTAGCTTTTTGAGAACAGCAAACACTGGTTGAAATGATGATCAGTTAACTTAATGTCAACTGAACCCCCTACTCCAGAATGAATCTGCCCAGGTTAGGACCAATCTATAATGAATGGGAAATCTATAATACGCTCGGAAATTGTTCTCCTTCTTTAAAATTGTTATCATCTATTTAATGGGTAAAGAAAACGGGAGTTTATTAACAAGTATCCCGCAGGGTGTTATATCACAGAGACTGTGGAGATCTGCAATTAGCATAAAAAAAGAGTTCATTTCACAACAGGAGTTTGGGATTTCTTGGTACAGTTTGGTTTAGTGTTTAAGATTGTTTATTGCCTTCGTTGCGTATGAGCTTCATTTGAGAGTTGCTGTTATTTTAAAGTTTGCTTTTTTATTTAAACCAATTTTTGCAATGTAGAGGAGACTTTCAGGAGAGTTCTTGAGGAACAGGCAAGGCCACGATAATTTTTCAGTGAGGAGTTTATGGTGCAGGTGGTTAAAGACGTTACAGCTCAAGGAGCATATTCATTATATTTTCCTCCAGCCTTGCTGCAGCACCTGTTATACCTACTTATACTGCTTTAAGGTTTGTGTATCACTGGAATATTGATGCAATGGTGCCAGTTGACTTTCCTATCAGTAAAAATCCTACACAATCCTGTGCATACTGCCTGTAAATCTAATTGCTTTGAGTGTTATGCTGAATTGTACATTGATGACTAAATCAAATCTAGGTTACAGCCTCTCTTGTCCTAGTGATCAATCCCTCCTCTAGCCCTCCTTACCCATCCTAAATACCCCTCTGGTACTATTGTTGCTATAGTATTAATGCTCAGATAGCATATCATGACCTTCCATGTCTCTTTAGGTTTTTCCTAGACCCTCAGCTGCTAAAAGTCACCATAGTTCTGTTAACTCTAATGGAACCACACTAATTAAAGATGTTTAAAGAACTGGAAAATTAAACTCCTTTAGGTTTATTTTAATGGTCTGTGTTATTCCATTCTTAATTTTTAATTTTGGCTTCATAATTAAGTTATCATAAGAAGACTAACAAACTTTTATCCGAGCAATGCAGTGAATACAGCTGTATGGATTTTTAAATACAATCAGAAAACCTGCTAGGCACCAGTTGATAATAAACATCCAAATGAATGATGAGGAATTTGGTTTTGTATTGTATGTGGTTTGTGAGATAAGTACCAGACTGCATGGGTCATTGGTTTCCCCAGAATGACAGGTTCTGCTTATATAAGGAAGTTCCCCAAACAATTACTAAATATGTGAGTCTCATCCTTCACTAATGTGCAGAAATCTCCTGAGTTGAATGAAGCAGCTGCTTGAGAGTACTCAGAGACAATTCATAACACTTTAAGAAGCACAGTAAAAAGAAAAACCATCATTCACCAGAAATTTCTAGAGACATGAGTTATCTAGAAGTATCCATACTTGATCGGACTCCTCCTGAAAGAAGTTTAAGAACTACCCAGGGAGGTATTTAAAAAAATAAGAAATCTTTATCACCTTACTTTGCAGTAGTTTTACTGCTTGTATAAAACCTCTTGTTTTGAGTTGTCAGAATAAAGATAACCCTAAATTCCACTGCATTTGTTAAGGATATAATTTTATTGGTTTGAATATAGCTGGACCATATTACATTTACATAAAAGCAACATTTCTAATTGTAATAGTGCTCAGAACACAAGATTGAGTCATATTTACAGAGAGGTGAAGGACTCCTTCTGAAGTTCAAGCAAAACTGCACTCCTGCTGTTTGATGACTTGATGTTACTCAGCTGTTTAATGTTTTATTAGGAGGACAAGCCTCCTTGTTTTTGCCATTCCCCAAATATAATGAGCGACTCCCATAAAAGGACAAGCTGAGAGAATTTATCTTAAAGAAGACAAGGCTTCAGTGAGACCTTAAAGCACCTTTCAAGCACTTAAAGGGGTCCTAAAGAAAAGGTGGGGAGGGGCTTTTTACCAGAGAGTGTAGCGAGGGGCAATGGTTTTAAGCTGAGAGAGGGAACATTTAGATTAGATATTAGGAAGAAATTTTTCAATATGAGGGTAGTAGAGCAGTGGAATAAGTTACCCAGAAAAGTAATGGATGTCATCCTGAAGGTGTTCAAGGCCAGGTTGGATGGGGTTTTGAGCAACCTGATGAAGAAGAAGGTGTCCCTGTCCATAGGGTATGACAGTTGGAACTGGATGATCTTTAAGGTCCTTTCTGACCCAATCCATTCCATAATCCTATGATCCTGTGATCTATCCACAGCATAGATGCCTTTTAATGTTTTTTTTTAATGAAAAGGCAGCATTGACAATATATTCTTAATGATATGCATTCTTTAAAAAAATAAAGATTTAAAATACTAAAAATAGGGTTTCCTTTGTAAATCCAAGTTTATGTTTTCACGTTACTTACTTTGAGCTGCTTGCTTATGCTATCTTGAAACGCACTGGGGTAAAATGGGTGCTTTCATGCACACTTCATCATAAGAAATTAGCTGTAGACTGTGTGTTTCCTACACAACAAAATAAGGTGAAATGACTCTTCATTTTGCCCAGACCCCTGAACTCTTTCCTCTACTTTTATGTGATCCCTTCAGTACCCTGTACTGCTGCCAGAAGTGTTGAACATTTACGCATGGATATGAATTCAGCATGAAGTGTAATTATGTAGGAAAGTTGGTGGGAGAAGGATACAACAGATTTTGCTCATTCAATCACAACTGTTTGAAATGACATTTGGAAGGTAGCAACAGGCAGCACTTAACATTTACAAGGAATTGCCTTTTTGCACTCCTGGGGCATGAAGTGTTCATTTCTGTCTGTGTAGGACTCATAGTGTGTGAAAAGTATAATTTGCAGCAAGTATTTACTGTTTCTAAAGGTTTGTTGAATGCCAAGAAATTCTTTCTGATTTGTTCCTGGAGAGTTTTTTTGCACTTTCCGGGAGAAAGATTAGTAAAATATATGTAGAATGAAATGTGGAGCTGGAGAATCCTTCATACAGAATTGTAATGCAGTTCTAATCTGTTTTACCAGAAAACACATGAACTCCATTGGTGTATGATGCTTTTTTATTGACATACTTTGCACTGAAAATTCCCCTATTTGAAAGCAGTCTATTCATAAGACTTTATTCCTTCATCTTCTATCTTCTACCTGGAGTGAGCTCACAGCTCTTCTGCTCCATGTAAATAAAGACAGAGGAACAGCTGCTTCAGTTTCTTTTTGTGATCATCTTTTTCTGGAAGTGTTCTCTCCATCTTCCCAACCTGATCTTAGGAACAAATAGAGGAAAGTTAAACCCTTGGAGTGTTTCATGATGGGATGTGACTACGAGACGACTTGAACGGCAGAAGTGGACCCCACGTAGTATGGCACCATGTCTCGCAGTATAAATGACATGTTGCTGCTATGATTTCCTACATCCCATACTTCTATGTCCCTTCAATCACGACCTCTGCATTAGGCCTTTCTACATTTTCTTTTGGCTATTGTAAAAAAATATAATAACCTGGAGGAGCACTGCATGAGCTTTATTGCTCTTTACAAGTACCTGATAGGAGGTTGTGATGAGGTGGACATTAATCTCTTCTCCCAAGTAACAAGTGATAGGACAAGAGAAAATGGTTTTGAGTTGTGCCAGGAGAGGGTTAGTTTGGATAATAGGAGAAAACCTTTCACTAAAAGGGTTGTCTAGCACTGGTAAAGGTTGCTAATGGAAAGGAATGAGTCGCCTTCCCTGGAGGTGTTTAAGAACTGTATTGATGTTGTGCTTAGGGACATGATTTAGAGATGAACATGGCAGTGTTGTGTTTACAGTTGAATTTGATCTTACAGGTTTTATGCAACCTAAACATTCTGTGATTCTAACATGTGAATGAGGCTGAAAATCCCCTTTGTTTGCAGTGGTGAATCTGTTTATAGCAAACTTCCCTGAAGAATTAGATAAAAAAAATGTCCTTCTGATTCTGGTGAACTAACAAGAGAGACTTATCTTAGACTTCTCAAGCTGCAGAGATTACAGATAAACACAAAGTACTACTCTATCAGTGGCTTTGATTACATTAGACGAGCTGTGAGCTTGCAGTTCTAAGTAAATGGAAAAGCTGCCCTGAAGGAATAATCTAAAAAGAAATTTAAGCTCTTTCTCCAAAGGGACAGAACATTCTTGACCATTTTCATACAATTCCAATGAGGTGCAGGATCAGTTAGATGAAGAAAAGGGCAATCAAGACCTCTTTTTCTATGCTAGAAATGCCCCTGTAGACAGAATCATAGAATCAAAGAATCACCAGGGTAGAAAAGACATCTTGGATCATCAAGTCCAACCATTCCTCTCTGCCATTAAACCACATCCCTGAGGACCTCGTCTACCCATCTTTTAAATACTTTCAGGGATAGTGACTCAACCATCTCCCTGGGCAGCCTCTTCCAGTGCACAATGACACTTTCTGTGAAAGATTTTTTTACTGATATCCAGTCTGAACCTCCCCTGGTGCAGCTTGAGGCCATTCCCCCTTGTCCTGTCCCCTGTCACTTGAGAGAAGGGGTCAAGACCCTCCTCTCTACAACCTCCTTCCAGATAGTTGTAGAGAGCAAAAAGGTCTCCCCTCAGCCTCCTGTTCTCCAGGATAAACACCTCCAGTTCCCTCAGCCACTCCTCAGAAGACTTGTTCTCTGGACACACTTAAGAGCCTCAACATCCTTCTTGTGGTGATTGGCCAGAACTGAACATAGTATTCAAGGCTTGGTTTCACCAGTGCTGAGTACAGAGGGAGAATAACCATCCTGGACATTCTGTCCTCGCTATTTTTGATACAGGCCAAGATGCTCTTGGCCACCTGGGCACACTGCTGGCTCATGTTCAGTCAGTTGTCAACCAACACTCCCAGGTCCTTCTCCTCCAGGCAGCTTTCTAGACAGACTTCTCCTAGTCTGTAGCTCTTCATAGGATTGTTGTGCCCCAAGTGCAAGACCAAGCATTTGGTCTTGTTAAACTTCACGCCATTGGACTCAGCCCAGTGATACATCCTGTTCAGATCCCTTTGCAGAGCCCTCCTACCCTCTAGAGATTGACAATTCCACCCAGCTTAGTGTTGTCTGCAAACTTGCTAAGAGTGCATTCAATGCCTTCATCCAGGTCATTGATAAAAATACTGAACAGGACTGGACCCAGCACTAACTCCAGACCAGAGGCTGACAGTTTCCTAAGCAGAGTGTTATGCGAAACTGTGTCAAAGGCTTTACTGAAGTCCAGGGAGACTACATCCACAGCTTTTCCCTCATCCAGTAAGTGGGTCACCTTGTCATAGAAGGAAATCGGGTTAGTTTGGCAAGACCTGCCTTTCATCACCCTGTGTTGACTGGGCCTGATCACCCAGTTCTTTTGCATGTGCTTCATGGTAACAGTCAAGATCACCTGTTCCATGACTTTCCCTGGCACTGAGGTCAGACTGACTGGCCTGTAGTTCCCCGGATCTTCCCTGCTACCCTTCTTGTAGATAGGCACTACATCAGCCAGCCTCCAGTCCAGTGGAACTTCCCCAGTCAGCCAGGACTGCTGGTAGATGATAGGAAGGGTTTTGGCAAGCATGTTCACCAGCTCCCTCAGTACTCTTGCGTGGATCTTATACAGCCCCATAGACTTGTGATAGATACAGTCATGAATCTGATTTGTCTTTATTGCTGCAGTGGTGCACTCATGTGCAGCTTTTGTCCACCAAGACCCTCAGGTCCATATCAGGAAGGCTTTTCCCCAGAGCATTGTATATTTCCTATGTTTACTTCCAGATTATTTGCATAAAATTTCAAAGATCTATAAGTATTCTAATAAATATATATTTAAAATCTCTATTTATAGATACAACCCAACAAATAACCCAATTTTCAGAAGTTCTGGGGAGCCACAATTTACTTAATTTGTCTGGAAGCTAAAAACACCACTCAGCTTGCCTGTGTCAGTGGATGTGCACTCTCAAAGAGCTCTTGAACAGATAATACCCAACTCCAGACTGAACCTATTGCGTTGTTTGGTGTATTATTTACAGTCTGTGTAACACTTTAGGCTCTTCAAATGTAAAGACCAGTAGTAACTCAGGAGAGCTCAGTGAAAATTGGAAACAATTCTGTAGGAGGCTATCACAAAACATTTTCTTATTTTTCACTGAAGTTTCAAATTTACTGGCAGTTTCTGGTTTACTTTCAGAAAGCCATGGTTTTTTTCATTCATTTTATGGCAGAGGAATAGTTGAGATGGTTAGTAGAACATTTGTTGTGTGCCATTCAAAGTTTTTAAAACATGAAATGTAGAAGGTATTAGCTGTTTCTAGTGATGTCTAAAGTTTTTTCATGGATTCCTCATACTCTCTTCCATTACTGATTTGGCAGCTTATATACTAGTAAATGATCATTGCTTCCATTTCCCTCTCCAGAGCAGTGATTCTGCTCCTGTACTCGGCACTGATGAGGCCACACCTCAAATACTGTGTCCAGTTATGGGCCTCTGATTACAAGAAAGACATTGATGTTCTGGAACATGTCCAGAGAGAATCAATGAAACTGGTGACGGGACTGGAAAACAAGTCTTAGGAGGAATGGTTGAGGGAACTGGGGTTGTTTAGCCTAAAGGAGAAGAGGTTTAGGGGAGACCATATCACTGCCTGAAAGGAGGTTCTACAGAGGTAGGTGCTGGTATCTTCTCCCATATGATAGGTGATAGGAAAAGGGGGAATGGCCTTAACTTGCACCAGGAAAGGTTCATATTGGACATGGAAAAAAATTCTTCACAGAAAGTCTTATAAAGCACTGGAACAGGTTGCCCATGGAGGTAACTGAGTCACCATCCCAGGAGGTGTTTAAAAGATGGGTAGAAGTGCTTAGTGGTATGAATTAGTATTGGAAAGGTATGGTTGGGTTTGATGTTCTCAAACGTCTTTTCCAGACTAGGGGTTCTATGATTCTATGTTAAGTCTTCCTAATATTCCAGTAGGGTACCTTTCCTAGGTTCTAGCACTCATGAAGATTCACGCTGAAGGAAGTAGATCCCTCTACAAGTGGGTTCCTTAGAAGTCAGGCATCAGTTTAGGGTTTCTTAGTACAAGGAGGAAATTGAAGTGTTGGAGCATGTCCAGAGAAAGGCAACGAATCTGGTGAATAAGTCTGGAGCACAAATCTTCTGAGGAACAGCTGAGGGAACTGGTGTTGTTTAATCTAGAGAAGAGGAGGCTGAAGAGAGACCTTATTGCCCTCTACAACTACAAGAAAGTAGGTTGTAGTGAGATGAAAGTTGGTTTCCTCTTCAAAGTAACTAGTGATAGGATGAAAGGAGATACACTCAGGTTGTGCCAGGGGAGATGAAGATTGGATATTAGGAAAAAAATCTTTACTGAAAGAGTGATGAAGCATTGGAACAGGCTGTCCAGTGGATTTCACCATCCCTAGAGGTGTTCAAAAAAGCATGTAGTTGTGGCGGTTCAGGACATGGTTTAGTAGGAGTGATGGTGTTGGGCTGACAGTTTGACTAGATGATCTTAAAGTTCTTTTGCAATCTTAATGATTCTACAATTCTGTCCTGTGCATTTCCCTCCATTATGACACTCTAGGCCTTTCAGGGGAGAAGAATGGTGGTATTTTGCTTGTGTCTGAATTAATGTTTCTACTATAAGCTGAGGAATAATCAGCTGTGTGAGCTGTGCTTCAAATGAAAATCCTTATGCTACAGCAGAGGACAATTATTTTTTTTCTCAGCCTGTTTGGTTTATCTGTGTAGTGGCTTAACATTTTTTACTCTGCCACAACAAATTACTTTCTGTGTCGGGATCCATTTTTTCCCTTTACAGTCTTGGCATGTAGGAAAAAAAATGCATAAACAGTCAATGTCAGCTGAAAGATGGATACATCCTCTACTGAGTAAACAAAGTTACTGTGTATTGGCAAAAAGTTCCCTGCATTGGATTCTTCGTTGGACTCAAGTTGCCAACTCCAATAAATCAGTATGCTGGACTTCTCCTTAGTCAATGTTTCTAGACAGCAACTAGAGAGTATCATACGTTAAAGTGCAATGAATCGGATCGGTAAGTAAGTCTACTCCCAGCCTGTGTTAGTATTTATCACTATAACAAAGTGGCTGTCATTCTGATGTGCAGATAGACAAGACACTCATTTGACAGATGGGTGCATCCCTCCCCAGTGAAAGTAGCCTGAGCTGGCTGAAGAGGAAAGTATCCCTCATTTTTTTTTCCATTTGGCCTGTGTTTGAGGCATTTACATCAAGAGGACAAGGTTTTGTGGGGAGGAAGAACAGGGGATTTGAGAGATATTTCATCTGTGATCATGAAAGAGTTTAACCACAAAAATGAAAGGATTGAACCATCTAAATCTCTGAGTCTTGGAAATTCTCTTGCCACACTGACAGAGCAAGCTCTCTTTTTATCAATTACTATTTCTGACTGTGATTTGGATCAGAGGAACACCTGACTAGTCCAGCTAGATTTGATATTTAGCCCATTTTGCTTTTTTTTGAGTCGAATTTTTAGGTTACTATGTCCAGAATAAATGAGATTAATTACATCAAGTGGTGCCCAATGACTAGACAGGGATAACTATGTAAATTAGTCGTGTCTCTTGTAGACTACTGTATTAAGTTGGATGCACATGATTAGGCAAGATGAGCCATCCATGTCCAAAAGACCATCATTTGTACAAAGTAGGCAATGAGTTTGAGTGGATAGAGCAGCAAAGAGGAGGAGGTGAGCAGCCAGCTTCATTTGTCAGCATAAGCTAGAGTCAAATACAGAATTGGTCTCTGATGGGCTGGCCCTTTACTTGTTAGGCCATGCTGCCTTTCAATCAACATTATAGAACTGGATGGAGAATGTGAGAATGTCAGCTCTTTGTTTCCTCCCCAAGATGTTGTTGAACAACTAGTGTTTTAAATATGCTACATGAAGTTGGTGAAGTCAATCGGGTCTCAAATGCTAATGGGATTATAGAAATCTGTGTGGATAATTTTCAGCTCCTGTGTCCTAGAAGCTGGGGAGTAGTGTTTCTTCTTGTTTTGACATTCAAAGTGGATGACTCTTAATTCTACTGGGAAAAAAACAAAGCTTGTTATTCTTGTGCATATTCCCTTGAAACTTGTCTGTTGCAACAAAGCTCTGCAATTGTTTTGATGTAGGATCAGTTATCTCCTGCTTAATCAAATTGTGCTCCTTTTTCCTCAGGCTCTGTGAAGGGAGCAGATGGTACTTCTGTTCTATGCCACAAAAATATCTGGCTTTGTCATAAGGAGGCACTTGGCAAGAGACATGGTAAAGTGCTTTTGCAGATGGCCCAGTTGAGTATTACCACAGGAGACACTCAAATACAGTTTGCTATGATTGTTTTCTCAGGACTTCGTTGGAAAATCCAGCAAGTACCATGCTGGTTGTAGGCTGAGGCCCAGAGACATAGCCAGTTTTCTTGAGGATAAATTCTTCAAGAGGAGTAAAATCGGGTCCTTTCTCAAGACTTCCATCTCAATCACCTGTAAACAGAGAATGCATGTCATTTGAGGATTAACCTGAACAAGAGGATGATTTGGAAAGTGAATAGACTGCCCTTTTGCTTAAGAAGATGGAAGTACAAAACTGACTGAAGGACTCCATTAATAACTGCTAGGCTCATGACTCAGTTTGGCAAAACTCACATACACATTTTTCAGGAAATACTAGACTAGGGCACAAAACCCTTGTAGCCTGCACCTGGTTTCTGGAGAGAAGTAATTTTTGAGGACAGAATTTTAAGCATGTTTCTTAAGGAGTGCTAAATGCACTCTTTAAGAGTGCTGAATTACTGTTTTTTGTCTAGAAGATTGCCCCAAAGCTGAATTTCTTAAGTAAGGGTGCTTTATGCTCAGACTTCCCCCATTTCTCAGTGATCCATTTTTTGCCCTGAGGATCACAGCTGCTGCTTGAATTCTGCACAGAATTCATTTTCTGATGTCTCCAGGACATGTGTCCTGAAATTTTTGAAAATCACAAGGCAGACCTTGCTCTGGCACCAGGAATCAGTGAAAAGCCAATTGCAATACACAAGCATAGACTCAGCCATGGAGCACTACACTGTTGCAATAAATACCAGATGGAGCTTCTGCATCATATTCCCATTCAACTTTAGATATTGTAAATCTGGGTAATCCAGCTTGAAGCTTATAGACACATGTTCTGCTATGGCCAAATCTTTGTTTGGTTGTATGCAAAACAATATATTTGAAAGATAAAAGGAAAAGGCATTTGGGAAGCTAATACTGGGAAATTGTCCTAGCCTTGAATGGTGTAACAAGACCTTTCAGCTACTCTGTAGCCTAAGGAAGGAGTGTTGAAAGCATCAGAAGACAAAGATGACAGTCAGTTCTTAAAAACTTTTTTCTGTTAAGTGTCACTGTCATTCTGCCTGAAAACACCTCAAGTCAGAGGACGCAGCCCAGGAGTATAAATTCACACTGATATTTAGATATATAGTGGTAGTAGACAGCAGTGGACTTCATCAGCTCTTGGCTCAAATAACTGAGTTACCCAATGGTAGTGTCGATATTCCAATCCCAATCCCATGGTCCCACTTCACAGAAGACTTTTCTTAGCTAATCTCAGTGGAAACTTCTTAACACCTACTCTGCTGGATTTGGTGGTAATTCTGTCAGGCTAGTGCTGTGAAAAGCCTTGTTCTGCAGGAGAAATGAGATCTGACACATGCAGGTTTAACTACCAGTGGGGTGCCTTTTTCATGAGACTTTAACAGATCTGTTACTCTGTGCTGCCATGTAGAAAGGAGGTTGTGTCAACTTCAAGAGCTGTTTCTTGTCTCTATGATTTGACAGAGAACAAACAGTTTAGTTTGTTTTGTTCCATGAGTTTAATTATTTTTGCTTTTATTTCTGCTCACGAAGGCACTCTAATTTCTTATTTTTTTAAAAAAATCTATATCTAGAAAATGTCTATGAATACTTCATGCAAAAAGATTTCATATGCATCTGCTCCTGGATGTTCACTGCAACTGCATGAGTGGTTGTCTTTGTCAAATGGAGATTTAAAAATCTCCTGGTTGAACATATATAAGTGAATTAAAGATATTTAGAGGAGGTTGTGAATGAATAATTTGAACTTTTCTTTTTGAGAATAGAATGTGAAAATGAAAAGAAATCATGTGAAGGCATACGTTCATGAATAATGTGACTGTGATCAACCTGGTCTAGTAGAAGTTGTCCCTGCCAATGACAGGGAGGGTTGGAACTAGATGATTTTTAACATCCTTTCCCACCCCAACCATTCTGTGATTCTATGATTTCCTTGTACTCTTTACAGTGTCATTTGTCTACATGTAAGCCTTTGTTACCTTTCAGTTTTTCTTGGGATTCCTTCCAGCTGCTATTTGAGCAAGGCTCAGTTTTTTGCAGCTACTTCATTTCATCTGAGTGTCGCAGCAACCTCAGGTATCTCAAATACATTAGGGTGTTGGAAAAACACCAAACAAACCTCTTTCTAGGCAACTGACTAGAGCCCTAGGGGCATGATTCAGTCTAGGATTGCCGTATAAATGTGTCTATCTCAGCTTCCACCACAAATAATGGAGATCTAGTCAATGCAGTCACTATGTATCTGGGATGATTTGTCACATCATGAAGTACCAGTAGCATCTGAAACTGGAAGCAGTGAAGTCCAGTAGGCCAGTAAGAAGAGGAGAGAGCAGGCATAAGCCTTATGATACCCAGGGAACCTGAGTGATCTTTTCTTACTGGTTTTTTGCTTATAAAAAACTCAAGCTCAAAGAGTGAGTTGCAACCACTTAACTTTCTATATCTTCTTTGAAGGTGTTTATGTGTGGTCTAGTTGTCTAGATTCTTTTGTGCTACCTGACAAGAAATTAGTGCTCTAGGGCCAGATGTATCTCATGAATTTAAAATATCTCAGTAGATGTATAAAACAGATCCCAAAAATGTGTGTTAACTAATTAATAAATCTTTTTGGCCAGCTGTGGTACTCCACAGAACTTACAAGATCATGGTAATTTTGAAACTTTTACATCTCTGTCAAGTGTGGTTTAAACTGGGCTACTGCAGAACTGATGGAGTAAATCATAGAATCATTAAGGTTTGAAAAGACCTTGGATATCATCCAGTTGAACCATCAACCCAACACCACTGTGTTTACTAAACCATACCTCAAAGTGCCACATCTACACAGTTTTTAAAACCTTCAGGGACAGTCTCTTACAGCAAAGACTTTTTTCCTAATATTCAATCTTGGATCTTTTCCTAATATCCAGTTTTGCAGTTTTGTGTAGGGAAGTGGTTGAGCTGTCCAGGGAAGTGGTTGAGTCATCTTCCCTGGAGACATTTAAAAGATGGCTAGATGAGATTCTCAGGGATATGGTTTGGTAATGGACATGTATGGTTAGACTCAATGATCTCAAAGGTCTTTTCCAACAAAATAATTCTATGAGTCTATAAATTAAACCTCTCCCAGCACAACTTTAGGCCATTTCCTGTTATCCTATCACTTATCTGGGAGAAGAGACCAGAACCCACCTTACTACAATCTCTTTTCAGGCAAAAGCAGGGAGCAAAACAGCATAGGCACTGAAAGATGAAATATAAACATAATTACCTGCAAAACTTTACAAAAATCCTGCAAGTGAATCAAGCATAAGTACATCAAGGAGACAAAGCCAATAAACATTAAAGTTGCATGTAGTACAGTTCATTTCTCCCCTCCCTTTTGGCTCTGAATAGGCAGATATACACATTTAACAGCAGGTTAAGTCTTTTTAATGGTGGACACGAACTCATAAATCCCAGAAAACTCTCCATAGTTGACAAGGGCAATTTCTTTTGCCCCACCATTTGTTGTCCCATAGAGTCAGAAGAGCAGAAGATGTATTATAGTCTAAGCCTGCCTTCTGGTTTACGCAATTTAATGTGGCATTTACTGATCTGACTTTCTTTTACCACAGGGGAAAACACCCACGTTTCAAATAAATGGCATTTATGTGCGAGCTTTTTTTTTGGCAACTGACCTCTAAGAAATATCACATGCTTACAAGCCCCCAAATGGCAGGACAGGAATGAATAAAGAGGTCACTTGGTCTGTCCTCTTGCACCCAGACAACAGACACAACAGAGGATACAAGGACCTACAGTGAGCAGGTAGAAAGTCAAAGTCTCCACTCTTGTGAATGTGAACATGAAAAAACCAAAAAGACAGTTTAAGAAACTAAGAATTTTGAAATGATTTTGTCATTTCCAGAAGGAAATGACAAACAACCCAAACCCACCATGTGAGTTATAGAATCATCAAATTATAGAACAATTTAACCTTTAAAGATCATCTAGCCCAACTCCCTGGCAATGTACATTTCATGATAAGAATCTGTTTATTGAAGTGCATTGAGAGAAATTAATTTGCTATTTGTGTGAAGGGCCTCGAGATGAGTTTCTTATTGTATATGTGAGGAATTGTTAAACATTTTTCAAGTAACAAAACCTGTATGTTATGTTCAAGGAAATGTAACTTAGAGTTTGTATATTCAACCCTGTTCTGCTAGACTAATGGACATGTGGTGAAGGAGACATTAATTACATAGGAGAGCTTTTTAAGGCATACAGGTTTGCCCTATCCTCCTTTGAAAATCAGTACAGAGAAGGTTTCTGTAGAAGCTGATTTAAAGGTTTAGCTGGTTTCTCCCCTACAGACCACAGGAAGAGAAATAGGTGCTTGATTTCCTTGCTTAAACATGTAAGTTCCTACTGCTTGGTAAAGTGAATCTAGGCTCTCTGCATGGTGCAGGACTACTTATTAGAAGAACTTCTACATAACACCTATTATATTTTAATTTAAATTGCTCCTTATTTTACAATGGCTTTTCTATGTAAATGAAGATTTATTCAACACATTTTGTGGTCTTACATAAATATGGAAGTCAATCCCAAAAGAACATATTCATGCACCTTGTTATGTTTTACTTCTTATAATCCACCACAAGTTTGGAGTATGACCTAATTTATAGACACAACTGCCAATAAAATTAGCTTGGGATTTATTTCTCAAAATGAAGGGCAGGACCAGGACTCTTTCTCCTGGGGAAACACTTGCAGTAGAAACAAAACAGGTTAAATGGTAACTAATTCTGACTCTAGATAAGCTCTTTCAAATGGTCAAGATTATTCACCTACCTTCTGTAGGAGAAAGTGTAGGTCTGCTGAGCCAGGAATGGTAGAATGAAGCTGCTTATGGGATATAGTGCCAATCTGCATGCTTTTTTGCTTCTGAAGTGAACAGAGCTTGCCTTTCTAAATCATTATGTGCTTTCCAAGACACAATAGCAGATGATATAATAAAGGAGTTTCCATACCAACAATTAAGTACATTGATTCCTTTGATAAATATTAGATAGCAATAGAACTATATAACTTTGCTGCCATTTTCTTATAGTAATTAAATGACATTTCATTTTTTTCTCTCTTCAGGAAACATGTTTTTTTCTGACAACTAGCCCTATAATCTGTATCCAAACTGTTCCTCTAGTTAAGCAAACTGATTGACATGGAAACGTGCCAGTGCATGTGATCCAACACTGTGACCTCAAAAACTGACAACATAGGGACAGAAAAAGAGAGAGAAAGTGCTGAGAGTTAGCATCCTGCACTCATTGTCCATAACTCTTCTATTAAAAAGTGATTCTTGGGGAATTCTAAAAGCCTATGGTTTCTCCTGAAGTAATGATATGGTTGCGCAGGGAAAGGTGTTAGATGCTTCTAATCTAGGATTCCTTTGAGGATGTCAGTAATCCAGATGCTTTCAGTTGGGAAATAGTGTTGCTTGGTGATAGGTCTCTCCATTCAATCTTCATATGGAGCAGAAACCACTATTCTTCTGAGAAACTCCAGGTGCCTTTAGATAGTCCTACTTTATGGCAGTTACATACTTTTTCTGCTTTCTCATTTTCTGCCACTAGAATGCTTGGAGAAAGGTTCAGTAGAGCAAGGAGAAGCCCATGGTATTTGTTCCTTGAACACAAAAGGTGCTGGTGCCTCTAATTTCTTTCCAATTCTTTTGTCTTTGGCTTCTGTAGAAACAGATGAGCTGTGATTAATGGCAATGAAAGCATTAAGGACATTATTTCCCCTCCTCCCACAAAAATTACTGACTGGAACGCACAGTTTGAGAAAATCCAATTAAAACTATGTCAAGAGGCTGTATTTCCTTCACCATCTATATAAAGGGATGGATAAGGGGCATCTGCTACTCCTTTCTCTCAATTATTTAATCTGCAAAGTAGAGAGTCAAAGCTGTTCTCATTTTGAGTTTCTGTTCTGTTACACTTCACACATTTATCTCATTAACAGGTATGGGTAACAGAGCTTTCTTTTTCTTAAACAGCAAGCATCACGCTTTCAGTTATGTTGTGTGCGCTCTGGGTGACTTCGCTGTTAGCAGCACTACGTTACCTGTCAAATTAAGACATGAAGAGTGGGATTGAAGAGAATTAAGAAGAACTTGTAAATTGAAGTGTTTTCCTTACACCATATGTTTGTGACCTTTTCTTTCCCGAAAACTCAACCTCCTGTCCTGTTCTGTGGGTGGGATATATTGCAACATGATTTCAAAAAACCCCCCTCTTCTGGGGTTTAGATACCTATTTCTAGTTGTCTATGATAATAATAATTAAATCTACAAAGGGCAATAAGTGTGTGATTTTATTGTAATAGGACATTCCTACATTATTAAGGATATTTTTCAGTTCTTTCTGCACTGAAAGATGAAAAATGTTTTGCACATAAAGGTACAGTTGTAATTGATATGGATAGGGCAATCTCCAAAGACCTCAGTATTTAGGAAGTGTTCAGTTCTGTGTCTTCCATACCATGTGGAATCTTGCTATTGACTTCTGAAGAGTAAAATCAGGCCCATGGACACTATACCTCGTCCTCCATGACTCTACCCACATCAAGTCAATTTAGCCTGCACAGTTTTGCGGTAGATGCTTTAACATACTTGCTTTAAAATGTGCTTGATCCTTTGCTATGTAACTGGATAAGCAAGACTATTAGTAAAGGTAGGAAATCAACCATTCTGCTGGCCTGGCATTGTTTCAGGCCAAAATTATAGTGGTTTAGCTAAACCTCTTGCATTCTGATTTAAACTGCCTGGTCTCCTATTAAGTCTTGCAAGTTGCCAGTTTAGAAGTCACTTATCCATTAGAAGTTCTCATGGATGACTTTGAGTGAACCTCGGTTAGTTGCTTGAAAGCATTGCTACCCTTGGAATATCTTTCTCAACTTCAGATCCTTCTAGCTCAAGCTTGACCAGTCAGAGACGGCAGAACAAAGTATGCATCTATGCTTTGGCAGCCCTGATACTATTTCCAGCTGCTGGCAGTAGTCAGACTGCGTTGTGAAGTGGACAGCATTCAACAAAAGTTTGCATTTTTATTTAGATTTGTAATATAGGGTGTGTGGGCTGAAGCGATTAAAAGAGCTGTCAATTCAGGTATAGTGGCTTGATGTAGAGTGTGATTAGTAAGCAGAATAATCCCATTCATACTACTTCCCTGTCAGATATTCTTATTCCAATTAAGAATAACATTATTCATTCTGGTTTCCATTATATTACTTTCTAAGTGGTTTAAATAAAATTGGAAAGAGCTAGTCAGGCAATTACACAAGTAAACTAGTATCATTATATCAGTGGGATAAGAAATATTTTCCTGTGCAAGTAGTCTTTCGGCTTTTCAGGCTACACTGGGCCTATGACATAGGCAGCTGAGTGCCAAGACTATAAAAATGATGATAGTGCACACAGTGCTCCGTTTGGGGCACAATTTGTATTTATTTCATCCTTCCCAGCTTTAATTGGTATTCCTTATAAAAGTGATTGTCTCCTCTCTTCCAACGCATATTAATCATCTGGGAATGCAGAGGACTCTACCTTTGCTGTGACAATAACTTGATTTCTCTCTGAGGGAAAGAGATTGAATCTCGGTGTCTCTCTAATGACATTATTTGTTATTTTCAGGACAGACAGTTGCATCCCAATGGAATTCAAACATAGCACAAGAGATAAAGAGAAATAAACAGTTGCCAATGTGCTCCTTATAATTACCTAGGCAGTGACATGGAAGGTACTTCATCACTTGCCAAGGAGTTAATGAATTCACAATCCTTCATTCAAGATATGAATGTCCAGAGAAAAAATGGCTGTACCTTCATATGTTGTAATAGGTCATATAGGACTGAATCTCGGTCCCTTTGAAAAGATATTTTATTATTCTGGCATTACTACTTCCCAGTGACCCGGTCAATAGAGTATGTCACATTGCAGCTCCTGTTATAGTGCAGAGATGCTCAAGCTGCTGTGGGCTTGGGTGCAAAGTTATTCAAGTATTCACCTACCACTTTATAAACCATTGATAAAGAGGCATTGAGAACACTCTGTTTATTGCCCTGCCACCCCACTATGCAAGGAACCATGACCTTAGCTGCTCAGTCTCACAAAAATGTCTGCAGCAGCAAAGCTGTCTTGCTGATGAGACTGACTCATCTGTTCATTGACTAGGACCTTGGGTAACCTGTGGCAGCTCAGCTACCCTGAGAACTTATTTCTGTTGCTGTGCACTGTTGCACACAAAAATGCAGTGTTTTTCTTTAAGTATCCCATGGCATGTGTCCCCTGGGTATGTTTGTAGAGTGTGTAAGCTCACAAAGCCCAGTGGGAAAGTGCTGGAGGACTGTCCAAAGATAATGACCTTACTTTAAATGATCTATGTCTCTAGTGACTGTCCGCAGTTGATCCTAGGCCTTATTATCCTGTCTGATGTGGTTGGCTTTCTGCTTTGAAAGTGGTGGAGGGAGCAAATTAACATCTTCAGTGTGGGCAGGAAGGCTGCATTCCCTGTTCTGGGCAGTGGTACTTAGTAAATGATTAATTGTTAGAACAAGCCTTGTCCTTGACTTTATCCTGTGTGATGACATCTTTCTGCCAGACTTGCTACTCAAGTCTGTGAGCTTGAATAAAACAAGAATTGCCCCCATTTAAAAGGTGGAATGTGACCACCTCACTTTGAAGGGTAAGAGAGTTCAGCAGTGTGGAGATGTGCTGTGCCATAAAGAGAACAGTGCTCAGCATGCTTCATTTACAGTTGTGCTTTGAGGGTATTCGAGCTCTGCAGCAAACTGAGACCCATTCCCTCTGGAGGAAATGAGATAAACCTTCCTCATTAATTTAATCTGTTTTGCAAAATGTACAGGTTGCATTTCCTCTGCAACTTCCTTCCTACTCGCTATAGAAAAGTGGACACTTGACACATATAAGACCTCTGAAATTGCAGAATGGCAAAAGACACTCAGGTCTTTTAGGGAAAGTGGGTAACTTTTGTGCCTTTGAGGATCTTTTGAATATCTAGAGGACAGAATGGGAAGGAATGCCAAAATCACTGACATCAGTCCTTGCTTGAGAGTTTCCTAACAAACCCCTAAAAACTGTTTGCTGAGTTCAGAAAATAGTTGTGGGATCAGGATATGCCAGGCCTCATGTTAAGTGATAAAATGGAGATATTTGTATGCATGGAGAAAAATGAGAAGAAAATTATAGGGGTGCTTATAATCTTAAACACAAGATAAAAGGCAATTTCTCGCAATAATGAACAGATTGTAAACCAAGTCTGTCAGTGACAGTAAACAAGGGATGTGTTGCCTTAATTACCTACCAGCAAAGATTTACTGAGAGTGATTTATAGAAAGGTCTGTATTTCTAGGGGATAAAAATCAGTTAATCTCTATTGAAGGCACCAACTGATGTTTAATTTCTATCTTGGGAGAGCATGGTTTCATCAGCCTTCGAGAGTACTTTGTGGACTTGTTTGTCTTCTTTGTTGAAAAGAACTCCTAGGCTTCGAGATTTCCTTCGAAGGAAATGTTTAAGTTCTAAAAACCCTATGTGACTATTTGCAGCACAGTAAAAAACATTGAAGTGATGGTTTATTGTGAAGATGTAGGAAGGGATAATGAAGATAGGGCCAAAGAAGAATCAAGGGAGATGAAGCTGAAACATTTCCATTTGTAGTAAAGTTACAGCTGTTGTGTTGTTCTGGGCTCTCATGTTCTTATTCTGCTTTGTGGGTAAAATATTCTACCAGACTACATTTCCCATCACACTTTTCCAAGCAGAGCTGATCTCCTACCACCTGTTTAACAGAAAAGGCTTCTGTTCCTACCTGGAGCATTGCAAAACTTGCTGTTATGGAAATAATAATAAATTATAATAACACAGCGTTATTATAATAATAAATTATAATAACACAGTATTATCATTCCTTTCTTTCTTTCTTTGACAGAAAATATTAAAGCAGGAAGAGTGCTGTGATGCTTTTATAATCTCTTGTCAGTTCTAAACTCATCTCTGGATTTATTCATATTATGATTATGTCTGAATGACATGAATGATGAAGTGAAAAATGCAGTAAGTTTTCTTGATACTGGATTCTGTTGGTTCAGGCCATCCCAATGAAGCATTATTGTTTGGAAAGGAATGGAGAGAGAATAATTTATTCCTTTTCTCAGCATAAATACATTACTCTATGTGAATTCTTTAGGTCTTTCAATGATGATTGGGAAGGTAATTGTTGTAACCTTTACTTTTTTTTCTTCTTCCTGATGGGATTTTTAGGGATCAAGTAAATTAGAAGTTTTGCTGCTGATCACGTTTGTTGAAAGATGGGTCTTGGTAGAGCAAACTTTTTTAAATTTCGGATTCATGCAGTATCATGCGAGAGCCACACTACTGTTTCCTCACGGAGCTTGAACTGAAGAAAAGAAGGCCCTTTGTGTTCTTTTGACAAAGAATTCCCAAGTGTTTATATTTCCACGGAGTCAAGGTTGATAGTGTAGTCAAATCTGATACATATCTAAAGAAATATGATGGAACTTTAGAAGGCATTTGGAGGAGATATACTTTCCTGTGCATGTCACCATGGTTTTGCATTTCATTCCTTATCTTGATGTTCACTCAAGACATTTTTCTCCATTTGAGCTGTTTTTCTAGTTACTGCAGTGGTCAATGGCCTAGGGAGGTGTACAGTATGAGTATGTATGAATTATGTATATGAAGTCTCTTTCTGACTGCAGGCATGTTTATAACCAGATAAGCTGCTGAATTATACCTAAATCCTCTCAGACAAGACTGAAATGTTATGTGGCATGAAGAAAAATACTACTGTTATTTTTCAGCTTTTGTATTACAGGAAGAGCAATCAACTGGGACCAGGGAAGGTGTGGAATCTAGGATGAACTCAGCCTGAAGGAGACTGGACTTAGAGATGTGGGAAAAGGGAGTAAACTTCTCTAGTGATCAGAACAATCACCTTTAATTATAATCCACATTTCTACAAGAGTACTTCAAGACAGTCGGTGAAGCCCCCATTCCCCAAATGGTTACTAAAAGACTTTACTGGTTAAAACCAGTAATGACTGTTTCATTCCAGTGGCCTCTGGATGGTTTTAAGGTCTCAGAAAAGTGACAGTCAAAAGCAATTATCTGTTACACTCATATAGCATAAGGACCCCAGCCTTAGAGGTAACATGCAAATGTCATTGAAGACCTGAAGAGGAGCTGACTCTATATCTTCTCATGGTTTTAAAGACTTTTCATTGTACTGTAATTCAATGAATCAAGCAACACAAAGGGTTCAGTGGACAAAGAAGAGCAAAATTGCTGTTTTGCTATTCAAAGGCCAATATTTTGTTGCATTTATTACAGTTTTTTTCAATTAGATTTCTTTTCTCTCTTCTTCATCCCTTCATAAACTCTGAGGTCTGATGGGATATCACAAGAAAGACTCAAGGCTTTTTAAAAGTGAAGTTTTTAGTTCTATTATTTTTTTTAAATGTCGAGTTTTGGAGTGGTGGAAACAAAATGCAAAAAAAAAAAACCAACAAAAAAAACCCCAACGAAAAACACATAACCACTTCAATAAAATTTTATTCTGAAAAATCTCCTTAAGCTGCCTGTTGGACTTGATTGTTGTTGAGAGAGAGAAAGAAATATCCAATGTTCCTCATCACCAAAGACTGATAGGACTGGTAATCGGTAATAAATCTCTAGGATGTGGAGACCTTGGGCACCCTGGCTAAGCCCATATTAAACCAGGGTGCTTGAACCTGTATCATTCACATTATATATGATGATTGGGTGCTTCTGTCATGTAGGTAGTTGTTGGTCTTACTTGTTAGAAAGATTCCATCTGTTATCAGATATGAAATATGAATAAGATTGTAAAATAATTAGGCATAATTCATTGCTCAAAATTATATTTAACTATTCATCTGGGAGGGAAGTGCTCTAGTACTGTTCTGAAAGATGGAAGGAAGGTAAACCTATAGACCTGAACCTGTTCAAATGGTATAGTTTGCTCACCAGCACTGGAAAGTTCAAGTTTTATAAAGGTTGCTGAACTGAAAAGTTTATGCAAATTGAAGAATTTCTCAGGGAGGGGATGCTATCCCTTCCTTTCTCCTACAGCCAGCAGGTTGGAATGGAGGGCAGCCAATGCACACGAGTTATTGCCTCTCTTTATTTATCGCTTTCTCAGAAACACCTTAGGACATAATGAGAAGTTGGCCATGCATGAACCAATGGCACAAGAGAAGTAAAAGTTGATGGTCATCAGGTTTCTAGAGAATCATGATGTATTGGGATAAAACATCTATTTATGCTCCAGATCCAAATATAATGAATCTGATTTTGTTCACAGTGGATTTATGTTCTGAAAATAAAAATCCATACACGCATGCTTTATGGACAGCAAGACTGACTGCTCCAGTCCAGAGTGGATATTTTTCTGTATTGCTGTCTGAGGACTCAAACAGATTTTGTCATCTCTACTTCCATTGCAAAGCAGGGTGACTGTTAGAAATTCATTAGAGCATGACTGTGTCTATGTTGTGTTGAATAAGTGTTTCATTCCCGCCTAACACTCCTGACACAGGGTTAGTCTTAGCCTGAGCCTTTGGCACCCTAAGTAAGCTGGACAATAGCTTCACTTCTCTGTCATGCAGCCATACCCTTTGGGACATGGTTTAGTAATGAAGGTGACGTTGTCTAACAGTTGTACTTCATGATCTTAGGGGTCTTTTCCAACCCTAATGAAGCTATGATTCTATATCATCAATATAGATTCATCCGTAAGGATAAAGTTTTACATTTCTTTTGTTCTGAGTATTTAGTGATTTTGCTGGAAGACAGTAAATAATCCATGGATCACTCCTTACCTGTAACATTTATATTGTTGCCTGTGAGTAACTGATACAAGTTTCTTCTGGGTAGCTCAGTGGCTTTTATGTAATTATTGATTATTTATTGAATATTATGAACTGTTAAAAATGGACATTATTTGCTAGTTCACTGCAGTTGCATAGTTCTTCACTGGCAGACACGCTTGTCTGGGAAAATAAAAGTGCGAAGAAGAGCTGATAAGTGTTGAATAACAAGAGAAAAATATCCCAAGGTGTAAAATAGCACGCAGGCAGAAAATCCCTCATCTGAGGTGACACAGATGATCAGGGTATTGCTGTAGGATTTAGGATGTGTAGAACAATAGGACAGGGAAGATACTGCCCAGGGTAGGAGTTTAGCTCATACCAATGGCGTAATTGGAAAGACCAGTGTGAAGATAAAGGAGTGACTGTGATGTGCATTACAGAGGAGATCAGGTTGAATGACTGCAATGTTTTTTTCTGCCTGTGTCTGCGAAGGGTTTCATTTAAATCATTTGTAGCAAAGAGAAAATTCTGAACAATTGTGGAAAATAATTCAGTACAAGCCTGCAAGGAACTCTGGGATTTGGTCTTCTTCAATATCTGAGCTCTTGAACTTTCCTAATGGAAGTACTAATAAGTTTTTAATTCTAAGCTTCAAGCCTCATTGCAGACAATCATCAATGATATATTCAACTGTAAATTTCACAGAGGGCTTTGTAGTTATATAAATCATTCAGTTAAAGAGAAACTGCATCAAATGACTAAATCAACTGAAAGGATATTGAGAATGGCTTTAGTTTTGCAGTTTCCTTAAGAAGTGTTGTGTGCAGAGATATTTTGCCATTGATTTAAATACTGAAGCAAAATTTCAGAAAATTGTTCTTTGCTCATGAGCCAAAAAAAGGAATAAAATAATATCTTTTCAATAACAATTATTTAGTTGTTTCTTAAACATATTTTGAACCCTCAGTAACCCAGAATGAGGCTTTTCTGCTGTGTGTTGCTAAGTGTTTAGGTTTATGAGTTTGCAACTGTTTCTAAGTCATGAATTGGTAGTACATTTTTAATTTGAATGCTATTCAGATGACAAAAGCATCAACATTGTTATGTCTGTAAGAAAACACATATTTATTACTGTCCTGCCACTCATCTCCAGCCTTCCTCAGTTTGCTGCTTCTGTGTAGTAGGTTGGCATCAGTAGAGCAGAGGGCTCACATAACTGCTTCCAGAAATTTCATACCTGATGTTACCATGAACAGTGTCCTTTACTTGATCCTAAGAGATATGTTTACCCACAGGGAATTAACCACATACAGCACAACCTTGGTGTTAGCTGGTGTTTCCTTTCAGCCTGTATCAGCATTTGATAGCAAGACTTTTCTTCCACCTCGCTTATATTGGAAGGCAGAAGCTGTGGAGCCTGTGCTTTCACACCTCAAATTACTTGCAGTGCTCCAAAGAAAGTTTAAACACGATTTTGTGAAGCAAATGTATAAATAATTATATGATTATGTGAAGCATGTGAGCAAGATGGATAGCTCAATGTGTTACAGGACCAATGGAAAGATGGAAGGAAATATGGTCTTCATTGTAATGATTGTGCTTCTAAAGCCTAAGGCATCAAAAATGTCATAGTGTTTATGCAAGCTAATAAAATCTTAGCAGTAATTCTCTCCAGCCTCTCAACACATGAAACCTTTGCTACAGTCTGTCCTCTGAATCACCTTTAAGAAATAAAAAATGAGTTCCCTTTCATTCCTCCATAGGGAGGGATAAACTTTGCCCTGTTGTGAGACACTATTGGTGGAGAGCATGTAATGTAAGGGTCAATGTGCATGGGAGTTTCTGAAGTGCTTAGGAGCTCTTTATTCAAGGGAAAATGGGAGAGAAAATATCTGTTTAAAGTTGCATCTCTTCATCATTAGCTTAATAATATCTGAAACCAAAGGAAAATGTCTTCCTATAATATTAATCTGAACATATGGAGACTCAACTTCCATTTTTCTCCTTGGAAAAGCCTGACTGAGACTCCTTTCTCATCAGAGGGTAGAAGCAAACATTTTAGCCTCTCCTATTCTAAATAGATGAAACTGAAGGAAGTGAATAAATACCAAAAAAGGAAAAAAAAAATCTCCTTAGTTCCATTCTTATTGGTGACTTGGCAGCAAGAAAAAAATTTGAGCTACCGTCTGTACCGAGCCTCTCAAAGACCTTTGTGACTGGTTTTCAGAGGTGGGTAGAATGGTTGATCTTCTGTATGGATGCTCTTTTGAATTGAAAGATCAGAAGTTAGAGAACCATATTTAGTACCTGTGTGGCTAAATTGGCACTTCTGCATGAGACTGTCTTAGCAGAAGTCCATTTCTCTAGCTTACTAAGTTTACAGACACTCTTCACCTGTGCTGTGGACCTCTGATGTGGCCAGCTGCAAGCCTATGATAGAAACATAGAATGGTTTGAGTTGGAAAGAACCTTAAAGTCCATCCAGTTCCAGCACCTCTGCCATAGGCAGGGACCCTTTCCACTAGATTAGGTTGCTTAATACCTCATCCAACCTGGCCCTGAGCACCTGAAGGGACGGCTTCTCTGGGCAACCCGTGCCAAAGCCTCACCACCCTCACAGTAAAGAATCCCTTCCTAGTGTCCAGTCTAAATCTCCCCTCTTTCAACTTAAAACCATTCCCCTCACCCTATCCTTACACTCCCTGACAAAGAGCCCCTCCCCAGCTTTCCTTTAAGTAACGGAAATCTTGCTATACAGTCTCCTCAGATCCTTTTCTTATATAGGCTGAACAATCCCAACTCTCTCAACCTGTCTTTGTATGGGAAGATCTTCAACCCTCTGATCATCTTTGTTGCCTCCTCTAGACTCATTTTAACAGATCCATGTCCTTCCTGTGCTGAGGACTCCAGAACTGAGCTCAGTACTCCAGGTGAGGCCTCATTAGAACAGAGTAGAGGGTCAAAATGACCTCCTTTGCCCTGCAGGTCATACCTCTTTTGTTGTGTTAAACACTGTATTGGTTTGGTATCTCAACTATTTGGTCTATTTTGGTCTATGAATATTAACATACCATGTAAAAATGGGGCCAGGAACACAAATAGTACTGATCAGCACTGAACAGGGATAGACAGTGTGGGTTTTAGGACGTAAAGTTAACACCTAAATAGTCAAGAGCCAACTATTGCCATGTGTGATATCTGAGTATATATCCTCATCTGAAGGCTGGATCTGAGAAATGCTCAGAATCCCTAGTGGATCTCAGGGGTGCAACTGTGAAACAAAACAGAAAAGGAAATATCAGGGAACAATAGAAGACACCAGGAGAAGCGGGGGAGGGGAGGAATTAGTTGAGGGGTGGAACACAGCAAGTTTGACATAAAGGATAGAATTTCATCTGATACATGTATCCAAATATTCACAGACCTAGTCACTGTAGAGAGTGGAGCATGGAGAGTTTGTCACTTCAGTGGACTTTTTACCTTTTAATTGCTTGCTCCCAGCCTTGGCAAAGGAACTGTAGCTTTAATTTAATGTAGAATAGCACCTTTGTTTCTAATATCTCCTAAACTTCCTACTGCAGCTTAACCTGCATGCGTATAAATTTATATATAACATGATATTCTACTGGTATTTAAACAATAATGTAGATCAGATCCTATTTTCCTCCCTTCCCCCCTTCTGTTTTAGGCTCAGGCCAAGAAAATCTGTATGTATATGTCCTGTATAATAGGGAAGAGAAAGCAGCTGGGATATACTCAACGCATGCATGTTCTCATAGACATGTAATTGCCTGCTCCCTCTGCACTGGGGTGGAGCTGTAAATCAAAGCACAGTTATAAAGGTGAATGCTAATGCTGAGTGACGCTCATACCCAGAAGGCTGGTAAGCAATAAATAAAAAGCTTTTCTTTCTCCTTAGATGGTATTGATGTATAGGCTAATCCCAGATCTGTAATTCTTCTGTCCTGCCTGTGCTTTTCTTTCTGGTGCCAGATGCTGGCATTTTGTTTATGAGGGTCTTGATGGGGTTTGTTCTGCTCCTGGGAGGTCTCATCTGTGATTTACTGCAGTCAGATTTGTGAATCTACTTAAGAAAAGTTATTCACACCCAGAACTTCTATTAATCCTAGGAAAAAAAGGATATTAATTAGATATAATAGGTTTCTGAATAGTCTAATTTGTGACTGGTAGTTTACCTCTTCATAAGAACATCTATCCAGAATAAAAAATCAGATCTTCCTGTATCAACCACAACCATTTTTACTGCAGAAAAAGTGTTTTTTAAAAAATTCTTTCTTCTCATAAAACCTTTTTTGGGGGGTTGGGGGCAGAAAGGGAGATGGGGAGAAAAAAAAAAACCACTAAACCCAAACAACCTGGCAATATAAGATATAAGGAGGCTTTTGTTTAGTAGGGTTTTTTTATTAATTAAAAAAAAATACAAACCCAAAACGCCACTAAACCTCAAAGAATTTTGGCCCAAACCTGCAACATTTCAGTATGAGAAAGTTTCATCTGCTGCAGTGTGCACTTGATGGATGTAAATTACAACCATACCTTTTCCTATCCTCAGGGTTTTTTAACATGATTTCAAATTTGAGACCTTTAGTTTGGGGTGCATTGGTTTAGTTTTCTGTTGAGTACCCACTTGCTGTATTATTATATTTCCGACAGCCTGATGAAACCAAGGAAAGTTTAATATCAACAGACCTTTCTTTCAGGCATCATGAAATATGGAAACCCAGCCTTCTGGGGGTCATATGTTTCCCTTTGATTGCCATTACTTCAAACCTTTTAAAAATCTATTTTCTTTGAGTGATCTATTTCTTAAGAATAGTGCATAATTTACCTGACATACTCTGTCATTTTGCTTGAGATAATATGTGAGTTGTGTGGTCACTACTTGAATATATTATCCAGCAACACAGTATAAGGATTTTTTATAGACATCTTTTATATAATATATTATAGCTTATATAGCAATATGTTATCTGGCTTCCCTTTTCTCCTTTCTCTGGGTCTCATGAATATTTTAATATGATATCACAGAACATAGAGACAGAAACATAGAATTGTTTGGGTTGAATGGGAGCCCTGCAGTAATGCAACCTCCCTGGCATAGGCAACTATGCCTTCCATAAGGCACCCACGTATCAGCAATCTGTTTCAGTATCTAATCAACCTCAACATGAAAATTTTCTTCCATGTGTCCAAACTAAATCTACTTTCATTTACTTTAAAAACAACTGCCTGTTGTCCTGTACTATAGGCATTGGTAGAAAATCTCTTTGAGTCTTTCTTCTAACTCTCTGTATTGAAAGGTTTCAATGAGGTCTCTCTCTTTTCCAGGCTGAACAACCACAAGTCTCTCAACCTTTCTTCATAGGAGAGGTGTTTGAGCTCTCTGACCATTTTTTGGCCTTCTCTGGACCTGTTCTAACAGGTTCATGTCTTTGTTGTTCTGGGCATCCCTAAGCTGGATGCAGCACTCCAAATGTGGTCCCTTACAAGCAGAATAGAGAGGGAGAATCATCTCCCTTGACCTACTGGCCATGTTTCTTTTGATAGACACAAGGATCTGATTAGTTTTCTGGGCTGCAAGAGCATGTTGCTGACTCATGTGCAACTTGATCTACCAAGTGTCTCCAAGCATTTCTACACAAGAATGCTCTTGAGCCCTTCATGATAATGGAGATTGCCCAGACCCAGATGCAGGATCTCACCCTTGGCCTTGTGGAACTTTATGGTCTGCTCCTGAAGCGTGTCAAGGTCTCTCTGGATGGTATTTTAACTCCCTTGAGTGTATCAACTGCACCGTTCATCTTGGTGTCGTCTGCAAACTTGCTGAGGGTGTACTTGATCCCACTGCTTATGTCATTGATCGATACATTAAATGGTATTTGTCCTAGCATGTACCCTTGAGGAGCCTCACTTGTTAGTGGTTTCCACTTGGACATTGAGCCATTGACTATAACTCACTGGATGTGGCCATCCAACCAATTCCTTATTCATCTAACAGTATGTCCATCAAACCCATGTGTCTCCAATTTAGCGTTAAGAATGTTGAGCAGGACTATATCAAAGGCCTTACAGATGTCCAGGTAGATGACATTAGTAGCTCTTCCCTTGTCCACTGATGCAGTCTTTTTGTCTAGGAGCAACTCTGCTGGGGAGCTACACAGACCATGAAAATGAACAAGGGAGTAACAACACCAGATTCGATCTGTACTTAATTATGCAAAGCTGGCATTAGCATGGTGGTGAGAAGAATGTAGAGCAATAGACACTCGTCCTACACCAATAGTGTCCTTGATGTGAAACAGCACAAGGGTTCTGGTTTTAGGGTCTGACAAATTTAGGAGATATGAAGCATTATAAATGACTTGAATGACTACAAATCACTGCTGAGATTCTTATGAGATGTGGGAAGCTGTGAGCCTCAGAGGACTGACTTGTAACTGGCGTTTTGGTCCTAAAGACTGATTGATATATTGTTCTGCCTGAATGCATCAATGCTAGAAAGAAGGGCAAATCTGAAAATTATGTCATCATTCACTGCAGAAGTAGTTACAGTGTGATGCGTCAACCATCTTTATCCAACCTACCATCCATCAAACTGTGCATCAGGGTTTTTAATTTATTAAAATGGCTGTTTTATTTTTCCTTTTAAAAGGATTTGATAAACAGCACATTTGAAGGCTGATGTCAAGTGCCTTTTGCTTCATTAGTTTCTTTCACTATATAATGTATCTTAAAGCAAGGCAGGAAATTATAAGGCCATTATAAGGATCATAACTATCTCTGTCAATAAAACATACAAGGATTAATTCAGAAAATAATTCCCTCTGGGTTCAAATTGCAAATAAATTTGATAATTTTTTTTTGGTGACTTATATGTCTTTCTCTGCAGTGAGCATTAAGTTTGGACTACTCTAGACCTAGGCTTCCAAGCAGTTAGCATTTTTTTTCCACCCTGTAACTTTGTCCTGGCAGGAAAATGAGAAGTAAGCCATTTCTCTAGGCTTGTTTGCCATCTGACCACATGATTATAACTAGGAAACAATTCATATATCTAGAAAATGCATAACAACAATCTATATTTTCCATTGTGCAGTGATGCCAGTAAGTTCTGGATTCATTCAATTTTCTGCACAAATCCCTTACTGGGCCGATGCTGGATGCCTCTATTTCCAATGCAAGAGTTGAGAAAATGAACAGGGAACTGCAAGCTTGTCTGGGACATCCTCCATCTATTCTTCTGAAGCACATTGCAGTGTCTAGGATGTTTGGTCCTAGGTAGTGATGCAGCTAGGATTGCTCTAGGGGGGAAGGTATCATCCAATGGAGTGTAAGAATGGAGTCGATGTTCAGTACCCCTTTCCTTAAGCTCTGCTACCTGGTACATACAATTGTAGGTACACATAGTTCCTCCCAGTCCTATGTTCCCAGAGTTATAGTGGAATAATCAGTAATCCTCACAAAGCAAATTCTCCTTTTCAGAAGGGAAATATTTGATTTTTTTTCCTTTGGAAACATCTTTTCGTTATTAATTAAGTATTTATAGTCCATCAAGTAATGTACTAGAATAGAAAGTGAAGTTGGGTTTGGTTTTGTCAAAAAAAACAATGAACCTAATCCAAGTGGTATTAATTATAACTTTTCCTCACTTGAGATTTGCCTCATGATTTCGCCTTCCAGTTATTTGATTGGCTTGCTGTCCCTCCTTTGAAACCTCCCTTGTTATAAAGCACACTTAAACATTTTATCATTAAGGATGGGAGAGGTACAATCATCTGATCTTGCTTTAGCTCACGTTGAGATGACTGTTTTCAGAAGGGCAGTTGGCTCTACATCCCTGCTGTCACTGTGCAGTTCTTGGAGATCTCACTGAGCCAGCGATGGGGCATCGCTTTATTCAAACCCAGAATCACAGATCTATGACACAGAAACTGAATTCCTGGTCAATGAGAGAATGAAAACATGAAGGAAACCATAAAAAGATCAGAAAGCTTCAAAAAACTATTGATCTCACGTAGGACTTCCATAACTCAGTTTCGGGAGGTGAAGGTCAGCAATGTTAGGGTAATCACTGCGTGGGGGACATTTCATTCTGCCTGTGCTCAGTCAGCCAGCTGGAATGGCTGGATGGCAGTCAGAAGCTGAGGCCACCTATTTTCTTTTCTCTCTTTTTTCCCCCCTCCAATGTCACACTTAAAAATTAGATTTTTATCATGAAATGAAAAAATGATGATAGGGAGAAAAGGAGATGGTATACAATCTATCTTGTCTTTTCAAAATAAAATCTTCTAAGTGATTTATATAAGGGTGAAAAAACAGATAAAACCACCATATTATTTTTCCAGAAACGAAGTGTGAAACTTCAAGGCTCCATTCTGGAGTAGTTGTCTTTCCATTTCTTCATATCATTGTATTCCTTTTAAGAATTCATTATGAAATGGCATAATAGAGTTATATCCCTGCTCACCTAAATTTCAGATCTTAACATTTTTTTGAGGGGGTTACTCAGTGTTGGAAAGGGTTTCTTTTAGAGCAACATTAGAGAAAACGCTGTCAGTTCTAGGTGACGTGGTGGGCTAGAGACAACACACCTTTAACAGCAGAAATGCGGTTCACTTGGCATTTGCTCTCACCGTGTCATTAGCTGGGGTCCTGCTCTCAGGAATGAAAGTGAAGCTTCACTGGTCTTCTGAACAACTTAGGAATTGGGGAAAAAAAACATTAACCAAAAAAGATGTGAAATATGTTAATCTCTTTATGGCTGAAAACTGAGCCAAAACATGAGACTAAATGCTTCCAGCCAGCAGCGTTGGTGCCTCTCCTCAGGAAATCCTGTGCTAAATAGCCCTCAAGCACTTGAGATCTCTAGATCTGCTCTGGACCCAGACACAGAGAGGTTGCAATGCTGAATATGGCAAGGAGGCAGCTGTGCCTTTCTGTGCTGATGCATAGCACTATATCCATGGTTAGCAGGGCAAATGTAAGTGACAAGATTGGTGTCTGGCTTCTCGAGGATTTCTACCAGGGTACTGACCAAATTCACCAAACACCTTCCCTCACCTCACCCCTATTTGCTTCTATGCAAAGAATCAGTACTTTGACCAAAGTACAGGGTTTGAAAACGCAAATTGTAGGAGCTCAGTAGTTCACCCTCCTCTAAAAATTCTCCTCAGAAGAATCAACAGTCCCTCAAATATGAGAAATTCCCCTTAAAAAACTCACAGTGCTCCCTTCTTCATGATTTTGTGGACTGCCTCCTAATTTAAGAGCTTGGCAGCGGTAATAATGATGAATTATTTTTTTTAACTGTACAAGGCTTCAGTGAGACTGCTGAACAATGCCAAAGGCAGAATTCATTGCGAGCAATTAAATAGTAAAGTTTAATATGTTGAAAATGAGTTTTAAATTGATTAAGATTTATAAACAACACAAGCTCAGTTTTCAATTTTTTCCAAGTTTGTTTTTAGTTGTTCCTTATGAAAATTAATCTATTTTCTCACATGCCATTTTTTTCTTGTACCTTTTATAGGTTGGCTTGATTGCTGTCAATTCATTTCTTTAATGTAAGCAATTAAACGGTTGATCATTTTGCTGGCTTTCAATTATCTTCCTGCCTGACAATTGCTCCAGCTGTAACTAATTTTCTTCCTTTAAGTTCATAATCCCAGTCACATCAGCTGTGTCTGGGAGACAATGGGAATGTCAGATGTTAGCTGAGGTGAAGGAGAGGGAGTCAGAGAAGAGGCACTGGTTGCAGATCTAATAGCTTTGTGTTCCTGCTCTTTTTTTGCTGGTGTAAACTGAGACATGATGCCTAGGGTAAAGGATAACGTGGCTGAGACTGTGAGATAACTTCTCAGTTGCTAGATGAGGTGACACCTCGCTGGCAGTCATGTGGAGCAGGCCACCACTCCTCGGTCTGTGTTTGTAGGGAGATTGCCTGGGGTACCCAATGTACACAGGACTATGGGACTTATGATAATTTGGGCTAGGAGCCCACTGAAGTATTTCTGGATAACATGAACTTACAAGGGCTTTGAGGGAATACCAAGTCTAAGACCTCAAACCTGGCCTAAGGTCTGAATTGACAGTCCCTCTTCACATTGGCATAGAATCATAGAAAGGTTTAGGTTGGAAAGGACCTTTAAAGGTTAACTAGCCCTACCCCCAGAAGTGGGCAGTAATATCTTTAACTATTTGCTCTGGTTGCTCAAAACCCTTTCCAACCTGGTCTTGAATATTTCCAAGGATGGATCTTCTACCATCTCTCTGGGCAACCTGTTCTAGCATTTCACCATCCGGTAGGCTGCACGGTTTTATAATTTACATCTCATCTCATTGCTGCAAACACTGTGACATGTGGCTGCTTCCAGAAGTAGGTAAAAAGAGTAAATGAGAGGTGTAAAGACACTCACAAGAAGGATGTTGAGGCTCTGGAGTGAGTCCAGAGAAGAACAATGAAGCTGGTGAAGGGGCTAGAGAACAGACATTATGAGAAATGGCTGAGAGAGCTGGGGTTGTTTAGCCTGGAGAAGAGGAGGCTGAGGGGAGATCTCATTGCTCTCTACATCTACCTGAAAGGAGGTTGTGGAGAGGAGGGAACAGGCCTCTTCTCCCAAGTGACAGGGTACAGGACAAGGGGCAATGCCCTCAAGCTCCACCAGGGGAGATTCAGGCTAGACACTAGGAAAAAAAATTTCACGGAAAGGGTCATTGGGCACTGGAACAGGCTATGCAGGGAGGTGGTTGAGTCACCTTCCCTGGAGGTGTTTGAGGGATGGGTAGACGAGATGCTAAGGGGCATGGTTTAGTATTTGATAGGAATGGTTGGACTTGATGATCCGATGGGTCTTTTCCAACCTGGTGATTCTATGATTCTAATTAATAGTAGGATTGATTAGCCAAAGAAGAGCACTACCAGAGATATCCAATTTCCTGGGTCTCAGTTGACTTTTTATACAGCATGGAGGTCTGCCCAGAGTCATATCAGCATGTTGAGAGCCAACTCAGGGCTCTCTTAGTATAACACTGCATACCCTGATGGAGATGCACATTTCACTCTTATTTTTCTCTCTCTGTTTTGCACCTAACAGCCAAGTCCTGCTGCAATTACTTGGAAACCTAGAGTATTATTTGTCAGGAGATGCTGAGGATTTGTTAAGGAGGTGAGTTCTGAGTTCTCATGACAGGAAGTTTTCAGCACTGGAAACACTATTCATGTGTTCATAAGTCGAATGTTTTGAAAACAAATCACATTGAATTTGGTTATACTTACAAACAATTTTTGAAGGGCCCTCCTCTGGGCAAGGTTCCATTATGTGCAAACTTTTTTTTTCCTCTTTCAGCTATTTCTGTGCTCTTGTGTGTTCTAGAATACAAGTCTTATGAGGAATAGCTGAGGGAAGTGGGATTGTTTAGTTTCTAGAAGAATAGGCAGAGAGGTCCATTCTTATTGCTCTCTAGAACTACTTAAAAGGAGATTGTAGCAAGATGATTTCTGGTCCCTTCTCCAAGGTAACAAGTTATTGAATGAGAAGCCTCAAGTTGCCTCAAATGGCCTCAAGTTATGACAGGGGAGGTTTAGATTGGATATTAGGAGAATTAGCTTTGCCCAAAGTATGGTGAAGCATTGGAAGAGACTGCCCAGGGAAGGGGTGGAGTTACCATACCTAGAGGCAAAAAACGTGTAGATGTGGCATTTTGGGACATGTTGTTGTGTTGATGGTTGGATTTGATGATCTTAGAGGTCTTTTCCAACCTCAACAGTTCTTTGGCTCTATAAATACTTAATGTTGAGCATACGTGTCATGATAATTGAAGTCAGTGGCACTACACAGAGTCTTAAAGGAAAAAGATGTTGCCAGGCTGGAGTTGTAGTTGTCTGAGCTCAGAACTGCTTGGAGTTTAGTATACGTGCAAGGCTCTCATTACCCTTTCAGTGATTTCCAGAGAAACTTGTGCTGCAGATAATTGTCTTAAGTGTTGAATAGATAAGCATGTGCCTGAGAGCAACATGCTGTCAGGGAATCCTGCCTTCAATTGCCTCGTGCAGAAACCCTTTCCCAAGAATCCCCGAAGAATGGTTTAGCTCTAAAAATGGTTCTGAAGGCTCTCTAGAGGATTTTCACAGCTGAACTGATCACCCTCGCCTTCCACCTGTGTAGTAGAAAACCTATTAAACAATAGGAGGAAAAAGTGAACAACTGGAATTGGACCATGGGGGTTACTGGAGACAATTTGTGATAGTATTTCACAGCTGGAAGAGTGCCATTAATGCCATTTCTCACTATAACATGGACCATGGGAGAGATTTGCTTGCAGTCAAGGGGAAATCTTCATGTGGAATGAAGAAAGGTCTGTTGTCTATGGTTTACCGACAAATATGGGTTTAATTACTGTAAAATAATACATTTGGTTTACTATATCAGGTAACTGTGGACACAGTCTTGTCATTTCCACTACAGACAGACACATCAGGTGAATACTCTACATGAGATCTATATAGGAAAGAAAGAAAGAGAGGTAAAGGAGAGAAAGCAGAAAGCAGTTGTTTTCCAGCTATCTATCTGATGGACAGAGATATCTATCTGAAAACTGAAGGATGGTCTGAATCTCATCTGTTAATGTGTTAAATGAAATATTCTATGGTAGTGGGATTAACTCATTTCTCAGAAGAAGCAGAGGGAAGTCAGCCTTGGTCTCACATTTTGGCAATAGTTTGGTATCTCGCTGTGCCATGAGAGGCTCAAGGAAGTGAATAAGGAAATCTGGATTGTTTTTCTGTTAAGGGTTTTTACATAATAGAACAAATATTGTCAGTGCCATTGAGGATACTACATTTGCTAAACTTTACCAGAAAAAGGGTACCATGCCCCTAGTTGATGATCATATAACCATAGGAGCACTAAGGCTGAAAAAGTCCCATAAGATCATTGAATCCGGCCTTTAACCTAACACAACAAAGCCCATCACTAAACCATGTCCCTAAATGCCACATCTACACATATTTCTAATACCTCTGGGGATGATGACTCAATTACTTCCTTAGACTGCCTGTTCTAGTGCTTGGAAACCTTTCAATGAAGAATTTTTTCCTAATACCCAGTCTATACCTCCCCTTGCACAACTTGAGTCCATTTCCTCTTGTCTTAGCACCTGTTACTTGTACCTGCCTCACTATAACCACTTTTCAGGTAGTTGTAAAGAGCAATAAGGTCTCCCCTCAGCCTCCTTTTCTCCAGACTAAACAAACCTAGATCCCTCAGTTGCTCCTCATAACACTTGCGCTTCAGCTCCTCCACCCGGTCAGTTGCCCTTCTCTGGACACACTCCAGCACTACAATCTTTCTTCTAGTGAGCGACTCAAAACTGAACACAGGATTCAAGGTGCAGTCTCACAAATGCTGAGTACAGGGGTCAACCCCTTTCCTAGTCCTGCTGGCCACACAATTTCTCATATAAGCCAGGATGCTGCTGGCCTCCTTGGCCACCTGGGCACACTATTGTCTCATATTCAGACCAGCACCTCCAGGTCTTTTTCCACAGACCAAACTCTCTTCCCCAGGCCTGCAGCGTTGACTGGAATTGTTGTGACTGAAGTGCAGGACACAGTATTGAGCTGTTTGTTATCATCATTGCTAACAATGACCTACACCTAATTGATTCCATGGCACAGTCCAACTGATGCTTTAAACTCTGATAGAAGTTTTTATAAAATAAAACTCAATTTCAGAGCTCATTCAGCAAATTTTGCTGGAAGTATTTATTAGTCCCTATTGAGCACTTGGAAAAACTAAGTAGTATGGACCAATTTCTCATTTTGGTCATGATGATGGATACATATATATTTCCATCCCATTGCTGGCTATGTATGCAATGCATCTAGTGCTCATTCATATCAGTAATATATTTATACACACATTACTATTCCAATAATACAACATATAAGTCATTCTAGGTTATTATTAGCGGACCCAGAAATTCAATACCTCATTTTGGTCTTTTGAGATTTCCAGCTATAAATCTCTGAGTTCTTTGACATGAACTTCTGCTATTTATTTCCCCCAGGAGAAATTAGCTGGGGATATTTTGGCCCAGACAAGCCTAAAATGCATTCTGTCCATCTTAAAGATAACGGGAAAAGCTTGCTGGAGAAGTTCAGATGTCCTTTCTGCAAGAGATGTGCATTCTTATCAGATTTTGTGGAGTTCTAATGATATCTGTATTTGCTTAACAAGAACAAATATGTATACAATGTCTCTGAAGAAATCTGGTTGCTTCCTATCTCTGTATTCTCTTATTGAAATCACAGAAGAGTCCTTTACCTGTCACTGATTTTCCTTCAGCAGCCTTTGCAGCCAGTGTTGGCACAGAGAAGTTAATTTTTTACATACACTAAACCACCATGTAACAGGAGATGTGTGTCAGCAGGGTCCTGATACACATCACTAGTCTTGTTGTAATCCAGAAATCTTTAAATTGTCACTCTCTAATGGAACAAGAAATAGGTATTCTAAATTCATAAAGATTTATAAACATTCACTGCTGCTGTCTGACAGATATATGCATCACCTGCAGTTTTCTCATTCTTCACATCTCTCCTATAAACAAGAGGAAAATGATGTTCTTGGACCCTTACTGCAGGGGTGAGAAATCTTAAGAAGGTCAAGTTAGAGAGTTCAAGTGAAGTGTACGACTAAAAGGGAACTGCAAAGGAAGAACAAGACACTTAGATTGACTTGTCTTGTTTTTCCTTTGCAGTTTCCTTTTAGTCATGCGTAAACTGAAAGATGATATCTCTCTGAACTTTTGTAAAGCCTTTGATAAAGTTCCTCGCAAAATCCTTCCCTCTAAATTGGAGAGATAAGGATTTGATGGGTGGATGGTACGGTGGATAAGAAACTGGTTGGATAGTCCTGCTCAGAGAGTTGTAGTCAATTCCAGATGGAGATCTGTGACAAGTGGTGTCCCTCAGTGTTCCATCCTGGTACTAGTGATGTTTAATATCTGGTGCTGTTTAATATCTTCATCAATGATATTGGCAGTGAGATTGAGTGCACCCTCAGCAAGTTTGCAGATGACACCAAGCTGAGTGGTACAATGTGTGCTTGCAGCCCAGAAGGCCAACCGTGTCCTGGACTGCATCAAAAGAAGCATGACCAGCAGGTCGAGGGAGGTGACTCTGCCCCTCTATTCCTTTCTTGTTAGACCTCATTTGGAGTATTGTGTTCAGTTCTGGAATCCTCAACATAAGAAGGATATGGAACTGTTGGAATTGGCCCAAAGGAGGGCTACAAAGATGATCAGAGAGCTAGGTGATCTCAGCTTCCCTTATGAGGACAGGCAGAGAGAGTTGTGGTTGTTCAACCTGGAGAACAGAAGGCTCTGAGGAGATCTTATAGCAATCGTCCAGTACCTGAAGGGGACCTATAAGAAAGCAGGGGATGGACTGTTTACAAAGGCTTTTGTGATAGGACTAGGGGCAATGGGTACAAACTGGAGAGAGGCAGATTTAGATTAGATATAAGGAAGATTATTACAGGTTGCTCAGGGAAGTTGTGGATGCCCAATCCCTGGAGGTGTTCAAGGCCAGGTTGGGTGGGGCCTTGGGCAGCCTGGTCTAATGGGATATATCCCTGCCCTTGGGAGGGTGGGTGGAGATAGATGATCTTTAATGTCCCTTCCAACTTAAACTGTTCTATCATTCTATGAAATTGATAAATCATGAGACAAAAAAAATGCATAGGAGTTTTCATTGTGGATGACTTAGTTGCCTTCTATTTGACAGGCTAGTCACTGGGTGCCTTTTTTCTTGGGTGGAGTTACTGTTGTGTGGCATTGGAATGGTGTACAATATTCTGTTTTTGAATAGTCAGTATGAGACAAAAGTGTTGTCAGAAAACCATTTTTCTCCCTCATGTAAGAAGCTGACATTTCATTACAGAAAGCAATACCCTCTACCCACACACAAGGAATATGTAAACCTCTTAAAACTGTATTTTGGGATATTGGCTGCAAAGAAGAAAGTTAGTGTTCTCTTCTGAAACTGGGAAGTATTCCCACTGAATTTCATTATTATCACGAATCAAGTTCTGCATAATCCACAAATGAAAAGACTATTTCACCATTAGAATTCATCCTGATAGCCCTATATTGACTCCACTTATCTGTGTGTGACTAAAATGGCATCAAAACTTGATTTGACAAATGGAGAATCCATCATTTCCTACGGGAAATTTGCTACAGTCTAATCTTCAACCTTGCAAAAGATGACAAGTAACTTATAACACAAAATGGGTGATTTTAGCTTCCAGCCATTGGGTTTTGATCTGCATTCCTTCTCAAAATTGAAGAGCCCTTTGCATGTAATATTTCCCCTGCATAAATTTTCTTATTTTCTGTGATCAAAATACTTTTGATTCCTATTTTTTTGATAAGCTAGAAATGTTTGATTCCCTTTATATTTCTCATATTGAAGTTTTTTCCATCCCTCAGACCTGTCTCTATCTCTGTACAGGGTGTTAAATTACGCATCTGGACAGATGTGCAAATGAAATCACATCCAAATGTATATATCTAGGCCTTGCAGGGTATCATTATCCTGAGAGCCCAGACAGGTCTGCTGATACTGTGGGTACAGGGCTCATGTTCACTAGACAACAATTCCTTCCTTTCTAGGCATACAACTGTGTTTGGCACTATGGGAAGATGTGTTGTTTGCACCATTCCGTCTTACCCAATAATTCTAATTGCTCTGAGCCCAGAGCTAAATACATCTTTCACGTGGATAGGGAAGAGGGCTCCATGCAGTTATATTTAGCAAATTTCTCTACACAGGCATTAGTTAATGGGTCATGGAAGAAAAATCTATCCCAGCCTCTCCATTAATCCTGCTCCTGTCTTTCCAGAATCTATCTAGCATGGTATCATCTACAAACAATAGCAACAGTTATGGATTTTGATGTTTATTACATGATCATTGTTTTGGGTATGAAAGTAGGTCTGATTAAGAGCTGCACATGACTTGCTGTTGGTGTTGAGATCCCTCAGTGTAGTCTGCCTTCAGTTTATGTGGCTAAAGAGCGCAGCGATAGTCTTGCCCAGATATTAGGCTTTGTGGTACTCAAGGCCTCATGCCAATACTATTTTGCCAGATCTGTGCCTTTATGAAAGATATGTAGACCTGAACAAGGACATACACTTGACAGTGTATACTCATTATTAAATTAACAAGTGTGTATGTTCTTTGGGTAGCACCAATGTGAAGCAGATGAGTATTCTTACTTCTATAGTATAGGTCAGGAAACTGGGACATTCACTAAAGTAGAAGCCATCTCCTAGGTGAGGCTGAGTTGATAAGGAAGTTTGGGTTTCTTAATTTCGACATTGACCCTACTTATGATTCCAACCACCCTCCCTCTGGAAAACAAATTGAGAAAAGGCGTTTTATAAACCAGCTCTGCCGGAAAGAATAATATCAGCATGTGTCTAACAACGAGATTCTTCTAACAAGATCTTGATTTCAAGACTCGATTTTTTGGATTTGATAGAGATCAAATCATGAGTGGAAATACTTACAGAAGAGAAAAAGAAATGGATTTGCAATGCATTTTTGCAAGAAGTCTTTAATGATCACCATTTATTTAATCCTATCCCAAACAAAAGGAAATAGATGTACTGAGGTTCTCATAGTATGTGTGTTTAGTGTATACATATCATTCTAAAGTACTTACATTGTGTAAATAAAAGAAAACACACAGTGGCAATGCAAGGTGGTCGATAAGAGATTATGTTAAGCAAGCAAGCATTCGTGAAATCCATTTTTGACTGACGATCCTGAGTATAGCTGTGGATAGCTCCAGCAAATTGTGCTCAGTTTTAGCCTCTTGTGATTAAATTGGGTAAATTACCAGCTACAAGTAATTTGTAACTTTAAATTAGTACAAGACTCATGACATTTCTCTTTGGGACTCTTCCAGTGAGTGATTCCTTGCCATCTTCTACACATTTAAATAGGTAAAGCTGCTTTGGTCAAAATCTATTCATCAGTTACCTGTTCCTACTAATTCCTTAGAAGCCAAAAATGAGATAGAGAAGGAAGGTAAAGTCTAAGTTTTGTTGGCATATATTAATATTTTTTCAGTTTTTGTTAATTCTATTTAATTCTGGTTTTCTCTGGAGAGATGTAAGAGCTAGTGAGGGTCAATTTTTTTTTTCTGACTCCTCTGGACTGAAGAGAGTGATTATTAGATCTAAAACTGAGAAAGCTAGGTGGAAGTTTTAAAATGTTTTAAAGCATTACTATCAGCTACCATATTCTCTCTGTAACCTGGCAGTTTGTTTTGTGATGTATGGAAACCAGAAGGAAAGCAAACGGAAAGAATGATGAAACCATGGACAAACTTGCCAGCTTCCTCCAGTAGGGAAGACCTCCTGTCCCATGGCTCCTTTCCATGCCAGTACAGAGTTTGTGGTGAGACTGGAGCAGAACAAGTTTTATCTCCTCCGCTTTTGACATTTAGTTCTCAAAATGCTATAGTAGGTGAAGAGATTAACATGGTGAAAGACAACCAAAGACCAAAGCTAATGTCTCTGGCTCTCCTCAGAAAGCAAACTTATTACCAGGAGGCAAAGTCTGGTATTATTCTCCCTCAACTTAGATCATATTTATATATATTTTCTATACAGATCATTGCAGAAACCTTACATAATAGCGGTATCATCCTCCTGATTGGTGGGAAATGTGAGTTTGAATCCTTGAGCAAAATGATATGGTAAGTGGATCTGTACACAGTTCTCCCTCTGCCCTTCATAAGCTGAATGAAGCGCTTAAGTGGGACCAGAGAAGGGCCATAAAGATGATCAGGGGACTACAGCACCTCCCATATGATTATAAAGAGATGGGCTTGTTTTTATCCTAGAGAAAAGGCTCCAGGGAGACCTTGTAGCAGCCTTCCAGTACTTAAAGAGGGCCTACAGGAAAGCTGTGGAGGGCTCTTTATCAGGGAGTGCAGGGATAGGATAAGGGTGAAGAGTTTTAAGCTGAAAGAGAAGAGATTTAGATTAGATATTAAGACTAAATTTTTTAGTGTGAAAGTGGTGAGGCACTGGAAGAGGTTGCCCAGAGAAGCTGTGGAAGCCCCATCCCTGGAGGCATTCAAGGCCAGGCTGGATGGGTCCTTGGCCAGCCTGGTTTAGTGGAAGGTGTCCCTGCCCATGGCAGAGGGCTTGGAATCTTTAGTGTCCTTTCTGGCTCAAACCTTTCTATGATTCTACTGTTCAACAAATGTGATTATTTTCACTGAAACATCTATGGAATGGGAAATTACTCAAAATAGAGAGAGGGGGAAAAAAAGAAAGATTACCTAGTCTACATTTCTAATATTTATAAGAATCTTTTGATCATGAATAGGAACAAAGCAGTCAAGTGCCAGGAGACATTATTGAAATGGGTAGTGCAGGAAACTGAGCTCTTGGACAAGTATACCTCTTGGGCATCACCATACTCCAAGCAGGGTTAAGTCAGAAAAGTTGTTTGTATAATTCATGCTCTGCTTCAGTGAATACAGTGCCTTATTTCAAACATGACTTACTTTCAAGTCTTCATTTTTTATCAATTTTCAGTCTTTGCACAATTTTCAGTTTTAGCAACATTGTTCTTCTATTTACCTCTAGATTGCTGATGAGAATATTAGAAACTTACTGGGTTCATACTGATCCCTGCCTAAATTCCCTAAAACCTCCTATGTTAGTTGTGGCCTATTGTTTAGTCAACCTTCGATTTATTTGATGGGTGATCTAAGAATATCACACAATAAAATTTTTTGAAAACAACCTCCTCTCCAGAATAGACCATGTTTCTCACTGTGGTAAGTTCAGATTCTGCCCTTTCTCCATGACAACTAGTACTGGGTGTCTAAGCTTGGGTGTTGGTAGTGTGGCTGCAGCATGGCCTCTGTTAGGAGACTTTGTGGCTGCCCTATGCCAGGGACAGCCAGTCCCAGTCAGTCCCATCTTGCTCCAGCAGCCCCACTACACTGATGGGGAAAAAAAGGCTAGGGGTGGCACAGGCAGAGGAGGAGGAAGCCAAGGAGGGAGCAGCAGCAGAAGGAGCCCCACATCAGAGGAGGTGGAGGGCAGGACATGCTGCAGTCACAGAGGAGAGACCACGCTGCAGCCCAGGGAGGGACCCAGGCTGCAGCAAGAGGATATTTCTTGCAGCAGTTGTGGCCTTGGAGAGCCCAGGTGGGAGCAGGTTGTCCCTGAAGGTCAGCAGACCAGTGCCCCTTGATTGGAGAGGGGTTGGGAGTGAATGGGGGAAGGGAATAGTATTTTTTGATCTTTGTCTTTATCCTTACTACCCAAATATATTTTAATAGGCACATATTAAAACTATTTACTCTTGAATTAAGTCTGGTTTCTATATGATGGTACTCGGTAAATGATCTCCCTGTCTTTATGTTGACCCATAAGCTTTCTTATCCTATGTTCTCCCCCATCCTATTTAGGAAAGGGAATGAGAGATGGGCTGGAGGGATTCATAACACCTGGTCAAGTCTAACCGGCCAGTTTCCCATGCCATGGCACTCTGCTTCTGTGACCCTCCTATTCATCAAAACCAGGAGAGAAGCGAGTTCTCTACTTTCTTCACAAGAGCATGGAAACAAAAAGTGAGCTCCAGCTTAGAGGAAACCAAGGGGCAAGTTCTGGGACAAACAACTTCCCTCTGGAGCTCATTACCATCAGCAACTCAATTCTTGCTCAGCAAGCTGAGTTCCTGGGGACCTTGTGTGGTAGTCCGTGTCCTTCTTTCCTCCCACAAGCCTATCATGTTGGAGGGCAAACCTGGCAAGAGAGCTTCTGAACTCACCTGTACTCTACCATCCTGCTCTACTTGTGTCTTCTGAGCACAGAAGGGCAGAAGAGAATCAAGCTAGTGAAAGACATATCTGGGAGGTGTTTCTCCCTGTCTTTACACTGGGACCACTGAGACCAGAGCAACCACACACAGACAGCATGTCTCAGCTATGGAAACACAACCATGGTGAGTGGGTTATTCCTGCTGGGCAGTTGCCATGCCCGTTGGGTGCAGGAATGGTCACATTTTTTGATAGACCCCTGATGGGATCATGCACAGCAAGGTGGGTACAGGTTGGTACAACTGACAAATAGAATAGTTCATCTCCTGATTTAGTATTATATGAATAAATGTTGAATTTCTTGTGTTCTGCATCTCTTTCAGAAACTTGTGAAAACATAATAACCACCAGTTTGCCCTGTAACTTAATAAAATATCTCACAGGAAGAAACCCAAATTTATTTAAAACACAACTTATTTCAGTCTCTCAAAAGCTCAGAGATGCTTTTAAACAGTCTGCATAGTATTCAGGCACAAATACGCCTGTATCTAGGGAGTCTGTCTAGGATTGCTTGTAGTGATGTAGAGAACAAGTAAATCAGTTTTTGAGAACCTCCCCACACTCTCTGGGTTCTCCTTGGGCATATGCTGGTGGTTTTGTATGTATTTCATCCTGCCATTAGGGATCTGACAGTAATTAATCTCTTTCTGCTGTCCCACTTCTGTGAATCATCAATATTCAGCTACTACCTCTGTTTCAGGGCTTGCTGTCAGGAGAAATTGCATGTATTGGTGTGCTAGGACCTCAACGATCTGCTTCTTCTGTAGGTGTCATAAGCATATGCCATTTTGCAGCCATTCTTCTTCTGGTGTTTTGCACCTGTGCATTCTCATTGACTCTACATTAAAATCAGTATAAACATTTTTTACTATAGTATATTACAGCCCTAGATGATTCCTGGGATTTCATTTTCCAATACATTGTAGGCATGTTGGTTATTACTGGCAAAAACATGATCTCTATCCTTATGATTCTTAATTTTACATCACAGTCTCCCAGGTTGTTGGTATTGCCCCTAGTACTTCAGCAATTTATTATTACAGTAAGGTTTCCTCCTTCCTGGCTCTGGATTGCAAAGGAATATTACAGTTTACTTCCTTCTGCAAAATGATTTTTTTCTATAAATCCTAATCTGATCTAATCTTCATATTCACTCTATTTTATTAGATTCTAGTGATTGTTAGAATGTGCCTTGCTGCTTTCCTATCCTCTTTTATTCATTTTATATTATCCCTATTTATCCAAGACAAACCAAAAAAGTTTGAGAGGAAAGGGAAGAATCACTTGTTGATGGCAAGACAGATAAAAAAAATCTTTTGAGTAATAGGAGAAAAGTATTTCCTTTGCTTTTAAATAATATTCTAAATGCACTTCCTGCAAGTGTTTGTAATAGTCTTTCACTGACTGACTGCATACTTATCAAGGGCTACCTCACAGCCCAGTCAGAGCTTTATTTGTTGTATTAGAGATTTCAACTGACATCCAATGGAGATCTTTATCCAAATTCTCTGTGCAGCTTACATAGCTGGGAGTGGCAACTGACCCTGTCGTGAGAGTAACAGCACAGTGCTCAACGCAAATAATTAATATGAACTCATTCCCAGAAATCCCAGTTATGAGAATGTCGGGGTGCTCAAAGAGCTATGCAAGACTGAGGCAGACATTTTCAATAAATTCATATTAATTAGAAGAAACATGGCTCACAATATAGTTTCTGATTCACAGAAATTTACTTCGTTCCTGTGGTCTTTTCAGAAATTCCTTAGAGTCTTTTCCTTATTGTTCCCATGAATGTGTGTCTGTGAAGTTGGAATGTTCTGGTTTTGCATATTCCTGGCAGTGTTGTATCTTGCAGCACTGTTCAGTGCCCAAAGTCTGCATGGTCATCTTGTTGGGCTGGCTGGATGTGAGACCTCTCTGTTCGGCTCTCACATTGACCTCTTCTATTGCACATGGTACAGGTGACACATGGTACTGGTGGCCTCACTGGACATGTCCATAGCCGTTGGGCACATTCGGTTGTTTTCATGTGCCTGACTTACCTAATGAACTTCTGCCATCCCAAACATGCTGGGCACTTATCCAACAGCCTTATGAAGTCAGGGTCTCAAAAATTGCCTTTTTCTGTTATTAGTTTAGATTTCCATTTAATGTTTATTCCCTAATTGGGGGAATAAAGAATGTTACACAATGTTTTAGGTACACAAACTTATATGTACATTCATACATGCATATTCACACAGTGTATATATACATATGTAAATGTATGCATGTAAAGTGAATTATGTATAAATATTCATGCATATTTATACTTTCTCTATATATTTACATATAGAAGGAGAAATTGATATTTCTATTAAAAATATTATATATTTATATATAATAACACTCTCTGGTCCAAAACAAGTGGGCAGCCAATCAGGGGTGCTCTTAGGTCACATGGATGCCTGTCATATATTGTCTTGGATTAAAGATGCCCTTATATGAGTGATACTGAAAAAAAAAAAGGAGGAAATATGGAAAGGACTGTTGCAAATGTGAGCAGAGGCCTTACAAGTAAAACACAGGATGATGCCAGAGTCCTCAAAGTTAGGAATACAAATCACTGAAGTTCAATAAGAGGACACTAAAAAAGTACAACGATGACAGGTAGGTAGCAACAGTTTAGGGTTTTCATGAATTTTTACAGAATTGGGTAACAACTGGTTACAAATACACACGACTGACAGCACAGGCAAGGACATCTGTAGATTGCGTACAATCATTGAGTCATAGAATGTCCTGAGTTGGATGGGATACACTAGGATCATTGAGACCAATTCCTGTCCCTGCATAGAACAATCCCCAAATCCATGTCATGTGTCTAAGGACACTGTCCAGATTCTTCTGGAGTATTGTCAGACTTGGTGCCATTTGCACCTTGAATACTGTGTTCAGTTCTGGGCCCCTCACCCCAAGAAGGATGTTGAGACTCTGGAGCAAGTCCAGAGGAGAGCAAGAAAGTCAGTGAAGAGGCTGGAGAACAAGTCTTATAAGGAGTGGCTGAGGGACCTGGGGTTGTTTAGCCTGGAGAAGAGGAAGCTGAGGGGAGACCTTATTGCTCTCTACAACTACCTGAAAGGAGGTTGTGGAGAGGAGGGAGCTGACCTCTTCTCCCAAGTGACAGGGGAAAGGACAAGGGGCAATAGCTTCAAGCTGCACCAGGGGAGGTTCTTCCAGTTCCAACCCCTCTGCTGTAGACAGGGACACTTTCCACTGGACCAGGTTGCTCAAAGCTTCATCCAACCTGACTTTGAACACCTCCAGGGAGGGGGCATCCATTGACTTCTCTGGGCAAGTGCCAGTGCCTCACCACGCTCACAGTAAACAAATTCTTCTTGATATCTCATCTAAATCTCCCCTCTTTCATCTTAAAAATGAAAGTGTTTATGAACACTTCTTTCTAAACACATGTTCAATATACCTCAAGAAACGTTGGGCATGAGCTGGAAATTTTCTGCAGGATTTCATGTCTTTCTTTTGCCTGGGTGAAAACAGGTTTTTAGCAGGGTTGGTGGAAGAAAATACAGGCATGAAGCCAACAATAAAGGATGACCAGGGAATTTTTTAGGGAGTGTAAGACCTCCAGTTATAATTGGAATTCTAAATTGTGCATTGTTATGTATAACTATAGTTTGGCACTACTTTTAATTCTATTAATTTGGCCCATCAAGGAAAGCAGATTAAAATATGCATGCGCCTACTTATTTTCACCTGGCATTTCTGTATCCATCAAGCGGTTTCAAGTAGCCTGAGAGTCATTTCATTTTATGACCATTTATCACCTTTAAGTTAGGTCAAGTCAAATGCCGAGAATTAATGTAATTATTTAACAAAACCAAAGTCTGACTGTTTTGTTTATTTGTTTGTCTCCTCTCTAGGCACTTGAATTCTCCAGGCTCTGTACTCCTCTTGTGTATGGCATTTTGAAAGGCAATGACAGATTGTAAATTCAACCCAAGGTTGCTGAACCATTCAGTAGAGTCAAGGGAGTCCTGATGAATTTCTTTCATGAATCCTGCATAAGCGTCTATTATTCAGTCGTTAACAATGTGAGTGATACTCTGAAGTTTGTTGCAGTTGTGGTATGATCAATCATCTTACCTCTGTGTATACAGAAAACCTCAGCACCTCCTGTGAGCTACTTAGATGCATTTGTGCACAATCTACTAACCTTGAGGTTAGACAAATCCTGGCCATATGTTTATGATGCTGACAATCAGCTTCAGCAGTTCTAATATGTGAACATAGGTGAACAAGACTGCTTGAGATGCTGCAGGGTATCTGAGACAGCCAGGCATGGTGGCTGATGGAGCTTAGGCTCAGTCACATGGCAACTAGAGATTCTTTCATATTATTATGAAGTGGTATGTCTTTATCATCCTTGACTGTCTGGCATTTCCTTAAAGAAGTGCATTTAGAGTACCAGAAACTGGAATAGAAAAACTTCAGGTACTACACAGGGACTGAAGAATATGGCTTTGTACAATTTTTTTCTTAATTTGAGTCCTGCATTTCTGGTGGAAAGGTATGCTCCTCTCTCAATTCCCAATGGGATTATACAAAGTTACTTCGCACAGAAGCCTCTAGCCCCTGAATTTAACACATACTGTGTAAACTAAAATGTGCCAGGATACATTTGCCAAAACAGAATATAACTTTTACAGGGCAAAGCTGCAGTCAAGTCCTCATGAACCAGGCTGGATTGTCAGAAGGTAGCACTCCAGCCTGTTTCAGCTGAATTTATAGGTGTACAAGGATCCAGTTTGGAATGTAATTGCTCTGCCTTCATCCCATTTCTGATTGTTAGCAAAACTGAGGCAAGAAAATCAACAGTCTTGGGCAGATGACAACATTCTTTACTGGACTCCTTCACTACTGGTATTTACCTGGAGACAAAGGTGGAAAAGGTTGATTTGTTAACCTGCAGTGGCATAGAGTTTAAATGCCACCTAAGGAAGAATAACACTGCAAATATCTGTAATGTGTAAACAATTAAGGCAGGGAAGAAACAAGTTGTTGCACTATAAGCAATCAGGAGTAAAGCAGAAGACAATATATACTCTGTATCAGCATATATTCATGGGAAATACTGGACTTCATATAAAGGGAAAATTTAATGATTGGACAGATTATGGTGTGGAAAACAGCTTTGGAACCTGTGAGAGTAATTTATAGATATATATGTCTCAAGGGAGCTTTTATGATTATCTGATCTGATTTTCTTCAGTGTTTACTGAAGGCTGGTTAATGTTTAGGTAAGAATGGTTGCTTAAAAGTATTTATTCCTTCCCTAGAGCTTTTCCTTATTTACAATTAACTTTGGGTTTAGGATCAAAGTATGGCTGCAGTATTTTCCTGTTTCCAGTCACTGGGAATGTCACCCGACTGCCATGAGATTTCAAATATCAGTCTGCTGCCTCATCCGACACAAAAGGTTCACAAGAGAGGTATTAGGAAATATGTGCCTTGGACTGATGTCCTGTTGCTGCTGTTGATGTGGTAAGAAAGCAGAGAACAGTTCCAGTTATGGAGTTAAAGATGTGGGGATGTCACCTAGGAATGCAAACTAAAGAAAAGTGCTGGGAGAAACACTTCATTATTAACCATGCACAACAGGCCAGTGGGAGAGATTATTCGGTTGTTTTTTTTCTTTATTTTTCCCTTTTTTTCCATATTTCTTTTGTATGTTTATTATTTGCTAGGAGGCAGAATGACTTTCAAATCATTTGTGCAATCTGAAAGCTTCCCAGAGAGATGAAATACCTCCTACATGGAGTTTTCCATGTACACACCTTCAGAACATCAATCTCCCTTCACCTGAAACCATAGTGGAGTTCTTTTAACTGGATGTCTTTATCAAATCTCTGCTGACAGCCTGTCAAAGCATTCCTGGGCAATGACTCACTTGCAAATAGCTTTCCTACCTTTCTCTTTTCCCCTCACTCTTTCTTTTGCTCTCTTTCTCTCTCTGTCTCTTTATATTGCATGATACTAATAGGTCTTGAAGAAGAGGAGTTTGAAAAGTAGTACATTTCATGTAAATCAAGGGTAGGATGCTGCCAGGGCTCAAATATCCTGCAGAGAAAGGTACATCCAAGCTGGTTTTTGCATAGTTGTGAGTGTGACTGTCATAGTTCATCAAATCAAAGACCTATCCTGACTGCTGCTGTATTTGTGATAATGACTGTTTATCTCACTGACCATTTCCACTGCCATTCCTAGGAGGAAAGTTTCTTTCCAGTCCTGAGTATATCTTTTTAAGCCATTTAGCTTTTGTGGTACAAGTAGACTGATATTGCCCTCTCACTAACTCAGCCGGCTGCTGGAGCTGGTATGTCCAAACACCATCCACCTGCAAACTGCAAGGTTGGGGTTACAAGAGATGGGGAATGGTAGCAAGTTCCTGCCAAACGAAGGAAACCTGCTCCCCTTAACCTGATCCCCCTGGTAACAAATACCATGTGCTGTAGGTGGAATCCAATCCTGAGAATGATGGCTCTCACAGCCTAGAATCTTTCCCTAGGCTGCACCATCCTCAAAAAAAGATAAAAAATCCTCCATTAAGAAGAAGAGGAGGGTGATTGTTGTAGGGGCCTCCCTCCTAAAAGGAACGGAGGGACCCATTTGCAGACCAGACCCGCTCCATGGAGAGGTCTGCTGCTTACCAGGGGCATCAGGGAAGGAGGTAGCTAGAAAACTTCCTTCCCTGGTCCACAAGACAGACCACTATCCTCTGATTGTAGTCCAAACTGGTAATGATAATTTAGTAAACAGGAAGACCAAAACCATCAAGAAGGACTTCAGGGCCATTGGGAAAATGATGGAGGGTTCTGAGGCTCGGATAGTATTCTGCTCCATCCCAAGGCTAAACAGAGAGGAGCAGGAAGTCAGGAAAAAGAATTTGATTAATGCCTGGCTCCAAGCCTGGTGTGAGGAAAGGGGCTTTGGTTTCTTTGATCATGGGGTGGCTCATGCACCCCCAGGCATTGTTACTAAGGATTGGACACTTGTGTCTCCTAGAAGGGATAAAGCCCTTGCTAAAAACCTAGCTAAGCTCATAAACTGAGCTTTAAACTAGATTGAAGGGTGAGGGGGTTGAGACCAGGCTAGACAGGAGTGAGCCTGGATGTGGGACACTGGTGATTCAGAGTGAGTGTGCTGGTGAGGACCACCAGTACACCACCACACAGAAAGTGGGGGTGAACACACTTGGGGATAGTAAGGGAGGCACAGGCATTCTGGTGCTAGCTACTCCAGTTACCAGACAAATGGGAATGAACTCTGTTCCCTCTAAGAGGGCTGAAGGCTCGGCAGCTCAGCTGAAGTGCATTTACACCAATGCATGCAGCATGGGGAATAAGAAGGAAGAGCTGGAAGCTGTCGTAGGGCAAGGAACCTATGATGTCGTTGACATCACGGAAATGTGGTGGGATGACTCATGTAACTGGAGTGCAGCTATGGTTGCAGCTGGGGTTGTTTAGCCTGGAGAAGAGGAGACTGAGAGGAGAAGGTATTGCTCTCTACAACTACCTGAAAGAGGGTGTAGAGAGGAGGGTGCTGGCCTCTTCTCCCAAGTGACAGGGGACATGACAAGAGGAAATGGCCTCAAGCTCTGCCAGGGGAGATTTAGAATCATAGAATCATAGAATCATAGAATCATAGATCAACCAGGTTGGAAGAGACCCATCGGATCACCAAGTCCAACCATTCCTCTCAAACACTAAACCATGTCCCTTAGGATCTCATCCACCCGTGCCTTAAACACCTCCAGGGAAGGTGAATCAACCACTTCGCTGGGCAACCTGTTCCACTGCCCAATGACCCTTTGTGTGAAAATCTTCCTCCTGATGTCCAGCCTAAATCTCCCCTGGTGGAGCATTAGGAAAAAAAAAAAATTCACAGAAAGGGTCAATGGGCACCGGAACAGGCTGCTCAGGGAGGTGGTTGAGTCACCTTCCCTGGAGGTGTTTAAGGCATGAGTGGACGAGGTGCTAAGGGGCATGGTTTAGTGTTTGATAGGAATGGTTGGACCCGATGATCTTCCAACCTGATTATTCTATGATTCTATATTATGAATTTTTATCTTACATATGATATACCCAGTGTGGGGACTGAATTGTTACTACTAGCAAAGGCATTTGTTGCTGGCTGTTAATAATGCCCTGATATCATGAAAAGCTGACCATACTAAGGAAAAGTCTCGTGAACTATCATTGTATTGTAATGCTTTTGGATGCATATTCTGTATCATTGGAGAAGGGCTACTACCTCCTGCAAGGGGCATCCCCTCTGACTTCTTCTCTGTTCCTCCCTACCCTTTTGCTCACCACCTGGAATCACCTTGAAGGAGATGTTATACAAGGTATCTCAAAACTAAGGCAAATTATCTGACAACGCTCTGTTCTCTCAGGTCTTTTCTGCTACTAAGTGGTGTAAGATTTCACTAATCTTTTCCCTCTCACACATCTACACTCTGTAAATTGAGTTCAAATGATTTGGAGAAGCATAAACTGGTCTGGCACCACTCTCATGAATATCTTATCAGCCTAAAGACTGTTTGAACCCAATGCCTTTGCAGATGCAGTTACTTAGTTTCAGTGTTTCTGAATTTGTTATATTGAAGTTAATCAGAAAGAACAATGCAAGGAATCAAGTAATAACTAGTATCTGTTATCTCCATGCAGAGACAAGAATGCTTCCAGTGATGCAGCTCCCAGTAATTTCATCCTTCTTATGCACATAGACAGAACTGTGCTATACTTAACGTAATTAACTGAAGTGTCCAGAAATGAAGTAAAAATATATTAGCTTATCTGTCTAGTGGCTTTCTTGCTTTATAACTAGTTTTAATTGGCAAGGGTTAGCTTTAGTCTTAGGAGGTGAGTTTTTCTCTGTAGCCTGCAGAGGAGGAAAAGGCAATTCAGACTAAGAGGCTGACAGAGGTACTGATAAATCACCCTGAAGCTCATTAGAAAGAAAGAGGGGATGAAAGTTGATAAGCATAGAAGGAACTAATTGTTTGTCTCTACAAGTGCTTCCTTGTAAAATCATCATGCATCTTATAAGAATTTAAGCTTTTACAGGACTAGAGTGTTTCTGTTCTGCTCTGTACTAAACACCCATGACAGGTTTGTCTTCCAGAAAATGATGAGGCAACAGAAGGGACATTAAAAGGCTTCAGGACCACAGAAACCCACACACCTTCCGTGTTCAGGTCATATGTTCAAGCCATATTTAGTTGCATTCTGTGATCAAACAATTAACCACAGCATATGGATATATTCACAGGTGCTAGTTAGCAAGTATGATTTCACATTCTTGGTTTCTGGGGTGTAATTCTATTGTTTAAATATATATATCATTGCCCTTGGCAATACTGCATGGTAACCCAATAGGTCTCTGTCAGCTAATCCATCAAGATATAGACCTACTGCAGGGTCTGGGGCATATCCTGCCAGTACCTGAAGGAGACGATCAAGAAAGCTGGACAGGGACTTTTTCCAAAGTCAAATAGTGATAAGACTAGGGGGAGTGGTAAATTGGAGAGGGGCAAATTTAGGTTAGACATAAGGAGGAAATTCTTCACAATGAGGCTGGTGCAGCACTGAAAAAGGTTAGGCAGCAAAGTTGTGGATGCCTCATCCCTAGAAGTCTCAGGGTGAGGTTGGATGGGGCTTTGGGCAGCCTGATCTAGTGGGATGTGTCCTTGCACATGGCTGTGGGGAAAGGGTGTGGTGGAATTAGATGATCTTTAAGGTCCCTTCCAACACAAACCATTCTATGATTCTATGATATCTGCCTGATCCTTATGTGTACACTGGATACCTAAGACCTTTTCAGATGGTACTGAGGGGCAACATTTAGGTAATGAGACTATACTTGAAGCATGTACCACATTCTGAACTCTGAGCTGTCCTGACTCTTTCAGTCAGTGAAGACCTTGTCCATGCAGTCAGTGGGGTTTACAGAGAATTCACCTGACCAAACAAAGGGAGTTAATTCAGAATATGGCAGAGTGAGAAAACTCTACTGACTCTAATAGGAGACTGCAAGGAGTTTCTGAGACAGAACCCGTACACTGTACGCTCACATATTGTGACCTCTGAGTTCATCTTTGTGTTTAGTGAGAGTGTTCCTAAAAACCCTACACAACCCTTACTTGTAAAGGCACTTTCCAGTTGCAGCTTCAGTCTGGAAACAGCTCATCTTTCAATCAGAAACAGCCATTGGTTTGTTGGACTTCTTTTCAGCAGGGAAAGCAGATTGAAAAGAAATGGTTAATTTTAGACATGACTGAGACCAAACCTGGAGGCCCAAATAATGCTAAATACTTGGTGAGAGTTTCTTTTGAGCAAATATAGTTGCAAATGAAAGAGATGAGCTAATGGTGAAAACATTAAAATGAGGCTTGATTTCACTATATACTCATTCAGTTACAGATGAAGTTAAATGGGAATGACATACTGGCAATATGATCTATTTTTGTTTTACAAATGGTGTGAGGAAGGATTTTTTTAATCTGAATTTTTAACTAAAAAACAAAGAATGAAGAATTCTGCCTGAAGAGGCATGAGAATGATGTCTTCAGGTAGGCAGACTGTAAATAGTATGGTAAATGGCTTATAGTGTTTAGAGGGGCATGCTTGATTTAATAAGGAGCTAATTCTTCAGAGAGTTTTACAGGCTCAAGAGCAGATAATTTGTTTCTATGGTGCACCACATTCTTTGTAGGATTCATTCCACATGACTGTGCACATCACTGAAGAGGTTTCAAGTGTGTTTGACTTAATCTGTCACAACAGAGATAAGAGAGGGTGGCACTTGCAGGTTGCATGGACATCACGGGCAACAAAGATTGGCTTCCTTCAGCTGCAATCCTCTCTTCCCTGCCTACATGTCTCTCTGTCTTATTCCTCTGAGGGATGCAGATGCACTAAAGACATTTCCTATAAGGAAATCCTTTTCTTTTTTCCTATAAGGAAATCCTTTTCTTTTTTCCTTTTTCCTGACAGCATTTTGGCAAGGCAAATTATTTGAATTGATCAGGCTTCACTGAAGATGAAAGAAGTAAAAGAGGGGCCTTAATAATGTTAAAAACTTCTCTTAAGATATTTCAGAGAAAAAAAAAATGTGTTACTCTCTAGATGAAAAGCCAGTATGTGAGTCATTGGGTGTTGTACGCCTTTCTTTCACAGGTCTCTTCTCATCTGGGTTCGTGAGTTAGCAGGTAATACATTTCTCTCATGAAGAGAATGATTTTATAGTTCATAGAATCAGAGAACAGAATGTTCTGAGTTGGAAGGGACCCACAAGGACCATGGAGTCCTACTCCTGTTCCTGCATAGGACAACCCCAACACTCACACCATGTGTGTAGTGGCATTGTCCAAATGCTTATTGAATATTGTCATGCTTGGTGCCATGACAGCTTCCACGTGGAGCCTGTTCAAGTGCTCTACCACCCACTGAGAGAAGAACCTTTTCCTAGTATCCAACCTAAACCTACCATATTACATCTTTCTGCCATTCCTATCACAGATCACAAGAGAGAAGAGATCAGCACCTGTTCCTCCTCCTCCCCTTGTGAGGAAGCAGTAACCTTTCAGGCTGAAGAGACCAAGTGACTTCATCTACTCCTCATACGCCTTTCCCTCTAAACCCTTCAGCAACTTTGTAACTCCACTCTGGACACTCTCCAGCAGCTTTGTATGCTTTATGCCTAGAACACTATTGTATTTTGAGCATGTTTAGGTTAACCTGACTGCAGAGAAAGGGTATAAAACTGTGCTGGACATAACTGTAAGTTTCTATGGCTAGGAACGTGTTTTTTTCTTTCCTAAGTAGTTAAAGATTTGTTTAAGTCTTGAAGCCTGAGGGCTTCTATTCCAACAAAACTTCTTGCTTTGCTTGTTCATCTTAAAACTTTGGCTGTTTTACTTATCCATAAAAAAATCATTTCACTAGGGGTTGCATCTGGCTAGCTCTTACTTTAGTGGTGCCTTGTGACAGTCTGTTCCACTGTGGTAAATGGTTCTTGAGAGAGCTTTTATTCCTTATCACTTGTTTTTATTTTGCCTTTGCTTATACCAGATTTCCTTTTACTTTCTTAATTTTATTATGAGCAAATGTGAACAAAAGTCCCTGTCACCTACACATCCTGTAGTGAAAGCCGGTTGGTTTTGACTAGGAATATTTCTATGCTGGAATGTGGAGGAATGGACAACTCAGCAGCTTCTACAGCCGAACCTGATCACTCTTTTAAACTGAACTATAGTATTTATTCTGCTGCTTTAAAATAGTCTTGCTTCCTGCTAATCATATTTGGGATATGCTGGGATTTAAGTTCAATAATTTTGTTTTCTGCAGAGCTACTCGACCATCTGCCGTATTTGTACTGCGCATTTGCTGGCCTAGTGGGAGGAACTTTGGGAAGTTTATTCCACACTGCACATTTCCTGCCCTGAATGAGCAACTTTTAAGCCAGGTGTTAATATGTTTACAGGTACCTGCAGTTTCTTCTCCTAGTCAGTCTGCACATCAAAGCGAGGAGCTGTGCTGTTTTAAACTACTAACAGATCTTTAACTCATATGGGATATATATATATATTTTAACTACAGCAATATATCTATGGGTGTTTCTGAAATTCCTAGGATGCAATTCCATATTTTAAGCCCTGGGGTACATGAAGGCCATGGCACCCAAAGTAACTTGATGTCACTTGATCCAAAACTCCTGGAATCATTAAGTTCTGTAGTTGTAAGAGATTCATTTTTTGATATCAAAGCCCATAAATAAAAAATTTTGTGATTGTGTTTCCACTGTGTGCTTGTGTAGCTGCCTGTTCACGCAGGTAACTTCTGTGTCTGATAGATGGGTTCACCGCAGCTGACTGAATAGCAGAGCTCTTAAAGATATGAATCTCCTGTAATTTTTATTAAAGTATGTAGAAGGGTAAAGAGGTTATACAGCTGTCACTGAGAAGACAGACAGATTCAATGATTGTTCCTCCTAAAGTGGAGTCTGTGAGGGTAGACCAGCCTTCACAACACATAATAAATTTGCGTATGCTGTGCTTTGCCCATGCCTCTGCTTACACAACACACTGTGAAACTTCCCGTTTAGAGAACTGCTGACAAGCAGTGAAGACTCTAAAGATGTAAAACCTTCAGACAGGAGATGGTAAAGAAGAACCACCCTCTCACCCCCAAATATTTACCGTTCATTTTAACTCTCATGATATTTAACCAAGCTTATGATTTTGTGAGAAGGGAGAAAACTGATGAATTAATGTTGGATTCTGGAAATCTCTGATATTTAACATAGGAATACAATGCTGCATTGGCGTAGTTGATGGCTAAGGAAATCTAAAAATAAGTTGCGTTGAGAAGAAGAGGGAGTAGGATAAACATGGAATCCATTTCACATGTAAGGTCACATCATTTGATTTCTGAAGGCAGAAAAAATATGCAATACTCCAGGAGGGGCTCTTCCAATTCATCTGACAATCAATCCTGTGTAAGGACAAGATATTACTGCTTACTGTGAAACATAAAGCCTCTTGCTAGATGTGCACAGTTATACAGTCTTATCTTTCTTTTGATGGCTCTTTTCTGCCTTACATTGCAACAACCACATCATGGATCAGACAGGGTTTACATGCACAAGATGCTTTCCCTGGTGGGTACTCTTAGAAAGAAGAAAGATGGATGAACAAGTTCCACTGAGCTGGATAAAGCAGAGGAGAAAGAAGGTGATGCTAATTAGCAATGGGAGCAGGTGGGGAGGTGCATAAATATGTATGTGTGTATGGCAAAATAGTAATTATCACAGCTTCCCCACCATCACCCTCAGTCCAATTGATATGAATGGGGGCAAGGAACATTACTTTTGTTTCAAGTGTATATATATAGTTTTCTAAATTCACTTCCTGGTCCTAGAAAAAGGCTCTCTTACATGCTAGAAAATCAACAAATATTCAGCATTGACTGACATAACAATGTTTGGCTTGGATTTTTTAGATTTTTTTCTTTCCCAAAAGCAAGATTAGGGATTTATTAAATTCTGCTCACACCTCTAATTAAGCAACCACACTGTTTGATCTTGTTAGAAAAGGGCATTCACATAAGTAGCTAAGTTAGGCGAAGTCCAGTTCAGACTAACTTTGTAGCTCAGTTTTGTTTACTTCAATGCTCCCCAAGAGAAACTTCCATGCCAAGAGTTCTTCTCTGGGTATGACAGATGCTAGCTCATGCTGGGCTTTATATCCCTAGGATTTTGGTCTATAAACTTGTGTTTTCAGTGGAAGCAAAACATTTGTTGAGAATGCTACAGGGATTAGATTTTGGCTATTCTTCCACATCTACCCTTTGAGCTAGGGAAATATTTGTGAGGATAGCTTCAGTGAAGATTGTGGAGCATTCAGATGGTGCAGTGAAGGGAAATACACAAATAAACTGTATAGAGAAATGAACAAATTGCAATTAACAGCTGAGCCAATGAATCACCATTGTTAGAATACATTTGATTTTCTGTGTGCACAGCAATTAAAGGAAATAGCTTGCAGGTGAATATAGAGGGGATGGTTTCAGGTCTCTGCACAACAATGATGATTGATATGATGAAGATCTAATGAGAACAAAATTGAGATTCAGAGTTACAGATGCCATTCCTTTCCATCACTATCTGGGACATTATTTTCTTCAAGTATCTGTATTATCTTTTTTCTGTGGTGCTTTAGAACAGAACCAGCTGTCAGTAGGACTACATGTATAAAATGGCTGGGGAGTGTTTCAGGGGATTATGCCATCTAATTTTAGCTGCCTAAAAGCTAAGAGCCTTGTCTAAGTCAGCTGTCTAATGTCCCTGTAGGTTTGGTGGAAACAAAGACATTTCAAGAAGTCAAATAATTTCATCTCCTCTCAGCACCCAACTCAAAGTATTAAGTCCTGAAAACCCTACAGAATTTCTGCTTGACTTTGGGGATTTAAAATTCTCAAGCCATCTCATTTTTGACCAATGCTGTGTCTTGTATGTTACATTTCTGCTACTGGGCACATGGATAACTTCTACCGCACATCTAATCTAGTTCATTAGGAGTTAAAAAACAGGGATTTTTCAGCCATCTTATCTGTGGTCATTTATCTCAGAACATGCCTAAGTAAGGCTGAGGTGACCAAACAGTTTTAATACTTCTTTTTTGACTCAGGGCAATGTATTTCCATTAGATGTTGAAGACACATTCAAACCCTTTTTTGCTGTCCTTTAAGCCATGCTTCCCACCTTTTGTCACATGGCAGGACTCCACAACTGAGACAAAACATTTGCAAGTGCCTCAGAGGCATTTTTTTCCTTACTATATTTAAGAAGCAAGAAGACCAATTTGGCATAAGCAACCTTACAGCAGAAGGCAAATGAATGCAAGTGCCGAAACCTATTTGTGAAGAATGTCAGGTTTGCTGTAATGGCTTGTGTCTGAAGCTATGCTGAGACTTGTAACTCATCCTCTGCACTACAAGAGGAGTTCCTCTGACCTGATGCTAAAAGGTTCCTGCAGAGTTAAAAGATTGCAGCACTGAATTTGTCAACTCTCAGTGTTCAAAATGCAGGGGTATTTCTGTGAGAACTTCACATAACATGGATGAACTGAAAATGAACAGGCTTATATTATTATCCTGTTACTATTTCCAGAGATCCTATATCTTGTACCACTCTGATCAGTAGCAGACTAAGCAAAATAACAAACTTTCTTTGTGTTTACTACAAAGCTAACTTCTTCCCTGGTTGAGTACCTCTTCTTCACTCTTCTTTTTCAGGGAATGTCTCCTGTGTCCTGGTTTTGAAAAAGAATGTTCTCTCACATTTGTGAACAGCTGCTGCTGTGTAAAATCCTGTGGAGATGCTGAACTCAACAGCTGTTCTGTGGTAGCTGTCTTCACCTTCTTGCGGCTGCTGCTCTCTGCTTTTCCTTTAGTCTGTTGGACTCTGACAGGTTGCTCGAGAGCTCAGAGACAGGCTGCAGAAAAGCAGGATTTGGAGCATCCCTGTCTATTTCAATTACTGTCTGGAGCTTCATTTTGGCTCCTTCTGCCCAATGAGAGACTGTGGGTCTCAACCACACGGTGTGCGGTAACAACCACTATTTGAACGGCGTTTATCCCTGTACTAACTCTTGTAGCTTAGCTGGTGGGGAGCCATGTATTGGATCAGTCTGATAAGCTGCTGTTGTTTCTTTTTGTGAGATTGCAGACATCAGCTTCAGACATTTTTGATTTCTCATAGTGATGCCTCACGAAACATTCCTATATATGCAGCCTTTCCTGCCTCTCTCCTCATTTAATTTCCTCATCTAATTTCAGTGTGGAATTTTTGGTTCTTACTAGGGCTTTGCCTCCCTCTCCACCCTTTGAGAGTTTTGAAATATTTTTACAGCTTAAGTCATAGCAGTAGATGGTTCTTTACTTTCACTGCAATTGTTCCAGCATGGTCCCTTTCTGAAATTCTGGAACGGCCAATTTCTCACCTCTTGTCCTCCATCCTAACAACTTCGGATGAAAAACCAGTGGCAAGTCTGAAAACAGCTTAAGTCCTACCCATGTAGTAGAGCAGAGCTCACTGCAAAGCTCAGTGCAAACCCTGATGGAGGACTTCTGTCAGATTTTCATGTATGATCCAATACTAACCCCAGAATACATGAAGTCCAACCTTTTAATCATCACTACTTGTGAAACCAATGCAAAATGCTATTGTATTTTCTTTTTTCCCCCGCATTGTTCTCCCATAATACAGGGATGTCAATACATTTTGTTCCTATCTGCCTTTGCTTTCTGCCCTGCCTCTTCAGGCTGGGAACTTCTCACAGTAGGACTGTTCTTCCTAAGGAGCTAATCATGGGGCAGGCTTGTGGTAATCTTAGCTGCACTCTACTTACTTTAGGATGATTAATGGCCTGTGCACATGGGAGACAGAAAGATTCAATAACCTTTTGAGGGGTTTACAGCTTAAGGAAAAACTCAGGGCTCTAAGTTACTGTAACCTTTATTTCTTGGGGCAGGGTTTTAACTCCTCCTGGTCCTATTCAGTGGTCCTTCATTTCTGGTTCTGTCATACAGGGAATGACGTCACCTGAATCTTCTCCTCTGGGAGAAAATTTTTCTCTTTCTTTTCTGCTTTTTTTTCTTTTTCTGCTTCTTTTTGTGGACAGTAAGCATTGTAATCCAGGAACAAATAGTTGCAATATGGAGAAGTATAATTTAATTAGAATAAAGACCCTTCAGTGAAATAAGATGTTTAAAAGCCTCAGTGAAGCAAACCGTATGTAGAGCTTCATTCCCTGACAGGCTTATCAGTCCCTAGCAGTGGGAAAATTCACCTCCATCTGACTAGTCTTTCCCTTAAAAATAGCTTTGCAGCTCTGTATGGGACTTTTTAACTTCCATGCTCACAGCTATTCTTCGTGTACTCAGGAGGGGTGACCACCAGGAACAAAGCTTCTCATACATTTATTTAAATCCTTTTGCACTGTATGTTGTTTCCTTCCTGGTGCTATAGGGGCAATGGTAATATGTCAGTATTTTCAGCTTAAAAATCATTCAGAAATTTAGACATTAGAAAACTCCCAGGTCAAAACCCCACAGAGTTTTCTAGAATACACACACACTTTTCAAGAGGGGCAAAAGTAATCCCAAACTCATTTCTCTGAGAAAATTCTAGGATGGGATAGAGAGTGCTGCAAGTAAGGGGGAAAATGCATTTCAGAAAGAATCTCATCTCAGAGTTAACCGTATTACAGCCCTGTATGATGCTGTCAATATTTTTATCTGTCAATAAGTATCAACTTTTTTCACACTGCATTGTGTGGAGAGAGAAGTATTTGCTCCTCCGTCTGCTGTTTTTGGTAGCTGGAGATTGTAGTAATATTGTTACCTTAAAATAAATAGATTTACTCTAGATATGCTGATTTGCACCAAAGTAAAAGAGAGAGCAAGCTCCTAGTCTCCTGTGCAGGGTATAAAACATCTAAAAAATTACCTTTGCGGGTGAAAATAGGTGCTTAAGGATTTCATCCACAAGCCCAGGAAAAAACAAGGGGGTAAATGTTGAATGTGGCAAGCACCCTGCAGACCATCTCTAACACTAAGAGACCCTCTGAAGGAGGAACAAGCTGTCATGCAGTTATTTACTGTGCTATTTATGGAACAAACCACACAAATTTTCCTGCCATAGCAACTGGTGCGGCACTTGGCATTTGCAATGCGCACACAATTTCTATGAATCACCATTAAACTTATCATTGTTGTGACCAGTGGACTCTAGCAAGTGACTCATTAAGAGAACCGCTGGCAAATAATTAGCACACGTTCTTGTTTATATGCCTGTGTCTTCACGGAAATCTTGTTCTTGTTGTAGTTTGGTTTAACTCCAAGGGAATTTTGCTTTCAGTGTAAACCACTTGTTTCAATCAAGGTAATTACCAGAGCAGTACAGTTTTGTGTACAGTGTTTCCATTAAACCATCCCATTTATCGTGAGAGTAAATGAAACAGTTATAGTCACATTTAGAGCAGCTCTTGGCAGTGGCCCAGACCAATGTGGGGTTTTTTGTTGTTTTTTTTTTGTTGTTGTTGTTGATTTCAGCTTGAGCATTGATAATTGTATCTCTCAAAAAATCTCGTTACAAAGTGCTTCACATGCAGAGATTGCTGCCTCAAGTTCTTAGGAGGTTTTTCAAGGTTACAGGAATTTATGACTTGCTGTGGATTTCTTTTGAAAAGGAGCCCCTTTTGTTCTCTCCTGTGTCTTGGCATAGCTGACATATGTGGGAACTACCAGAGTAGTGTTTGTTTGTGTGCACAAATGCCCGTTTGGCAAATACTCTTTTTTTTTTTTTTTTTTTTTTTAACATTTTGTACCTGGATCCACCTGGATCCATTCAGAGCCTATTGCTTTGCAGCATTTGCTTAAGAACTGTTTAATGTATTTCTAACATTTGCTTGGAAGAACTGGAAAACTGTTTATACCTTCTGTGCAATGAAAAATCAAAGTCAGGAAGAGGATTAAACTGCTTAAACATAACTCCTTAGTGCTGTTTGGCTATTGCAAGGTATTCTCCAGCAAAGTATGACTTTTAGATTGTCCTGCGTTTTAATTGCCTGCTCAAAGTGGATGTCTTTACCTTCTTGCATAGGCAGTTGGGTCAGCTTTCAGTTCTCCACTGGCTATAAAGAGATTTAAGTTGGCAAGTGTAGGATTTGGTTACTTTCACAGGCTTCTAGTGCCATGTGGGTTTCCTTAATATCTCTTGCCCGGCCTGTGGATGCTCCAGGAGTGCTTGGATCTCCTGTGCATACTGTCAGATGTCTACCAGCATGATATACACATTTTGACTACTTTATTACATCTCAAATGACAGGAGAATTCTGCTTTTTAGGCAACTGAATTACAACCATACAGGTACCTTCATTTACATGCCTGCACAGTAACACTATTCTTACCTACCAAACTGCCTCAAAAGAAACCTCTGCTTGACCAGCCTAGTGTCCAGTCAAGCCATGCAAATGGGTGAAAGAGCTCTATTTTATGGTGAAAGACTTGGAGTATATAAAAATATAGTACATATTTTGGAGAATATAAAAATACTCTAGGTAAAAAATAGTTGTTGCCAATAAGAAAGCCTGTCAGTTCCAGTAAACCAGTAGTGCCTTAGGTCCTCCTAGTTCTTATAGCAGCCACTGGAATAAAGTGAAGGGTAGTGTAGATGACACTTGTCTGGACAAGTTTTTCTCCTTTTTTTTTTAGTAAAATTAATAAAAAAAATTAGTTAACTGGAACAATTGAGTGTATCATCCCTTTTCCCCCCTGCTATTCTTATTCCCTTTAATGCTCACTTAAGTCCTGGGAATAAATAAATAGGCATTCCAGTAAAAATCTGAAATATTTTAGCTTTTTTTTTAACCCTCCATTTATTACTGTTTCTGTGAATTACCATACTGCTAAACATTTCACAGGAATTGATGATTCTTTTTGGCCATCCTAAAACCGCATTTATTTAGAGATAATATTTTTGACCAGAAACATTCCTTTATTCTGATTATAGTACTAAAACTCAAGAAGAGTCAACTCATGAATGGTCAATAAATAGTAGTATCCATCACTCCCAGAAATCAAAGTTCATGTTCTATGAAATACAGACATATTACAGTAATGCAGGCAACAAGCTGAGACACAAAAATGGGTGTGGTATAATAATTATAATAGAAAAGGTTGGAAAAATATCTAAAAATATATACTTTCAGGAGATGATATCCTTTCAAAAGAGTATGCTGAAAAAAGGTCTGAATTTTAAGTCCCAGAATATGTCCAAACTGAACAATTCCATGCAGTAGAGATAAAAAACATAGTCCCCAATACAGGAAAATATCCCCCAGGAATCCAAAGCTAACATAATTGTCAGGGACCCAAGGTAGCTGATTGTTTCTCAGCTGCATCTTACTGTAAAGGATGCAAAAGTGTATTTGTAGAGGCATTTTTTTTTGAAAAAGTGATAAAATTTGTTATTTACTGCAGCTGCAAACTATCATGCTGTTACCTAGCAGTCAGAAACAGAAGAAATCAAGCTCCGATTATGGGTTTAGTTTCCAAATGGTCAGCAGATACTGTAATGACGCTGAATGAATCCCTGGGACAGATACATGAGAATTCAATGACCAAATATTATCTGTCACTCTTGATAGCAAGAGCCAAATCAAACTGGCAAACTCAGTATGAGAAAATTGGAATTCAGTTGTGGATTATTCTATCCACAAGTGAACGATTGTGGCGACCTTAAAAGCAGTAATTTCTTTTGGTTAACCTAACATTACTTCCAAGACAAGCATACTGACTCACAAATATTCTTCCTGCATACTCATAACTTGAAGGAAAGGTAATTCATTCTGGGGTCAGATATTCCAGTTACTTTACAGGCAGCTACGCTCTGTCTGAGAAAAATTATATTTTTTAAAAAAGAAGATGTTAGGGTTTAAATTCCACTTCTTATTCTGTTTTCTATACTTGCCATTTCTGTTGTATTTACTTTTTAAACCATAAGCAGAGTGAAAATCAAAACTTTTTTGGAACAGGAAAGCAGCAATATTTTTTTTCACGGTATTTATGCTCTGATTTAAGCTGGTGCCACAGTGTTGTGTTCAGTTGAATCTGCAATTCCATTCTAATGTTGCTTCTACAATTTACAGTGTTGGTATCTGAAGAGGTAAATGTTAGACACTTGCTCATCTGTGGGAGAATCTCATGGTGAAGCTTCTGCCTTTTTGTGGATGTTAAAAAATTTCAGATTTCCATCAAAGTCCATGAATGAAATACTATGAGCTCAACAGTTGGAAGATGCTGACGGAAAACTAAATTAATGTAAGAAAAATACATTGGTTTTGGAAAAGATGAATTATTTATTAGATCACCATCCTCATTAGTATTTTATTCTGTTATCTGAAGAAGCCGGTATCTTGATAGGCTTACATATGCACAACAAAATAATGAACACCTATACTGAAATTCACATCTACTAAAATTTAGTCCTTTAGAAATTAGCGGCTTAGTGTCAGTTCTGTGTCTGTGATCTTATTTTACTCAATAAAAAGAGATATGCATTTCCACAGACCGACCCATCTTATGCAGATTAAACAAAACAGGGAAGGAGTCATTCTGTGGATTAAATAATTACAGTTTAGGTTTCCACATATAGGTGATGGCAATAGGAATAAGTGTCTAAATTCTCCTTATATACATTGGGTATAATGTTAAAGCAACTAATGAAATAGAAAGGTCTATTCTACTAACGAGGAAATAGCAGTATGATTCAGTTCCCTAAATATAGATATCTAGTGCCATTCGGGTGCCCTAGGGAGATTCATGGGCTGGTAAATACAACACAACAGATTCACAGATCGAAAGAATCACTAGGTTGGAAAAGACCCCCAGGATCATCCAGTCCAACCATTCCTATCAACCACTAAACCATGCCCTTCGGCACCTTGTCCACTCATCTTTTAAACACCTCCAGGAATGGTGACTCAACCACCTTCCCTGGCAGCCCAATGACCCTTTCTGTAAAAAACTGTTGGATATCCAGCCTGCTAATCCCCCTCCTCACCTCACCTAGAACTGAAAATTCTACTATCTCATGATCACTTTGTCCCAGGCGTCCTCCAACCATCACATCCCCCACAAAGCCGTCTCTATTCACAAACAGCAGGGCCAGGAGGGCACCTTCCCTTGTTGGTTCATTCACCAGTTGTTTGAGGAAGTTGTCTTCCATACACTCCAAGAACTTCCTAAACTGCTTCCTCTCCACTGTATTGTACTTCCAGCAGACAGCTGGAAGACTGAAGTCTCCCACAAGAACAAGAGCCAGCAATCTTGAGATAGAAGAGCTCATCAGTTTCTTCTTCTTGGCTGGGTGGTCTGTAACAGACTCTCCTCACAATATCTGCCTTCTTGTGGGCTCCTCTGATTTTAATCCACAGGCATTCAATCCCGTCATCACTATAATCAAGTTCGGGGGTATCAAAGCACTCTCTAACACAGAGGGCTACCCCACCACCTCTCATACTCTTCCTGTCCAGCCTGAAGAGTTTATACCCCACCATAACTGCACTCCAGTTATATGAGCCATCCCACCATGTTTCTGTGATGACAACTACATTGTAGTCTCCTTGCCCTACAATAGAATCATAGAATCATAGAACAACCAGGTTGGAAGAGACCCACCAGATCATTGAGCCCAACCGTTCCTATCAAACACTAACCCATGCCCCTCAGCACCTTGTCCACCTGTGCCTTAAACACCTCCAGGGAAGGTGAGTCCTTTGCCCAATGACCCTTTCTGTGAAAAATTTTTTCCTAATGTCCAGCCTAAATCTCCCCTGGCTGAGCTTGAGGAACAGCTCTCAGTGATTTCCAAAGTAAAGCAAAGGCTTATTTACAGGCAGGCTGAGAAAGCCCTAGGTAGCATAGTTAATGATTTAACTGCTTTAATTGTCTCATTGGTCCCATCAGGATAATGATATCTTCCCTTAGAAGAATGTTGTGAGTAGGAAGCCCAGACACTAAGAAGTGAGTAATCAGAAGCAGGCGGGATGTCCAGAGAAACCTTTATTTGCCTCTTCCTTCACTGATTCTCAGGAGAAAATAGCTCTGCTAAGGAAATCTCCACATTTTTCAGCATTTTATTTGGAGATGCGCTCTCCCACCCATATAAATTCAGGTACCTCTTTGGGGGTAAACACTTCATGGGTGGTAACCTTACAGGTCACAAAAGTGAACCTCAACTAGATAAATGCATCATCACTAGGAAGGAAAAATACACATGTTGAAGGAGGGAAAGATGGATACACTTTGGAGCTGACAGTAGGAGTGAGAATGGCTGGAAGGTTACAGAGCAACTGTAAATGCCTCTCTAGCTACAGAGCAGTTTAGTTTTACAAACACGTAGTCTTCTTCTATTATTATCCAGCATAGAGTACGTGTAGAGTAAATGTTCACTAAAGATTTGGCAGCCTGGCCTGCCACAAGAAATATGACAGGGTCACTGGTTGCTTTGTTTAGCTTAATTAATTGGATTTTCTACACTCAGGGTGCTCCATTCTGAGGTGTTAGGAATAGGCAACTGTAAAGGGAGCAGGCTAACAATTTAAAAATAAAGAGAGCATTACTGTGGCCCAGGAAATCTGGATCTGATTCTCTCAAGGAAAGTTAAAAGGCATTTCACAACTTGCAAGATTCCACTCCTAACAGAAGCAGATCTCAGGAGCACCACCAAACTTTGCATTTAGAGGGTTATTTTTATTTTAATTTGTCTCCTGAGGCAACTTCATTTGAGTAGAGTTTTTAAGGACAAAGCAAAGGACTTTAAAAGCATCTTTAAGCCCACAACTGCAATACCTGCTACTACCTAAATCTCAAGTATTTAATGGTTCCTAAAAATATATTGCCTTGTTAATGCCTGCAGCAAAGCATACAGTTTACGATGAGAGAACAGTAATGCCCCTTTAGCCATCTGGCCAGCAAGAATACAATGGGATGTTTGATAACAGCCATTTACGTGTCTGCAGGAGACGGCTGCAATAAAAAGAACAAACAAGCACATTTACAGGGGGTTGCAGTTGGGTACTGAGCCAGACTAGACACCATAAGAAATTTAATGCAAATCTCTATGGTCCAATAGATAACTCCACTGCTTCAAAGTCAAATGGAGCTTGGTGCTTTCTGTTACAAGATGTAAATGGTTATTCAAGCCAAAATTAAAATGCCTGAAAAACCTTGAGGGTCCCTCACACCATCATTTTCACCTACTAATGCAGTCCTTGGAAGGTTTTAACTTGGGGAAAAAAGTCAACAAGATCCTTGGAAACAGCATCAAATTAGCATGTACAGTGGAACTGAGCACCCTGTGCTTACTATGTAGTCCTAAGTTTTTGGTGGAAATATTCTTATTGATTTCAGTGAATTCTGAGTTAGGGACATACTTGCCAAACCAAAGTAAATCTACATCAGGGCACGGGTGTGTTTAAGCAACCAGCAGACCAAGAAAGGATCTGAGCCATCAGCATGAGTTAAGAACAGGCCTTCAACACACCTCCTAAGGTTGGAGTGGAAATTTCAAGAGGATCAGCTCTGAAATTTCTACTAATTTATTTATTTTTAATGAGTGTCACAATTCCTACCTAAGTCACATTTGAAATATTGTATCACAAAGCACTGTTTTGAAACATACTGAGATGTTGTCTGTCTTCATGTGAGTAGGAATATTGCATACTGTTTCATTCATCTGCCTGTTTTTGTACTGGTCACACAAAAAGTTGTGAAAGTACAAACAGACTTTTCAGGCTTTTAAACGTGCAAATATAATCTTCTATTAAGGTTACACCGCATTTCTTCGCTTAGTGCCTAACTCATAAATAGTTTCTTTACTTAATGCCTAACTCATAAATAGCTTTACGGTATCTCCAGCATTGAAAGTAAATTTTTTCCGTAAGCCCTAAAGGGAGGGAGAAATTTGTGTCACCTCATTTCAACCATCTAAAAATTAACCATCTAATCTGAGACAGTCATCTATGTCTTAGCTGATACAATGAATAAAACACCTTCAGAGCAGAATTCATGCAATTGTAAACCAGGATGAGAATCATGTCCAAGGGAAAAGGCCTAAACGGAGATGTCCTCCTGTGCATTTTGTTACAAAATTCTGATTTCACTTGGAAGAGATCTCTGACACATTTAGTTCCCCATCCATGAGAACTTTCAAGGCATTATAGGGCAACCCACACAGTCTTTTGAAGGGTGCTAGCAGCAAAATTGAAGGAAAGAAGGCAGGGAATGGCAGCAAGTTCCTTCACAGAGCAGAAAACCTGTTGTCCCCATTCAGACAACAAACCCCCAGATTCCCTTGCAGAATAACTATGAAGCACTGCAAGTGGAATCCATCCCCACAGATGAAAAGGATGGCTCCTACAGACTAGAAACATTCCCTAGGCAGCGGCATCCTCAAAAGACCAATAAAACAACCTCTGAGAAAAAGAAGATGACAGTGATTGTCTTGGGGGATTTCCTTCTAAAGGGAACAGAGGGCCCTATCTGCAGACCAGACCCACTCCACAGGGAGGTCTGCTGCCTTCCCAGGGCATCAGTGAAGGACACCACTAGAAAACTTCCTTCCCTGGTGAAAGCCACAGATTATTATCCTCTGCTAGTATTCCAAACTGGCAACAATGACATACAGCACAGGAAGATGAGGACAATTAAGAGGGACTTCAGGGCTCTGAGGAAAATGAATGAGGGCTCTGGGGCGCGAGTAGTGTTGAGCTTCATTCCAACACTAAGGAATGAAGAGCAAGAGGTCAAAAAGAAGCACTTGATTAATACCTGGCTCCAAACCTGGTGTGAGGAGCAAAACTGTGGGTTCTTTGATCATGGACTGGCCCATGGACCTCCAGGCTTCCTTACTAGAGATGAGGCACACTTGCCTCCTAGGGGTACTGAAGTCCTTACTAAAAATCTAGCAGGGCTCCTAAATAGAGCTTTAAACTTGATGCGAGGAGGGAGAGGGATGAAGACAGACTAGTCAGGAGTGAGCCTGGAAGTAGAACTCCAGTACCTGAGGGATGGTGTCCTGGCAAGGATCATCAGTATATCACCACAGAGAGAGTGGAGGCTAGTGCATCTTGTGATGGAAAGGATGAAACAGCCACTGAGGGGTTAGATAATCCAAGGAGCAGCCAATTGGGAATGAACATTACTCACTTTATGAAAGATGAGGGATTACCAGCCCAGCTGAAGTGCATTTACACCAATGCACATAGCATGGTAGGAGGAGGCTGAGAGGGGACATCTAACTACCTGAAAGGAGGTTATAGAGAGGAGGGTAATGGCCACTTCTCCCAAGTGACAGGGGACAGGACAAGAGGAAATGGCCTCAAGCTCTGCCAGGGGAGATTTAGGTTAGACGTTAGGAAAAAAATTTCACAGAAAGGGTCATTGGGCATTGGAACAGGCTGCCCAGGGAGGTGGTTGAGTCACCATTCCTGGAGGTGTTTATGGCAGGGGTGGACGAGGTGCTAAGTCTTTGTTAGGAATGGTTGGACTCCATGAACTGGTTGGTCTCTTCCAACCTGGTTGTTCTATGATTCTGCGATTCTATTTCTAAGATTGCATAGAAATATCAATACCTCCTGTGCCTACCCTAGTGGATCTCAAATTTTAAGAGTGTTTATTTGGATTGAAAATATTTGCAAAGCAAACTTAAAGCTTCATGGCATCATAAGCATGGTCAAATAATATATGTTGACAGGACACTTAATGAAATAAGTAAATTTACAAACTGTGAGGCCATTACTGGTTTCTAGGAATTCTGCCAGAAACTGTTAGTCCATGTGTCCATCAAATAATTTCAAACCATGAAGGAATGTACAAAACCAGAAAGCTGTTAAGTGCATAATTTGCACTTGTGAAAAAGAAGCTAAATCTTTCTTATAAATTACTCAAGAAGTAATATTCCTGGCCTCTTACCACAATCATAACAATGAGAACAGGAAAATTTGCAGTCAAATGAATCAATATCTCTAAGCTATAGTCATTCTGTTGCAAGATTATGCAAATTCACAATTATTTTTCTTTTAAAAAACAAACGACAGCTTGGATTTTGATAGCTTCTATTGTCTTTTCTTCTCACTGTGCCATTGATGTCACTTTATTTAATTTATATGAATGTTTTCTATTCATTAGGGCAACTCAATCAAAATTCAGATTTTGGTCCTGGACTTCCTTTGTGCCTGATAACAGTAAGCAGGTCAAGTGAGGGCATCAGGGCATTGAAGAAGACTCATAATTATTGTCAGTAGTGCTCACAGCTCGTTTTTGTCTGGAGGATCTGTTTTCACACTGCCTACTGATTTCTCAGCTCTGTTATCTACTTCATCTAGTGTTTGTTGTTACAATGGTGTTATTGCTTTTGTCTGATTATGATTTAATATCATTTGTCTTGCAAACTCTTACTAATTTTCAGACTTACGCATCAATTTAGTCCATATATTAATGAATCAACATATTAATATTTTCATGAATTCCTCTATCTACCCTTAGAAAAGTTTCAGTCTGAAGAGCTGGCATTGACTGAAGGTGGCTTTGAGCATCACACAATAAGGCATCTTTGTGTGCTCTGACCCCATGTGCCTTCACCCCTAGTAGCAATAATGTGTTCACACACAAATCGTGAGCTCTTTCTTGGAATTAATTATTGTGAATGGTTCGGCTACACTTCTTCATTTTTCCTACTCAACACGAATGGTCACTCCAAGGCTTTTGCTTTGTTACTGATCAAATTTGAGGCTTCATCTGTCTGTCCCATGTTACCATCAGAGAAAAAGTAATTTTTATAATTAAAAATATTTTTAATTTGTTATCCCACTTCATTTGAAGTTTTTCTAGGGCAGAATGAAAGAGAGAACAGTGAAAAAGAGGGCTTTGGAAAATAAACTAGCTTGAGCACAGACCTTACTATCCATCTCTATGTCCTGGTCCTCCTGAGGTAGCTCAGTCAGTGCCAACTGTATGGTGCTGCACTCCATGAGAGAGATTAGCCTCCTTCTCAACCTCTGGTCTCTCTCACAGATTTAGTTTAGACCTTAAAGAACTCACTCCATCATTCTTGACCTCAGTGGAACTGTTTTTCAAGTTAAGACTTTCACCTTGAAGACCTTGGGCGTAGCCAGCAAAGAGAGGAAGGCTGAAGGACCTGTGTGTTGTTTAATAAATTAAAGGCATAGCTTTTGCTACCTATGCCATCTTCTATGAAGCGTCCAAGTCAGCAGTGTATATAAAGGATAACTCAGACACCTAAGGATTTACCTATTCAGTAATAACTGCTCCTACATTCAGCAGAAAAAGAGGTCGTGTCAAAATTTGCTCAAAGAAGTGACACACACCCCCTGTTATATTTCTGCAAAATGTCAGTTTCTTTTCAAGACTCACCCATACCTTTGCACCAAAAGTAAGCATGAGGGAGAAGAAATCAGAAAGCAATTCCAAGCAAGCCTCAAAAATGGATACTCTCGCATTGTCTGTTTTCCTTAGTATCACAATTTTCTTCTGTGAAGAGAACAGGTCTAGGAAGTTGTAATAAACTATTTGAACATAGGAAATGAAAACAGTAGATGGTGCAAACTGACAAGAATATAGCTAATTCTTGAAACCAGGTATTTGGATTTAAAATAGATGATTTTTTGTTTCTAATTAAATGAACTGGGCTTGCTATTTTTTCTGTGCTATAATGACAGCTGAGTGCACATAATGAGCAGCAGTAGAAAAGGTGTTTGTATTTTATTTTAACCAGTTCTCCCCATATTAAAAAACTCTGCTGGAATTTAACCTTTTCTTGGTTCCTAGATGTTTTACAAGTAAAAGAAGCTTTTTTTTATTTTTTTTTTTTCTGGAGGCACAGGGATCATGTCACTAATATTTGATGTCCTGAGATATATACTAGAGACATGATTGATGTTCTCCAGCTTGAGGTGCCTACTGGTTTTTTTATATCAGACTTGGTGGTCTATACTGATTCAGTGGACAACAGAAATCTTGGCAGTGGGGTCAAACACATTTGTGTCTCAGCTTATCTTGCCAAACTGCCATTTCCCTATTTTGGATAGTCTTGGACATGGCACTGCATCATATGCTGGTGCAAATGAAGTTAGCTTTGATATGGGATTTAGTTTGAAATTGAAAAAAGCTAATTAAATGTTTCTGAGTCCTAAGTGTCTCAGTTTCCATAACAGTCAATGCAAATTAGTCTTGCTTCAGCTGTCTAAACAGAAGCATCCAGCACCAGCTGAGATGTGGTAAGTTGTCTCACCTATGCTCTAGCTGCTGGTTCAGACCAGCACCAGCTTCTTTTAGGTCCTGCATCGTACCATCCTGCTCTGTGCAGTGAGCAGTTTGAAACTGAGCTCACAGCAAATATAAGAGGTACTAGAGTGAAACTCAGTTCACGGAGTAGATGCTGAGGGGCTGAATATCTCTTTGTTTTTTCTTAAGAGGAACTCAGATGCCAATGCAGAGAAATCTAGTTTGAATTTAGGAGCTGCGAGAGAATCCGTTTATTTTTCAAGCAGCTGAAACCCACTTCAGAGACTATTGACTAGAATTCTGTTGACTATATCAAGAATTCAGACTCAAATAAGTGGCACACACAGAGGCATCTAGCATCATATGGATTCCCACAGGGTGTCCAAAGAATCCATATAGATCTATTTGATTTGCAAAGAGTGCCATGCCCTTCTGCAGAAACATCTGATATCCAGAAAGAATAGTTGAGAACATCTCAATACTTTCATAAACCTGTAGGCAAGATATTGAACAGAGCACCTTGTGTACATATGCGGATGTGCAAATTCAGATTTGTCTGTTTAAATGTGTACATCAACAGTGAATTGTTTTATAGTGCAGGTCACAGGAGAGGAAAACCTTTCACTCCTTACAATAATCCTGGAATAACTGTGTTGGAAAACACACAACAACACACTCTGTGATACTACTGTCTTTGCACCAGCAGATTTAGTTTAAAATCATCCTGACTGCAATATTTGTGAAGTGTACACTTGAAACACTTGCTACAGGATAACTCTATAAAAGAAAAAGACAATATTTTTCTCTCTTCTCCCAGATAAATTTTTAAATGGCTGGTGCAGCAATTGGTGAAATCTAATATTCCATGAAGATTCTTAGTGACAGGGATGTATGATCTGCAATTTAGACTAACAGAAGAAGGTTGGAAATAGTTTCAGGTCAAATCAAACAGTTTAGAAGCCTTTAGCTTCAATTTAATGTAAAAAACCCATCTAAGCTAGTGTTTATACCTGAGTGGAGATTTTTTTCTCAAAATATTGAAATGAGCAATTCTGGATAGCAATTTCACAATTGCCATATTTAAGCAAATATTACTACTGTTCTACATCTCGTGCTGAAGCAGAAAAATATTTCAAGATGTTCAGTACTGCAGAAATCCTGTATTTTATCTCTTCTAGTTATAAATCCCCCTATCCACAGATAGTTTCATAGTATTTAAATGTTTTTCGTATTCTTCTATTACTTGCCTAAATTCAGTGGTTTTTTTAAAACCATCAAGTTAAATAACTACCAGTCTTTAAATAAAAACAACACAAATAATGGGTAAAATCTTCATTATTTTCCACATGTGATTGCCAACATCTTTATCAAAAAATAATATTTTTTTTTGTTGTGAGGTACATAGAATGACACATGAGGCAGTCATCAGTGGTAATTATGATCTGGCAACTGTTTAGCAAACTGTTATTTTTCTAATCTTCCATGGAAGTCCCTTCAGTCAAGGTCAAATTCCCCCAATGCTTTCATCTTCAAGGAGCATGGACAACGTGTCTCCTCGCCTGCAAAAACAATTGATACTGTCAGTTTTCTGAGCAACCTTCTGAAATGTGTGCGTGTGGTGGCAGGAAACAACCACAAAGAAAAGAACTTTTACATTCAGAGGAGAACAACATGTCAAAATTCCTTAAACCATGATAAATGTACCAAAATCATCTAGCTCTTTCCAAATAGCGGTGAGTGATGGTGATTTATGACTGTGGAGATATTTCTTAAGCTAGTAGTTTTTGCAGAAGAAAGAAAGGTCGCTCTAAGTTAGGGCATACACAGCTTATATTATTCTGTGCATTTTACTATTCCCCTTGAACAAGTTTGTACCAGATTAGAGATCTGCACTAGGATTAATAATCACCTTTATTGTCCTAACTGAAAGAAAATAAGGGACAAACACAGACAAATACATCACAAGCACTGTGTTTCTTAACTTTTTGACATCAGCATGTAAATAAAGCCAGCAGTTTGTAGATGAGAAAAGGAAAGCCTAACAGGAGAAAAAAATATCTGAATCCTAAGCTGAGCAATAAAAACAAATCAAAGAAGCCAAATGGGAAAATTTCAACAATTTGCAGTGTGTCAAAGAGACTAGCCAGTCATTTATAGGTAGCAGCAGTGACAAATGATGATGGAAACTATTCCGTGGCTAGGAAAGTAAGAAAAAATGTTCACCAGAATTTCCCATCTCATTGCCATAGATAACATCAGAGCAACCCTTGCTTTCCCATTGCTTGTCTTAGAGATTGCCTAACTGCAACAGGCAATGGGATGAAAACACTTGGGTAGGGTCAGAGAACAAGACTTTGCTTCATCAAGTTCTTTGGTAGAACACATCACAGAAAACTGTAACCATCCTTTGAGCGGCTTGTGAGTACCAAATATGTGAGTCATAATATGTGAGACAAATAACAGAGACCATGCCAGAACAGTGCAAAATAAAGCTGGCAGTTTATTTGTTTACTTATCCTCTAAACCAAAACATGATCAAGTCTGTGAATACCTCCTTCTTATTTACCTAATATTTTCTTTAAAATCTCTGATGACAGAGATTCTACAGCCTCCTCAGGCATGTGATTGAGTGTCAGCTTGCACTGACAGTCCTACAGCAACTCTTACTGATGATGGAAACAGTAGGAAGATGCGTCCCAGAAAACTGTGATTAAGTTAGGGAAAGAGCAGTATATGACAGGAGGTTACAAACTGGGCAGCAATTTCCAGTGTACTTTCAGAAAATGAAATGTCTGAGATAAACTCCTCAGAAAGGGAATCACAGTGTGAATTTGGACACAAGCAAACAACTAGAAAGAAAATAAAAATTTGTATTAGATTTTGAATTAAACCACCTAAAAAAACTTTGTGCAGTGTCTATTTGCCTGTTCTTTGTTAACACCTTTTAGCTCATATGCAAACCTAATTAAGATATTACACTGAACGAACCCAAGGTTTACTTCAGGACTTTTGAAATAAATTAAATTTCTTTGCTCATTTATGCATGTCTTGTGGTAGATTAGCTTTGGCTTTAAGCAAAGCTTAAATTATGGCTGAAGCTCTTTCTGTGCTTGGGGCACCTGTAAAGGGCTCTCTCCTGCATGGATATTCCAATGTATGCCAAGACTTGTGCTTGTTTATTTCTCTAGAGTGATAGCGCCTGTAAGATCTGTCTTGTGCATTCACTCTCCTGTTTGCATGAAATGTAATTAGTTATGAGGCTTGAGGCTCTTCTGTTGTTTTGGTTAATGAACTCAGAAGTTATTGGCAGTGCACATACAGGCATACACAAGGTGCTAAGACCACCTAGGCTTCATTTCCATGGAAAAGTAGTGTAAAGATGGGAAAGTAGTGTAAAGATGGAAATGTTAACCAGAAAACAGACAGATGGATCACTAAGAAAAGCAAAGTCAGTTTGAAGAGGCTGATTTGAAAGGATATTTTCAAAGAGAAAAAGAGTACTTGGGGGCGACACTTGAGGCAAGGTATTTCATTGACTCATAGAATCATAGAATGGTTTTGGTTGGAAGGGACCTTAAAGATCATTTAATTCCACCTTACTTGCCCCAGGCAGGGACAACTCTCATCAGGCTGCTCAAGACTCCATTCGACCTGGCCTTGAGCACTTCCAGGGATGGGGCATCCACAACTTCCCTGGGCAACCTGTGCCAGTGCCTCACAACCCTCATTGTGAAGAATTTCCTCTTTATGTCATATGCTGCAGTCAACATGAAGCACAGGATGATACATGAATTATGGAGAGCAAATGGAGGACAGAGTATGTGAGGCTTCTGGGGGCAGCCAAAGAATCAGGGAGAATCCACCAGACCCATGAGACACATCTGCTGTCCGGACATGTTTTCTACAACATAATATGGGCATTGTGAGCTGTGCTGCAGGTTTCCCCCCGACCCCCATCCCAGCATGATGGCAGGAGCTTTGGATCAGCAATTGAGTGAGCAGAAAGCACAGAGAGGGACCATTCCCATTATTCATCCTTAAATATTAAAGCTGACTAATACTTCAACATTTTATGGGGAGGACTGAAATAGACAGCACTCAGGAGATTTAATTTTTTTAGAGTAGCATTTTGGGTATTCCCATGGAAGTCACAAGTGCATGATGCTAGCTTTATTCTTCTCTTTTCAAATCTTTGGTGGAAGGAACAACATATGAACCTACCGTGTATTTGTCACCTTCAGTTCCAAAGTGTTGGAGAATCTACCGTACAGAAGCAGCTTTCCCCTATGTTTTAACTGCTATGAACAATTCTTATCAGTTCAGACATTCAAAAGCATATATGGAGGCATGGATATCACTCCAAACTCATCTAGGCTTTGTACATAAGAATGCTGGCCACTCAAGTATAAATAAAAATATAAATTAGCATCCCAGCTCCTGAATTTTGACAGGAGATGGCAATGCTTGTTGTACATATATTATCCAGTAACACAATGATGAGTATGACAAAATAGTCATCTAATAATACATACCATTAATCAGCATTATGTAAAAGTAGGATACGGGCAAACACTGTCCTTGCCTAGAACCATGTTTTGATAGAAAAGGACAGGATAAAATCAGTGTTATTTCATGACTGTGATTTTAAAAGCAGCCTGCAGATGGTATGAACACAGAGGAATCAGTCAGTTTGCATTTAAGTAGTTAATTGGAGATATTAATATCTACTTAGCTGCATTAATGTAATGGCTTTTTACGCAAGGAGAGTACTTCATATAATAGATCACTTTGCTGATGTGACTAAATACCTTTCTGATACTGAGCCATGCAAAAAAGGAGAAAAAAATCTAAGAAAAATCTTCAAGGTGCTATAAAACAGCCAGGGAGGCAGCTCAGGGATGTGGCAATGTATAACAGGATTTGTGCCTTTGGAACTGACACAAACAGCACTTCTGAAAAGGCCAAGTCTTTTCAGGAAGAACTGCTAGACAAACAAAAGGAGCTGTTTCTTCATCTTGTAGGTGTCTGCAGCTCCACATGTCACTCTCTGACAGAGAGTTGATTCTTAACATTCTGAAACCAAGGAGAGACCTGCTAGAATAATGGGATGTTGGGAACACATGGCAGTTACCCCTTACCTGGACCGTGAGGTGGTCCTCCTAGCAGAGCACCTGAGACTCCAGCCTATACTCAGAGAAGAGGAGGCTCCAGCCTGGATGTACCTGCCTTTGCTCACATACCCCACCTGCAGCCCAGGTAAGCCTGCTCTTGGGCCTGTTTGTTGATGGATAGGATGAAGGATGGGGACTTATTCAGTTATAATGCTTTCTGCAACAGAGTGGGTTTTCTGATGTGTTTCATCTCACTTAAAATAGATGGGTACAGTTTTACGCTATAAAACTGAAGTAAAGTCAAATTAAATAGGTTTATTAATTTGGTCTTAATTCATTCCAAGGAAGCCAGGGGTCACTTACTAGGAAGTCCATCCTGAAGTCATCTGAAGCTAGATGAAGTGACTCCTGCCATAGGCTCCAAATACCTTTCATGTTTCAGCACATGTCTATTAGCCTTGGTAACTCACTGACCAGTGACTAAAACCACACAATTGAGTTGCAGAACAGGAGTGGGTTACACGTATGTACAGTTTTCTTTCGGTAGTGCACTGTAATTTTTGGTAGACTTTTTTGGGGGTTCATAGTTTCTCATCCCGACCATACTGCCGCTCAACAACATATACTGGTTTTGGTTGCTTTTCATTTTTATGCCTCAGTGTCCTCTCTCCACTTGCTTGTTACTATTTGGACTGCAAGCCTGCCAGGCTAGGAACATTTTGTAGATCAGGAGCATCACTTTGATAGCATAAAAACAAGCTTATTACCTACCTCCTTCTTCCTCATAAATCATAGAATCATAGAATCATCAGGTTGGAAGAGACCCACCGGATCATCGAGTCCAACCCTTCCTATCAAACACTAAACCATGTCCCTCAGGACCTCGTCTACCAGTGCCTTAAACACCTCCAGGGAAGGTGAATCAACCACCTCCCTGGGCAGCCTGTTCCAATACCCAATGACCCTTTCTGTGAAAGAACTGAAATTTGCCCTCTTTCAGCTTAAAATCATTACCCTTTGTAGTATCTCTAAACTACCTTTTAAAAAGTTTTCCTCTAGACCCCTCTAGACTGAGTAGAGGATTTTCTGTTGAGTTAGGTATAGAGGCCTCAGAGATAATTAAATTCTTTCAGGATTCATAAAACCCTGGTAGAGAAGAGATATCCAAACAGATATTTCCCCTGGAAGGCTGGAAGAACTGAGTTGTGCATTCTCTGCAACCAGGATAGATCACAGAATCACAGAACAACCAGGTTGGAAGGGACCCATCTGACCTTCTAGTCCAATCATTCCTATCTAACACTAAAACAAGTCCCTCAAGACCTCATCCACCCGTGCCTTAAACACCTCCAGGGAAGGGGAATCAACCACCTCCCTGGGCAGCCTATTCCAATGCCCAATGACCCTCTGTGTGAAAAACCTCCTCCTAATCTCCAGCCTAAATCTACCCTGGCGGAGCTTGAGGCCATTCCCTCTTGTCCTGTCCCCTGTCACTTGGGAGAAGAGGCCAGCTCCCTCCTCTCCACAACCTCCTTTCAGGTACTTGTAGAGAGTAATGAGGTCTCCTCTCAGCCTCCTCTTCTCCAGCCTAAACAACCCCAGCTCTCTCAGCCGCTCCTCATAGGGTCTGTTCTCCAGCCCCTTCACCAGCCTCGTCGCTCTTCTCTGGACTTGCTCCAGAGCCTCAACATCCTTCTTGTGGTGAGGGGCCCAGAACTGGACACAATATTCAAGGAGCGGCCTCACCAGTGCTGAGTACAGAGGGAGAATCACTTCCCTGGACCTGCTGGTCACACCATCTCTGATACAAGCCAGGATGCCATTGGCCTTCTTGGCCACCTGGGCAAACTGCTGGCTCATGTTCAGTCGGCTGTCGACCAACACCCCCAGGTCCCTCTCCTCCTGGCAGTTTTCCAGTCAGACTTCTCCCAGTCTGTAGTTCTGCATAGGGTTGTTGTGCCCCAAGTGCAGAACCCGGTATTTGGCCGTGTTAAACCTCATGCCATTGGACACTGCCCAGCAGTCCAGCCTGTTTAGGTCCCTTTGCAAAGCCTCCCTACCCTCCAGCAGATCGACACTTGCACACAGCTTTGTGTCATCTGCAAACTTGCTAAGGGTACCCTCAATGCCCTCATCCAGGTCATTGATGAAGACATTGAACAGGACTGGACCCAGCACTGAGCCCTGGGGAACACCACTTGTCACTGGTCTCCAGCTGGACTTAACACCATTTCCCACCACTCTCTGTGCCCGGCCATCCAGCCAGTTTTCTACCCAGGAGAGTGTGCTTCTGTCCAGGCCAGAGGCTGACAGTTTCCATAGCAGAATGCTGTGAGGAACTGTGTCAAAGGCTTTACTGAAGTCCAGAAATGATGATGATCAGCACATGTTTGCCCACCAGCCTTCCAGAACACATACAGCTGTAAGCACATTGTTCCCTTCTTCTGTGGGCATTGTGGCAGGAATCAATTACAGGGCAGGTGATCAAGAGAACAGAGGACCCATCTAAAAGACAATCTTTGTTATTTTTACTTCTTACTTAACAGGTCGCTCATGCTGGTGGTAGTGGAGGTCCATAATGATGTCATTTTGCTTGTGTTGTGGGGTAGTCAGGAGGATGCAATTCATTGGGGTAATTAGTGTGATATACTTCTCAAAAGAAACACCTTCACAGACTTCAGACGACCTCCTTATCACTGTCATTATTACTACTTATAGTGTTGTTTTTTTATCAATTTAGTTCAGTTCGGGTCTCAACTATTATGAGCAATATTTTAACGCAGAACAGAAACAGACTCTAACCTCTTGATCTCAGTGTATCTGCCCATACACTTCAAAGCTGATGGGTACCCCTCTTAACATATACTTTCCTTCTAAGACTGGATTATTAACCCCTTTTGCAAATATAATGGTTGAGTGCCCACGGTTTCCTTAGGAGGATTAAAGGAAATTCTATATGTGCCTTAAAACTTCTTCTGAAGTCTCTGCTTATCACCACTCAGAGACCAGCCAATGGCAAAGATAACTTTGGAGTGACTGAGAAATATTTTTACTTTATAAAGAATAGCTAATCCTTGTTGTTTGTTTTATTTTCTATTGATCATAAAATGTCTGTGGTTAGAGATTCTTAAAATTCAAAACTCTGCATTCACAACCACCAAGCTTATTATTCTTATTTTGAAGTCTCGGAATTATCTTCCCGTGAAATTTAGATATAGAGTCTAAGTTTCTTTTGTTCCTATTCAAAGACTGGAACAACTGTGATTCTTGGAGATATTATTTGCTTTTATGCTCCCAGATGAATAATCCACTCTAAATCAATGTGTTTGCTCTAAACCTGAAGCCAAAGTGAGAAAGTGTCTTTTTTTCTGTAACAATCCCAGCTGTGTAGTGTAGCAGGCAAATGCCTTCAGATGTTCTCTGTATACCCTCTCCCATTAATCACAGCCAACAGAATGGGAATTATTTCCTCAGCTAATGGCTAAGACCTAGTATCAGACAAAAATTTACATCTGAGTGGCTCTGTGCTCAGGAGCTCTTGGACAAATATTTTTTTTTTCTCAGCTGCACAAATGAATGTAGGGATAACTTGTCCACTTGGCTTTGCAACTACACGGTATGAACAGACAGACAGAACAGCAATTAACAGCCTAAATGTAGGATTCTGTTATAATCTGAGGTCTTTTGGAGAATCCATTCTAGTCTTCAAATCTATGCATTAGATGATACACTCAGCTATTTAAGACATCCTGGCTTGTATCAGAGATGGTGTGACCAGCAGGTCCAGGGAGGTGATTCTCCCTCTGTATTCAGCACTGGTGAGGCCGCTCCTTGAATATTGTGTCCAGTTCTGGGCCCCTCACCACAAGAAGGATGTTGAGGCTCTGGAGCAAGTCCAGAGAAGAGCAACAAGGTTGGTGAAGGGGCTGGAGAACAGACCCTATGAGGAGCGGCTGAGAGAGCTGGGGTTGTTTAGGCTGGAGAAGAGGAGGCTGAGAGGAGACCTCATTACTCTCTACAAGTACCTGAAAGGAGGTTGTGGAGAGGAGGGAGCTGGCCTCTTCTCCCAAGTGACAGGGGACAGGACGAGAGGGAATGGCCTCAAGCTCCTCCAGGGTAGGTTTAGGCTGGAGATTAGGAGGAAGTTTTTCACACAGAGGGTCATTGGGCATTGGAATAGGCTGCCCAGGGAGGTGGTTGATTCCCCTTCCCTGGAGGTGTTTAAGGCACGGGTGGATGAGGTCTTGAGGGACTTGTTTTAGTGTTAGATAGGAATGGTTGGACTAGAAGATCCGATGGGTCCCTTCCAACCTGGTTGTTCTGTGATTCTGTGATTCTGTGAAAATGAAAGTGAAATCTTAACATCTGAGGAGTTCAGATACCAAGGAGATAAGCTTGGCATGGAAATGTAATCAGAACAGAACAAAGGGTAGCTTTACATGAATCCAAATACAAAGCTGAACTCCTGCAATGCGTGGCAGACAGTTTTAGCTCAGCTTTGCAGAAGCTTTTCACCAGCCTGTTGTCTGCAGACCATAATAGGTGAAATGTGTCGCTCTGCCTTCTCTGGATAGGTATATCTGTGTCACTGGTACTCACACCGAGGAAGGCCTCACCTGATTCTGGCATAATTTTTTTTATTGCTCTAAAGACAACCTTTTAAAACTTCCATGTTTATGAAGACATATTTTTTTTATAGACTGATCCCTAATGGATGACCTAATGACAATTACAGGCGCAGGCCTAATCACATGTAACACAGACCATAACAATATATTGTGGCCCTTCTGCCAGCCAGCAAGTGTATCGGTCAACGGTAACTGGAATTAAAGAACACCAATAGAGGCCCATATCACTTTTAGAAAAACATGTTACGAGGCTAAAGAATTTGCCTACAAAAATGCTTTAGAATGCGAATGAAATCTTAATGACTCAGGAATTCAGATACCAAGGGGATAAGCATGACATAAAAATGGAACCAGAACAGAACAAAGTGTAGTTTTGCATGAATCACTGGTCTGCTATTACACTTGCAAGCAAAATGCAGAATAAACAGCATTACAAAACTATCATTTCCAGTAAAAGTACCTGATGAATTTGGCTGTTAGTTGTTCTAGGTGCGCTACTGTGTACCAATTTCCCTTATTTGTTGTATCTAAAGACATGTCAGTCTTTGAAATTCCTGGAATTTTTATTTTGTACCTTGCCATGAGTGTTAACAAATGCTTATCCTATTTATTTTTATTCCCCTGCCCCCAACATAGAAATGTCAAGAAATGGCCGTTAGGTTCTCAAATGATTTATATATATATTTTCCCCTTTTTCTGCTGTAGAAGGAATTTTCTTGTTTTCCTTCCATGAAGGTTGTAGTTATAGCCTAGTCTTTTTATGCTAGTGCTGGCACTTCTAATACATGTCCCCTGAATTTATGTGGATCTAAATGAACAACTGCACTGAAGCATCTCATAAGCTTCTATATTTTCATTTTAGATTTACTACTAGTAATTACATGCTGTGCATATAACAGAGGATCTAAAATCAATTGTGCACTTTACATTTTACTGGGTACTTATTAATTTCAATATCTATCTCAATTTAATCGACATTTCATGCATAAATAAATGTAGCTTTTTTATCAGGATGCAGTGATAATCTATTAGTGACATTTATGAATGCTTTTTAAATGGCTAGTTGTGCTATGACCTGAAAGAAATAAGGAAATATTGGATGATTGATGAGTTTTTCCATCTTCTCCTTGGACAACTGACCTGTCACCTAAATTTGTTGCTTCCACAATTTTGCATTGTGAGTCCCAGAACATGTTCTTGAAATGCACGAATGATGTTTCTTTGTCAGATTTGCACGCCACAGCTTATAAAGCAAAGCTATTGTAGCAAGACTACAGCCTTCTGTAGTGGCTAGTCCCTTCCTTTATATTCCTTTTGCCATGACTGAAGAGTTTGTCTTGTGGACATTGATGCTGTACAGGGACGATGATTGCTCAAGGTCCCAGAAAGTCAAAAAAAGGACATATGTTTCACTCCATGACCAAATGCTTTCCATGGCAGTGCGTAAGGAACATCTAGGGAATATCACACTGCCATCCACTTACATTTTGCCTGATTTGCAAAGTGGTCAAAGCTTGGACTGACCTTCCTCTGAATCTGCACAAAGCTTAATATGGTGTTAAGATCAGCTGCTAGCAGTAGATGGGAATAACATTTGCCATTTCGTTGCTTAGGTATGTGCCTGTTTGCTGTCTCAGGATGGGATGGATGAATATATTTGAGAATAGATGTAGATCTCTTTGGATTCATACTTAATTGACAGTAAAGACATAAATGTGGTCTTTTAAGTCCCAATGAAAAGTGAAGTAGGAATTCTTGGGTGGTAGGTAGTGAAAATTATGCGTACCTGTGGACTTCAAGAACTCCTGCTGGAATAGTTCATGTTCCTTTTTGGGCACATTTCTCCTCTGAACTCTTTGGCTATGGCCAAGGATAGGTATGACTCTTGTCAAGGTCTTCCCCCAAACCTTCCTCTTTTGCACATCTCAAGGCTAGACTACCACACTAATGAAACACAGGCATTGTCCAGCCGTGTGGTGCATGGGAGTGTTCTGTGTTGTGCTTGTTGCATTCTGTGGTTGTCTCATTGTATAACCAATGATCACTTCTCATCAAGTGTACAAGCAGGGGATTTGGCTCATCTACCTAAACAATGTAGGACTGTGTGTCTTCTCACACTACCTTCCCAATCATTGGTGAGGGAAAGACACTGCAAGGTACAACTTCCCTGGCCCATTTTTGATACCTACTTCGGATAAAAAGCATTTCACAATGTGCTCCCATGTGGGAGTTGGCTACCCGTTCCTTGCCTGAAAAGAGAGGCTATGCAGGTAATTCACATGCAGACTTCTACCTATAGTCAGATATATCCTGGTCTGAATAATGTAACCAAGGGTGCCCGTAAGTCTGTAACAGAGTCAAGAATTGAAACCATTAGTGATGGGGAGGCACAAAATCACTAATTTATGTTTTCTTCCTATGCTGGGAAGTAATACATACCTTGAATATGTTAATAATATTGGTATTTCTAGTTAAGCTATCACAGATGGCCTTAACTCTGCCCTCTCTACTTTCACACAAGGTCGATGATCTTTAACTGCTCTTTTCCAAAATTATCATTGCTCAGATTTGTACACACTGTCACTGGGAGCACAGGATAGAACCTGTGATTTTTGTGGTGGGTGGAAATACAAGCACTCACATACTGGAATGGTTATTCTCAGCCAATTATTTATAATTTGATGTTCTTATCTCTTCTGTGTTTGTATTTTAATTTTTCAAGCATTTGAACTCAGTTACTTTAATGGCTGCAGAAAACTTGCCACATGCATTCTGAGGACTGGCCTCCCTAAAGAAAACTGAGAAATTGCTGGCAATCCAAACAAGTTCAGCTGACGAATTATTAACTCACGTCTCAATTAGTCACTCATTAACAAGCTGTCTTTGCCTCTCAGTTAGCAGAATTAACAAAAATCATTAGTTTCTATCAGCTGTGACCATATTTCCCAACATATGTGGACGATATGGAGATAGTTAAAGGCAATTCAGCAATATGGAAGTCACTTTTGTAGCTGATCAAGAGAAAGGCTTTTTCATGGGACACGTGAAAAGTTAGAATTACACAACAGACAGGTCTCATTTCCACTGGCAGCAGAGTCCAAACCCCTACATGCAAATTCCCCCGTCCCTGCCCTGTTTGACCCTTCTTCCCAGTCCGAGTCCTCTGGGAAATCTTCACTTAGGTGGCTGACACGTGGAGAGCAGAAGCATTTCAAACATAGGAGTGATAAAGCCAAATATTTACTTTGTATAATGTTCATTCATTCAACAGCCAAGTGCTTCAGGTGGGAGACTTGTTCTTTTGTTCCTGCTGCACTGCATCTCTCAGCTACTGGAACCGTTTTGTGGAGGAACCCTGTGCACCTGGGCAGGAGATGGCAAAACTGCACACAATATCTGGGAACCTCATGGACAGATATATGTAGCCACATCTACTTCTTGGTATATGAGAAAACCACAGGGAATGTTGCATCCCAAAGTTGTTACTCCCTGGGCCAGAGGGAATGCACATGCAATAGTCTCAGATACTGAGATCTCTCACAACATTTTCATAGAATCGTAGAATCACAGAATCCCAGAGTCATAGAATCATAGAATCGTTTGGGTTGGAAGGGACCTTAAAGATCAGCCAGCTCCAACCCCCGTGCCATAGGCTGGGGCAGATTCCACTGGGTAGGTTTGCTCAACATCTCATTCTGACCCTAAACACCTCCAGGGACTGGGTATCCATGACTTCTCTTGTTCCAGTGCCTCCCCACTTTCACAGTAAAATAATTCTTCCTAATATTATGAATTTCATAGTATCCTCTAGTTCTAATTTGTTTGTACGAAGTCCAGGACCTCAAATTTGATCTCAACAAAGGCAACAGAGACCTAATGTTTTAGGTATTATGATCCCCCTGGACATAACCTCAAATGTTTTTTGGAGAGGAAGATCAAGCTCTCAAACCTACATGATGTTTAGAAAACTTCCTCTTTTAATTGTTTCCACACAGCTTGTTAGTCTGTTTGTATCCCAGGCCTTGGTCTTACATGAAGCATCTCAATATTATTGTCATAGAAACTATACTCAAGAATACTTCACTCTAAGCCAAAATACCATGGTTTGATTCATAGAAGAAGTATCAGTGAGCTTTTGGAAGGATGATAACTGTTTCTTAGCTAGTTGAGATCCCATTTATCTCAATTTACTTCGGGGCTCCTGAAGATGAAATACAGTATGATTCTCTTCACTTTGTTAGACTGATTCTCTACTTGACATCCTTCAGTGGCACTTGCCATAAGGTTATCCAAAAGGTACTCTCTGGGGCTTTCATTTTAATCTTGATTCAGACAAGATAAGACAGATAATTGTCCGCGACCCACTTTGCTGACTGAAGAGAGCATGAGGTACCCTTCACTGTGGAAAGAAATACAAAATGAATAATAAACTATACAAATATTGCTCTGCAACAGGCCTGGAAAGTGAATAACACTGGTTTAAGGTCACTGTTGACATTGGAGTTGTCATTGATCAGGAAATTGTTTTCCTCTCAGAGTAGTCAGATAACTTCTTATTTGAAAGCAGAGCATCAATATGAGATCTTTCCCTGTGTATACTGAATTTTGTGTTTGTAATGCATCTTAATTTTTTTGTCCTTGGGTATCCTCTAGATATATCTGAAAGTCAACAACACCTGATCATCTTCCCTTTTGGAGGTCTGATGAATGACATGTGAAGAAATCCAGAATCAAAAAATATCAGTCAAAGAACACATGATATCTGCTCCTTAGTGATCTCTGGAACACGACACAAACCCAACACAAACCATTAAGTGAGAGGCTTTAAACAATGTGTCACTGCTTGGGAGGTTGCACTGGAATATTTCCACCTTGCAGGCTTCTAGAGTTGTGTAACATATGTCACAATTGCCATTGAAGACAAAGACTACTGTAAAGGTCTCAAATTGGACATTGCCCTGCTATGATCTCTGCTGGTGGGCACCGCACACTTGACTCTTTAGGACTTACCACCAGTTTTGACCCATTCTACATTCCTGCTAGGTTATGGTCCCAAGCCCTGGCAATAGCTTTCCAGGTTCAATTTTGCTTGTACTGCAGAGAAGCTTTGCACTGTGTCTGCTGACTAGTGTGAACAGTAGAGTTTAGAGACAAACTAAACCAGTCAAACCTCAATCAAAGCAAAGTGACTGGTAGTGTCTAAAGCTCACAAGAGCAGTATAGTGGAGGAATCGTTATTTAGTGGTGTCTGTGAGTCGGTCAACACTGCAGGACTAACAAATCTTTAGGAAAATGCTGACTTACAGGCTTCTTATTTGACAATGTCTTTTAGTTGCTCTCACTACTGATTTCAAATAGATTTATGGATCTGCCCTCACAACCTTTCAGTGAAGGATATAGTGTATGTTGCTATCCCTATTCAGTAGTTGTATCAAGAGAGGCATTTTGTGATGGAGAGATTTACCTGAGGTCACAGAGCCCATTGAGTACATGTTCAGAGGTAGAATTTGACATTTTTGCGCTCCGTTGAAATGGTATCTTACAGTTATCCCTTGTAATATCAGTTCTCAAGGCTGTGAGGCTTAACATATTTAAGTGAAAACTTTCTCAAAGAAGAGAACTGTGGTGAATAGTTAAAGTGCTTTCATATCAAGACATGCATGGCCAAATATACAGAGGTAATGCAAATGCCATTTGCCCCCATATTTTGCAAATACATGTCTTTATTTAATAAACAGAAAAAATTGTCCTCATCATGGTCATTGTCTTCTGATTTCAGAGTACAGGTGTTTATCTCTTTTGATCCAGACTGTAGGAATGTTATTGACAAAGATCTTGTTTGCAAGATGGATGCTGATATACTTAAAACCAGCATGAAATGACCTGGTGATGGATTCACAGGGCAAAGGAGTTTTCCATTCCTAATAGTTTCTGTTTCTGTGCATGATTCCTTCTGTTTCAGTGCAAAGTAATCAAGATCACCTCAGTGCTAGCTATATGCACCTCAATTTCTTCATTCATAAAGCAGAAATGAGAGAGGACTCTTAGAACCTATTTAAAATGTGTTACAGAACCTGTATATTTATTAGTCTAATTTTTCCTATATGTTACAATATTCAGAAAGTGGGCTGAAATTTCAGAGGAAAAAACACTTGCATGTGCAAGTATTTCTTAAAACAAAGATGTGGGACCAAGTGCCCTTATTTCCTCTTTACAAAGAAATCTGCTTTTTTTTGTTCTTTGTATCAGCTTGAAGATAAGAAATGGAGAAATCTTGCTCTTTCCTAAGTTGGGCAGTATGGAAACCCAACTCAGCAAGACTGAGCTCACTCCTCAGCTTTGTGCATCTTTTGCCTTCTCCTTTTATACCTCTAGGTGACATTTCCCCATGTATGAAATCAGAAAAGAACAACCTACCATTTTCCTCCTTGATGTATTTTATCTGTAAGCTCCTCTGGGTAGGAAATTTTTCCTACAGTGAATGTGAATAGCAGGAAAAGGGTGAAGTTGAGTTCCCAGATGGAATTTTACAACTAAGAGATTTACCTTAGTCCATTATATAATTCATTTGGTTATATAATTCAAATGTAAGTCACTGAGAGGGAAGATCTGTGGTGGATGAACCAGGTTGTAGCTTATATTTGTGGATATGTATAACAGCCTAGCCCTAACTGGTAGCACTAAATTTCTTCCAGTCCAAGATGGTAGGCATGAAATGGGTATAATATTTTGAAGTTGGAAAGCAAACAGAGACAGCAATAAAAGTGGAATTAATATGGAGCAGCTTGATTCTACTCCAGGCTGATTTTAAGATATTGTTTGCTTTTCAATGAGTTGCGAAGTTCAACCACTCCAGTAGCAATCCAGAGTGACAGAGAGAGAACATGCCATAACAGTCTGGAAATCAAGGTCTGATTGCATTTTGTGATCATAACTTTTTTATTTCTAATCACAAAGAATGTTTCTCCATCGGGCTTAGGTGTTGATGGGACACAGTTATCCTCCAGAGATGGTGGGGAGGCAACACAAGCTCCTGAGCGCAACAGTTTCCTTCTGAAACACCATTTGCCTCTTCCCACATGATGACTTATACGGGGATTTGCACTCATCAGTCCTGGTTCATTTCACTGTCTCTGGATGGAGGAGGGAAGAATCTCTCTGACAGGCTGATTTTGAATTACTAGTCTGATGCCCAGTTCCTGAGGTGATTTATACAGTAGCTTGGTGGCAGCTTGTTTATATTGCAATGTATTCATCCATCAACACACTCATAGTCACTCTCCTGGCTCTTACAAGTGCATTTGGAAGGTGTCTTTGCTGTTTGGTTTCCCTACCATATTCACACGCATTCGTTAGACTAACAAATTACAATTAGGTAGAATTCCAGATTTCAGCTGATGTAACTCTGAAGAAATTCATTGCAATGGCATAGGCAAGGCCCTAGGTCTCTGAATCCTTCTGGATTACATATCACTTGCTAGGGAAATCATTCAAATAATGTTTTGTGAAGTCTTTTAGAGCATATGGATGCCTTTCCTTGGTATTGATATCTCAGAAGTCCTCAGAGAGGGAGGTTTTACAGACAGGGAGGTAGTTAGACACACAGACTGATAGGGAAAGGACTTGGCTATCAGAAGTATTAGAACATCCGCAAAGCCCACTAAATGTGAAACATTTCAGTTTGTATTACACCTCCACGCATTTTTACAGACTTTTCTTCTTTCTTTATTCTTTCAAAGGAAGATAATGACTGAATCAATATCTCTGGGTGTTAAAGCTATAAGGTTATTTCAAAAATCAACCCAATTCAGCATTGTGGTTGTTCTGCAAAGATAACTGCCTAGTTGAGTTCTTGTCTGCCATTGCTTGAGAGTCAACTTTACAAATTCAGAGTTTTCAAGTAATTTATCAGCATTTGCAAACCAAGTAATTTCTAGGAGAGCATTGTCATGACAGAACATCATCCCAGCACTAGATGACTTATGCTTAAAGAAAATGAGCTAAGGAGGTGGATTAAAAAAATATAAATCTTCACCATAAGAGCATGCTGTTTCTCTTCTTGTATCCAACCACTAACTACAAAAAACAAACTGCTTGGCCAAAAACAAGCTGAGCTTCAAACTACACACATTTCTGTGGTCCCCTGCCCTGCAAATACTTGTCTCTGCAGGGATGGGATATGGCTTTGTGCTACCATTAGCAATATCTGCATATGGTTCCAAGTACATAATGTCACAAATGTCACACGTCATGTCCACTGAAGACTGGATCGGCTCTTTTGACTCTATAAGATCAAAATGTCACTCTATACTCAGCGCTGAGCACACTGAAACTCCGCAATTTTTCCTAGTCCTTCAGTTAAAAATGTGATGGTCAAAAGGAGAGATAGTGCTTGGACAGTGGGAGATGAGCAGGGAAAGAATGTGTAGTACCTCAGTGTACTGAGAATTGAGGATGAGAAGAAACAGAGGTTCAACCAAAATTTTTTTCTGATTTCTGTGAAATGTTGGAACCCTGTGGTGAGCCAGGAGATAATTTTCTGTGCCATGATAATTAGGACAGAATTACATTTTCTAATGGTAAAGAGAAGAAAGTTACTTTTCATCCTTAAATATCAAGGATTTCAAGTTTCTGTCAGCAAGCATAGGAGCTTTACCTCACTTAGTGCTCATTTTATGCACAGATCTCCCCAGCTGGCACACTGCACTTTTCTCTATTTTTACCTCAACAGGAAAAGTCAGGGAAATACCCTTGTTTTCCAGTTTTGTGGAGACCAAGTCCTTCATTGGTTTGTAAGAAAAGCCTGTGCAGACCCTTTCAGAGTAGGAGGCCAGTGTTGCTGTTCAGATGGTTGCTATTTCTTTCTCACAGATGCTGCTCTGTTTGTTTTGAAGATGGGCAAAATCTTGTCTGGACACAACACTCCAGATGAGATCTCATAAGAGGTGGAAAGGGGCAGAATCACCTCTCTCGACCTGCTGGGCATTTTTCTTTTGATACACCCCAGGAATCAGTTGGCCTTCTGGGCTGAGAGCATGCATGGCTGGCTCATGTTGAGCTTCTCTAATGGAAAATGTCCATACCTCCTTCTGCATGGAGGGTGGAATTGGAGGATCTTTAAGTTCCCTTCCAACCCAAACCAATTCTGTGATTCTATGAATGTGAGGAACTCAAATTCTTATGGTTAAAGCTGAGAGTAGGGATCATGAGTGGGAACATACAAAACACTCCAGTTACCTTTATAAAATGCTGCCAGAGTTGCACTGAAAATTAAGCCTTTTTCTCCCTTGTGGATGCCTGAAAAGGCCATTTCAGCAGCAGATATCTTTTTAGGCTCGAGAACTCATCCTGCCCTCAGTCCTTCTGTGGGCACAGCTGGGAGAAATCTGTGCTCATTTGAGTTCCAGGGTAGAAAGTTTTCACTGGGGATGATGCCTACAATAAAACTTTTACAATTATCGCTACTTTCATATCTCTGCTTCTCCATAAATAACTCGCTTTAACAATAATTTGCAATTATTCTTCTCCTGGCGGCAAGTGCTATAATTGTTAATCAATCTTCATTTTTATATAGTGATTTGTACTTGATTCCTGGCTAATATTTTAAATTGATATTGTGTTGCTTTGTAATTGTTAATAACTATATTGTTATTTGAGCATTATGATTGTGATTAGAAGTAAATGCAATTTCCCAACGGAAAATAATTAAGCCGGAACTATCAGCTTCATCAATTTCTGTAATTTATGGACACACCTTTGCAATGAATTCAGAAAGCGATACTTCAAATTAAAATATAGAACTTACATTACAACATTTTGCCAAGTACAAACCTCCACTTATTTCATCAAATCTGGACATATAATTAACTGAGCTGTTCTAAGGAAGGTTTATCTGTCATACTTTGGACCACTGTTGCTAACTGATGTACAGAATCATGTTTCTTCTTGAGCAAAGTATGTTTCTTAAAGAGGACAACTGAAGATAGTAGAAAATAAAGTCCACACAGCCTATGCTCCTCCTCCTTTCGTTGTTTACCATACTCTAGATCACCCCTGTAATCCTCTGCATCATGCAGTGACATCTGGTGTCTGGACCACGTACTGCAAATAAGCATAAAATCAAAGTCTTTGCCTAGGACTTTTCCCTGAAAAAGGAGAAATTTTAATAGTTCAATGCTTTAAATTAATGTTGTTCCTAATTTGCAAGACTTTGTGGAAAATACTTCCAAAAAATGACAGGAGACTGTTTGAGTCTTTATGCCTGATTCAACCCTAATTCTCAGAGACCAATGCTTCCCATTCTTAGGGTCAAAATTTAAGGGGCTTTGGAAAGTCCATATTTGGTTGAGCATTTAAGAGACATTTTGAAGATCCCTTCTATGTTGCAGAAGAAAAGGTATCTGAAGAAGGAAGGAGAGATGCTTCTAAATGCCATTTAAATATTTAGAAACTAGGAAAAATCATAGAATCATAGAACCACCAGTTTGGAAGAGACCCACCAAATCATTGAATCCAGCCACTCCCATCAAACACAATATCTGGCTGTTCTTAATATTATTGAGTAGTTCAGCTGCAGCATTAAGCATAGATGATAATCCATTTGGGACCTATTGCAGAGACAGCTATACAAGCATAGTATGTAGCTTTATATTTTCTCAAAGGAGCTTGGAATCTAAATGAGAAAACTTAGTTGACAGACAAAGTAAATCAACAGTAGATCATAGTACATTGAATAAATTCTATATCACAGAGCTGCAGCAGGTAAATGGATAGGACAGGCAGATTGATTTTGTCAAGGATGTCATCATTTGTCTCAAATGAGTAGAATTTACAAGATATATACTGGCAATCACAAGTGAAAATTTCTTAGATTTAACAGATTTATAATGTCTTTCACAATTCCCAGACTTTGAGTTGCTATTTGAGCCCAATCCATAGATATGATTCACTTGAAGATCGTCTCTCTTCACTCCTCCTTCTGTTTTCATGTATGTACTTAATATTTTATAATATTTGAGTGAGAGAGAGTTTAATATTTCCCTCTGCCACCAGCAGAATATTAAGTTTTCATTAAATGTGTCAATTAGACAATTCTTTTCTTCATCAATAACCATTTTTTACTAGAGGCAATCACTAAACCAGACCAAAACACAATAAGGACACTAACTGTCTAGAGAGCATTTTGGCCTTGCAGCTGTTTGGATTTTTTCAGTTCCCCTGTTGGAATCTTTGACAACATATTAGAGAAATTGGTTAATTAAAGCATAATTCTTAGATACACAGCAATAGATTCTGTGGCTTGCTGTGTTAATTCTACTTGTTGGGTTAATAAATCACCGAAACAATATAACTGTTTTCCTCAGCATGTGTGGAGGTGAAATGATTTTTGTAGGAGATTTGATGAGAAATATTGCAGCATAATGCAACTTACTTTCTTCAAATCCCAGGAACTCTGGCTTTCAGGCACTGAACCTAATGAAAACAAATTCCGAATCCCATTACAGCCTGTGAATGGAAGTAACTGGTTGGCAGAGTAGTTAAGTTTACTTATTGACCAACTGCATGTAACAACTTATGTGATGCAACAACTGACACTCACAATTATCTTTTGTCAGGAGAGAGTGATCTGCCTTTGTTCATCCAGCCTTCTTTCAGACACCTTCCTTAGGAATCCTCAGAACTTACAAGTAGTTACTTATATGGCACTCAAGCAATTTAAATAACTGTCATGCACCCTTTATTGTCCTCAAAACCCCCCATAACAAGTGGGTAAATTTCATGACCACGAAGTGTTTTACAGATGAGAGAAATTAGGGCTTAGAAGGTAGTGTAAGAACCCAGAAGTTGTCTACCAATTAAGCAGAAGAGAGGAAGCATCTAATTTTTCTAGTTAAAAATTAAACTCTAAAAACCCCACAAACTTTCACAATGACTGTAGATCTCAGTGAATGGGATAGGTTCAGCAAACATTGCCACTTTAAAACTGTGCAAGAAGCAAAAATGGAAAATACATGTGATTTCTGCAGCTCCTAAGAGTACTTTTTTTAACTTTTCAGCAAGAAATTATGTTTTCAATTAGGAATTGATCATTTTCTATCATGAATGAAGGAAAATAGTAAAAAAATAGTCTGAAAACAAAATGTCACATCCCAGTTTTCATCAAAAAGAACATTTTGTTCATTCTGGCACAAGAACATGTCATTTCATTTAGATTTTGTTAAGAAGCAAAACAGAACAAAACAAAACCTTTCTTATCCCTAAACACCAGTTGGCCCCTGAAACAAGATTTCATTATTTTTCTGATTTTAACAACTTTTGTTCTCTCTAAAGGCTTACTGAATGACAGATTGAATGTTTGCTGCTCATAGTTGAAACAACAGGCAGTTTTCTTTCTCTCAGGATGTTCTTCTTGCATCAGATTGATGCTTTTCTAACTTTTCTCATTCTGAATTTTAGGGCTGTGTAAATTATTTCCAACTCTGCCCTGTCCAGACAGCAGTTTATAGAGGTGGGTTATTTCAAGTCCTTCCTCTTTTCTTGCTGATCCAATAATAGCAAGCCATGTATTTTCAATATGATGCCCTCATTAACCCCACTCCTCCCCTGCTATATAGTAAGTTTTGTAATTTATAGATTGTGTTCAGTTGAAAGTTAATATCTGTGAAGGAGCCAGCGAACAACTATTTATCTTGGCACTGACCAAGCATATAGTTGGGTCTGGCTGGCCCAGCAACTTGACACTTTATTTTTATAGATATTATGTAAATTACTTATCTAGTCCTCTTTCTTCTGGTTCACAAGGCAGGAAGGACTCATATTATTTGCATGACCAGATGCCTTAATAGCATTGGGTGCATCTGCCTGGATTTTATGCTTTTCCTCTTTTCTAAGTGGGTTTCAGGCCATCTCTTGGGTATTGACCTCAAAAAAAATATTGTTCCACCTGACTTGTGTCCTTTCTTTCCTCACGTCCTTCGTTCTACAAGAAAGTGACTGCACAGGGGGAATCTTCCCTGGAGGTTAACAGAAAACTATTGTATTTCAAATATACCTTTCACAAGAAGTTTCACAGATTAATCAGACAACATGTGAAAAACTAAACCTTTTTGTTTTAAAACTGCCTTGTACCATTTTAATTTGATGCTTCTTGGCGCTTGTACTGGAAAAAACTGAACATCTGATCATTATTCTTTCTTCCCATGTAATTTCTGATTTTATGTTTCTCTACTTTGTGATTTCTGTGTACATAGGTATGTATGTATGATCCACTCCTTGCGAGTTGAAGAATCTTAGTCCATTTTGTGGCTTCTTATTTGCAGAACTCTCTAAATTACCTGCCTTTCTTTTCTATTTGTTGCATTGTGATTTCACTGAATAAGAAAATAGTATTGAGTGTGTATGTTTGCACACACAAGTGGCATGAAAACCCTCTATTCCATGGGTATGCATCTTGCACCACAAACGTCCTTTTAACTCTTAGCATATATAATCAAAAGACACAGAAAACGCAGCCTGCTAAAGCTACAAAAAGTGCAGAGAAGGATCTGGGGGTCCTGGTTGATGAGAAGCTGGACATGAGCAGGAAATATGTGCTCACAGCTCAGAAGGCCAACTGTATCCTGGACTGCATCAAAAGAAGTGTGGCCAGCAGGTCAAAGAAGGTGATCATGCCCTACTTCCCTAAGACCAAACCTGGAATACTGCATTCAGCTCTGGAAGGCTCAGCACATGAAAGGTGTGGACTTGCTGGAGTGGGTCCTGAGAAGAGTCATCATCTCCCAAGTGACAGGGGACAGGACAAGAGGGAATGGCCTCAAGCTCTGCCAGGGGAGATTTAGGCTAGACATTAGGAAAAAGTTTTTCACAGAAAGGGTCATGGGGCATTGGAACAGGCTGCCCAGGGAGGTGGTTGATTCACCTTCCCTGGAGGTGTTTAAGGCACAGGTGGACAAGGTCCTGAGGGACATGGTTTAGTGTTTGATGGGAATGGTTGGACTTGATGATCTGATGGTTCTCTTCCAACCTGGTTGTTCTATGATTCTACGATCAAAATGATCAAAGGCCTGGAACACCTACCCTATGAAGAGAAGCTGTGAAAGCTGGGGTTGTTCAGCTTTGAGGAGAGAAGATTCCAAGGAGACCTTATTGCAGCCTTTCAGTACTTAAAGGAGACTTATAAGAAAGATGAGGGAAAACTTTTAAGCAAGGTCTGTAGCAATTGGACAAGGGGTGATGGTTTTCAACTAAACCAGGAGAAATTTAGACTAGAGGTTAAGAAGGTTTTTTTTTTTTTTTTCACTGAGGGTGTTGAAACACTGGAATACATTTCCCAGACTGGTGGTAGATGTCCCATCTCCATCTCTGAAAACTTTCAAGATCAGGTTGGATGAGGCTCTGTGCAACCTGATCTGGCTGAAGATGTCCCTGCTTAGTGCATTGGAGTTGGACTCGATGACCCTCATGGTCCCTTCCAAACTTATTCTATGAATAGCACAAGACACACTGTAAATACATTAATTCCTGAGCTCCTTTTCTGATGTTATTCTTGACAGTAGGTTTTTGTCTGGGAATTACCAGATGTGTATGACTATGGAAGAGAGCTGTGCTAATTCTCTGCCAACCTTATTAATCTACAATGTTTTAGGGGATTTTTAAATGCTTTTCTTTTCACATTCTTTTCTTCTGTTCCCCCAAATTGATAGATGTAGAACTAATCCTGTAGACTGACGAATGATGGAGTGATGGAGTGAGTTGTTCATGTTGACGGACTGATTCAAAGGGACTGTTTTTCTGAACTCATATTTCAAACCCATCGATTACAAACTCCTCTGCTCAGGGAGCTCAGACACAGTACTGTGATTCCATGCACTCAAGCCATGCACAAGATCTTGCAAGATGAGAAAAATGGTCCACACATGAGCAGTGACTTTGCTTGGTCAGCTGTTATAACAACTTTTCAGCAGGCAGGCAGAACTTCTGAGTGAAAACTCACTCACAAATGTGAACCATTAGAAATACCTGAGGACAATGCTACAGGATACTGGTAGACAGGAGAACTTGAGAACTTGAGAATTTGCCCATTTCTACCATGTAAAAGATGAACTCTGGATGTCATTCATTACTTTCTTGCGTTTGGAGATCACTTTTCTCTTACATATAGGCTTTTTTTTATTTGTCAGAAGTATTAATCAAAACAGTTTCTTTACCACACTGGTTTTATCGCAGAATCATAGAATGGTTTGTGTTGGAAAGAACATTAAAGATCATCCAGTTCCAACCCTCCTGTCATGGGCAGGGACACCTTCCACAAAAAGAATTAAACAATTGCGTATACCACTTGAATGCAGTTTCATCTGGAAGATTAAATAAGACCTGTGGGATAAGGCAATGCATGTTGTAGGCTGAACCAAAAGTTAAAGAAAGACAAATCAGGTAGTTAATCTATGCATTATCACTTATTCCATATGACAATCAGTTAACTGCCCAGTCACACTGAGTCATAGATTCATAGTTATTAAAGTTGGAAAGGACCTCTAAGATCATCAAGTCCAACCATCAATCCAGCACCATTATATGGTGCTGGGAACAGGCTGCCCAGGTTGGTGGTTGATTCACCTTCCCTGGAGGGGTTTAAGGCATGGGTAGATGGGGTCCTGAGGGACATGGTTTGGTGTTTGATAGGAATGGTTGGACTCGGTGATCCAATGGGTCCCTTCCAACCTGATTGTTCTATGATTCTATGATTCTACATCCTAAAGTCCTCTGAACCCCTCCAAGGATGGTAACTCCACCACTTCCCTGGGGAGCCTGTTTCAATGCTTTGCCATAATTTCAGTAAAGAATTTTTCCCTAATATCCAACCTAAACCTTCCCTGGCATAACTTGAGACCATTTCCTCTCATCCTATCATTTGCTATCTAGGAGAAGAGGCCAACACCCTTCTTGCTACAATTTTCTGTCAGGTAGTTTTAGAGGGAGGTTCTCTCCTGTTTCAACTATGTCTGTATTACTCTATGTTCTCGGCCAAGGACTGAGATATTGTTCTCATTCTAGCAAAAGGGTGTGAAGATCCAAGCAGGACAGAGAAAGCAGTCTGCTTCCAAGCAAGACTTTATGCATGTGTTTGAGCTACAAACTTCTGGCTTAGGCCCAGCACCAACCTTTCACTCCACTGTAACTGAGCAAGCTGCTAAAGCATCTGATATCCAATATCAACACATGATATGATATTTGGCATCGCAGCCAGGAAGCATCTCAAAAGTTGAGAAGCATTTTCAGCTCTTCCTCATTCTCAAAAAGAAGTTTTAAAAACCTAGTAAGGCTATTGCAAGGTTAGGGGAAATAGTTTGCAAGGTTAGGGTATAGGTGTGGAAGTCTTGAAGAAGTGTCATAATATAATCCTCAAGAAAGGATATGTATAGCATTTTGGAAGATCCTCCAGATTCATCAGTAGAAAAACACTGAAAATATTAATTTACTTTTGTTTTCTCCTTGTCAACGTGGTTTTGCTAAAACCTACAACAAGGGGTGTGGATCTCCATCTGTAGTATATAACAAAGTGCTGTTGTACATTGGACAAACAATATGATTTATATCCAAAAGGAGAGAGATGTCACAAATCTTTGTGCTCTCAGGGACTCTAATTTGCTGCCTAATTAAACACTTGCTGCCAAATTGTCCATCCTGTCGTTTTTAATTCCTGGTCTAATATTCCAGACAACAGAACACTTAAGAAGCCTACCTGCTACACATAAGGCTTAAATGAAGAAAGATGTTAATGTGTGTTTCCTAATCAAAGTCAATATTCTATTAGGACCAATTATTCTTCAGTAGGTCTGTTCTTCTGGCAACCTCCAGTGTGTGCGAATCTGCCAAGGTCTGTTGACACCTCATATCCTTGCTGTAGAAGCAGAAGTCAAGGCCAGTTATTCAAAACTGAGCAAAACCTTTGGGAAGACATCCAGGTGACAGCGACAAACACAACATGATTGTATTTATTTAAACCTAGATTTGACCCTTTCAACAAGTCTTTTTAGGGATGAATGCCATTGCCTCCTGAAGAAAGAAAGACCTTGGAACATAGTGTCTTAGGATACCAAGTACTTTCATGGTCTCACATGTATTTATGCTTACTTCATTCCTCTGAGAGAGAGTTACAGGACCCGATAACTGTTGAAATAGGACCTAGTCTTGAGTTTTACAGAGTCTTGGCTCTTCTGTGGGTCTGCCTTAGAGGTTTTACCAAGGGCTGCAAAATAGTCTTTCCTTACTTAAAGGTATTCTAGGGCTTTTTGAAATAATGCATTGTTTTCTTGAAATCTTTGAAGAACTCTCTAGAGTGGTGGTCTTGTTTGGTGCTCATTTTCTGGAGTAGAACTCTTCATTATGACAAAGTCACTCGGCTGCTAGATGAGGGAAAGGCTGTGGATGTGGTCTTTCTAGACTTCAGTAAAGCCTTTGACACAGTTTCTCACAGTATTCTGCTACGGAAACTGTCAGCCTCTGGCCTGGACAGATGCACACTCTCCTGGGTAGAAAACTGGCTGGATGGCCGGGCCCAGAGAGTGGTGGTAAATGGTGTTAAATCCAGCTGGAGGCCAGTGACAAGTGGGGTTCCCCAGGGCTCAGTGCTAGGTCCAGTCCTGTTCAATGTCTTCATCAATGACCTGGATGAGGGCATTGAGGGTACCCTTAGCAAGTTTGCAGATGACACAAAGCTGTGTGCAAGTGTCGATCTGCTGGAGGGTAGGGAGGCTTTGCAGGGGGACCTGGACAGGCTGGACTGCTGGGCAGTGTCCAACGGCATGAGGTTTAACACGGCCAAATGCCGGGTCCTGCACTTGGGGCACAACAACCCTAGGCAGAGCTGCAGACTGGGAGAAGCCTGGCTGGAAAACTGCCAGGAGGAGAGGGACCTGAGGGTGTTGGTCATTGGGCATTGGAATAGGCTTCCCAGGGAGGTGGTTGAGTCACCTTCCCTGGAGGTGTTTAAGACACGGGTGGATGAGGTCTTGAGGGACTTGGTTTAGTGTTAGATAGGAATGGTTGGACTAGAAGATCCGATGGGTCCCTTCCAACCTGATTGCTCTGTGATTCTGTGATTATGTCCTTTTTCCTGAGAAAATGCAGGTGCCTTCTTAGTGTAAAGTGAACACTCAATAATCAGGTGTCAAGTCTATTACCTGAACAATGGCAACTAGGTTCATTTGAGATGGCAGGGAGTATTGCCCCTCTTGCCCAGCTCTGAGGCCTTCTCCAGGTATTCTGTCCTTTCCATCACCTCTATGCCATCTCTTAGATAGTTTAAGATGTCTTATATGATAACAGTCAGCTATGCAGAGTTAGGTGAAGCAGAATCCATGCCTCCATATTTATACTATTTAGACAATTACTGCACTTACACACTTGTGTTAGACAACTGTTTTAGAAGGCTCAATGTGAATCTCACTTAGATATTTAGCAGCAAAAGAATACTGTTCCTCCTATTCCTGTAGTATCCCTTTTACCTTATCCTATATCTATCTTGACTCTACAGGGCAAACATGTCAGATTAGGGTGTTCTACTCGTCATTCTGAACAACAGACCATTACTTCACTTTGCCTTACTCTTATAGCTACATTTTTTTTCCCCAATATACTCTTTGTTCACCCCTTTATCTTCTCTGTTCTAGTGCAAGCCCTTCCATTTACAAGAAGAAGTTTATGAAACAAGACTTGACTTATTTACCTTAGGGGCAACACGGTCCTAGTGAATGAAAAATAAATTTTCACAGGATATTAGTTTTACATTTTCTTCTTTCCCGGGTCAAGAAAAAATGTTTTTTTCTCTCAGTCCTGTGGAACTCCTCCAGCAGTCTACAGAGAGAAACCAGCCCTAAGGACTTGCAGAGTAATTAACCAGGGAACTGTAAAGGACAAAGTAAAAGAGGAGATGCCATGGGACTGGAGCTGTAATAAACAGAGGAAAGACTTGTGATTTTTCAGGAAAGTCCTTTTGGGCCAACTTGCCATTTATTGCAGATTCAGTAACTGAGTTCTGTTGTATGGATGGAAGTAACATCTGATTGAGTCACTACCTGTGGGTCAAACCATCCTCCTTGTAATTGTGTTTCATATCTGTGAAGTTCAGGTGTTTCTTCCTCACTACTTCTGTAGGGCTGTTGTTCACAGATGTGTTGAGCAGACACAATGTTCCAGCCCTTCTGTGCATGGGTGGATGCAAGACGACTGGTAATTGTGAGTAGTGCACCTACTTGTCAACCTACTGAAATTCTAAGCTGTCTTTAAAGCTGGCTTTTTGCTTGGATGGTTATCTTTTTGTTCCCATCTCCTGTGACCACATTGCATCTGGTTTTGATGCAAAAATATTAGAGCAATAGCTGAATAGCATTGCATTACGCTATGTACAAAACTACGAAGAGTTGTGTGGTCAGAATTTATGTTCCCTAAATTTGGGTATCCACAATGTGTACATTACATTTAACTCAATCACCTAGGTTGCTGTACTAGTTGATGGAGAACCAGTCAATGTATGGAGTGGAGTTAGCTTCAGTTCCGTTTATCAAAGAGCATGTTAATGTTAGGATGAGGTGCAATGTCACTAACTCTGCCAAGTCTGTTAATTTGCTGTCTGACGTCTTCAGAGGTGGATGTCAGTATTGCAGACCATTGCATTTAATCAGCTCAGTCATACCTTTCATAACAAATACACTTGGGGTTTTCTTTCGAAGGCAATGAAGACATGAATTCATGTGGAGCATCCAAATTCATTTTCTTGTTACCTGACTAAACCCTCATGGGAGGACTTTTCTTCCCTTTATTACTAAACAGTGCTGGAAGGCCAAGAAGCTCTGCTCCTGTAGAGCTGTTCCTGGAGGAAGGAGAAATTCTTTTAGTTTTCTGAGAAAAACTACTTTTCTTCAATTTTGCCAGCTCTTGATGGGCTGTACTTTTTTTTTTTCATCCTCCAGGTACCTCAGCCAGTAAAGGAATACCTAAATAGTTACTAGACTTTGATGTTTTTCATTGTCTAGTACAGAGTTAGACAAAGTTGCAGGCACTGGATTCACTCACTTGTAAATGATCAGTATTGAGAACTACACATTTTCCTTTGATGTTTTCACCTAAAAGGTGTTCCAAGGGTAGGTAATATTTTACTCTAATCCTCCCATCATTGAAACGATGTGTCACAGACTTACAAGGAATAGGATAGCATGAAAGAACTGTGAAAAAAGGTATATTAGGACTTTTGAGGTACTCAGAAAAATGGCTAGAATAAGTCCCAGAGAAAAATAGAGGAGACAAACTATAACCACAATGCAACGATGACACAGCACAAAAACTTTGATGGCCTCTGGAATACAACTAATAACAGTGAGAAGATTAGAGTTATTAGTTTAATTTACTTTTATTTTAATTGCGTAGAGGAAATTCTTTTGTGCTAAGAGATAATTTCTGTTCAAGACTGTTAAAATAATTCACATAAGCTTTAAATATTGAACAGTGATGTGAACAAGATAATCAGGAATATTAATGAGCTCTAGAAAGAACAATGTAAAAGCGGGGAGGAAAACCCCAAGACACAACAATATGATACTGGAGAAGTAAAGAAAGCGTATGAAAGTTTGCAGAGGGTACAGAAAAGGAATTTGGAGTAGTTGACTTAAGCCTGAGCAGGTGTAGCAATCATATTTTTGAAAAAAAAAAAAATACCTTGCTGATAATTTTTTTAGGGAAATATTGCATCTTTGAACCATTCAAGAGACTTTCTCTCTCTCTCCTTGTAATGCAAATCACAGGTCTATGCCCAACCCTCTGGAGTTCCTCTTTTAAGAATTCCTTCCCACTCTGTTGTTTCCCCAAAGCCTGAATTCCCTGGCCTTCAAGACATTCTGCAGAATTTATTTCCATTCAGACTTCAGGAAAAAAATTTATACATGTAAGAATAGTACTTTCACGTAATTAATCTCTTTGCAGTAGGTGCAGAGACATTGTGAGTGTAGTACCACCTCCAGGAACTTGACCAGACTTACTTGCAGGGGTAATTAGCTCATAGCCCGGTTTATTAGCTCAGGTGCAGTGGTGTGCTTACACTTTGCTACATCCAGTCTGGAGTTAATTCCCCAGACTTTCCTCAGTGTCCTTTGGATCCTCAAGCTTATACATCTTTGCATTGCAAACTATTGCACAGTAAAGATTTCCACTCTTTATTTTTGTAGGAAGTGTCAGAATTCAAGAAGCACTTGACTAGACATAAGACAATGCTGGTTTTGCCCTGTCTCTCAAATTACTAAGAACTGGATGTTTCAGAGGAAGGTATAAGGATCAGAGATTACTTCCTAGTTTAGAAACTAGAGACTGGCCTCATATATGCTCTCGATTCATGGGCATTAAGGATGATGGCTTTCATTCAGTAATTCACAGACTCCTGGAGTACCAGAGCACTGCAAAGACAACAGAAAAGCACATACCTATTGTTTGTAAATCCATGTGGAGGAATTTGCAATCTCTACTGATAATGTTTGGAGAAACTGCACACTGCAAAAAGACTGACAGGGCATTCTGGCACTCTTCTTCCTGCCTGGAAAGTCTTAACTTCTGATTCTCCACTCAAAAACTGGCTTCCCTTAGAAGGTCTAAAAGATGGGGGAGGATGGAGGGGAGTAGCCCTTACCACAATGTGAAGATAGGGTTATAAATTTTTTGGAGAAGGCAACGGAGCGAAGTAAGGGAAGCAAAAGCATCCTCGGATCCTGAAAGAAGTTTAAAAGATGTGCAGCCATGGCACCTAGTGTCATGGTTTAATGGTGGACTTTGCAGTTTTAGGTTTACTGTTGGACTTAAGGGTCTTTTCCAATTGAAATGATTCTATGATTCTATGACACTACAGAGAGTAATAGTTTGGACTCAGCTGATAAAAAGAGGGGCCCTGAAAAAGTATATAAATGTCAGTCCAAGGATAGAAATTGATGTTGTCTTAGCTAAAGCTTTAAAGTATGAGCAAAAGAACTGAACTTTGGCAGTTAGAAATAAAAAAAAAAAGATATCTCTAAGCTATGACTGGGAAATTCCTTTTATGTGCACTTAGGAGTGGATGCCTTATATAAGCAGTAGGAGAAGATTTGAAGGCCATAAAGTTTGACTAGGTCAGGATCTGGATTTCTCAGATTTAGCAAATTATCAGTGACATCTCCTTTTCCACAATGAGACTTTGTGGACCAGTTTTGAGGAGTGTTTTAGTGGCCTTCCAGTTCTTAAAGGGGACATACAGGAATGTTAGCGAAGGACCCTTTATCAGGGATTTCAGTGACAGGATGAGTTGTAACAGTTAAGCTGAAAGAGGGCAGATTTAGGTGAGATATTAGGAAAAAATTTTTATTGTGAGAGCGAAACAAGTTGCCCAGAGAAGTCATGGAAGCCCAGTCCCTGAAAGTGTTCAAGGCTAGGTTTGATAAACTTTTGAGCAACTTGATCTGATTGTATCCCTGATCTGGTATGTCCCTATGCATGGCAACGGGGTTGGAGCTGGATGTTTAAGATCCCTTCTAACCCAAACCATTCCTCAAGCTCCACCAGGGGAGATTTAGGCTAGACATTAGGAGGAAGTTTTTCATGGAAAGGGTCATTGGGCATTGGAACAGGCTGCCCAGGGAAGTGGTTGATTCACCTTCCCTGGAGGTGTTTAAGGCACGGGTGGGTGAGGTCCTGAGGGACATGGTTTAGTGTTTGATAGGAATGATTGGACTCGATGATCTGATGGGTCTCTTCCAACCTGGTTGTTTTATGATTCTATGATTGTACTACTGAATTAGTCTTTTGTTTAGCCTCTTATGAAGGAAAAAAGGTTCAGTGGCAGTGCCTCTACATGCCTGTGAATTCATATGAAATCCTAATTTTATTTAAAAGCCACATTTGTGAAAGCAGCAACTTGCCTCCCAGCGGCATTGACAGGGTGCAAGCAGTCATTTGAACCTCCTCTGACAAGTGGAGGAGAGCAGCTTTTCAGCCCCAAATCCCATTCCTCCACAATTACTGACGTGACAGTTCTGTGATTATTGAGATGAAGGCTAAAACCTATTATGCCATGAAAATGCTAGTGATTACACTGTACCTACTCCCATTTTATACCTTGTTCTCAGAGGCACGATGTACTGAGGTACATCTCTGTTGTGAAGAGCAAACAGTGCCATTACCTCCTGGGTAACAACGAGAAGAAACAAATATAGGTTGAAGTGCCATGATAGGAAATTGATTGATTATTAGGCTGTACTTGCTAGAACAGTTACAGACCACAGCTTTGTACAAACACATAAAAATCAGAAAACCAGAAAAATAATTTGTGGTTGAAATTTCAGATGCATGCTGGCAGCCTATGGTGTAATTGTCAGTGCAGTCCCCATAGACCTCCAGCATTGGACTTCCTTCGCAATAACTTGCCTGATTTGGAGGCAGTGGGTTTTCCTTGATTTATGTGACTCTAGTTCAGTTATTAACTTTGCAAAATAAACATTTTTTTTTTTGTCTGTAAAGCTAAAAAGAAGCTACCTATTTTGATCAGAAGTTTTTTTGGGACAGAGTATTTCTGTGTACCTAGCACAGTAAGCATTGATCTCAGGTGGTGTCTTGCTTTAATGTAGTAATTAATGAAAAAAAAAGATATTTCCTTTGTGCTAAGATCCATGAGTAGGTTTCCGTGGCAACAGCCCATGCACAAGCTTCTTGCCTGTAGCAAATGTGAAGTTATTTGAATCATTTAGAATTTTTTTTTAAGAAAGAAGACTTGTATAACTCAAATTAACTCAGATTTACTGCAAGACAAAAGTACACACAAGAGCAGTTTTCTCAGGTCTGCTGATGCATAGGAACTTTTTACCCTGTGTTAACTCACTGCTATGTTTGAACCCTCCGAGCTATCTTAGGACTGTTTATCTCAGAAAGATACGCATTTTCACTGCGTTTATTTTTCTCTCTCTAGCCATTTTCTGTCAATAGAAACCATGCTCATTTTACACTAGGATTGCTGCCTGCATCAGATCTTCATCTTTATTCTCCTGAGAGGGAAGAAGAACATATTCTTGCCTAGTTTCTTCAGCAGCTATAATGAATGAACACACAGTCCCCGGGCTGGGTAAGAAGCAGAATAAGCAGCAGGAAGAAGTCTCCACTGTTTTGTTATCTTATTGGTTCTCTGGCAACTGAGATCTCCCTTAGGAAAAATAATCCAAAACCAAACCAGAACATCCTGATCCCAGGTTGCTAGACTGGAATACGTCACTTGTTTCCTAATCTAAAGGTATACTGGGTATATGAAAACTTGGATAATTAAGTAGGTTTGATTAATTTGAATGTGGGGAGGGAGAAGGAAAATAGCCAAATAATTTTATATTTACAAGTGAAAAATTGATGGAATAGGAGACCTACCATTTTAACATGCTTGTAAAACTTCTCCACCCATTATTGTTGGCCTACTGGATGAGGCACATGGGATCCCGTGTAGCATAATACTTTTTGGTTGCTGATCCCCATATGTCTGTTCTGTCAAAAGAGATGTTCCTTTGGAGGAAATGGTGAGGTAGTTATAAAGGAGAAAGCTTAGGATAGGGAGAAATATTCTAGATCCAAAGATTTTTATAATTTATCTGCTGTATCAGTGAGTACTTTCATAGGCAAAGAGAGGCAAAGAAGTAAATGGCTTCTGGAGGAAAAGAATTAATTATAATGCATATCTTCTAGGCATGTTCTTTCTAATGCATGAGAAAGTCCCTCAGCAGATCAAGAGACAGATTATATCAATAATCACTTGGTATCCCTTCCAGTAGGAAATTCTGAATACATCATGGTGAATTCATCTCAAAAAGGCTCCGATATTTAAAAAAAAAAAAAAACCAATAATTTTCTTCCACAAGTTTTGTTCTTGTATTCATTCAATATTATAGCCTAGATCTGTTGTTTGGCTGGATGTATAAGGCCTGCATGGACCTAATTTGTTGAGCAAATCCATACTACAGGAATGTGAAATATACTGAACTAAGTTGGTTATCAACAATATTTATGATTAGGACCTGGGCTGGGATGTAATATTAGACTTGGATAATCTTAGATTATTGATTGTTATCTAAATGAAAATTAAAAAAAAAATGGTTTGACATCTTGGCATCTTGATGGAAGAAGTTCTTGGTCTCCCTGAAATACGAGGACATCTTCAGCTAAGAATTGAATTTAAAGCTAGACGTAGCAGAGATCAGAGGCGTTAGTGAGGATGCATTTTGAATATTGTGTTCAGTTTTGGGCACCTCAGTACAAGAAAGATATTGAGCTGCTGGAGAATGTCCAGAAGAGGAGGGTAACAAGTCTGGTGAAGGCTCTGGAGCACAAGTTTTGTGAGGTGCGGCTGAGGGAACTGGGATTGTTTATTCTAGAGATGAGGAGGCCAAGGGAAGACTCATAGCTCTCTACAGCCATGTGAAAGAAGATTGTAGCAAGGTAGGTGCTGGTCCCTTCTCCCAAGTAAAAAGCGATAGGATGAGAAGAAATAGCCTCTCTAGGGGAGATTTAGATTGGATAATAGGAAAAACTGAAAGAATGTTGAAGCATTGGAACAGGCAGTTTGGGGAAGTGGTAGAATCTCCGTCCCTGGAGGTGTTCAAAAACACATGTAGAAATGGCATTTTCGGACATGGTTTAGCAGGTGCATTGATATCATGTTGACAGTTGGGCTTGATGATCTTAGGTCTTTCCCAGCCTTAATGATTCTATGATTCTATGATTTTGAGAATACCGGTTGATTTCTAATTTGTGAACCATGGGTTCTTGCAATGCTGTTTTTCCAGTGTTTTCATTCAGATCACACCTAGAGACAAAGTGTTGGGCTAGAAGGGCCATTGAATCAAGCTATTAGACTCATTTTTCACCCACAAAAAGTCTGGAAATGTAACCCATTAAATATAGGCCTGGAAAAGTTCCAAGTGGCAGAGTCCTCGAGGAAAAGAGAAAGCTGAGTTATTCAGAGGCTCCCACATTCTTTGTTTTTCAGGTCTAAAAATAATTTTATATAAGAGACTTCAAACTGTTTTTTGTGCTAAACACACAAATGGAAATCTCACTGCACTACACAAGTTATTTCACTAAAATAAATATTGTTGCTTTTAATATTTAAAGAGATTTTTGAAAAAACCACAGAAGATGAAAAATACAAGTGAGCAAAAACGCTCCATGTCTCGGAGACCTGCAGAGGCGTATTTCAACTCTGCTGCTTTAATTTCTTTAGCTCTCAAGGAATTCCAAGGTCTCTGAAATGGTATGTTGGGCAGGGGAAACAGAGCTGTCTCCCCCAGGACTTTTTGGCTCCTTGTTATTCACAATCATAGGAATATTTATTCAGTATAGGCTAAGAAGAACTGCATCATGTGCTCCTTAAAGCTGTTAGACTAGCAAATATGCTAAGTGTACTGTATCCCAAACACCAGTAAGCGCTATCTAATCCTTAAGGTAGGATAGGGGACTTGGGATTTCTATACTTCTGTCTGTGGCATCAGAGCAGATTTCAGCTTCTGTTGAAGTTAATAGGAACTTTACTTTTGGCTTTACTGGGAGAAGGAAAATTGGCATGAATAAAGACACTTGTCCTTCATAGGCTGATGTCAGATGAGATTTTTTGTCTTAACCCCACTCCAGGGCTGTGTGACTGATCCTACCAGACCTGTAACAACTGAGTTTGTCCTTTCATGATGCTGAAGACACAGCAAGGGTACTACGGAGTAAACAGCAAACCTCTACTCCCAACAACTGTCCCTCCAAGTGAGTTTCCTGGAACACTCAAATTTTGTCTCAAATTATACAGGTGGATGATAAGCTTAGAAAGTTACAAGAGAAGGACATGGGTGAATTTGTAAGCAGGGCAAATGCAGAGCAATACTTAGTGCAATTGGTCACAGTTAGTGGAACTAAAATTGCTAGCAAAAAGCAACCACCAGCTCTCTGTTGGATGTCCTTGATTTCTTTGATGTTGCATGTAAAGGGAGGAAGAGATAATCTTTTGCTGATTATGAATACATGAAGTATGGTAGCTACTGCTGTAACACGCACACACACACACACACACACACACACAAGTATCTGTTACTTTGGAGACTAATAAAATTAGGAATACCCACAATATCCGTATAGTTTAAATGTATGGGTGCATACAGAAGTCTGAATTCTGCATTTTTGGATTAATATTCTGGGATCTGATTCTCATGGATTAATCCCAATGTAACACTGGAATCATACTGTGATGATTCAGATCCTTTCTGTGCACAACATGCCCAATCAAATATAATGCAGGTAGCATAGCCAGTGAATTTAGGACTGCACTGCAATGTACATTTAAAGCAGAATTCAAATGCCTTTACTTCACCAGTCTGTTTCCCACTTATTGCATTTCATTGTAACAGCTATTATTCATATTCTTTGCATCTGGCACCACAGTCCTTCCCAAGGATCATTTTGTACTGCCCCCTCACATTTAACAGGGAAATCTCCACTCTGCTGAGCAGACGGGGGTGGGGGGGGGGGGGGGGTGTTTCAACGAACAATTATTTTAGGACAGTTCTCTTCCTTTGTTATCTATGGGCTTACATTCTCACAAAGTCTTATCTTACAAGAAGTCAGAGAAAAGAGGGTTGAAAAACTTCTGGCAAGTTTATCTGCTCCAGCTGCCTGCCCTATGGCAGGGTAGACTATCTTTATGGACTGTATAACCATTCCTCTATGTAAGATTTTCAGAGATTTTCATGATGTTGGACAAATAGTGCCAAGTGTACATTTCGCTGAGATTTCCACTGTGAAACTTCTTTCCTCCTCAACCTCTTGTAGATGTTCCAGGCTACATTAGCACTGGGAGACTGCACGTACCCATGACATTTCTCTTGCACAGACAGCAGACAGAGTGGCTTTTGTCCTCATCACTGAACTGTTCTGTTACTGGAATCACAATAGTTGTGTCCAAACTGTCTGTTGAGAACAATTTCAGTCTTGTGGCAGTGCGTGATCTTTGTGTTAGAGACTGCAGAAGACTGTTAGCTGGTCCATGCTACAACAATGCCAGGGATTGTCGTAGCATTTTAACAGAATAGACAATTAAGTTTCAGTGTTTAACTGTGACTCTACCACTGTTTATTGCTAATACAGATACAGCTTTGGAGTCTTCCTTCTCTACACGCTGAGCAGTCTGATCTTGGTCCATATATCATCAAGCTATAAGCAGTGCTGAGGGCAGTCTTGTTAAGTCAGTGTGTGTCTAGGAAATACTCAGATATGGTGGCTTCTCAGCTAATTTAGTTGTAAAATGCTAATTTTATTTTCAACCCTGATCATATTTCACAGTTGCGATTTTGCTGTGGAAAAAAGAAAAGGTGTTCACAAGAGAGCATAACTCAAATGGAATTTCTGTGGTTAAAAAGGTGTTATTTCTTGGAACAAACAATGTGACTGCCTCTACATTGTACATCCCTGTACAATGATGCAGTACAGGGTGTGGGATGACTAAGTCACATAGGAATATAAACTAATGCCAATGCGACAAGAAACTGGGTCTCTTCGGGGATAGGGGTGTCTGGGCAGCAGCCCTTGTGCTGCTGGACCAGTACACTGGCATTCAAGGTGAATACTAAGTGATTTCTCATGCTTGCTGCGTTACTATTTGTACAACAGATATGTCCCCATCTCTCCGTTCTTTGATCCTGCTGCCACAAAATGATGCCAGAGAGGGGTTCAGCTGGTTATTAAGAATCCACTTGCCAGCTTTGCTTTCCCAGCCTTAGTCTTTCCTGCTAAGGGGGCCTCTGCTCTTGGTGAAATGATGCAATTAAATCTCCTCAGTCATCTCCTTACTGGCCTCTTGGTGGTAGTCTTAACACAGTACATTCACTAGCTGCTCTGGCTGCCTTTAACTAAAGGCATCAATCTCCACCCTGCTCTAGGAGAACCAACGTTTTTTAAGTAGATACTAAATATATACAAAGTTTATGGACACAAAGCAAGTTTTAGAAAGGATTTTCCAGAGATACAGAAGCTCTGTAGCACTGATCCATGGTGACCTACTTCAGGGTTTCACCTGTTATGTGAAATCTGTGCTGATATCTGTCAGATATCCCTGAAGCACAGGTGTTTGGATCCAGTGCATACAGTGAGGCAATGAAGGTAAAATGATTAAGGAGGTTATCATCTGCATACTTAGCAGTTTGGTTCGTGCCGGGCAAAAAAACTCCCAAAAGAGTGTTTTACCACACTGCTGTCAGGATTGTGCTATAGTGAATACAGTGGCAGGTTAAATTCAATATCTTCTTTCTAAAAGAGACCAAATGGTCAAGGAACAGCCTAACAGTATGAAGGAAACACCATATGAAGTCCAAGCAATTCAAGGTGTGTGAGATTTGTTAGAGCAAACGTCCTGTGTGCCAAACACCAGGGTTAATAGCTATGCACAGCATAACAAAAATCTCCAAGATGGGTTACTCTGGCAATCAATATATTCCTACCATTGCAAATCTTCAGTCTTTCCCCATATTTCATCAAGTCATTTTTAACAAGTTACAATAGGCAAGAGTGAACAGCCTTTGTACCGTTGTCAGGTATCCTAAACTGTCAGGTTGCCCAAGATTTCCCAAAGATACAACTGAGTTTTCCATTTTGAGGTCTTGGGGAATAATTTCACACTAGGTAACTTTTCCCATTTACCCTGTGAAGAATCATAGAATCATAGAATCACCAGGTTGGAAAAGACCCACTGGATCATCGAGTCCAACCATTCTCATCGATCACTAACCCATACCCCTCAGTACCTCATCCACCCGCACCTTAAATACCTCCAGGGATGAAAGACAAGGCAGAGATACTCGAGAAAGGGAAGAAAGTCAGGTGTGGCTATCATGAGATAAAGACTTCACAATCACAAAATTCGAAGCAAACAGCATTACAAATATACCACGGAGCTATGTCCAGTCCTTTATTTTCTGCTACCTCTACCAGGCAAAGATAAGTGGTTCTCATATAATTTGCCATTCTCTGAGACCACTAAAATAAAAAAAAAAAACAAAAAACCAAACAAAAAACAACTAACACCTGCTGCAAACACATTAATAATCAAATGAAAAATTAATACCTACAAATCCTCAGAGCTAACTCTCCCCTTCAGCCGTTCTCAGTTAATAAGGAAGAGGAATGTCTGCAGGAAGGAAAGAGGCCCTAAATATCTGCCCTAGAGGTCCTTTTAGAGACAATAATTGCTGGGAGGATAACGATGAGGACATGGGGATTTTCAGGCTGTGTAGTGAAGGATGGAGTGCTGTGTGTGAAATTACTATCCCTTGTCACCAGTAGTGCCATGAGGTGTGTGGAGGTGCTCCCCTCCACAGTCTCCTTCTTCCCTGCACGTTGCAGGCCTGGCCACATCACTGGTACAGCCACTTTACTGGCCAAAGCATGACATACAGGAGCCAAGAGACCTAGTTCTAGTCCTTGTATTGTCACTGTTTCCGTCAAGTCATCCAGTTGTCATCCCATGTCTGTGCCTCAGTTTTCCTTGCTGTAAATGCCTTGAGTAGAACAGACTAGTATTTCCTTCTGTGTTTGGAGTTTCATCTCCATTAGTTATCAAAACTTAAAAGCATTGATATTTTTGCTGATCTCCCATTATTCCTTTAATTCCTTATGCCTTTTTACCTCAACCTTTAAGCCTACAGCATTTTGGCTTGGCAACTGCCCATAGGATGCTGAAGCTGACATGAGTAAGGCTCAGGCACTGTCCCCAAATCTGTGCTGTTGTGGTCTCCTTGGATGCAGTACAACCTCCAATGCCAGTTGTACTCTCAAAACCCTCTTTCCATTCTCCTCACCTGTTTCTGGCTTCATGCATCTCCCCTCAGAGATATGGAGATCCACAGAAAAGTCAGGAATAAACTCACCAGGTTTAGTGCAACCATCTTTCCCAAGGACTTTTCCTTATCTGCTGCTTGCAGTCTCCTTTTATTGCCTTGGCACACCTCAGGCTGTCCAAATATAAAGAATATCAGCAAGACCCTGTTGGAGCAAACAGAGATTTTTTACTCCATTTATCTTGAGAAAAGTTCTTATTACCCAGTGGTTGTCCTTTCCACTCTATGTCTCTGCAGCATCGAAACACCTCTGAGAGGAGTTGAAAGCAGAACTTCCATGCTGCCTCTCAATACATTTGGCTTTACCTTTGCAAGGAAACAGGGCAACTCTCTAGGGCCTCACTGGGAGTGAAGAAATGCCTTTTTCAAAAGCGAATTAAGAGCCATGTGGTGACAGGATGAAATCCTGAGACTTTGTGCATGCCCAACTGAGCTGTTATAGAAAAGAAAAGTCAATCACATTTTTTTTTCTTGCTCTCTTACTCTTCACTTTCTTCTGCTGGAACCTTGGAGCTCAAGCAAATGGGTGCTATTATGAGATCCAGGTGATTTATGGTGGCAGAGATGAAGCAAACTGCCCATTGAGGGTTACAATTGCTGGGATAACAGAATCAAAATATTATCTTGCTCAAGTACTTGCTATCCCTCATTTTGTGGCAGTGGCAATGTGAATAAGTCCCTGCAGGCTCCCACATCCGACAGCCTTCCTTCTCCATGGGTTGCAGAGACTGTAGCACAGGGAAACTGTCAGGAAGGTCTTCAGAAACCTTACAATCATAGAATCATAGAATTATATGAATCTATAATAATCATAGAATCATAGAATTCTAGTGTATTATTATCTGGACTCTATGGCTAAGGATTTATTTTTGTTTGCTCTGCATTAATTTTTGTCTGCAATAGGAGGAATTTCACATGAAATGCCAGTCTGAGTGAAGTATTATGATTTAACTCATCTTGGCTTGGACAGGTAGTCTTGGAAGGTTCTGTCTGCACCAAACACTCTTCAAGTGTTGGTCACTGGATGAATGAAGAACTTTCTGAAGCTAGGTACAGCTTTGCCAGAAAGATAGGACACAAAACGACAGCAACACTTTATTATTTTATTATTCCTATTACTACATATTTCATTTCAGCTTGACTTCCTATAGATTTCTGACTTGAGGGCTAGACCTTGTGTGGACTCTTAATATACAGTAAGAACTGACCTCACATTTTATCTTTCCCTACAGTGCAGGAGCTAATAAGGACTTTTTTCTCCACCTGGCTGCTTATTTTCATGAATCTTGTAAGACGATATCTTTGAAGTCTCTATCCTTGTGCCAAACTTGATTTGGCTTCATTACCAGCTAAAAAAAAAGTAATACATATGCATGCACAGAGATGGAGGGCTCATGTTCAGATTCTGATGTCTATAAAGGGAAGGAAATCCTCTTTTTGACAGATTACAAAGGAGGGAGAAAGGGGAAATGTCCTTTTCAGGGAAAAGAAATCTTGTGTGCAACACAGCTGTCTAAGAAAATGGAACCAAAGCCTTATCTCAGTTCAGAAAACCATACTCCCTGAAATAACTGCTGGACTGTCTGTGTAGCAGGGATGTGTGCTGTATGCTGGGAGAGGCAGCCAAGTACAACTGAATAGGAAGGATCATAATGAAGTTTATTTACCTGTTACCACGGTCATTTGGGCATGGTCTCGGTGGCACTGAGAACCTTTCCAACATCTGTTTGTTGCATTTTTTCTAGCCAACTTTGTCCAGCAAGAACAGAGATTTGTCCCTAGAAATGCTCTCAGAATGATGCAGAAGTGAGTGCATCATATTTGCCTTTTCAGTATAACTTCCCTCCAAAATTAGGTGAATAACTCGTTTAAATATTGGCTTCATTATCTCCAAACATTAAAGAAGAGAGACTTAGTATAATTTGATGAAGCACCACTAAGGCAGGTGTTGGAGAATCATCTGATGATACTGCTACTGTGACTTAGGGTAAAATTTTGACTCATAACTTTGCTTGTTTTTATCAAACTTGACACTGTTATTTGTTCTCTGAACATGCCTAGCTGACTTCCCAGGAATTTATGAAGTTTTTTCTTTGATAAACAATTTTTTTTTGCTTTTTTTCAATTGTAGTATCATTCCTTGGTGAATATTTCACACTACCATAGCTGATAGTCAACTATCACCTGATCATACTCTATGGCAACCATGGTATTCTATGACTGGATGTTCAGTCTATGTCCATGTCTGATTTTGTAACTGGTCCATCAAAACACTTGGCCATCTTATGATTGGAGTCCTTCTCTTGTAAAGATGAATCTTAATTTGTTGGTCTTCTTTCCTAAATAAAATACTTACTTGTGGTTGCTGATAAAATATAATCATTGCAGACAAAGATGTTACTCAGGTATGATCCTCTCCATCATTAATTTTCTTATTATGGATCAACCTAAGAAAGGTGTAATCCAGGTATGACCTTTTCCTTTTGTGTCTAATAATAAAATGCCCTTAGGTGAACAGTTTGATAAAGTTAATAAAGGCATGGTTGTAGACATCTGTAGCTTTTGCAAAATCTCATGTTCTGAAACTTGCACAAAAACCGACAAGTGTAAATGAAATTCCTGAGCATAAATGAGCACATCAGAATAATGAGGTCAGTGTGTAAACAGGTCTCTGCTACACTATTCCCTGCAATCTCAAAGTAAGCCAATACCTGTTCCTCGGAGTGTCTGTTCATGGGCAGACAAGTGAGAATTATGAAAAGAAATGAGGCTGATGACGACTCTATTGCAATTAAGTAGATTTAGGGACTGGATGTTGACTAATCCCAAACCCAGCTTGATTTGATAGTTCTTTTGTATTTCCACAAATAGATGTCTACTTGTACAGTTATTGACATTTCACAACTAGAAGTTCCTTTTCAAAACTCTACCAAATCAAACGAACAGGGCTCTAAGAGAAAACTCTTGTAATACCCTGATAGGGATGGAACTGACTGAACTTTGCATTATTCTAGACTCATGTATTATTTCAAGGATAATCCTTACCTTCCTTAGGGTTATAATTTTTTTTTTAAGAAAAGATTGCAAGATTTTAAAAAGGATATTATTATATATCAAGATCATTTTCAAGCATTCTTTAGGGAAACCATTCATAGCATTGTTATAATTTTCTATTAAACCCTTCTATTAAACTATTTTTTTCCATGCTGGATTGTGAGGAAGTGTGTAGGAGCACTACAAGCTGAATGTAGGTGCACTACAAGCTATATTGCAGTCTCTATTGAAAGTATGAATAGAATTAACCAAATCTTATTGAGACTGATGGAACACAATTCTATGTGCTTATATACATTCTACACAGTTGTACACACTGTGTATGCATGTGAACATGCATTAAGTAAACTCAGTAGCTTCTAAAATGTGCATTTCATGACCTTGAATATAAGCTGCCCAGTTGAAAAGAATGCCCTGGGAAAATAATGAAATAAAATCCAACATAATTCCTGTTTAGCAATCAGTGAAGAAATCTTAGTATAAATCATCCCTTTATGTTTGGTTTACTGCACTCATTGTTTATAAATATATGCATATTATCATCTAATTACAACCCATTAAATCAATTAAATCACCTTCTCTGATATTTCCCACTCAGGGAAGAAAACCAGTTGATCTGCAAGGCATAACTGCTGAGAATACAAATCATCTTTTGCATGGAAGACACCCCTTACTTGAAAGACAGAACTATTATCTCCCAATTCTAAGAGTCACTGGACTCTTTATCACATGATTTCCCCCCTGCTCTCTCCCCAGAGGAAAAGGATGAGTCCTTCCAAACTCCTGAGAAGGAAGGCAGGAGAAGAGAGATCATACCTATGTTTTATGCTTTTCAGGTGGCAGGAGCCCAGGCCCAGCTGCTTGGCTGGCATCTCCCAGCCCAGCTCCAGAACAGTGTTTTCAGAAGAGTCCTGCTGGCACACATCAGCTAGAGGCAAAAGCAAGATCCTTTGCTTGTCTGGCATTTCAGGAGTAACTGAATGTTGTTCAAATTTATCATGTTTTATCAAGACTGGGGAGTAGCTACCGTTTCTTTTGCCATGCACATTATGGCAACATTAACACCCTTTGCTTTGCAGGCAGTCTCTGATGCTCAACCGTATCTAATACAAGATATGTCCCAGCAGTTCCGGGCACACTCTGTGACATTTCTATCCATCTTGACTTTGGCTGAAGTGAGAACTTCCCCTAGATGAGCTGGAAAACCATTTTATTTTTCATTACTGCCATTGTCAGCTGCTGTTGGCCCGTGTCGCAATAAGCTTTTTGATCTCTTTCACCTGAGCACTTGCATGATTCTATAAGAATGTGTAGGTGATTCAGAGTAAGAGTTTACTTGCAGGTCTGATGACTAGTGTAAGAATCATCAATGACACAATATTTCCTATCTACATAAGTAGGGGAAAATTCAGGACAGGAGACAATTAGCATTCAATTCAAATATCCTACGTGTTATATGAGATTGTTAACCCTGAAAAACAGAGACAACTTTTCTAAACCAATAGCAAAGAAGATTATAAACGGTTCAATTCTATCATGGGAAATTGAATGCAACTTGCCCCAGAGAACTTTGTAATGCATTTCAGAGTGAATAGTTTCTTAGGATGGGTCAGAGTTCCAGGTAGATGGTGAGTTTATGCTCATCTCTTTTCCTGCTTACATGATTTGCACTACACATTTTAGGTGATGAGGGGTGCTAGGACCTCAGTTCCAGATATACATCTATGAAACCATCATGTGGCTTACCCATACATTTAACAGCTACCTCATGACAAGCTCTGCTTCTTACAGTACTAAGGATCTCTATGGTCCACTGTAAGGTGTGATCCAGTGTAAGGAATCTCCTGTGCTTGGGTCAGAACTTGGAAAAGGAAAGGAAATTCTTCACTCAAGAAGGTTGCTGGGGCACAGGACGGCACTGGCACCACTCAGCTTGATGACGTCGGGCACAACCGGTCTGTGGTCACTGGTGGAGAATCAGACACTCTTGTTGACATATTTTGCACCTAATATCCAGCAGACAATAAACTTGCCTTACAGTCTATTTAATTCTTTACGCAGTTAGGGCTGACAGGGTTAGGGATACAAGGGAAAAGGGAAAGAAATATTCACCCAATGTTCGATAGAAATTTCCAGATGGAGTAAATGACCCTGTGGAGACACCTATCCATTTTTTTCTCACTGACTGTGGGAGAAACTGAGGGTAATATTTCAACAAGTCTATTGACAGGTGAATCCACCTCTATATAACATGGTTAGACATGGGCCATAACTATTATTTAAAGGCTAGTGGCCTCTAATTTTAGGGGGCTGGTATGCAGGATTATATTTAGATGATAATTTCTGAAGATAATATCTAGTTCCTCAGTTTCCTTCTTCAGGGTTTAGATAGTACTGTTCGGTTCCCTCTGCCTATTTAGATTATCTCTTGGGTCAAGAAAAGTCTTTTTCTCTTCAGAGAGTCTTGGTCACAGAGTGGAGCAGGCCATATCAGCAGGAAAGACAAAAAAACCCTCAGCAAAATCCTTACTCTTGGCAAAACTGCAAAACCTGCAAGGACAGCATTAGATCTATGCTAAATAATTCAGGCCTGAGTCCAGCTGTCTCTCATGTGTGCTGCTTTAGCAGAATGGTTGTTCTTGGCTGTTCTTGAGATTTTGCTTTTAGGTGGCGTACTCATTGGACGCTGTTGTATGAGGACCTCAACATGGGGTAGTAGTGCGGGCTTGCAACCCAGAAAGCAAACCATGTCCTGGACTCCATCAAAAGAAGTGTGACTAGCAGGTCAAGGGAGGTGATTCTGCCTCCCTAGTCTACCTTACCTGGAGTCCTGTGTTCAGTTCTGGCGTCCTCAGCATAGGAAAGACATGGTTATGTTTGAGCAAATCCAGAGGAAGTCTATGAAGATGATGAAACGGGTGCAGCACCTCCCTTGTGAGGACAAACAGAGAGTTGGGGCTGTTAATATGGAGAAGAGAAGACTCAGGCAAGACATTATAGCAGCCTTCCAGTACTTAAAGAGTGCCTACAGGAATGCTGGGGAGGTGATCTTTATCAGTGACAGGACAAGGGAGAATGGTTTTAAGCTGAAAGAGGGGAGATTTTAGGTGAGATATTAGGAGGAAATTTTTTATTTTGAGGGAGATGAGGCATTGGAACAAGTTGCCCAGAGAACTTGTGAGAGCCACATTCCTGTAGATGTTCAAGGCTAGACTGTCTGAGACTTTGAACAACCTGATACAGTGGAAGGTGCCCGTGACAATGGCAGAGAGGTTGATCTTTAAGGTCTCTTCTTACCCAAACTATTCTATGATTCTCTGATTCTCTGATTATGTTAAAGCTGAATACTGCCAGCAAGAGTAAAACTGATTTTTGTTGCTTGGATTAGAAATATTACTGACCTTATCATTAGCTAATGTTATTGTCTTCTTTTTCTAAAAAATGAAAATTGTTTCTTTATACACTGATGAACATTTCTTTTTATAATAGAGATCAGTGATTTCTGTGATGCATGTGTTTCCTATTTTCCACTTTGCAGAATACCAGACAGTCTTGAAAAATGGTTACAATATATTGTCTACGTGACCCATATGCAATGAACGGTCCTGCCTCTCAGGGCAGGCATGGAAAGATTGTGGAATTTAAAGGAAAGCCTGGAGTTACCTGTAAACTCAAATAGATATAATAATCATGCGCTAAAAGTTCATGTGCTATTTGTGCCAGGCAATTGTCTGTCACCAGGGGACTGGTGGCAGGGTCACATGTAAGAATGCACTTTATGTGCTGTTTTCTTTTTATAGCTTAAATCAATAAGCTGATTGAGCTGAGCCAGATCAATCCTTCTGAGTTTTATTTACAATTACCCTTTAATGGTTAATACACTAGTGCTCCATAACTGAACATACTACAGCAATTCTTTTTAAGGCAATATATCTTCAGCACAGTCTGAATCCTGCTGAATTCCATGTGTTTACAGCACTATAGCTGTGCTTAAGACCTTTGCTAAGTCAAGGCCTATGCAATCACTTGAAAGATGATGAAGGATTGTAACAAAGGTTCACGTTAGTCAAAGGAGGACAGGTATACACGACTCCCTCATTAGCAGATGGAGAAAGAACCTCCTGCAGAGGGCAAGGGAGTGCAAAGGTAATTTTCTAGGTGGACCTCCATTTGTATTCAGGTGAACCTAAGAAAAATCTGCTGCATAGTCTTTTGTGAACACCTTTCTTAGTGGATAGCATCCCTTTGATGAACAACCTCTACTCTCTTCCCATGAATGTCTTCCCTGTTTAGAACCATAGAATGCTTTGGGCTGGATGAGACCTTTATTGCCATCTAGCCTCATCCTGTCTCCTCCATGTCCTGTCATTCCCCACAGAAGCAAGGACATCTTCAGCCAGAACATATTGCTCAGACCCCCATCCAACTTGACCTTGAATGTTTCCAGGGATGGAAGGATTCCTGGGAAACCTGTTCCTGTGTTTTGCCACCCTCAGCGTGAATTATTTCTTCTTTATATTCAGTCCAAATCTACCCTCCCTTAGTTTAAAACCATTAACCCTCATCCTATCACTACAGTCCCTGATAAAAAGCCCCTCCTAATCCTGTAAGCCCCTTTAAGGACTGGATTGCTGCTAGACGGTCTTTTCTGGGGCCTTTTCTTCTCCAAGCTGCACAAACCCAACTTTCTGAGCCTGTCATCAGATAGGAGGTGTTCGAGCCCTCTGATCACCTTCATGACTCTCTTCTTGACTCAGTCCTACAGATCCATCTCCTTCCTGTGCTGAGGACCCCAGAAGCCTAAAGCCACCCACGCATGCAGTCCTGTGTTGATGCACCAGCAGTTAGGGATAAGAGGTGCTTGTGAGAAAAGGAAGGCAAGAAATTGGAAGAAAGTATGAAGTAGCTGACTTTTCCAAATGTTTCCATTGCTCTCCCCACCACAGAAGAAACTGTTTAGGATGTTTCTGGGAAAGGCTTTTTAATCTTCTCATCATACATCTGTCTTTTTTAAGATGATCCTAACGTAGTCTTGATTAATTAAAATACTAGGCTAGAAATATTCAAAAAATACAAAATCTGATTCTGATCTATATTCTGTGTATATAAATCAGTTTTATGTCCACAGGTCTCAGTTCCATAAATGTATGCTACTGAAGATGAGATGTCTCTGTTTTCTAGATATGCAAAGGCAAACTATCACTTGAAGAAGTTTTACACTTACCATTGAGAAGCCTCAGACTCCAGGGCATGGACCTGTTAGACAGATTAGTTAGAATCCCAAACATTGCTTCTTTTTTTCTGCTATTAAATCTGATGTCTCTTGGTAAAGGTGACACCATTTTTGTTGTCACAGAGTGTCAAGAGAGATGAGTCTAATATACAGAGAGATGAGTCTAATATGCAGTTCATAGAATCATAGAATCACCAGGTTGGAAGAGACCCATCGGATCATCGAGTCCAACCATTCCTATCAAACACTAACCATGTCCCTCAGGACCTCATCCACCCATGCCTTAAACACCTCCAGAACTGAACACAGTATTTAAGGAACAGTCTCACCAGTGTTGAGTACAGAGGGAGAATAACCTCCCTGGACGTGCTGGTCACACCATTTCTGATACAAGCCAGGATGCCATTGGCCTTCTTGGCCACCTGGGCACACTGCTGGCTCATGTTCAGTCGGCTGTCGACCAACACCCCCAGGTCCCTCTCCTCCAGGCAGTTTTCCAGCCAGGCTGCTCCCAGTCTGTAACTCTGCATAGGGTTGTTGTGCCCCAAGTGCAGGACCCGGTATTTGGCCGTGTTAAACCTCATGCCATTGGACTCAGCCCAGTGGTCCAGCCTGTTTAGGTCCCTTTGCAGAGCCTCCCTACCCTCCAGCAGATCGACACTTCCACCCAGTTTAGTGTCATCTGCAAACTTGCTAAGGGTACCCTCAATGCCTTCATCCAGGTCATTGATGAAGATATTGAACAGGGCTGGACCTAGCACTGAGCCCTGGGGAACCCCACTTGTCACTGGCCTCCAGCTGGATTTAACACCATTTCCCACCACTCTCTGGGCCCAGCCATCCAGCCAGTTTTCTACCCAGGAGAGTGTGCGCCTGTCCAGGCCAGAGGCTGACAGTGACTGGTTTAGTGTTTGATAGGAATGGTTAGACTCAATGATCCGGTGGTTCTCTTCCAACCTGGTTGTTCTATGATTCTATGATTCTATGAAAAGAACTCTAAGATCATCCAGTCCAACCATCACCCCAACACCACCACAACTTTTATACCACGTCACAAAGGATGTTCTCTTTCTAAAAGGAATGACTTGCCGTCTTCCTGATGACTCTTACATAAATTGTCTACAAACTTGACCTGTTGAGGAAATTCCATTAGGAAGACCATTGGCAAAATGTTTCTAAACCACAGAGACTTGGCCTGATGTGTACTGAAGTCACATTTTTCTTTCACTGAGAAAGCTTTGAATTAGACCTTCACAGTTGTGCAATTGTTTAGAAGTTCAGTAAAGCAGACTATCTGCCACAGACCAGTTCCACTGGGTTCTCATTTCGTGAGAGTCTTCCAGAAGACTTTGGAGGAAACACTTTTCCTTCTTATCCCCCAGATGTTTGATATTTTCAGCACCTTGAATAAATTGTCATTCGCTGACGTGTTTATTTTTGAAATTTGTTGATATAGGTACATAAAACAAGGCAGAATGTAGGGTCTTATCTGCAGATGAGAAAATAATTAAGTAAAGAGCAATTTATTTTGGGCAAGTTTAGCGGGTCTGGTTTTCTAAGTGGCTTTTCAAGAGATTTTACTCCTTCTGCAGTGTTGATTCCATGGTTGCCATATGGTTTTATGTAAAAAACCAAAAAAACAACGTGTATGGTTCTGCCGTGTGCAAAGATGAGGAGAGGAAACTTGAAACCTCTGGTCCTTATATTTTGAATGAAATCTCCTTCATTTAGCTGCAATATTCCTATAAGTGGAAACTGCCTGAACTCAGACAGGGTGAAATGGTTTCTATTCCTCATTTCCTATTCTCGAGGAAAAAATGTATAGTCTGGCATTCCAGAAGGAAGGAAATTTTTGATGAGCGTGTATCTTCAATATGTCGAAATTTTATATAGAAGGCAGAACAGTAGGTAAGGTCTAAAAAAAGATAGCCCCAAACAGAACCATGCAAGAGCTTTTTGGAATGCCTTTTGGCAAAGAATTTGGTTCAATACAGAACTATGTCAAAACTGGAGGAATGACAGGGGCAGTATGTGGACCCACTTCTCTCTCTTCCTTTTGCCAGAACACTTCCTGCCCCTAGACTTTGCATAGACCTGCCTTCTCCAAGAAATATGACCTGGATATACTGAAGGTAGCTTGATGTTCAACCTTTTGGAATCTTTCTTGTTATGGGCATCCTGATATACATGTGAAGCCAGTCCTTTCTCACCAGATTACACCTTTCAACCAGAAATCTGCTGCCCCTTACTGACAGGTGAACATTTCCTTTAAAAAATCAATGTGAAGAAGTGAAGAACTGAAGTTTGCGGTCATTGTTAAAACGATCAATAAATCCACCCCTCACTAACTTACTTTATTCACCTTTGCACACTTCCAGTCAAAAGGTTGTAATTCCTGTTATAAATGTGCTCTTGGTTTTCTGTGTTTTTAAGCCTTGGTCTATGAAGAAGAAGTAATGACTATAAATCAACCTGTGAAAGTATTTTTTCCTTTGCTAGTATCTCGGGAAATGGCCAAAATGGAAGAGATGTACTGATATTTCACTGAAATTTGTCATGACAGTTCTTTGACACTGATAATTGGAGATCTCACATAATTTTTTTCACACTAGTAGCTTTACACAGTGAAAGCTAAGACATTTCTTGGTGTTAAATAGACTATTTTGTGGCTTCAATACAGGATGGGAGATGATGTGATTGACAGCAGCCCTGTGGAGAAGGACTTAGGGGTGTTGATTGACGAGAAACTCGATATGAGCCAGCAATGTGCACTTGTAGCCCAGAAGGCCAACAATACCCTGGCTGCATCAAAAGAAGCATGGCCAGTAGGGATAGGGAGGTGATTCTGCCCCTCTATTTCTCTCTTGTGAGACCTCATATGGAATATTGTGTCCAGTTCTGGAATCCTCAACATAAGAAGGATATGGAAATGTTCGAATGGATCGAGAGGAGGGCTACAAAGATTATCAGAGGTCTGGAACACCTTTCCTATGAGGACAGGCTGAAGGAGTTGAGCTTGTTCAGCCTGGATAAGAGAGGACTCCAAGGAGACCACGTTGCAACTTTCCAGTACTTGTAGAGGGCCTACAAGAAAGCTGGGGAGGGATGTTTTAAAAAGGTTTGTAGTGTTATGACTAGAGGGAACAGGTATAAACTGGAGAGGGCAGATTTAGACTAGACATAAGGAGAAAATTCTTCACAATAAGACTGGTGAGACACTGGCATAGGTTGCCCAGGGAAGTGTTGGATCCCCAATCCCTGGAGGTGTCCAAGGCCAAGTTGGTGGGGTCTTGGGTACCCTGATCTAGTGGGAGGTGTCCCTGCCTATCAAAGGAGGGTTGGGACTAGATGATCTTTAAGGTCCCTTCCAACCCAAACAATTCTATGGTTCTATGATTTCCTCCGTTTTTAATACTTTTTTTGGTCACATTGGTCTTTTTCAAAGTGAACCCACAGCCAAAGTTCCTTCCTTGTTTTCTTCTTCTTCATTGCTTCTATTCAGCCTTTGATTTGGACATTTTCAGGTCTAGTCTGTTTCTACAATCATGGTTTGTCATCCTTGAGGTACTCCTGACTGCATTAAAGGTGTCTTTGATCTCTTTGAGGCCAAGACTTTTCCCTGCATACCCTGTTACTGCTAAAGCAGATGAACCCTTTTATCTACTCAACTCATGCACTGCTTTTTGTATGTGGCCAAGTCCCAAGTTTAGATGAGATAGAAATGAAAATGTCACCTTTTTTTTTTAAAAAACTTGCACTCTTTTACTTATCCTATGTCAGATGCCTCATCTTTCCTCCTTGGCCTTTCTTCTTTAAGTCTCCTTGTGCAGACCTATGAAGTGTCATGCCATGTGGAGCATCATCAAGATTCATGTAGTTAGCATAAAGTGTCATAATTCTCACATTACTTGCTCGCTAACTTTATGAATACAGATGGCCAAGTATAAAAAGGAGAAATGATGCTACTGCTTCCCAAGGAAAACTGCAAAGCTCATTTGACATGCATAAACCACCACAGAATCAACACAAGAGACCCTCCTAACTCATGCTTTCATTTGATGGGACATGAGAAAAATTCAGCCGCAGGTCAGACATTGTGAATTCTGTCCAATGAAGTTTCATTAAATGTCTAAAGCTTTGTTTATTCCCTCCTACAATATTGCTTCTCTTGAATAATGAAGCTGTGCCAGTGTTGCGAAGTCTTTTAGACCATAAGAACATTCTCTGGCTTCAGTTGCACCAGCTAAAGCTGATGTCTTAAACTGTCCCTTCCCAGACTTTGCCAATTCCTCTTTTCTGCCAGACATGCTGTTTGAGTGTAATTTCTAATTCTTTTCTCGTAATGTGCAACATATTGGAAAAGTGTCATTTGCTGTATGCCTTTTTTTTTTTTACTAGAATGTACTTTTCTGATACTGTAAAGGAAACAAAAGACAAGAGTATGAATTAATTTCAGCTGGTTTGTAATTTCAATTGATCTTATCAGAGGATGTGTTCAAATATTGTGCTGAATATCACTGCTGAATCCCATTTCTTTCTCATTCACTACTGCAACAAACTATGGAGAGTCTGGATAGTTATAATCCAGGCTGAAAACCAGGACAAGGTGGGATGCAGGAGGGAAAACTAAGGTCTGCATTTCTTATCAAATCCAGTCTCCTACACTATGCTGTTCATAGAGCATGAGCAACAATAAAACTGGGCCAGATGAAGCTTCTGTTTTGTACAGTGGCCCTCTTGAGATCCCTTGCTGGAAAGCACTATGTGTGTTTATTGTAGTTTAAATCTATGGGAAGAAATTTACCCAAGCATTAAAATGGTGAAAAAATAAATATTTATAATGTACTCATCTCCTTTTCAAGCCCTTCAGGACGTGACCCGCTTTTCCTGCCTCCAATCCTACCTTAGACTTTGTATGTAGAAATAAAGATTGTATTTTAGGTGCTGGTATGGTCAACTTGAAAGACTGATCATTCTTATTTGCCTTCTACTTGGAAGCCTGTTTGCCAAGAATTAAACTATAGGATTAGGAAGTCTGCCATTTCTAAGATTTGTGGTACTAGCAATTGAATTATTGCCTTGGCAGGGAACGGGCTGTGCATGGATTCATTCATGCAGCTTCTCTAATTGTTTGTTATGGAAAGGATTGCCTGAAATCACAGAATCATAGAATAACCAGGTTGAAAGAGACCCACCGGATCGTTAAGTCTAACCATTCTTATCAAATGCTAAACCATGTCCCTTAGAATGTTGTCCACTCGTGCCTTAAACACCTCCAGGGAAGATGACTCAACCACCTCCCTGGGCAGCCTGTTCCAGTGCCCAATGACCCTTTGTGTGAATTTTTTTTTTCCTAATGTCCAGCCTGAACCTCCCCTGGCAGAGCTTGAGGCCATTCCCTCTTGTCCTGACCCCTGTAGCTTGGGAGAAGAGGCCAGTTCCCTCCTCTCTAGAACCTCCCCTCAGGTTCAGGTAGTTGTAGAGAGAAATAAGGTCACCCCTCAGCCTCCTCTTCTCCAACCTCCTTTTCTCCAGGTTTGTGAAAACCTGTATCACAGTGCACCTGAGCTTTAGATTCAGTCTATGCCAAGGTCAGGGACGCTTCAACAGCAGTAACTGATTATTAGATGACTATCGTGCCTATGATGTTGTTAAAAGATAAATTTGCTGTTCCTCATGCCATATTTGTGTTATATGTTTGCCTGTGTATTTTGGGGAGCTATTTTGAGATGGAGGGGAGCTGAAAGGTGCAGGGTAGGAAATAGTAGTCTTAGTTTGCAGGCACAACCCTGGGTTGGGGATTTACCTGATGGTACCAGTTTTGGCTTGGGTAGAGTTAATTTTCTTCATAATAGCTGATATGGGTCTATGGTTAGGATTAATGCTGGAAACAATGTTGATAATACAGAGATGTTGCTGAACAGCTCAGAGTCAAGGCATTTTCTGCTGGTTACACCATCCCACCAGTGCTTGGGCTGGGAGTACAGCAGAAGCAAGGGGGGAAAACAGCTGGGATATCTGACCCCTACTGACCAAAGGGATATTCCACACTGTACAAAGTCATGCTCAGCAATAAAACTAGGGAGAAGGTTGGCTGGGAGGCCACTGCTTGAGAACTGACTGGGCACTGGTCATCTAGTGGTGAGCAATTGTTTTCATTTAATTCAGCTGTCTTTCTTGGGTTTTATTCCTTTCTCTCTGTTATTTTACTTTTAATTACAATTGCTATTGTTGCAATTATATTTTATTTCAATTATTAAGCCGATCTTATCTCAACCCATGAGTTTTCATCCCAGTTACCCTTCCAGTTTTCTTTTTCTTCCCCTCCATCTCGCCGCGGGGGGATGTGAGCAAGCTTCTGTGTTGTGTTTTGTTGCTGGCTTATTTTAAACGATGATGCTGTTTTCTTGCTAGTCCTTGCTAGCACAAGATACTTGATTCTAATAAGAAGAAAGAGGCAACGTCTTCCCTTGACTTTGATGCTAGTGGGCAGGAAGGCATGAAATTGTGCTGCATAAAAGGTGTCTTTCTGAGTGACCAAGTGTGTGCTTACCACCAAGGGACCTCAACAACTGATGGACAACTCAGACAATCACCTCTGGAATGAAGGGTTGTGATACTAGTCTCCTCCTCTCTCTTTCTCCTTTAACTTCTCTCTCTCATCCTTTTTCTCCTAAGGCAGATTAAGATTAAATTTAGGAAGAAATTTTTTACTCTGAGCATGATGAGGCAGAAAGACATGTTGCCCAGGGAAGTGGTGGATGCCCCATCCCTGGAGGTGTTTAAGGCCAGCTTGTCTGAGTATTTGAGCAACCTGATCCAGTGGAAAGTGTCCCTGAAGTGGGACTGGCAGTGGATGATTTTTAAGACCCCTTCCAATCCACACCATTCTACGCTTCTATGATTCTATGTTTTTTTCACTGGTGAAGTGTGTCTCAAGTACCTATTCCTGTATGTACCCTGCATGAGAAACTAACAGGAGGAATGAGAAACCTGTGTGCATTCACAGAGCTATTGCATTGGATTACAGAGGTTTGGAGAAAATTCACACTGCTGGGGGACTGTGATCAGCAGACCTTTTTTTAAGGAGAGGCAGGGATGATGGCAATGGTGTTGGAACTGGATGATCTTTAAGGTTCCTTCCAACCAAACCCATTCTATGGCTTTATAACCTTCTAAATATACAAAGCTCAGCAAATGTAAATGAAATCACTTGCAGAAAAGGATTGTTGGTGTCATTTCACCTTAACTCAACTCAGTGGGCACTTGCAATCTTACAATTCTTTTAAGACCCTTTTAGAGGGATTCAACATAGGGTGTATATAAGAAGGTAACCCACCCCTCTTCCTAGGATTAGGCTACATAAAGAGACTGATGAAGCTGAGCAACAAGACAACATCATGAGCATGGATCTGGCTGCTTTAATTGGCAGACATTTCAGATAGGGCCATCAGTTCTTGACTTATAACAAGGATGATGTGCTTCTTTCTGTAGGACTAACTCACAAAGAAATAATTTTCAAATCATTTGGTTTGACCTTCTGAGTTTGATTCTATAGTAGAACCTCAGCAGGTAAAATCTGGTGTAGTCCCATTGCAATGTTGTTATACATCAACAGTCATATAACTCTTAGCACATGTCCTCAGGGAGATATTTCTCTGAGGGCAATAGCATTCCCTATCATCAAGGCTAGTGTGAAGTGGCAATCACTGATTGTAAAATTTCTTGAAGCTATGGTGCGGAATAAACAACATCATAAATTATATAGGAATATTATTGTATACTATTTATTATACGCTACTTCCATTCTGTTTTAACTTGACGTTTTTTACTTCTTCCATTGGAAGAAAAAACTGAAGAATGGGCTGAAGAGTGGGCTTGAGGAACTTGAAGAATGGGTTTCAGATGAAAGAGAAACAGAAGTGGACTTTAATAAATGACTTCAGCAAAAACCACAATAGAAAAGTTTGTTTTGTGATATATGTGACCACTGTAGCCAGACCTCCCTGTACATAACTGAAGATACAGCAATCAATTTCTATTAATTTAATCTCTTGCACAAAATTGAAGAACAACAAGAGTCAAAATGAAACAAACTACAAAAGAGGCCAGAATGAGAATCTCCTAAACTGAGTGCCACTGAAGGCTTCTCTTTCTCCTTGGCTACACTGTGTGATATTTTTCTCCATGTTTTCTGCTCCACTTAAGAGCAATTTTCTCTTCTGTGTTGCTAGTAGTGCATGAGCCTGTACAAAAGCATGCTCACAAATGAAGACAAAGCTTCAGCTCTGTTCAGGAGTGCTGGCAATTTACCTTGTTTATTTATAACATAGAGACAGGGACAAGAAGGGATGAATCTTCTCAGCAATTCAAGGCATATGCTTTCAATGCTCAAGTTAAAAAAAAAACGCAAAAAGGTCAAAAGTCTGGGTCAAAAATAAAAAGAAGAAATTTAGAACTTCTACACATACATTTTGGCATTAAGCACTCTCACTAATCTACAGGATCGTTGCAGTGTCCTGTCATCAAGTGACGATGTCTAAAACTACATAACTACCTGAAATTTTAATGACAGGCACATACTAAAGCATTGCAGCATTGACTCTACTGTGTGCCTCATCCATCTGCTCATACTCATGAGAGGTGGGATCTCAGGAATGACTGTTTTTCATTTTCATCTTGTAGGGGGCTAACCCTGTTCTTGGGAGTCACTGAATAAGCTATAAAAAAGAACCAGGCTTGCCTGGAAAGCACTCCTAAATGTCTGCTTTTAGAGAGCTCATCCATGAAGTAGAAAACTAGATTCTCTCTCCAGATTCCCAAGGGAGTACCTTTCAACCATTATAATTTAATTATTTTCCTCTTAGACACAGTTGATTAAGAAGATGCTGGATGTTTACACTGAAATTCCCAAGTTGTCTAGAGCTTCTTGTATGTGATCCCTTTCAGAAGACTATCATTTATGATTGCTAATGGCACAGCCATACATCTAGGAACAGAGCACAACCTGACCTACATGGCAAGGAAGAGCAATGGAAGACAACTATGTGGCACAGTAGATGAGCTACTCATTTAGCAGTCCCAGGCAGCAGAACTAGCAGGAAAAGAATGCTGAGATCTTGAGTGCACAAACAAGAGTCCTGTGACTAGAAGCTATTATTTCCCATCCAATAACTGTATTTAAAAATCATAGAATAATACAATGATTGGGGTTGGAAAGGATCTTAGATATCACTTAGTTCCACCTCCCCTACAATGGACAGAGGTACGTCTCACCAAATCAGATTACTTATAGATTCACCTAGTCTGGTCTTGAATGCTTCCAGAGATTGGGTTTCTACAACTTCTCTGGACAACCTGTCCCAGCGTCTTACCATCCTTACAGTAAAAAATTTCTTCTTAACTTCTCAGCTAAATCTCCTGTCTTTCAATTTAAAACTGTTACCCATCATCTTATCACTATACTTCTGCACAAAAAGAACCTCTCCAGTTTTGAGGAGGACCACCAGCTCTGAAAGTGCCTCACAGCTTGTCCTGTCCCCTGTCACTTGGGAGAAGAGGACAGCACCTTCCTCTCCACAACCTCCATTCAGGTAGTTGTAGAGAGTAATGAGGTCCCCCCTCAGCCTCCTCTTCTTCAGGTCAAACAACCCTAGCTTCCTCAGCCATTCCTCATAAGACCTGTTCTCCAGTCCCTCACCAGCTTTGTTGCTCTTCTCTGGACTCGCTCCAGAGCCTCAACATCCTTCTTGTGGTGAGGGGCCCAGAACTGGACACAGTATTCAAGGAGCGACCTCACCAGTGCTGAATACAGAGGGAGAATCACCTCCCTGGACCTGCTGGTCACACCATTTCTGATACAAGCTAGGATGCCATTGGCCTTCTTGGCCACCTGGGCACACTGCTGGCTCATGTTCAGTCAGCTGTCGACCAACATCCCCAGGTCCCTCTCCTCCTGGCAGCTTTCTAGGCAGACTTCTAGTCTGTAGCACTTCACAGAGTTGTTGTGCCCCAAGTGCAGGACCCGGCATTTGGCTTTGTTAAACCTCATGCCATTGGACTCTGCCCAGTGGTCATATCTCGTGTTGAGAAACAACCTTTTGCCCTCATGCCAGTCAGGGCAGAGTCTTAACTCCTTTCTAGCATATAAAAACTATATCCATATGTGAATGAGTAAGGGTTCTTTCCAATTCTAGTCTTTGACAAACTGAGGAATGGAGAGTTTTGTAGTGTGTTGGTGTCAGATACGGTAGGGAAGAGTTAAGACATTCCAATTACATTTCTCTTTTCCTTAAAAAAAAAAAAAGAAAAAGAAAGAAAAGACATCAAGATCATTCTAGAAACACACTTATATCATCATATTAACTAAAGAAGGAGACAGCCCTTTTGTAGACATCCATATCACTGCCAAAGGGCTGCTAAGCCTACAAGTCTTTTTATTTTCTGTTTCAAGCACTATGTCCTAACGACTTTCTCATAAGCATCCAAACTCATTTGAGTTTGGCTTCAAAATCTATCAAGTTTAATATCCGCTGATGTTCTACTAGCAGTAATACATATGGTTGGGATTGTTTTCTTTGATCTACCATAGAGCTAGCAGGTCACATTTTGCTTCACATGAAATCACTGAGCTGGAAAAAGAAGGTTCTTGTAGATTACATCAGGAATTAGCCCTAGGAAATGTTGGTTTAATTCCCATCTTGGTGATATATGCAGCAAACTCATCACAAACCTCTTATTCTATCTGGAATCTAATACACTGGCGGAGGGGCAATGAAACCTGCAGGTCTCATTTCTTCAGCTGTATAATGAAATGGTCATGATATCCCAGTCCCTTGAGGACTTTGAGGATTATTTACCCTACTACCCAGAATACTTTGATATTTCCCTACTGAGTGTTATATAAGAATCTGGAGAGAAAGACTAATCATACTTGAGATAAACAAGTAGCAAATGGATTATATGAGAGTAATTCCATGTGCAGCATAGTCTAATAAAATTAATATTTGAGTAATGACAAATTTAGAGCCTTTGGGGATGAAAGTACAGGAAAAAAAGGAAACAATGAAGAAGTTTCGAAAAGGTGAGAAATAAACCAAAACGAGCTCTATTTTTCATCCATGCCCCATGCTCTTAAGTTCAAGATTTTGCTTTCATGTGCTGAATAATGTGATGCAGACAGAAAAAAAATCAGTCTCTGCCAGGTTTCATTAAATGCTGTCCAGAGAATAAATGTAGACATAAAGAAGGTAGAAGAGTAAAGTGAACACAAAACACTGAATAAGAGAAAGGCATTTTATCATAGAAAGAATCACAAGAAGTAGTTTCCTATCTGGAGTGATAATGAAAGCATTGACATCTTGACTGCAGATGTTTCTGTCAGTCCAAAAATCCCACAAATTGACTTTTAAAGGGAGAGAGAGATTTCCTGGAGCAACCACGGGGAGCCTAAGATGGAATTCATACTGGAGGGATGCAAATCAGTCCTGTGGATGTCAGAAGGAAAAGTGCTCAAAAGCTTGTGCTGCAAGAAGCGCACACCTGACTGTCTTTTCAATACAGTCCAGTTTCCAAGTTCATGCTGGAGGTCACTGGACATAAGCCCGCATCTAAGTATGTATTTGTGGGAATGGAAGGAAAGGATGTCCCAGCAACCCTTCTTCCAGTGCTATATAGTGATTCTTGAAAGAAATTTGCCTTACCTACTAGGATGTTCTAGTTATGTAAAAATAATATAAGACTCGGAGAGTCTGAACTCTGTAGCAGTGTAATTACATCAAATCCATGCTGCTGCAGAGAGACAGGAGTGTGACAAGTTTATGTCTACTCTTCAGCCACTTCTCAATCAAATGTTGTAGCCATAACCACACAGGGAACTGTACAGGCATGAACTTTTCTGTTGTTAGTTTCCAGTCCTTCCCTGACTCCCATTGGTTCAGATGGTAGGACAGTGCAAGTTACTTCTCTGTTACAGTCAGACATTTCTCAATGTGCAGAATGAAGAGGTTAAGCTCTGATCCCACTTGGAGAAGAGCAAGAGTTACAGCATGGTCAAGGTGGGCTGTGAAAGTAGCTGTGCAAGGACGTTTCACAGAAGCCACATGAACTCTCTCTCCCAATGTCTGCAAGTCAAGTGCTGCTCAGAAATAAGGAATTGTTTCCTATTCAAAGGTGGAAAAATCAAGGTTTGGTTTTGTTCTGTCTTTAAAGAATGCCATTTGAAATCTTGGAGGGAAATCACAATTTATCTAGAAAATGCCGGTTCCTGTCTTCTTTCAAGACTCAGATAAAACAGGAGAGGCTTTCATTTCAATCTGTGATCAAATAGCTGACTAACCTGGGTGTTTATCTAGGCTTATGATTCAGAAAAGAAATCTATTAAACAGATACATCTTTCCCATTTCCATATTTGTTAAAAACACCACTATCTGTAAGAAAGACAAACATCAAAGAAAATGGTATTTCTGTCAGAACAGATTTTACTACTGTTGAAGGTGGAACCTAGGGAAGATAAAAGACAGTTGCCCTTTATCCTTCTCTGCTTAATATAATAGTCTTTGGCTTAGTAAGTTCATCTTAACTGTCTCTAAGTTAAATCTTCTTTATCTTGCAGCAGGTCTGACTTTAGTTTTGTGAAAGAGAATATGAGAGCTGGGCTGGACTTGTGAGTTATGGCACTTCCCCCAACAAAATTTGTGCATTTACTTAGTGATGATTACTAATGCACCTGACTTGCTCTCTTTACAAGTAGAGCCCAGGGTGCCTTGCTTCGACAGAGACTCCTTTGCTGTAGGTGATCATGGCTAGTCAGATATATCTCTCACTGAGGGATAGACAACTACAAGTCATCTGTGTCTTTATGAAGCTCCCCCGCTGACTGTGCACCTTCAAGTATCCTAAGGAGCTCCAGCAAGTCTGTGCTCCCTGCTGAGACATCTCTATTTGAGCACAGAAGGAAAAATACATTAGCTGATGGAGGGATGTTAATAATGCAGAAAAAAGTAAAATTCAGCTCTACTGTAACCTATCCAAGCTGTTTGGAATATTTGGCTCTGATTGTGTGTGTATACTCAGTGATGTATTTACTTTGATCAAGACGTTATAGCAACAATTTGCACTGATAAAGTGTGTTTCTGTTAATGAGATCACCTGGGACAGTGATAGGAGCAATGACAACTGTGTATTCATTTCTAGGTTGTTCAGGTATTCCCTGCTTTGTGTTCTGTCTGCAGGCACAAAGTCAAAGTAAATATCCATCAACTCAGCAACACTTCCTCTCTGCCTTTCCCCTTGAAATCACAGTTTATTTGCACTGAAGAACTTATCATCAAAAGAGAGATAAGACAAGCCAGGGATAAAAAATGTGCAGTGTCCCTCAGATTTCCCTCTGTGCCATGAGAAAGAAATTAATTTGAAACAGTGACTTTGACTCAGATGCTGATAAAAGTACTGGTCATTATTTTACTTTTCAAGGGAGAATGGGGGAAATCCTGGGAAATTCAGGGCTAAGAGAAGCTAATTGCTATGATCACCTGTACAAGTTACAGGCTAATTGAGAATGTGAACAGCTTGGATTACAATTTAGAGTTGCTCTGAATTATGTCAACAGCCATCAGAAAACTCACCAGCAACTGGGAGTGGGGCTGAAATGGAAATGCTTGTGAAACTCTATAATATGTGTGTAGCAAGGGAATTGTCAGGAGAAGGATGAAGTTAGTAAAAGGTTTGACTCTTGAAGTTAAACCCTTGGAAATCTATTCTGCTCTTTTAATGTTCACATTGTTACAATGTCAGAACTATTCCTAAGAAATATGGTTGAGTATGAATACATCTGTGGTGTTTCCTTCTTTCTACCACCTTTTTCCAAGAAGAATGGTACGGGCGGCACAGAATACCCTTTCAGGCTAGATAAGTTTTATTCTGTATTTATGTAGAAACAGATTTGTCCTTGAGAGAAATCAGTAAATGAAGATCCTTATGTCTTGAAGGAGAACATTCTACTATCTTTGACAAGCTCTGCAAAAACATTTGATTATATTCACATGAGCGGGTGAAGATAAGCTCAAGTTTTCTCCACCTCATGCCTTCCCAAGCAGCAGTCTGGACTTGAGGTGCCTGGTTCTTGCTGAGGACCAATAATTTTAGAAGGGAGGAAAACGGGCTTTCATAAAGCATGACAGATACTATGGATCTAATGTTAGTAGCTAAGCACCAGAGTGGATTGGGCCCATTTCTGCCTGTTTGTTCTTCCTCCCTAGGCAGAAATGTTCTTCTAGTTCCTACATGATGAAATTTTAAGTATCAAGAATTATGTTCCCTTCTATCATGTAATGGATTTGCTGCTCTCCCTCCTGGAATTTAAGATGTGAAGTTAAAGACCCAGAAATATGACAGATTTTAATCTCATTCAACAGTATGAGAATAATAATACTGTAAGAATATTAATATAAGAATATTGTGATAATAATAATCTGTGATAATTCTACGATATATAGAATGAGAGCTGCTGAGACTGAGTCTCGAATTTCTCCCTCTTTTTTTCCAGGGTTTCATAACACTAGTCTCGGGATTGAGCAGGTAGTTGAGGGTAAACATGGAAAGTTAGTGTGAAATCACCACTCATCAAGACATTCCTCTTTGTTCTAATTACTTGACTTGCACCAAATGTGGGCATGACAATAGATAATTAGTATCACAGGAAAATCTGGCAGAGATTTTCCATTCTAAACAGTGATACTTGATCATCTACAAAAACCTATCTCTCTTTCTTAGGTTAACATCTTTTTCTCCTATTATATCTTATTTTCTTTTTTACAATTTTAGAAAATATTACCAAAATAGGTTTCACCATTTTCAGGAATGAGATTAATAGAATATTTAAGCTTTTTCTACAGTTCGGAAAGCTTATGAGGACTTTTCTATTCATAGAATCATAGAATAGTTATGGTTGGAAGGGATTTTAAAGATCACCTAGTTACAATGCCCCTGCCGTGGGCAGGGACATCCCACTAGAACAGATTATCAAAGGCCCCATCCAACCTGTCCGTGAGCACCTTCAGGGATGAGGCATCCAGAAGTTCCCTGGGCAACCTGTTCCAGTGTCTCACCACACTCATGGTGAAGAAATTCTTGCTAACGTCTTCTCTAAATCTGCCCTTCTCCAGTTTATACCTGTTATCCCTCATCCTACCACCACAAACCTTTATGAATAGTCCCTCTCTAGCTTTCTTGTAGGTCCCTTTCAGGTACTGTAAGGACTCTGTAAGATCTCCTCAGAGCCTTCTCTTCTCCAGGCTGAACAAGCCCAACTCTCTCAGCCTGTCCTCAAATGGAAGGTGCTCCAGCCATCTTATCATCTTTGTAGCCCTCCTCTGGACCTATTCCAACAGCTCCATATTCTTACATTGAGGATTCCAGAACAGGACACAGTACTCCAGATGAGGTCTCACAAGAGAAGAATAGATGGGTAGAATCACTTCCCTCTCCCTTCTGGTCACATTCCTTTTGATGCAGCCCAGGATAGTGTTGACTTTCTGGGCTGCAAACGCACACTGCCAGCTCATGTTGAGCTTCTCATTGACCAACACCCCCAAGTCTTTCTTTGCAGGGCAGTTCTTAATCGTGTCATCACCCATCATATACTGAAATCAGCGATTGCCCTGACCCAGGTGCAGGACCTTACACTTGGCCTTGTTGAACCTCACAAAGTTGTTACAGGCTCACTTCTCCAGCCTGTCCAGGACCCTCTGTATGACATCCCATCTTCCTGGTGTGGCAACGACACTACTCAGCTTGGTATCATCTACAAACTTACTGAGGGTGCATTCAATCTCACTTTCAATATCATTGATGAAGATATTAAACAGCACCAGTGCCAGTACAGACCCCTGAGGGAAACCACTTGTCATGGATCTCTATCTGGACTTTGAGACATTGATCACTACTCTTTGAATATGACCATCTGAACAGTTTCTTATCCACTGTACCATCCACCCATCAAATCCATATCTCTCCAATTTAGAGAGAAGGATGTTGTGTGGGACCGCGTCAAAGACTTTGCATAAGTATAGATAGATCACATCCTTCTGTTTACCTTTGTCCCCTGCTGCAGTTATGACATCATGGAAAGCCACTACTTTGGTCACACAGGATTTGCCCCTGATGAAGCCATGGTGGCTACCATTAATCACCTCCAAGTACTCCATTTGCTTTAGCAGAGCTTCTAAGAGAGGCTATTCCATGATCTTCCCAGACACAGAAGTGAGGCTGACAGGTCAGTAGGTCCCAGGGTTGTCTTTTCTGCCCTTTTTAAAAATGGGTACAACGTTACCCTCCTTTCATTCACCAAGGACTTGTTCTGATTGCCATTACTTCTCAAACATCATGGAGAGTGGCTTGGCAACCACATCTGCCAATTCCCTCAGGACTCCGGGGTTCATCTCATCAGATCCCATAGACTTACATATGTTCAGGTTCCTCAGGTGGTTGTGAGCTTGATCCTCCTCTGCAGTGGGAGGGGATTTAATCCGCTGGTCACCATCTTGCTGTCCCATGACCCAGGAGGGGACAGGAGAGCAGTTATTGGTCAAGACTGTGGCAAAAATGTTTTGAAGTACCTCAACCTTCTCCTTGTTTGTTAATACACGATCACCATTTCCAATCATTCCTTTTGTTTTCAGTTAGCATTTTGAAAGAGATTTTCCATTCCTGAAAAACTACCAAAACCTGAACAAAGTGCTCATTCTTGGACACTTGACTAACACTAAGAGTGAAATTCCCAAACATGCTGTCTATTCTGGATGTCTTCCAGCCAAAAGATGAGTAGAATTTTCTTTGGACTCATAGTTCCAAGCTATAGCATGTTGAATATTCAAGGTGAGTAGTTTTAATTATGGTTTACCAGGTAGGACTATCTGTACGTAAAAGGATCATGTGTTTGCTCAACAAGGGCTTGCACAACTTTAGATCCTGATGTGAGAAAAATATGATTCTAAGTCTCACGATTCTGCCACCATCAAATAACTGGTAGAGTTTCCCAAAGGTAAAAACAGGAAGTTATTTATATGATTAAATACTATATGAATAATAACATAAATGCACATAGGATCTAAATTATGGTACCACGTAGGATTTACAGTGCACTAATGGCTGAAATTCATTGTGGCATTTCCAAAGATAGGTGTACTTGACTCAGTGATTGCATCAATGTATTTTTATTGTTATTTTTTGGCATGTAATTATAGCATAGGCAGATGTGAAAACAGGAAGAAATGAGAATTGTTGGGTGATGTTTATTCCTGTTGATCTAACTCCTTTGCTCCATGGTGAGCAGAGAAAAACCAAGGTTTCTATTCTTCTACTTCAAAATCTTGTCTAGTAAAGAAATAATATTCCTTGTTGTAATGAGTCTTCTACAGTCCCCTGTGCTCAAGCTTCCAAACAAGCAATCATGTTGCTTTGTGCCTCAATAAGCAGACACTAAAGGGCTGACAAAGAGCCACCTCTCTGTCTGGTATATGTTCAGATTATAAGAAAATTAAGGAAGTAGACAACTAAAGATTGTTACTATTTTCATTTACAATGCATCTGACCATGAGAGGAATTAGCTATTTTAAGAATTTCAGACATTAATACAGATTTTTCACTTTCCACACGTCTTAGGAATGTAGACAAAGACATAGGAGTTGATGAGACAGTCCCACAGTTGGATTTTGCAAAGCAATTGGTGGACTTAGAGGACAACCCAAGTGTCCTGCCTACGTGTGCCCATCATTACAACAAATTTAGGACTCTGGAAGTTTGTCTTCAAGAGTTTTCTCCATTCCTGATTGAAAACTGTACTGCCACTAAGCAGAGAAAAACTACTTCTAACTGATTTTGCAATGAGACATGTACTATTTCCCCATGAACTCACACCTTCCTCTTAAGATTGTACTTCCCAGAAGGCTGGCAGGATACTACTTTGGTTTCTAGTGAAATTGCAAGCATTTATATCCTGATCTGAGTCACAAACAAAGCAGGTTTGGATTGTTGAAGCACCTCCTTAGTTTTCACAGTGCTCATCATCATCAGCTGTCCTTTTGCCTGGAAACTTAAAAAAAGGGGAAACTTAAAAAAAATGAACATGATCATGGGTGAAAGTTCCTTCAGGTGGTGCAGGCTACTTCGCTATAAGACTGAGGAGGGAAGAAGAATTCTTGGACATCCTGGTGGCACCAGTGACATTCAGTGTTACACATATAGCAAGGATTTTACTAACCCTGAAGCAGCCCTGCTCAAGTATTACTGAATAAACTGTAAAAACAACAGAGGCTGAGGGAGGGTGATGCGGAGAGAGGTGTGTTTAGTCTGAACCATCTATTCTTAGGCCCCATATCTTTGTGTCCAGGTTGGTGACTACCAAAGTAGAGCTTTGATGCTATGTTCATTTGTAATGGGAGAGTAGAGAGGGTGGAATTCTATTGACTTATGGACATAAAAAGTCCTGGAGGGAAGATGAATCAGCCCTCCAAAAGTGCTGTCTGCATATCAAAGTGAAACTATCATTGCTTTAGCTAGAGGTGCTCCATCTGCGTTTGTGGCAGCCAGGAAACAGCGAGAAAAATTTGCAGCAGGATAAGGATTCTTAAATTACAAGAGAGCCTGGGGAATCCTTAAAATCTGCTGAGAAGCTTTAGTGTAGCTTATTCATTGCTAGAAAAGCCTTGCATGTCAGTGAGGGAAGCTGTTTAAGGAGGTTGTCAGTTCTGAAAAACAACATTCAGATGGGAGAAGTGTTATTGGATCATGACCTTGGATCCCAACACAATGGTGTCCCTCAGAGAAATCCAAAGTGGCAGTTAGAAAAAGAAACAGTATAATCTCACTTCACCTTTTATTGGTTTTTATGTTCCTCTGTTTGTTTCCAATTTTGCTATCATGTTCCTAAAGCTTTTTTTGGCAAAGATAAATCTCTTATCTTCTTTATGTTTGTCTGTTGTCAGAGGGAATCTTGGGTGAATCTGACAAGCTCAAGGCCCCTCATTTCCCCAGAAACTAGAAAAAAACAACTGACAAAACACACTCAAAAGAGGTCTCCTTCAAACCTTTCTGATAGGATATGTTTGAAGACTGACAAATCTGCAGGAGAAATGTTCACTGCTGATTGTAAACCAGTAGCTTTTACAGACAGGGAAGACTGCTCTCATTTCCAAGCAGACAGATCTTGCACTGAAGAAAGACATACAGATCCTGAAGCATTACAATGTAGAAATAAATTTCAGCTTAGGAAAAGAAAACCCTGGAAACTATTTGTTTTTCTCAAACAGAAGCAGGACATTAGTACCATGGCCCTGATAGCCAGAGCAACAACATCCAGGTGTCTGTATCACTTTTTATTTGAAACACAATTCCAGATTTAAGCTTTAATGTGCAAACAAGATTGAATATCAGAGATAACAGAAAAGGTGTGATTCTGACCCCTAAATTCCTGGAAGCGCTGGGAATGGAAAAGAGAGACAGGAAAAAGAAAAGGATTATCCTCTGACTCCTAGTCATGCTGTTAAGAAAGTCTTGTCAGTGACTTCTTTCAACAGGTGTGTGGAATAAAAAAGCGTGTACCTACACATGTGGGAACATCAGCAACTGTGCAACAGAGAATGGGTACTTTGAGGCGAGTCTTTCAAAAACCAATGCCATGAAACCACTACCTACACTAATAATACTAAACCACTGCAGAGATGAGGTGGAAAAGGGAGACAGTGAGATTTCAGGAATATGATGTAATGAAAGGATTTTTATTTCTGTTTTTATATCCCCTCCTATATTCATTGCAAAGCTTTTGTCCACTTTTATGTAGTTGGAGCTTGTCCCAGGGGACTTCATGTGATGTCTGAGGCTCCAGTTGATGATGGCACTAGAGATATTAATCCCACTGAGAGCTACAAAATAATATTCCAGCACAGTCTCTTCCCTCAGCGAGGAAATTCAGTCATATTCCACTACTCAAAAGCCCCTCACAAATACTGTCTATGCAGCAATGCTGCTCTGGTTCAGGCTGTCAAGGAAAGAAGGGAAGCAGGAGCATGAGGGTCTGTCACAAGGTAATCATTTTTTTGAAGGAGATAGATAAACAGAGCTTCTCAATAACCCAGACAGGAGCAGGGTTGAGCCCTGTAAATTGGCACAGAGTGGGATGCAAACCTAGTGTTCCTGAGGTTGAAATAGTGTTGATACCCCAGTCAGGATTCATTTCACTAAACATTGTGCACAATGGAGACCACCCAATCTGAGCAAACCATGCAAAGTTCCTTGTATGGTCAGAGTAGAACATGTCAATATATCTACTGAAGTTTAGGGAGTGATTTACCCTCCTATAAAGTATTGATGTGACTCATCCTGTATATGCTCTGAGAATTGGTAAGATCTCCATTTCTTATAATTGTACCCTGATAAGTACCTCAAGTAGACTTCTGAACTGCCCTGTTGGGTTTGTCTGGGGTAGAGTTACTCTTCTCCACACTAGCTAGTATAAGGCTCTGTTTTGGACTTGTGATAAAAAAAGAGTGTTGATAATACAGGGATGTTTCAGTTACTATTGAGAAGTGTATTTTCTGCTTCTCTCACTGCCCTGACGGTGAGTAGGCTGGGGGGTGCATAAGGAGTTGGGATGGTATATGTCTGTGACAGCTGACCTCAACTGACCAAAGGGATATTCCATGCCATACAACATTGTGCTTAGCAATAAAAGCAGGGAGAAGAAACAAGAAAGGGGACATTTGGAGTGATTCCCAAATAACCATCACGTGTGATGGAGCCCTGCTTTCCTGGAGATAACTGAACATTTTCCACCTGATGGAAATTAGTGATTGAATTCCTTGTTCTGCTTTGTTTGCATGCACAGCTTTTGCTTTACCTATTAAACTGTCTTTATCTCAACACACAAGCTTTCTCACATTTACCCTTCCTATTCTCTCTCCTACCCCTCTAAAGAAGGAGTGAAAAAGTAGTAGTGTGGGGCTTAGTTGCTGACTGGGTTGAACGACAACTACAAACAGCTAAATTTAGGGGAAAGGAACCCTGGTCTTCATCCCTGTAGTTTACTTTGATTTGGTGTTGCATATATTCTCACCACAATATTCTCATGATTTTCACTGTTGCATACCTTCATTTGAAAGTAGCCATTCTGTGACTTAACAAATTATAATGAAAATAACTAACACTCCAGTCCACAATTTCTTTTTACAAGCTTCACATTAATTTTCTATGGTGACTTTGCTATCATTAATACTATCTTCATCTCCAGAAAGAATCCTGTAGATATAACAAGAGAGAGTACAAGGAGTGGAGAAAACAGAAGCTCCACAAGAAAATGCAGTATCCACATAGGTCACAGCAGGATGCAGAATAAGTCCGAATGAGAAAAAAATAATTTTCAGGTAGAAAAGAGCATCCAAAATAAAGCAACAAATCAGAAACAGGCACCAAATCCTGATGCTTCTAAACACCATATTCATGTTCTAACCTCTGAGTGCATTATTCATGTAAGCACTGCAATGTAACTCATTTAACAGATTTGCCTTTAATTCTCCCCTTAAAATATCCCTTGTTCAGATTTATTATTGAACAAAGAAGCAGCTTCTTGATGTCTACTAAGTGTACCCTGCCTATGTGTCTTCTTCTGAAGATAACTCCAAGAGCCTTGAGCTCCTTAAAAGGCAGAGGAATTTCTCGCGGGTGAGAGGTTCCCTGGTTAAAGACCCTATATTACTGGATCATTCCAATTCATGACCAGCAAGTTTCAGGCAAACATGAGTTCCCCGCAGTCAGACTATATCTGAGAAACCAAGTGTTGAAATGATACAAAAGTGAAGTGAATCATAGAATGGTTTGTGTTGGATGACATTAAACATCATCCAGTTCCAACCCTACTGACACAGGCAGGGACAACTTCCACTGGATCAGGCTTATCAAGGCCCCATCCAACTTGGCCTTGAATACCTCCACAGATGGAGCTTCATGACTTCTCTGGACAACCTGTACCAGTGTCTCACCGCCCTCACAGTTAAAAATTTCTTCCTAATATCTGACCTAAATATGCCCTCTTTCAGCTTAAAACTTTTACCTCTCATTCTGTCCCTACACTCCCTGCTAAAAAATCTCCTTCCCAGCTTTCCTCCAGGCAAATAAACAGAGTTTATTCAGAAATAAATTTGCAGATGCTAACAAGGCACTAGATTTTCTAGGTAAGAATTTCATGAGGTCAGAGGGATAGCATTTTCTAGTTCTTTTTTTCCCCCTCTATTTCTCCATCCCCATGTCCCCTGCTCTAATTTTTCTTTTCCCATTTCCAAATATGATCAAAATGTCTGCAAAGATATGAGCATGTCTTTCAAAGCTTCTTTTGTTATTGTTCTGCAGTTCAAATAATTACCTGTGCTGATTGCCAAATTCTTATGTGAAAGGTATGGATCTGTTAGAGTGAGGCCAGAGGAGTCCACGAAGATGATCAGAGAGCTGGAGCACCTCCTCTATGAGGACAGACTGAGAGAGTGAGTGATGTTCAGTCTGGAGAAGAGAAGACTCCAGTCTTCTCTTTAAGTTGTCCTGTACTTAAAGGGGGCCTACGGGAAAGTCATGGAGGAGCTCTTTGTGGGGAAGTATTATGATAGGACAAGGGGTAATGGCTTTAAGCAGAAAGAGGGGAGGTTTAGAATAGATACTAGGAAGAATTCTATTTTTTTCTTCCTGCAAGAGTGGTGAGGTACTGGCACAGGTAGCCTAGAGAAGTCATGGATGCCCTGTCCTTTGAGGTGTTTAAGGTCAGCTTGGATATGGCTTCAGACCACTTGATCCTGTGGGAAGTGTCCCTGCCTATGGCAGGGGCATTAGAATTAGATGATCTTTAATGTCCCTTCCAAACCATACCATTCTGTAAGTCTATATATTACCCCTTGGTTTTTGCCTCTAGCATCTTTGCTATCACATCCTGATCTGCTTCTCACCCGTTGCTTCAGATACTTGTCAATGCTTCATCATGACATGGCTTTTTCTGTGAAATCAAACCCATCTCTGCACTAATTTTGTTTTATGCAGAACAAGGCTTGCCCAGGAAAAGGGATATTTCAGTTAATTGACTGACCTATGAACAAATAGACAATTTACGTTCAAATTGTCCAGAAGTGAACAATTTTTCATCCCTGTGGGAATGGCTATGTATCCTTATAATTATGTCAAAGTCAAGACAGGATCAACATGCAGGATAAATTCCCTGTAACAGACAAGGGATTTTACCCTGTTTCCCATCAAGTTTTGCAACTTCATGTTTTGCAGGAAATCACTTTCCTTCCATACGTATGTACTCCACCATGCAAATAATTTCTTCAGCCAGTAGTTCTGAAGAATTTAACCCAGAATCATTAGTCTAGCTGTAGAGGTCTAGTTGATCAATTCCTAAATATCTTCACTTAAAAAAACTTAATATAGAGAGCTGATACTTGAACTCTGTCAGAAGAGTTACAAACTTAATTTCCAAATTGCTACTTGAATTAAATAGCTTCTGATTAAACTAATCATTTGTTTTTAATTAGAAAGCATGTTGTTTGAATTAAAATTAATTTCAGATTTGGAAAAATGAGAACAGAGTAATTATAATAAAACAAAAGTACGAGCTATCTGTTTCCAATCCATGTGGTTAACTTCCAAGAACTAAACTGAAGATATGGCTTAAACTCACTCTTACAGTTCCAAGTACTTGTTCTTTCTGCTGCCACTGATGACAGTTTACTTTCAAGACAGATGTGAGATAGCACATTTTACCATGCCAAACAGTCTTGAAGAACAAGTCTGTGAACAGAGAAACAACTTGACTCAGAATGTGTAACTACAGTTTTTAAAACCTGTATCACTGAAGAAATTTTACTTCGTACTACAGCACCCACAACAAAGAATGTTTAGCACAATCTTCATCAGGTAAATTTTTCAGGAATAAGTCAACAAACAGCTTGGAAATATGTTGGGGAGACAGTTTGTGCACAGTAGTATGAGGTATGCAGCTCGACATTTGCAAACCGCATCTCAGATATTCATAGTCTACATATACCAGGTACTCTGACATGATAAGGCTAATCATAACATTTTGTTTTTCTGAACTCCAGGACTGCTGCTGACTAAAAGTCATCCCAAGGCAGGCACCAACTCTAGCACAGTTGGGCATTCAAGAGCTGCTAACTATTGCACTTCACTTTTGTACAAATCAGAATTCTAAACAAGAAGTTCTTCATTTGGCACAGGACAAAGCATAAGAAAGAATTAAGATGTTTCACTGGTGAGTTCTAGTCATCTTCCCTGGCAACTTTCTCCTTTGACTTAGACCACAGAGCCCAATCAAACACTACAATGATTTTTAAAAGGACTCTGGAGGGATTAAAAGATGCAGTATTTCTCAAACTGACCTCTGAGCCTATGTGTCCTCCCGACTTACTGCTCCAAATCTTTGTCAATGAGAAAGACTCTACAGAATAGGAGAAAAACTTCTAGACTTTTCAGCTGCATACAGAACTTGCTTCTTTCATCTTTTAGACTGTTAAATGAGAGATACGATGTTCAAGTTGAATTGCTCTGAGTTGGGATTCAACTCACAGTATAAATACAGCTGGAATATACACAAGTGATTCTGCTCATTCCAGTGGTGCAATTTCCCATTATGCAAATTAAATTTTCATTTTAAGAAATTCTTCTGTCTGAAGAGATGTAAGGTTGTGTTCCTACTCGTACAAAGACAGTTGTAGTGCGAATGAGGGTTACTCTGTTTCTACTGAATTCATTCAGTCTGGCCCTTCCCTTGTACTAGACTGATCCCTTTCCAGGAACTTGCTTCATTCATGTGAACAGCTCTTTCTCACTTGGCTGGTGTGCAGCAGAATTCCTCAGGCGAGTCAAGGTTTGCAGCATTTCCTTTCCAAACTATGTGAGCAGGGGAGAAAGTTGGAAGAGAGAGACAATGCAGCTGCGTATAGTGATACTGCTTTGCTACATAGCCAGAAAAAAAGCAAATACTTGTCTGGAGAAATATTCTTTAATTCTGATTTTTGTAACCTGTGGAGCTCCTCATGAAAACTGACTTTCTTCTTCTACTTATGATGATATACATGGAGTCAGGACAGTTGTGAAGGTGATGAGACACTGACTCAGGTTGCTCAGGGAAGTTGTGTCTTCCCCATCCCTGGAAGTGTTCAAGGCCAGGTTGGATGAGGTTTTTAGCAATCTGATCCAATGGGAGGTGTCCCTGCCTAAGGCAGGTGGGTTGGAACTGGATGATTTTAAAGTCACTTCCAACCCAAATCATTCCATTTTTCTATGGTGACTAATTCCTGTCTTGTAGCACAGAGATATCAGACTCACCCATGCTATATGAGGGCTGTGTCCTCTGCGGTACCTTTACAAGACCTACTGGTGTTTGCTTTTTTCCCACACTGTCCCTGACAGCAGCAGACATGGGACTCCTCATGCCCAGTACCAAGTTTGGTGTTTCCTTTGGAATACTTCTGATGACTGAGATCTCAAAGTGGTCATCACTGGCAGAAACAGACAGCCCTTTCTTTTAAAGCAACAATATTTTTTAGGTTAAAACCTTGGTCAACATCCCATTCAGAGATAAAAGCGTGAGATGTCACTTCTCCTTTTCAGAGCAACAACAGATCAAACTTCTGCAAATCAGGAAAAAAGAAAGATTCTGCAGATCAGTCCATGGCAGGGACTGCAGGAGTGTTTAACCTGCTGTGCATATCAAAGTTTCTCTTGTATGCCTTGTCTCATTGAAGCTTTAAGAAATTCCTGAGGAAAAAAACTGCCTTAATAGCAAGTTGTACTACTTTTAAAGCTGTATTTGTATAGCTCACACAGCAAGAGCTCTTGTCACATGGAAGCCATCAAATCAAAACACTGACATGGCAAGAGAATAAGGCAAGATAATGAAATGAGAAATTAAGAGCATGAAAAATAAATGCTGTAGAAAAGCTGACACTTCATAACACTCCAAGTGAACACTTGCCTGTATTTCAAAGTTAACCGATAAGAAATTATTTGCTTTTCTTATATAACAGAAATAGATAAAGGATTCTGTTTGGATAAGAGAAGATTCCACTAGGCTGCAATTTATGTATGAATGCTCAATATTTAAGGAAATTGCTTCTTTCACTTTGTCAACTGGCATAAATATATGCTAAAGAGGGATTCATTAGAAAAAGCCATGCAATGCATGAGCTCAGCTCAAATAATCCTGATCTTGCCAGGCAGGTGTTTTGCATCGTATTAGTAGGTGGCACGTTGAGCTGCAGGAGGCTTGCCACATGGCTTATGTTGTTCCTCTGTGAAAATGGAACATGAGGATCTCTCTCCCTTAAACAAGTTGTCATTTACTCTATATATGTTCATTGTGGAGATAATCATCCTAGTTCCCAGATCTACAGTTGTCCAGAGATTAATACCTCTCAATTTGCAACCTTGTGAAAAGAAGCAGGGGAGTCGTTGCCTTTTCTCTTGCACTCTAACCTTTGCAGTTGGCTTTGCAGACTGCTGCAGGGTCCAATAAGTCTCTCATCACAATCAGCAGAAGTTCCTTGTGCCCAAGAGGAAAGCTGAGTGCCTTGCAGGACAAAGCTGTAGTTGTTTAGCCTGGAGAAGAGGAGGCTGAGGGGAGACCTCATTGCTCTCTACAATTACCTGAAATGAGATTGTGGAGAGGAGGGAGCAGGCCTCTTCTCCCAAGTGTCAGGGGACAGGACAAAAGGGAATGGCCCCAAGCTATACCAGGGGAGGTTCAGCCTTGACGTCAGGAAAAAAAAATTTAGGAAAATGTATATTGGGCACTAGAACGGGCTGCCCAATTTGGTGGTGGATTCACCTTCCCTGACAGTGTTTAAAGGATGGCAGGATAAGGTGCTGAGGGGCATGTTTTAGTGATTCATAGGAATGGTTGGACTTGATGATCCTGGGGGTCTTTTCCAACCTGATTCTGTGATTCTCCTGGAAAATGATTACCATCCCTCAATTTCTCCTACTTGCCAAATCCAGGTATGTTGTCACATTTGCTGAGCCGAGGAGCTTGACTTCTCCCTCTTGCCTAAAACTATTTTAACCGATCAGAGCTTAAGGTAGCCTGGAGTAGACATGCCCCTGACTCTCTGTAGAGGACACTAGGTTTCTAGAAGTTCCTAGGGAAGTCACGCTCACTAGACATGGTACCATTTGTCCTAATGTCAACACTAATGTTCAGCCTAAACCTCTTCTGGGACAGCTTGAGACCATTTCCTCTTGTCCTGTCCCCTGTCATCTGGGAGAAGAGGCCAGCACTCTCCTCACTACAACCTTCTTTCAGGTAGTTATAGAGAGTGATGAGGTCCCCTCTCAGCCTCCTCTTCTCCAGTTCCCTCAGACGCTCCTTCTAAGATTTGTTCTCCAGCCCCTTCACCAGCTTTGTTGCTCTTCTCTGGACTCGCTCTAGAGCCTCAACATCCTTCTTGTCATTAATAAAGACATTGAACAGGGCTGGACCCAGCACTGAGCCCTGGGGAAGCCCACTTGTCACTGGCCTCCAGCTGGACTTAACACCATTTCCCACCACTCTCTGGGCCCGGCCAGCCAACCGGTTTTCTACCTAGGAGAGTGTGCGCCTGTCCAGGCCAGAGGCTGACAGTTTCCGAAGCAGAATGCTGTGAGAAACTGTGTCAGAGGCTGTACTGAAGTCCAGGAAGACCACATCCACAGCCTTTCCCTCATCCAGTAGCTGAGTCACTTTATCATACAAGGTGATCAGGTTAATTTGGCAGGACCTGCCTTTTGTAAACCCGTGTTGACTGGGCCTGATCACCTGGTTCTCTTGCATGTGCTTCATGATAGCACTCAAGATCACCTGTTTCATTACTTTCCCTGGAGACAAAGAAGAATGATGAATCTGCATAGAGGAAAAGAAGAAGTGGTGTCATTTAATGGACAAAAAGGGGCTTCAGTGGAGAGCTGTGATTAGTCATCAATGTTTCACTTTACCCTCTTGCTCCCAAACAAACTCAGCAGACGGTAATGGGGAAAAAAAGGCCTTGTTTGTCTTTCTGCAACTGCTCATGTTTTCTATTTATATGACAGACTCTCTGAAGGGTATTTTTGTTATCATCTAATGTTTACAATGTAACCTGCATACAGGGGGGTCTGATCTTCCTCAGGACCTGGAGGCAATGCTATTCTCCGGCTCTGCTTGTTTTTCTCTCTTTCTGTTCACTACACAGGATTCAAAAGAGCAGTTTCAGCTGAAGAACATTTTACATTTTTTATCACATTGTTTGAGTTGAATCTGGAGATTGATGCGGAGTGCAGCAAGAAAGGCTTCTACAGATACATCTACAGCCAAAAGAAGACCAGGGAAAATGAACTGGGCAGGACCTCTGGTGATAAAAGATACAGAAAAGCTCAAGATACCCAATACCTCCTTCAGCCTTACTGGTAAGACCAACATTCCAGAATTCCAGGTCTCTGAGACCAAAGGACAGGTCTGGAGTGAGGAAAACACTCTCAGTTTAGGAGGATGTAGTGGATTGACCCTGGTAAGGTGCCCACCAAAACTGCTCTATTACTCATCCCCCTAATATGGAAAGGAGAAAGAAAATATAACAAAATGCTTATGGGTCAAGATAGGAATAGGGAGAGAAGCATCTGGAGTTCCTGGCCTTTGACAAGCTGACACGAGATGAAAATGGACCCTGCAGAAAAGAAAGCCATCCATGTCCCAGGCTTCTTCAGTTAAAGCATTGTCAGCAGGTGAACGGAAGCGATCCTTCCACTTTGCTCAGCACTGATGAGACAAACCTTGAATACTGTGTCAAGAGCTGGATTTGCCAGAAAAAGAGAGATGTGAGCATACTAAAATGAGAGGACATGAAGATGATGAAGGGATTGGGACATGCGATGTATGAGGAGAGGCTGAGAGACTTGGAACTCTTTGGTCTGGAGAAAAGAAGGCTAAGGTGGGGAAGGGGGTGATGTTGATGTGGATGATAATTGTAATAATAAATAATTGATGGGGAGGATTAAAGAAGATGGAACCAGGCTCTTCTCGGTGTTTCACTGAGACAGCACACAAAGAAATGGGCACAAACAGAAAAAGGGGAAATTCCATTTATATATACATAAAAAAACCCCACATTGTGAGGATGGTTGAACACTGGAACAGATTGACCAGAGACATTACTGAGTCTTCATCTTTGGAGATACTGAAACCCAACTAGACACAACCCTGAGCAAACTGCTTTGCTGATCCTCCTCTGAGTGAGGGTTCAAACTGGATGAACCACTTTATCTCCAGAGGTAACTGCCTGCCTTAGTGACTCTGTGTTTTGATGTTACAGCCTCAGCAGCTCCATGGAAAAAGATGAATTCCTGGATAAAGTCCAGGAATATCATTCAAATTTAATTTACAGACACAGTAACTTCTACTTTCTCTGCCACAGGAGGTTTTAAGCTTGAGGAGTCAGCCATACTGAGTCCATATGCAAAAGTGGCACATCATAAACATACACTTGAGCATGGGTGAATTGCAGCTAATGTGCATCTGCAAGCAACACTTCCATCTCCGAGCTTACTATGGCAGATGGTCTTATTGACTTTCTGTTTTCCTTAGCTCAGATTTTGTACTATGCAACATAAATATACTTCTCACTATCCTGTCTGTAAATCAGTCATAATTCCTCCTTATATTTCAAGGGAACTGTAAAAATAAATTAAGACATTTCTTTTATGCTACCTGGATCCCGTGCAGGTCACGAACTTGCCAGGGTTGCTTTGATGTAGCAATTCATTCCTTCCAACACTCTGGATGGATATTCCCCTAAAACATACTTCCTTTGAAAAGAAGTGTAAGTGAGCAAAACTTAGAAAAAAAGAGCACAAAACTTTTCTTCGAAGAACATCCATAACAGGGTGCATGGTGCCTCAGTTACTTAATTCAAGGATCCAAGAACTTTTTCCTTCTGTTTTCCTTATGTCTTTGCTTTCAGAGATGAAGCTTATCATTCATACTTGCTTGGGGATTTGACTGGCTGCGGATGTTGATAGCTAAAAGACAAGAATTTCCTCCAAAACACCATTTAAAGTCTACCAGTCATTCAAGGCAAGTAGGACTCAAGCTGTAGGATTTGAACTACAAACATACTACACAAATATGTGAATATATGTTACAATTACAATCATTTGTTGGCTGCTTTCTTCTGCATTTTGATGTATATCTTGGATTGCCAGTTGAAGTATAATGCCCTTCTCGTTACTCAGTCTCAGCTACATGTTACCTAGAAGGCAAAGCACTCATTTGTGTATTTCCGCTAAGAATTGCACAGAAAGGATCACAGCAGCTTATGAAAACTTAGGGCTTTTCATTTGTTGGCTTTTTTTGATTTGGGTTTTTTAAATTTTTTTTTATTTTTATTATTCCATTCTTGCTTGCCTGCTTCAGAAACTGAAGAAAATGGCAAGGCATAAAACTTCCCACCTAGTCCAAAGCTCCATCTATGAGCATAAGTGGTTGGAGGCTCAAAAAGTGTCTTGTATGTTTCTGTGTATCTCCTATTACTGTGCAACATTACCTGCACAAATAGGTGTTCCCCAAACCATGTAAATGCTGGTTTACCATGAGGTTGCAGCTGTCCCCATCGTAAAGAAGTAAGAAAGAGATTGCTTAAAATTCATTCATCCCTAGCAGAAAGGAAACAAACAATGGAAAGACAGAACCCATCATCTGCTATTACCCACGCTTGGAAATAAAGAGGCACTGTTCAGAAGTACCTGAAGAGTAGGTACATTGCCCTGAAAAGTAAGGTAAAAGTGCTACAAAGTGGAGTTGTCTGTGTATAATACTGATATCAGTAAGAATTCAGTGTTAAAACACATAACAATGGTTTTTTAAAGGCAATATTTCCAAAAGCCACCATTTGCAAAGATTCTAAATTGTGAGTGACTAATATTCCCTGGACTGTTTTGTGGATCTAGTTTTCTATGGGATAAATGAGGATAGCAAGATGTATATGACTGCTACTATATTCTTAATATATAAAAGTATCTATGGATGAGACCATGTGTGGAGGAGATGTTGGAGATGCCCACAGCAGGTTACCTCCTAGCAGGTGGGATAGATCAACTATGGAACAAAGCTGCATAGGTCATGTATGCGGTCATGGCTATCCCAGTGCCTGCTGAGGTTTTCAGAGGTCGCAGGAAAAAAATCCTCCTAATATCTAATCTAGGTTTCCCCTCTTTCAGCTTAAAACTCTTCCGTCTGTCCTACCTCTGCACTATCTGATAAAGCACTCCTACTTGGATTTCTTGCAGGCCCCCTTTATGTACTGGAAGGTCACTATAAGGTCTCCCCAAAGCCTTCTCTTCTTTAGGCTAAATGACCCCAACTTAATTGTTCTTGTGCTTCAGAAATCCTCCACCAATCTCATTAGTTATATCAGAAAATCATCTAGCAGCTCAAAGACTTTGGAGTACTTAAGGGTTCCTTGGGTTCCAGTTCATTCTGCTGTCACCCCTTTCTTCTGTTTCAGAGAAAGAGCAGAAGCTTCTGAACACCATGGAGTAGGAAGGGGAAATGTTTAGATTCCTGGAACTGTGTGAACAAATTCAACACAGCAGCTGACTCCTCCATGCTGAACTGTCCTTAATCCTCTTCAGAGACCTTGGAATCACTGAAGAGGGTCTGCATTTCTGGCAGTATTGTTTCAGAATCTTCACCAACAATTCAGGGGACAACAGGGATCAAACCAGTCAGAGTCACATGATTAGTGATGCAACGACTACAGCAAAAAAAAAAAAACCCCAAAAAACCACAGTCAAAGCAATAAGCACCCCTAAACTCCCTCTTTGTTCAGTCGAGTACAAGGGCTAGATCAAATACTCTGAAAATGAATCCCACAAAAATGAATGTTTACCAGTTTCTACTCCCTTGATCATCCAGAGGGCGTTACTTTGACATTTCTCTCAGTGTTAGCATCTTGTAGATTCAGAGCAAATAAATTTGGTAGACAGTGATTCAGTTATGTTAGATGAATCATTTTAAATACTGAACGGGTCATGGGACACACTAGAAGGTTAGATGACTTGTCAAGGTTATTTTGAGTTTGATTTTATGTTTTTCTATGATTTGTAGCATTGGTCAAGTTCTTTACTAGTACTTGAATTTCTTACTTGATTTACCTTATAGACTTGACAATAATACTCTACTTCTGCATTGTCAGCAAGTGATGACTAATTGGAGAAGTCTAAAAGGCTTCATATGATTTTGAATTAACTTTTATTCTGCTTTGACTAGCAACAGGCAGTTTGTGGTAAGTCTTTTGTATATATGACACGATCTCATTCCTTTTTAGTGGACTTCCTTCAGCAATCCGGGTTTCCAGGAAAATTTCGTTCCTTCTCACACTGCATCACATCATTCTCAGCATGTATGAAGTCATTTTAGTCAGGGAGGTGTAAGAAACTGTGAGGAGAGAAAGAGGGAGGTATTAAAGGGTAGTGCATTAGGACAAGGTGCTTCACACCTTAAGCTTTGCATATGGCCTTCAAAAAGTTACTGAATGTCCCTGCAATCATGTTTCCTTTTCATCCTTCAAAACCTACCACCTTGCCACAAGAAAATGATGTAACAGATTTAGAGAATCATTAAGGTTGGAAAAGATTTCTAAATCACCCAATCCAAATATCAGCCCAACACCACCATGTCTAATAAACCATGTCACAAAGTGCCATGTTTACACATTTTTTTTAAACTTCTCCAAGGATGGTGACTCCACCAGTTCCCAGGACAGCACCTTCCAATGCTTCATCACTCTTCAGGTAAAAATACCCAACTTAAATCTCTCCTGGTGCAACTTGAAAGCCTTTTCTTCTCATGTTATCACTTGTTACTTCGGAGAAGAGACCAGTACCCAGTTTGCTACTACCTCCTTTCAGGCAGTTGTAGAAAGCAATATGGTCTCCCTTCAGCAAGCAATTAGTACATGAAAAAAAAAGTCTTGAAATTATTTAGTTCTTTTTTCAAAGGTTTATTTTTAATCTCTTTCTATCTCTGTATTTCGTGTTCTTTGTCATTTACTTTTCCTTATTATCTCTCTGTCTTTATCATGTGCATGTAATGTTTTGCAATGAACAGGTAGATTGACATCTCTTTCCAGACATGTACTTGTCTGCAGCTGGTGAAGTTTTTTCAGGCAAATTATTTCCTCTAATTCATGCTCTCTCACAAGGAGCTACAACATCAGTTTCCAGCTTTCAGTCTTTAGAAGAAGTGGCACCTGTTTGAATTTCTGATGGATTTCAGCTTCAGGTATCTTCTCATGTTGAGAAGATGAACATCAGGAAGCCAGTAAGAGAATCATTTAAACTGAAAACAGGAGATGCGTGAGTGTCAGCAAGTAATATGTTTTCTCAAGATATAATCAACTTGCAAGGTAAATTTTCATCTCCAGTGATCACTGCAAAGTGATGGTGATATTTAAGAACAGACAAGCAGATTTCAGTGTAACAGAATATTGCTGGAAGAGCTGAATGAAAACAGGTACTTTGCATTACCATCCAGACCAGATAACAACACTGATCTTCACTGATCTGCAAAAGGAAGCAGTAGCTTTGGCAGGTGTAAGTGGAGTTAAAACTGAATATTTACCTGAGTGATTCGCTACATCTTTCTGTTTTGCAAAAGGCATTGCTGAGCACTTTCAAGAGACACACGTATACCACAAAGACTTTTGTGTACTTTGTCAGTGCTCCTGTTTCAGGGAAAATTCCAATTCATCACCCCTACAGTGTTTCCTCTGAATCTAGTTAGGCTTGATAAACTTTCCTGAATTCAAGACAGGGTTTCCATGGAAACTTTGCTGTTTTTTTTTTTTTTTTTTTTCATTGCTTTGCTGCTGAGGCACACAGCTTTGAGGCAAATCAGCTATGTGTATTAACCAAGGACTCCTTTTCTAGAAGTATAAAACGGTTTGGATTAGAACGGACCTTCACAGAACATCTAGTCAAACTCCCTTTCCTCGGGTAGGGATGTTTTTCAATAGGTGAGCTTGCCTGATGTCCTGTCCAACCTGACTCTGAACACTTCCAGGGTCAGGGTATCCCCAGCTTCTCTGCATAACCCATTCCAACCCAGTGAAGACCACCTCAAATCTTTCTGTACTGAATTTTTCTCATCTTCACTCTGCAGGTAAAGAATTAAAAGCACGTTTTGCACATTGCTTATAAATGTGCTTTGAGATCTATTGGATTATAAAGTTTAAGTTGAAGTGTATTTAATATAGATTTATTCAGCCTCTTCAACGTCTAAGCATTTAATAGATTGAATATAAACTGTGTCTGCTTTGGATCTCTTTCCTATATTGTACAAAACTCTATTGCAATTAGGTTTATGCAAATATCATAGAATCTTAGAGACATAGAATGGTTAGGGTGGGAAGGGGCTTTAAAGATCATCCAGTTCCAAACCCTCTGCCAAGGTCAGGGACACATTCCACTGTATCAGGTTGCTCCTAGCCTCATCCAACTTGGTCTTGACCACCTCAAAGGATGGGATTTCCACAACTTTTCTGGACAACCTGTGCCAGTGCCTCACTACACTCACAGTAAAAGATTTCTTCCTAATATCTAATTTAAATCTCTCCTCTTTCAGCTTTAGACTCTTAGTCCTCACCCTGTTGCTACACTCCCTGATGAAGAGTTTCCTGTAGGTCCCCTTTAAGTACTGAGAGGCTGCTATAAGATCTCCCTGATGCCTTCTCTTCTCAAGGCTGAACAAGCCCAACTCTCTCAACCTGTCCCTATATGGGAAGTGCTCCAGCCCTGTGATCATATTCATGTCCTCCTCTGGCCTCATAATTCTATGATTCTGTATGATAATTTGGGGAGGTAAAGACTGAAGAGAGAAAGATGTAGCTATAAACTAACAAATACAGGGATTATTTTCCTTTTATACGTATATACATATATGTATAAACCAAAATCACAATTCTATTGTAATTAGTTATATTGGTACAAGTAATACAGGTACATTAGTCCTTATCTCTTAATGTTACCATTTTTTGACACACTGACACACTATTCAAAAAGTAGTAGTAAAACAATAATTTTATAAAAATGACTAAAAACTGTCAACTTACACACACTGATGCCAGCAGTGTTTTCCCAAGATGACAAAGTTCTCTGCAGGGCCAAAGGCCAGCAGAAGGTTGAGTATCACTTTAAATCCCTCTGGAAAATGACATTTCAGTGATGGGTAAGTCTCAGAGCAGGATTTTGCACAGTGAGGATTTTCACAAATTTGGAGGTTTTATTCTTTCATGCTTTCTCAGTGACCTTTGACTAAATGTATCTTTTTCTGGAGCAATCAAGCAACATTAGGAATATAACATGAAAGATAAAAAACACCTTGAGAACATTTGTTTTTATTGCAAGGTGTCTCATTCTCTGCCATCCTAGGGAAATGAAGCCTTGGAGGGATAGCAGTAGAAACAGCACTTTATTGAATTGGCTCTTCCCATTTCCATTTCATAACAATGAAGTATGAAACACAAATTTTAACACTGAGACAATTCATTTTAGTATAAATATACAGCTTTAAAAATTAATAAAATGCTATATCCATTATAAAAGTGATTTACCAAGCGCAATAAATTTTGTCATCTGTCACTTTTATGTGAGCATATTCTCTCTCCCTCTGTCATTGACTTTTACGCTTTCTATATGCTAAATACTCTCATGAACCTACAATAGGCTTCACAGGATTTGATAGCCAGTAAGTTTTGTTAAATTATTTTCTTTTTATCGTCTTTTGTTCTTTCTCTGTGGCTGTTGTTTAGGGAAAGAATTCAATACTCTGTTTTATTCTGCTGTCATTTACAAACATTTGCAGCTAGTCACCTTGGATACTTGTCTTTTTCATTTTTTATTGTCAGATGTGTAGCAACATTTAATCCTTGAAGCAGAGACAGATTCTCATTTGCCATTTGCACACGCAAAATAAGAGAAAATATGTTTCTTCTTTTTTGGGGAATTCTGTAAATTTGAAGATAGATCAAACTCCTGTGTGATAAAATTCATCATTATATAGTTCAAGTGTTCTGTAATATTCTTCAGTCTCAGTACAATGTAAGTCTAAATATTTTTGAGCTCATTTTTTTGCCAACATATACCGTTCTTTTTTCATTTATTTTAGTTTTACAAGAGGAGGAGCTGGAGGTGTTGATAGTCCATGGAGAGTTATTTTTCTTCCTCATTAAAGAAGCTAAGGGGATTTGGTGCTGGAAACTGTCCTTGCAGGAAGACAGACTATAAGTAGATTCTATATTGGACTTTACTAAGGCAATTTAATATTTTTCAACTGAACAAGAACTTAAAAGAACAACAGATAAACTTATAAAAATGTAATTCCACCTGTCACCAAACTCTGTAACCTAGAAATACAATATCGAGACCTCTACAGAGGTCATATTTATGGATATTCCCCCACCCTAAGCTATGTTTAATGTTCTTGAAAGTAGGTAATCCTGAGCTCTGATGTTCTCTTTTTTGAGAAAACAATTTAGAGGCAGCAGCCTTTCTGCTGCCTGTTAGGGATTTCTCTGGCAGCCCTGGCTGCTGGCTCAGTGCCATCGCTTAGGACTCTATTACCAGAAAGGGTATAAGTTCATTTTGAGCCTATGCACAGCAAGTCCTGTTTGATGAGAATATGGTAACAAATACAGAAATCTAGTGGAGAGGTGTTAGTAAGTGACAGGCTTATTGATTTGCTCAACCCCAAATCTCTGAAACTAGCCTGAAAGAGTTTCACAATTGCTGGATGACCCGGTGAGTTCTAAAAATAAATGGAGTTTTTTCCTATGATAATGAGTATCAATATCACAAAAAAAACATTGGTGACATTGGGTACTCGAGACTATGTTTGAAGATGGTGTCTGCTTCCATCTTTGGAGATGGCTTTTCAGAGTAGATGCCAGAGATGTGGCTTAGCAGCAGGGCTAAATGGGTGTATCCCTCTCATTTTCTCTGAGCAGCTCCAGCTGTCTGCTGTCCTTCCACACTCATAGCATCCATGCATGTGAAGACAAGCTACGTCTGAACACCAGCCAAATATTTCAATTATGTTTATGTAGCTAAAAGAATATGTGAGATATCTGCATCTATCTTCCAGAAATTTGATATGTAATCCTGTTTCCTCAGAACTGAGCTATTGTTTCTGAATATCTTGCACAGGACTAAATCCACCAAAATTTTAGGTCATTTAGTCAAAGAAAAACAGACTACTGACCTTTGTATAAAGTGCAAGGAATTGATTTACCTAATCGTATATGTTGGAACTGCTTGGTTCAGCCACTCCTAGGTAAACCCTTTCTTTTTGGCAGAGAGATTTGCTAACAGAAAATTAGTCTCCAAATATCCTTAAATGTAGCATGATGCAGTGTAGATTTTGTCTGTTTGGTGACAGCTGCCTACTTAACCACAGAGATTTCTAAGGAGAGCAGCAGGAGATGTGTGCCTCATGGTATCACTTCCCTGTAGTGACAGTAATTGTACCAAAACTCAAGGGGCTCCATTATAAATACTGAGTGATCCTACAGCTGACAAAAAAAGATGTTGCCTGAAGGTAAGGAATCTGTATAAAACAAATACATCCTCCTTATAAAAAGCACTCAAGTAAATTAAGAGTTCTCATCACAATTAGAGCTAAATAGCTCATGTCCAACATATATTTTTAAGTCATTAGCTTCAAAAAGCTGAGGGAGGAAGGAGTAGATATTTTAGTCCTGGAGGTAAAGGAAAACAAAGTCTTTTCACTTTATGCTAACTGAAAAGGGTATATTGGTCTTCCCTTGCCAGTTTCCAGTAACATTTAGGCATTAAAACTGGCTAAAGTTCAGGGCTAGGTGTAATGAAGCCTGAACCTGTGATTTCAACAGTGCCCCTGTAAAAGACAGCTCTGCATCAGAGCAGGAGAGAATAATGGATATAAATGGTCACTCCCTTAATAATTTTGGGCATAAAGACCATTGTCTATTGTAGGAAGCTCGTGAAATTTGGTACTTCCCTTTTAAGCTTCACTGCAGCTGTTCTTGAGGAGGGCAGTGAAGGAAAATGATGGCTTATTGCATGTCCTGAGGGACACAAGGACAAGGAGAAGGTATTTCATGCAGATATCCTGGGATCCCAACTAACTCAACTCTTACATCTGGTGAATCTGTGATTTTTCAAAACTCATGTGATGCTAGTGGCTTGGCCACATCCCTTGGCCTAACATATTTCTTAACAGACTTATATTCAATATTTTCAACAGCTTTCATACAGATCTTTGTTTAGAACTTAAAGCTAGTATATTGAGGAAGATAAATCTAGAACTAAAGAAATAAACATAAGTATTTTGCTAGTTTTATACATGTGACTAGTCCCCTGAAGGCCAACACTTAAATCTAATACTCACTCGTGGTTATATTTTCTATCTCTGATGTTTCAGGCAAAATAAGTTTTTATCACAGAACAACCAGGTTGGAAGGGACCCATCAGATCTTCTAGTCCAACCATTCCTATCAAACACTAAACCAAGTCCCTCAATACCTCATCCACCCATGCCTTAAACACCTCCAGGGAAGGTGACTCAACCACCTCCCTGGGCAGCCTATTCCAATGCCCAATGACACTCTGCGTGAAAAACCTCCTTTGCTAGTTTTCCATGGGATGGAAGTAAATATTGAAGCAGGAGCAAGAAAGTGTTAGAACAGTTTAGTTTTTCTGAAACCTTCATATTCTCCACTATATTTTAAACCCCAAACCTTTAGACTTAGGATGCTGATGAAGTGAATATTTGTTGAGTTGAGAATCCTCTTACAGCTCCACGTACTGTGTTGCTTTAAGCATATTTGATGATTTCTTATCTTTCTATTGCTATCATCATCACATAGGCTCCAAGACTCCCTTGGATGTTGTGTTTATCGTAGGCTGTATATTTTCAGTTAATATCGACTTTTAATGAACAGCAAATGCATAGGACACACTTGAAGAACATGCAAGGATCATCATGAAATGTCTTTGTGGATAATTTCAAGTGGCCATTACAGCAAACAATCAGTGAGGACATAATGAGCACTTCTATTCAGTGTATTACAGATAACTCTCGCTTTCTCCCCCAAGAAAACACTGGAGTTTTTTTTTTTGTTTTTTTTTTTTTTTTTGTTGTTTTTTGTTTTTTTTTTTTTTATAATTCATGGAAATAAGCTAGTAAGAGAGTCAGATGCTAAAGGCTTCAGGTCAAAAGTATTGTGGTATCAGTGGATATAGCAGCTGGTGTGGGGACTGCAAAAGATCTTCAAGACCAGTCTTTAGTTCTAAAATAAATTTCTGTGAGGTATTTGGCTGGACAGTCTGTAGACTGTGACTTGTGTCGCAGTAATAAATGCCAGATATCTCTCATGCAGATAGTGTCTCGTGAAAGCTTTTTAACAGGAGAAAAGAAAACCTAAATATGGGGGCACTTTAATTGAGGGCAGGAGTGTTGATCTTTGGCAGAATACAAGGTGACCCTACTTGTCTGATGGAAGTAGAGATTGAAGAAAAAAAAATGCTGCTTCTCATGGTTTATTTTTTTCATTTAATCTCTCGCTCTTTGTTTTAAGGCTGTACTTACGCTTCAGAAATGTAACACATGTGCACTGTTCACGTGATTACCTGCTTGAATACAGCCATGTTTTCCATTGAATGGAAACAGTATTCTTCAAATTGCAACAATTTGGCAACATTTTCCTCGGGTTTATTTTTTTTTTTTTTTTTTGGCAAGAGCTAAGCATGCTCATTTAAGGTTTATTATGAAATGTGTTCCCAAAAGAAACAGTGCCATAATGCAGAATTTTGATCCAGACACACCTGAATCTGTGGATAAAATAGGACTGTTATGATGTTCTTATGACCTTTGTAGAGAGCAGAATCTACAACTGGCAAAACAGTGTCCAAAGATACCATGACAAGTAGATACCACAACAGTATATCAGATAAAAATGTGCTTGTAATCACACATCACATTTTGTGACATATATCACACCATTTATTGACATATTCTAGAGCTTAGAACAGTTTATTTTTTTAGAGAAAGGTTTTTTTTTCAGTCAAGATTCTAGAAACAATGCCTTAGATGAGCAAAGTGCTTTACAAGTGTCCCGTTATAGGCACTATAGCCAGTCTACTGGGATTGTTGTTGTGTTTGAGTAGAATTCTGAAGAGTTAGAAAAATTCTGATGAGCAATATAGAGGAATTTTAATGGCTTCATATTCAACCTATTGACAGGTAGTACACAGGTCTAGGTTTATGACAGGAGGAAGACATGAAAGAAGGATTCAACTACTGGGAAAAAAGTTGGTTTATGTAGACACCAATATAATAATTGCACTAGCTACAAGAAGAGTCATTCAAGATATATTTCAAAAAAATGGCATTTTTCCTCCTCCTTCAAGGTAGACCAAGGCAAGGATAAAAAAAAAATCTGCTTAAAGGCATTCTATAATTTCAAAATATTTTACAGCTTGGAAACAGAACAAATATATTCTATCTAAATAAAATTTTCCAAGAAATGAAATTTTAGAGGAAAAAAAAGATTCAATATATGATAAACTTTAGAACTGCTTTTCTGAAACTTAATTTCTCATGCACAAAAAATGCATTTCCAGCTGTTTCATGTCTTCGTTCTAAACAAAATTTTAACTTCCTTTTCTTATTTGAAAAAGTTTTCATTTAAATGAAAATGGAAGTGTATGATGAAAACACTTTCTGCATAAACAGCCTGACTAACTTTTTCAGAGAAACATGGTAAGGCTTTTGAAAGCTTCATTCCAGCCCACACATTGGAAGAGCTTTAGGTGAAATCACTTTGGAGGGTGAACTAAAAAGCCTGGATGAATAACAACAAATTAGATTTCTAAACCCACATGTTGTCATCTTTGCCAGTAGTTTGAAGCTATTTCTTTCAGAAACTGGTCCTTTTAGTCATATCTCTGTCACTGCAAAGTGATATCTAGAGAACTTCACCTTCAAATTAGCTAGAAATTGAAGCTATTTGGAAAGAAATAAGAAAAATATTGGTTGAAATGCAAGGATATAATTTCAGGGAGAATTGGAGGACTGTGAGTGCAAAGGTGTTTTCTTCAGTTGTAGATGTCTTATTCAGGTCTAAGCCAAAGCCTTATCACCTCAGAGGGCTGTACACTTGGATGTGGATCACTTCCACCTTTCTGAGACAAAGAAAAGTTGTACTGCATTGAGCAAGAGAAAGCTTATTTCAAAGGTCTCGCTCCCTAGTAATATAAAAAGTCTACTATTTTCCAGTTACTGTAAGTTTGTATGGCTGTAACAGGTGACACATTCAACTAACTCTCATCAGATTTTTTCCAGCAAAGTAGCTTGCATGTATATCATTTTATTTCAATCCAAGGCCATTTTCCACAAAATGTTACCACCTATGTGAAAAAAAAAAGAGTTAGTTTGAGGATTTTTATTGTTTTGTTTTCTTTCTTTTTTTTTTTCTCATAGAGATTCACATGCCCCCAAACCCTAGAATTATTCCCCTCTTAAAGGATAAACTATTGCATTGCACGAGAGTTGTGAGGCAAGTGGCAAGGCAGAGAACACTGACATATCCTGGCAACTGTAGAGAAGATCCTTCCTAGCTAGACTGAGCAAAATTCAGCACAGCAGCATCATGATTTCAACATGCTAAAGGAGAGATACAATCTTTCAGGTGAGAGAAGAGTGTCCTTGACAGATTATTACTTTTTATTAGCTTATGAATTGTAAAGGTTAGGCAAGACTGAAATGAGGTAGAGGATAATGTTATTTCACATGCATAGCTGAGCCCTGGGGAGCACTCTGCTGCATTTTTCTGGTAAGTGTGGAATGAGGTTTATGAATTCTTGCATGCATGGAAACCGATGAGAGCAATGTGATGCTCAAGCATCATTGTGAGAAGATGGTGAGTTTAATGAGGAGTATTTTGACATAAAATTGCCTTCATACACTATAGAAAGTCTTGTATTAGGCAAAACCTGAGTTCTGCATTTGGTTTGAGATACTGACCTTCAGTAGGATCTAGCTATATTGTCTCAGTTTTGTTAACCATCCATTAAGTAGAGGAAGCATGACACAGGAAATCCAGCTCTTGGGTGATCAGTGAAGAAAAAGACAAAATATAAACATATTTAGTTTTAAATTGATGTTGCTTCTATTAATGAACATGGTATAGATTGTTGCATTCTTCAAATCAGAAGCTACTAGAAAGTTTTTACTAAGGAACTTTTAAATCACATCAAAAAATTCTTTGAAAGTAGCAATTCACCAGAATGGAGATTACTCATGGAATCATAGAATGACTTGAGTTGGAAAGGACTATAAAGATCACCCAGTTCAATTCCCCTCCCCCACCCCTCCCCCCCCATTGGCAGGGACACTCCACTGGATCAGATTGCTCAAAGCCTAATCCAACCTAGTCTTGAACACCTCCAGGGATGGGGCATCCACGACTTCTCTGGGCAACCTGTGCCAGTGCCACACCACATTCACAGAAAAAAAAAAAAATTCTTCCTAATATTTAATCTAAATCTCCCCTACTTCAGCTTAATACTGTCACTCTCCTCCTAACCCCACACTCACTGACAAAGAGCACTTCCCTGTCATGCAGACATATAAAAACTATCAGAAAAAAGTTCTCTAGTCAGTATAGAATTAAAGAAAACTAACAGAGGGAGAGAAAGTCATCCCAGACAACAAAACCCCACAGATTCTTTGAGTGCATTATATTTGCCTCTCCTAAGCAAATTCTTTTTTTTTATAGTGTATTTGTATAAAATAGAATGTGTGAGACAGGGAACATCAGGAAAAATCTATAACATGGTAGCTAGGCTACTTTTTCTCTCAAAGTCAGCTTAAAGGCTGTCCAAACATAGATTTGAAATCAAACCTCCCACGATCTAGACAACTTAATGACAAATTCTCTAGACCAAGACAATTGAATTTTCTTATTTCTTGTGTTCCAAATAGTAGATCGACAGAGATGGAGTAAGTGAGCCACACCAAAGCTCATCTTTTTTTCCCTGTCTACTTTTTGCTTTCTTAGATGAAACAAGAACATTTTCTTTTCCATCTGCAAAGGCATCATCTTCCCTGGCTCTGGGTCTGGAACAGCACCCCCTGAAATAAAATAATGATATGCTTCCTTCCTCTTCAAACTGTGCCCCAGTGGGAAACTCTTCTGTTATTTAAAGGATTTAAATACTGAAACAGTACCTTTGTATAAGCCAGAGCTTTAGAGACTAACTACCTGTGAAGCCCAAATGCTCATCTCCTTAGTCAAGCTAATGATAGCATCTAGTTCAAGGAGAGCTGTTCTTTTTATTACCACCATTACTGATAGTGTTGCAATTATTTTGTTCATCTCACTGTCTCTAGAAAAATTCTGACTAGCTATTAATATCTCAAGATACAACTAAAACTTTCATAAGCTTCATTTAAAAGGAAAAACAAGGGTTTTGTTTGCAACTGAGCTTGCTATCCTTTTCCAATTGGGTTTTAATTTCACTATAAAGTGTTAGGTTGCCATGGCAAAGCACATATCTTCACTTCCCTGTCTCAGTAGGTGCTTTGAAGAGGGGAGGTGGTCAGAACAAGAGGCAATTTGTACTAATGAATGTCTGCATTGTAATAATGTGCTCCTATTGGGCTCAGTTTCAAGTTACTCCAAAAAATACCCCCACGACTGATTCAATATATTCTCAATGCAAACAGCAAAAGGATGCATGGAATTTTGTAGAAATTAAAGCCAGGCATTAAATTAAAGTGTTTAATTTTATATTCCGTCTTTCAAGCTGATAATGGTGGCAGTAAACATCAGGATCAACAGATTAAATCCTCAGATCCTTAGATTTAGTAGGTATGATGGTGTTCAGCTGCTGGTTGAACTGGATGATCTTAGAGGTCTTTGCCAACCTTAATTATTCTGATTCTCTGATTCTGTCTTCACTAGCCTCTCACTGTGGTTAGAGGAAGAGCTAGTGCAGGACAATAAGCCATGCCAGTACTCTGAGTTAATTGCTTAAGATAAGCAGCAGAGAAAATCCTTTGTGATGCTGGCAGAAGGTCTGCAGTAAATTGCACTTTTCGGGGTGATTTCCAAGATGTTGCTGAAAAGCGAAAAGCATCAAACAACCTATTTCATATTTAGGTGGAACCTTTGACTAGCAATTCAACTTAGCATGCAGTGCTATATTACTATTAGGTGAGAGGAACCTGAAGGCATGGATTTTCATTTGGAACACGCAACATTGAAAATTTTTTGCATTTTGATTTCTTCCAATAAAAACTTACACAGTCTTGGTTTTGTATTACTTTCAACATCTTCCTTATGACCATGGAAAATGAGGACTCCAATCATGTAAAGCTAATGCACATCCCTCAGGTAGTTTCAGGTGGTTTGTAAAGTTAGGGCTGGGAACCCTCATATAACTTTGTACTTGGACATACCCATCTCCTGGTATGTCTGTGTTTTAATCACTACTACAAGTCACAGGATTCCAAGCCAAAAACAAATATGTTGTGAGAGCTTTCAGAAAGTGCTGACACTGCTGTGAGGGAAGAGTCTAACTCTTAACAAGTGCTGGTCACAATTTCTTTGATGCTGCCCAGGATATAGTTGGCTTTCTGGGCTGCACTTGCACATTGCTGCCTCATGCTGATTTTCCCATCCGCCAGTACCCCCAAGTCCTTCTCTTCAGGGCTGGTCTCAATCCATTCTCTGCCCAGACTGGAATTGTGCTTAGGATTGCCCTGATCCAGATGCAGGTTCTTGCACTTGGCCATGTTGAACTTCATGAGGTTTGCACAGGCCCAGCTTTCAAGACTCACCTGTCCAGATCCCTGTGGATCGCTTCTCTTCCCACCGGTGTCTTAACAGTGCCACAGAGCTTGATGTCACTGGTAAACTTGCCGTGGGTGCCCTCAAGCCCACTGGTCATTGTGGGTGACAAAGATGTTAAACGACACTGGTGTTAAACAACAGTGGTCCCAATACCTATCTCTGAGGAATGCCACTCATCACCAGTCTCCACTTAGTCACTGAGCCATTCACTACAACTCTTTAAGTATGACAATTCAGCCTATTCCTTATCCACTATGAGGTTCATCCATCAAAAGTCAGAGATCATCCTCTGCAGCTCTGTGTTTTGCTTGCTTCCTCTCATCTATGTGGATCCTCTTCTGCTTAGACCAGGGTGCTACTCTCCAACCTCAGAAAACCCAGCTCAGAGCCCTCCTTGCTGTATTAATAAGTCTCTCGGTAAAGTTGTTTTTATTTGTCCTTGCTATTTGAAGTGGATCCAGTTGTGAGCACAGTAACTCTGAGTTGTTGAGGGAGGACTTTCTCTCTCTTTTTTTTTTTTAAATTAAACCTCTGTAAAACACATATGTAATTTGAGACAATTACAGTCATTAAAGACTAATGAGGGTTGACCTGCAGGAGACCTCCAAATTGAATATTTTCTCTTCAGATTTAGCATGATTAAACAAGTCCGTTTAGTGTCCAACCACTAGCTTTACTAGAGAATTATTTTCCGGCTGCTCTGTCCAGTCCCACAGAGACTAATTTAGATAGCATTAATTGGTAATTTCCCAGATCAAAGCCCATAATCAAATCAATAAGGATAGCTGCTGTGCAGTGCACTGATTATCATTCATAGACATGAAATATTATTTGTCATGTCTGCCTTGATAATGACATCAGAGGAATACCAAGACCAACAATGAGAGATGTCCTGATAGTTTAATATGTGGATAATGCAGACTGTTTCCCCAAATGGATTTCTTGCTGGAGCATGGACGGGGAAGGGGGGAGGGGTGGGGGAATGGAACAGGGAGGGTGCCCTTGCTGTGGGCTTTCTCTAATGTCAAGATTTATTGGTAGCATAAACACATATAAATTACTCTTGACAGTCTTAGTGATTTTTTTTAAGTTGGAATTCCTATGGAGTTTTTTCAGGGATGAATTTATTATTTCACTGCAGAAAGAGGGGAAGGATTTGAAAGGCTTGGCAAGAATTGATCATTTCTCTTAGGAGTGTGTGGTGTGAAAAGTGACCAAATATATATGTCAGGTACAGCTGTATAGCTACATCATTTATCAGCACCAAATCTTGGCTTTTTTCCCCTCTTCTAAAGGGAAAGTTTGGTGTTTAAAGCAGTCAGTTAGCAATAACTGCTGGTTGATATAAATGCTGAAAAGTGCAATAAATCCAACTCATTAGGAAATAAGCAATGAGATTCATAAGAAAAGAGGTGAAACCAGCTTTTGTAGAAAACAAGTGAAAACCACTGCTGCTTGGAACATTATGTACTCCGGACAGCTTCCATATGACATTTTGGTTGACGCTTCATGGTACTGAGACCAGCAATCCTCTTTCCTGCTCAATCTGCCTTCATGATCATTGAGGGTACAAAGTAAGCGCAATGTAACCCATGTCATTCTGGGCCCTCTGGTGTAAGTCTTACATCTGGACTCAGGCATAGCTTACCCAGTAGCGGCCCATGGATCGCAGTCTCTCCAGCTGTGTCCCTCGCAGACACACACACACAAATGGGTTTCCTACTCAATCCCAAGCCACCTTGGTAGATGCTTCACTGGGGCTCACACATTCCCTTGTACACTTGTGCTCACTCAAGTCGCTGGCATGGTGGACACATGGGCTCCTTCTCCAGTAACTGCATTAAGACCCCTGTGCATAGAATTGAGTAGACTTCACCAAGGATAAAAGTTAGAAAAGGAGATTAATGAGAGGATGGGTCAGACTGCACTGATAAGGCACAGAATATGATCTGACAAGCAAAGAGTTTGAATGTGAAAAGCCCTTTCTATCCTCTTGAACTTCTATTTTCCCACACCTGTCCCTCCGCTGATATACTCAATGCCTCCCTTTTGTTCCTCCTTTAAACACATTACAAGTCTTCTGCAATTCAAACATGTTCTTCCTGCATCCCATCATGTGTCCTATACTCCTAAACAATGCCTCCCCTTGGGCTTTAAGATTTATTTGAGAATCTCTCCCATTGACCCATCAGGTATGTGCTCTCCCAGCCTATGGGACCAACTGTCTCCTCCAACAGACCTGGGGACTCTCGTGAGTGCTCCTTTTGGGGCATTGGGGTTGCTTTTTAATTTGTTCTTCTGTGTGTGGGGAGATGTGATTTAAACCAGATGATGGCTCCTGCAATGGGCCTAGGAGCAACTGGATCAGGGTACTGTTTTACTTTCTCTATTTACAATTATTCTTTGCTTTCTTTTATGTGAGTAATGACAAGCTTCTTATCTTATAACTTTTTACTTTTATGTACATGTAGTATCAGCAATTATTCTTACCTCCTACAGATTGTTGTCCATCTGTGAATGTCAAAGCATAGGTAGCAAATTCCTTAGCCCAGAAGCCAAGTGAGGGAAGGAGGGTAACCTGTCCATGACGTGTCTCCTTCCTTAGATTCCAGGTCAGGAAGCCTGCTTACACGTTACATCATCCAATTACTTAGTTCATTATCTAGTCATGCATTTGTGAACTTGTCAGTGAACTTCCCTGTCTCTTTGGTAAGCTACAAAGGTGGAAGAAGGTGACTTTCCTACTTTGCTTTGCTTTGTTTGTGGATTCCACATTGGAGAGTGGGATGGGGAGGGGGGAATGAACAGCCCTGTGAAGACCAGCTGCTTGCAACATGCTTCTCCTGCAGCTCTCTGTCAGAAATACGACAGCTTTAGTTATTGTGATGGAGAAATAATGAGGTGAGAAAAGAGTTGTCAAGAAAAGATCTGCACTCTTCCCCGAGCAAGTAATTTACTTTCTGTGTGCTCTGCAGTTCCTAGAGCAAAGGAGATGTCTGTAGGGATCCCAGTTACAGACAAAATTCTTTATTTGCCTAAACCTAGGCAATGACCAAAATGAAACAGAAAAAAATGTAATTTGTCTACAAAAAGCCTCTTACTTATGGTATGACTCATTTCCTTAAATGTGGGTGTTAACAACATTTACATTAGGTGGCTATAGGTGAGCAAGTCACCATGGTTTGCTTTTATAGTGAATGAGGAAACAGTTACCAGTGCTAGTAGCCTTTACGGTTAATTCACTTCGTCCTAGAACAAACTACAGTATTTGGCCGTGTGAATTTCCCCCTAAATTACTTGTCTTTATTAATGAGGATAAATATGTGGTGTCTTCTGAGCTACTTTAAGACCTCCCATGGGAAGCCAGCAGCTGCAGCACAGGATCTCTTCTGCACTAATAACTGGAACCAGGAGAGATAACAAAATGCATTGAAAATGGCACTAAAACCATAGGTTTATATAACTGAAACATGCACAAGATCACCACCAACTGCTACAAAAACCTGGGAAACTACCTTTCATATATATATTTCTTTAGCTATCCAGCCTGACAAGGACAGAAGTCATGGGATCTGGAATATTCCCTATGGATGATTGTTATACCTCAGATATACACAGGATAAACCTTAGGGAATCTCATATAGCAGCAGGTCAAGTTTGCTGAAACAACTGAATATACCTTGGCCAATACTGTGATGGGATGTGGAGAATACTTCAAATTGTTTGAGGTAAACAGCAATGCGGCTTCAGTGGCCAAAACCTAGTGGTCTAGAGCCAATTCAGAGACCTTAGGTATCCAAGTCATTCCCCTTCATCTGACAAATACTACCAAAGTCTTTCTGGAAGTCCATGCCGTTCTAGACCCTCAGCAGGAGGCTGACAAGCATAACCTGGGACATCTCAAGTCACACTAAAAGTGTATTTTTAGATGTATTAATTACACCTCTAGTGATTTTTCAATTTATTAGTTGTTTAGACACAGTGGACTGTACTGACTGGCTAGTTCTCCAGCACAAGTTTATGCACCAATGCAGATATGCATAACTACATGTACACATCTAAGTTTGAGTTATGTGATACAGAGCTGTATTTAACCCCTGAAAATTAGTTGAGATGAACTACAACTCTGATAACTCGATCAGTATAGCTGCCTACACATCATATAGCCAAAGAATAATGAAGCACTTCTAAGTTTCAGGACCGGCTTTTTAGACAAGTACAACTTAGTAAAACAATCTCTTTATAAATCTGGCTATTTACACTTCTTAAATCTAAGATTCCCTGTGGAGCAGATGGAAATGTGATTACAAAGAAATAAGTTGACATCTTAAATGGGGCTTGGGTTTTGAGTCATCCTCCATTGGGCCATTATAGCTCCGTGAAACAATGTTGCTGAAAGTACTTAAATCCACATTTTGAAAGAAACTCCAACAATTATTTAGCATTTGCAACACTGGAAGTGCAAGACAAGTACAGTTTTTGTTTGGATCCTCTCAGTTTGGCATGCTTCATATAGAATGAAGATACACTTCATGTACAAACGAAGTGCAGACAGCTCTGAACATGTATGTTTTCCTACATATGTGCCTAACTTTTGCACAAGCATGACTAGCAGAATGAATTCATTTTCCTTGTGCTATACACACAAACCTGAGACTGTCACTTGAAATCTAAATATTCTCTGATGCAGTATTTACGCTTGTAAGACAAGCTGATTGTCTCTATCTGGCAATCTTTATCCACAGTAAAGGCATCATGGCCAGAGGAAAGAACAAAATATTTCCTGTGTTCCATCAGCATGATGAATTCTGACTAGTATCTTTAGTTTCCTCTTATTTTTGTTCTAGCACCTTTGAATCGACTTGGTTGGAATCAGACTCTTCTTATAACCATAGAATATGCTAAGTTGGAAGGGACCCACAAGGATTATCGAGTGTAACTCCTGCTCCTGCAAAGGACAACCCCAACATTCAGACCATGTGACTAAGGGTGTTGCCCAAATACTCCTGGGATATTGTTGGGCTTGGGACCATAACTGCTTCACTACAGTCTTGTTCCCGTGCTCCACCACCCTCTGGGTGAAGAACCTTTCCTAATATCCAACATAAACCTTCCTGATGCACCTCCCTACTATTCTTTAAATGTAATGTTTCAAAGCAGGGCATAGATATTCAGTTGACCACTCAGAATTCCCATGTACAGTATTGCATTTGCCATTTTAGTCTGCTATATTTTGAAATAATAACAGTTTTATTGCCTTGGGTGGATGATAATGAGTATAGAACAACTTAAGCTCATATATTATTCTATCATAAAGAATCGTAGAATCGTAGAATCGTAGAACAACTTAAGCTCATATATTATTCTATCATAAAGAATCGTAGAATCGTAGAATCGTAGAATCACTAAGTTGGAAAGGACCCACTGGATCATCGAGTCCAATCATTCCCATCAATCACTAAACCACGTCCCTCAGCACCTCATTGACTCATCTTCTAAAAACCTCCAGGGAAGGGGGTTCAACCACCTCCCTGGGCAGCCTCTGCCACTGCCCAATGACCCGTGAAAAAAATTTCCTAATGTTCACCCTGAAACTACCCTGGCAGAGCTTGAAGCCATTCCCCCTTGTCCTGCCCCCCATCACTTGGGAGAAGAGTCCAGCTCCCTCCTCTCCACAACCTCCTTTCAGGTAGTTGTAGAGTGCAATAAGGTCTCCCCTCAGCTTCCTCTTCTCCAGGCTAAACAACCCCAACTCTCTCAGCTGCTCCTTGTAAGACTTGTTTTCCAGCTCCTTATGCTTTTCATCTTTTGTGTCATAGTTCTTGTCCCCTATGATAACTACACACTTGACCCAAATTACGAATCAGAGCATTTGCCTTGAACCAGATGATTATTCACACATAGAATAAATTTGTCCTTAAGACCAGGTTGAAGCATGTCAACACCTGATTTTGTCTGACTTAAGGTGGCGTGTAACTGCCACTAACTGTACTTGAATGTAGACTCATATAAATTTGAGCAAATTAGTGTAAATGCTCTGGCTGAGATTATTGACACAATGAGTTATTTGGTGCCACACAACGTATAGTCTAAGCTGCATGAGGAACTATGCTGATTAACAACATACAACCATCACCCACATATCATCAGAGAGTTCTTGTCAACTTCTTCCCAGCTAGGACTGGATGTGAACTCATTATGTGCCTGGGTCTTGCTACCTAACTCTTGGAAAGCCACTTGAATGGACAATTGATGGGACTGCTAGTGACATTTCTATTTCCAATTTTCTCTTTTGTTTCTCCCCAGGTTTACTTAGCTGCAGTTTTGTAAAATGTTGAATGAGCACAGGAGGGAGAGCTAGCCTTATGTTCCAGCACCCTGTTTAATCAACCAGCAGCACAGCGTTAAGTGATATTATACAGTAATTACATTAGCTGCAGTATTGGATGTTCGTTATCATGCCTTAATTGTGCAATAATTTTGATCAATGTGTAATTTCCTTGGTGCTGGCTGTTGTGATTGCAAAACTAAAGCACAGTTTAGGAACTGTTGCATGTACATCCTCTTAGTAATATCTTCAGTGCATTTGGTTGTGCTCACACACATGTATTTGTATGTGTGAGAAGCAAATAGTGTGAGCAGTCAGGGAAGATGACTGTCAAAATGTTCCGTGCTTGCAGCTGGAAAGAACTGACAAAGGAGCCCTGGCTAATCCTGCTGCAGTGGTTTAAGAAGTCACCTCTGTCAATCATCAGCCTATGATCAAATCTATCACCTTGATGACAGTGAGCAGGATGGATGCTTGTGTCAGTGTGAAATCTGTCATTTTTGCTTTGCTGTCTACTTATGAGTGGCTGCAGCTTGGAGGATGGATTTCAAATAAAAAGGCTGTGCTGCAAACCCATGTTCCTTGCTGTCAGCCATGCTATGGTAGCAGAATAAGGTAGTGCCATGACACTGCAGGAAGATCTGACAGAGCTTATTTGTCAATCCCTCTGGTTTCCCCAGGGAAAGCACTCTGTCCTTCTGTTATACTTATATCCAGGCAAAGACACTGATAAGCAAAGAGGAAAATGGGTGATAAGGAAGAATAAAAGAAGGTGGACACTGCAATAGGATTGACTCAGCACACTAACCTGGAAGGAGGACACATCTAAGCATGTAAATCGGCCAAGATTGGTTTACAATCTTTCAAAGGTGAAATACAAAGTGGGTGTTGCAGCTTCTATACAGCAAATCAGTGGTATCCCCTCAATTACAGGATATTCACTGGCAACACAATGCAAATGTAGCTTAAGAAAATAACCTTTTTCTTAGAACGGCATGTCACTACAGCTCAGGATGATGTGTTAGAAAAAAGTAGTATTATCCCTTGATTAAAACATCCCATTTCCTCTTTACTGAAGAGCCACCACTGATTTCTCAATCTACTTATTAGAGCTGAGAAAAATTCAGAATATCCCTTTTATGATAAATGCTGATCTGTTTTGAAGCAAACTATCATTCCAGATTAGAATGAATGTTTACAGTGCAAGTATAAAAATCCAAAAGGGAAAAAGAAAGTTTTGAAAATGTATGGCTTTTTTTTTCCAGTTTCAACTTGGTAACATGATAAATTACATCCTTACGTGTCATGTATTATAATGAGCAGCACACATTTCAAAATGAGGAGTAATTACAAAACAAAAACAAACAAATCCTGCAATGAGCTGTTAAAGCTGAAAAATCTCCCAGCGCAGCGTTTTCTAACAGCTGTACTGCTAAATTGTCTGTTCCCTTGGTATCAAAGAAAAGATAGAAAACTCCTGCACAGCCTCAGGTAATGTGCAGCCACCAGAGAGAAAGAGGGAGAGACGTAGCTACAGAAAACAGGGCAGACTATTCAAACACATGGGTTTGGGACCAGGTGCATAGGAGTCACTTGACAAGAGAAATTCAACAAAAGAAATGAATCCACAAAAAACCCTCTTTTCAGAGAGGATGTTACTGATGTGCATCAAAAGAGAAAAATAACTGACATAATCTTCTTAACCCATGAAACAGATCTCTTTCTAGGTCTGCATTTACAATGGTTGTTTTTCTGCTGTATGGATCTTTAGATGTCTGAAGCAGACATGCGTCATCATAAGCTAGGATAAGCCCCATGCTGGATTCTTTGTTTTAGTGGCCCTGCAAACTACAGGACAAGAGTCTGAACATCTTGTTTCACTCCACAGTGATGCTGCTTAGGCACTGAAGCTTTGCTTGCTGCCATGAAAATTAGTACATTGGGTCATAGAAAATTGACCTTGGGGAGTCCCAAGCACAAATAGAGTTACGGTGGAGGGGTGCTGGTGGGTGAGAAACTCAACATGAGCTGGCAATGTGTGCTTGCAGCTCAGACAGCCAACCATATCCTGGGCTGTGTCAAAAGAAGTGACCAGCAACAGGTCAAGGGAAGCGACTCTCACTCTACTTCTCTCTTATGAGACCTCAACTGGAGTCCTGTGTTCAGTTTTTGAGTCCTTAGCACAGGGAGGACATGGACCCATTAAACGAAGTTCAGAGGAGGACCACAAATATGAACAGAGGGCTGGTTCATCTCTCACGTGAGCTGATTTCCAGTACCTAAAGGGGTCTACAGGAAAGCTAGGGAGGTGTTTGTTATCAAGGATTGCAGAGATAGAACAAAGAAGAACATTTTTAAGCTGAAAGAGAGTAAATTTAGGTTAGATATTCAGAAGAATTTTTTTTTTCCTATAAGGCTGGTAAGTCATGAGTGCCCCATCCCTAGAGGTAAGACCAAGATGGATAAGGCATTCACAGAATCAATCACAGAATCAAAGGCAACCTGATCCAGAGGAAGGTGTCCCTGACCACGGGAAAGGGGTTGGAACCGGGTGATCATGAATGTACTTTCCAACTCAAACCATTCTATGATTCTATGAAAATACCAGCAACTCTGTGAATGAGCTTGGTTGAGAACACTGAACCAGATAAATGAGGAAGAATTAGTAACACTAACACCTAGTATGGGATTTCATTGTTAGCAAAGACACCTGAGCTGGGATAGCTTACATCAAGTACTGAAAGACTGGAATATCAAATTTTTCATCTCTATTGTTTCGCTTGGCAGGACCTTAGTTTTCAACATGGGCTAATGTGACAGGGAATCAATGTAATGACTTCCTGGAAGATCATTTTCTTTACAACAACAACAACAAAGAAGAGGAATGTACAAAGAATGAAGGCTAAATTTCACACAAAGACTGATTCATGTGCTGCACAGGTTCATTCTTTCATCTCATCCCTGAAATTCCGACCCCTTTCAGCACTTGTGATTCTGTCTTCTCCTGGGCCTCAATAATTTTCCTATCCTCCTTTGATGGTGACATCATTTGTCCTTCAGGGATTCTGCCAAGTCTCAAGGACATGGAGAGGATTCATCCTTCTGCTCCTCTTTTCCTGTACAACCCTACATCTAGTCACAGGTTCCCTTATTTTTGTTTTATTAGTTGATACTGATGACTCAAAAAATCCAACGCTTCTATTTTGGGTCTGTCTAAAAACCACCATGTTCCTTATGGTATAAAACTAGACTTTTATAACCACATTAAATGACAGTCTTCTCTTAGACCTAAATTTCTGGTACTTTGTTCTCTCAGTTTTCCTTAGACCATCTCTCCACAATAACTGTACGGCTCATTGCTGTGATTTTCTAGCATCATTAATGGGTGTTATGAAGGGGACATGTTCAGAATCACAGAATCACTAGGTTGGAAAAGACCTCCAGGATCATTGTGTCCAACCATTCCTATCAATCTCTAAACCATGACCCTCAGCACTTCATCAACCTGTCTTCTAAATACCTCCAGGGATGGTGACTCAACCACCTCCCTGGGGAAGCCTGTTCCAGTGTCTGATGACCCTTTCTGTAATTTTTTTCTGATGTCCAGCCTGAACCTCTCCTGGCACAAATTGAGGCCATTCCCTCTTGTCCTGTCCCCTGTCACTTGGGAGAAGAGGCCAGCACCCTCCTCTCTACAACCTCCTTTCAGGTAGTTGTAGAGAGCAATGAGGTCTCCTCTCAGCCTCCTCTTCTCCAGGTTAAACAACCCCAGCTCGCTCAGTCGCTCCTCATAAGGCCTGTTCTCCAACCCCTTTAACCAGCTTTGTTGCTCTTCTCTGGACTCGCTCCAGAGCCTCAACATCCTTCTTTTGGTGAGGGGCCCGGAACCGAACACAGGATTCAAGGAGCGGCCTCACCAGTGCCGAGTACAGAGGGAGAATAACCTCCCTGGACCTGCTGGTCACATCATTTCTGATACAAGCCAGGATGCCACTGGCCTTCTTGGCCACCTGGGCACACTGCTGGCTCATGTTCAGTTGGCTGTCAACCAACACCCTGAGTTCTTTCTTAGTCTAATTGGCCAAACAAGTCTTTAACCACCTCCTCTCGGATTATGGGAGTTTTGTTCAGTTCCTCTAACTCCTGGGGCTATACACTCAGGGAACAACTTTACTTACTATTAAATACTGAGGCAAAGAAGGCATTAAGTACCTCAGCCTTGTCCTCATCCTTTATCACATTTGTTCTCTTTGCATCCAGTAGTGGCTGAATACTCTCCCTGGTCCTCCTTTTGCTCTTAATTTATTTATAGAAAGGGTTTTTTATTATCTTTCACCGACTTGGATAATCTGAGCTCTAGTTGGTCTTTAGCCCTCCTGATTGTTCCTCTGCATGATCTCACTTTCCCTGTGTAGTTCATTCAAGATGCCTGTCCCTCCTTTCAATGTTCATAGACATTCCTCTTCTTTTTAATGTCCACTCACATTTCTCTGCTCAACCAAGCTGTTTTTTGCCCCCGCTGGCTCCTTTTCCAGCACAAGTTGGCTCCTTCTGAAGCCCAGAAAAGATTCAGTTTTCCTCATTATCTCAAAGGTCTTTTTTTTTGACTTAGCTGTTTTATTAACTCTTCATAGCAGGACCTGCAACAAGTCTCCTAATGGTCTTCCTGATGTGTCTCTTTCACCTTCACTTTTTCTTTTTCTCCAGCCATTAGGCATAAGATCTTCACTCCGGTGCCAGCAAAAAATCTTGCAGGCTACTTTTGAGATCTCTTAAATCTCAGATTTTTGCCTTTAGGTGTTTACTAGGGCATGGACAAATAATAAACATCTTACATACATCAGACAAATAACAGCACATGATTGGGATCGCAGTTTGAAGTAGTCTTTAACTATGAGATCACATTAACCTCCAGACTTATGCTTTATTTTGTCCACAGAAACTAGTGATCATTTACAAAGAAGACAGACAATATGTTGTTTATATTTTCCTTTTCAGGGACTGGCAGAAAGCTTATCCTTGAACCTTAATCAACCCTGTTCTAAAGATAAAACTAAAAACACCAGCTTGGGCTCTTCTCTTATGTTCAATACTGTGTATGTTTTGCAAATGCTTAGCAGCTAATTTTCATAATGCTACTATTTTTGGGATGCTACTAATTTGAGAGATATCTGATCCACAAAATTAAAGCCAAATATTTCGTCTAACCTCTAATTTGAGGGCACTGAATTCAAGTTGCCCTGTTGTGACAACAGCTGGAGCTGGGAACCCAAATTAATAAGATTCCCAGCACAATGTTACTGTGCCCCAGTGATAAAAGAGTTTGTCCTCTCACAACCTTTGTGAGAAAATGTTTCTCTTCATTGACTACAGAAATAACCATGGCTAACTCAGCCATTGTGACTACTTCTCCCAGACATATTTTCATCCTCCAGCCTAGTGTAGTATAGATCTGATATTATTTTTTTTCACTTTTTAGTTATTAGGTCAGTATTTTGTTGCTGGCTTTCAGAAATTGCTATGGAAATCTTTTTTCCTCGACGGTCCCCCTAAAGAGCAGCATCATTTTAGTTTTCTTTGTGGAAAGCTAGTAACACCTGCTAGCCTTATGTTCCTGGGAAAAAGAACTAGGATTGCATTTGTGGATTTGCATTCTCCAGTCTTTAACAGACCTTAATGGGTTATACACAAAATTTGGACCCAGGGACATCAATTCTTCACCCATTTACAGATCTAGTGCTCCACATTTTCTTCTTTCAAATGATAATCTAAAGAATTCTCTAAGGAAGGAATCCAAGAGAAAAATTCTCTTTTTTATACTCTTCTCATTTTGTTTTCTCTAGAAGGGTCCATTGTCATCTGCCTTGGGGAGATGCTGGAATAGGTTGTCCAGAGAAGTCATGGATGCCCCATTCCTGGAGGTGTTCAAGACCAGGCTGGATGAGGCTATGAGCAATCTGATCTAGTTGGAGGTGTCCTTGCCCATCGCAGGGGGGCTGGAACTGGATGATCTTTAAGGTCCCTTCCTGCCCTATGATTCTGTGATCTTTTCTCTGCAATTGGACTCCCTGGAGGAGATTTTCCTAAACTTCAGTATCAAAACCCCTCAAGAGGGCTGAAGGCTTTCTAGTGCTCTAGTTCTTTGTCATCATGAGTGTTAAGGCTCTGCTGTGGTTAATTTCAGTTGCTGATCAAAACAGACAATTTGCAGCTTCTTGAGAGAACAATAGAAGGAATGAAAAGACTAATGACAGCAGCCAAGTTCTGTGGCCCAGGAAAAGGAAGGCAACATCATTTTCCCATATTCAAAGTTGGACAACATGAATCCAATTTCCTTCCTTTCATCAGCAGCAAATAATTCAGATGTTTCCCATGCCTTAATTGTGCCTTTATCTCTGTGATGAGGGGAATCATTACTACGATGATCTGTTGGCTGAATTACCCCTACATCTGCAGAGTGTTTCACCAAGGAGGATGTTTACAGGCTAATGAACAAGGGGAATTCCAGATTCTTGAGACAGAGGCTATACCAGGAGGTAGGGAAACATCAAATTTCAGAAAGTAACCTGGGTTGGGCTAGGAGAAAGATCTTATAGATGTTGTGAGAATGTGGGTGAATGATGACAGATAGAGTCTTTCTTTGTAAATTTTGGTGAAGAGATCACATGCTTTCAGGACCATGAGATCTGTTTCTCCCTATGTTCATAACAGATCATTGCACCATTCCCTGTTTGACACAAAACCCCTGAGGATTTTACTTAACTGTCACTCTCTTAAGGCTGACAACCTCCCTCAGAAATTCTTTCAACAGCCAGTGCAGCAACATAAAATCTCAACAACATCTGCACTGGTGGCAACCAAAACAACAGACTTCTCCAGGTTTAATTTCATGCACTACGGCCTTTACACACAATAGCCTATTATTTCTCTACTCTAGGACAAAAAGACCTGGCTCAAGGTCAAATTTTGGTGAGCCAATCCCTGCAGAACATTGCTTTCTATCCTCAGAGCTGCTGGAGAGACTCAGGAGTACACAGGGTGCCAAGAAAGGATAGTCAGAAAATTTGCTGCTAGGCTGGGATTTAATGTGTTGAAGCCATTCACATCCACCTGATCTGGACTGTAGGAAAGGGAACATGGGACTTCACTAAGGTGCTGGCCAGAAAGACAGCAGGGTGAGAATGTACAGCCTGACTGATGGGTGAAACAGGTCTTCACTGTGGTAAGGAATTTTTTTTTTTTTTTGAGGTACAGTGGACACAGGCAAAGAAAAGACCCTGGCAGCTTTCTGATGTTTTCCAGGCCATTGTAGGGATTACACACTAGATCATAGCCTCTTTTACAATCAATGAACAAAGCTGCTCCTTTGAGTATGTGGTATGATTGCTGGCCAAGTTGGAGCTTCAATGAGAAAGTCTCTTTCAATCTTTTTCTTTTATCTACCCATAAGCACTTCCATATTGCAATCCATATTGTGGGTTGCAAATAAATCAGTAAGAAGGTGCGCATAATTATGCTAAATTGGACGAATCAGGTCACTCTCTGGACCATGGAGATATAGGTGTATAGAAACATTAGGTCCTCTCTGGTATTTCTTAATGCAGGTAGAATTTAGTCCCTCTTTTAGATTATTTTCAAACCTGATTCAAAACTCATCATGGTTAAAAAGCAAGGAAATAAACAAACCCTCTGTGCATGGTATTGTTCAGTGTTCCCTTTTCAGTGGCAGGTGGCTTTGAAGTCATAATAACATGAATTAAGAGTTCAAAATGGCAAACATTTAAAAGCATGGTGTCCATCTCTGCATGCCTTTCATTTGTTCTCTCGCCCTGGGATATAAAGAAGTATTATGTGCAAGAAAATACTGTACCAGCCTATTGCATGTGGCTTTGCAGTTTGGCTTACACAGACTGATCTTATGTTCTGATATTCTCTACAGGATATTGAAAATATTTCCTTCTAGGTTTTTAATATACCGGGATATCTTGTGTGTGTATATATATATTTTTCCTCTTTATAGACCTGGGGTATACGTGGTCTCATCTCCAAAACCTGGCTCCCTCAGCCGGGAGGGAAAAGCCATGGGAAGTAATTCATTTCAGAGGAGAGAAAACTAATTTCCTACTGTTTTAATCCGTGAGACTGTTTTTAAGAAATATGTCAACTGACCTCCAGTTCTTCAGGCAGCAACAATTGCTTTCAGGCAAGTCTGATCTCAGATTTGCATCTTTGTCAGGGTTTGAACCCAGATGCTTTTCTACTGAATCACTGCCACACAACTTTGCTCATGTCCCTAATAGGTTGTTATCCTGCAGCAGATTTATCATTAGAAGTAAACGTGCTATTCACCCTGAATGTATCTAAATATATCCACTCTATTAAATCTTTGTGTGCTTAGTTTTGAATTTAGAAATGGTGACATTAAGATCCGAGTTAGCAAGCTTTGTAACAGAAAAGCAAAGCAAGGTATCAAGTTTTAATTCAACATCCAGGAGAATTTTTTGACTCTTCAAAGAAATAAAGTTGCAATTTTGGTCTGAATTTAGAAAAACAACCAGCAGAGTATCTCAAGTATCATAACACACAGAAATGTGAATCCGGTGGTACTCCTTTTTGATTCTTTCCAGTGGCTCCTAGAACTCACAGGAACAGACATTTGATGCAGCAATGCCTACTTTGGAGTGTTTTACTCTGGTACCACTAGTAGCATGAAAAAAGTTATCACATCTCTCACTTTGTCAGGCTTGATTAATTTATTCTTATCAGCTCTATGTATGGCTGATGGGGACTTAAGTAGAGGCTTAAGTGGGTGATAGTATGAACTTCAGCCCGAGAAGTATACATATGATAGCCTCATGCTCCTCTGCACTTCTTTTTTATTCTTCCTGTTTCAGGATGGCAGATAACACCATCACAACTGTCATTACACACAGTATACAAGATGCCAAACAACATCAGGTCTACTCAAGATGTCTGCAGATTTTTCTGTACCAGAAAACCTGTCCCAGATGACGCTCCACAGATTATATTTTTTCTATGGAAAAGTATGAATGAGTTTAGGCTCATTTTTTTCCTGCTTGAAAAGAGGTGACTAGAAATTACATGATTAATGGACAATATGCCAACGGCTGATAAACTTATGAATGATAGAAAGAGTATGATTGGGAAATAATTATTCACTGCTTTGCATATTGCAAGAATTAAGTGTTGACCAGTGAAGCAATCAGACAAAGCAACGAGAAGTAATTTCTCTGGCAGCACTGGAGTGACTTATGCATCTCTTTCCCGCAGACTACAGTAAAGTACAAAAAAAAAAAAAAAAAAACCCTTGTAAGGGCATGAACAGAATGAAGAACACATAAAACTGTGATTTTCTGCTAAATATTGAAATTTCCATGTGACTTCTGCACGCAGGTGTCACTTGCCAGAAGGTGGGAGGAAGAATTACTCTATTATTTGCCTGTTTACTATGTGCTTTATCAAACCAATCATTCCTGTTTATTTGCTGGAGAGAGTGTGATGCCTAGCTAGACCACTGGTCCATGAAATACTTGTATTTTCTAATGTAATTAATTTTTCTCCATCTGAGGGTCTCACTCTGCCAGGGTCTTCAGCAGCCACTGATAGGAAGAATAAAACAACCACAACCGCAGAACCACTAAACAGTTATGCTGCCAGAACTAGGATTGAGGAGGTTAAGCTTTCATTTCTATGGCCACAAATATTCCAATGCATAAAAAATTGGGAAGAAATGCGGCTGAGGAAAATGAAACTCTAGTTCGTCAGTCACTGGAAGCTAAATCATAACCATTATCATTAATTAGCAATACTTAAGAGTCTTAGTAATGAATCATCTTGTCAGATTTAGTGGGCTGAATGGTTGAATGGTAACAGATCTTAAAACTAAGCATCTCCACCTGTTCTGCAGTTGTTCTTTCCAGATTAAACTGGGCTGTAACTTCTGACAATGTCCTTTTGCTGTGGAGAAATGGCAGCATTCTACCTTCAGTGTCATCAATCCTATGTTTTTTAAGTAGATTGTTTTTAAATAAAGCCTACAAATTAAATAATAGAAAACAACACAGAGGAAATCAGTGTTTGGGGATAAGACAATTAAGTCAGGAAAGAAGAGGTTTTGTGTATGTGTAGCCACAACTGCAGAAGTGCACAAACATGCAAATACATGCAAATAAATTTGAATTGTTTAAGGAACTAGAGAATAAAGAAATAGTATTTTATTGCACACCAAATTGCCAAACATACCATCACCCTATGAAAACAACTTACACTTTAATAGTTCAAAGGAATAAAACTGATGAAATAATAAATTCCCCCTGTACTCTGTCATCAGAATGAATTTGGTATGAAAACACTGCTATTCTACTCAATGGTCTCAAAAAGGCCAACAAATAGAATTACTTTAAAGGTATCTGCATTTGGTTTTGTAATGCAGTGTATCTTGGCTTGAAGAAGGCTCAAAAATGTTTTCCAGTGAAGACTCAGCAGTTTAGGATAATAAGTGAACAAGAAAATGCCGTCACCAGTGGTGGAACAAGTGGGATAGTTGATGTGGGAAATTTTGTTTGGGACATACCTGGGGTCAAGTCTACATACTCAGGAGCTGGAATGCTACTTCAGAATTTATTAATTCCTTAGCAGTGGAAAGGACCACGTTGCTTATTAAGATCAGTCCCCTATGCTCAAACGAAAACATGAAATTAATGTTGGATCACAGAAAACTCACTGTGTGTACCCCCAAATGCCACAAGACATAAACTGGCCTCCTCAATACACTTTAACAACCTAAACTCAATACATTTAAATATTTATTTAAATGTCCAGATGCTCCTAGGGTGTGGCTCTTTCCCCAAGGATGAAGGTGACACCTCTGTTCTATCTGTTCCTCAAAATTCATTGTTCTTTGGCGTATGATCTAAATTTGAGGTCATAATAATATGATAAGAGGAATAAAGGACATCTTTAGTTAGAAAAGAATATTCTTCAAATCATTAAATGCTGACATCCCCATTAACCTAAGCTCTCCTGACAGTGTGTGGAAGGATAATTAATATAATCTCTAGAGCTGAGGATGAGAGTCATGTCTTCCTAAGGTTTAACATAGGCTATAGGGCAGACGAATGAAGCTCTTAAAATACCTATTTCTGTCCATTTACTATAGAAGAAGTCAAAGGTGACGAGCCCAGCAGCAGATTTTATGTTACAGGCATCTAAACTTAAGTGAGATGAATCATACAGTAAATGCTCTAACAGTGAGGACACTCATTATTCTTACATGGAATAATTGACCATGGAAAAAGTGAGAAACCTGCACATTGCTTGATACCTTTAAGCAAGAATGGATACAATAAAGTGCAGACAATAAAGCTACAGATACCTACTGTACCATCTTTTAGGTTCTCTTGATCCTGATTTTTATTACATTATCAAAGCAGATGACACAGTATGTTGGCATTATATGAGCCTTACACACATTCTTCATATTTCCATCATTCTTGTGACAACTCCCTCAACTGACCAAATGCTGACAAGACCTGAATAAATGGCGTAATACTTAGGTGAAGGCGCACTAAAAATGCATAAATTTGTGCTTATATTTGCAGTGCTACTTTCATTATCATGATGAGTCCTTGAACCTTTCAAGCACTCCAAAGCTGTGAGTGGGGTTTATTTTGACATCTTACACTGAAGCATTTGTTAATGCCGGCTTCCTAAACCATCTTGTGTGAATTATCAGTCTTTAAAGTATTGTATTCCTTTGCTTCTCACTTTACCCAGACACAGGTCGCAGAGCTGTAGGCAGAGAGAAGGAGTAGGAAACAGGAGGTCTAAGTATTGTCTTCACCAGAAATGCATGTATCTTAGGCCGTTTTCTGGTAGAAGATGAAGAGCCAGCTCATCAGCACCTGCATGGCTTCAGGGCTCTCCACCTGCAGTACCATTTATCCTCCAGTTTCATTGAGATTTAAAGCACTGCCAAAAGATCAAACTAAAGGCATGAAGAAACCTCTGAGGCATTAATTAATGCCTCTTTCATCAATCCTTTCACCCGCCTTGCAGGTATTACCCCTTCATTCATCTGTCTATACCTACCAGTCAGGATGCTCACATACCATCTAAACTTAGGTATTTCTATAGAAAGACTGTACTGATACCGTAAGTGTGGGCACAACTTTTGGTTTTGAGCATGTCAGGAGACCAGTATTCTATTTCTGCATCTGGCAGATGTCACATGACAATCTAAACTGTGCCTCAACTTCTCTATTTTACCAAAAGGAAATTATTTCAAAAGTGATCTGATGTCAAAAGCTATATTGATGTTGTTTCAGTTGTTAGCCTGGCACACAAAATACTATGATTCACATAATCTTGAAAAAAAGCTGGGCTTTGTGCTAGCTGGACACATCACAGGGGAACTGAGAATACCTAATCAATAAATTAGTATCACATATAAAGCAAAAGTACAATAACAGAAGGAACAGTAACTTCCCTAGAACCCCAATTTTCAATCTTGGTTTCACTCTGTTGTGCACATTTGACTGATCTTTAGCTCCCACCTGTGCAAAGTGAAATAGAAATCTACATGTTTCCTCCCATAACGTCTTACAAGTTGCCTACAGGCAACACCTCAGGTTTCAGAGACAGTGGAAAACAATGACATCTGGAAGACGAATCACAACTTAGCAATGTTGTTGTGTGAGTAATATGGTTACTTTATAGACCTCAGCTGCTTTCCCTGTAAAAATTCAGATGTTAGATGAGGGAGACCAAAACCAGTACATAATAGAAACAGGCAAAGATATATTAATAGTTGCTTTTCACTGTGAGATAGCTTAATCTGTAGTTTCCAAGAGCTTTCTCCCTGCCCATGGCAAGTAGGTTGGAACTGGATGATCTTTAAGACCTCTCCCAACCCAAATCATTCTGTGGTACTATGACCTTATGATAAATCTTCTAATGGTTTTGGAAGTTCTATAGAAATTAGGAATATTGGTTCTGGCTGTCCACTGCAAGGACTTGTTCATGCCATGACAAAATAGCAAAAATGGACTATAGTAATAAACCAAAGAGCCACACAGAACAACTGGTCAGACCTCAAGTCATAGTGAACCCCACAGTGAACCCAAAACTGTGCCAGGGAACTTAAGCTGATTAGAGCAATCTCCAAAAATTCCTAAGAGTCCAAAGGCTGGCACTGACCAGATTTACTACCACCAGGGAAGACTTTTGAATAAGGTAAAGATCTTAGTTCTGCTGCACCTGTCTTAGACCTTTGTTACAAGAGAATAGTCATGGGACCAGAGAATGGCTCCAAGACCATTTTATATGTGTAGATAAAACTCATAAGTCTGATATAAGCTCTGCTGATGTATGATGTCTATAAAATAACTCTCCTTTTGAGTGTCTACAAAAAGAGGGAATATGCAGTGTTCACTTCACCAAGTTTCTTCTGATAACAGTTACAGATATAAGGTGCATCTGAGTGGATGTGAAAGACATGAGCAAAGATTCCTGTCCCTCATACCTATCAGATGTAAGGCCTTTCTTAGACTATATTTACCTTTTATCATCAGTGGACCCATATCTCTATCATATACGATTCCTCCCTGTTTTCATCAGGGCAGTAATTCTGCCTTTATAATTAAAATTTAGATCTGACTGACTGATGTTTCCTCTTCTTTCAAGACAGAAAACAATCCTTCTTCTCTTGGCTGCATATAGAACTTTCAATTTTTTTTTTCTTTTGAAAAGAAGCAAATTTACACATACAAAGTAGTGCAGGGGAACAAAATGTTAGAAGAGAAAATAGTAGATAAATTAATAAGATTGGATAAATGAGATGTTCTGGCAGCAAGAGCAAGTGAAAACAGGCCAGTACCATTCAACATGGACATGTAAAAGGGATCCAGAGACTTAGAAAGTAGGACATGCCTGATCAAAACTTTATAAAAGCCAACACTAAGTTCCACCTTATAAATGTTTTTCCTTCTTCTTCCCTGATCCCATATTGGAAAAACCTTATAACTTGGAATGAACCATAAACAGCTCTCAGTCGAGTTATGTCACTGTATGTTTCCACAGTACTTAGGACTTAGTAAACTTCCTACAGCAGGACCCAGCTGCCCTTCTGTTCTCCTTTTCTCCTATATAGTATTTTTGTTACATACTCCTAACATTTTTCTTCTTATTTTCTGCCAGAAAGCACATCATACTAAATTAAGCGACATAAAATAGCAGGCTGAGTGAAGACTGAAGAAGTCAGAGAAATTTAAGCTTTCACTGAGTTAAGTTTCCACAATTATTGAGCTATACTGTGGTATTTTTGTGTTAAGGAGGCTTCCTCCCTCTAAGTTTTTCCCACTCGATTTTCCTCTTCATTTATTAAAAGGTTGTGTTTTCAGTCTTTCTTTAGAAGCTAAAACTATCAGAATTTCTTGTATCTTTTGATTCAGTGCACACTACACATTGATGGTACAGAGTGTCCTGGTAGAGAGTTCTACTTGCTACAAATATTATTTCATTGCAATACCATTCTTGAAAATTGGTTATGTTCCTTCTGCACTTTCTTTCTGTAGGAAGGTCTAGGTCTTCTACAGAGAATACTTATTCGGTGTATTGGAAAGAGTAATGAACAGACTTTTTCAGTTACTTAAATATTGTGAAATTTGGGGCTGTACTAAAAAGCATTATGTTATGAAGACTGTCCTGTTTTATTCTTGTTTCGTGAAAATGTGCATTGGTCTAAGATGATAGTAGGATAATTCATATCCCGAACCCATGTTTGTCTGGAAAGCGGTGAGTGAGGAACCTGATTGAGTCTGGCTTTGAAAACAGGCTTGAGCATCTACCTATGTGTTCATCTTGACATAACCAAAAGGTGGGATGACATGATGATGTTATATCTGAGACTGCCCAGAGAATGGCAAACGACTGAGGACTCATGCATCAGTGTATTCTCATTGCCATTGAAACCCTAATCTAGAATTATTCAGTAATATTTTGCTTTAGCGAGGATGACTAATATTACTTGAATTTATGCAATCACATAAATAGCTGTGGTCAGGATTACAGCTAGGACCATCTCTATACGTTGGTACAAAGGCATGCACTTAGACATCCAGCAGCTTAACCCAGTGAGAGAAACACTTGAGTAGAGGAGGAGGGAAATCCTGCTTTGCTGACTTTGTGCCAGCAGCTCTTGCCTTCTCAGAGTCAAAACATGGGCTGCAAACTGTTCTTCCCTCTAAGGTGTTTGGGGAGTAGCAGAGCTCAGCTTTTTGCTTAAGTCAGTTTCAAGACTGTGACAAAATTTTTCCCTGAATCCATACACTTTTTAATCTAAATGTCAGGTAGGAAATTAAAGCCCTGCTGAAACGGAGTGTATTACCAGCATTTTATTAGATCACAAACAATTTAATAACCAGATAAAGGGAGAAGGTCATTTTGTTGTCAGTCCAGCTTATCTCATAAATTAGGCATCAGGTTTTGCACAAAAGCGTCTCTTGGCAAATAAAATTATCTAGTTTGATGAAGGGCCTCTGTCAATGGAAAACAGATAATACAGATGAAAGAGGAAGCCCTGTAACAAAATTATTATCCAGGAATGTATGAAAGAGGATAGATACTTTAAAAATACTTATCACACATTTCCCCTATTAACAGCAAATGAATGCCAAAATAGCAAAGGACACGCCTTCCTGATGAATTTATGTGAAATAGTTTCAAGGTCAGTAAACAAAAAGGATGGCAGATGAAATGTTGATTATAAATAGTGTTGCTCTTAGTGACCTTACGGGCTGAAAAGGGAAGAAACCCAGAGCATTATCTCTTCACTAGAAATATTTATGGCCTAGAAATGACAGTCTTCTGAGTGGGAACAGGGCAATGAGTGATGCATACCAGTATGGCATTTATTTCAACATATCCTGCCACAAATCTGTTTCTGGGGTGAGGGAGTGGAGCAACGAAGAAAAAGTATAACTAGAGTTAACTTTTTTCTGAGAATATGAAGGTTTCATTTTGCTTAGATTTGTGTGCCTGCAGCACTCTAATGCACAGGGGTTTCAACACCCCTGCCTGTCTCAGTCATAGAAACATAGAATAGTTCTGGTGAGAAGGGACCTTAAATATCATCCAGTTCCAATGTCCCTGCCCGTGGCAGGGACACTGCCAACTGTATCAGGTTGCTCAAAGCCTCATCTTCAATGTAAGAAGGATATGGAGCTGTTGGAATGGATCCAAAGGAGAGCTACAAAGATGATCCAATGATCATTTACCACCACTCTCTGGGCCCAGACATCCAACCAGTTTTCCACCCAGGAGAGTGTGCGTCTGTCCAGGTCGGAGGTTGACAGTTTCAACGTATAGACAGTATTCAACATATAGAAAGGTCAGCCTTGTGTCATATAGAGAATGAGACGTTTTTTAATCAGTTTAAATGTTTGTTATCTAGAGGGCTTCAGCACCTTTGATCTGAGGACAGGCTGAGAGAGTTGGGTTTGTTCAGCTTGGAGAAGAGAAGTTTATGAGATCTTATAGCAACCTTCCAATACTTGAAAGGGGCCTACAAGAAAGCTGGAGAAGGACTATTCATAAAGGCTAGTGGTGATGGGATGAGGTGAACGGGTATAAACTGGAGAGGGGCAGATTTAGACTAGACATTAGGAAGAATTTCTTCACCATGAGAATGGTGAGACATTAGAACAGGTTGCCAGGGCAAGTTGTGGATGCCAATTCCTGAAGGTGTACAAGGCCAGGTTGGATGGGGCCTTGGGCAGCCTGATCTAATGGGATGTCCCTGCCCATGGAAGGAGGGTTGGAACTAGATGATTTTCAAGGTCCTTTCCAACTGTAACTATTCTATGATTCTATCTGACTTGACCTTGAACACCTTGAGGGATGGGGCATCTGTGACTTCTCTGGGAAACCTATGATAGTGCCTCAGCACAGTATAAAATTTCTTCACATATCTAATCTAAGTCTCCAGTCTTTCAGCTTTTTCCCCCTCTTTCATACTTAACTGAAGTCTTTTGTGTTGGATAGTAAACTTCTATTTTGTTTCCTAGCTGAGAAGTCAGGAGCTGGCCCCACAACAAACAGTGTATTTCTAGTAGGTTCCCAGTACTATTGATCCAATGTTGTCCAATTTTTGTGCTGGTAATAAACTAAAACCTTGTTCCTGGTGCTACTTCAGACATGATATATGGATTGATGGGGTGCAAAATGCTAGGTAGTTTGTTCTTAGAATACGGGATCTCTTAAAGTGGATACCATTAGACAAGGGCAGGCTATTTATTGACAAAGGCAAAGGCATATGCATTCCCAGAACATGAAATTGTTGGCCATCTTAACAAGAAAGGAAAGCTGCGTCTCAAGAGGGTTTTATGCCCAGTCAAGGTTAAAAAGAAGAAAAGCTTACGACATGGGATTTCAGCTGAACATTTAATCCAATGCTCAGATTTATACAGATTATTTTAGCATTGCTGTCAGCAAGGCTGAGTTCAACATGATCTTATAAACCTATTGCTGATGAAGTGTGTGGTTAACAATAAGACCTGTAAATAGAAAGGATAGAATGCTCGTATGCTGTTGTCTGGACCCATTGGTAGGCAGACTATATATGAGTATGTGCTTTAATATCATCAAATGCAAAACCTTATATGTGGGTAGAACAATTATAAACTTTATTGACTGGACAGTAGAATTTCCCTCCAAATAATAGTAGGATTATAGACTGGTTTGGATTGGGAGATACCTTAAAGATTATCCAGTTCCAAAAGTCTGGAAAAAAAAATCCTAGTCAGATGCTGTGGACAAAAGATAATATTGCCCACAAGATAAATCAAAGATGTTTGCTGAACTGGGGTACACAAAGGACTTTACCTATATTTTTGTTGTTGCAAGCCAAGCTGGACTGTCCAGTGATCTCCGAGGGTGGGGTGATGGCTTGATCCCTAAAATTTGTGGATTCCTCCAGTCATTAAGATGCCATCAAAAACCAAATTAAAAGGAATTTATTTACATAGGCAAGGTCTTAGGAACAAGTGAGGTGTATGCTTGTTACATCTGTAACAAGGAAAAGAGAAAGAAAAAGAAGAGGAAAGAGAAAAAATAGTAAAGATATCACCACTTATTCCCAGGTTTGTCTTCTAGGAGCACAGAATGGTTGCAGCATTTTTGTGCTCTGTTGAGAGTGTTATTTATATATGAGAGTGCTTTTCTGATTTGCATGTATTTACATGCTAAGTGTACAGGGAAGGAGTTTTAGCACACATGTGCCGTGACCCTTCTGGAAGTTTCTAGAGGTTCTGGAATTGAGTTTAGGGTCTTTGGTGGTCTGAGGGACCCTCTTGCTCCCTCTACCTGTGCGCAGTCACAGCTGTACTTTTTGAAAGACAGGGAAGTTGTCACGGAAAGAGGCACTGTGATTTGCTTCTTCATGCAGTGCAATGGCCAGAAAAAATTGGTCTTAGGAATACCATTTCCATCACGGAATTAGTCTCTCACATTTATGAAACTGCAGACACTGGGATGCCACAACATTTCCTGAATGCCAGCCGTTTATGAAAGATGTGAAAACCATGAAGAATGTGCGTGGAAGAGTCACAAATTATTTCTCTCAGAGTGAAAGTCTTTAAGTATTAGTTAGCTTGTTGTAAAGATGATAAGAACTGTGTTGGTCCAGGGAAGAAAACAACAGGCTCTACAGGGTTATTTAAACCAGTGGAAAAATCCACAATTTTCGCGTGAGACTAAGTTCAACAGAGGGATACACATCTTTTTAAAAAACTGAGGAGGATTTGTTCCAGTGGTTAAACCACTTCTGAAAGTAATGAAATTTCCATTTCTTTACATCTTATAAAAAAACCATACAACTCTCCTATGAGCCAAATTCCCACTCTTTCTTTTCTGTAGGAAAAATGTTGTAAAAAGCTGTATACTGTATGATATGTGAGGTCAGATTATGTTGCCAGTGTACTCCTTCTGACATTAAAATCTGTGCATCTAAAAAGCATTGTCTAATCTAGGGCTACAGACTCTACATCCCACGGAGTGTGGTGCAGCAGAAGGAAAGTACCTCAGAAGCTAATATTCTGTAAAACAGTACCAATTCTCCCCCATGTTATCACCATGGCCTGAGATCACATTCTGTGTTCAGTTTTGGGCCCCTCAGTATAAGAAGTACATTGAGATGCTGGAGAATAGCAACAGAGCTGATTAAGAGTCTGGAACACAAGCCTTATGAGGTGTGTTTGAGGGAACTGTGGGTGGAAATTTAAAGAAGAAAATCCTATGAAATAGGGAATTACTATATTCTGAGCACAAAATCAAATAGGCTGTGAGAAAACCTCATGATGCTTTTCCAACCCCTCTGAGGAAGTATCCAAATAAATCACAACCATGGGGTTACCTACAGCTAGTTATAACCACAAATAAGCTTCAAATCATATATCAATATCCAAATTCTGACTATTTTGAAAAACTGTAATCCATTAAGTGACAAGTTTTTTTCTAGTTGAGACCATGCCAAGGTCCATTGTCTGACCTTGCATAATATTGGGAAAGACTGTATTCTAACCACTTCCAAGAGCCATCTAATTAAAGGTTTATCAAAGTAATAGTGATGAAAGCTTTTTAGTTTGTGCTTTTGGTATTACTTTGACTTCAACAAAGTGTGAAAAATGGAGCTAGGTTATTACTGGGGCTTCTGCTGCAAATGCTTGATGGAAATGGAAGCAGAGCTTCTGCTAGATTTACAAAACACTCTTTCACTGTTGTTGAAAGATAGAGAAAATCATACAAAAATACAGACAAATGATATTTAATAAAATAGCCTTGTCAGGGACCTGAATATCCATTACAGTAGAGGCAATGGTTAACAGGATAAACAATTCAATCCATCTCAATCTATGCATTTAGGCAGAGCTATATTCCTGTCATTATTTACCTGCTTAAATTTATCTTCTTATTTGCCTTCTTATTTATACATACATCTCTATCATGTTTCTAAACCACTTGACACCCTGTGATCTGACTGCTCAGCTTCTGGTTAGAAGCCCATCCCTGTACAAAGGGAGACACAGAGGCCTTGAAAACGATGGCTGAGGTAAAACTCCCCGATACAAATGGAGAAGAACCTTGAAGAGGCAGCTCTGAGAGTTTTCTAAACTCAGGATTCACAGGATGAAAAGAAGGTGTGCAAATTGGGTCATTGTGTTCAGTCCTTTCTATGGCAGACACTTAAAACAGAAAAAACCCATCCCAAACTGATAAAGCATCAGCAAGAAATCATAGAATCATAGAATCACTAGGTTGGAAGAGACCCACCGGATCATCGAGTCCAACCATTCCCACCAATCTCTAAACCATGCCCCCTCCGCACCTTGTCCAACTGCACCTTGAACACTTCCAGGGAAGGTGAGTCAACCCCCTCCCTGGGCAGCCCATTCCAGGGCATTCCAGTGCAAATGGGGAGTTTGAGGATAGATAACTAAAGGGGAGTCTTTTTTAATAATAAAATATGTGTCCTGTGCAATGTCCTCAGGTTAGCTCTCTATTTTTAATTTATCTTCATTTTCTTATAACCTTATTTCTATACTTTTTTTTTACTAGTTTTTGCTATGCCTGTTTAAACAAGTTGCTTCCTGTAACAACTGAGGAAGTTCTACTTCTTGGTGAACAGAATGAGTAGATGAAGGCATCAGGTATCTCAAAGTTCTTTTGTAGCAGAAAAAATACCATCTATAGTGGTACAAGATTCTTTATTATTTCATTGTGCCTCACCGTGGCTGGCTATAGTTTCAGCCTTCAAAATAATGATTTTGACTTCTTTGTCTCAAAAGCTAACCAAAAGGAGGCCCTAATTCTTTAGAAAACGTTTATTGTTTTTACCACTGTCTGCTTCGACTTCCCTCTTGAAGATCCCTTTATCACTCAACACAGGCAGCAGATTAATTCCCTAGTTAATGCAAAACCTGATGATGTTTTTTTTTTTTTTTTTTTACCCATAAGTCAAGACACTATCAGGGGATTTACCCCAGAGCAGTAACTCTGAATCCTGACTTTTCAAACATTTCAGTAGAGAAAGTCTTTCCCACAGAAACTGTCTCTGTCCCCCAAATTTTTCTGGTTATGTAAGGCAGTGCCAGTGAAATGCTACATATGACAGTTCCTTCACAGCTGTTCTTAGGATGAGAAATGAGAACAGATGGAGTAGCTGTGGCAGAAACAATCTCCATGGTGGAAAACTGATGTCATCTTAGTGTCAGCTGCTGAACTGAAGCTGGTGTTTGTGTCAGGCTTTTGTCTCCTATCAAGCAGAATCAAGCAAGGGACATTAAACGTGCAGTTTTCCAAGGTAACTAAGAAAGTACCAAGCAAAAAAATTAGGAAAGAGTAATAGATTCAGATGCAGTGTTAAATATCATAGAATCATAGAATAGTTTGGATTGGAAGGTATCTTCAAGATCGTCTTGTCCCAATCCCACCACATATAATCAAGACGACTGTGTGAATTTACATAGATGTCCTCAAGTAACTTGGCAGTTCAGTATTATTGTTACCATGTCCATCTCCATTTATAGAAAGTGGAGCCACATAAATGCTTTATTAAGTAAGAATGCTTTAAAAGACAAAATTCTCTTGCCATCTGAAACACTATATTTGATAAACCAGAGATGATGGAGAAGTTTCCAATAACAAATATTTAACTATCATTGTTCTGAAGAGTAGACTCTCCTTTAGGAACTGGTTCATTAGAGGTGGTTCAGCAGAGGTAGCAAGCACAGCTGGGGAATCACCTGTCTCCGTGTGCGGAGGACCATGTTTGCAATACTGCAGCTTTTACCCAGAGTGAGAAGAGAGCACAAGACAAGGAATTATCCAGCCTGTCAGTCTGCAGAAGTTAATGAACATAAGCATAGTTTCAAAATGAAGTTGTTTACAGCAAACTCTATTAATGCCCCAAGTACTTTTAGCCAACCTGTCTTATACAAAAGACACTGCACAGCTTTATTTCCCCTGGACAGCATAGCCAGAATCCTCACTATCATGTAGTCATTTCAATTACTTTTTTGTTTCCCCAAAGAAACACTGATTTCCCACTGCTCCCTGGGTTAGAAGCACTGTAATACCTGAAATGAGGAAGAGAGTGGCCAAACAGCAGAAAAACCCACCTGTTCTGTTTATCTGGGCTGGTTTCCCATGAGGCCATCCTTGGGTCTGAAGTGCTGGGTTTCAATTTATTGTCAACTGGCTGTGTGAGTAGAATTAGGTTTGTAGTGACTAATTCCTACTACATATTTAATCCAGGCTAGGAAAAGAGTTACAGTTGCTCAATATTCCAACATCAAAAATAGCTAGGTTTAAATTATCAGCACTACTAAAACAAAACAGAGGAAAGACAAGAAGGAAGATTTGAGGGGGAGGAGGATGACTTCTGATCCTTGTTGGAGGTCAGCAGCAAATGAGCATGCTGATGATGAACCAGAATGATGGGAAACAAAAACGGATGCTGAAAATGGTCTGCTGGAGGAGATTGAATTTTGTTGCTTCAAGTATTTACAAGAATCTCCTACAACAAGAAAAGCCAAATTGCTGGAAAGCTGCTTGGGCTCTACTCTGGTTTAGCAGTCAGGTAGTTTTATTATAAACCATGATTAGTAATGATTTTTCTTATTAAGTATATTGTTATGGCACAGCAACTGATTTCTGCTGTAGATGAGTGGTAGAAAGGGCTTTCGGTTAGTATTGAATATCCCCTTCAAGCCCTGGATTATTCTCTATTGCAGCTATCTCAGCTGTTAAAACTCATGTTCACCTGAGTCCTGATGCCCCTTACTGTTATGCTGAAGCACAGCTGGTATAGAGACCTTAAGCCAAATTACGTGTCAAAAAAAATCACAGTAATTTGAAAACTAAGAAGCAAGTAGCAGGATTAACTCCACTACGTAAAACTATAAAAAAAAAAAAAAAAAAAAAAAAGAAAGACAAAAGGATTGCCTGCAGTTATAAAGCATTTTTAATTTTTCAGCTTATTGGAGAGAGATAATTACTATCTTTTTGAATAGATAAAATTAAGGAAGGTGGTTAAGGAGAAGGATCTGCTGCCATAAATAGAAATAAAATCAACAACCTAAATCATGTAGTTTTTAAAATCATGTTGCAAAGATCTAGAAGAAAAGATGCAGTAGAATGAGCATTGCCTAGAATATCGCTGAAGGCACAAGTGAAATGTCTGGGATACACTCTTAAGTGCAAAGCAATTATCATTGATTTTATGTTTCAATTATTTCAGACTCATTTACTCCCTTATGCCTTTAAAATAAATATATTCGGTGAAAGTACTTCAGGATTTCAAGCATCTTGAGATCAACTAATATCTTTAACAAGCCTTTTCCCTTCAGAACCAGCAGCATGGGCGAAAAACACCTAAGTAGGGGAAAATTAGTTTTGTTAGAGAAACAGGTCAAAGAACATAACCCCCTTGCTTGCAACAATAAGCATTTTGGAAATTAAATATATTAATCATATATGGAAATTCAAGCAGAAATACAGGTTTAAATTTAACCACCTTCTGCATATGCAGCAAATGATACTACTTCAGAAGGATTTAGATGGGCTGTGGAACAGTGCTGAGGCAATGTTTGGAAGAAAGTTTGCAGATTGTAGAAGTTGTAATGTCAAAACAATAATTGATTCATCCTTGTGGTTTGTGTTAGATGATTGTCAAATAAGCCAGGCCTGGGGAAGGTCATGTTCATGGTTGCTGAAATAAAACATTGGCCCAGCTCAAGTGTTGCATGGCCTTGTTTGTCAAATGGGACAAACCCATCATTGTAAACTGTGTTTAATCAGAGTTTGTGATTCCCACTTGAAGAAGATGAAATGAAAACATTGTTAAATAAACTGTCACTGGAAGATGTCCCAGCCCATGGCAGAGGGTTTGGAACTGGTTGATCCTTAAGGTCCCTCGTGACTCCAGCCATTCTATGATTCTAACCGTGAACCATTCCTACTGGAAAAAAAGTAGTTAATCATTCAAGCAGCCTGAGCCTTAGTTGTATAATTTCTAACAAGAAAATATTTTTCTTTATTTTTCATCTTTCTCTTAAGAAGAGGAAACTGGAGTGTAAATATGTCCAGATCAACATTTTAAAAAAACTTTCTGTTGGTAAATTTGCTTTTTAATTTTTTTGTATGCTGACCCTTGTGCCACAAAATCCTTTATGAGACTTAACAACTTAAGTATGTTCTTAAAATTAAGTGTTTCTTCAGTGTTACTGTGCTCAAAGGAGGTGAAATAAGCTTGTATTCATATACCACGTTGAAATGATCTTTGATTATCCATACAGAAGCATAAAGTAAACATAACATTTTACCAGAGAAGGATGAGAGCAGGAGAGGAGGTCTTTTATAAATTATATAAGAAATAACATTGCTTTAAAGCGTTGAACTCTAAGGCATTTCCAGCTTTGATGTTTCTAAGAATCTAAAAAGGCAAAAGCCTTAAAAAGCCTTAAAAACAACAGAAGTAGAAAGAAAAAGAAAAAAAAAGGAAAATAAAGATCTCCTTTTAGACTATAAATGTTGGTAGGATAGAGAAGTGCTTGGAGACATTGTTTGAAAGCTATTTCATTACCTGCACTGCAATCCATTCCATGTGCTGATTTATCTGGATTCCAAAGAAACTGACAAATTCAGGACAGTATTAGAATGCAACAACATTCTACTTAGGCGTGACAGCATTAATAACAATGATGTGGCATCTGTATCTGCTAAATGTTTCATCGTCTTAGACGAAGTTAATTCAAATTAATCAGCAGCCCAGTGAGAAGAACAAAATCTGAGAGAAATATTTAAGGGATAATCACCTGATGTTAGGGAACAAAACACTCATCTACATATACATGAAGTGATGCAAACGAATTAAAACCCAGAAAAAAAGCTATTTCACTTATTTTAACAGAGTATAGAGACAAACGGGGCAAAATGTGCAAGAATTTTGTTGATTCTCAAAGGAATCAAAACTCCCTGGGGAACTGACTGTAGTATCAATCCATCCACCTGCATGAATATAAATATCCAGGAAATAAAAGGCATTTTTCTGGATTATTACTTAATTAACATCAACATGGACAGTAAAATAGCTTGCCTTGTTTTCTAAACATTTAATGAGCTATACCTTTTGAGAAAGGATTTTCTTTCCCATCTTTTTACATGGCTGAAATCTGAAATTAACAGATAGATTTTATATGTACACAAGTCATGTGTCATTGTCAGAAATCCTGTTCTAAATGATGTGAAAATGCCTCAGCACCACATAGTTAAAGCTAGAGCTAAGGCTACTTTCTATTTTTACCTTATACTCCTGTTGCTAGGACTGATTCAGTTCCCTTGTCAAACATTTCGGGAACAAAGAACAGGAAAGGTCATTGTATCTTTCTTTTTTTCTTTCAGAAGCACTTATATAATCCTGTGTGGGCCGTTCTACCTAAACACTGTAAGATTTCTTTACCACCACTGTTTCCTCCCCCTCAGATGTTTCCTTAAACTGTGAGTGACTTTATCCAACTTCCAGGTATCTGGAGAACATACAAAAGCAGACATGTTAGCAGAGCCCGTGAATTATGTGATGTCTACTGTCCTCTCTGGTACTGAGGGTTGGAGACTCACATCACCCATTTGATTTGTGGAGTGAGGAACAGAGAGTAGTAGATGAGCATTACAGCACAGCAATGTGGAGTACATGTTGTGAGGTCTGTTCTTGATCACTATGACAAAACAGAAGTTGAACTCAACTCCTGCCTTTAGAAATCTCCCTAGGTGTGAGGCGCTTTTATCTGTCTTTTGCCAAATTAATACAATAAAGGCACATCAGCATCATGGGCTGACATGAATAAATGCAGGTCTTGATCAGTGGGAAGGCAGTGCTGCATGTTCCTTGGTATCTGGGCATCATTTTCTCATTGATATATCCATATTCTCCCACTTGAGGACATAGTAGTCCTCATTTTGTATATGGAAGATCCTAGATTCAGCAGTCATGTGATATGACTAAAATTAACAAAGATGCTGAAGCACAACCTGTGAGTTGAAACTTAACCTGTTAAGTCAACAAACTGTTCTTAACATAAAGCTGTCAGGCCAGAAAAGACCAGTGAGTGACTAAAAAAGAGAAATAGAATTGCAGTAAAATTTTTATTGCCCTTGTCTTGATACTTCTCTCTTTTTCTGTTCTTATTTTTGCCTCTTTTAAAATCGTCCATGAACTTTGCTTCAGTCTGTTTTAAACATTCATATGTGTTGCAGCAGCATGGGTGCTAAGGTCAGCAAAGAAGCATTTCAAAGCAGACACATTGAACTCTAATCAGACCATCAGAAGCAGCTTCACTCTCTCCTGCTCATATGCAACGTGCTTAGTCAGACTTGACAGATATTATGAGGCTGTAATTCATTTAGGTATTGGTCAAGGGATAAATCCCAACATCTAGTGAAATTAGTCTCCAGAAAAATGACTAAGATTTAAAATCAAAACAACACAGAAGGAAGGGGTATTAACGTGTATATGCTTGGAAGTGGACATTGCTTAATCAGGATGGGGATGAAAATAGGCACATACTGAATATCCTAATGGCATGGCAGTAATACTCTGCAACCTGGTGTGATTTCAAGGGAAGGAGGAAAAGAAAAACATACCAATTTCTTTTTCTAAACACTTTGTGAAAGATGCTCTTGGAACTTCATTTCTCGGCATGCATTTCCACAAATAGAATCAGATGTTGGGGTATCACTTGTTTGTGTCTGCAGAGCAATATGTTCCTGAGCTAAAAATGAAACCCTGGGCAGATGCTGACTTGAAATGACATATTTGCAAAAGCAGGCAAGTTTGATACTTTTAACAGTCAATAAACACATTCAAACAAGAAAGAGAAGGAAAAATCAAAAAGAAAATGAAAAAGGCAGTAATTAGATATAACACCCTTTGACAGGGGATTCATGATCAGGCTTAATTAAACAGGTATTATTAACCCTGCACACCGAATTCTGATTTCCAATTTACAGGTGGAGAGAGTAAGACAAAATTCAGTGTCACCATTGCCTCACTGTGGAAGCTTAACTCCCTTCTATGTAGACATGTGTTTCTGCAGAACTTTTCTTGCTGTAGAAGGTAATTAATCTTCTGTTGATCAATCTCGAGGCTTACCATGGCCTCTGGGTTTCAGGTCTGTGACTGATGTAGGCCAAACTGTCAGAGACAAGTCACTGGTGGCCAAAAAAAGGAGAAAGAAAGAGGTAAAGAGAAAACAGAAAGAAAGAGTGAAATAGAAAAAGAAAGAAAGAAAGAGAGAGAGGGAAGAAGAGAGAAAGAGAGAGGAAAGGAAGGAAGGAAGGAAGGAAGGAAGGAAGGAAGGAAGGAAGGAAGGAAGGAAGGAAGGAGGGAAGGAAAGAAAGAAGGAAAGAAGGAAAGAAAGAAGGAAAGAAGGAAAGAAAGAAGGAAAGAAAGAAGGGAAAGAAAGAAGGAAAGAAAGAAGGAAAGAAGGAAAGAAGGAAAGAAGGAAAGAAGGAAAGAAGGAAAGAAGGAAAGAAGGAAAGAAGAAAGAAGGAAAGAAGGAAAGAAGGAAAGAAAGAAAGAAAGAAAGAAAGAAAGAAAGAAAGAAAGAAAGAGAGAAAGAGAAAGAAAGAAAGAGAGAAAGAGAGAGAAAGAGAAGAGAAGAGAGAAAGAGAGAAAGAGAGAAAGAGAGAAAGAAAGAGAGAAAGAAGAGAAAGAGAGAAGAGAAAGAGAGAAAGAAAGAAGAAGAGAAGAAGAAGAAGGAAGGAAGGAAGGAAGGAAGGAAGGAAGAAGGAAGGAAGGAAGGAAGGAAGGAAGGAAGGAAGGAAGGAAGGAGGGAAGGAGGAAGGAGGGAAGGAGGGAAGGAGGAAAGGAGGAAGGAAGAGAAGAAAGAAGGAAAGAAAGAAGGAAAGAAGAAGGAAAGAAAGAAGGAAAGAAGGAAAGAAGGAAAGAGGAAAGAAAGAAGGAAAGAAAGAAGAGAAAGAAGGAAAGAAGAAAGAAGGAAAGAAGGAAAGAAAGAAGGAAAGAAGAAAGAAAGAAGGAAAGAAAGAAGGAAAGAAAGAAGGAAAGAAAGAAGGAAAGAAAGAAGGAAAGAAGGAAGGAAGGAAGGAAGGAGAGGAAGGAAGGAGAGGAAGGAAGGAAGAAGGAAGGAAGGAAGGAAGGAAGGAAGAAGAAAGGAAGAAGAAGGAAAGAAAGAAAGAAGAAGGAAGAGAAGAAAGAAAGAAAGAAAGAAAGAAAGAAAGAAAGAAAGAAAGAAAGAAAGAAAGAAAGAAAGAAAGAAAGAAAGAAAGAAGAAAGAAAGAAAGAAAGAAAGAAAGAAAGAAGAAAGAAAGAAAGAAAGAAGAAAGAGAGAAAGAGAGAAAGAAGAGAGAAAGAGAGAAGAGAGAAAGAGAGAAAGAGAGAAAGAGAGAAAGAGAGAAGAAAGAGAGAAAGAGAGAAAGAGAGAAAGAGAGAAAGAGAGAGAGAAAGAGAGAAAGAGAGAAAGAGAGAAAGAAAGAGAGAAAGAAAGAAAGAAAGAAAGAAAGAAAGAAAGAAAGAGAGAGAAAGAGAGAAAGAGAGAAAGAGAGAAAGAGAGAAAGAGAGAAAGAGAGAAGAAAGAAAGAAAGAAAGAAAGAAAGAAGAGAAAGAAAGAAAGAAAGAAAGAAGAAAGAAAGAAAGAAAGAAAGAAAGAAAGAAAGAAAGAAAGAGAAAGAGAGAAAGAGAGAGAGAAAGAGAGAAGAGAGAGAAGAGAGAAGAGAAAGAGAGAAGAAGAGAAAGAAAGAGAGAAAGAGAGAGCAGAGAAGAGAGCTCCGAAGGACGGCAGGCCGGCAGGACCAGGAAGGAAGGAAGGAAGGAAGGAAGGAAGGAAGGAAGGAAGGAAGGACGGACTAAACCAGGAATGATTGTGTATTTTGCTTTCCTTCCTGCTAAGTTTTCATTCGTCCTACCCTGATGGGTGGCTCTCATTTTCTGTCTGCTGAGCAGTGAACTGTACAGGGACAGCTACTTATGACCTGACCCCAGAGCATCAAGAAGAGCTAGGTGATGTAGAACCAACAAACTAAGCTGGATAGGGCACAAAAGACATAAGTGTAAGATTCTGAAAGAGTTAACATCATG